>JAKEPQ010000743.1:8426666-9705000 GCA_024500445.1 Entomyzon cyanotis
TTTACTGTGCATGTTTAATATGTCTAACAAAGATTTTTGCCTCCAGTACTCCTAGGTCTATAAGTGATTTTTTACGTTTCAGTTTTCATTTGTGTGTTTGGGGTAGGATGTTCTGGACATGTATCTGGAATGTTTACAGACAAGTTTTTGTACTGTTAATCTTAGGACTGCATAAAAATTAGGATCTTTTGGCATGAGATGGGAGAGAGCTGAAACAGACTTAAAATGCATTCCTAAAGAGGAATCAGATTTCCAAATCATTAATTGTTCACCATTCCTTGCTTTCATCTAATGCAGCATTTGGGCAGAGTCAAATGAACTGTAATCAGTAAGCACTTGGTGTTCATGATCATTGTACTGAATTCTCAATGGAAAGGGATGCATAAAAGTGCATTCCTGTATTTGTTGCATTTGTGGCCTGTATTGAATTTTCCAATGCTGACATGCTCAGTCTGCTTGGAAATACAGTTTGTCAGTGGCACCCTTCTGATGATTGCATTGCTGACAGCTGCAGAAACCTTAATCCAGACTGCCTCGTGTTCTGTTCCTGTAATTTCAGTATGGCCAACAGCATCTGTGGTTTCACTACCGAGATAGTACTTGAAGGCTTTTTTATAGAAAAGTCTGGTTCTTTGTGTGCTGAGTGAATTTTTATGTATTATGTTATATGACACACAAATGAAGATACTTTCCTCATGATCTTTTTAATCTGATTTCTATGTAGCTTTCATCATTACTAAAACCTTAGATTTTTCTTTTCTACCGTGCTTGGCATGGACACTAAAACTCAGAATTGGCAGATGTGGAACAGGACCTCATCAGTGTTAATGATGGTTTTAAGAATTGCAATACTGTAGAAAACCAGGATATTTCTGACAGTAGAATTACAGCTGAAATGGCTTTAATAGAGACCAGATTCTGCTTCGGTGGGGGAGGGAAGGGGAATCCTGCAATATTCCACTCACTCCTACCCAAAACAGAGGCGCCAGCTCTTTGGAAATATTTATCCATCCAAAGCCTGGCAGCATATGAAAGTGATCAGATTCAATTCTTTATTTATACAGCTTTTCGGGTAAAAAAGATTCCCTATTCTAAGTCTTTCTGTAGACTTAAAATAAAGTCTGTAGACTTATCACTGATCACTCCTATGTGAGGCGTTTTAAGTCATTGAAAACAACATGTTTAGCTGGCTTCTATGTGGCATTTGAGAATGGTTACACTTTGCAAGTGGAAAAAATTGCAACTGCAGTAACAATTTAGAAATTATCACTTTACTAACTTTCATGTCTAAGTATCCTAAAAAACCCACAACCAATTAAAAAAATCCCCAGCAAAAAAAAGAAAAGGCACAAAAACCCCTTCAGGGCGTTGTCAGGTTTGAGATTTTTTCATCGTATAGACTCCCTTCCATTCTACTTTAGCATACCAGATCTTTATTTTAATGAACATATTCTTTGCATCTGAGGGCATATGAGGTAGGTTATGCTTGAATTTTCAAAGGTGGTCATGTTTTTGTGCAATTACAGCACTCCTCTGATGTAAATAGGGTGTGAGCGGCTTTAGGAATTTTCATTGAAGTTTTTAAGCAGCTCTGAGTTGAACTGCATTCTGTTACATTTTTAACATAGTTTGTTTTGAATACAAGATACTTCTGAGTTTTTATGTCAGCTTGGGTTGCTTGGTTACATCAGACATTGCAAATCCAGCCTCACTGTCCAGGATTCTTTTGTTTCAAAGATGCTTTTGAAGTCAGTGAGTCTTCTTAGTGGCTTCAAAATTAGTAATGTATTCCAATGGCTTTTACAGAAATGTTAGAATGCTGAGACAGTGAATGTTTAATAATACACATGAAGAAGAGCCTTGTCTCCAGTTAAAGATTATAATTAAAAAAAGAAAGATG
The DNA here is from genome assembly GCA_024500445.1 of Entomyzon cyanotis. Taxonomy (NCBI): domain Eukaryota; kingdom Metazoa; phylum Chordata; class Aves; order Passeriformes; family Meliphagidae; genus Entomyzon; species Entomyzon cyanotis. The sequence goes on from JAKEPQ010000743.1 coordinate 8,428,567, forward strand.
AGATATATGAACTTGAAGTATTTGTATGTTTCCCTTTGCCAGACTAGAAGAGTGAGGAGACTAAAGGGATGTTGCTGAGGCAGATGTTTAATTTTCACTATCTTAATCTCCTTATGTCATGGTTGAGAGAGTCAGTATGAGTGTCTCTGGTGTGGTTTCACTATGAATGACCAGAGTTCAGTCTTAGGATATGAAGTATTTTGCAGAAATTATTGTGAAGTTGCTGTCTAGATGTCTATTTCCAGTAAAAACTTTTGCTTGTTATTCAGTCTTCTGGCATAGTAACATGATGCAAAAATGTGTTACATTGTCCAGAATGACTTGGGGAGATTTAAACAGCCCCTAGTTGGTGAAATTAGAATCTACTGGAAGTAATGGCCCATGTTCAGTGTGGAGAAGCTGCAAGCAGGTGCCCCCTGCCAGCTCTTTGCTGGAGGAGATGGCACAAAGGGGTGGATTTTCAAGGGATGGGTTAAGAGAAGAGGCTCTCTGGTGTGTTGCTGTGTGCAGGCAGGGGTATTTTGTGAAGGTTTGTTTTGTATTGACAAACTCTAATTTCAGACTTGAAATGATCTGTTTTGAGTGTGCATTTTGTCCGGCTGGGTTCCTCTGGAGCTTGGCTAAGGATGTTCCAATGGCTTTCCTTGGGGATGGGTTGGATCTATTCTCAGTCTTCCAATATAATTTCTTCAACCAGTATTTTTGAAATGTCATATTTTTCTATTTTGCGTTCATTTCCTATGTTACTGCCATGCTCTTTATTTTAGCAACACTGGGAGTAAGGAGACAGAGTGGTTTGCTCTCCCTAAAACAAGTCTAGTCTAGCAATCTGTCTGTTTGTGGTCTTGTGCTAAATATAAATTACATTAATGGCTAAGAAGAGCCATTTTGGGAAACTGCATGAAATTCCCATTTTAAAAACCTTCATTTTGCTGAAGAAAACCCTGTTTGGAAACTTTTGTTTCTTCCAGAAGCAATCCTTCGCAATACAAAGCAGCAAAAATCCCCACCAACCCCACCCTAGAAAGACTGCTGGAGTAAAAATTTACCTAAATTTTAAGTACCGTGTCCTACCCTAGGTTTTAACATTTTTTTGTTGTTTGTTGGGAATTGCCAGTTGAAGTGAGCAAGATATATTTCATTTAATTGTGCTGAAGCTGGGAACTCTTAAAAAACACCCCAGGATTTTGTTACAAAAATGCAAACAGTTTACAACTGAAAGAAAATAAAGTAGTAGGACTGACTTTCATGTTCTTCCCAAGGTTCTAGACAGTGAAATTATTCTCCCTTTCTTAATTTTTTTCTAAGACTAAACTCCTAGTGTAAATAAATGCTCTAACTAATTATATTTTTCTCAAATATAACTGGCTTCAGAAGATAGTATTACAATAAGGGGGCTTTTTTGTTTTTAATTTTGGTTTGGGTTTTTTAAAAAATTTTTTCTCATCAGACTGTCAGATTTTAAGGGTTTTTTCCTTATTAATCTGGAATTCATTTAATTAGTGCTTATTGTATGTACTCTCGAAACTGACGATGATATAAAAATAGTATAACCTTTAACACATCTTTTTGAATATGAAAGAAAGCCAAACTGTTAATTTTTCATATGCAGTGGGTAGTGTAGACTTGATATATGCTTGTATATGATAATAAATAATTTGTTTAGATGCTGGATGAATAGAACATAACTTAGAGGCTTTAGAGTGGGAATGTGTTGCCTCAAAAGGATCTGCAGTGCCAGTACAGTAAGAGCAGGCCAGTTAAGTTATGACTGGTTTGCTTCACAAGAACTTAAATAGCTGGTGGTTGTGCAAAAGTGCTACGGAATGCATAGATCAGAAAAACAATTTGTGCTGTACAGAATCAATGCTGACTGTGGGACGGAGGAGATCAATCTTGCAAATCAGGGAATACTGTAATATAAGCGTCTTCTTTCAGTCAATGAAGGTTAGAAAGGGGCTGAGCAACAGAGGAATACTGTCTGGAGGCAATCAATATTAATTATAAATTTATAACCTTTAGACCAGCCTTCTAACAATACTTTCTAAAAGGGAGCACTTCAAGCATTTTTTTCCCTTGGAAAAGAAATTTTAATACAAAAGTAAAAATTTCAGTCTCTACTCAAAGTTCTTCAGAGCTACCTATTCCTGGTGTGCTTTTTACTTCCTTGGCTTCCTGTGACCTTGGTCCAGTTACCAGTTTGGGGCAGCAGTATCATAATAGTTTTTAAACAAAGATGCAACCATTGAAGATTTCAGGTGAGGAGAGAGTGAAGAGGGTCAGGGAGCAGATGTGCTGCTTGGCCTGGTTGTGCTCTGGAGCTCTCTTGCAGCCTGTGAGAGAGCAGGCTTGGCAGGTAACAGTTCCTGTGTGTTTCCAGTGGAGCACTCTGTTTCTAGGAAGTAGATGGAAGTTTGAAATTAAATCTTGATGGAGGTAGGTGCTAAATTACTCTTATCAATGGCCTTTGTCAAGAAAATTTTTTATTTTGACTTTTTGTGAGCTTGAAAGACAATCAGAATGGAAGTAGGAATAAAAAAGAGCATTGGGTATAGAATTCATGGCACTAATAGTTCTACAATTACTTCAGTCTAACATCCAGATCTCTTGCCAAGTTTGAGAGACTGTTTTCCATTATTTGCATAACGTAAGTGGTGCTTGACATTATAATTAAGAAAGATCAAGGCTACTTCTTCCCAGGTTCAGTGAAAAGGAGAGGTGATAGCAAAATGGATGTTATGGGCAGCAAACAAAGCAACTCCAGAGACTGGATCCAGGCCATGAAGTCTAATGCTGATAGCTATGCCTGCTAGGAATGTGGTAAAGATCATATCCCCTCTGGCTGCCAGTGGCTCATAGATGCAGTATGTAGTGGTGCTGCTGTGGCTAAAATTCTGAGAAGTGAAGATTGAGAGTGTCTGTGGAAGGCCCCCAGAGACCAGAAAGCACATGATCTGCTTCATCAAGCTGTGACCAAAGAAGTTCTATTATATATAAGTTGACATTCTCACCATGCTTAGGGCCCCAGTTTTGCTGACTCTGAGAAGGCTGAGTTTCTCCTGCCCTTCTATTGAGTGAGGGTGACTGGAGGCATGGCCAGCATTTTGAACCATGTTCAAACCTCTATGGGAGAGGCTGTTGTTAACCAGCAGCTCAAAGAGCTTTCAGCTCATTGCTTTCCCATGAGGGTCTGCCTCAGGTACCAGGACCAATGTGAAGGTGTGCTTTATTGTAACTGTCTTTTTTTCTGAGTATTTCTCTCTTTATTTCAGGTTTTATTAATTTGGGTGGTTTTTATCCTGTGGTTGTATACTTTTTAGAAAAGTATCTGCAAAGTATTCTCAGGTTTGGTTGTTTGGTTGTTTGGTTTTTTTTTAATCCATTTTCAGGAGGTTGACAGTCCTTCTAAGAGAATCCCAATGTTCACTGTTTAGTTTTTCATAGCATAGCCTGATTTTTCACTTATTTAGTAAATTATAGATGGCAGATGCCAAGGCACATAATGCATCTGCTCTGTCTGTTTCAGCAGGACAGAGCTGCCAGAATCCAATTAAAGAATTGCAGTGGAGTTGTTCATGAAGAGACTTTATTTTGGCTATTTTTTTGTGACAGCCCGTCTTCAAATTAGCTCCCTTATCCTTCCCTCCTCTTCACCATTGTCCCAAGTTATATATGCAGTGGATATGGTTGTACTTGTCATTTCACTGCCTGGTATTCAGAGGTTCCAATTTTCCCTGCTGGTTTTTTTTAAGTGATTCATTGAAAGGGAGGGCCATCTTCATGGCAGCCCTGTCCATCCTTACTAAATTTGCTTCCAGCTTTCTCAGTTCTGCTTTCTCAGAGCTATCATGTAAACCACACGGTGGGACTGCATTATCTTTTCCTGATGAGCTCATGTGGTAAGAGGAGTTGGTTTCCTTAGGTATGTCTGAGGCCTCAGAATATGCACAGGAAGGGGTAGTTAGAGATGCTTTCTCCATGTCAATTTAAGGAGTTTTGTTGGCACAGTTGGAAGCACAGTAGGCTGCAGCATGGGTCAGGATTGAGTGGCTGGGGGAGGAGGATGGGGGGTCTGACTGTCTTGGCTGCTGGAGGAACTGCTTACATGCCACCTTCCTTATTGCAGATTTGTTTTTCCTGTGTGCCCCAATAACAGATGTAAAGGCTCCAACATGGTTCTTGTTCAAAAAAAGTAAATTATAAAAGTTACTGATGTAATGATTTCAAGCTATCTAGTTTATTGAGAAGAAAAGTAATCTAATACACATAGTACTGCATCATAGTCTTGATAGGACTTTCAGTCCATACCTGTTAGCCTATATTTGGGCTTGGGAAAAGCTCAGATATCAGAGGGTTGAAGAGAGCATAGGTGTAAGAGGTACTACAGGCACACTTTTTGTTTTTACTCTCAAGTCAAAATGTTTTTGTTAGTAACTCTTCTCTTTTTTGTCAGGGTGTCATTACCCCCATGGTACCAGCATAATGAGTTCAGCATGAATAAATCTAGAGTAGCATGTGATAGGAAGCTTTGAAATGGTTTTTTGCCAGATAAGTTCCTGCAATTCTTTCAGTTGGTCATCACACCATCTCCAGGGTTAGAGGTTTTCAATGGCTTGTGGCCAGTTATAATTCCTTCTGTATTGCAGAAGATTTGCATGGCTTCACATGCTGAAAGCTGAGTGTGAAGTATTTTTGGATGTTGAAACTCCTGATGTGTCCATCGCATTAACTCTTCAATGCCAGGCTGTTTGGAAGGAAACTGGCAATGCTGCTTAAAACACATTCATTTTTAGGAAAACTGAAACTCTGGTGGGATCTGTGTGCTACTGACAAGTTTCTCACAAGAAAATATTTGTTACCCTTTCACTAAATAACAGATGAAGAACATGTGAAGTAGTGCTGCTTCAAACTTAAAATCAGCATTTGACTGAAAAAATGAAATACACAGAGGGAAGATGAATAACTACTGTTTTCTCATGGCTCATTAAGCATGACTCATGGCAGTGTATTCCATTTCCCAATGGCAAAGATAGATGCATCTTTCTTAATTGAAGCAAGTCTCCTTAATCCTTGAAAAGCTGAGCCCATTATTCACTGAGAGTAATACTGGTGCTTTTGCATGGCAGCAAAAGGTATGCATTTCAAAAATTACAGCAAAAACTTCAATTTAGAGGATTGATTAGCTATGCTGGGGAGTGTAGGACCCCCAGTTGAGAGAAGTGTGGAAATGGCTGGTTTACATTTATAAAAGGGAAGTTTTAGCTTCCTGTAATAGACTTGAGGAGAACTAGCAGATACTACCCTACTGATAGTCACACTCTTCCTGCAAGGGAGTGTTAAGGCTCTCATGGCATTTATTACGGGAGTTGTGTTTTGTCAATTGTCAGTGGACAAAAATAGCACTCAATGCTTGTTGCTCCACAATGCGCTTCCTGTCTATATATGAGGTGATTTTTCTAGTCTTTAACAAGCATCTTTAATTTTTTATATTTTTCTTTCAGCACGTGAAGCAAAGTTGTAGTTGCTGTATACTGTGCACGTTGTGCTCTGGGAGGATGGTTGTGACTGATAGAATAAGCCTATTTCACACATTTGTCTTGTTGCACAGTAGTAGCACAACAAAAGGAGGGTGCCTGAGTCTGAGCTGTCATTTCAACATGTTGCAGTTGCTTGTGTAAATCCCCACTTACTGAATTGCAAAATTACACCTTTATCCACATACACTATTGTAAGATATTGTAATGACTGCTTTTGGTACATTTGAGGGTCATTTGTCATGCCTTTTGCATATCACTTGAAAGGGCAAATCTGGTAGTTGTTCGCTAGTGGCTTCTGCAAACTCTACAAGTAGCAATGAGGTCACGAATCATGCAAATTCTTTCATATGTTTTGAAAGAAAAGGCCACTTTAAGCAAAGCATAAATGCAACCATATGCTCATATCTTGGAGTCTTCACTGAAATTTGACAATAAAATTGCTGTGCTTATGATTTGTTTTCTGAAGAAGAAACACTGTTTTTAGAGCAGTAGTATACCAGCAATTAACTTGCTGGTCTTTTCTATTTAAGTGTAAAAATGTTAGAAGTGCAAAATTGGTAGAAGTAAGATTTTGGTAATTATTAAAGACAGTGCATGTCTTTGTTTCCTTTTAGAACAAAGAGACAGCAGTAAAAGCAGAAGAAATCTTGTTAGAGTCTGTTCAATAGAAGGGTATACAAAGTAGAACTGTTGCTGGTTTGTTCATCTTGGTACAGCTCTTAAATTAGCCTGGAAGTATCTATTTAGACTTGTTGAACAAACATATCATATTAAGAAAAATCTTTACAGCACAGTTTACTTTTCTGTTGAAGGAAAAAGGAAGTGTGGGCTTTCCCGTGTTAACTTTTCTGCTGTGATTTTGATAGGCAAAGCTGAATGATTTGCCTTTTGGAAATAATGTAAAAAGCTTAATTAAAAACCATCTTCTAATATTCTCTGTCTCTTCAAAGAGGGCAGTTTTGCAGAAGTTGCTTCATGGTCTGAATGGAATATGTCCTTAAACACTTAAAATCATTAGTGCTGGGTGTGATTAGAGCAGTTTGCTTTAATGTGATTCCTCAGAAAGATTACTGAGAAATCTGTGGGTTTGTGCACCAGCAGTGATGTTGGTTGTCACCTACAGAGTTCTTCTGCAAGCAGGAGAAGCAGATTGTTCCTTCAGAGTACAACTAGTGCAGATAGAAGAGAGCAAAAAGATTAGCTCACACCTAGTTATCTGAAGTGCAACCAACAGTAGTACTGGATACATAAATATAGTAGGTAGCCATTTTGATATTTAAGTTAATGGAGGTGTTTCCAAACCAATAATGGCAACATGACCACTAAGGAGAGTGCAGGAGGGAATTGTCTGCTCTGGAAACATGCTGATTACTAGAGGGATTTATTGAATGAACTCCATGTGCATCAGAAAGGGACCACTGCACATGAAAGGAAAATGTAACTTTAAATTGGCTTTTAATTAGGAGAAGGAAGCAGCAGTTCTCTGTTTGGGTGCAGCTAACCTAGTGCACTGGGAGCATACAATTAGGCTGACAAGAAGAATGGTAGATAAGGGAGGAAGAAGTGAACAGAGAAAGAAAAGTCTAAATTGGAACAAGTGGTGTCAGCAGTGCATGCCAGAGGGTCTGGGAGTGAGCAGGCTCTGCTATCTCACCCTTCAGAATGGAAGTGCCACAGCAGCATGCAGTGAGCGGGGGCAGCTGCTGTGCTGGTGGGAAGGCTTCCTCTCTGACAGTAAACATGACTCAGAAGAACACCAAAGAGCAGCACTTGTGCCCCTGTTAGTCACAGTTCTATTGAAGTACCCATGTGTTCAGTGTGATGGTGCAAACACGGTAATTGCTTGAAGGGTGTATTTCAGTGGTACAATGCCTGCATTAAGGCTTTTCCCAGTCTTTCAACAGCACATGAAAAGTCTTTCAGAGCAGGGAAGTAGTCACTGGTTTTGCATTTTTTTAAAGCCCTGAATGTGTGTGACAGGTTATTGCAGCTGGTGGAGCCACACGGAATAAAGCCTGTGTAGTGATACCTTCCACCAGCTGAGAATGTGGCCTGAGACTGTTTGGGTCATGTGGTAGTTTTAGTTTCAGGCCATGGTGCCAGCTATTCACTCTGTAAACCTTAAATAAAAGTACTGGTACTAAAATGTCTTTAAAACCAGCTAGCAGAGTTGTGAGGTATGGCTTTAAAGTTTTAAGGAAATCGATGTTTTTAAGTGTTTATGTGCAGCATTTGTGTGTGCAGTACCTGTGTACAGATAGAGAAAGTAGATTGCCATGTCTTTTGCTGTGACTGGCCATACTTAATTTCCTCTTTACAATGTCATTAACTTAAACAGTTTAACAGAATCGTTTATTTAAAGGAGAAGTTACATTACTTCTGTTTTAATACAGGGGTGCAATCATAAGTACCACAGTTTTCTCAGTTTGTTAACTTTGCAGGTGCACTGAAGAAGAAAGTATGCTGTAGTAAAACCCCAGGTTCTATGAGGTGTTAAAATGTGTGTCAATCTATAGGTTAAATTGTGCTCATGTGTTACTGCAAGTCTCTTGATCTAGAAGAAGCTAAAGTAAATGTTTCTCTCATGAAATTATTTGGAAATTATGTGATGAACTGTCTCATTGCAGCCTTTCTCCCTAAAATTGACAGAAAAGGTTAACAAAAGGGAATTTCACAGGAAAGAAAATTATTTTTGGAAGAAGAGACACTAAATTGTTACCTAACTATTGTGGGAATCTCTTACTGATTGCTGAAGCAATGTTGGAAGCCTGGCAGTGTGAGTGTTCACGTGTGTGGGCACGAGCACAGTGCCTGCTGAGAGCTCCAGGCTGGGTGGGGAGGCACAGCAGGCTCTGAGCCCCTCAGAGACAGGGCAGTGCTTGGCTGCAGGCCCACAGCCCTCCTGAGAGCCCAGCTGCTTCGGGGGGTAAACTGAATTGAGGGTGAAAGAACAATTTTGATGTTAAAAATTAACGCTTTGCTTACTGCTTGAATAGTAAAGCTTCTGCCTTCAGTTGGTTATGGTCTTAGCTGTGTTAATATACTGTATAAAATAACTGATCATTTCATGGTGCTTATCCTCAGTGTGTGTTTGTTGCTGCAGGCAAGAAGACAGCAAGACCCTAGTCCTGGATCCAACCTGGGAAGTGGTGATGATCTCAAACTACGTTAATCAGCGGCAGCAGGCATCCCACGGGTCTGCTCACATGCATTGCTTCTACTTGGCAAAGGATGGAATAAAAGACCAGAAACTGTGATAACTGGGTATATTATGGTCTGTTTCCTGACCTGCGGCAGTCCAAGTCACCACGAACTGCCATGGTTTGCACTATGTTTATGTTACGATACCTGCATTTCCCATTTTAAAGCATGTAGCCAGTGGCAATTTGAAATTTTGTTTTTCTATGCAAACTTATTTTTGTTGGCACTATTTTAGTGAAATGGAAACTTATGCAGCTATAAAACCATTTTTCTCAACTGTAATAAAAATTGTCACTTAAAAATAGGTCAAGATATTACAGATTTAGAACAACTTTTTTTGTTTGTTTTTTTTTTTTTGTAAACTGCTGGAAGCCAATGCATTCCAAGCTTAATTTTTTAATATGGGCTTTTGGAATTTTGATTGTCCTTATTGTGCTCCTGCTTTATTTTAGATATGCATTCTTATCTTTCAGTTTTCTTTTTTCTGAATTTGCAAGACCTTCTTAAAACTGCTGACATTATTTTGCATTATTTCCAAGCTAAACCCAGTGAATCGGAGCTGTTGGAATCAGTTTTCAAACTTTTTGGGTTTGTAAATGTTGCAGTATTCTTTTAACTGCTAACAATTCATTGGTTTCACTTTTTAAATGATAAAAACCTTAAAATGTATATTTTCATGCATTAATGCATTCTGCCCCATTATCTGTCTTAGATTTTATTCTGTACCAAGTGAGTTTGGGTGGCTGTTATACCCTGTATATAGTGCTTTACTGAAACTCAGAGGAAGTCGCAGGCTGGCTTCTGTTTTATTCAGGGATTTTTTTAACTAGTTCTTCAAAGGGATACTGCAACTCCACAATCAGATTCAACAGCATTTAAACTGGGAACAAAAGTGATCAGCTGCCAAGGTGATATATATTAAATCATGTTTAAGATAACTGCTTTAAGTATATTTTATATCTTATGCTTTTTGTAAAGTTGCGCTGAATGGTGAAAAGCTGAGGTGAGCTTGTGTGCAGGAGTCTCATACTGCACATAGGCCACTTCTATTAAATCTTATGCAAATTAAGACTGTGTTGCAGTATATATTGCATTTTCTAACAGGGTAAGATTTGGGATGAATTAATGTATGAATTAATCTTGTTTTATTTGGGCTGGTGGTGAATGGACTTGCTCCAAAGTTTTCATTGCATCCAATATTTGAAGAAAATTCATTGGAAATGCGATGTCATTTGGCTTTGTTAAAATGTGGTGCTTCCTGTACAGCCTGAGTGATTAAAATGTCACTTAAATACCTTTTTAAAATAAGTGATCTGAATTCAGTATTTTAAGAATTATTTTAAACGTAGAAACTCTATATGGTTAGAACAGTTAAATCTTCATTAAATTCTATAATTAAGACAATTATACATTCCTCATTAATGGCAGAACAATTGATGCAAAAGAGGTCTTGCAAAAATGTAAACAGATGTCAATGTGAAGGAGAATCTTTGTATGTTAATAATATGAATATTTAACACTCACTTAAAAATGTCATTAACTGTAAACTGTGAGAATGTCATCAAATAGAAATATTTTGATACTTCAATTTAAATGTGATTCACCTGAAAGATAATCTTTTTCACTCTGTGGCCACATATTCTTCTTGCTCTTCTTCCCCCAAAGAAATAATTTTTCTAAAGTGTTTCTGCAAAGAGTTATTTAAGGGACACACGCATGCATCTGCACGCATCCCTAGCCTTGGATCTTCTCTGCCATCTGTGTATTTTTGATGGAATAGTCTGAAGATTTATTTTAAAAGGTTTTCCTAACGTTTCAGACAGTGGTTCTAAACCATAAGTACACAGGAAATGACGCTATCAGATATTAACGTTGCTATCTCTGTGTAAATACTGAACTTTCCCTATCATCATTTAGCATTCTGCTGCTTTCCATATCTTAATGCTGGCATTAAGATCACAGCCCTTACCCTCTGCTGGTTAGTGCAGACTTTTTAAAGTGCATTTTAAGTTATTGATGCAATTTGATATTTTTCATAATTTCTATTTAAACTGAAGTTGCATCATCTTTCTTGAATTCATCTCCTGTAAGAGTTGCCTTAAGCTACAGGATTGCTTTTGCTACTTTTTGTGTTGTATGTTTAACTTTCATAATAAACTTCTGTGTAGTGAAAACAAGGTGCTGTAAGTTTGTTTGACTCCCTGGTAGTCCCTGCTGACATATTTTGTTTAGGTGCAAGGCTGCCTTGATGTGCATGGCTAAAGCTGTGGTGACATCCAGTGGTCACTTAAATAACTGACCCCTCTCCAGCCTCTGTGTGGGTAGAGCTTTTAATAAAAGGGTCTACACTGGGGGAAAGGTGGATTTTGCTGCTTGTCACTCCATGCCCTTGTCATAAGTCCCTCTCCAGCTCTCCAGCCCTTTTGATTAGTGGGAGGGCTTTAAGGTCTCCCTAGAGACTTCTCCAGTCTGAACAACTCCTGTCTACATGGGAGAAGTGCTCCAGCCCTCTGAGTTTATTTGTGGCCCCTTTTGGACTTGCTCCAGCAGGTCCGTGTCCTTTTGGTGAGGATGCCAGAGCTGAATGCAGCATTGCAGGTGGAGTTCTCAATGCTTAGTCCCTTCACTGAAGTCCTTAAAACCTGAATGAGCAGGTTTCCTAGTTTCTCTTGAGGGAAACAGCAGCTGTCCTGGGCTCATGGTCCCCTTTCTGAAAGCAGAAAACTGAGAAAATGAACTGTGGGTGAAAACAGCAGCTTTTCTGTTCCTGCAGATCTGTGATGGTTTGTCTAATAATGAGCCTTGTTCAGGTAAGGACTGGGAAGTTAAATGAAGGAGACGTGGTTTTGGGGAACTCCAGAATTGCATGGCCTGGGATGATCTCAGCAGGACTTCTGTATTTTTATTTTTTGGTTTGCTATTAGTTCAGGACTCTACTCTGTCATAGATGTATTAAAGAATCCATCCTGTCTGCACAGAAATAGGACCAATTTCTGTGAAGTTGCATTATTTTGTTACTGCATTTCCAATGCAAATAAGAGAATGACAAAAATGACTTCAAGGATGGGAATTGCAGTGAGAAGTTAGAGCAGAGCGAACATTTGCATGGGCAACATTTCTCATAGCTCATTTGCCTGACATCCTGTCTTCACACTGCCACCAAATGCAAATCCCAGGTCATGCATATTCATCAACTGCTGCACGCTCAGAGCTGCTCAGGGTTTAAGTAACTATTAAATAGGTTTCTCAATTACAGGTTGAGATAAGTGAATTTTCAGAATTGCCTTGGGCTCGTTTTTTAAAGCTCAGGAGTGAGAGGGGGGGAAAAGCGCAGACGAGCTGAGTGGTGCCTCACTAGTGCTATCACCCAGCACAGTGGATGGATGGGGAAAGGAGGGGGAAACCAGAATGCTTCTTGCCCAGCAGGGACTGGGCTTAACTTGAAAACAGAAGGACCTTCTAGAGATGGAGCAAAGTTTACTTTTGAAATCTGGCTTTTCCAGCTGTTATCCAGTGGTTTTCTGGGAGAGTCTGTCCCTCTGAGCCTTTCCCACCTGCACATCCAACTCTTTCAGCTTTTGCTATTTATATCTTACAAAAACCCAGCAAAGTCTGGGCATAGAGAAACAAGCACTGTAATAGAACCAACGCTTTCTGGCTGTGGGATGCACTTGTCCCTGATCACTTCCCATGTGACTGTTAGTGAAGCAGATGACTGGGGTGGTGCTGCTGCTGTTGCAGGATTTTGGAAGCATTTCAGGACTTTGGCCCTTCACAGCAGTGATGCAGATCAGGGTTTTTCAGGCCATGTTCCTTGGGCGAGCTGGGACATGAAGAGCTGAGGCTGGGGAAGAAGCCGTGGGATGGTGGATTTAACTGCAGAGGTTGGGTATAAGGCCTTGGCTTTGGGAAGTGAGCAGGTACTGAGCACATCAGGTGGAAGAGAAAATGGGGGTGTGGGGAGAAAGAGGTCCCACCTGAAAGAGCAGGTGTTAGTGATGCTGACCACTTCCTCCAAGCCCAGCAGGGACTGTTGTGTCTGTCCTTGCTTGAGGGTGGCCAGAATGGTTGCACCTCTTGGTTTGAGTCTTGAGCAGAGAGGGGACATGCAGTGCTGAGGCCTCATAAGAGATGCAGTGGTTCTGGGTGCTGATTACTGGATTTTTTGTACTCTATAGGTTTGGTAACTTGCCACCGGCCTGCAGCTGCCTGGGTAGCCTGTCCATGGAGCCAGGAGCCTGTGCCCACAGCTGCCACAGCCCAGGAGGAGGAGGATAGCTGGGGTTGCTCAGCTCTGAATGAGAGCTGGCTGTGATCCAGCTCCAGATCACAGAATCATGCAATGGTTAGGGTAGAAGGAATCTTAGAGAGCATTTAGTCCAGCCCCCTTGCTATGGGCATGGAAGCTTCCAGATCATTTGCTCTGGCTGTGTTTGAGGTCTGGGGACCGGGGGATAGGCAGTGCTGCATGCACAGACTGCTCCTGAACTGCCCAGTGATTGCCTTCTGCTCAGGTCAGAGCTGCTGCTGAGGAATCCCTGAACTCTTTCTTGGCAGCGAGAGCCCCAGCCCAGAGCCACTTGGTGGATGCTCCCACACAGATGAGAGGACAGATCCTCTTTTTGGTTCTGCTTTCAGTTCTGCTCTGCAGAGCGTGTCTGGTGTATGACTGCCGGGACCTGGTGCCGGTGGTCCCGTGGGCTGCATGACTTTCTGAAACCACCAACCCCAACAAGGTGCCTCATCACCAGCTCCTTCAAACCCTCTCGACATCCCGATCTCTGCATCTTGGACCACAGGGCACTGCACTGGGAGTGAGGCACAATGAACATCTCTGTTTTTGGTTCTATCCATCACAGCCCATGAGTAAGATTCAAGTCACCCCGACGCTGCTTGTTCACCAGAAGTCAGTGACAAAATGGGCAGTCAGAGATCTTCAGAGGCTCTGAGAGGGTCCCTGCACATCTGATTCCTCTCCTTTCAAATGATGAAACCCCAAGTACCAGGGCTGGAGCAGGCTGGTGTAGGGGGCTGACACCTCTGCCTCCCTCCTCCTCCACTTTGCCCCATGGCCCTTCCTCCTCATCAGCCCTGATACTCCAACATCCCTTTTGGAAACGTCTCTGGAGATGCAAAACTGAGCCCAGGTGAAAGCCCTGCCAGCTGTGCAGCACTCCTGGATCCATAAACCCTTGCAATAAAGAGTTTGGGGATCCTGCAGAATCCCCAAATTAATCTTTTACTTTTCTGTAATAAAAGCTGTGCTTTAAATTACTTTTACAAAACTCTGTGCTTTGCCCCAGGGTGAATTTTCCCACGAGTTTTTCAACCCATGATTAAAACCCCAAGTGCCTGGCTGGGCAGCAGCCGAAGGATGCAGTGGCCAGCGGCTCCTGGAAGGACAGATGCTGACGCCGCTGGCTCCGTGCTGACTGATCCGGGAAGGAGGGGATGACCATCCCTGCCGGTGCCCCGGTCCTGCCGCATCCCGGCTCCCTGCCCGGCACCGCGGCGAGCTGGGCTTCGCACCCTGCCCGCTCCTGGCAGCGCCTCCCGGGCTAAACCACCCCGAGGCACAAAGAGAAACCACCGCATCTGTTTCTAATGAAGCCGAAGCCAGTTTAGATCTAGCCCTGCACGAATCAGAGCTTTCAAAATCTATCTGGAGTTCTGTGAAATGCACATAGAGCGTGCCGGCCGCCGGGCGGGGAGCGCTGCCCTGGGGCGATGCAGGGGAGCTGCTGCCTTGCGGTGAGCATCCCCTCCCACCTCCAGCCTTTACTGCTGCTCCCTTTCCTTCTCGGGATGCTCCATGCCCGTCCATCCGGCCCTGCTCCTCAGCCCCTGCCCTCGCCCCAGCGTTGTGCAGAGCGCTGGGTGCCGGGGCAGGGCTGTGCCTCTGCTGGGCAGTGTTTAATGTTCCATCTCAGCAGCACCCTCGGGTGAGCGCTGGGAGCCTCCTGTCCATCTCCAGACACCAAGTGCGGTGCAAAAAATGCAGGGGAGCTTTTACAGCTGCCAGAGGTCCGAGTCTGGGATGTGAGAAGTGATGTCGGTGGCCACCCTGGATCTGACTGAGCACGAGCTGTAGCCTTGCCGTGCTCCTCAGCCCATGCCAGGCACAAATCACCTCCCTACCCCTGGCCGAGCACAGAATCACCTCCAAAATCTTTTTTCTCGATGGGCTGCAGAGCCGCCGGTGCAGCACACCCGGCAGGGGAGGAGGATGCTGTCCCGGAGCATGTCCCAAGGAGGCTCTGGACAAGGCTCATGACAGGCTGGAGGCTGTGTGCGTGCAGGCCTGGTGGGAAAAGGCACTTTGTGCCCCAGCAGCCCTAGGGAGCAGAGCAGCGGGACAGCTCCTCTCACCGCGGCGGGGAGCTGGTGCTGCACAGCCTGCCCGCGTTAGCCTTGGCCGCCGCTCCGGAGGGTTTCGGGGCGATTGAAAACCATCCCGGCGGGGCAGGGCAGGGCAGGGCAGGACAGGGCAGGACATGCTCAGCGCAGGCGAGGAGGGGAGAAGTGCTGAGCCAGGGAGAAACGGAGCCAGGGGTCTCTCCTGGGAAGGTTCGGGTTCGGTGCTGCCAGCCCCTGCTCGCCCGGGGACCCCCAGCCTGGCACTAATGGGGCATTGCCCAGCTCGGTGGGACCCGAAACCCTTGGCTGTGAGACAAATCCCCCTGAAGAGGTGGGATAATCCCCCCAGGGTGAGTGCAAGGCTCCCTCTTGGAGCTGCCAGCCCTGTTTGGATCCATTCCTAAATGCCAACCCAGAGCCTCACAGCAGGAAATGCCCCTCCAAAATATCAGAGCAACTTCAACATTTTGTAAAAAAATATCATTCCTCCGACTGAATCAGTGCTGCCAAGGCTGGGATCTGCTTCCAACCCATTTTTACGAGCAGCCACAGGGCGAATTTCCTTACAGACCTGATCTGTGCTGCTCTTGATTCCGATCGGGAGAGGGCAGCTCTCCTTCGCTCTGCTCATGGCTGCATCCCTCGCCTGCGAGCCCTGGGGACATTTTGGTCCCTCCTGGTGACTTCTGCAGTTTTCCACTTTCTTTTAACCGGCTGGATTGAAAAGTCCAGCTCTTCTCAGCCAACATCTCCCCGCAGATGTGTGGAATTTAGAAAAAAAAAATTGAGTAAAAAAATTTCAGAAAAATATTAGAAAAAGTTGGTAAAATTCCATTAATCCTGTTCAGTGGCTGATCTCACCCCAAAACGTGCTGGCACTGCAAGGGTTTGGTTGAAGGGAACCCGGATTGTCTCTGATGGATGCACCCATTGCCATTCGTTCAATCAGAAACATTAGCAACTGAACCAGGCTTTAAAAATCAATTATAATTTTCAGAAAGCTGTGCATTGCTTCCTGAGCCCTGGGGCTGAATTTTCCAATAAGTGCTCTGTGATCTGGAGAGCGAGAAGGGTAATTTTATTCTTTCAAAATTTCAGTTTTGCCTGTCACGAGCAGTTGCCAAAATGATGATGCTTTTCCCAATCTGCCTTGAAATTGTCACCCTGCCTGGAGTCACTGGGGAGCCAGGGGGTCCTTCAGTCACTCGGGGGGGTTGATTTCAGCTGCCCACATGGGTCCCAACTTGGCACCTTTGGCTCTGTGGTGAGGCACACCAAGGATCTCCATGCCAGCTCCCATGTGGTACCAGCTGCTCCCAGCCCCTGTATCCGAGGGAGAAAACATCCTCCTGTCCCCAAGCAGCTCATGGGTGCTTGATGGATTTGAGGAAGAAGAAGTGTTGGGGGATCTGGGAATTTTCATAACACTGAATTTCCATAACTGCAGGCTCAGCTGTGTAAAAAAAGGATTACCTAACCCAGCTTGCAGCTGGATTTCCAGCCAGGACAGATTCTCCAGGCAAGAGGAGCAAGCCAGGGAGGGATGTGCCCAGCAGAGATGGGGTGACCCCGAGGGTTTCTAGCTTCTCTGTGGAGCTGGGGATCACCTGTGCAAACCACCCATCCCCACTGCCATCGAAGCTAGAGGCTCCAAAGCAGCCCTGGAGCTGCTCTCCCCGGGTGGTACAGCCAGAGAGCAGCCATGCACACAGCCCTGGGGGGATTTTCTGCCTTCTGTGACTTGGGATTTGGTTTCTTCTTTACTTGTCTTGGCTGGTAGAATGAGAAATGTGATCTGAAGGAAAAGCAGCTCCTCTGGGAATCCAGGGAGGATGCCTAGGGTGCATGGGGGAGTTCTCCTGCACCCAGGGAAGGGGAGGGCTTGGGCTCTGTGGTGGGCATGGGTGCAAGGAGGTGCTCCATCTCAGCTGTGCCTGCACTTGCTCTCCCTCAGGATGCTGTGGTGGGATTTTCAGCCAGCTAGGACTCATTGCTGATCTGTGCTCCTGCCTGGGACGTCCCTCCTCACCCTGAGGAGTCACTGCAGGTGACCCAAAACCACCCAGCCCTGTAGGGTGCCACTGCCCTTTCCTGCCCACAGCGATTGGGTTATGTCGGGGGTGTATTTGAAGCTCGGGGATGAGGTGATATTCCCTTGTCAAAGCACTGGGGAGTATTTTAAAGAGCAAAGCCCCAGCCCTGGCAGCACCCAGCCCTCCTCCACTCAGCTTGGGGTTTGGGTTGATGTGTGAAAACGTGTGGCAGGGGAGAGGCCAGAAATAATTTATTCTTTTCTGCCAATGTATTTGGCCTTTATTCTCCTGGGTGAATTCAGCTTGTACTTGTGATATTCTCTTACAAGGGATGCTGGATCTTTTCTAATGAAAGCCCAGCCTGTTGTATCCCCCAGTTTGCAGCACTGGGCATTCAAAGGGCATCACCAAACACAGAAGTGAGGTGGAGAAGGGTCTCTGCAAAGCCCAGCTGATCTGCACCCACCTGTTTTCTACCCAGCATCTCAACCTGAGGGCTGCATGTGCCATGGGCCTGCTTAAAAGTAGGTGCTGTGCTTTGTGTCCCATTAAATGAATGAGGTATGCAGGATTTCTAGCTATATATTTGTTCTCTCAAGTACATTCCTTATGGATGTCACTAGATGAACTTACATATAAATAATATATAAATACTGTATATATGCAAATATTTATATATTTCATACATCCACAGTGAGCTGGAGAGAGGCAAGTGGCTCATGAGGATTGGCCCCTGCTCCCAAGAGAGGAAAGGTTAATTTCTGTTTTTGAGCCAATGAAGATGTGTCAGAGGGCTGGAGTGAAGGGGAAACATTGGCAGTACCTCTGTGCTTTTCAGCATATTAAGATGTCACCCTGCTTGGATTAAAAAAAGCAAGCAAGGCATGAATAATAAATAGAGCAACATGCAGCTGACTTCAAGGGAAAACTAATTTCCCTGGGGCTTGCTCCATGCCATATACATTAAAATCTCACCTGCTTTGACAGCTCTGTGACCTGAAGAGAGATGTTGAGAAATGTGGTGCTCAGAGGAGAGCCTGGCTGAGGTCCTGCTCCCAAACGTGACTGGGATTTCTTTTTAATGCTTTAATTACCCCTGCCAGTGATGGCTTGCTCTGCCTGTGGGAAGGAGCTGCAGTGCAAACTTAGCTAAAGTTACGTTTGACTTTTTATTTTTTCAGTATGAGACTCCTGAACTTCTGTGTTGGGCTGCCTGGAGGGTGCACTTTACTGATGTGTTCTGTCCTGCTGTGGGACGTTCCCTGTGATGGGGCTGCCCTGCTGCAGACCTTGCTGGGACACGGTGGGCACAGGGATGGGGCGTGGGGTCAGACTGGGGCTGAGCATCACCACCCGAGGGATGCAGCAGAGGAGAGGGGGCAGAAGGTGGGTATCACCCAAGGAGAGGTTTTTCTGCTACCCACCCCAAATAAATGTGGAAAAAAGGCCTCTCCTCCCACCCTCTGTCCCTCCTGGAGCCTCAACCTGCCAGCAGAAAGAGTTTAAGCTGCTTCCACACCCGCTGCACCCTCCTGAATTTCCATCCAGAGGTGGTATCACTTTGTGTGAGCGTGGCACAGGTCCAAATCCTTGGTTTTTTTCTTTTTCTTTTAATTCTCTGCTTATTCGGGCAATGCTTGACCGGGTGCCTTTCACCTTGGATCAGGTTTCCCCTGTGAAGCTGGGTGCTGCCGAGGCTGTCCCAGGCGGTGGCACATCCTGCCGTACCCGGACAGCGCAGTGTCCTGCCCAGCTCTGCGGCTGTTGGTGGCACTTGGGGACTTTGGGTGTGACCAGAGCAGGTTCCTGTGTGGCCAGCCCCATCCCAGGGGAAATGTGGGCTTTCCCAGGACCAGAGCCCTTGGGTGGCAGTGCCCCTGTTTGCTCAGACACCGCTGCAAAGCCAATGACCTCGTTACTCCTTCCGTCCCTCCTGACTCATCCCCGCGCTCATTCCGGTAACTTTGCCCGTGCCGCTGACTAATATCTCCTTCGCTCTTCTTTCCTCCACTCTGGCCTTTCAACTGGAAAAACCGGACGCACCTGGGTTGCGGTTAGGGTTGGTTATTTTGTTTTGAATCCCGAGGTTATCGTGTCGCTGTGACTGGCGCTGCGGGTCACACTCGTCTGGCGACAAGGAACGGGTGGGACTCGAACCCGCGACCTCTCCCTCGCCAAGCCGCCGCCTTCCTCCCTCGCCCACCGCCGGGGGGCGGGGCGTACCGCCCCGGCCCCGCCCTCCCCCGCCCCCGCGCGGGCGCGCCTGACGACAGCTGCAAAGCACTTTTTCAGCAGCCGCAAGTGAGGTGAGTGGCGGCCCCGCGGCGCGGGGGGGTCGGAGCCCCCCTCAGGACGGGCCGGGGCGGCGGGGCGAGCGGCGGGGCCGCGCAGCTCCCCTGCCCGCGGGGCCGCGCCCACCCGCGCTCCGGGACCGGGCGGGGGGCGCGGGCGGCAGGGCCGCGGGGCGGGGAGGGGCGGCCGGTCGCCGTAGCGGCGGTGCCCGCGGCTCCCCCGGCCAGCCCGGCGCGGGGCTCCGCCGCGAGCCAGCGCTGCCCCGGGGCTTGGGGGCGGCCGGTGCCCTCAGGGGGCGGTGGCGGGGCCGGGCTGCCGGCTTCCCTCCAGCTTCCCTGCCGCTCCCTCCGCAGGGTCCGGCGCACGCCCCGCTGACCCGCCGTGCCAGCCCGCGGCCTCCGCGTACTGAGCCAATGCTAGATCTGGAGGTGGTGCCCGAGCGCTCTCTGGGGAACGAGCAATGGGAGTTCACCTTAGGTAAGTGTTTGCCTCGCCCCGGCCCGCTGCGGGAGCGGGGCGGTGCGGGTCCCTCGCTCCATAAGGGCTCTCCCGGCGAGTTGGGGAGAGAAAGGCAGCGAGAGCCAAAGTTCACCTTTCTCTGTCGCTAAAAAGACTAAAGTACGAGCTTTACAGATTGCCTTGTAGTTTATAGTTTCATCTTTAGCTTTTGCGTGCCAACTTGTGCTTTGTTTATCCGCTCGTGTGCTTTCATCTGCTCGTTTGCTTTCTTTTGTCTTGCCATCTCAGACTAGTAGTTCTTTTAAATCACTCCTAAAGGAGGAAGCATGAATGTGCTGATTGTCACCTGAATATGTGTCAGGTGATATTGGCAGCTTCAGCTGTGCACTGATACTTACCATAAATGCTGTGCTTTTCTGTTCAAACCCTTCATAAACATGAGTCGAGTTTCACAATTTCTTTGTGTTGCTGCTGGGTTACGACATAGTGGAGAAAGTAAACTTTTGAGATATTTTCTCAGGATTAGATAACAAGTATTTCCCCCCCAATCATTTGTATTTTGGATCTGGCTGAGCAGTCCTTTCCTACCAGTTGCTGTGATGAGAAAGAACTTTCCTCCAGCTGATGCAAGTTTTGGCTAGTGCTCAGGCAGGACACTGAAATGTACAGCTGAAACTGAGATGGTGTGGATTCTTCGGGTGGCTTGTGTTTTCAAGCAGCTATTGGCAGTCCTTAAAACTCTCAGCAAATTTTCTGAGTGGTTGCGTGATATATCAGTGTTGGACTCTTTATCTCCATTTTCCATCGTTGCTGTAACTCTGTGTAAAGTTAATGTTCATAGGAGTTTGGCAAATGTAAACAAGGCACTGTATGTCAGCCCTCTGTGTCTGCCTGAACTTGAGTTACATTTGGGCTGCTGTTCTTGTCACCTGTGACAGTAAGGGGACAGACTGTTCCTTAAAGACAGCGTTACACAGTTGCCCTGAGCTAGGGTTGGACCAAAGGAGTGGTGCTGTGCTGTGGAGTTATTTATATGAAACCCATCAAACACAAAGGAGTGTTTATGCTGCTGCGACTTCAGTCAAGTACAGCTTTATGGTTACAGATGGGGCTAAATGGCTTTTGGAGGCTAATTATAGCACCTCAGGTCCCACCCTTTGAAATCTTGGTGAACTCCTTGTGCCCTGAATGTTCCCTGCTCTCAGCTTTGTGTGACCTTCTGCCATCCTTTAGTGCCTGTGTTACCTGAGAAAAAGCAGCCTCTAGCTGCATACCCTGACAGTCTTCATAACTACAGAGTACTGGCTTCCCCCCATTCTCCTTATCAAAACAGAAGAGGGGAGGAGAAAATGTTTTTCCTTTTCCCAAGGAAAGCTGTTAATGCAGTCCCATGGTTAAAATGGTAGTGTCTCTCTGTGTGCATGCACACACACATGCATGGATGTGAGAGGGAGGAAACTCAGCTGTGTTTCTTGGAGTAAACATAGCCACCACGTGATGTGTCTAATGTATAATTAGCATGACGTGCTGGTGCAGAGCAGGAGGCTGACTAGGTATTAGGATACTTAACTTTGTCCTGCACCAGTGCTGTTGTGAGGAGGTTGTCTCTGCTGACAAAGCTGGTTCAGCTGTGTTAGTGGCAGCAGGCTTGGTAGTGCTGGTGGAAATGGGACTCTCACTGCCAGCAGTGTTCTACTCATTATTTGTTTAGCTCTGCTCTTAGCAGAACTAATGGCAGTATTCCTGAACTGCTGCTGACTCTGGCTTCCAGTACTGTGCCCACAATGGAGATGACTGAGGGGAAATGCCAGGAAAATTTTGTACATGACTTTTTGGATTCTGTTTTTGGCTCCAGTGTTGACTCACTATGTGACTAGGGCATGAAAAATTTAACCGAGACTGAGTTTAGATACCTGTGCCACTGCACCTCTCGGGCTGCATTCCTGCTGTTTTAAAGGAGAGCAATTAAATACTTATTCTGTAGTGCCTATAGCTGTATTATTAGTGTTTGAGATGTATAATTTCTAAGGCACATTTGCGTTTCTCTTGCTTTTTCTACTTTCTTTTCCTACCGAGTTTCACTTTATTTGATGTGTTATGATTCATCTTAGATTTTCTTGTACTTTTCTGTTAACCTTTATCCACTTCTCTACGCCCATCCCTTCAGGACACAGTCTTAGCATAGGCTGGTGCTTCAAGCCATGATGTTCCTGACCAGTGTATGTGAGAGAACTGTCTTGTGTTGCTTGTATCACTCCAGCATTTAGAAAAGGGTAAAATCTGTGATAGGAGAGCCCAGCACTGGTATTTGTGGGCATTACTGCCATGGCTCAGTTTGCTTGACTGTCTGATGTTCTGGAAACCATGTTTGCTTCCCCCATTCCCCCTGACTAGTGAGCAAGGGAAAAAGAATTCTTTGTTTTCCTCTTTGACTGCAAAGGCTGACGAATGTTGAGGAAAAAGGGGATGTTGTGTGTGAGAAGGCTGGAGAAAAATAACCCACTTTTTATTCCTCCTTTGACTTTTTGCAAATGGAGGCAAAGGGAGGATACTGGCTGGTTGAACATGTTTTTGGTTTTGTAAACCTTCCTTGGAGAATTTGGGTTGCTCACTGTAGGTCTGCTAAGCAGCTGCATGGCCAAATCTGCTTGGTTCTTGGTTGCTGAAAACTGAACCGAGTCGGTCCATGTCCATTTGCTTGCAGCCTGAGAAAGCTGTGAGTAAGAGAGTCACATGAGCCATCTGTTTGCACACTTAACAGCGCGAGATCGCATCAGTTTACATCGAACTTCAGCCCCAACTTGGTGTTTCTGCACTTCTTGAACCAAGTGCTCTTTTACTGAATCCTCACCTGCTGCTGGCACCATCAGTGTATGGACCCTGTCAGCTGTGCTGCCTGGGCTTCAGCCTGTGCCACTGGTTTATTTTTTTAATGAGCTCATGGTCTTAGCTCTGCAAGTCTTCTATGAATGCTGACTTAGGGTGTGGGTTTTATACTTTTCAATCAACCTTACCTTTTTTTTTGATGCATACCTTTTACTAGGTTAAGAAATGTGGAACTTTTACAGTGGCATCTTTGATCTTAGCTTCTTGCTGCTATTCATGTTTCTGTTCCATTTTGAAAATATTATCTAATACATAATAACTGTCATCTTCAAACTCGGCTGCCTAGACTGCAAGGCAACTGCTATTTCCTAGATAATAGGAAACAGTGCTGCTTTATTGTGTGGATCTGCATTTTAATTTCATTACCATTATTAAAATAATAACTCTTCTTTTTGACTTTGTATCATCTACTGATGTATAATTTCTAGCTGCAAGCCAAATTGTCCCCAGGATTATAGGCTAAGGTAAAAACCAGTTGTGCAGACACATTTGTGTATGGTATTTGCAAATTGAATCACTGTAGTTCTAGTCTGTACATCTGTTTTGCCAACACTTGATGTCATAATTTCAGCAAAGCTGCAACGTATGGCCATGACAGTGAGGATGATATTTTTGGTGTGTTTTCTTGTGTTATGCCAGTATTACTTTAAAGCAGTACCTATGGTGAGCTAGGTGTGTATGTTATAAATAGACATATATGAAAAGAGAGTTTTCTCACTTTGATACTGTAGAAAATGTCTGAAAGGTGCTTTGAAACATGACGTACTGTCTGAGTTTCAGAGGTGTAGCTAGGAGCTAAAAGTTTTGAATGTAATAGAAGTGTAGGTTCTGAGGTAAATTTTCCCTAAGCAGGGCAACTTTCTTAACATTTAAAAACTAGAAATAGAAAAGGACAGGGCAAGGAATGGAAATAAAATGTCAGATAACTAATCTGAATTGACTTGCAGCAGTTAGCAGGAGAATGAAACTTCACAATTATGAGCTCATAACCTTGCTTTATAAATGCCTGCTTTGAATCCACAAATGTGATCACATTTCATTTGGAAAGGCAACAAAGGTTTTTAGTGTGATAAAGGATGAGATGGTGTGGTGCTGTTTTTTCTGCAGAATCAGCTGTTCCATTCCCCTTTCAAAAATTTATAGTTGTAAAGATAAGATATACACTGAAGAAAGAAGAAAAGCTCTTGAAATTGTATGAGAGGCTGAATGACTATAAGTACATTGCTTCAATTGAACCAAATTGTTAAGTATGTATATCTTGTCTGTAAACCGAGAAGATAAAGTTTCTTCCTTGACACAAATACAGCCATATCAGCAGCTAATGTGGCCTGTTAGGTCTAAGGAGAATCATTGCTCTCTGTTAGTATTTGTATCTGTCTGGTATGGGTACCTGGTACTTTATCAAGGTTAATGAAAAAGTGTGTGCCATAAAAAGCATTCTGGGAACCTATTGAATGTGTATAGGAGTGCTCTAGTCAGCTCTAGTAGAGTTTGATGTGGGTTATTTTATCAGTTATTGGATTGATGACCCCAAAAAGCAGAAAAATTTGTGCACAGGCTGTGGCAAGCTCTTTGCTTTAACTGCCTGAACTTTGCTGTTTAATTTTGTGTCTAGAGATACTTTTTTCATATATGCGTAACAACTGGTAGATAAACAATGACTTTCCTCTTTCAAAACACCAGGTCTGTGCTGATACCGTGAGTCAAGTTGGCTTGTTTGCTGACCACATACCTTTCTGTTGTAACTCAGTGTTTGCTAATGGTGGTTTGGTTACTTCATGGGTAACCTTGCTGTTAAAAATCTGTTAGCTGGTCTCTGCACTGAAGAAATGCAACTTTTTATTTACAGGAATGCCATTGGCTCAGGCTGTAGCAATTCTTCAGAAACACTGTCGCATTATCAAAAATGTCCAGGTTCTCTACAGTGAGCAGGTGAGTAGTGCAAGGGCTGGCCAGGAAATGCACCTCATGGGGAATTAAGGTATGCTTTGTGCTAATGTATGTATTGTATGAGTTGTGGGGCTACTTGAAATTGAGTTACACCAAATTATTGCCACCAGGTCATAAGTTATAAGTTTCACCACCAAGCTTTTATAAGTTTCATGTCAAATATAATAATCCTCAGGACAGCAGTGCAGTGATTTAACAGCTATCAGTTTTGTATATGCAGTGGAGGAGTGGCATTTTTTTACCTTTAAGCAGTGAAATGTTATGTAATTAGCTGCACAATTTAATTCGAGTCTATTTATCATTGTGAAGTGTTGCTGCAATTTAAAGAACTGAATCACTCATTACTTTCTGCTGTTGTGTTTGGTTCAGTGATGATGAACCCCCTGAAAAACCTTCCACAGCTTCTCTCTGCATCTGCAATTTTGTCTGCAGAAAGTGGGTGCAGTGATTTAAACCAGCTATAGATGTTTTAATCATTCGTCATAACTAAGCATTAAGTTCCGGATAGGTTTGACTTCCATCAGAGGGGACTAGAAGTAAAACCCTTCTGCTAGATCAACTAAAATGTGTTATTCTGATGGAAGTGTAAGGGAAGAGGAGGTAGGACAAAGGAGGATTGTGACTCTCCAGATGTTTTATGTGCAATGCACGTTAATAATAAGATGATATTCATATGTTGTAAATGATTGCTCTTTGCATCAGGAGAAAGGCAGAGTCTGTACAATGTTATTTTGTATCAAAATAAGGATTCAGGCCTTGTGCATTTGCAGTGAATACCAAATGGCTAAGAACAACCTTGACTCTGGTGTTCAGTGCTGGATATATATTTCACGTTATTAAATGAATTATCCTTTTTTTTTTTTGTTTCACTTTATGTGGATTTATGGGTTTTATGATGGCTGAATTGCAAATCTGGCTCCTTGTGATTAATGCATGGTAGCATCTGTCTGGCAGTGAACACATTCCTTGGTTTTTGTATTCTTCGGAGGTTTTTAGTTTTTCTCACCACGATGCATTTGAATTATTTGTAGGGCTGTTTAGATAAATGATGAGATTCCTGTTCCACTCAGACTGTAAAATCACAGAAAGATTAGTGGTTCAGTGCTAGCAAGTAAAGGTGTACCTCTCCTTTGTCTTTTACACCTCTTGGAAAGTTACATTGTTCTTGACTGTGTAAACTGAACTTCTATTCTGTCTGCAGAAGACAGGTTTAGTGGTTTGGGGTTTTTTCCCCCAAAATGCAATAAATGTAAAGATGTTGTAGCATCTGCATAGTCTAATGAGATAGTGGTTCTCAACTTTCTGGCATAGTTGTGCTGATTATATTTTTCTGTATATTATTGCAATTCAGTGCCTGATTTTTTTCACACACCACTCAAAGCCTGCATTTGACTGTCTGGCTCTGTCCTCACCCTCGTGCAGAGTGTCATGCATTTCATTAGCAGCTGAGCACAAAGAGCACAGTTCTGAGAAGATTCAAAGCTTTAAATTAACTTTGTCATGCACAACTTCTATCTAGCTAAACTCTGCCTGAGCAGCCTTCATGTTTTTCCTCTTTGCCTTGTACAAGAATGCCTTTGAGCACAGTGATCAAATGTTATTTAAAGCTGTTGCGTCTAAAGCACTGAATTTCTGATCCTGGAACTCCAGCAGTGAGTATTTCCTTTCAAAAATTTATATGGCAATTAAATGCAATTAGATCTGCCCACGGAGCTCTCTTTAGCTTGACATAAATGGGATGCCCAAACTGTGCCAAAAAAGCTTGATGAATCCTTTTCTACGGATGAGAGAATTTTAACTCCTTTTTGGTCAGTGTAAGTGGGGTACTTAATTGCCTTTGTTTTCCTAGGCTTCTTCCTCTAGTTGGATTTTGGTTGATGGGGTTGTTCAGTAATAACAGTTTTTCCTGCATCTTTATGTAGATTGGCAATATAACTGCACATCTGTGGTGCTTCCTTCAGGAAGAACTCTCCTGTTGCTTCTTGGCATTATCTTTCATAATTGAGGTTCTATTTTGTGTATTAAAAGTCACATGAACTAAATTTGTGCCCTTGAATCTTTCCATGTATTAGAAAATATGCCAGCATAGAACAGAAGCTATTTGCTGTACTAATTATCAAGCTTTTCCTGAGATGTTTGGGGTTTTTTTTCCACCCACTCAAAAGTACTTGTAATGTTCTCATTAATTTTGGAATAACCTTATGAAAACTTTGTTTAGAAACTAGTGAAATGCAGAGCATATCCCATAGCAGAACAACCCTGTTGCTGTATTTGAATGTAACAAGGTTTTTTGCTGTATCTGTAGCCTTTCTAAATTAGATTTATAAGGGATTAGAAAAAGATTGTCAGGGTCAACATTGGACCTTTTTATCTCATGCTTATAGTTCTATTGCAATGCTGTTCAGTTCTGCACAGTGCCATGAAAGTTTGCCATCAAGAGTGAGGTATTGATGCCATTGTGTGAAACGTTGTGAAAGTTTCATTTAGGAGACAGTTTACACTCTAGATCACTGGTGTTCAGGAAAGATGAGCTCAAACTGAACCAGCTTCAGGAAAAGCTACTTTAGGGATCCAGAGGAACAGGAATTCTGCAACACAGGGGATGTAAAGCCCCATGGCTTATTTTGACCTAGTGATATGAAGTCTAGGATCTGATTACTTGAGTATATGGTTTGGGAAGGGGTGGGAGATGAATGTGAAAATGCTCTGAAAGTATCAAGGCTGGAAGATAGTGCTGATGTGAGGAAATTGTGGATGAAAATTGGACTTCTGACAGTCAAACCCCAGAGCTCTTCCCAGTAGCGCAAAGCGTGCTTAATTCATGAAAGGGTTGTATGGTGTGGCTGCCCACTTTAGAAGCCTTTATTTGCCCCAGTTGTTCATCCCCATTCTGTCGTTTGCTAGAAGACTGCCTGGTGAAGTTCTAGGGCATGAATCCTGCTGCCTGCTTGCCATTCAGCCTCTTTTTTTTCCTCTGAGGAGACAGCTCTGGGGGATAGAGCATTTTGGAGCAAATGTGCTTTGGATGGTACATGATCAAAATGCTGAACTGGGGCCAAGTGACTGTGTCTGCATGGATTGCACTGGTGCAGCAGAGAGCAGCTTTCCCAGTGGCCCAGCAGACTGAGAGGGCGTAGAGCCTATGCAGACACCAGGAAAGCCAGTGGAATGTCTCCTATTGACTCCAGCAGACTGCAAATTAAGCCTTTAGTTGTTATGATTCACAGTAACTAAGGAAACCTAAATTCACAACATAAGAGTCTGAAGCCTTCCTTTTGAGGCCTGAAAAAGACTGTGACAGTTTGATTTTTGAAGTGGAAAGCCATCTTTTTGTCAAGCACATGCCTGGTTCTGATGTGAGACTTGGTATTTTTGTGCACTAAGAATGCAATGGAGGCTGTCCCTAGATGATGTCTCTGATGCTAAATTGGGAATGCTAATTTTTGGGGTGGGGTTTTGTTGGTTTTTGTATTGTTTGTTTGGTCGGTTTTTTAATGTGGTGGGGGTTATATTATTTGGAGGTTTTTGGTTTTGTTTTTTGTTTTTCCTCCCGCTTAAGTAATTGACAAAGTACCCTTTTAGGAGTTCTTGCAGGGCACTGATACTACACAGGCATTTCTGTTTCTTTTCCTATAGAAGCTGGAGGGTTTGAGAGGTTTGGCCAAATGTATTTTAGTTATGCTTATTCATTGAACAAGTGATTGTTTGCTGAGGCAGTTTTGTTTTTCCAAGTTAACCAGTTTATACTTTTACAGAGATATATATCTTAACAAAGAAGTCTTGAAATTAAAAGCCTAACAGCTCTTTCTTGTTTTACAGTCACCTCTTAGCCATGACCTCATCCTTAACCTGACTCAGGATGGAATCAAACTGCTGTTTGATGCTTTCAATCAGAGACTTAAGGTAATAAAACACCCTTCCTGCAAACAGGCAGTGCAAACCAAAACCCTGGGGTGCATTGACACTTAACAGACCATAAGTATTACCTCAATTAGACATTTAATTTGTCATACAAAGTTTGCTCTCATGTGATTATGAACTGAATTTCTTCAGTTTGGGATTTAAATCCTTGTTTATGGAATTAAGACACCTTACCATTGCCCTGGGGACTGTACAAGTGCCACAGGAGTGGGATGGTACAGTGTGATCTCCCTTGCCCCTCTTGTCTCGAGTTGCACAGAAGCTGCACAAGGCCCTTACTGAAGCTAAGGCATGGATTTGAAATTGGATCATCATTAATGCAAACCAGATAGTGTTGTTTTCTGCCCAGGTTTTTCCTCTATGTGGGCTGCCATTTTGTTGATGAAATTAAACTTCCTCCTATTGGTAGTTGTCAGTTGGGTTAGCTTTGCAGAGTACTTGTGTGGCTTGTGTCCCCAGAAGGACACATCCAGGCCTCTTGTGAGCAGCTGCCTCCTGCACTGACTTCAGTTTGTTCTGGATGAGTTTTGGTTCTTGCAATTGATGTCTTCAATTCTGCTTTTGTGCTTTAGGGTGATCAGGTGTTGATCTGCATCTCTCTAGGATGCTTTGTGTAGTTAAGATACAAAATAAAAGGCAGGCTAGTCACTACTCTCCCATGGCATTTGTCTTTGGAAAGTATCTGTAATGGAAGTGGTATTTTTCATCCATACAAAATGGATGACTGTGGGGCTGTAGAGGTATGACTACATGAATACAAAATTTTGAAAACTCTTAACAAGCATTTAAAATATCTTTATGTAACTTCTGAGTTATTCAGGGTGGTCCTTTCAGCCAGACCAGCTGTGCTGAGCAATTGTCACTGGTTCTCACCTGGTGGGTGTAAATTCCTCTGTGACAGAAGTGTTTAGGTGTTGATTTGGCTAATTGGGTGAGAGTGAACTGCTCTAATTGCTGTGCTGTTTAACATTTGAAAGCAGAAGTATGGAATTGGAATGTGATACTAAAAATTGAATGCTTACTGTTAGGTAAGTCTGGAATTTGTACTCACATCCATAGTTCCAGGGTTTGGAACAGTGGTGGGTGGAGCCCTCTGCCCTTTACTCACATCTAAAATAAAACCAGCAGAAAAACATCACTCTCAAAAGTTCAGCCATTGCTTTATCCCAAAAATTGCTGTAGGAGAGTAGCATGTGCTATCAGCTGAAACTTGAGCTCTTTGTGTACTTCATATATGTGAAATTTTTTAATAGAAACTTTTGAATAGATTAGTTGTTGGAAGTGTTTATCTCTGTAAGAACAGCCTGTAACACCATGGTATGCTTGTATTTTTCTAAAATTTTTTATATTAATTACAAAAGTTCACATTTTGAAGAAAATTTTCAGTTTAATTTAGTACTTTTTTACCCAGATTTCTGTTTGTAGTTGCTTTATGGTAGTTTCTGTTCATGAAGTCATTCTGTAGTAATGGGATTCTTGTTTCTGACAAGAATTTTGAATTTAGTTATTTAGACTGTGTATGTGGATTTACAATTTTTAAGAGAATATCTTGAAAATTCTCTGTCAGCTGTATGAAATCTATCTAACTGTATGTAATTCTGAAGGAGACTGAACTCAAAATTGGCATAATAATTTCAAGTACATGGCTTGCTTACTGACTTTTTTGGGGAATGTTGAAGTCCTGTAGTGTTTTTGAAGTGCTGTAACTAGTGTCTACCTTGTCTCCTCCAGTTTCTGAGGGTCTGATTTTGTCATTTCAATACCCACTGTGCTAAGAACTAAAGCAAGAGCTTTTCTTGCCTTTCTCCATAATGTGTTTTAAAACGTGTTTTAAAGAAAAGATAGAAACCCCAAAATCTTCTGGTATGTGTTTTTAGGTTTGTTTCAAAAATAAAAAAACACAGGAAAAACAATCTCTTCTGTTATGTTGTGGTTCAGTGGTCTAGTGATACTTTTGTTTGTTTGACTGATGAATAGTCAAACTGTGCAAATGCATACAGTGCTATGAAAACTTATACTTGTAAAAACGTTCAGAAAGCTTTATAGAAGGAATTCGATGGGATCAGTTCAGAAGTGAGCAACAGGACTTGTTAAAGGATAGTGTAGGTGTAGAGTAAGTAATGCCTGTTTTCAAGATGGTGTGACTCCCTGTTTTTAGTGTTGCTCAGCAGCAGCAAAACTGGAAAAATCAGGAGGTCTGTCTTCTCTTTGTGTGTTGTTTTTTTAATAAACACTTACTAGTAAATTTGACTGTGAAGGAGATTGAAATACAGGCTACTATGTCTTGACAACTCCAAGGAAACTGGTGCAGGAATAAAGCTAGCAATATTCCTTGAGAAGTTTCTTCCCTTTTTTCAAGTATGAGGGGGAAAGTCATCTTCAGTAGCCAAAGTATTGCAGGAGGTGTTGCTGATGTGAATTGGTAGATCCAAGACCAGGTTCTGAAAGCAATTTTAGCATCAAGGTCTCTGATGTGTGCTCCCTCTGAGGCGGAGAAAGAGTTGGGTTTCACAGCATTGATCTGTTATTGCTGGTAGTAGACACCTGAGCGTTTTTATGAGTCTTAGTAGTAATTATCAAAACAGTGAATGTTAGGATTGTGAATGAGCTTTTACTCATTTAGAGCAACTGTCTGACTGTGTAGTAAAGCCGTCAGTGAACAGTCCTTGGTCTTCTCATTTTATGTTTTCTGCACATGGAATCACACTGATCCTTTTGTCAGTGTAGCTGCTGTAATTTAAAAAAGAAATCTTTCTCTAGTGCTCTGGCCTGTTCTTCAGTATGACTTTTGTTACTTATGAGATCCTTTGACTGCCATGAATTCTTGCTAAGTTGTACTTGTTTATTCCTCTGCTGTCGGTAAAAAGAAATGTTGACCTGAGTTGATCTCTGAGTCATGGCAAGAGGACAGTTGGCAAACTGGTGCCTGTTGGCTGCTGTCAGGGTGTTTCTCTTGGGGGGAACCCTGTTTGTGCCACTGCAATTCCTTGTGCACTGCTCCTGCTTATTCAGTTCATTCTTTTGTCTTGCACAGTGCGGTTTGTTCAGCAGAACTTCAGGAGGGTGCCCAGTGCCCTACAGTAGTGGCTGCAAAACAAGAGCTGGGGTGGGGCTGGTTCTCTCTATTTTCAGAAAAAATTTAGTGGAGGGAGAAGATGTGCAAGATCACTAAAACAAAAAGTAAAGTCATTCCTAGCTTTTCATAAAAGTAGCCTTTGTTTTTTAGTAGTCTTTAACAGTAAAGGAAATCTGGACTTGTCAACTGCACTTGAATTAAAATACTAGATCACCAGGTTTTTCCAAGAAGCATAATTCCAAGTGTATTTTATTAAGAAGAAAAATATGTTTGTTCTTTTACATTGATTCTGCCAAAATGTTAATTTGTTGCTTGCTTTGTTCCCTACTTGTTGCCTTTACTCTGAAATGCCATTAAGTGTTGATTTATTTTTTTTTCTAAATATATATAGAGGTAGTGGTTTAAACATTGCAAGTTGTTTTATTTAGGGTTATTTGCTGGGCATCTCCCAAAACCAAGACTTCCTTCTCAGCTGGTGATATTTTTAGGCTTTAAAGCCACACTTGGTAACAAGCTTCCTGGGAAGCTTTATTCTCTAGCTGAAGGGTGAGTCCTGTTGGAATCTGCCAGTGATTTGTTAGAGGATTATACAAAACAAAAAGCATGTTTTACCTTTGCTTTACAGCAGTTATGAGCTGTACATGTTTTCTTTTTCTTGCTGGTACAGGAGCACACATGTAGGGTGAAGAAGCTTGTCCATGGCTACTTGCCAGAAATTATCTGCTTAAAGCTAAGTGTAGCCTCAAAATCCAGTGACAGTCATAAAAGGCATATGACATCACTGTCAGATGTATGTTTGCAGTAATGTATTCAGAAAGGATCCATATCTAATATTTTCTGCAGAGAGGGAAGCTCCTTGGAATATTCAGTAAGGTCTAAAACATTTACTAAATATCAGAACTGGTATTATGGCTTGCCCTGATTTCTTTGTGGGCTGCTCTTCTGGTTGTCTTCTGTAATGCTATTGGCAAGGTTGCAAGATGTCTTATGTATTATTGAAAGGGATGCTACTACTAAGTCTTGCTGTGTTCATCTCTTTAGAAGAGTTGGAAAGCTACAGCAGTGCAGTCAGTGTTAGGACTTGGTGTCCTGCACAGGTATTCTTCATGGTAATAGGAGCAACCCAAGGAATGGTCCATTGTTTGACATTCATCAGAGGATTCCCTAATGAGCTAATCCTTCCTATTGCTTTCCTTTGAATTTGCTTAAGAGTAAACTCTTTAGAAATAAAGATGCTGATGTGTCAATGAAAATATTTCTTCCTGCAGACAGTGCTGATGTCCATGGGATATGGGGGTTCTCTCCTGAATCCAGAGCGGTTGAGTCCTTACTTCAGATGTGCAGTTGTTCAGTCAGTTTTTGAAGTTCAGTCTCTGACACTGTGGTTTATCTTGGCAGAGTTCTATAAGAAAGAGCAAGCAGCACTAGCTAGTCTTGGCTTTTGACAAGGATTTGCCTCTGTAATGATTTGCAAATGTCTGAACTATGGTGATGTCTCTGTTTCTTGTGTTTCAGGTGATTGAAGTTTATGACTTGACTAAGGTGAAGTTAAAATATTGGTA
This sequence comes from Entomyzon cyanotis, assembly GCA_024500445.1. Lineage (NCBI taxonomy): Eukaryota > Metazoa > Chordata > Aves > Passeriformes > Meliphagidae > Entomyzon > Entomyzon cyanotis. Next base: position 8,461,841 of record JAKEPQ010000743.1, read on the forward strand.
AGTGATTTAAGACCTCCCATGATTTCCTTTTGGTTAGAGTGGCTGGTTTTATTTAATTTTTTTTTAGTCCTGAATTAATTTTTTCAGTTATTCTCTTTAAAAATCAAAATTAGCTGTCATAAAAGAGTGTACATAACCATCCTTTCTTGAACATAGCTCTTAATTAAATTACCGGTTTACTCTTCAGTCTTGGAGATTTCTTAAACTTTTAATGTAGTATTCCCATTAGTAAATGTTTGTGGCATCTTTTTGGTTTCCTTAAGGCAGATTAATTTTGTTTTCTTTTTCAGTGGTGTCCATTTTAACTCTCAGGCAATTGCTCCAACCATAGAACAAATTGATCAGTCATTTGGAGCAACACATCCAGGAGGTAAGCCAAAAAATTTCTGAGAAGCACACCTAGCTTGACAGACTTCTTTCTAGGAAACCTTTCCAGTATGTCTGCCTAGAGCAATGTGTAGGCAGTTCTGTTATCATATGATCTGGAGCTGTGTTCCAGAAGGGTCATTCTTGTAGCTGGGAAATCGTGTAAAATGTGCTGTCAGTTCAACTGTGACTCTTTCTAAAGTGAAATAGTGAAGCAGAGAGTCACTGGCACAGAGTGGTGTATTCAGATATCATTAATGATCTGTTTTGAACTGCCAGTACCAGAAAACTGTGAGCTTTGTTGTTGATGCTGTTGTTGTTACACATTCTTATGCATGGTCAGCTCTCAAGCATCCTTAGGGATTGTGTATGCCATGAGCACAGACATTTGAGCTGATCTCTGTGCAGAGTCAGCCAGGGCTGTTTGCTCAGTCTCCATTCTCTGTGAATGTGGTTATACCCCTGCTAGGCAGGATCAAATCTGAGCTGTGTACAACTGCCTTACACCTCCCTGAGCTCCCCTCCTGTTGCTGGGAGCACTGGTGAGGTGGGAAGTCAGTCCTCGTGCAGCATGAGCAGAACCAGTACAAGTTTGTTTAACCTGGCTGAACCTCCTCTGACTCTTACACAGCACTTGGTTTTTCACCATCTCTGCAGCAGGAAAAAAACTGTCTTTAAGCTCCTTGTTTATATATGAAAAAGAAGAGTGTATTTCAGGAGGTTGTTAGGCTATGAAAATGAGCCAATGGTAAAACTTTGAAGAGGATATTTATAATTATAACTGCCCGGGAACTTTCAAGAAATGGAGCCACAAACTGGCACAGCAAAGAGGAACATTAACTCCGTAAAGTCAAGATACCATATTCAGAGCCTCATTTTCTATTTTTAGCTTCAGCCAGTCCATTTGCAGTAGTCAGGCTGATCCCAAACAGGCGAGCGTTCTTTGTGATGGGTGGTGATTGCATATCCAGCCTTTGTCTCTGCTCTCTGCAGACAATCTCTTGCACATTACAGAACAGGATTTATTAACTGGAGAGGGTCATGTGGGTAGAGCAGAATCATTGCATAAAAGCCTGCAGTAGTGGATGAATATCAGATTGAGATAAATGAAGCTTGGAGCATTTCTAGCTGTAATACTCCAAGGACCAGAATTAGCCTTTTTAATTTTGGTCGTGACAATAAAAGTTCCTCTTAGACAGATGCTCTGAAACCTATGGTTAGATCTAAGAGACTGTAGAAATTAAGAAGGCGAAAAGTAGTTCTGTGTCCTGGGTGGCTTATCATTTTTATTTGTTCTGTGATGATGGTTTATTTGCAAATATTTAGAGGTGGAGCACTTCCAAAATTGTGATACTATGAACTGTAAAAATACATATCTAGCCATAAGCATTGCCTGTGGTAGTGATAGCATGTTTTATTACTGCACAAAATCATATGCAAGCACTTAAAAACATAGTTTGGCACCACGTGTCCTTGTGCTGAATTTGTAGATCTTGTGCACCTGTCATATTCAATTAAGAAAACTTGCACACTTGCTTCATCTGGTGATAGTTTTTCATAACATCTTTTCATCTAGTGACATGTAGATATGAAAATGTACTTATCAAAATGTTGGTCTCTATTACCATTTCATTAGTGCATTTGCTTATTCAAGTTTCCACATTGGAAAAATACTTCTTCCATTAACAGCCTACTTAGCAGAAGTAAATGCTCTATATTAAGCTGCCTCTCACAAACAGTTTCAGCTGTATTATGCAACACAAGTTTTTGATAACTCTTTTTTTCCTTTGTGTTTTCTGAAACAGAAAATGCAAAGAACCAGAGTGGTTTTCAGCCTGTGGGAGGGATGGTGATGGTGTTTTCATGTCCCACAAAAATTAGAGCTGGGATAGGAGGAGAAACCTTCCTCTTAATATGACCAAAGTATCAAATGCTGGTTTTCACGAATGAAAGGAATGTAACCATCCCTTTACTTCTCTGTGCTAATACTCCTTCAAACTCCCAATGCAAGCGCTTTAAAAGTATTTTGTTGTTTGTCTCTGTTAACCTCCACTAGAATTTCACTCAAAATGTCGTCTTTCACTTAAAACCAAGGTGGTTGCAGCAGAACTTTCCTGCAACAGGATACAGTGGTAGTTTCAAAATAAATTTCAAAAGGTTAGCAACAGTTTTGTGTTGAAACCGACCTTCAGTGAGCATTTTTGGTTTTGCCAGATCAGTGGTTTTAAAAGAGAAGAGTCATCAGAAAAATCAACCAGCTTCATTACGTTTTGGCTAATGTTAGTTTGAAACATTGCAGTACCTTTGTCATGGGGCTTTATTGAAATACAACCACTTTGGAGGTCAACAGCTTCATCAAAGCCAAGATTTTTATCCCACATTTCCATGATTCTCTGACCTGACCTCCTGCTGGGAAGTGCTTGCTTTTGCCAGTGGCTCTATTGAAACCACATCCTGTCCTGAGTCTTCATGGATGTGGCTGTGTGCCAAAGTGCCATTCAGCAAGGATCAGGGCTCTGGGGTTGAACTCAAGTCATAAGGTAGAAGAAAAAGACCTCCTTCCCTCCTACCACAGTGGCCTTGGAAGGATGGAGGGGTTTGCTGTGTTCTAGCTCTCTAACTCCCAGACTTCAGCGGTGGCTCAAGCTCCCCTAAGGTGCCAGAAAAGTCTTGTGCTTGATACAAGTAAGAATTGACTTTTGGATCTGCCTCTGCTTTTACTGAAGCTGTGTCCATTTTGCTGCCTTGCTGGTGTTGGTGGCTTTGTCCTGTCCAGCTCTGCAGAAGTATTTCCCAGCTGGTCACACTCTGCTGCCTTCCTGGAAGCCAAACCCCTTCCCTTTCCCCCAGCCAGAGTGCAGCAGCAAAGAATCAGTCCTTTTGCTTCTATCAGCAATTTTAAATGGAATTAGCAGTGTACCTGTGTGGTAAAAAAATTTTAAAAAATAATAATTAAAAAATCCTTACATTTAGTTATGCGGTTGGGATCTGTGGTTTTTGAGGGAGACATGAGAGAACTTCCCAAGAATAAAAAAATCCCTTGCCCTTTAAACCTAAGCATCAACAAACTGCAGGGGATGGGAACTGATGTGATTTGTATAATCAGATATCACACTTGGCATGACTAGGGGAAAAATAGTTCTCCAGCTGGCTGTGGGCTTTGGAAAAGATGTATCATAATTTATCACATGAGAGAGATTTGTGTAATTTTCCTGCCGATCAAAACATTTCCCTCTCTCCACACGTTTTCCTTTCAGTGACAAGCGTGGAAAAGACTCTTAGCCAGCACATTCTGCAGAAAAGGCAAATGATGACTTTTGAAAGCTTAATGCTTATTGCTCAACTATTATTTTTCTATCCTGGGTGGCCTGGCATTGTCCAGATACCTTGTGATATGTCTTTCAAGTTGAACATTTGAAAGACACTGTGGGAGGGAGGGAATAAAATATTTCTTTATATGCATTTTCTCTCTATGCTATGTCATTTTAAATATAACATTTTAAGAAAAAAGGGACTATTGAACCTTTGGTGTTCCTTTGGTAAAGTGGAAGAAAGCAGCTTCTCTTGTTAGAGGGTTTCTTTATTGTTTTTAGCCTCTGGCGTTTTTAAGCTGTCAGCTCCTGTGTGTTACTAGAACACTCTGTTCCCCCAGTGGCTACTGGGCACAGGTTGAAGTTTGAAAAATCAATCCCAAAACAATTCCCAAGCTCTCAGACTTCTGGGATTGTTTTTAATCTTTCCACAGTCTCAGAAAACAGTATGTCTTGTTAGAGTAAGTACTGGGACGACATTTATTGTTGTTTGTAGTTGATGTTGTGCAATTGATTGCAATGAATCAGGACATCTCGTGATGTGGTGACAGCTGGAAGTCTGTGCGTGCTCTAATTTATTAGTGCTCTTTGTGGGAGCTGACTGGCTGGCTGCTGTTTCTGGTGATGCTATTTTTAATTATCATTGTAAACGGCCTAGGACCTGTGTGTCTGAAGCATTTCCTCCTTGTGCCGTGTTACCCGGGAATTCACGGAGTTGCTCGGGGCATGGGAGCTCCTCTAGGGAGGAGAGGTGGAAGTGCAGGTCGCAGGGTGAGCCCTCCTTTGAGCTCTCGTTTGTGCTGCCCACTGGTGTGAAAGAAGGAATTTCTCACTGTTCTGTGCACATTTCTCTCAAAGACTTTCTGGTTAATACTGTACAATGTTTCACGTAACAATGGATAGAATTGTTTTGTACTAATGGTGGCTATTTAAACTACTTTAGAGATATTAAGGTATAATTGATTGTGTCATATTGTATAATTGTGTTGTTAGGGATGGGTTAGTGCCTGCAGGCTTGGAGAGACAATTGCAATGAATCTATGGTTTCTTTTATTGCTGTGTTTTTACTGCATCAAATCAAAAGCAAAGCTGTTACTGTCCTGTGTAATTGTGTTCCTCCTGTATTCTGAGATGTAACAAATTCATTGAGGTGATGAAGGTGCTGTTAGATATGAACTGGAGAATTGTTAGATTATTTTGGTAACTCTGTTTTTACTTTCCTTTCCCTTTTAGTGTATAACTCAGCTGAGCAACTCTTTCACCTCAATTTCCGAGGACTGTCGTTTTCTTTTCAGTTAGACTCCTGGACTGAAACCCCGAAGTACGAGGTCAGCAATCATTCTTAGTTAATGGATAATCTTTTTACCTCTCTGGTACTTGCAAAGTATCACCTACATTGTCATGCTGTCTTTTGCAAGCAAAAAAACCCCAGTAATTTGGAAGGAATTGAGCTCCTCAGTTATGTTCTTATTAATGCTATGTAACCATCTCAAAGCTAAAAATTTACTTCTTGTTGGCAAAAGGCATGTGCTTAGGGGTTTTGCTTGCATCATGAGCTGGGACTGGCAATTCTGTTGGCGAAGGGAGTCTTCTAAAAATACGAGTGCTGTCTATGCAAATACATAAATATTAGGCAATCTACTGGGAGGCTGTTCTTCTATCAGATATTTTTGAATCTCATCAAAGTGATTATGCAACTAATGTAGGATAGACTTCATAAAATACATTTTCATCATAAGTGTCCTTCAGTATGAATGCTTTTAGCAAGCCAAATGAACGAGTTTTATTTGTAATGCCTGTTTGCATATTCACCAAATGTTTGGATGAGTTACTGAATAATTAAATGCATTTGTGCATTCTCTGAAATCTTTGGAAATCACTGTCTAAAGTGGAAACAAGACCAGGTCCTCTGTGATTTCCTTCTGTATTAACAAAAATGTATGTATAACTTGTTTCATGTGAGGATGGGAATGCTCTCAGTTATATAATCTGGGTTTATCAGTTAAAAAGCATGGTATTAAAATAAAGGAGCATATAAAGAGCCAAAACAAAGGGGAAGAAATCAACCAACATGATGACACATGTTCTTTGTCACAGCCTAGTGCTTTAGTGGCTGTGGTTGACATGCCACAGGGGGTGACCAGGGGAAGTTATTGTTTAGTAGTAGTAAAGGTCAGTTGGCTTTCAGATTGGAAGGTGAATGGAGACCTAATAAGTCAAACAAAAAGAATGCCCCAACAAAGAGCAGTTTCTTTTCATGCGAGAGTTCCCAGAGCAGTGATGAATGAAATGGCCAAGCTACTGAGAAGTCAATTGTTATACCAAAGATTTGAAAAGACCATAAAATATCTCAAGTCGGAAGGGACCTGTATGGATCATCTAGTCCAACTCCCTGCACAAGGTACTCATGTTCCAGGAAAATACAGGAAGAGAATTGAAATTGGGTCATCTCTTGATTTGCTAAGTAGTGGAGGTTCCCTTTTCAATACCTGCAGCAGTGAAAGTTATTGTTCTAGGTTAATTTTTTTTTTTTGGTGTATGTGTGTGTGTTTACCATATGTGATGTCCTCTAAAGTAGACCAGGTAGTAGTTTGCATATTGTGCATCTTGTTTTTATTGACTTGTGACAAAGTAGGATTTCTTCTGTACGACGACAGCAAAGTATGTTATTGGTCTTGAAGAAGGTCCTGTCACATACTGCACTAGAAGAAGGAATTTCTTCCAGTTCTGAAAGAGTCAATCCAACTTCCTTAGCATGCTTTCTATTTGATGAGAGCACTCAAAATCCCTGTCAAAACAGTATGTGTAAGAATGTGATGATAAGGAGAGTGGAAAATCTATTTAATGAACAAGTCTCTGTTTATCAGATAAAGGCATCTTGCAAACCAGCAAAAATGTTAAAAGGCTGAAATTAATGCAGTGGGAAACAAAAAAAGGGAAGTTTTCCTTTAAGATGATTTCTTAGACCTTAAATACAGCGTATCACTACAAATACTTGGAAATTGCTAGCTGCCAGTGATCCAAGCAAGGGAAAACTTGAATTCTCAGTACACAAAGTGGTTAATTGTCAGAGTAAGGGCATCTTTTGATGAATAAATATGTAGTGAGTGTTTCACCCCAGCTGAGGAATCCAGGAGTAGTGGAATATAAAGAAACACCACCTAGAAGGTTGGGTTTTTCTATTATTTTGCCCCCTTCTCTTTGGCTGGAGACTCACTTGAATTAGTAAGGATATACTGTATCTCTGATGCAATTTCTGACCTTGAGCTGGAGTGTCTACTCTGTTGTGTAACAAGAATGATTTTGTGTCTCCACAGCCTAACTTTGCCCATGGTCTGGCCTCTCTGCAAATTCCACATGGCGCGACTGTGAAACGTATGTACATCTACAACGGAAACAGTCTGCAGGATACCAAGTATGTACAGCTGCTCATGCTCTTTTGATCATTTATTTAGGGTTTTGCCATTGCTAAATATAATATTTTTTCTTTCTTTTTATTTTTTAATTCGGTTTGGGTGTTTTATGAATTTGGCAATGTGCAGAATGCCTTTAGATACCAACCTCAGTCAAATTTCTGTTGGTGTTGTCCTCAGACCTTGTAACCAAATGTTGGTTTGATTTATGTTGATATAAAATCAGCTTGGTTCAAATGTAGTAGGCAAGTTCAATTGACCTGAAAATGAATTCACTAAAGTAGGAAATGTAGTGAATTTAGTAAGAAGTGTTTAGGCTATTCTTATGCTAGATTTTGTTTGTATGCTGATTACTTCTCCATAAGCAAATCAAACTTAGTGTAGGCAGTGAGTAAGCTTGTAATATATTGGTAATACGTGTGTCATGGCAGGGCCCTAGCAAGGGTCTTAAACTCTATTGTTAAACATAAAAAAAAAAAAAGCCATATGCCTAATCTACATATATTCAATGTATTTGATACCTGACTGAGCTTACTGTATTAAAGGCCAGGCTGGATGAGGCTTGAGCAACCTGGCCTGGTGCAAGGAGTCCCCCTGCCCATGACAGAGGGGCTGGAATTAGGTGATACTTAATGCCCCTTCCAATCCAGACCATTCTAGGATTCTGAGATACCTGATCCTAGAAGTATCCAAACTGGTAAGGTGGTAGTTTTTGCAGAGACAGTTGAGTTTTAATGCCAGGAGATTGAATGCATTGAATTACTGCTCAAAATTGAGGGAACCTTGTTTATGCTGACATTTTCTCCTAATTAGAAATAAGTGCACTTGAGAAAAACTGTTGTCTGTGCCCATCTGTGACATGGTGAGCTTTAGTGAAAGCACTGATTGTCGCATGGGGCTCTGTTGTGTGTGAGAGAGAGCTCAAAGCCCAGCTTTTAGCTTGTCATTCACCTGGAGGTATTGACATAAGAACAGTGAATTCTAGGGACCATATACAAGCTAATATACAGGAAATAGGCCTTTCCACTGTAAATATCTCACTTGGGGCTGTTACTGTTTTCTGAAATAATATTGTTGAATTAAATTGAGAACTTTCCCAGTAAAACAGTACAGTTGCCTTTGGTGTACCTGCACAAGCTGATTTCATGTTCTGGGCTATGAAGTACCTTCCCAAGAGCAGCGAGAGCATCATGGAGAAAACTTTCCTGCTGAATTTGGGCAATATGCCTAGGTCAGGGATTTAGTTAGCTTTAAAAACTCCACAACTTCCATTTCCCTGGGAGAAATCTGAGCTGACATGTCCTCATAGGAGATATCCAAAGGCTAGGTCCAGTTTCTGTAATTCCTTAATTCCTGGAGTCTTTGAAATTTGCTGGTTTTTTTCATTAATAGTGAAGATCTTGCATTTGAATGCTGTCTTGTTCCTCTTCCTTTATCCCCACACTTTCTGATCCTTCTGTTTAATACAACTTTTAATCTTCATTCTCAGTTACATGCAGCTTTGTCAAAATTAATGTGCTCAGTTCCAGTGAACTGGTACCAGCTTGGTAATGGAAAATTTGAAGATGAAGCAAATGCTATGCACATTTTGTATTATTGGTTTCAGGGCTCCCTTGATGCCTCTCAGCTGTTTCCTTGGGAATGTGTACGCCGAGAACGTCGATGTTCTGCGAGATGGAACTGGACCCTCAGGTTTACGGCTTCGCCTACTCACTGCAGGTATGGGAGTCACTCACAACGTTGCACTGGTTGTTCTCCTCAGGAAAAGAGGGATAAACCTGTGTAAACACAGGTTATTTGTGATGATTTAATAGGTGATTTCAAAGTGTTCTGTCTACCTTATTTTGAATTGTTGGAAATGAAACCCTGTTAAATCCTTGTGAAAGTGAATCTGCCTGCTGCTGCATTTTCCTAACCCTGGAGAAATCACTGAGAACTGGAGCCCTGTCCTCACATGTTCTAAGTCCTTAGGATCTGTTCGCAGAAATGGAATTTGTCTCCAGGTGTATGCGTAGAAGAAAACAGATAACTGTTCTCAGTACATCACCAAAAAAACCCACGACAAACAAAGAAACCTTGTGTATGTGTGCATTGTCTGAGATTCCAGGGAGCTATATGATATTGATACTTTGGTGATTAAGTCTGGAAGGCTTTTAAAAATGCTACCAGGTGACTACATTCATGCTGCAGCCTTAAATTGGACTTCCAATTCAGTTCTGTTTTCATTTGCTGTAGGAGACAGTGGTGAAAGTGAAGAGACACTGATGAGTCCATCTCCTTGAATGGGCTCTCTCCTTCTCAGAGATGGGCGGTTGCTTAGAAATTAGGGAAAGATAGAACAACTGCAAAGAAGTCTTATTCAGTCACCATAACTTGAGACTTGACAGTGTTTTTAAGAATAAATACTGAGATGTTTTTAACAATTTTCATTAGGAGGCTCAGCTTTTGATCTGTTCTGATTGCTGGCTCCATGTATATTGAGGAAACGGAATACTCTCACAATATGCAAAAGTTGAAAAAGAGAAAATTATAGATGAAGAATAAAAAAATATGAATGAAAATGGAACAGCTATTTTCAAGCTGCTTTGCTTCTCATTAAAGAGGAAGATAAGGTAGAGCTGTCTAGTGTAGCGAACACACATCCTCATGTGCTAGGGAAGGAGTTAGCTATGGCATCATAATTATGTAAATTATTTTGAGAAAATGGACACTTTTCAGATAGTGTTAAGTTTTGTTAAAAATACATATCCATGCAGCTTAAAGGAAGTATTGTCAATGAGTAAAATAATTACTAAAATGTCACTGATTTTCAGACAGACTTGCAGAGAGGCAATCCGGACATGTGCTGTTCTTGTCTTGCAAAGTTCGTAGAAACTCTTGTAGAGCATATTACACACCTGTTCTGGCACAAGTTTCTCTGCCCATGTATTAATTTGAAGTTACTGTTGCTTAAGAAATCAAGGATGACTGAATTGGGTTTTTCTGATTTATTTCAGTGGGTAACTAGCTACATAAATTATGCATAGTGAGGAAAGCTAAGTGTGTATTTAGAGCACATCCTGTATTTTGCTATAACTGCTGCATGTACTTATGTGTACTTGCATTCTCGTAAATGTAAGATGCTGCATTCCTGAAAGCAAATAGGCTCACAAGCTCTAACATCTTTCCATTTCCTAACATCTGCTAACATATGTCAGCGATTCATCTGTGTAATGGCTATTCAAGAAGATTTGGTTTTAACATTGTTTGCACAGGAATGTACTTGCTATTGATTTAGTAAGTTATGGGAATCTTGAGTAGAGAATATATGTTTTGTGATACAGTTAATATGGATGAGGGATTTTGCTTTATGCGCTTGATGTTTTTAGCTGTAGACAAATCTCTAGCTGCTAAAGTAGAATATTTTAGGGATAGAAGTAATTCCTGGTATTTACTGCTAATAGCCAGCTGATCAAATTGAGATGGGCTGGGCAACCAAGTCATGTTCATGTGAATGGCAAGGAAGTGAAGGTAGTATGGCTGAAATTGGAGGTTCAAATGGGGAGCCATGCAACAGTCAGCACATGCACTGCTCTAATAAGAAATGTTTACGCTGTTGCAAAGTAAATGGTTAAAAAAAACCTGTTGTCTGAGGAATGCAGCTGTTTGGTTTGTGATAAATAGAGGAATGCTAACCTTTTGGTGTTGATCTACTGATGTATTCTGTGATCAGGAAGGATGCATGTAGAGTTGTTTTCCATTCCTCAGGCTGTGGCCCAGGTGTTTTAGCCGATGCCAAGATGCGGGTATTTGAGCGCTGTGTGTACTTTGGTGATTCCTGCCAGGATGTGCTCAGCACCTTGGGCTCTCCACACAAAGTCTTCTACAAGTCCGAAGACAAGGTGAGGGAATTCATTCAGGCACAGACTTTATTCAGTGGTGTCTCAGTCTCATCACAGGGCTTGTGTTTTGCAAGGTCAGTGAAGTTGAACTGCCACATAACACAAATTACAAGTGCTTGACATATCACTTGACATAATAGATCAGGCTGAACCATTATATAATAGGTTTTAAGAAGCTTTTCTTTTAATCTAAATTGATGCAAATCTGTTTAAATTTATTAAAAAAAATGAAATTGCATCATGTTAACTGGTTTAAGAATTGTTACAAATGGGAGCACTTTTGTATCCAAATGTGCCTTAGCAAGTGGGTTCTGCCTGCTTTTTTTCAATTATAGTTTGTGTAAAATAACCTCAGCATATACTTTGATCTTTTCCTAATGTTTTTACACAGCATCATGTAAATAAACCTTTTAATTCAGATAACTGAACAAGCTGATGTGTCATTGTGCCACTGCAAGCAGCTGATGGTCCTGTCATGAAGAACAGTATCCTACATAGTTGAACAAAGGCTTCAAATGAGATTATAGCAATTTGTTTGAATATTGAGATGTTATTTAAGGCATTCATCTTTGAGCATTATTGAATGCACCTGAAAAGTGTGTTTCTTGCAGATGAAAATCCATTCGCCCTCGCCCCATAAGCAGGTCCCATCAAAGTGCAATGACTACTTCTTCAACTATTTCACACTTGGAGTGGTGAGTGGAAAGCTTCTCTAAACAATGCTTGTAAACTTCTGATTTAGTTACGTAGCAATCCTTTCAGGAGGCTGAAGGCTGTGGGAAATGAGAGACTGCAAAACTCTTGATTGCTGCCTTAGGAATCTCTGGATATGAAAAGCTACACTGACTTTCCTTTAACACTTACAAATTTAATCAGTAACATTTTATCTCCACCAGTGGCTGGAGGGCTCATTGCACTTTTGCAGTCTCTTAGGTTTTCACCTTTTTCTGCCATGCCTGATGCATAGGTAACTAGTTCTTGTTCCTGAGATCCTTGCCCCTGTCCCACAGAACTGAGAGAGGTGTGCCATAACATCAGTTGTGAAAGTTTGCTGAGCTGTGGGGTGTAGTTAAATTTTCTTGTTCCTCCTTGCAGCTGTTTTGCTTTAGTCTGTGTTACTGTATAATAATGTTACTGCATATAATAATATGTAGAAAAACAAGACCTCCTTAGAAAAATTGCCAACATGAGCAAATGAAGCTGCAGTTGTGATTGAGTGCTGGAGGAAGTGTGTGTTATTTGAATTCACAAATAGACATTTTCAAATACTGTTTTTCATAGTTTGATTTGGTTCCAGGGAGATATATATCACTCTGTACACATGCTGTTTTAAGTAATCTCAGGTTAGTTTGGGGAAAGTTACCTTCCTCTATCCAAATTGCTTAATCTCTGTATTGTCTTCAACAGGACATTCTCTTTGATGCAAACACTCACAAGGTGAAGAAATTTGTCCTGCATACAAATTATCCTGGTCATTACAACTTCAACATGTGAGTGCACAGAACTCATCTCTTAAATAAGAGTACATTAAAACAACTGAAAATGAAATCTTCTGTTCCCTTTATAGAGTTCCAGTATTTTTTCAGAGTATCTTTGTTGTATCTAGTAACCTATGGAGGTTTCAGACATCATTAGTAACTTTTTTTTTAGTAGTATTTTATTTTTACTTTTAAATGGTTTTATACTGGCAGGTATGTCTTAAAGCAGTGAATAAGGTGAGGTAGTTCTTGGTCCAGGTATGATGTGCAAACTCTTGATAGAGGCAAACTTTGTATTAGCAAGAGTGTCCATTTACTGGTAGCTACCTTGCTGTTTTTTTCCTAACATGATTTCAATTGGTGATTAAAAAAATCTTATGCTTCTGAACATGTTTTCAATACTTTGTAAATGTATTTGGAGGAAGAGTATGAGTTACAGTAAGTGGTTGGATGTCTGGTTAAATCAGTTAGTGACAGAGAAATCTATAGTGCTGTTTTGAAGTTAAGTGTTTCTCCATCCACTCTCTGTAACAATGGAGTAATTTGTGCTGAAGGACTTCTTTTGTCCTCTAGAAAATTGTATTAGGACATTCCCAGGCTGCTGCCTTTTTTGATGTAGAAAATCTAAGTGAGAAATTAATCTGCCATCATAGATTCCCACTTTCATTCTATTATTGATGTGACTTTTCATTAAAGGGATTATTAAGAGCTGTAAATCTGTAGCTGTGCAGTTTATCTTGGCTTCTCTGTTTTCTAATAGCTTTACGATTTGCACTTTCTAGTTACCATCGCTGTGAATTCAAGATTCCACTCGTCATTAAGAGAGGTGAGCATTCCACTGCTGTCCTGCTTCATGGGGCACAGAGTGCTCCAAGGGGAGCTAAGATCTGTTTTCATCTCTAATCGTCCTTCATTATCAGAGGATGCTAACAGTGACAGTCATTGAGACAGAAGAAAGTTTGGAATTTGGTTTTTATTTAAATGGAAAAGATATTTCAGGATGAGTTAGCAGTTCTGATTTTACTCGCATTACCTCTTTACTTATTTGAATCACACAAATATTTAGCTGCAACATCACTAATTTCCTGTAATGCTGCCACTCTGATAAAATCAATTACCTTGTACCTGGAGGCTTAAAATGTGTAAGACAGTCTGAGCTCATCTGTCCAGTCCACTTATATTTAATATAATCTGGTTTAGCTGGGAATGAGAATAAACAGCCAGAATACACTGGCTCTATGTGCTATAGACAGAATGTCTGTTGTGTTCTCCTGTAAGTCTCTACTTGAAAAAAATACTTATATAATCAGTGCTGATTTGGCAAGGTACTAAGATGTTCCCAGCTCTTTTGGGAGCTCTGTGCATGTTACTAATCTCAGCAAAGTAGGGGAACCTTGTTTGAAGATCACAGTGATTGAAGTGGACTTCTTCAGCATAAGAATAAATGTGTACTGGGAAGGTATTTAGATTATCTTGGGAATGCCAGATACTGGCTAGGTTTTGGCTAGGGATGTTTGCCTCTTTCTGATTGGTCTTCACTGCAAGCATTTTGCTGTGTGAAGTGTAATCCTCCTGTGGCTGTCACAGGAGTTTGAGCATATGGAGGATTAAAAACCTGGAAAAACAGTGTTTGTGTATACAGGCTTATATGAAAGTTAATTTGTGCTTCAGCCAAGAGAATGAGTATGAAAGATCTCACTTCTAAAATTATTTTCCCTTAGGTTATTGTACTTGAAAGCATTAATTTGTGATTTTTTTTTTACCTCAAGTAGCATTATGAATTTATTCTTAATGTGTCTGATTTTTTGTCTATTTGGCATTCTTAACTAGCTTTTCTGGCCTTCAGCTGATGTCCAGGACATGGAACAAGTTGTGAACAGATGTTATAACAGTTTTGAAGAGCCCATTTTCTTCCCTCTGCTGGCAGTGCCTGATGCAGTTTTATTAGTTCCCTTTTGTAGCTCAAATTCAGATGATAAATTAAGAGCCAGAGTTCAAGTTGCACAGACACTGAACTCTCAGCACAAAGAGAGCGTGCTCAGAGAGGGAAAAGTACAGAGGAGCAAATGGTCTTTAACTTGATTGAAAGCTATGTTTGACATGTTTAGTGTCTAGGTCCATTCCCACTGCTTTGGGAACATGCTTTCAGTATTGAGGAGTACCCAAATAAATGTATGTAACATTTGTATGAAAGTACTTGAAACCATCAGCAAGCAGTTTCTGTTTAAAGCTGTAATTGTAAATGCAATGCTGTCCCTTCCTGCAGCTTTTTTTTATTTAATAGGTAGGCTGCAATTCCCAAGCTCTTTACCATCTTTATTTTGAAAGAGCAGTGTTTTAACTGATTTCAGGCCTGCCAGCTCCTGAGTCTCCAGATGTCAGTTTTAGCCAGCTTTCTTTGCAAGTGCAGTGGAGTGTTTTGGACTTAATGAGTGGCACATCATGTTACCTCCACGAGTGGCTGTGCTAGGCTTGTTAACTTAGTGCAAAGAGATGGAGTTTCTTTTACAGTGATGTTCTTCCATCTAAGATTAAAGCTTAAGCATTTATAACCCTGAAGTTGGGAGTTGCTGTAGGTAGGGAGGTTTGCTTAATCACCTTAACTGGCATTTAGTCAGCGTTACTGACAATTCTGATTGCTAGTGAATGCTGGTAAATTTGTGTGTGAGCTGATCTAATGCTCCTGTGTCTCCTGAATTAACACCCCAAAATAAAAGATAATGTAGGGGACTGTTCAAGCTTAAGCTAAAAAAGCTTTTCTGTTTTTGTGTCATAGATAGTGCTGATTCACAGACAGAAACATGTACAACATACAGCAAGGTAAGTCTGCAGAACTGAGTGTTTTCCTAATTTTCTTAAACAATCTAAGTGATTCATGCCAACTTTACAATACACTTTAAAGAAATTACAGCAGTGCTATCATATTGTCTTAAAGTGGAATAGTAGAAGGCCAAAAGCTAGTGTATGTCTTCTGGTTTAGATATTTTGGTGTGTTAAAAGATTGGAGACATTTGTAATAGCACACTTCAAGTAAACTAAATTACTGCATTATGGCATGGCTTGCATTTTAACACAGCTGCAGGTAGGAATAGTGAAATAAGTGATATGGGAAAATAACAGCAGTGGTAGCTGAATGTTAGCTGGAAGACATGTTCCTAAACAAAATTCTCACAGAACTATTGGACTAAACATAGCTCTTAAAGACACGTACTATTTAACAAGAGAGTCCAGTGCCCTTCCACTTTCTTCTGAAGGGCACCAGTAATAGGCTGTTCCTCAGGCAGCAGTCTTTCAAAAATGTCACTGCCAGGGTGACACCTCCTGATGACAGCAGGCTCCTTGAAGGCTCTGCAGCCTTACTACCTAAATTAACTTCCCAACTGGGCAATTGCTGCTGCATATTTGAGAGCTCCATTGAGTTGAAAAGCTTCTCAAAAACTGTGTTCAGCAGTGTCTCTGCAGTTATTATTCAGCCAGTGTCAGTGCTGCTCTCTTGGCTCCTGGGGTGCCAAATGAAGGCTTTCCTTGGTGAATTTTGGGTCCCATGCTGGGAAGAAAAATTGGAGTCAGCAATCTGGAAGCTGCCATTCTATGCTTTTTGATTTGAATTACTTACAGCCTTCAGTGCTTTGATGTATTTCAGTTTTGTGTGTGAAACTATAGCTTCTTAGAGTCTGGTTAGAGTGAGGAAAACTGGTGGACACTTCCCAGTCATTAAATAGTGCAGCTTTCCTCTTCTTCAGTCTTGTTGCTTAAATCAAGGAAGGACTTTTGGGAGAGGTAGCAGTGGTGCTATTTTTCCTCTCTGCACAGGTATGTAAGAGGATATTTTGTTGAAGTTTCCCACAGCTGCTTTGGTCTCTGAGGTGCCCCTGAAATGCTGCAGGACTTTCCACCTACATTTTGTCCATATGACTCACAGAAATTTTTATATTAACATTCTAATTCCAAACTATTTTTAGGCAAAAATTACAATATACCTTAAGAGAATTTACTAGCCCTAGCAATGGATAGTTCCTTTACTGAGTATGGCTCCAGTTACAAAATACTTCTGTAAATACAACTTCAAGTTTATTTGGCAAATGAGTTTGTCACAAACAAATGTGCATGACACTCTTCCTAGGTAAAAAGAAGAGTTTGCCTGTGCCTTGTTTTAACACAAAGTCGTTGCTCTATTTACAGTGGGACAGTATTCAGGATCTACTGGGGCACCCTGTAGAGAAGCCAGTGGTACTTCACAGGTAAAAACCTCTCTTTATTTTGCTTGGCAAAGATTGGGCTGACAACAGAGGATGAAGAAGTGTCTATTGCTCTAGTTACTTCTGCAGAGTTTTGCTGGTTAAAGTTTCAGGTTATTTTGGCAACTAACAAAACCAGATAGCTGCCCTCAGAGGAAATAAACTGACATGCTGAGTGAAAGCATTTCCTAAATTCTTTTTACTGCAAAATCCAGAGAAGATCTGAGAACAGTGAAGATGCATAAAAATGTCTCTTTCTTTATGAGTAATAAATACAGTTTTTATACTCCTTATATGTATTTCAATAACATGACATTATACAACACAGTATATATTTATATCATAATATATATAACAGGAGTCTGTCTGAAGAAGCTTTGCTTTTATGAACACACATGGTTCTGCAGTTCCTTTAGGCTGACTGAAGATAGAATAGCCCTTAAATTTGCTGCGTTTCTGCAGGAATTGAGGTGGATGCTGGGTTTCCAGAGTTATCATTTCATGATGTAAAACCATGATTTTTATCTCAGGACAGGTGTAAATGATGGGTACTGTGAAAATACTACAACAGTTTCAGATAAATGAATGTATTTTTATCAGACTTTCACATGATTTTGACTTAGATTTTTTTTTTTCTTTTTTCCCCTTAATCATTGTGCCCTTTGTTCCCCTTTACTGCTGTGTTATGCCAGTGAGATAGAGCAGAAGCCATGTGAATGAAGTAAAGCTAAGGTGAAATAGTGATGACATAGAGCCCTTCTATTTTTTCCATCTGTGTTGTAGAGAGTAGTTCAACCAGAGAGCGCTTTACTGAGCACATCTCAAATGGCTCAGACATGCAGTTTGAAAAACTGACCAGTTTACAAGGACAAAAGGTAAATACTCACTAGGGATTCTTTTTGGCTGTAATTTAAAATTCATTGCAGTCAACAGACACTGTCAATGTACAATCCAAAAATACCAGAAATAACTGGAAGACAAGTGATACATAGATCTTGAAAAATACTGTATAATAAAACTTGGATTATTCTAGTTCAGCATCTTATTAATCAGTTAATCTTCTTAACATGCTAAAGCCAGTGGATTAATAGACAATATGTAGTAAATACAAATAATAAACTATATATATTAAATACATATGGTAGAGGTTGAGACACAAAGGGAAGGATCTTGCACAAAAATAATGCATAATAAGTAACATGGTGCTTCTCTTTTCTTGTGTATCTGGGATTTTTTTAGGGTTCTTCTTGTTGAAGTTAAGTGCAGGAGAGTTTTCCTGTAGAGGTCACTAGTGGCTTTTTGATTACTTTATCCCCAAGTGTTATTAATGGCTCTGTGGCATCAAGCACAGTTTCCTCTGGCTTGCTTTGAGTCTAGCAATAGTGTTGCATAATGGAGGTTTGCTTTCTTTTGTTGAAAGCCATGATAAACATGCCGTAATTTACCTTATGTTACTGAGTAGTTATTCCTCCCTAAGAAGTTCCTGATGCTCACATACCCATTTTAAATTTTTTTTCCCTTCTTTTCTGTTCAGGTCATCATCTCCAAACAACACTAACCCATTTGGGTCAACCTTTTGCTTTGGACTGCAGCGAATGATCTTTGAGGTTGGGAAAAAAACTTTCTATTTTTGTCTGAGCATGGGAAGATGAGGAGTTTGCTATTACTATGAGTGGCTTCTTACTTCCTATTGCAAGAAAAGTCAGTGCTTGGGAGTGGCTATAATTTTAGTGCCTGTTGGCAGAAAGAGGCAACTTTGCAACCTCTTTTCTGAGGTTGTTCATTTGCGTGTTAAAGCTAGAACTTCAAGTTTGTCACCTGGAACTCGTACTAGGAGGTTACATGCACATGGCTGGTTGGAGCATGCTGGTGTTGTGTCATGGAAATCTAAGAGACCATTTTTAGGAGCTAGCCAAGAGCTTGTTGCTGTCATTTGTTGTTGGGATTTCTCCCTTCAGGCAGATCACTCCTGTATTCACCATTTTAATTCTTCTGAGTTTGTTTAGTGTCCCACTCCTTTTAATTTCCCTTTTCCCCGCTGTGCTTTTGCAGGTGATGCAGAATAATCACATAGCTTCTGTTACTCTGTATGGCCCAACACGGCCCAGCAGCCAGTTGAGAACGTCGGACCTTCCCCAGTGAGCATCCCCTGCAAAGTCAGCTAATCTCAATGCTACAGAATTAGTACAGCGTGCCTTGATTTGCTGCCACTTATAATATGGAAAGCACGTTATGATTTTATTTTTTTTTTCAATAAGCCTTTCCACCCAGGAGCGGTGTGGAGAGGAAATTCTCTCAACCCTTCATCATGGGGCATGGAACTGTTGATGGAGGAAAGCAGCTTAGGTGCCTGTGCCATGGTTTATTCCTCTCCGTTGCCCTCATCCTATGCAGCACAGACCTGAAGAGACTGTCCCTCCTTCTCAGCTGGCAGAAGGGGGAATGGAAGAGGGGCACGTAATGACTGCAAGAATTAGAAGCACAAACTTTCTGAGCCTTGGAGCATCTGGAAGCAGGTATTGATTTTAGTCTGTTTGTGTTACTGTATTGATGTGGTGGTCACATTTTAAGAAAACGTGTGTGTATATATATATAGATATAAACACCTCGGTATTTCTGTGGCTTAGGACATTGTACCAAGTGTGACAAGGATGTATATATGTCCATGATTTCAGGCACCACATCTTTGTGTAACTTTAAACCAAGCAAGTAGCATGTGCATAATACTTGGTTGTAACATTTGCACTACATACACTTTAATTACTTGATAAACGTTTATCTTCACTGAGGAGCATCTGTGTACTGGGTGTGAGTGGGGTGTGGTGGTTATTTAATGTACACTGCGCATAAAGCTTATTTATACAGTGGATCAAACTTATCCACCTTCCTGCACTAATATGTACTTGATATGCTGATACAATTTTTTTCTGTCATGGCTGGTTTACTAATTTTTTTTCATATGCAATTTAAAAAAAAAAGAATTCTGGAAGGGGTTATTTCTATGATTGAATTATGTTTTAGTGAAAGGATTTGATACAATTTTTCATACTAGTGAAAAATTTAACGAAGAAATAATGTTGCCTCATTTGCCTCTGTTCCAAAATCCTTTATTCTTACTCTATTTCCTCAGAGAAAGAAAAGCTGTATATAGTGGTATCTCAGAAAGAAATTCTGGAGTTCCGCCATCACCAAGATAACCTTTTCTGTAACTTTTGATGTATGATTTTAATTTATGCCAAAGGTTTAGCCAAAGACATCCTCGTTGTAGTTTCACCATTTCTGTACATACATGCTAACTGCACACCCCACCCCAGCAGACAGGATATAGGCTTCTTTCTAGTTGGGAGATGCTGCTCGCGACATTTTATCCCAGGAGGATACTTTAGGTTTCTAGTTCTCTTACCAGTCTTATTTGGGAGAAATAGGTGGTCTGTCTTTGAAATAATGAACCCTTTTTAAAAATGGACAAGAGAAATGTATAATTTTATCCCATTTTTAATATTTTGGTGTTGCAACTTGTGATACATAGATGACAATTTTGTGAGTTTTACTATGTGTGTACAGATTTTTGTAAATATGACATTTTTGTAATTTTAACTCCATGTACAGTGTAATCCTGTATAGTTTATCAATGAATGAGAGATAGGAAATTGAATGTTAACTGAAGTTTTGGATCCTGGACCAGTAGCAGGGATAAATGTGTGTGGGTGTGAGATGTTCTTTGCCATTTAGTCTTCCTGTATACTGTGATACTCTGAACTGTTTTGCTAAAACAAACAAAAAAGCCCCATGGAGAATCTAATGGATAAGGAAAAAGTTACTGTTTACCTTTATCCCTAGGTGTCACTCCTGTTGAATCCCTGTTCAATCTGTGCTGTCTCCTGTGATCGTTGCTTGCTAAGAAAATTCTATGCCTCAATCTTCCTTTTTGTTTCCTCTCTAATTTTAATTTCATTTTACATAGCCCTTCTGTAAATTAAATGGAATAATAATGAGCATGTACACTGAAAGAAAAATAAAAAGAGACTCTCGGTTACTGTTTTTGTGTTAAATACAGTTGCTGGGTGTTTTTGTAATAAAATCATGGATGTTCTTGCTTTTTTTTCTTACCAATTAGTTCTTTTTATTTTACTGGCTTTCAGACATTGTATTTGAAGGACTTGACTATAATTACTTTATAGCCAGTTCAGTATGTTCTCCAAAGAAACAGTAGCATAACTTGGTAGATACATTAAATAATTTTATAAAGTTTGCCCTTTGTGTTCAGAAATGCGATTGTTACACTCTTGTTGGCCCTTGGGGATCATGGAAATCAATCGAGCTTCAAAGAGGGGGAATATTGCACAGCAGGAGGGAGGAAATACGTGCAGTGAAAGCAGCAAATGTGAATTCTTGTACTGTGTTTGTGTGCCCTAAGGGACTTCACAGAAAAGCTTTGGAAGTGTCCTTGCCCTGTAGCAGCTCAAAGGTTAATTCAGGGCTTGAGGAATGGGACTTGTTTCCATTCGTGTTTCTCCTGCCCCGGCTGGGTGAGGCAGGGAGAGCACTTGGCCTCCTCCTGCAGCATCCCTCGGTGCTGGAATACAGACTGACCTTGCTTGGTGCTCGGCTCACTGTGCTCCTACAGAATTTTATGGTCTCTGAACTGAGATGCTGTGCATGCTGATTCTTGTTACTAAAATGTGACAGCAATCCTGATGCTAACTTCAGTTAATTTTAATTCATCCTTTTCTAATAAAGGCTCCAGATAAGCTGCAAGAGGAGATAAATCCTCGATGGGATGATTTGAGTAATGGCTATGCAGATGCCATCAATATCCTTCTCTCAAGCGTATTGAGTTGAATTTCTTCAGAGGAGTGAGGTCAAGCCTGCTGCTGTAGCATGAACCCTGAGACAGGACTTAGGACAGGAGCAGCAGCTAACCAAAGGGATTTAATAACTACAGTGACTGCCAGCTTCACTTAGAATGCTCTGGTGAGTCCAAGTCACTAAAATAGTATTGGTAATTAGTACTCTCTTAAAAACCCAGATACTTCTCTAGGTCAGTTCCTTGACACTGAAAAATCCTCTGCACAGACAAAAAATTAAAGGCAACTTTGCATCTTGGCTGTTGCTGCTGGGCTGAGCTCAAAGCATTTGACTTTTGGGAGAGGCAGATCTGAAGAAGCACCAGGGAAGATAATGTGGATGTTTTGATTTGTTTGCTCCTATTTGGACTAAGCCAAGCCAAGCTGTTCCTGTGCTGATGCATTAGGGAAGCTGGTGTGGAGCATTTAAGGACTTGCTGGGAGGAAAAGTTTAGGAATGGATAGAGGGGACTGATGGCAATTTTGAATCACCAGGAAGAAGAGAGGAAGGAATAGAGGAGCTCTGGGGGGGGGGGGGTCAAGGCAAGGATGGCAGTGTGGCAGGAAGGAGGGGCTGGGATGAGGCAGTTCATCTGAACCAGGAGCTGTTCTGTGCAAAGGGCTGCTCAGGGGGAGCAAGGGGCCAGCTCTGCCTCCTCCTCCCAAAGGAACTGAGAGATTTGGCCTGCATCAGATCCCATCTTGCTGGGTACCCTTGTTCCTTGTAATAATTCCATGTGGTTTGGTACAGATCCTGCATGTTGGCAACATGTGTGCTGGTTCATCATTTTGGTTTCATATGATAAGTGTTTGATATAAAGTACAATTGCATTTTTAATAAAACACATAGTGCATATGATCCCCTTCTGATGTGTGCCTTTTTCCTTTGTAGAGAAGTGAGGAGTTTGTGTGTGAGGAGTTTGTGTGTGTGTCTGCTTGACTTGATTATTGCAATATTGTGCACAGTATTTTATTTCTTTACACTTAATAAAACTGATTGTTGTGCCCTTTTTTCTGGAGGTGAAGCTGACATTTCTTCCCATATTCTTCATGCCTTCAAGCAGTCCCTGGGCTCCTGTGAAGGCTCCAGGCAGTGCTGTATAGATCAGTGCTGCTATGTAATCCTAGAACCCTCTGTTCCCCAAAATGCAGTTCCTGTCAAGAAAAAGCAATCTTCTGTGGCCGGGAACTGCTACATTTCTAATTCTAAACAGATTTTTTTCTGAAATAGTAATCATATGGTGTGTGAGAACTGATTCATGTGATCTTGATTGTTCATATTCCAGAGCTCCCATCCAACCTGTTTAAAACAAAATCTTTCAGCACTACAAGATGATGGTGATTTATCGTTACTGGGGGCTGGCTGGAGGTTAGGGCCCAGCTGCTGTTTTCCAGAGGGAAATCAAGGATGTTGCTGTCCCCTTCACATTGACTTTCTACCTGCTGGTAGAACTTGTTAGTCACTTAACTAATCTGCTCAGCCAGAACTTCTGTTAGGTTTTGTGTTTGATGGCTCAAAATGTACATTGAGAGTAAATCTGTGTGTGTGAGTCAGTGTGGCTTTTACTTTGAAAGAAATGTTATGTCCAAGCCCTCTCTGCTTGCTTTCTCCAGGGTATTTGGGCAAGGACCAAGTTGTCTGATTTGGCACAATTTCACATGGGCTGGTTGAGTTCGGAATAATTTTTGGTGTCATGATGCAAGAAACATTATTCCCTGCTACTTACAATTGTTCTATGTCAGTTTTTGCCCAATAAACACCTTTTTACTTTATTTTAACCTTGATTAGACCAATGCAAAGCCCCCTTCTCTCTGCCTGACTCTTGTCAGATGTAGTCTGACACAGCACATGTAGCCAAATAAATACCTCACCCCGTGTGTCTGAGGAATTAAAGTACCAATTAGTTCTGGTTGGTTCTTTTCATGTAAAGTGTGGACCAGGGTGTTTCAGAGAGAGAAGGTAAGGCTGGAGCAAAGCAAGGGGAAATGAAAAAGAGCTTACTGGAGATATGTAACTCTTAAGCATTAAAAATAGGCTCAGTGAAGCAGAGGGCTTTGTTACAGGCCAGGATAAAACCAGTTTACAGAGGGAGGACTGCACCCATGAGGGGATTTGTTTTTGTGGGGAGTGTATGTGTCACTTGGGGGGTTCAGGTGCAACTTAAATACCATATTCTTTGCCTATGTGAATTTTTGCTGTAACTAATAAAGTCACTGTTAAAATGTCTTACCTGCCAAAGCTTACATCCCAAGCTTTTGTGGTGTTTGTGGGGATGTCTGTTTTTCCAGCAGGCAAAATAATTTCTTCTCATGATCTGGGGAAACCAAGTGCTTGAAACAGCAGGAAAGGTAAGCTAGAGTTTGCAGAGAAGGTCACTCACTGTGGTATAAGATGCCATTATAACAGTAACTCTTGTTCTGGACTAGCTGTAATGGTTTAATGTAATATTTTCTCTTTCATACATTAATGAACTCCCCTTTAAATTTTATTCCTTTGGTTATCTTAAAGTACTGCATATTGCAATTCTGGAAGTTGGCTTTTAAGTGCCTTAATGTTTTACACCTACTATATATATATATATGTGTGTGATATATATATATATATATATATATATATATTCCACTGAGTGCATAGGTTTCATTCTAGTACTATTATCCTTCAATGAGACATTTAATTTAAATACCAGTCACAAAAAAACCCCTGCGTGATTATGCAATGTGCAGTCTAATCAACTAAATAATCAAACCAGCCTGATTCTCTGTATTCCCTTTTCCCCTCTGCTCATCTCTCAGAAAAACTGCAGCCCTGAAATCCTGAGTTTACCCTGTCTTGCTGGGGTAGCTCTGCTCCATCCACAAGTAGGGAGGCTATGGAAATTATTCCACCCTTTTCTTCTGCTTCTGTGGCTGTAGACACCATTTGTCTTATTATCACACCTTGGTTCCCAGCCAGCTCAGGCACTCCCCTGGGACAAGGCTGTCACTGCAAACCTGTGTTACTTTCTTTTTTTTCCCCCGTTTTTAGCACATGGATTGTCAACAGGCTGGGAAAGGGAGGGGGAGAGTGAAGATCCCTGAGCTGGGTCTGAATGGATTGGAGAGAGCATTGGGCTGGCCAGGAATGGTGGGGGGACTGTTTGCCCTGTTTGCCATTCTTGGAGGGACTCAGTTGTGCTCCTCCTTTGGGCTTTACTTTCCCCTCTCATTCCTCAGTGTGGTTTTCTTACTGATCAAAAGCCTAGAAAGTAACGAAAAGTTGTATTTTAAAGTTTTACTGGTTTTTAAAACTGTCAGTGCAGTTAGTAGCATCATTAGGGAAATGTGGTGGGTTGATTTTCTGGGCTGCTGAGACCTACAAGTCCAGCTGGAAGAGGTAAACTCAGGAGATCAGCAGTTCTTTACACTGGGCTTTGGGATAGACTTTTCTCTCTGCTCTGATGGTCTTTCAGCACTCCCCAGGGAATGTTCTCAGTGCTGATATTTAGTGAGGATTCTCTGAGCTGTTTGATGATTTTGTACTGTTTGAGTTTGCAGCTGAGGTTTGCTTCTGAGAACCTGCTGTAGAAAGATGAATAATTAAGCTGCAGACAGGAAGCACAAGATTTTAATACTCAGTTGGCTTTCCTTTTTATGATGTCTGAGTCTGCAGTGGCTTAACTGAATGACGGATCTTGGCATTGGCTACCAGCTCGTGTGTCCAGAGATGCACTCGGAGGTGCTGAATGTGAAGCTCAAGCCAGCTCTGCTCATTATGGTGACCAAATCTGGCTACTTATGTACAGTAGGAACAAAACTTGACTGTGTGTGAATCCTTGGGACTCAATAAAACTTACTGCAGTGTATTAGTTTCAGAAGTTTATGCCTGTACTGAGGAAGTCTGCTTGCCATTTTAGCTACTGGTAGAACCCACTTAAGATGTTTTCATGTTTTCTTGTCCTGGATTAGTCACGAAAAAACTGCCAAGCAAGGCTGCCAAGGAAACATGGCTGGTGTACTGAATTAGCCAGTTAATAAAAGCTACTCAGTGTGATTCTGAAATGGATAGGTTTGGTTTCCTGAGATGATTCAGAAAGGTGGGTAGAGGGTCCTTCCTGCCAGTTCTCATGCATGTCCGGGGGGTTAGGATTTTCTGAAAAGATTCTCATCCTTTAGGAAACAATCTCCAGCTTGGGTGAAGTCAAAGCCTTTGCCTACTGTAGCAGTAAGCAGAATTTAATAAACTGCAGGGGCTGCAGCACTGCTCTCAGCATTTCCCCAGAGCATTATGCTCACATACGGGGTTTGTGAACATCCAGCTCAGCTGCAGACGCAAATGGAAACTTAGAGCCAGGTCAAATAGGCCATGCAGCAGAGGCTGGAGAACAAAAACAGATGGATCTTTCATTAATAGAGACTCTGGTATTCACTGGATAAAAGAAATGAGCTATTCTATAGACTAAGACAATGGACTAAACAGTTTGCTCTAGCTCTGTGTCTGCCTATCAGGGTATGTGCTGGCACAGACTCTGTCAACACAGATGTTGAACAACAACTTTGATCTGGGACAAAATGCACTCATTAATGCTGTGCTGTGGGTAGACTGCAGATCTGAAGACATTATAAAGGGAGGAGCCAATCTCTGCATCTTCAAGTTTTAAAGGAAGACCTTAGTAAGGACTGCTGAACCTGACTAGCTGCCTCGTAGGAAATCGTAAGGTAAACTCTTTATTTTTCTGTCATTGCCATCAAATTAAGTCCAGCATAAGGAAATACCAAGTTATCCAAAATACTGAATAATGTATTTTTCATGT
The DNA here is from genome assembly GCA_024500445.1 of Entomyzon cyanotis. NCBI lineage: Eukaryota > Metazoa > Chordata > Aves > Passeriformes > Meliphagidae > Entomyzon > Entomyzon cyanotis. The sequence continues at coordinate 8,488,165 of JAKEPQ010000743.1, forward strand.
GACTGTCCTCATGAAAAATCTCTGTGGTTTTAGTCTTGCAACGTGTGTGCAGGTGTACTTGACAAACTCACTCTGACAACTAGAGGCACATCTGCATGCTGTCTTTTAATGATGGTATAAATAATTTCCCAAACTGTAAACTACTCACAGGTAATACATTTCTGTACAATCTCATAAATAAACAAGTATCACACATGTTAGCAGATGGGGGCAGGGGTGACTTTCAGTGAGGCTTTAGCTTAGTTCCACACCCTGCAAAGCTTCTTGTGAAGCTCACGTGAACATTTTGTATTTCAGGATTGCATCCTGAAAACGTCCCAAGTGTAGAAATCTTTCCATTTCTATATAGCTGACCTTTCCTTGGAAATACACTATTTCAATAATGTTGTAAGGCTTAAACTCATGATGAAGATGAACAAACAATGTGTAAGGCTGTTGTTCATAGTCTGCTCACAGACAGCCCCAGCCTGCTGTCCTCTTTGTGCATCCTTAGCAGCAGCACTGAGCCCCAGCTGCTGCGGGGTGGGTGGGAGGGAGGGAGGTTCCACACGGATATGAAATGCAGCTATGCTGCAGGCTCTGTGCAAGGCAAAGCAGCTTCAGACTTTTATGACTGATTGTAGTTTTCTTTGAAGCTGTGTAGATGTGCCATCATCCCGAGGGGTTCTCTGATGGATAGGAGTTGGGGGGGGGGGGGGGCGGAATTGGAAAAGAATTAACAAATACAGTATCAGAGGTGAATTCAGGCTACTTGCCCCATGAATTTCACAGCTTTTTAGCCCTGTTTTAGAGGAGTTTACTTCTGCTTTGATGTCTGACAAAAGTATATTCTTTTAAGGTTTTTTTAGGGTCTGCTGTTAGGAAAAACAAAATGCATCAAAGTTTTGACTATACTTTGAAAAATTGAGCAATGCAGTATTCTTGTCTGATGCTTAAAATACTTACAGAATTCCCAACTGAACCTTGGAAAGCCCAACAGAAAGTTTGCTGTGTGGTTTTGATTTCTTGCAAGAAATTCAGATGGACTTTTATTCTGAAGTCCTTTTGTCTGAAAACTTTCTCCCTTCACATGACACCCGCAGGAGTATGAAAGTCCTGGCTGCTCTCTGCAGCTGACTGTGCCAAGCAAAAGCACCAAGGTCTGTATGAACCAGCCCAGTCCATTGACAAGTCCTTTGGTTTGAAGCAGTTCCCAAATGTGACACAAGCAGCAGCTCTGTGTGGGGGTTACCCTTATAAGCAAAGGCCAAAGGATCTCTCCAGATGCAAACCTTCTGAAAATCTGAATCAGACGGTAAGAGTGATCAAATACTGTTGGATGACTTTAGAGTTTTCCCCAAACGTCAGTGCGGAGAGCCTGAGCCCAGGGAAGAGCCAAAACCCAGTCCACTGATCCCCTGAGTCTTGAGAGTGTCAATGGAGCAGACATCTGAACTGAGAATAGTGATGAAAGATCAAGACTCTAAGGGATCAACTCAAAATTCTTGTCTTTTCTCTAAAGGCCCTTTGTAGGTCTGCTCCTTTCTAGTTATCTGTCAAAGGACTTACCTGTCCTTTGTTCAAGCAGCCACACCAGCCTCAGGATCCAGTTTGATTTCTTGTAATCCACCTGAACTGCAGTGTGTAGGATCCCATTTCAACAGCTGTTTGTTTTTCTCTTCTTATGAGACCTGCAGAAAACCAACCAGGCAGCAGTGATGTGATCTGAGCAGACACTAAGGTGACTTGATTTCGTTTACCCTAGTTACTGTTTGGTCCTTTCTCAATGAGTCTAAGTCAAGTAGCAAGTTGACTATGATCCCTGTGCTCCCTGGTGTCTGTTCTTACCCTGTGTCTTCTTTCATTTCTCACACTTCTAACCATACTGAAAAATCTCCAAGGACTGCATTTTTCAATGTGCTTTTACACACTAAGCACTATTATAATCCTAATAAATAATAATAAATTATACCTATTGTTACGATTATTTGGACTCATTAGTACAGAAGGACCCACGTGACATGTATATGCAAATATGGAATTTGGGCAAATTCCTGCAATTGTTTGTTGTCTTCTCTTAACATTGTAAATAAGATGTGCTAGAATACTTGGAAAGTTGGTTTGCTGAGCTGCGCTGGTTCCAGGTTCCCTTTCTTGTCTGGTTTGCTGTGTGTGCTCTCTGCCTGCATTATCTGAGGGGTGATGCTGGTGTTGTTATCTGAGCTTTCTTCTTCCATTGGAAAGGCTTCTTCACCTGCTTCTTCTGCGTGCAGGAAAGCCGTGGGCTGTGGAGCAGGTTCCACATTAGCCAGATCTCAGCCACTTTCAGGCTATGAACGACCATGAGATCTTTGTAAAAACAGGGATCAAATGTCTGTAGGTGTGGGGCAGCAGAAGGCTTGACAATGCCAAAGGTCTTGAATCCTTCATGTAAAATGGGCTTGAGGTTGATTCTCTGCAAACACATGCCCAAAAAGACGTCATCGATGGGGAACAGCTCCACCTCTCTGCAAGCCCTGGAGAGCTTCCTCATGGTGCGGCTGGACAGCAAAAACCCTCCTCCTCCTGCGTAGGCGGGGTAGATGCTCAGCCCATACATGGTCTCTGGGATGTAGTATTTGCTCTGGCGGACACGGATGGGACGGGCATTGTAGATGATGTCCCCAACAAAGAGGTCTTCAGTGGGATCGTGTCTCTTGAGGAAATCAACAATGTTCTCGACGTTGACAAAAACATCAGCATCACCTTTAAAAATAAATTTCACGTTGTGGCAGAATTCAGCAGCCCAGCTCAGGAAGTGGATCTCCTTCAGGGTCAGGTTGAAGAAAGTGTCCATGAAGTCCCAGAGTAAAATGTCCCGGTATGTCTGACTCTCCTGGTGGATCAGGGTCTCCCACGTTGCCAGCACTGTCCTATTCTTTGGTGTTCCCAGGAGGAACACTCGCTGGATCTGCTCCCCATTCACCAAACCCTCCCTGCCCCAAGTTTTCCGGACAATCTCACGTCTGTCAAAGTCTTCAACTACTGATTTGATAGCAATGAGCAGAAAGGGACCTCCCGGTGTTTTTCGGCATTTCCTGGGTTGGTTAATGAGGAGATTGAAGTTCCTGTTATCCTTGTTTAGGAGATAGAGCTTGAAGTTGAAGGCAGAATCAGTCATTGGGGGTGGAGTTGTAGTTTGGACCCTGGTTTTGGCCACTTCTGTTTGTCTCATCACAGGGGTAACTTGGGGTCTGGGTGCAGTTGCCTCTGCTGGCATTGGTTTCCAAGGTGCTCTGGGATCTGAGAATGTTTTTGGTGCTACTTGAGGTTTGTTCTGTGTTGGCTCCTTCTTTCCTGCTGGCATTAAATGTTCCAGCTGGGAGTAGAGTAACGAACAAAGTGCTACCAGCAAGAACAGGGTACAGATCGCATCCCCTTTGAGGCGAACTCTCATTGTCTCTCTGGTGTTCCTGGGACTGTTAAAAGCTGTGTTTGAACTGCCTGGCACCACTGTCCATCTGTAAATAAACACAGATTCCATCAGCAGTGAGGATTTGGCAGGTCTGAAGCAAGTATCAGTTTAAAAACCCCGGCAGCAAAGCACGTTTTGCTCACACAAGCACTGATATGATGAGGAACTTGTCAAAAGGCACACTGGGTTGCAAACGTAATGCTGATCCTAGTGCCAGCTCTGTGACTTGGTTCGTTCAGTCACTAAGCAGTCATCCATCATCCTGAAAACCACCCTCTCTAAGCACAACCTGAAATCCTGCATCCCTTACTGCTGAATGTGTTTTGCCATTTCAGAGATTTCACTGGGAAAAGCAAAGTGGAAAATGATGAATGATGCCATTCTCCCATAAATCATTACCTTTTCCCCCCTAGCTTGATAACCATTACTTGCTGTTTTTACCCTTTTTGACTCAAACCAGGGAGGCCCAGAGCTGACTGCTGAAGGGCAGGCTCTTCATGGCAGTGTGTTGCTGGTGTTTCCCTGCACGCAGAGCCAACTTTTGTTAAACCAACTGTGATTTGTACTCTAAATGAATACATTGGGTACAATCTAGAATTCACATAGGACCTTTTTCCTGCCAGTATTCTTTATAAAATATTAAACCATTGTAAGTAACTTCCATTAATAAGGTTAGAAGGGGCCATGGGTGTTTTTCCTCTCTAAGTGAGAGGTTGGGAAATAAATCCCAATATGCAGAAGCAAGGCAGAGCCTGGTGTTACAAAAAAATTTTGTTCACGTATGATACATGAAGCTGCCTTTTGAAATACATGATTTTTCCTCACTTACACTTTTCCTGGAGATCTTCTGTCTTATTTGATCAGTTGTTCAACTGCAAACAAAATAAGAATGAAAGAGCAGTAAGAAGGCAGCAAGCAGCAGGTCACCACAGTTCAGGGAAAGAGCTGCTCAGGTGTCTGCAGCTGCAGCAAAGGCAGATCCTCTCATCACCCCTGTAGGTGCAGCCACTCCCTGCAGCAGCAACGGCAGAGCTGGACAGAGGGCACCCTGCAGCTGCTCCAGGAGGAGGTGAGTGACCATAGGAATTCCTACAGTCCTCAGCAACAAGGAAGTTCAGTCCTACCCAAACATTTCCCACAAGTGCACATATTTTACACACCCACTGATCATGTATCTTGTTCGTGTGTGATTTGTGGCTCTATGTTGCCTGCGCTGTACTAGAAGCTACCTGTGAAGGTATTACAGTTGTCTGTCTTGAATTAGCTGAGATCACATCCAGAGACTTCTTTTTGGATGAGAAAAGCTGGAGAGGAACTTTTGGCACAGGTATACAGTAATAGGACAAGGGGGAAGGGCTTGGTAAGAATTTAATTTTAACTTGAAATTAGACTGATGAGTCTGTATTTATGAAGTAATAAAAGTGATACTTGTGGTATCTAAACAATACTTCAAGACTTATGAAGAAGCAAAATTATTACACCAGTTGGTTTCTTGGCCAACCCCTTTAAAATTCTAAGATGAACATTACTGGACATTATTATTATTTAAATACTGTGCTTTTTCCATTACTGGTAAACTTAATCTCCAAGTTACCATTGAAATTGAGAGTATTTTATCATCATATGCTATTGTGTATCTTTTCCCCAAGTATAGCTCCCAAATGTTTACTGACCTCATCTGCTTTGTCTCCATTATTTTATTTTGGCAAATGGCATATCCATGCCTTGGTGTAAGGCTCTTTGCATTCCTCATGGATTTAAAATCACTTCATCCTTGTCCTGATGACAATGGGTTTTTTCCTCAGGCCTTGTTTCTTACCCTTTTCTGGCCTCTAATAGAAGGCACTGGGGTTTTGGGGTTTTCTTCATTTGCTGGCCTTTTTTGTTTACCTTTTACTCCTCTCCTAGGCCAGGCAGATGTTTTCACTGGCATAGGTTTGATACTAATAGCAGGACTGAGGAATTTTCTCAGATCTCTTGTAAATTGTTGTACAAATGTTTAGAACATTCAGGATCTGTTTTCTGTTTATGTTCCTTCTGCCACGTGGCTTGGCTCATAACTACGTTCAGCCTCATGAAACACTCCCGACATGTACAGGATGTTGGTTTGCATTTTACATCTGAAGTCCCATCTCTTCCTTCACAGTAATAGCAAATTCCTTTTTCCTTTTCTATGCAAAAGTTTGATCTTATTTCAGCTGCCAGGCTCCAGATGGTAATTAAGGAACTGGATGAAAGTCCTGGCTTTTTCCCGTGTTTAATGTTATCAGCAAGGGTTTGGAATAAAACGTGTGTATCATGAAACTCGTAATTTCCATGGCTTACAGATTTATCCTGCCAGCATCTCAGAATCTGGCAATAAGTGCCCTTGGAAAAGCCAAGAAAAACCCTGAACTGTTACAAGCCTGGGCTGATAGCCCAGATTTTCCTCAGTGTTTTCACTTATTGAAAGTAAAGGATCTGAAATAGTGATTTCCATGCTGAAATAAAACAGTTCAGCTCTGAATATAGACCTCTCATTTTCAAAAGAAGTTGCCAGCCCTTTAAATGATTCCTTCATCTAATTATATGGATTTTCCAGTCTTTGTTAGATATTTCCTTCTTTGGAAGGAAAATACCATCAATTATTACACAAGTCTAAGCTCTATCTATGGATGTCAGTGTGGGAAAAGCTGTTCTGTTCTTGAATACAGAGGGTGTGATGATTCTGGCAGACGCTCTGGTATGTCCCAAAGCCAAAAAGATTATTCATCCACCTTGACACCAGGAAAAAAAATTACAGGGCTATCAAAACGAACAGGAAATACTTGATGCCAAACAAAAGAGATGTGAGCACAGCAGAGCATTTCTCAGCACAGCACATCCCTGAGTGTCTGTATTCGAGGTGAATGCACCTCTGCTCCCTGTGCTGCTGTGAGGAATCTCCATCCAACCTGTGAGACACAGCTGGGCTGACAAACTGCTGCAGCACTCAGTGCCTCGATGTGGCTGCCAGCACTGCATCCTGTGTCCTCCAAGCTTGGAAAAACAGGCAGTTCTCCCTCTTTGTGTTGGCTGCCTGGGGATGGATACAGAGGGATGTTGAGTCCAGCTTGATGGGGTCTGAATGGGATAATGAGGTTTGTCTCCCCAGGACAGCAGGGAAGGCTAGAGTTGTTGGCTCTTGGACTGCAAATACCAGCAATGTTAGAGGGCTGAGCTGGGCAGTAGAAAGAGGCTGATAAGTTCCATATCCATGAGGTGGCAAGATGGGGAGCCCATAAACAAGGAATGAGCTGGAAGAACCAAGGGGGCACAGCCTGCACAGCCCAAGAGGCAACAAAAAGCTGGAAAGCTGGAAGTGGGCAGAGCTGGCAGAGCATCCAGGCAGGGAACTTGACCTGAGCTGTTGCACATTCAGGCAGAGGGCCCAGTCCTCTGCCTGGTTTTCATTTATTTGAGAGAAGGATTCTGAAATATGTCCAAGAACAGCTGCAGTAAAAGCAGTCAAATGACAATTTAAAAAAAAATTGCTAGCCCTTCATTCCCAGTAGAATGATGGGAAGCCTTGAGCTCATCCTGTAAATCTTCTGCAGCAGTCATCACATCTCCATCACTTGGCACTTTTGCTCAGGGCCAAGATAGGAAAAAGTCCTCTGGATCCTGTCCCTAGATTCAGTCAAAAAGCCTTGGTGATTCTGGCACATTGCTTTGTGCCTTGAAGACTGGTTATTTGATCCAGCCAGCCTCAGGAAAAGCAGGTGGGATAGCCAGGCAAGCTGAAAACGTGCTGCTCTGAGCATGGAGGTACAAAATCAGCAACAAGCTCTGCTGCCCACTCATCCCAGCCCAGCTCATGGAAGCATCCATCCACACTGAGCACTGCTGTGGTGTGTCCCTGGAGCAACTTGCTGCCCTGCTACATGGGAAATGCTTCCAGTTCCCTCCTGACTCCCTTCCTTGCTCCTGATGCTGGGTATGTGTGTGTTGGGCAGCAGAGGGACATCGTGTGGCCATGAAGTATGTGGGGCTGTGGTTCCTGATGGACATGTTTTATCTGTTTCTCTGTCAAACAAGCTAAAGAAAATGTGTGGGATCCAGCATTGATAGGTTTGATGAGGTTTTTTTACCATCATCAGAGAAGCTTGTATAGTTCTGGGTGGTGGGGATGCTTCGAGGCAATGCTTCAGTTTTGGGATATTTGTTTTCATTTCAGGTTGGCTGAATGCATTTCACAAGAACAAAGTTATGTTCTAGCAACCAGTGCTGGATACTGAGACCTGCCAGGGCTCTGACCTGCAAGGGGAGAAGTCTGTGCACATGTTCCTCTCCTGCCTTGTTTCCAGGAGTTTTTCCATCCAGATTCCCTCAGCAAGAGCAAAGCAAACTCCCAGGACCCTCCTCACCTTGTTCCTCTGCCTCAGGAGGAGTCCTGACACTGTTCAGCAGACAATAATGACCTGCCCTATGCCCATCCTGCAGCTGGGGCTATGTAAAATAGATGTGCACACGAGCTCTATGCCAGCAGAGCAGGATGCTGACACCAAGAAGTCTGCACTGCCTGAAGCCATGGAGGCTACATCTTCCCTCTGACTCTCACTTGGTCCCATCCTCTGAGCCCCTGAGGGTTGGCAGAATGTTTGACTCCTGTGTCTGCACCAGTTCAGTTTCAATGTACTGCTGAACATGCAGACATGGGAAGCACTGTTTTGGGTGAGGAACATGCTTGGCTCTCTTCAAGCTGCATTGGGCTTACCTTCTCCTACCCTTCTACAGGGACCTGGCATGAAGGCCAAGGCTTTGAGTTCTCAGCTGAGTTACCTCAGTCCTGTCCTGGCAAAACCTTCATTTTGCATCTGGGCTCTTTGGGATACCCACAGGGAAATGTGTTAGCTTCCAGCACTGAGTTTGTTCTGCCCCACATACAAAAACTTGCATGAAACAACTTGGGTTTAACCATTTAAGATGGGTTTGAAGTGTTTAAAGGGGAAAATTAGCTCTGTGTGTTGGAACAGGCGAAAAAGCTGTCTTCCATTCCTATGTTTGGGTGTCACGTAATGGGTTTTTTTCCTGCATGGTTTTGGGATTTTGGGTTTGTTTCTTTCTTTCTTTGTTTTTCTACCCCCTGCTCTAGGTAAAGTCAATAATTTCATCAAAGTTATTGCTTTAAGTGGCCTTAAGGTGCCAGACAACTCCTCTCTACATTTCAGGGTGTTTGTGAAGAGGTCTTATTTGGAGTTACAGGATTATAAAGTGATGCTGAATGATTTGATCTTCTTGACTAGAAGGCAGAGGTGGCTGAAATACAGAGACATCCTTTGGCATGTTGGTAAGTACAAAGCCCTAGAAAAATTAAGTAACCAAAACAATTGCTGTGCTGCCTTACCAGATAGAAACTCATCTTATTTCAGCTGCTTACAAGTTCTGAAGTCTATAAAAAATGAGAGCAGGCTGTAGGATTTAATTAGCTGAGTGTCTTGAGAGCTATCCCAGGAGCTGGGATCATGAACCAGAACCAAAGGAGCACAGTGAGAGGGGCAGAGGCTCAGTGCTCAGCTGCACACGATGGCACAGCTTGGACACTGCTGGCCACTGCCACAGTCACAGCACTGCAGCATCACCACTGCTGTAACTTGCTGCTGCAGCACCTGGAGGCAAAAGGTCTGTTGAGTCAAATATTGAGGAAAAAGGTAACAAAAATGCAGGCCCTGCTCCAAAGACAATTTCCAACTTTCCTGTTGGAGCTGCTTTTCAGGCCCTTTTTTTTTTTTCCAGACCAGAGCAAACAAATGGTTGAGATCCATGGTGTTACAGGACAGGCTGCCTTATTTATCTGCTTGGCCCAGTCCTTAAATATGTAGTTTGATCAGCTTCCCAGCTGGCTGGTCCCATTTTATTGCAGTTTCTCCTGCTGGCACTGCCAGCCTTCCCTTTGCAATGCCAGTCACGTTGGGTAAGTACTTGCAAATGATTGCTGCGGTCACCTCCCTTCACCTTCCGCCCCAGTCACCAAGCTTTACAAAATGAACAAACTTAAACGCAGAGGAACAGCAGAGCTGCTGTGTGAAGGCTGTGGAGATGTCTGTTTCCATGTGCAGGGGTTCCAGAAAGGAACTTGCCCCCTGGGCAGGACTGAGCTCTGGGACAGGCTGGTGCCAGCAGCACCCTGCTGCCCTTGCCCTGCTGGCCCAGTGTAAGTCACTCGGGCACACGTGGCGCAGTTTGGGGCTGCAGCTTGTTTATGCAGTGTGTGATGTTTTCCCATCCCTTTCGGGGCAGGACATGCCATGGGGCAGTGCCCATGCAGGACTGTGCTGTGCCAGGCACCAGTGCTGGGCCCCAGCAAACCGGGAAAACTCCAACTCCTTGTAAGCATGGCACCACATCTCTGATGAGAGTGCTCAGCTGCCTGCAAGGTAGGGGAAGGTAATGCACAGAGGCCTTTTGCAGGCTGAGCAGCCTCCAGAGGTACTTTCCTAAGTTCAGATGCAGTCTTGCTCGTTGGTAGTCTGATTTTCAGAATGGCAGAGGGCTCAGCAGCTCAACGCACACCCTGAGTGTTCTGGGGAGACAGGCCCCTCCTGCTGAGTACCCAAGGTGAGGAACCTGCCCTCTCTCTTCCAAACACTCATTTCTTCTGGGCCTCAGGAGAATAGAGCCTTGCAGGCTTGTGAAGGGGTAAGAAACAGTCCCCCTGAAATGAACACCTTCCTTTCCCAGCCCTCCCCAGGCTGCAGTGCTTGCCACCTCTTCAGCTCCCAGACCCTCTTCTGATCTGATAAATAATCTGCCTGACGCGACCCAAACCCAAGTAATTGCAGTGCATTAGCATGGATGTATTGTTACACCCAGGCTCAGGTGGGAGAGGGAGTATGTGCAGATGTGCCCCATGAACTTCAAGATTATACCCAAGGCATAAGTTTATCAGAATCTGCCCAAAAGCTATTAAAAAATGTGATCAGTAAGTGCCTGTTTCAGAGGAGCTAAGTTTTTTCCTATCTTTGTGACACTGGAGAGTTTGAAAATTCCCATGTTTTGCTCAAAGCATACCACAGTGTAACATGGGGAAGATTCACGTCCTTTTACTGACGAAGAATGGCTCGTAAATGTAACAAGCCACCACTGGAACATGATTGTAGCTGGGAGGAAACCCTGTCTCAGAGCACTGCAGGCATTGTCTAAAGAAGCCCCAGACTTCTGTAAAAACAACCTAGACATTCAAAGAAAGTTCTGTGGAAAGTAAAGCGTAAAGCAGACGTCTCAGGGCTGGAGCCTGCGTGTTCAGAGCCTGGAGCCGACCCTGCTGCGTGTTAACCATCACGGTCCTGTTGCTGCATGTAACAACATTCATGAGCAACAAGGCAAAAAGCAAAGCTGGGAGCAAAGGGAAGCAGTAAGGACAGTCTCCAGTTCACCCTGCTCGCCGCACAACTCTCCCCAGCCCACCCCGATCAAACACACTCAATAGCTACTTACACCCCATTCGATAGCGCTGATCCCGCGTCCCCTCGGTAATGTCCCAGCAGCGAGCTGCCAAGCAGGCACATCTGGATGTCGTTAGCGGGAGACATTCCTCAGCCTCGCCGCGAAACCGAGGAAACCCTCGGGGCGCGGAGCAGCGCTGGCTGTTCGGGGCTGTTCCCCGCTGGCAGGAGCAGGAGCAAGAGCGGAGCCGCCGGGGCTGGGCTGGGCTGGGCGGGGCTGGGCGCGGTGCGGTGCGGTGCCGCTGGTCTCTCCGCGCACAGCGCACCCTCCGCGGCCGCGGAAGCAGAGCGGAGCGGGACAGGAGAAGCTCGGCTCCGCTCCCTGCCACGTGATATGGCCGGGATGGCCCATGGCTCCGGCGGGACAGGGCGGAGGTGTCGGGACATGGAGCGCACGGCCAGGCTGGGGTCTTCCACCAGCTCTGCAAAAAGGCTTCTCTTTCCTTCCCCCCCCCCCCCCCCCCCCCCCAAGTTTTTTCGATAGGAAATGTGCTAATTTGTCTGACTTTTCTTTCTACACTTTGGCTTTTTTTCTTTTAATCCCCTTGTGAGTGTTTACCTTTGCAAAGAGTCAAATTGAAAAATTGAGGTTGGGTTCAGCTCAGAAGTAAAATCCACTTGGGAGTGTCAGGAAAATTAATCCACAAACACCAGAGGTTTATGCCCAAAAAGGAGACAGAGGAGTCCTGCAACTTTATTAAGGAATAAAGGGAGAGGAGCCCTCTGTCTCCTTATTGGACATAAACCTCTGGTGTTTGTGGATTAATTTTCCTGACAGGGGTTGATTTCCTTTTTCCTGGTAGGGAAATGATGGGAGGAGGTGAGCCGAGCAGAGCGGAGGCTGAAGATAGATTCAAGGGTCCCTTCCAAAACGCAGAACAAAAAAAACCCCAAAAAACCAAACCCAAACCCCACTTTTTCTCCCCCCTACTTAATTTGAAATACTTAAAAACAATTTTTATTTGGAGCCAAATCTAAATTGCCATCATTACTGATCTGCCAGCTGAGTGTAGCCACAGCACTTCCTATAGCTGTGGCTGTTTCTTTGTCTCTGCAGAGTAAACAATGACCCTTATTCCTCTTGCAGAGGCCAAGTGTCTGGAGAGTGCCCAGACCATGGCCACTTTAGGCAGCAAAGCTTTTCATTTACAGTGAGCTTGTTGTAAAAGCAGGTTTTGACCTATTGTTTCACAAACACTTCTTTTTAAAACATAATGTAAAAATATCTTTTTGTAAGCATCTGTGCTTTTTTTGATATATTTTTGATTTCAGCTGTAATGTTGTGCTTTGCTGAGAGTGAAAACAGAGGCTGTGCCTTTGTGGCTGCCATGGCTTGGAGAGTCACGCAGGGAGCCTGGAGGTGGAGGAGTTTCTCTGTGGGTGCTTCCACTTGGTGGTTGTCTCACTTGTACCTTGTTCCCTGGCACTGATCCATGGCTGGTTTATTCTTGGTCCATCCAGTGGTGTCACTCTGTCTTACAAGATTGAGATCACTGACCCTCTTTAGTAGGTCAGCCCTGTGGGACTCCAGGTTGGTGTGTCCTTCCAGCTGCTGTAGGGCAGGGCCCTGCTCCCCTCACTGTAGTCCTGCAGGCATCAAGCCATGCAGCTGGGAATACAGCTTTGTGGTAGATAAAGAAGGGCTGATCTTGTGATTTTCAAATAGTGTTTGAGATTTAAGAGATTCAGGGTAAAATACAGCTCTGCTCAAGTTCATGGCAAAGGAATTTCCTTGGATTCAGCAGTCAGGTCAGCCAGTGGCTTACTGTGCAAAGCTGCTGCAGATTTTATGTCCAAACTCCTTGGCTCCCCACCTACAGGTCAGCCTTGGGAGAGAGCTCACTGGTAGGGAGGCACTTGGGATTACAGCATGCTGAGGCCTCAGAGCAGTCCCAGATATCCAACAGCACTGAAAGAAACACAGGGAGCTCCTCCAGGTGCCAGCGTGGGACAAACCTCCCCTTCTGGCCATGCTGGCTGAAAAAGGCTCATCAAAACAGTAACTGGAAACTGAATAAACACGGAGGCTTGGCTTGGTTTTGTAATCAGAGCCACCCTTGCAGGTGGGACACCAGCCTTGGCATGTCAGGAGAAATACCCAGCCGGGCATCCACCCTCAGTCCAGGTTCTCCTCTGGAGCTGGTGATCACCAGTGTGGCCACGACTTCAGTGACCCCTGTTCTTACTACAGCAGTGAGTGTTCAGTGAAAGTCTCTGAGGCAGTTTTCATCAAAAGTACGTATTTACTTATAAAAGAGAACAGGGGAAAATATATACCAAAGTGCTTTTTCTATAAAATACAATTCCTTGGAGGTTGAATATCCTAGACCCAAGTATACCTGGCATTGCAGTCCATAGCTGGCTGATCCAGATCTGATGCTGAATATCATGGGAATTTGGAATTAGAAGGTCAGCAAGGGATTTTTCCACTGACAATTATGGGACTTTAACCACACATCTCTTACAGGTGTCTGTTACTGATGTATGGCCAGATCCCTTCAGTGGGTTTAAAATTCAAACCAAAGAAGAAAAAAATATGTAATTTGACTCTAGGCCTTAAATATCTTCACTGTTTGGGTCCATCTCTGTACGAGATGGCCAGACCCATGTCATGTAAAGCACCATTGTCATGCACACTCTCCAATATGTGGGTTAGACTCAGGAAACCCTCTTGATTCCTGTTCTTGTACCTCCTTGGTTAAAGGCTACCAAATACAATACCAGAGGTTCACAGCTACACCAGAATTTTCAGTTAAACTAAATCAGAAATTTAAGTGAATTTGAGGCTCCTCATTCTGTCCATGCTCACTTCTGCTGGGGTGTGGTTCCTTTGGGAACAGCAGAGGGGAGACAGTGACCCAGGCAGCAGGATGGCTCCTCAATGCTCAACATGGCTTTGAAATAAATGCCAAAATAAACAGGTATTTTCCTTTGAGACAATTTTGTATCAGCGTATCCTGTCAGGTTTGCATCTATCAGATGCCTCTTGTCAAAGTATATCTGGTGAGCATTTTGACTTCATTCTCCTCTTTGTTATCATCTGTTTGAACATTGTAGCTCAGCTCTGCCAAAACAAATCATTCAAATTCTCCTTTGGATCAATCTTTTATTCCTTCTGGCAGACTGAAAGGAGACTCCTTCAAATCTGAAACATGGTTAAAACTACAAAAACAATCTGTGCCACAAAAAATAGCCCTCTTGGATCTCATCCTGTAAGCACATTTTGGCCTGGTTTCTGCTGTTTGGTCTATATTTTTTCTATTTCAGATTTTACATGCAACTGATTAGCACCTTTATTTGCTTTTAATGTTGTGTTTGATTCTAAAACATCACCATCACCCCTGAATTTTTTTTTCACAGATATATCTCAGTATATTGGGAAGAGCAGTTACTGGGATAAGGCCAAATTCTCCAGCAGCAGCACTGCCCATGGCTTATCTCCCACCATGATGATGAATGGTCATGGAAAAGGAGGTATGGAACAGCCACTGCTATGTTCTAAACCATGCCATGTCCTCAAGACAATTTTACCATGGAATATCACTGGAAAACCCTTTTCCTTCAAGTCTCTGCAATGAAGGCACCTGTGAATGCTGTTAAAGATTATGATATTCCAGAAAGGCTGCCAGGGGCTCCAGCACTGAATGGCACTTGTGAGAGGGAATATGTGAGTAAGAGGAAATACACATGCCAATTGCTGGCACGGGAAGAAAATGCACAACGCTTGCATTCAGAAAAAAAGCATTCATGGTTAGTCCTCTGTAACACAGTAATAGCAGCAAAAAAGTTTTCTGGAGTTGAAGTAGATGCTGAATAATAAGACTTTCTCATTTTGAGCATTAACAGCTGCTACAAAAACTAGTAATTCTCACTACTCAGTGGCTGCCTTATATGTGCAAGTTGTGCACATGAATAGCTGGTCTGAGAGCTTAGAAATACTCATTACAAATGAGACAGCAGGCTATGCATATGACCTTTCTTAAAAAAAATCATTTTTGCAAAATCAAGAGCAAACACTCTTGCCATTAAAGTAATTTTCAAGTTCCTGATTTTTTAATTTTTTAAGACATGATTTGTCAGATGGGTTTCTGCCAAACAGAGTTCCCCAGCTGCAATGTGGCAGGAAAGCTATGGTATGATTCCACAGCAGCCTAAATTAGCTAAGATCAGCACCACTGTGTCAGTCCCAAAAGCAAGACTGTCAGAGAGGAAATTGCTTCATTTTGGGAAGAGCACTGGTACCACTGGGAGGGTAGGATGTGGAGCAGGAATGGAGGAGATGAGACTGCAATGGCACTGACATAAAATGGCTTCATAAAAGGTGATGGAGCCCCAGTCTTTGCAGAGATGGTGCCTGCATGAAGTCCTGCTTCCTCTGAAGCTAAGAGCAAGATGGAAGCAGAATCACTCACACCCTGAAAACCTCCCCATCCTTAACCCCCATCCTTTCCTTTATTGGCTCTGCATGTAACCTTGGGCATTCAGAACATGCCGAAAACAAGTCCTGTTTCTCAGGCTTACACTGAGGAATATGTAAGGCTGACACTCAGCTCATGTGAGGCATGTGGATCCCAACTGGGTGGAAGCTGGCCATCTAAACCCTGCCCATCCAGGTCTCCAGGGACTGATGCTCACAGCAGGTGTTCCAGCAGGAGGTAAGGGAGCAGCTCCAGCCCCAGGAGCTCGGATCTGAGCCCCTACCTGAATCCAAGACTGTGTTCCTCCTTACTGAATTACAGCTTTGACTCCAGGGGAGGATTAAGATGTGAGTTGAGGTTTAAAAGGCCATCAGGCCCTGACTCAAAGCTGGTCCTGCAATGACTGCCAGCAGCCCGATATTTGCAGGCACACACAGACTTTACGTGTACAGCCAGAGCCACCCTCTGCACCTGAAATAATTTCCATGGCCCACTGGCTACTTCCACAGATGGGAAGGGCAAAAAAGAATCGACTTAATGGAAAAGGATTAGTAAAAACCTATCAGGAAAGCACTGGGAATGTGTCAAAGGTAATTGAGCTGCTGTTGTCCTTCATGGGACCCATGTCATGCCAGACACTTGTTGCTGTGTGCTTTGTTACAGCAAAGGTGCAGCTGCTCTGTTGCAGTCTGCATCAGCCATACCAGCAGACATTCAGTTCTCCCTCTGGAACTGAAAGCAGGAATTAGCCCTGGGGTTTGGGAGATTTGTCTCTTAAGGCATTTTTACCCTAAAAATCATTGCAGATAAATCCAGGCATGGTGGCAGCTGATGCTCAACTGTCACACAGTGACAGCAGTGTCAGGGAAAGGCTCTGTGCAGATCCTGATGCCTGTGGGACACAGCAGTGTGAGCTGTCCCCTCCAGGGGCTCAGCAGGCCAAGGATGGGTGGTTGAGAAATGAGTGAAGGCAGGAACAGCCAGCTGGTGAGGTGATTGCTCAGCTCTGTGGGCTCAGAATGGCATTTGATACTGCAATGCACCTTAGGGCAGCAGTTCCAACCCATGCTCCACAGGTAGCTTGCTGATGAGGAGAGAGTTTCCCTTCCAGCACTGTGTTTTGCTTTCCATAGCTGCAGGCTCCCTCAGGCTGGCAGGCAAGAGCTAAGCACACTGCTGTCAATATATTGCTGTCTACCACAGATCAGAAGAAGTTGAGAAGCATTGTCTGAATTTGAGTTTTTCCATATTGTTTGTTCAGTGCCTGACATTTGTTCTACAGCAGCAATCTCATGCCCTGTGGAAGATTATGGCTGTCCCAGGTAGAAGGAAAACCTTCAGGTGGTGAGAGGTGGGAAGGAGCTACAATAGAGCAGGGCAGGACAGATGCACTTGCCACAGATGTTCCTTGTCTTTCAAACAAAGAAGGAAAAGAATGTAAAATTGACTTTTCCTTACTTTCCTCTTTGTCTTTACTCGGTGTCATGCCTGAGGGCAAAAAATGTTTTCAATATAAGAATATATTGCAGTTCTCCAGGCGATGGCCCTGGACACAGCCAGGCATTGAAGCCGTGGCATTGTCTGCTTCCCAGAGAAATTCTGTGACAAGCCTTCCTTACTCTTCTCCTCTCCCTCATTCTCCCCTAGGGCTGTCTGGCTGCTTCCTTGTCACAGTCCTGAAGGAAGTTACCTTCCTTACCCTCAGTCCTGAAGGAAGTCAGGGTGAAAGCCTCTCTCACCACTTCACAAGAAGGTAGTGCTGATTTTTGGAAACACAATGAAATAAGGGAAGTCAGAGGTCCATGCTGACTTCTGCAAACACAGAACCTCTCCCCTGAGCATTCCCACCTAGATGGAAACCCGTGGTGATTTTCAGGACTTTACATTCCCAGACACTGGCAGCAGTTTCATACAGTAGCTAAAGCAGGAAAGCCCTTAGCAATGGCTCTGTCCTTTGGGCTCTAGGAGCAGTCCTCATTGGAATGGAGGCCCAAGAGCTCCTCAGCCAAGCTGATGAGACTGTTTTCCTCCAGGGCGGCAATGAGCCGTGCTATTGTAGCCTTCTTCCCCTCCGACTGGATGAACCTGAGGAGCATCTGATAGGCTTGTTCATAGAGTCCCTCTCGGTCATACTCCAGAGCCAGGTTGTCAATGACAGGGTCACGCAGGGCCCGGCAGGATTTCTGCAGGGAGCGACCCACTTGCTTCCACTTCTTGGACACAGACTTGGCAAACTTCTGGTGGTCGTCTGGTGTGATCACTCTGTTGTCTGAAAGGGGAAGAGGGCAGGTAAGACATAGAAGTTTCATGGCTGATGTGATGCAGCTTGGGCCAGTTCAAGGTTTGGTCAATATTCTGTGGAGCAGGGAGTCTGAGCTCCCTGCTTTGCCCAGGCTGCTCCCTTACAGAAATCCTCCCAAAAAAACAAAGCACCTGGGCTTGCCCCTACCCTGCAAGCTTGGCAAGGCCTATTTTCCATTTTTTCCCCTCAAAACTGTCCTGTGGTTTGCCAAAGCTCTTTTTTTTTTTCTGATGGACACCCCCTTCATTAAAACAAATTAAGTTCAAAGGCAACTTGGTAAGGCCTCTCTGATCAAGTCCCCTGTTTACCTGTCAAAGCATCCTCAAAATATTGAAAAGCTGACAGGAGCTCTTGGTCAGTTCTAGCTACTCACCGAACTGTTGTCCCTGAAAGATGAAGGTGACTTGTGGGGGAAGGGAGCTGCCTTGAGGAGGATAAGGCAGAGATGAGGACTTCAGAGATGAGCAGTCTTTTACAGCCACGTTGTTGTTGATGCTCTGGTGAAGCATCAGGCTCTTGAGACGTTCCTCCAGCTCCATGATCTCCTCATCTGGCAGGCGGTCAGGCTGGAATGCAAACAGCATCAGTGACTCTGCCAGGGCCACCACCTTGCACCGCTGTAGATGTTGGTGTCAAGAGAGGAGCAATGAGATACAGCAAATGAGATAGCCTAATGGAGCTCTGGCTGGAAATGTGTGGATTTGAATCTGTAATGTGATATGAAATGGGCAGACTCTCCCTCGGGGGTTTCTCACCTGCAGCAGTAGTGCTTACAAGTTGCACAGAACTGCTACTAGCCCACGTTCCTTTGCAGCAGCCCTCAGCAAGAATTAGGGTGCACTGCAGCAGCAGCAGCAGTGGCTTCTCCCAGCTCCATATGAGGGTCAGACCCACAGACCAATCTCAAGGTGACCTGATCCAACAGCTCATGGCCACCAAAGCAAAGCAGGCAGCTCCTGTTAACCACCTTCTCTCTCTCTCTGCCCCTGTATTCCCTAAGGTTTGTTGTTTGCTGGGTCCTTGCCAAGCCAGTTTTTCTTACTAGCCAAGAGAAAACTAGCCTGACTTCCAAAATCAGGTAATGAGAAAAGGAGTAAAGAAGGCAAAGCACATGGGAAGAGTCAAACCTGGCAGTGGTGTGACTCAGTGAGAGCTAAACAGTGGTTCAGCTCCCATACAGCAGGTACCCAGCACTGCTCTTGGCTGCTGATGGCTGTGCCTCAGTGCCATCTTTCTGCCTGTTGCACTGTTAGGCAGGCAGTGACTGAGTCACTTTTGGGGAACCCAGGATAAGCCTATTTTTTTTGTCCAACCAGCTAGTGCAGCAGAGGGAGGGAGCAGCAAGCCAAAGTTCACAGGATATGGGATATCACATGTTGTTTGGTTTGGGGATGAAAGGGTTGAGTTTCATTCTGTGCGCTTCCAGAAAAGCAACCTGGCAAAACATGCTCTTGTGCTTAATGATCCCAAGTAGTGAGTGCCTATTTCTCAGG
The DNA here is from genome assembly GCA_024500445.1 of Entomyzon cyanotis. Classification (NCBI taxonomy): domain Eukaryota; kingdom Metazoa; phylum Chordata; class Aves; order Passeriformes; family Meliphagidae; genus Entomyzon; species Entomyzon cyanotis. Next base: position 8,507,274 of record JAKEPQ010000743.1, read on the forward strand.
ACCATTTAGAGGAACCAGAGCTAAAGTTCCAGATGGAAAAAAAAAAAAAGAGGGGGGAAGAAGGCAATGAGTTTAATCATGTCAAGTGCCTTGTAGTGAGACGACAAGATCTCACTGTTCTTGCAAGCAGGATTAGAGTGCCAGTGCCAAAGTGCGCAATGAGCCAGATGTCAGACAAGACACTTCGCCTTCAGAAGGGCAGCCTACTCCTGCTGGCAGCAGATGCTGTGTGTCCCCACTCTGACACAAGTTGTTGGTGTGATGTGAGGTGTTTGCACTCACTTCCATTGCTCATTTCCAGGTGCAGTTACCTTTGCTACTCTTGGAGAAGGCGGTGTGTGTGAGGTGGGGGAGGGAGATGCAGAGCAGTGATGGTTCCACACAGGACTGCTGTCCTCTCTGCCCGCCTCACAGCTGTATTGAGGCACACTTGTGCCCTCAGCTGCACCACCTAGAATTCCTTGTCTTAGTGGGGATAACAGCCACGCTAGCTGTTACACACAAAATCCACCATGAGTCAGCAGGATCTTTGTAGGCTGCTTTCGGTAACTCTACTGCCCTTCCAGAACAGGGCACAGCTGTGTTCTGAGGAAGGACAGAGCTATTCTTCCACCTTAGAGTTGAGGGCTGAAGGACGGAGAAGTTTGTTAAGCCAACGTGCTGCATCAGAACAAGATCTGCACCCACCTTCACAAGCCCAGTGCCACCACAGCTCATTGCTGCCCAGCCTCCCTCCCTCTCCAACTCACCTTTTCTCTGTAGATGCACTCCAGGCAACGATCCTCATCCTTCAGCATCTTGTCAAGGTGCTCACTGCCAGCCTTCAGCTCCACTTCAAGAGGCACTGTGGTCGTGGCCAAGGAGAGCTGGAGGTGACTCTGGAGGGACTTCTGGAGCGCTCCTTCCCGGTAACTCCGCAGGAACCGGCGGCAGTTCTCCCGCTTGCAGAACTTGAGCTGGACTATCAGGTGTGGGTGGCTGCAGTGCACTTTGAGCATGTCCACACCATTCACACTGCCCGTGCAGTCTGGCAGGGAGAAGTGAGCACAGTCACAATCCAGCCATGAGACAGCCCACCCTCACCCACTCCCATCCACAACAAGCCTACAATGGAATAGCTTTTGAATTCTCTTTTTGAAATTCCCCTGGGATGGAAAACCTGTGTGTAAAACCAAGAGGGAAGGATTAAGTTTATGCTTCCCTGACACCACTGATCTCCATGAAGTATGGTGTCCAACTAAAGATGTATGGAACTACATCCCAGGTAACTATAACAACGCTGTTTATTGGGGGAAGTTTTGAATTTGAGGTTCCATTTCTAGGGCAGAAATGGTTATGCTAAACTGGTAGCACAGCAAAGTTTTAGAGATGAAAGCTCAGTTCAGCTCAGTGCTCAAGTCAGCCTTCTGTCCTTCTGACTGGAATTTTATGCAGCGATGAAGGTCCTGGAAAGAGACCCAGTGTTTCCTCTCCATCCCGTGCCTAGAGGTAACTTTTGTCTTTCTGAGTCTTTAACATATCTCACAAAAGGCAAATGACAGATCCAGCTACAGGAATTAAATTGCTTGAGATTGGGCCTTGACTTGTTAAACTCTTTTGCACAGAGAATTAATTCATGGTAAAATCTAAGCAAGGAGAAGCCAGGGATGTACCCTGTAACATTAGTGTAGGAGGAGCACAAGCGATGTGGAAACAGGAATTGCTAGGACTTCATTCTTCCTTCTCCCAGCAAAATTTAATTTTTATTAGCTGTGCTCATTGTCCTTGTCTCCACAGGGAGATGCTGATGATGACATTTCAAAATATGTGTTTTTCTCTTTTTTTGCAGCAGAAGCCCATAGGAGGCTGCAGTACTGCTTCCAGACCTGACTGAACCTCTTGGGCTTTCATTGCACAGGGCTTTACAGAGGCACCAGCTCACACTGGCACTGCATCAGGTGTTTCCAAGCCACATGTCATGGCATGGAGGACAATCTTGAGGCAAGGCAGACTTGTGTGCTCCACATTAAGCAGGACAAGTGACCTGGCATTTAGAAGTACAGCATCTAATAGTGGCTTTACATGTTTACTGAGTCCTGGTTGCATCTGGTCTAGTTTTGACCAGATGTGTAACTGACACATGGGCTTAGGCACCTAGAAAAGGCATTATAATTCACTGTGGATGACCAAGAATGTCTTTTCCTTCATGCTTTGCTTTCAATGAGTGCTTATTAAACAAAATTTCCATAACAGGGCAAGAGGGCTGAGGAGGCAAAGCTGCACAGCCATGGAAACCTTTATGAATAGCAGCTGTAAAGCTGCCCTAAAAAATGGGACTTTGCATGCATTTCTGTGTGAAACCTCAGACAGCTTCAGCGTTCATGTCTTTTTCAGGTCTGAATAAGCATGGTAGGATTTCAGTTTTGTGAGCTTCCCTTTAAATGTGTGAGCAGATTCACATTCCAATGCCACAAAGCAGCCATAAATCAAGCCTAACTGGACAACTGTTTTAGGCTTCCTGTTTCCCGTATTTGGATTGAGCTGCAAGTCAAGCAGGCCTGTGTTGAAAAAATATCTGACAGGGCATGATTTCCACAAGAAACTGCAGAATAGTTAGAGAAGCCAAATTAAACAATAGAGACTGAGCTGTGTGTGACAGGTAAAGAACACCATGAGAGTCGTTCTAGGTAAGTGTGATAAATTCTTCAAATTACTATTATCCTGCAGTGTGCATGGTGGAAGGGTGGATAGAGAAACACATACTTTTATGGCCATTTGCATCTCAAGTCCTTTTTTGACCTAAACAGGGTTACACACACCTCAAGCTAATGTAAGTGTGCCTGTTTATATCAGACATGAATTTATGCTGGCTATTAATTTAGAAACCAGCTCCTCAAAGCAGAAATCATGTTTCTGTGGTGGTATAAAGACTGCAATGAAATCTTTCATAGCAATTGCAATCTTCTCCCCTCTTACATAAATGGGTTTAAACAAACATTCATAAAATTGGATAATTCATAGGATAGTTCAAGTTGGAAGGAAGCCAAGGCAGTGCCTAGCCCAACCTTCCATGCAAAGCAGGGTCAGCTCAGAGGTCAGAACAAGGTGCTCAGGGCTTTATCCATTCCCATTTTGAAAGCCCTCATAATGGAGAATACACAGTCACTCTGGGCAACTGCCTGACTATCTTCATGGGAAAAATGTTTCTCCTATCTGGTGTCTACCTCTAATTTCAGTTTGTGCCTGTTGCCTCTCATTCTCCATGCACCACCACAGTGTGGCTCCATCTCTCCCTCCCCACACTTATCAGCAGGCTGTCAGTAGGTCCCCTGAAACCTTCTCTTCCCCAGGCTCAACAGGTCAAACTCCCTCAGCCTCTCCTTGCAGGACAAGTTTTACAGCCCCCAACCATTTTGGTGAACCTCTGCTGAGCTTGCTGCACTTTGCCTTTCCTAAACAGGGTATGAGCTTTTCTTACCCATGAGTGTGAGATTAAAGAAAGGCATGGCATTGAACACCAAGATACCAGAGCGGATGGGTACCTGCTAATGCCAGCTTCAGGGCACTGAACACACAAGGCTTCTTCTGGGAGCTCTCATAGAGGGATGGCAGAGTGATGGTCTTGCACGTTGACTTGAGGAACAGATAAGCACTGCCAATCCAAGGAGCAGAGCTGCCTGCCATCTCCAGCACCCTACAAAATCACACAGGCAAGCTGAGAGATCATAGGGAAAATGGCCTGATGCCAGGGGAGTGCTACAGCACAAGCATGACAGAGTTATGGGGATTTCCTTGTTTCTTAGAGGAGTTGCTAAAGCAAGTGTAACCTTTGAGGGGTATGCTGTTACTAAAGCACAGCACAGTGGGATATGGTATCCCAGAGACAGCAGCTCACAAAGCTTTGCTTTCATTTTCCACTGGAGTCGACTCATTTTATAGTCCAAAGATACTCTGAAGGAGTTTCAGTCCTTGTACCCCCGACTGACCAGCCAAGCTGGCAAAGTGTGAAATGCATAGCTGAGGTGTTCCAGGGAGCACCCAGCAGTCCTGGTTCTGGCACGTTCCCATGGACTGAAGCCCTACTGCAGCCAGAGGTGTTTTCCTCAAGGTCCTGGCTGTCCTCAGAGCCCGGAGCTCTTGTAGCAGGACATTCTACACAGGCAGGACAAGGGATAAATTGGTTTTAAACTAAAGAGGGTAGATTTAGATTAGATACAAGGAAAAAATTTTTTACAGTGAGGGTGGCAAGGCACTGGCACAGCTTGCACAGAGAGGTGGTGAATGCCCCATCCCTCAAAATATTCGAGGCCAGGTTGGACGGGGCTCTGAGCAACCTGACCTAGCTGACGATGTCCCTGCTTACCACAGAGCAGCTGGACTAGATGGCCTTGGAAAGGTGCCTTCCAACCCAAACCACTCTGTGATTCTCTGACTCGGGGTACCCCTCTGCGTTCTTTATGCCCTTTGTGCCTCTGCAGTGTTGCCCCGGCGGGTCCATCGTCCCGCCCAGTGACCGCTGCCCCCTCCAGGCCCCGCTCCGCGTCAGACCGCTCTGGGGTGCTTGAAAAAACCAGTCCCGGACAGTAACATCTGTGATCACGGTTACTGCCTTTTTGTCTGGCAGGCGTCAGGCCGCTGCTGCTCAATTCCGGTCACAGCCTCGCTGGAGGGGGCTGTCCCAGAGGGAAAAGCGCTGGAGCAGCCGCCCGCCCCGGCTGTCCTGTCGGTGCCCGGCTGTCCCCTCAGCCCGCCCGGCACCGCGGGGCCGGAGCGCGGCCCCTCCAGCCCGGCCCGGCTCTGCGCTGTCCCGGCAGGACTGCCCGGTCCCGCTCCCGCTCCCGGTCCCGCTCCCCCGGCCCTTCCCGCTCGGCCCCGGCCCCGGGCGGCTTTACCTCCTCTCCGCCGCCTCGGCCCGGCTCGACACTTCCGCCCCGGCGCGGCGCCGCCCGCCGCTCCCCGGCCGGGCCTGCCGCCGGCTCCGCTCGGCTCCGCGCTGCGGGCGGGGAAACGGGAAGGCGAAAGTGATCCAAACAGCCCCGTGGAGTGGCCAGCGGCATCGCACTTCCCTTTCCTCCTTTCTGTTTGTGCCGGCCTGCCCGGGCCGGTGCCGCCCCGAGGCCCGCGGAGGGCAGGGGCTGCTGCGGGGGAGCCCCGGCCGGGCTGTCGGGCCTTGACGCCTCCGGCTGTCCCCCCACACCAGCCCCGGGGCAGGGAACGGCTGTATATCCGTGTTCCTTTAGGGATGGAGGCCAGTGGGGCGGCTTGAAGCCCCTGCATGGCTGGTGGGTCCCAGCTGGGAGTTGTCAGCTTTCCCCCGTGGTGCTGCTAATGAGAGCTTGGACATTTAGAGAGAATGAAGCTTTTCCCGAGTCCACGAGAGTCTCTGTGCCAAACAAAGCATTATTTGGGTCTCCATCACTCAGCCTCAGGCTGCATCTGCCTTGCATAGGTGCCCTGTGAGCTGAAGGGTAGCAGCAGCTCCCTTGTTTGTCCCCAGCGGCTGAGAAGCTGGCATGGGCTCGGGGCCAGGTTTTGTGCAAGCTGCTGTCGCTCTGGCTTGGCAGCAGTTTATGCAGACTCACTGGGGGACTGAACTTCGGGAAAAAAAGCAGGAAGTACTTTAAAACACTAAAAATACCTACATATTTGATGCTATTTTACAACAGTATTTTGGCAACATAAACGTACTGTGTTTGCTAAAGGGAAAACGTGACTCAAATAGAATGTTAAAGGGGTTGGTCTGGTTCTCCTGGATTCTGGTTCTCTGTTTCACAGGGTCAAATCCAGGGGTGCAGGCAGTGCCCAGAGACCCCTTCAGGGGCAGCGGGCCTGGAGGTGCCAATGCTTCTGGAAATAAATGGGGTTAAACCTGGGCATCCCAATGTTTCCCTGCAAAAACCAAACCTGAAGCAGTGCTGGCTGCCAGAACCAGGTGGGAACCACAGCGTGAGTTGCTGTGGGGAGCATCACCCACTCATGTCCTGTAAATGTTTTCTTCTTGAAGCCAGTCTACCTGCTGTATTTGGTGGGGGTAAGAAAGGAATGGGGAGGTGAGCCCCAAGTTTCTCCTCTGATAACCCTTGCTGAGTGTGTGCTTTCTGGGAGCATTCCATGGGGCAAAATTAAAGTGCTTGGTGAACACTTGGAGCTTTATCTTGTTTCCCACTTGGGGAAGTAAAGGTGGAAGTGAGGGGAGAGGCTGTGGCTGGCACAAAATTGAGGTGTCAGGGTTCAGTGGCCTATCTGCCTGGGGGGCTGGGATTAGAATAGGACAGGCTGCCCTGAGCTGGCATCAGTCAGCAGGCTGAAAGCACTCTTACTGTCTAAGAGATCCAGGATCCTTCTTAATGGCTCCAAAGGCTTTAAAAAAATCATAAAATGAAAGGAAGTGAGCACATGAGATCTCATTTTGCCTTAACTTTTTGGCAGATGTGTATTAGAGACAGTATTAAAAGCAGCCAAAAGTAGAAAGGCAGTGTCCAAGCTGTCAAGGTGATCGTCAGAGAAAATGGCAAGAGATGCTGAGTTCCCAGGAAGGAAGCAGGACGGTGTCACTTGGCTGCTCTAGCCGGGCTGGGTGGGAAGGGGGTTGTCGCTGATACGATGGGAGATAAGATAGCACAGCTGCTGTGCTGCTGCCACCTCACACTCAGAGTAACAAGTCACGCTTCAGAGCAGCACATTCTAGGACAATGTTCCCCTCTGTGCTGCACTTTTTGCATTGCTACTCCATGCTTGCTTCATGGGTTTCAACTCTGTCCCTCCTTTCAGGCTACCTTGATGCACAGGTTTTCATTTCAATGCAAACTGCGCTGTTGAGGTGATGCTGTGACTCTGGGACCTGGGGCTTCCATAGTGAGAGGGCATGCCATGAAATTCAGGGTGAGATTGTGAGACTTAGCCTGCACTCCAGTGCTGGCCTGGGGAGGGGAATGTTTGCTTTAAAAAATCTCTTGCTTGGTTATGAGAGGGCTGAAAAAACATGTCACAGTGGCAGTTTTGTTTGTGCGGAAATCTAGAAGAGGGGTGCAGCACATTTTGGAAGAAGTTGAATTGAAAAGTTAGCTAATGGTCTGATCCTCTAAATCTTCCTCCCAGGCACTTATTCTTCTGCATTTCAGTTCACAGGAAAGGTTGGTCAGAATACACTTGTCCCATATTATGTCAGACGTTATAAATGCAATTTCTGCCAGCTGAAGTCACTGTCATAAAAGGTTTTTTCTCAAACTACAATATCTCATCACAGGCAAGGACCATTGTCATTGAGCTCCTGGTTTCTGCTCTAGGCCTTCTGTTGCACTATCAGTAAAAAATGGATATGTGAGGCTGTTTTCTATGTAGAGCTTCTGCTTGCAAAGAGGTTTTTTCCCCCACGGTTTAAGAAATCTATCTCAGCTTTTTGAATACCAGTGCAGCAGTACCAGAAAATTCCCTTGCATTTTTATTACTCAGAGTAGCAAAACCTCTCTGCAGGAAAAAAGGTCTTTTTTCCCCCAAAAGCTTTGATCTGACACTTTTAACTCTTGAAAAGTATCACTCAGCTTAGGATTGATTGAAAAATCTGAAACAATTGGCCAAGAGATTTTCCTAATTTTTTGTGTTCAAATTCAAAACATAGTGATATTTCAAGTTTGAATTTTTTAACCTCCTCTGTAGTCCAGTTTTATTTGTTAATTAAATCCTAATGTGTGTCTGCGTCCTTTTTTTTTTTTTTTTTTTGTTGTTGTTGTTGTTTTGTTTTTCTCAACATGGACTCTTGAGAATTAATTGCCGTTTTGGAAGTTTTCCCATGTTTAAACCTGACTGAATTGGCAAATATCTGTTCCAGTTCCAGAACTGTGGCATTACATCCCAGAAGAAATCCTCGTCCAAATATTCTATTATCTTTCTCTTTGAGACAGACACAGAATCTTCCAGGTGTGCAGACAAGGGGCTGCAGCTGTTTCTTCCAGCTCTATTTGGCACTTCACAGAGATCAGGTAAGAGGAATGGGGTCCTCTGTCCAAGCATCTTTGCAGGAATAACCAGATCACTGCTTCCAGTGTATGTCAAACATTTACTGCACTCTGCTATGGCACTATTGACCTTGTGACTTCTATGTGTGATGATGTTATCTTGCATGACTAGCACCTGTTGTGTAAAATTTGTGTTACTTGCTGGGCTTTTTCAGTTGCTGATGGTGATTTGGGTTTTAGGGGAAATACCACATTCTTAGGTACATTGTTCTAAGTCACCCTTTGAAAATGGCAAGGAAAAGGTTACTGCATTGTTATCTTTATCATGACAGTTACTTATCTTAATGGTCTCATTTCACCTCCTGACTCTTTCGATGTTTGGCCTAAACGGATTATGTAGGCATCAGGTGAGAACTCTGTTTCATTTTTTAGCAGGAGTGTTGAGCTTAGCCTTTGCAAATTTTTGCTTAGGACCTCAGGAAAATTTAACGTTGCTTTTACATTTTGTTATGTTATTTGAAGAGCAGTTTCTGAGTTGAAATGACCCTGGCATTAAGCTACATTGTAAGCATGTTTTTAGAGCTATCTAAAGCATTGATATTAATGATAAAAGCATATTGTCTTCTAGGTTCTATGTGTAGCTGTTTTTAGCATCCTCTTTTCTCATGCAAGAGCTAAATAATTTCTTTTGACAGTTAACATAGGATCTATAGCTAGACCTGCTTACAATTTTGACTTTTCAAAGCCTTGCCAAAGATGTGCAGCCCTGAGGTCTGGCCAGCTCTTGTTCGTCTGTGCCAGCCAAAGTTTAGGACAATAAAATTCCAAAATAACAATTCAGGTGCCTTCACAAACCTGGGATTGCTGTGCCTGGGTGTCCCACAGCCTCTGGGCAGGTGGGTTTGCTCTGGTGACTTGCTCACCTCCCAGCATAAGGTGGGCAGCACGTGTTCCCTTTGCATGACGCTGCGCATTTATTCACAGCTCTGCGAGATCGGCTGCAGTGCATTTTCATTCTGTGTATTGTTCTCCGGGGCTGGTGATGCCATCGCATTGTGCTGAGTTTTTAAGAGTGCAAGCAGCACTGCTGATGTGACTCCCTGGACGCCTACTTTCCACTGGCCTGGGATAAAATTGGGTGGTTCATTCTGTGTGGGACGCAGGCGCGTGTAGGGAAGCAGGCGCGCCCAGAGCAATGGGGTTAGTGTAGCTGGGACACTGCAAAACTATGCAGGATTCACCCAGCTCTCTGGTGATGGATGGATACTCCAGCAATGTCCCAGCCTTCCTAACAAAACTCTGGACGCTGGTGGAAGATCCTGAAACAAACCATCTCATCTGCTGGAGTTCTGTAAGTACAGGGGATATTGGGTGCCACTAATGCCTGCAACACCAGGGTAAAGCCAGCTGTAAGGCCCAAGTACTGCAAGGCACAGCAGCTGCTCATTGCTTGGCAGGTGCTGCCCAGTTACTGGCAGAGTGAAAACCAGGAGTCCAGTATGGGCACTTTTGGATATACTTGGTATTATTTACCTGATTATTGTGGCTTTTCTGTTTCAAAGGAGCAACTGTTTTGATGTGTTTTAATTATCATATTTACACATTTCACTTGAAACATCTTAAAAAGTGTCTAATATTCTAATTCTAAGAATTCCAGATGCTTTGAGAGAGGTGTTTTTCACCTTGCTTGAATCTGTGGCTCCCTAGAATTTCCTAGGAAATGTGCAAAGCCCTTAAAAAGTTTCACTGCTGTTTGTATTATCTCACGTGTGTTTCTTAGCAGCCTCTCATAAATGTCTAGGGAGAAAGCAGCAGATAAGCAGCACTCAGAATTCAGACTCAAACCTATAGATTCACCAGATCTCACACTCTTCCTAAATCATTCTGGAAGAGCTTTACTTGATTTTTCAACGAGGCTGTGTGATGATCATGCTTATGTGCATATATATTGTCTGTACAGCTTCATAGGGATAGATTGCTTTGCTTTGAGTTCTTATTTGTCACAGAGGCATTAATATACTAAGTGCAATCACAGAAATAAAATGATTTGTTTGTCCCCTTTGTACAGCACTTTGATACCACATTGTGCTTTTGGCCTACAACTTGCTGCAAATAACGTGGTTTGTTTTCAGCAGGGAATTATCACATAAGCTGTGTGCATAAACTTGTTCTCCAAAATCAAGAGTCTATAACACAAGCAGATTTAAAGGAGGGTGGTAAAAAAAGTTTAAAGCAGCCTTTCTTTTATTTGTGTCCAGTAGAATTTTCATTCAAAACATGAGATAGGATTTGAGCTGCATTGTTACCCATGGCTGTGGTTGCTTTGATGCTGGTATTACATGGCCATACCTCTGGGAACCACCAAGTTTTGGTACCATGTGTTTTAAATAAGAATTTTCAAACTAGGAATGATTTTCTAACCTGTATAAATAGTCCCCTCTCTGTTACACTTAGAACAGTGTTATTTTTGACTGACCACCACCATGCTCTGCTTTCCTGCGACCTAGCATAGGCTGCAACTACATCCTTGGAGGTTTTGGTAAGGCTTTTAGGTGTCTAATTTTCCCATTGTTGCAGATTTCCATGTTTCCCATATTCTTCAGCTTCTATACATTGGTGATGTTGGAGCTGAGAGATTGTGTGCATACCTAAGATTTCTGGGTGTATCAGTACTTCTAGAAAATATGACCTATAAGCACCTATGAACTGTTTCTTAGTGTGAAGGAGAAGAAATGCAGTAATGGTTTATATATACACTGAAATCTGTTGCAAATTGGAAAGGAAAAGTCTGTTCTCTGTGTCCATGGGAGATTGGACAAGAAGTAATTAAATTAATTTTTTTAAATGGAAGATGAAGTTAGGGAGAATTGGCAAATTCCTGGACTAGCACTTGCCTTGTCAGAGTACAACATGTCTGTCCTGGTGGTTTTGTCAAAAGCAGTTAAGGTAAGTCTCTGCCATGATTGTTGTGCTGCAAAGTCAATTTTGCTTTGGGCAGAGAGCACTTCCAAAGTTTCTCCCAGCTTATGCTCCCATGGTGTAAGACAGCCAAGGCTCAGCTGCAGTGTGGGAGCAAACTGACACATGCACAGTTTGTCAGTGAGCACACAGTAACCCCAAAGTCTCTTGTGTCCATAGGAACCTTGCTGAGTGTGCCAGCTTCTGAGAACATTGTGGCCCTGGAGTGAAAGGAATGGCCTCTCATGAGAGGCTGTAAGGACATGTTGAGGTACACAAAAGCCTCATGCTTCTTATTTTCCATCAGTGGGTCCAGCCTGGGACACACAGCTGTATCCCTGAGTAAAGGGGCAGAAGCACAAGGGAAACAGAATAAACCAGCTCTGTCCCCAGGGCAGTGTCTGCAGTGTTGGGAAACCCTGGTCCCTGCTGCCCTGTCTGCAAGCTCTGTCTGTGAGGATAATTCCAGCATGCAGGTTGTCAGTGAATCTCTAAAGTGCTTGATCAGCCTTTGCTTCTGCTGCATGGGGTAAGGAATGATAGGAAAGAGCCCCAAAATGGTCAGAGAGCACTGTTGAGGCACAGCCATGTTCAGTGTTTGCAGGAGTGAGCAAGGAGCAAGAGTGCAGCTGACCCAGTCGCGTGTTTGTGAGTGTTGTTAGAGCTGCCAAATGAGCCCAAGCACAGAGGGAATTGGCACTGTTTGATGATGGAAATGTAGTGGCAACCAGCAGGGCAGCAGGGTTTGCCAGCTGGCTGTTTTCTGGTGGCCATGGGCAGGCTGCAGGCACACACCAGCCCCTCTTTAGTCACGGAGCTATCTTATGGCCCTAGTTGCACTCCCTGTTTTAGAGACTTCCAGACTTCCCTGAGTAACCCTTACAGCTGCAGACCCCCTGACAAGTGTGTGGTGGGACTCACACAACACTGGTACCCTCCTCCTGCACACAGAGCCTGAAGGCTCTTACCAAGCACTGTCCTCCTGTGTCACAAACCAGACCCTCTGAAATACCCACCCAGACTGACACATCTCTGACTGCTGGTAGTACCACTGAACACTGCAGGAGGATGACTGTGGTGTGCCACTCTCAGTCCTCTCCCTGCCAACATGGTGCAGGCTCTGGTGTCCTTAGCTCCTGTCCCTTGGAACTCGGCTGCAGCCAAGGCAAGTCCCTAATATCTGCTGATGTCATTGCACTGACGTAGCTGTCAGCAGGTGGAAGGCCAGGCAGGGAAAGCACATGGCCTGCAGTGCACCTTCTCTGCTAGCAATCCCAGGCAGTTTGCCTTGTTTTGCAGTCATAGATCTTTGCAATGCAACCCCAGAAATGGAAGATTTATCTGGTTAATGTGGGTGTTGCTAGCTTGGACTGCAAAATATGACTGTCAATATTTTGTGGGTTGCCCTTGTGGCTGTTTACTATTAAAAATAATCAGGAAAAGGTGAAGAGAGCATCTGATGAGTGTGGTGTCTCCAGAGATGATTTGCTTCTTGCCTTGCTGTGTTTCTTGTGCCATGTCTCCAGGCAGTGCTCCCTCCAGGACTGCTGTGCTCTGGAGCAGATGGGTTGTGGTTAGACCTGAACAAGTAGATTATAATGGCAGGGGTTCTAATGGCAATTCCCATTTTCAGGGCCTTCTTAAGATTCCAGAGTCTTTCTGTGAGGTCCGTGCAAGGATGGGGACAATCACAGGCTACCTACCAGCTATTTGGATACAAAAGTCAGTGGTTTCTTTCTCACATCCAAGACTCTCAACTAAGCAGTGACAAAAAGTAGAAAAAGGTCAAACCTGCAGCCATAGAGGACTGACTGTACCAGAACTGAAAGGAACACATCTGTCATTGAGGGCTGTTGTCACTCTTCTTAACTTCAAGGAGACAATTCAGAGAACAAGACTTCCCCTGCTGTAGGACTGCTCCTGAGTCCTTCTCATGGTCAGGGACACTCCTCTGACTTCGCCTTTGTCCTTGTCTCCTTTGCAGAATGGCACCAGCTTTCATGTGTTCGACCAAGGCCGCTTTGCCAAAGAGGTGCTGCCCAAGTATTTCAAGCACAACAACATGGCCAGCTTTGTCCGGCAGCTGAACATGTGTAAGTGCAGCTCCCAGGGGGTGACAGGAGGTGCCAGTGGCACAGGAGGCGGGGGAGAGAATTGTGCATAGAAAAGTTTGGGGTCTCACGTGTATGACTTGCTGTGGCATTATTGATTTTGCCAAAGAGAATCTGCCTCTCGGATCCCAGAGTAGTTCCTTGTGTTTACCTTAAATTCCAGCATGACATTTCTGTTAGATTACACTTTAGGATGGGAGCTAAGAACTTTCACCTACCAGCTGTTCTGCTTCTCTTGCATCAATTTGATGAGCTGTTATTACTCATTTTCCATTTTATTCTATAAGGAGGTTTATCCAGCAGCCTGATACTGTGATACCTTCCCCAGAACGTGCTGCTTTTGTGGGTTATGTGCCCAGAGCTTATCCCTTTCACCAGCCAAATCACAGAACTAGTAACAGACAATTCTCCCTGCAAACCTTGCCTTGCTAGTCAGATCTTTTGCCCCCTTAAAGGAGGTTTAGGTGTAGTTTTCTGCCACTTCAACACCATGACTATTACATGTAGCTATTTTCTGATAGTTCTTGGAATTCTTTCAATTAATAATTAAGTTTCCTGGTGAAGTTTTAACTTTGCTTTTCCACTGTACAGTAGCATTTTTGTAAATTTTAGGCCAGTCCTTAAATACAGTTTAGAAACCTTTTGAGGACTTTGGAGAAGTGCTCAAAGCAAAAGGTGCGTGTGACCCTTTTTTCCAAAAGTGACACCTGATAATGGTCTGCGCCTTTGAAAACCTTTCCCTGAATCCCTTTGGCTTGCAAATTGAGACAGGAATTCCCTAAGAGCTGACATTTCAGCTCCTGGCAAACCAACATGCCCATGGCACAAAGGCTTTTGTGGCATAGGCTGCAGCAGGGGTAGCCAGTGGGGTAGCCAGTGGGATGCACAGGGTTCTCCCTTGCCCTGGGTTTCTGGTGGATATGGCCCAAAAGCATGTCCAGGTGTGACATGGCAGCTCAAAAAGTGTGGATGGTGAACAGAAATGTCCTCAAAAGTGATGGGGATGGGATGTGGAGAGAGGGCTGTGTCCTGTCAGCCCTCAGCCATGTCCTCTCTGTGCAGATGGCTTCAGGAAGGTGGTGAACATCGAGCAGGGGGGGCTTGTCAAGCCGGAGCGGGACGACACTGAGTTCCAGCACCTCTGCTTCCTGCAGGGCCACGAGCACCTCCTGGAGCACATCAAGAGGAAGGTGAAGGGCAGTGTGTGGAATGGGGGGAATGTACACCTGCCAGATCCTGTTCAGCGTCACTCCAGCATCACCCCGGTCTCATTCCTGTCCTCCCCACATACATGTGCACCTGGGCTGGGGGATCTTAGTTTGCAGGGCTTGGCTTTCATCAGAGTTTTGTCTGTGTTTTTCTGCTCTGGTGCTCTGTATCACAAGATGTTTGTGTAGTGCTGCAGGGCCAGGCTTGCTTCCCACCCCTCAGCCTTTGAATTGTTACTGCTTTTCTAGAAAAATACAGCATAACTCCTGTAGGGTCCTCAACAGCCATCTCCTATTCTTATAAAAGAGATAATCTACTCCAGCCCTCTGTTTTCTGTCTTTTAACCTGTTATTAATGCCCCCAAAGGGTTATTCTCATACTGAATTAGCATAGCACCTTCTGCAAAGTGACTTCAGCAAAAGCATTTTGGAAATCCAAGTGTAGTCTGTCAATTTGAAGCATTACCTCAGACTCATCCCTGTAAAACATGAGGCTTGATTTGTTATCTCTGTAGTTAAAGCAGAAAGATTAAATCAATCTAGTTCAATTCCTCCCTGATTCTCAAAATACTTTTGTTTTCCCCCCCAAGCTGATTTGAAATAGATTCCCACTCTGGCGGGGAATGTACTTCTGCCAGCAGACCCTCTGTATGAATAGATCTGTGCTGCACTTTGCTGTATTTGGCTCTTGCTGTAGTACACTTAGGATAGTTCAGACTCTTTTGCACATGGCCTGTCCTGGTATTTCAGTGGGTGACAGTCTTGCACCTGAGCACCACAATGACTCTTTCTGCCCATGGCCCTTCTTGCACAGGTAAAATCCCCCTTTGATTTTTTTTTCTCCTCAGGTGTCAGTAGTGAAAAGTGAGGAGACCAAGATGCGCCAGGAGGACCTCAGCAGGTTGCTATACGAGGTACAGATACTGAGAAGTCAGCAGGAGAACATGGAGTGTCAAGTACAGGATATGAAGCAGTGAGTTGAATCCTACTCAGGCTGCTTCTTATGGGCATTTGCTTCTCTAGAGTGTGGATTGTGGGGAATGATTGAAAAGAGGAGCCTTGCACACTTCCCTCCCCAGGGAGCTCATGGAGCCAGGGACTGACCATAGGGACCAAATCTGTTGAAACAATAACATGTAGGATTTTTATGCACAGCTGATCTACAAAATATGATTTAATGCTCAGCCTCTCTGTCTCGTTTGTTTTCTCTTTTCAGATGAGGAAAGCACAGAGAGGGTCAGGCAGGAAATATGTGCATAACCTGGGGACTTAGATAACTATTTCCTCCAGATGGAAATGGTGATAAAGATGTAACTCTCTCACACATACAAGAGTCCTTGGCAGAACTGTGGTGGAGTCCACTCCAGCTATTAAAAAATTTAAAAATTACATTTCTGCCATCATCCACCTCCAAAATTTATGACTGGCCTAAAAAATACAATATGTTATAACGTATAACATAAGAACTTCTGTATCATTTAGTCCATGGACTCATCTCCCTGAGACTTTGTCATCTGACATGGCCAGAATTGTTGGATAAGAGCAAACCAAGCTGATGCAATGCTTCCTGCATGTGGCTGCCTGTCCTCCAGCTGTCTGAGACTCTGGGATTTTCTGACTCAGACATGGTCACTGAAAGATTAAGAAGTGGATATGTTTTTATAAATCATGTACTTGGAGAGGTTTTTATTTGCCTCCAGAATTTTAATCTTTACAGAGAGCTTTGTTTAAAAAGCACTTGAATAATCAAATAGACCCAAACTCTTTCTTTATGATGACAGCTGATATTCATACATCACCAGATGAGACTGGCTTTCTGGGCCTTGGGACAACACTGTATACTGGGAAACTTCATTGCAGCACAGCACCTGACGTGCAATGGATAAATATTTTTATCCTACATCAATTTTTAATGACTCCCACACTTAGCACATGCATGAGTTTGCACTGTGAAATCCAGGTACAGCAGCAATGAGTTTCTGCGCTTGTGTTTGATTTAATTTTTAAGGAGTTCCAGTACTAATGGTTTGGCTTTGATTTTAATTTATTCTCCCTTTTGATTTGCTTGCTCCCTCCCTCCATCCGGCAAAAGTGCATTCAGCTGATGAAAATACGATTTTTATAAACTAAGACAGAGGAGAAATCCCAAGCTGAATCCATGTTAAGAAATTTACACTGGTGGAGAACAATTAGGACATAATTCCAGTACAAGCTGTCAGACTAAGGAATGCTGCTGTGCTGAAAATCCTGTCAGTAGCAGTTCAGAAAGTTCACTGCAGAGATTCTTGCTGTACAAGCTGTTCTACTGTGCTCTTTAGAGCCCTGGACCTTATCTTCCCAGTTCTAGCATCCATCCACACTAGAAAGACTAAAAAGCAAGAGGGTTTATGAGTTTCACCTGTATGATAGGTTTTGCTGGCCTGACAGTTTAGGTACATGCATATACTCTAGAGATAAATTGGCTGGCAAAACCTTTTGCAGCATGGACTTGGCTGGCATCCAGGTTTGAAGGCAGCATGGTAAATAAACTCTGCATCTCTCCATCCCACTTACTGGGGCTGACTGTTAAAGGAAGCCTGTAAGCTCCCCTCTATGCTGCTTCATTTGCAGGCAGAAAGAAGTTTGCTCTGTGCAAGCTGGACACAGATCTGTGCTGGGTTAAATCAGTGACTCCCACTGGTAAAATCACTACAGTCCTCCAAGTCCAAGGCTCTGAGATGGAGGAGCATCTTTTATGTGCTCCAGTCATTCCCAAATATGCATTTGTGCCACGCTATGTGTGAGGTTTCAGCAGGTAGAATACACAGAGTCTCTATCCATAGTCTCTCATTGTCTTTGGGAGCACTGGTGCAGTTGTGGAGGGGTTGGGCTTTCTTGGCTCCTGTGGAAGTCTTGGTCATCCAAAACTTTCACAGTCACAAATCAGGCCTTGCTGAAATTCTGAGTTTGGCCCAAATGTTCCACTAAAACGAAACACATGTGTTCTCTTGTTACATTCCCCTATAAATGTTGGCTTCTCTTTATTTGTTTCTCCTCCATGCTTTGATCTATAGTTCTTTTGAGGTCAAGGAAGAAAAAGGAAGGCAATTGTGTGATGTTATTTGGGACACCTGAAAAGAGCCAAACACTGCAAGAGCTCCGAAGTGAGACAGACTTTGCACAGTTGGATCTACTGTGCATCATGGCAGCACCGTGGGCTGTCAATGTTTCTGTGCTCATGGAAAATTTCTCTTTCACTTTCAGGCAAAATGAAGTTCTCTGGCGGGAAGTTGTTTCTCTCCGGCAGAACCACTCACAGCAACAGAAGGTCATCAACAAGGTAGTGTCATATAAACTCTAAACTCACTTGTGCTGTCTGGTCTATATCCTCTGATGTTTTTCTTCTCCCATAATCGCCACACTCTGAAATAGCAGTGTGTTTATTTTCAAGTTGTGTGATGCTCTGTGTGTCCTATGGAAAGTGGTTATTAACAAAACACAGACTACACCCTTAAGCAAAAGATTTTAATTTCCCTGTCAGTCCTTTCTGTGATGTTAGAAACTACTTTTCTGTTGAAGTCTTGAGCAAAAGAACACAATTCTTACTACTTGTCCTGTGTTGGCTGTATTCTGGTTGTGCAAATGCCATTGGGCTTCTCAAAACTTCCTCTTCCCTTTGTACAAGAGAGGAATTCCACTCCCACCAGCACCAAAGCTGCAGATAGCAGAATTGGCCACCCATTGCCCCACTGAGGGAATGTAACAACAACTATTAAATTTTCTGGTGTTACTGATATAGTTGAGGAATTGCTGTACAACCTTTTAGGCTGCAGAGCAATCTCCCTTAAAATCTAGCATGACCAGCATAGAAAAGGCCTCTCCAACGATTCCCGGATGGTGCTGACATGACTGAGCACGTCACATATCCCAGTCCCCATGTTCTGGCCCTCACGTGGCATCATGGAGTCATAGGACTGGACAGAAATGCACGAGGCTATCAAGCCTTCCTCCAGCTCTGAGGCTGGACCAGCCACACAATTCATTGTAGAGGCTTTTATGCAAATCTATTTTGTTATAATGAGCAATGAGTAAGAGCCAGCTGTGATATATAATAATAATGCTCTCTTTGTTTGGAGGTCAAAGCAGAGCATTAAGTTCAAGCTGACCTGGGAATATGTTGCTAAGTGATTCCTCTCCAAAGCCACTCTGCTTCCTTTTTAGTGTCCTGTTGTATCAACACTGAAATTCACGGAGCTGAAAAACTCAACTGAAAGAGCTCAGGCCTCCATCCAGAGTCTCCCATAGGGAGTTGCCTCTTTCTCTTGCACAGTCTTTTTCAGATTTTACAGCACCTCTTCTAAACGTCTCTGAAAACTTTAATGGATCCAGTTCAAATTCCAGGCCTAGGAATGTTTGCATGTTCACTTCACAGGCAGATTCCCAGGTCTGCTATGGCCATCTGAAGTTCTGCATGCACAAAGTGGAGAGGGAAAGTCCTGAGAACATGCATCCAGGAACCTTTGCACAAAGCAGGCACCTGGCTGTGTCCCTTGACAGCCAGGCAGGCTGTTTGAACTCTTGGACAGCCCATTTCTGTTTCAGGCTCCAATGTCTCATGCAATTTGGCTCCTATATTCTATGGCTGCTCCCAGCTTTGGGGTGCTGTTGGGAGGGAGGAATGTGTGAGATAAGAATGGCTGCGAGAGCAGGGAGTGCTGAATCACTCTGCTGATTAACACCGGATTTTGATCTCTCCTGACAGCTGATTCAGTTTCTGTTTGGCCAGCTCCAATCAAGCCCCAGCAGCACTGGGATAAAGAGGAAGCTGTAAGTACCCTTGTGTGGTGCACACGCTCACGGGTGCATAATGCTGCCCCCTCACTAAAAGCACAAGCTCAGCTTGCCCAGGCAGGCAGTCACCGGACCAGGGCTCCATGGTGATGGGAAATGAATGGGCTGAAGTGCAGAGTCAGACCTGCTGACATGCCCCATTCACTGCTCTTTTAGAGAAGCACCGTGTCAGCTCGTGACCTTTATTTGGGGAACACAGCGCGTGGTGGGACATGGGAATGCTAACTAGGGGAGGCTAAAGGGGAGGACCCCACTGCTGGCCCTATGGGTCCCAGTTGTGCCACTTGACATCAGCAGGAGCAGGCCTGGGCCCAGCCAGCCCACAGACACCTTTAGTTTGACCGGCAGTCACTGAATGTGGTGTGTATCCAACACTGATTTGGTGGTGTGTAACCTCCCTCTCTTCTAAATGGCTCCAGGAAAGGATGGTTTGCAGCCTGGAGCTACCTGGTGCAGAGCAGAGTGCTGCCTGCGAGCTCTGGGTTGGTTTGGACAGGATGGGCAGGTCTGCATCCATTCCTTCTCCATTTGGTTAACACTCTTTTTTAATGGTCACCTCCTCTAAACTGTTGTAACCCTTCCTTGCCCATAACACTTGACAAGAAAGACTCTTACAGCTGAGGCAAACCAGAGTCCCCAGGGGAGAAGAGCCCTTGGCTGGGAGATGTTTCTTGTACGAGCAACCAGGAGGCTGTCAGTATGTGCTGGAAGACAAATCTGTTTCTCTTCACAGACCCCTGATGCTTGACAACGGGATCTCTGCTCCACCAGTGTCCAAGTTCAGCCGACATCTGTCTGCAGACCCCCTCCATGACCCCTATTTCATACAGTCGGTGGGTTCACCCCAGCTTCTGAGCTCTGTGATGGCTTTGGCCTAGCGGGAAAATGTTTGAAGCAGTAATAGAGATTATGGAGTAAGTAATTTGGCAAGAGTTTGGCAGTGAAGCAGAGAAGAGGTTTGCAAAGCTGGGTGACATAACTCCTTCAGCTTCCCAGTTTCAGGGATGCCTGCATGAGGGAGGCCATGGGCTTTGGTGGGGAAAGGCAGACCCTGCATGCCAGACTCTTCATGATGTAACCCCAGCCTGGTTCACCTCGAGGGAAGAGAGGAAGAAGTGAGTTCTAGAAGTGGGTGCTGTGATTTTTCTGACCAGAGCAGACACCAGATACCTCTGTCATGCTGTTAAAATATGTAAGCTGGCATGAGAGGCTCACAGTGCCCTGTGGGGCTGTGTTGGATCTTTCCCTCCAGAGAAAGCTGAGAAGTTGAGGCAAATTGTCAGACATGGTCAAAGCTCTTGGTTGCTGACACTTCACAGGGTTTGTTTCACACCTGTACCTCTGTGCGGTTGGAGGAAAAGTAGGAGGAAATGATAATATTGTGTAGTAGGTAAAAGTTTTCTTGGTTTCCATACAGAGAGGACTCAAGGTCCCAGTGAATAAACCCTAACCATCTCAGACAAGGCCTTGGACTTGTTTTGGGGTCAGAAATATAAATTTTTCTTTTCTCTTAGCCATCGACAGAACCTGCCTCTTGCTTAAACAGCCCTGCAATTGCTGGAGGACCCATCATATCTGATGTAACTGAAGCATCACCATCCAACATCATGAATATGCAATCCCCTCCTGAAAATGACAGGTAAACATGTTTGTGATTAAAAACAGGGAGAGTAAGGTATGGACATGCTTCTGCAACTCTTCACAGGAGTTCTTCCTGGTAATTCTACCAAAGTTTCTGTCTGATTCACAAATCTCTATAGAGATGTGGGATGGAACACTTTTTTCTAGTTTGCAAAGTGGGTCAGATTTTCAGAATTAGAGGGGGGTAATAACAGCATAACTTCCAAAACAAAGTCCTGAGTTTCCTGCTGAAAACTTCCACTCATGTCTTCGAGAAATATTCCATGTTTCTTTATATTTTGTCCTCAAGACAGGGACTGTCTCAGACTTAATCAAATAATGAGATACTAACACTTGTTAGATTTGTTGAGAGAGAGAAAGGAGGTTTCCTTTTGGCTTTGGCAAAGAAGAAACAATCAAGTTGTACATCTTTCTGCTAATGAGAACAGAAAGGTTGCATCACAACAACTTCCGATGTTTGACAACTTTTCTGTGAAAAGGCCCCAGTAACTTAAGAACTGAATGCAGAGGTATTTTAGTGCTTATCTCTTCCTGCCACAGACATGCAGTGTATTTAGGGCTAGTAGCAGAATAGCTAAAGCTATGTCAGTGGAAAGTAAGTAGACAGATGAATCATGGAAACAGTTTCTCAGGCTTAGAGGCAAGGCAGTTATTCTCTAGAAATTGCCTGTAAATCTGTTGCATAATTGAAACCATAGCCATAAAATTAACTAGAAGCATGTAAAGAGCTTCATATTTAAGAAAACATAACCTGGAAGCCGTTTCTAAAGCAGAAAATCTTTACTATAACCTTCAAGTTAAGTTGCTTATTTCTGCTAATTGCTGAGTGCCATCTGGTGGCTTCTGATCTGTGCTGTGTCTGCACAACTTGAGCATCTGAGCCAGCCATGGCCCTAATCAGGTCGGGTGTGGTACTTCCTAAATCAGCCTGAGCTGCTGGTGGGAGTTCAGGATGCATGAGATGAGAAGATGATGTGAAAGGAATGTTGAGGAAAGCTCTGTAGTGTTACCTACCATCACTGTTGATCTATATGCCTTTGTCACTTTGGCTGCAGTTGTGGAGGTTCACAGGAAACTGTAAAATCTCCTTCAAGTAATACAGAGTGAGTTTTTACACACAAAATGCTACTAAACAAAATTTTATTGTCATATGTCCATCTGGAAATAACGTGGTGTGCCTCTCCCGCTGGAAAAAG
This sequence comes from Entomyzon cyanotis, assembly GCA_024500445.1. Lineage (NCBI taxonomy): Eukaryota > Metazoa > Chordata > Aves > Passeriformes > Meliphagidae > Entomyzon > Entomyzon cyanotis. The sequence continues at coordinate 8,529,152 of JAKEPQ010000743.1, forward strand.
GCAAACCTCTGCCTCTAACCAAGTAAAACATCTGACTAGGAGTGTCAGATCTCAATAGCTTCTGTTCAAGTCCTGCAGGGGCACAAGATGTGTGTCTTTAGGACCTCAGGAGTGCTTGCTGGTCCAATCCTAACTCCTGCATGGGATGGTCTTACTGATCCCATTCCTATCTCTAGGGTGAAGACTTTTCAGGGGAATCTCTCTAGCCCAGGGATTCTTTAACATGTCCGTAACACTCATCCAAGAAATAATCAGTGCACGGAAATGTATTTTCTGTATTTGCAAAACAATTGATGGGGCAAATTCATTATAACTGTGAATGATAAAGTGACTGCAGATATTCCACCTGAGCTTTCTGGAGCTTGCTGGAAAGAAAACAAGGCTTCTGGCTTCTTCTGCCCATCTGAGGAAATGGAAAGACCTTATGGGGCAGTTTGATGGGAAGTGTAAGCAATGCCTTGTGCTCCTGCCCTTCCCAGTAGCAGGAGGCCTTTGCAGAGCAGCCGTGTGGGGTGCTCAGTGTTGTCTCTGGTGCAGGGAGAAGTGCCTCATGCTGATCAAGGAAGAGCCAGTGAGTCCTGGAGTGAAGCCCAGCGCGGAGCCCGACGTGCCCCTGCCCGGCTGCCGCGCCTGCTCCGAGCCCCCGGTGCTGCCGGTGGCCATGGTCCAGTCTGTCCTGGAGGGCAAAGGCAGCTGTGCTGCAGCCCCAGCAGGGACCTCCCAGCCACCCGAGAGGAGAGGCAGAAGGGCACTGCTGGACAGGTGAGGCGAGTGAGGGAGAGCTGTGGCCCTGCTGTTCATGGCCCTCTCCTCCCATTCCCAGCCTGGGGAGGGAGGGCGACTTCAAACTGCCAAGTGCAGCCTGGTGAGCTCCATTCTGCACTTGTGGCACCTGCTGGAGGACCCTTGGATCCCAGAGGACAGTTCACAGAGGCTGGGGGCCCGTGGGTCACCTGCTTGAAGGACCCAGCAGAGGAAGAGCTCTCAGAGGATGTGCATCAGAGCTGTGGGAGCAGGAAGAGGTTTTTTGCACTGAGAGGAATTTGCTTAAGGTCTAAGTGAAAGCTGGGAGGACTGGGAGGGAGGGGAACCCAAAACATTCAATAGAATTACCAGAAAAGTTTCCATTTTCCTTTAAGTCCTTACAGAGAATCACATTCCTCCCTCTAAACCAACTGGATACTTGAAAATATTTTAATAGAAGAAAAATAATTCTTTTTTAAAAGACCTGATTTTAAGAGAATTTTTTTATAGCTTTTGGGGTTTAAACACAGCAGGGCCTCACTGTTGCTCATTTAGCTGAATGTCTCCAGTAAATGTAGTCTGCAGGATGAATGCCTGCAGCTAAAAGTCACTCCTTTAAAAAGCATTAGTTAACAGAAATTCAGGTATGTTGGACCAAGGAGAATGGCAATGCAGCCTGTTCTGGTTCCAAGTGCATCTCTAAAAGAATTTCTTCTAAGGAAAGCTTTAATTTTCCCAGTGTTGAGAAGATGTGCACAGCCTATCCATCCCCAAACCACGTGTCACCAAGGAGAGGGATTGTCTCACTTGTTTTACCATCTGCCCAGTCCCCTGTGTGCTCTGCTGAGTTGTACTTCTAGGATTAAACCAAGTTATGGGGATAAACCCAGGCTGACAGTGGGCTCTTGATTTTCAAAGTGAGCTGCTGCTCACTCCTGCTCTCTGTATGTATCTCTGCAAGTTTCCTTTGTGGCAATATTTCCCCCTGTGTTCTCTCAGAACAGATATTTCAGACCCATTGGAGGGCACCGACTGGAGCCTGGAGGGGCTGCAGCTGCTGCTGAGGAGCCAGCAGTACAGCCTGGAGCCTGCCAGCCTCTTGGATGTGAGTGTTGCTGGGAAGGCTGCATCGAACAAAGCTGTGAAGTTCACAGCAGTTCCTTTGGGCTGTGATTCAGGTCGTGCTGGTTGTCCTTGTGTGGCATTTTATCTGCCATGTGTAGCCTGTGGAGTTACAGCTCTGTTTTGACCTGCTCATAAGATTTCAGCTTTAAATGATGCTTTTCTTTTTTTTTTTTATACGCATTTTTGAACTTCTAGGAGCACAAAAGACATTGCATTTGGTAAAGAAATCAACATGGGACCCGACACATTTATGTAAAATAGGTTTAATATGACTCTCTAGCTAGTTTGGTAATTGCTTTGTAGGGGTTAATTTATTTTCTGCATATTATACATCTTAGATATTCCTAGACTGTGTTTAGCTTTTCCTACCTTCCCCTTTTTCTCACATTCTGAGAAGTGTAGCCAATATAAAATTCTCTCTCTGCTGAGGTATTTATCAGTCTCAGTTCTCAGATCATCTTTCTTTAGAAATGGATGGTGGCTTTTTTCTTAAGTAGACATGCAGAAATAGAAAGGTGTGTTTATTTCTCTGTTGTTGTACATATAGTTGGTGGGTGATTATTTTGCCAATAATCAAATAACTCTGTATGTAAGAAAAGAATATATATGTCAAATATATGCTCCCTTGAGGAGGTGCTTCAGATAAAGGCATGTTGTAAGCTTGCGTGGATGAAAAGAATGAAAAATCATTTTTAAAAAATCAATCTTATTCTCTTCAAGTCAGTTCCCAAGTGTCTGTGGTTGATTCTGACTTTACAGGGAGCTTTTCTAATGGCCTGCTCTGTCACTGACTGTTGGTTTCTGTTTCTTCTTTCTCATTAGGAAGTGCTTTCCTGTTATTGACACACTTCTCTCTCTGTGCAACTAATGTCACAAGACTGAGAATGAATCATAAAACTGGTCCCCGATCAACACTCATTTTCCCAAATTGCTCAAACTTCTCACGAAATTGCCGTCAAAGCCCTGATGCAACAGTAACCTGCCCTCTGCTACTAAGTTTTGGAATGCTTTTAAAAGCTTTATGAATTTGGAAATGTCCTAGGACTCCAGAACAGCAGAAAAGGGCTTTGATCTGTGTGTGCAGTGACACAAAGAGCTGCTCTGGTTTTTGACAGGACTGTGGCACAGGGTGTCTGTGCTGTCCCTGCCCTGGCAGGCAGCAGGGCTCATGGATCAGCACAAGAGCCCACAGCCCAGCCCAGGCTGTGCTGGCTGTGCCACAAATCAGCACAGGAGCCACAGTCTGCATCTTCAGTTAGTGCAGGGCTAGAGCAGACAGGGGAGGCCATGATAATCTCAAACCATTACACCTTTCAGAGCCCTAACTGTATTTTTCTCCCAACAGGTCTTTAATCCCAATTTATCTTTGAGTGAGTGGAATTTGACTGAAATGGAAGCCACTCTGTCCCCGGTAAGAGAGGTGTATTTCTGAGATATGATAATAATAATAACAATCACAGAACCCCAGAATGGCCTGGGTTGGAAGTGACCTTAATGTTCATCCTGTTCCAACCCCCCTGCAATGGGCAGGGACACGTTCCCCTCGATCTCTTTGCCTAAATAATAATGTACCTTTGAAGCAGAGCTTGTGCATAACTGAGGAGGTTATTTCATAACCAGAGGGGAGAATGGGCTAAAGCACAGCACGTAGGCATCTCCTGAGGCCAGCAGGAAAGTGTTGTATTACACTCTTGACCTGTTTTTCCCACTCAGCCAGGACTTTTCTGGAGACAAGCTCTGACTGACTCTTGGTGTCCTGAAGTCTTTAATTGCAACTGGCTGCTCTAAACTTTCTCTTAGTGTGAATGCCACATCCTACTAAAACCATAGATTTATAAAGTGTCCTTGTGCCAAAGCTCTTAATAAAATATGCCTTTAGAAAGTGCATCCATCCCTGTACATTTCAGGAGCAGTAAAACCTCATGCATTTAGAACAGAGGTTCCTGCATGCCTGTACATGAAGAAACAAGGAGAAATTGTTTGGCTGTGTTTGTTTGGAATTGATACTGACACAGACATTTCTGCAGTGCAGAAACAGCAGGAGATTTAATTAACAGTGAAGGAAACCACAGACTCATAGAAGCATTTAGGTTGGAAGTGTGTTGCATGGCTGAGTCCTTTTTCCTGCATGATGGAGGGTGAATTTTCAGAGCCCTTGCTGACAGCCAAATTGGATGAAGACTTGGATGGTTCTGCCATCTCTACAGATGCACAAGCCAAGTGTAGTCTACACCAATGAAATGCAAAAGGTCTCTAAGCCTTCTTCGTGGTATAAACATCCTTTTTAGGTTTTGATTTAATAATTTTGAATTTACTTGTTGTTTCCACTTCCTGAGTGCTAGGAAGGAGAGTTATCATCTGAAGAGATAGTTAATATTAATTAGCAAGTGTTAGAAGCAAGGGCTGTTACCTTTTAAGAGAATTGCATGAGAGAAAAGGCCAGGAAAGGAAACTGTACTGTTCAGTAGCTCAGTCTGTGAGCCCACTGCATTTACCCGGAGCTCTTGCTTGTCCCACAGAATGTCATGAGCACAGAGAAGCCTGGAAGCAATACCTGCAGGAGCTCAGTGTCTGGAGCACTGTGCAAGCAAAAGCTACTTTTACTTTAAAGACAGTCATAGGAAAATGGAAAGAAAATCCCTTTTCTCTTTGTTGCTGGCTGCAGAGGACTGTGGGTTTGCTTTGTATGGCAGGGGGGCAGGGACAACCACAGTGACACCAGCCTGGCCCCTCCTGTGACATGAGTTTCATGCAGTGTTAGCCAGTGCTGAATAGGGCATTGCACCTCCCATAGCCCTCTCCTTCAGGCAGATCTGCCCTTGAGCACAGGGGCCTGGCTCATTTCTAGTGAAGAGCAGTGAGGCTGGAGGAGAGGCAGGGCAGGGAGGATGGCTTGTGTTACTGGTGGGTATTGAGCAGCGAGGTGAAGCACTGGTGCTCAGACATGGCCTAGTTCTAACAAGCTCCCCTGTCTTTGTATAATTGTACATTGTAGTTTATATTTTTGCATCAAGATGCAGCGACTCACAGTGGATCTGGAGAAGAGTGCAACTGAGCTGCCCCCAAAAGTGTTCAACCCACCATTCAACAACACCTGCCCAGGTAGGAGCACCAGCAGCTCTGTGGACTTGGCAGTGGGGATGTTGTTCAGGCAGCCAGATATGATATCCAGCACTGACTATTTGCCATGTGAGGGAACAAACCACGTTTGTTATTTTACTTTCACAGTTGTCAGTCAGCAGAGTTTCCACTGCATCTGCTAAGCCAGGTTCTGAGCTGTGGGAAAAGGGTGGGGGATAAACTGGGGTGTAAATGGAAGTGAACTGCCTCTGTTTTTGCAATGATCTCAGTAGGTAGTGGTGGTAAGAGCTGGACAGTCCTGGGTTTCCTCTGGCTCCTGCTGCAGAGGAGGTGCCCCAGTAGCTGCTGGCAGCCTGAGGCACAGGTTGTGTGTCTCTTTCTCCACACCTTTTAGCAGACCTCAAGGGAACTGTCCAGCTGATGTTCTCCCACTTGCTGACTCTGATAAAGCGTGTCATTGACATTAGATATGAATCTAGAAGTGCTTCCCGGTTTGTGGAATAGTGAGGTGTGTTCATGTGCTGGGATTGAGCTGGAAGAGAAGCTCTTGTGAGCTCCAGTTTGGTGCTGTAGCCACCTGAGCCCACCCCAGAGTTTTGATTCATTGTGTGTTGTTCAAGGACTTCAGCCTCTTTCATGAGCATCTCAAAGGCACTAAAATCCCAGGTACACTGAAGAGAGTCCTTGAGCATCCTCTGTTTGCAGAAACTTTCTGGTCCTTCTGCAAAGAGGGAGAACACCAGTCCTTGAGTGAAGGAGAAGAGCAGCTGTTCTCATGCACTTCTCAGTGTCCCCAGCATTGTCAACCCTCTTTCATTTGCAAGGCACTTCAGCACTCAGGTGACTTGCAGAGACTCCCCTTGATTTTAATGGGCTTTTGAGTGAGTCCAAGCTTCACTCAAGTGTTTCCAAGCAACTTTTGCTGGAGTGAGGCTCCTCAGCCTCTTTTGTAATGGGGATTTTTCACTTTTCAGTTATCCATATGTAAAACTGGGTAACCTGCCTTCCAGAAGCTGAATTTTCTGCTATCCATTCCTAGGGAAAGATGTCATTCTTGAAAGTGCCCAGCAGTTCCTCCTTGACCGTCAGTCCATCTTTGGGAATGACCTTATCAGCTTGCCTGAAAATTCATCACTTTATGTTCCATCTGAAAATATGGCTTCCTACTTGTCTTCTGTGGGTGTCCAAGGGGATATCCCTCTAAACCTGAGCTCTTCAACGGACAACAGCCAGTGATTTAGCTTCCAAGAAACTGCAACTCTTTCCCACCCATCCAAGCATCCACAGGTTTGAATGTAAAGAAACAAAACTGACTCAGAAACCCGCAAGAGAGTTTCTTTTTGTGCCCTTTTTTTTTTTTTTTTGGTAGCTGGGAATGGTCAGTAGCTGTTGCATTGCCCTCCCCGCACCTGGATTTCAGTGTTTTTTAGAACAAAATACTGCTTCTGGGGCTTGCTCTGAGGGGGAGTGGGAACTTAGCAGGAATTTTTTTCCTCAAAAATGCTTTAGAAAATTCAAATATTTTAAAAATATTTAAGTAAAGAGTATCTTGAAATTCCAGCTGGGACTTCATAAAATAGTGATCTTGACTCGTGCTTGCAATGGCAAACTGTTGGATTTTATCAGGGCAGCACAGATTAGCTAAGATTCCTGACCCTTGTTGATGCTGTTTTTTAAATAGGAAAATAGTTCTACATGCCAGTCCAATGCTCTAAAAATGTTTTTTAATTCACTTTCTGGGTTTGAGGGGATGTACCTGTGTCTCTCCCTGATTCTCCTGGGGTGAGTAGGAACAAGATTTCTTGGGGTGTGTAAAAGATTGTTTTCTGAGTGTCCCCACCAAGAATGTGCCTCTGGCTCTTAGGGGAGCTAGAGACCATCACAGGCCACAAAACATCCCATGCTGAGTTGAGAGCATTTGTTGTTTGGGATTTGTTTTGCCCCAAATTTATTTTCTCTTACATAAAGGCAGGGCACTCCATACTTAAAAAAAAACAGAAAAGGGATAGACTTTTCTGCACAATTTTCCATGTGCAGAGAAGACTGACAGAGCACACTCTGGGTTTTGGTGCTGGCTAAGTATTCCATGTCCAGTCCCATGTATTTTTTTCCGTGGCTTTGACCTGTTCTATTTCCCCTGAAGATGTGCCTGTTGGTTTATTGATGTATAAAATCTGATTAAACAGTTTGATTGATTGGATCCCCTTTTTAGAAGGACTCTCAGCTGCTCAGTGTAGGAGAGAGGCAGAAGGGTTAGTCCACCGTGTCCCACAAACTTTTCTTCTGTCCTTTGTGCATCTGAGACCAGCCTCAAAGGCTGAACTAACCTTCCCCATCCATGTGGTTTCTGACAACTGAGTTTCTCAACAAAGCTGAGCTTTGTTTTTATGCTGTAGTTCTAATGAGAACGTATTATTTATCTCAATATCTTCTACCTGAGTTGCTTTTCCTTAGGAAGGTTACCCAAATGCAGTAGGACAGACCCAGGAAATTCAATTAACTCAGGCCTCCTGAGGGCTTAGACAGGAAGATTTAAGCTGTGCCAGTATCATTTGAAGAAATGCTCTGCCTGCTTCATTGCCATGACAATTCTTGTTATGAACTGTATTTCTGAGCATTGTGGTCAAGAAGCATCCATCCCAAAGTGTAGCTCATCAGTCAGATGAGTGCAGGCTTAAAATCTCCTCAATAAGATGAGCATTTTTTAAATGGACCTTCCTGTCACAGCCCTTTCCTCCATCCATTTATCACTATGTGAACAAATGTGTTAGTTCAGAAACATTCGCTTTTGAGCACATTTTTGCCCAGCTGATTCCTGTGCTGGGAACTCTGTCATGCCTTGGTGGTGTGGCCTGTGCAGGAGTGAGGTTGTGAGAGCTCCTGAATTAATCGCAGCCACTGTTTTTGTGTTCAGGACTAAGGGAAAATTCCAGCAGCCCCCACTGGTCTGGTATTTAGATGATGTGCTTGAGTGTATCCTGGACAAGGTTTTTCTTTTTGACAGATTTGTGCTTAGAAAGTTCACCTAGATCAGCCCATTTCCACCCTATTTTGCTCTTTCCAGCAATGGAAAGTCGTTGAGTTGCACTCTGTTTACTTCTTTTCTCATAGGTAATTGAAAACTGCCAGGTGTCTCCGGACACCGACAGTGTATGTCCAAGATTGACATCCTTCTCTGCACTTCCATACTCTAGGCTGCTGTCATGTTAACACTGAATGTATTGATCCAACAAGGTATTTAAGCACATGCTTAACTTCAAGCTCCTGAGTAGTTTCTGTATTTTTATGAAGCCTGTCACATGCTTGAGGTTGGGTGTACACTTGTGTCTGACTGGATTGTCTGGTTGGGGTTGAGAAATGAGCCCCTGGGGAGAGCTGCCCATGGGCAGAGGCAGGTGCAGCTCAGCCCTGGCTCCATCAGGCTGTGTCCTACAGGGCAAGCTCCAGCCTGTGCTGGTGGGGAGCAGCCTCTCGGGAGGGTTCTTGGGGTTTTCTTTAGGCTTTTTGCTCTACTATAAACATGAGATTGGAGCTTGATGGTGAGAGAGGAACCTTCAGGAAGAGAATTTGGGAGCCACTCCTGTGAAGAAGGAAGCTTGTGTTCCTCGGGTTTTACATTGTTAATTTTACTTGAAGGTGATGTGCTGAGACTGCGTTTTTGCACTATGCTGTATATTTGTAAAGTTTTACAGAAGACACTAATTAAACATGTTTCCTTTTTCTCATTTAGTCCTGCTTTGGCATTTCTCTCACTCCTTTCGTATATCACTCACTCCTTTTCTCCTTCCCAAGTCCTCAGTGACAAGTGAAAATCACTTCTAGGCATTCAGGAGATTCCCCTGTGAGCTCATGTAGGGCCCACTGATGGGTTGTGGTCACTGTGTGAACACAGTGGGTGGAGACACCTCTCATGTAAAATGTGACAAACACAGCTTGGAAAGCTGCTGAATTCTTCAAACTAAAATGCCAGCCAGGGTGGATACAGCTGGTAAAACCAGGATCACAGTAAAAGAACCTATAGTTCTTGAAACTACTTGCTACCTTTTCTTTCCCCATTTGTCCTATTTTTCTCGCTTTCAGTGGCAACAGAGCTCAAACTTCACTCTTGGAATTATTTTTCTAAATCTTTTGTTTGCAAACATTATGTTATCCTTTCTGCTTACTTGTTTTTAGTGTAGTAAGTGGATACCAGGACACGCACTAAAACACAGCATGGAAAATGCAAAACCCAAAGTCCTCAAAACAGTCCTTATCCAGCTTTCTGTCAGGAAAGGAAGCATCTGCTTTTTCAGGAGGGAGCTCATACAGGTCGGTGGCAGCATTTGCAGCTTTCTGAAGAGCAGGTTCCTGTGCTGGTGCTTTTGGATAACCCTGTTCTCCACAGGCCCTTGGCTTACCTCTGCCCTGTCCTGGGGACCACAGCGTTTACCAGCATGTTTTAAATCATGCAAGGTGGAAAATGGCTGAAATTTAAAGCAATTGTGTTGTCCTCTCTAAAGGCTTTTACATTTATTTTGTGCTACTGTGAGGTCTGGTTCTCTTGCCACCAGATGGCACCTAAGCCCAGCTAATAGGAATACATCTTTTCAACAAGCCCACAGTAATATTTAATTTCTTTAAATGTGCACACCTACAAGAACTGTTGAATTCTATTTATTACAAATTATTAGAGGTGTATAGAAACATGAAACAAGACATTCACCTAAACTTGGCTATACTCAAAATCCAGATCCTGAGACACATCTCAATGAAAAACAATAAAAGCAGCAGATATAAGTGTATGTTTCATTACAGATGCCCTAAAAGGTAAAATCAGATTTTCTGTGCATGGATGCTATTTCTGCATCTGTTTAGGCATAAATAATCATAATGTCAAGGAATATTAGACCAGTAAAGTATCCCATCAAGATGCAATCTCCATTTGCCATTGGAGTCCATCTGCTATGATGTACACTGGGATGGACTTAAAATATAAAACACCAAGTTAAAATATATGTGATTACAAATAGAACCTTTATTTAATTCAAATGACAGACACACTGAATTATGCTTGAAACTACATCTGTAATGAAACTCTAATATATGAATATTTAACTAAGGCATTTTTAGATTGATGCAAAGGCACAAATAACACAAGACTGAAATTTAACCTCAAAGCAGTAGTTTTCAAAGTAGTGAACAGGCAGCTGCCCTGAGGAGCTTGGAGCCAAGTGAGTTTTGATATCACTGTTATGTCAGTTTTAACTAATGGTCCCATTGCTGGCCTCCATATTTCGGGAATATTTCCATGCAGTCAGCCAGACACTGTGCTCCAGATTTGGTCTGTTTTTTTCAAAGTGATTAATCCAATTGACTCTCACCATCCTTGTCACCCTGTGCTTTGTGAGGACATCCTTCCCCCTCAGCCAGGCCCTGTGCTTCTCCATCACTGTCATTCCCTGTTAAAAGCACAAAGGCAAAAAGCAAATGAAATTCACTCATGGTCTTTAATACTGAAAAAAGAAATACAGAGCCCATTTTTAAAAAAACCTTTAAATGGAACTCAGTAAGAAATCCTGTGTAGAGAAAGAGAAAACATTTTAATTCCTAATTTATTGAGATTCCCACATAAATAAAAGGAGGAGGTAATTGTAACTAACAATCTTCAACAGGAGCTGAACAGATCCTTAGTGTGTCTGTGCCACCCCTGTTTTCTCTGTGATTAATAATGTCACCGTAATCTTACCATCCTCTTCCCACGAGCTTGGGTCATCTGCTTGATGGCAGACTGGTGACAACAGTAGATGATCCTTGGGCTCAGTGATTATCTCTTCTATCAAGGGTTTCAGAGGGGCTACCTCTTTATCTTTGATCTTGAAGTATCTTTCTGAATTATCAGGCTCTGTAAAGAAGCTTTCAAGAAGGGGTCTTAAGTGCTCCTTTTCATGCTCTTTATGTTTCCGACGTACATTTGAAAAAATTGCTGTTGGAACTTCTTCTACTGAATTCTCAAACACGCCTTTATTGTTTTCCTCTAATGCAGAATTGCTGTCATTTGTCACTTCAGAAATTATTTCAATCTTTGGGTGACAGTCCTGCTGTAAAGGTAAAAATGTAATTGAAAAATTATTCTTAGATATAAAAGCTAAAGGATGGGTAAATATCTCTTGGACTCATGTAACAGTTGTGAGCTTTAATGTGCTGTTCTCATAAAATATATAGAATATGTGCTTCACCCATAGCTCTGCTGCTTTGTGGATGAATGTTAGGTTAGCAATTTCTCAGGCGTCAGCAATGAACTGACCATAAACTAATTAACAGTATATAAAAAGAGCACCTATTTCAGCAATGTGTGGGCTCTGTTCTAATATTTTACTCCAAACAAGGGAACCCAACCAACATCTTCATCTGCCTGCAGCTGAGAACTGAGCACTCTTCTGAGCAGGCCAGCTGCTAACACATCCTCCTTCCCTAATCCTCCTTCCTTGCCTGCTTTTAATTGGAGGTTTTGTTGGCCAAGACATTTTGCAACCCTATTATGAGTTATGCCTTATGCTGACTGTAGGAACAGTCGGAATTATCTTGGAAAGACTTGTAAGAACATGTACTGTACCAGCCTCTGTCTCCAGCAAGACTAGTATGATTCTAAGATCAGCATGAGAATCAAAACTGTGCTTTTAATCTTTGCTGTCTTCTTATTTTCTCTTCTATTTCTGCTTACAGGCTTGTGCCTAAAAGATTAGTTTGAGCAAAGCAAAAAACTAAGATGGACAAGGACTGGTGTGCAGTGGAGAGGAGAAGTTTCAATCTCTCTGTGATTTCAGTTGAAAAGTCAGATTTTATTCAGCAGCCAGGCAATTTGCACCATATTAGTATTGGTAACGGATATTTTAAGACTAATCTTCAGTATAATGCTACATCCTATTAAGAAATTAAACTTATGTAACTGTTGCATTACTGATCATAAGTTTTTGTTCTATTTTTGCTATACAATATAAATAATATACAATATAAAAACATTAGATTAAACTGCAGGTGATTTACAGGGGAAAAGGATTTATAGGATAAAAATTTAAGGACAAAATAAACTTTGGAAGCATTCTTTATATATGCTCCACTGGAGAGAATACCCCAGCAACTTTACTTTTTGGGGATTTTTTCTTACTTTATTTTTCCTAACAGTAGACCTTTCTTAAAAACCTGCCCATATAATTTTTTTTAGCCAGAATGTTACAAGAATTAACTTGGAGAAGACAATGCCCACATGTGAACTTCTCTGAATCCAATACATACATCAAGGCAAAGTTTCTCCAGTGTCTCCAGTTTGAACTGTTCACTTTCAGTATAATTATCCCTCTCAGAAAGCATGGCCTTGTCAGTGGCTGTCTCCTGTCCTGGCAGATCTAAAGAATAAACAACAGTCAGTTGCAGAGAACTAATAGAATAAAGAAATGTCTATATTGTAATAGCAAGCACTGCAAAACCAAACTGCTGGGGACCTGACTACCACTGCAGAGTTCACTTTGTCTTTCTGTGAGATTCTGGGTCTCTCTTATATTGTATAAATTAATATTTGCATTTTGAAATAATGTGTTCACAAATCTATAAAAGCATTCACCCACGTGTGTGAAGGCACAAAACCACCTCTACAGTGATGACCAGCTTCTGTTGGCAGATAGACTGCAGAGTTTATGTGGGAGCAAGGAAAGTGTAAACTCTCCTGGCCTGTCACTAAACCTGGAATGTTTGAGAAGTGAAGTTCCACCTTTAAGTTGCAGAAGTTGCAGGTTGAGCCTTCAGAATTTTATTATTTGTTGTATTTAAAGCACATTTTACCCAGTATTGCTTGATTTTGCCTAGTCACTGTGGAAATCTAATGGAGTATTTTTATGTATGAATCAGTTGGCTTGAGCCACAGCAGAGGCAGTGCTACACTAAGACAGTTTGGTTCATCATCTCTACATCCTCAGTTTAGTCTGGTTCTTCACTGTGTGCTTTACCATTGTTCTCCTTGTTGAAATTTGTGCATTTGTAGGAGTCTGGTTCCCTTGCATCCTCTTGAACTTCATCAGGAGTATTTCCAGACGTGAAATCTCTGTTATCACCTCTATTTGGTAGAAGTGTTATCACTTCATCACAAACATCAAAACCTTTGTTTTTAAATTTCTCGGTCTTTTCTTGAGCTGCTGCTTCTTCTGACCTCTTTGAAGTCTCTGATGTATTAGAATTTCCATCACCATCTTTTGAATTTGCAGGTACTCCTACAGAAGAAACAATTTCATTAAAATTGCTGAGCTAATCTACCGTTGCTCATTTTAAATATCCAAACACTACATTGGCCTAAAATATGCAGCAAAAGTGTCTATTTTGTTTGAGCAGCTATTTGTGGATGATTAGTTCTCTCAAGACTGCAGCAATGCTGTGGGTTTTCCCAGTTCAACTCCTCGGTAAACAGAAGTTTCCCAGAAAACAAAACCATCTAGAGAAAACACTTAAATAATAATTGTCTGGTACTTATAATACTTTGAAAAGACTCACAAGTGACTATATATTTAAATATATGCTTGAGGGCTTTGATGGATCAACAAGTGCTGCTTACCCTCTCCTTTGTGCAAAACGCTTGCAGAAAAAGTTTTACTTGTTAGTCAACCCAAAGATGGTAAACTCCTTTATCAGATAAAGATTCCTCTGCACATTCAAACTGAAGTGGTCACAGACATCTTCCAAAATACTAAGCACAAACCTTCTACGATATCTGTTGCAACTCCTTCCATGCACTTTTGTTTCTTCTCTTCCTCTGCTTTTTGCCTAAGTGCTGCTAATGCATCAATGCTATCTTGGATTTTTCTTCTCTCTCTGGTTTCCCATTTTTCCCTTTCTGCTCTTTCAGCTTCAAGCCCTCCAACAGCCCAGGCTTCTGCACAGGCTCTAATGAAAACACAACAGCTCACTGTTATACAGCTATTAAAGCCCATCTTTGCAATGAGAGAGAAATTTAAAAGAGCTTGCAACAGCACAAAATAGGTGCAAGAGAAAAAAGCAGATAGCAGTGACAGTCCCTTATGCAACAGGGATACACGTTTTTCTTGTCTTGTACATGGAACTGAAACAAAAGAAATAAAGATATCCAAATGCTGGTGATTACACCACTAGAGGTTGGTCTGATCTTGGCTCAGCTCTTCCAAACACCTGCTCAGTTTCTGTTGAAATCAAGATTTGCTTCTGGCCTACAAATGTGGGGTAAGACAATTCTGCTCAAGAATTATTTTGTGAAAAAATACACTGCTTTTTTCTAGGCATGCTAGATGTAGAACTCTGTAGTACAATACTCTTCTCCTTGAAGTCACCCACCTTTAATAAATTATACTGGTCAGTCTTCTTTTCCTTCCATGACAGTATTGACAAAAAATGGATGAGTGATCATTAGCACTTTTACACTTGCTGTGTAAAGAAGATGGCTGTGCTTCTTACCTATCCTTTGGGAAAACTGGTCTGTCATCCAGATATGTCAGTTGTTTTAGTCGAACAACGAGTGTTTTTCTATAATTAGTAATTTTCTTTATCACCTCGTTTCCCATCAAATTCAGCACATGCTAGAGAAACAAGGGAAACAATTTTTAAACTTGAGTAGAAAACCTCCCAATCTGGATATGCACTTTCCTTGTCATTTCAAAAGCAAGAAATGAATAAAACATCCAGGGTGTTACAGGTGATCTACAAGAAACAAAATAATGTTTAATAACATTTCTTTTAGACTGATACCTATATGTCACTGAACTACCCAACAAAGCCACTTAATGGGGTTCACCTGCACACAATACAAACCCTCAGCTATTTTTGGCTTACCAGATTAGGCATGGTCTCCAGAACGGTTACAATACTGGGATCACTTAGACTGTTGTGGGAAAGATCAAGAACAGAAATACTTGGGCATTCTCGCAAGTGCTGGATGTCTTCCACTGTCCGTAACTTATTGTGAGCAATCTGCAGAGTCTGCAGGACTTTCAGACAAGCTGCCAGACAAGAACAGTACAATGAAAGGCAAGAGTTGTTGCTTCACAGAGGGTTTTTTGGAGCAAGTAAAAAACTGCATTGTCAAACTAATTGTTTGTATTGAATTTGGAGCTTTTTAAAAATTTTGTTATTCTGCTTCATGTACTTTTTGGCTGGGCCTCCAAAGATGCTTTCTTCACCCCAGGGAAAAATAGTTGCTTGATTTTAGGATGGTGGTTGTTTTTCAATCACATTTCAAACTAATCAGTTACACAAAAGCAAGAGCTTGTGTTTCAAAATTCTCCATTGTATGCAAATAGTAATGCAGAGGAATTGTTTTTTATTTTCTGCTGAAGTCAGAATACATCTTTTAGAAGATATAAGATTTAGTACTTGTGTCTGCAACTGCCAAAGCACATCTTAACTGTAAAGTAAATGGTGAAAACTAGATTGTCAGCCTGTCTGTAACACGGATAACTACTGAGATGGTATTAAGAAGTGAGGAAAAACTATTTAATTATGCTAGGTTGCTAGGTATCCATGTCAAAGTAGTTCCTATGTATATACTGTTTCTCAACATAGGTTTGATGCCTCAACAGAAGCCCTGTGGGCTTTGGTATGGGTATTGTGTAAAATTCTAACACAAAAAAATCCCTTGAAACTTGTGCCAATAATAAAAGCTTAGTCAGAGCTTAGGGAAAATGGGCTTGAACACGTTGCACCAGGCTAAAACATGTTGCACCAGCAGTTCTTACAGAGATTCTCAATGGTCCTAATGTAGTTGTTACTGATATTGAGGGAATCCAGCTTTTTTAAGGGTTCAAGGTTTTCAATTTTCTCAATTAAATTGAGTTGCAAGTAGAGGGAACGCAACTCTGTCTGAGCCTCCAAATTCTCAATTTTTCTTAAGCCATTGCATTGCAGAAACAAACACTTCAGTCCAGTATATTCTTCAAGATTCTCCAAGCGGTCAAATCCTGCAGAGAAAAAAAGATGTTTTAAAATGAAATGGCATTGGCTGAAAACAGGTCTTTGGGAGAGAAAATATGTATATTTTCCCAGGCCAGTATTTTAAGACATTTCTCAGAGGCTCCTGTTTCAGAAAAAAAACCCCAAAAATATATCCCTTGATTCCTATTGATCCTTTGAATGGCTCCACAAAGTGAATTAGATGTATAATCAGTTTACTTTTCTACCTTCCTATTGACTCATTTTGTTCACCAAATCCAGTATTATATAAAATTGTGTTTCTAATTTAAAAGAATGTCTAGATACTTTATTTCAGTAAGCCATGAAATAGATTTTGTGCTAAAATGCTACTTGGAATGATCAATCAAAGTCATGTCTACATCTTACCTTTATAATGCAAGTAAAGTGTATCATTTAAACGCGGGGTCCAGTATAATTTCTGCTGTTTACAGATGTCTAGCAGAACCTTTTTTGTCATTCTAAAATAGTACAGGAAGCAGAAGCAAAATAAAAATGTATTTCAGTGCACATTCAGAAATCTTTGGTTTCCATATAGATTCCAATGCAACACAATTAACAGTTCCTTCCTGCAAGAGAAACAGCTACAGCTTTCAAAATTACATTCCAAATAAAAATAAAGCAATGTGAGGTTTTTTTTAGTGTGGCTTTTAATTTCTACCTTTAAAGTGAGTTACCAGGCCCTTCTGCTAAAAAAATAGAGAGTTCCTAGGAAAATGGGCAGGGAATTAGAGAGTCCATCTTCTTAGAAAAGGGCAGCATGATTCTATGTTAGCTTCTGGTTCCTTCCTCTCCAGTTCTTTCTGCCGTTCCTTGTTGCTTTGGTACAGGACCTTTGGTGGCAGAGCCAAAATGCAACATTTTTCTCAGACTAGAAAAATCAATAGTTATGAACCTAATATTTTAATGAAATGCCGAAAAACTCCAAAGTAGCACCCAAGAAAGTTTTAATATACAGCTGTGGCTGGCAGGGAATGCCACTAGGAATTAACATAATGCCTTTTCTGAACTGATATGGAGAAATGGTTAAATCTACTGGCAAATGACTTCCACAGGAAGTTTGCACAATTTTCTCCAGATTCATTAAATGAGTACATCGTGTGGTCAGAATGTAGTTTGGTGCCATGGCCATAAAAACCAAACATCTGTACAGATGCTGGAAATATCACTAGTACTTGATTTATCCGTTATTATCAAGTTCATCTTCAAAATTGTTCTCCAGAACTGAGATGAACACACAGAATAGCAAAACTCCTGATGATGTCAAGATGTAGATAAAACACATCCAATCAATGTATTACCTTAATCAATGTATTACCTTACAGAGCCCTTCCTTTCTGCTGGCTTTTGAGTGGATGAGCTGGTTCCAGACTTGTCATCAGATGATTTTTGCTCATTCTGCTGGTCTGCTCTGGAGTTTCTGGAGTCTTTCTCTTGAGTTCTAACAGCTTCATAAATAGGAAAACAAGTTGCAATTTAACAGCAAAGGTGGGCAAAATGTGTCATTGTCAATTATTTTAGAGAGATATTGAAGAGCACTTGAATATCAATTTCAAGCAGAGTCATCCCAAGCACTGTTAGTCTAGCTCTTCTACAAATTTACCCTTTTGCACTCCTTGGAAAGTGTCTTTACACTGCCTTTGATTAATTGCAATTTCAGTATTTCTCTCTTCAGATACTTGGTGCAAGACCTTCTACTTGCACTTGTAGTCCGTACATTTAAAGAAAAAGCGCGAACAAGATGATTGCACCCGCTTACTTAAATATCACTGTAATTAAAACATGATAATCAGACATACTTAGTAACATAAGAGGCAATGGTCTGAAACTGATGCACAGAAGTTCCACCTGAACATAAGGAACAACTTGTTTGCTGTGCGAGTGACCTTGCACTGGCACATCGCCCGGAGAGGGTGCAGAGTGTCCCTGACTGGACGTATTCCAGAAGCATCTGGATGCAATCCTGTGCCATGAGCTCTGGGATGGCCCTGCTCGAGCAGGGAGGTTGGACCAATGACCCCTGTGGTCCCTTCAAAGCTGACCCACCTGTGACTAAAGATTGAGAGGGCAGACTAGTTGTGTGATTACAACACTGGAACAAATATCTCTCCAGCAAAAGGAAAGTAAAGAAATATAGGGAAAGGAAGAAAGGCCACGGGAAGATAGCAACTGAGTATGCCTCATTTTAGGCAGGATTTCAGTGACTTTGCTGGGAGAAAGCACACACTGGTATTTGCATCCAGATGAGTGGAACAGCCGAGATGGGCAGGCTTTGTGTCCCATCGAGCGAGCCGGAGGGAGCTCACCTGCGCTCCCAGCGCTGCCCTCAGGCGCCGGCAGCTCCCCTCCGCGGCCGCCGCCCGGGTCCGCAGCGGGCGCCGCCTGCATCCTAACACCCCGAGCCGCTATCGGAGTTACGCTCGGACTTGTTGAGACAACATGTGCACAGGGTTCAGTGGGCGGCAGGGCAGGGACGGAGCGGAGCCCGAGCTCCAGCCGCCGCCTCCGCCGCCTCCGCCGTGGCCATGGCGACGGCGCGCGCAGGCCCACAAGAGCCCGCGGCCGCTCCCGGCAGCCCCGCGCGGCACAGGCGGCGGCGGGCGCGGAGAGCTCGGCCCGGCCCGGCTCGGCTCGGCACGGCACGGCACGGCACGGCACGGCACGGCCCTGCGGGTGAGGCGCCGCGGGTCGGGGCTGCCGCGGGGCTGGGCTCCGTCCGCTGCACCCGGGGCTGGTGCGGTCTTTCAGGGCCGGGGCTGGGCGAGGGGCCGAGGCGCCGGGGCAGCTCGCAGGGGCTGCGCGGGGAGGGCTCGCCCGGAGCCCGCTGTCCTGCCCTGGGCGAGTGGCGGGCGGGGTGTAGCGGTGCGGGGCGGCACATCGGGTCCTGCCGAGGAGAGGGCGGATTTGTGCTTGTTTTAAAAGTGCAGTAAGTAGTAAAAGCCGTGCGAGGCGCAGCACGCGCGGTGTGCGGTGTGCCTGATGCGCTGCACCGTGCCGTGGTACAAGGACAGTGGCACTTGCGCTGCTTCTGTCAGTGCTGGAGACTGACTTTCTGTCTCTGAGCCTCCTTTGTCTCTCAGGTAGCATTTTGTCCTTGAAAGAGCCCCTTATTTCTTTGTGTCTCAGCTCTCTCGTGCTGGTTGTCGTTGCCTGTCTTTTAGATAGTTCTTTATATTCCAGAATTGATCTTCACCTGTTCAGCTTCTGCTTGAATTATTTTATTTACAGAATCGTTGACCAGTGCCGTTGCAGTATAACAGATTAACAGTGAAACCCAAGGAAAAGGTGAGTATGATGATAGGTGATAGCCAAATTTTAGCAGACTGATTTGTGGCTTTTCTGCATCAAAACAGTGTTCAAAGTGTAGTATGCTGAATCTTGTAGGTTATCAATACAGTCTGAAAAGTTTACATGGCCCAAGAGGCAATTATAATTGCCTGTGTCTTTTTTTTTTTTTTTTTTTCTTCAGGCTTGGTGGTCACCATGGCTGCAGTGGATCAATTCTCCCTCTTGTTCAGAGAAATCAGTCGCTCCTGCAGTTTCTACGTAGAAGCCCTGGCTATTGTTGGAGCTTGGTACATAGTCAGAAAGTGTGTGTTTCTGGCGTGGGACACTTACAGCGCGCTCAGGCTGCACGTTATTCCAAAGCTGGCTGGAGAGGTTGATCTCGTCAAGAAGTATGGAAAATGGGCCGTGGTCACTGGTAAGAGATGAAGTGGTGAAGTTGCTGGTGTTGATATAACATACTGTGCCAGTACTGTGAAACTTGGTAGTGTGCTGCTGTGTGAGCTTTATGTCACAAGCTGGAGTCTGTATTATCTCTGGTTGCAGGTTAGTCTGCCTGAGCAGTAGCTGTTGTTCATTGTTGTTATAAATTAATTCCTCAGGAGATGGGCAAGCTAAGTGAGTTGATAAACTGCTGAGAAAGAATCACAGCAATTGTTGCCCACATTTGCAAGATACATCTTGAACACCTGCAAGTGTAGACAGAGATGCAGACAAGATCCTTTTTTTGCTATGATGTTTTCATATGTGCTCTAGTTCTTCAGCAAGGTTTGAGTCCTGTACTTCTGACATCCCTGCCTTTCATTAAGTTTCTCCTTTGAGCTCTCTCTTGTCATAGAAAATATAAAAGTTTTATGAGGGGAATTGCAGAAGCTGGTTGGCAGTGTTGTCTTCACTGTTGTGTCTTTGCATTCAATATATTCAGTGCCACATGATCTGAGAAAAAAAGAACAAAGGTACAATTTAAAGAACTGTCAAAGTAGAAGGCTGGGGTCGCTCAGTTTGTCACTTGTACGTTTTATTGCTGTTTTCTCTTGCAGGTAGCACAGATGGTATTGGGAAAGCTTATGCTGAAGAACTGGCAAAGCATGGTGTCAACATCATCTTAGTCAGCCGAAACAAAGAGAAGCTGGAGGCTGTATCCAGGAGCATATCAGAAACCTATAACGTGGAAACAGATTTCATAGTAGCTGATTTCAGCAAGGGGCGTGAGCTTTACCCAGCCATTCAGGAGGCTCTGAAAGACAGAGAAATTGGGATTTTGGTCAATAATGTAGGAATGTTTTATGCCCACACAGACTATTTTACTAACCTGTCTGAGGATTTGCTATGGGACATGATGCACGTAAATATTGCTTCTGCTACCATGATGACACATATCGTGCTGCCAGGCATGGTAAAGAAGAAGAAAGGGGCAATTGTGAACCTTTCTTCAGGAGTCTGTTGTCATCCAACACCGATGTGGACTGTCTATGGAGCCTCTAAAGTAAGTTGTGGTGTAGTGTTAAATGCTATGCACTGGAAAGTACATTATAGGTTGGTTGTGATATGAGGGTTTTTTTTTAACACGTTCAGCAAGAATGTCAGAATACCTGAGTGTTTTCTGGGGATTTGTTTAAATGCTGGAAGTGAATGGTACATGTGTTACGCAGTAAACTCCTGATCCTCACCAGTGCTGGGCTTTGAACCAAACTTGGTGCTCTTGGATTTTGTGTGAACTGTGGCGTTACAGTCATTCTAGGAGTAACGTTGCCTTTCTCAGATGCACAAAGCAGAGAGGCAGTTCTGTGGGTCCCATTGAAAAGGTCCAGAATTTCATCTCTCTCTTCTTCAGCTGATGTGTGCATATACCTCAAGCTTCTTGCATGCCAGGATGCCTTTTTGGTAGCAAAAAGAGCTATGCTTGTTCTCAAGCCATCACTGTGACAAGGAGTGTGGCCAAATCAAGCCACAGCTTCGTGTATCACCACGGAGTGTTGTGCCATATTTGGGGTCAAGTGAAAAGAGCTCCTCCATAATTGTCCTTCCTGAGGAGATCCAGCCAGTAATGAATGGGATGGGGCAGCTGGGTGATGGTGGAAGAATGACTGATCATTGTGATGGTGGATTTACATTGGATGACATGCTGCTGAATCCACAAAAGCAACAGATTGTGGAAGGATCTCACCTAGATCCAGTGTCTAAACACAAGTGGTTATTGCTCCCAGCTGTCCATGGCTGCCCTGTGTTGTAGCCTTGCTGCTGACATAGCTCTTGTATTTCTTTTGGCCTGGAGCAAAACCAGCTCTTACTACCCCAAGGTATAAAATTCCTTGCAGACTTTCTTCAGTGAAAACTGGCTTAAGATGATTGTTTCTGTGCAGGGTATCTGCCCCTTTGATTATGCTAAGTGTATGTAGAACTGCACTTTGAATTAAAACAATTAAAAGGCTTGAATGAAAAAGAAGAAACACAAATGTACTAAAGTTTCTTCACTTAGCAGACATCATTAATCCAAATTTTAGATCAGCAATCCAGCTTTAAGCCTGGCCTCAGGACACAGAAATGAGAACAAGCTGCTTCAACATCCTGAGCCTCTTTGTGCACTAACTAACAGTGCTTGGTGTTTGAAGTGGTTGCTTTAGTTTTCCTAGAGGAGCTGTAAGAGCATTTGTACAAGATACTTTCCCAACAAACTGTTGGGAAAACCTTTAGCAAGGCTGTTTGGGAGCAGCAGGAAGTTGCTCACAAGCTGAGTCTAAAATGCTCTTTCTTAGTGAGAACTGGCTGTGTGGCACAGCAGTAGCTTCAGCAGGGTAGGCATCAGTGTTGTTGCCCTGATAAGACTGAGCCAGGCTCATTTTTCAGTCTGATTCCAGCAGTCATCAGGCTTGTGCTTTTTTGTTATTCTGTAAAAGTAAAATGAGCTAGAGGAGGTAATGCAGATACACATAAACAAATGAATAATTTTGCATAAGGAAGTGCCAGAAGTAACTAACTTGGCCTTTGGAGAAGACAGTTGAATGCAAAATTAACCTGTAAATTTGTTAAAGAATGGGACTTTATCTTCTTCTTCTGACAGTAGTAGGTAGAGCTGGCTGTAGAGCATCCTTGCAATGCCCCCAGAACGAAGTGGTTTTTTTTAGATAAAATAAATGGTTTTGTATTATTTTTAAGCAGAAATTGTCAGATTGTGTTAAGCAGTCACTTTGTCCTGCAAGTTACTGTACCATGGCAGGTTTATAGCAAAAATAACACATGGAAATATTGATAATATTTCAGAAATCAATATTTTATGTTATTTATTCATTTTTATTTATTGAGCTGGTGTGTAAAATGTGTTACAACTTTTCTGTAATCTTAATAAAACCCTGCCTTGAGATTTTGTTTAAAAAAAAAGGGAAAAAAAGAAAAAAGTCTCTTTCTGCTTTTGTCTTTCTAGAGCTACCTCGACTATTTCAGTAGAGCACTACATTATGAGTATGCCTCTAAAGGAATTTTTGTTCAGAGTCTAATACCATTTGTAACTTCTACAAAAATGGTATCCTACAGCAGCACTCTGTCAAAGAGATCTGTCTTTATTCCTACTGCTGAAGAATATGTGAGGCATGCTGTTTCTACTCTTGGGTTATCGATAAGGACCACTGGTTACTGGAAGCATGCAATACAGGTAATGGAATTCATTAAACTATTTCATGTTTGTCAGTAGAAGTAAATCAGCTGTTTACTCATCTTAGGAGTTTGAATGAAAGCTATGCTGATTCTGAAGAAGTGTAATTTATATTGTAGACTTTAAGGCATTGTGCCATGTTTTCTCACTAGTTCTGCTTTAGAAAATTATGCCTGGGCATGCTTATTTTTTACGATCACAGAGTGAATCCAGTTCCCCCTTGAAATGCACGGCAAAAATGGGAAAGAGACAATTTTTACTGAAAAGTGCAGAGTAACTCATTTCTCTTGGGGTGTTGCTGACTGGGCAAGTGTTTCACTGTCTTCTGTAAACAGAAATAGCTTTTTTCAGTCTTAATTTATTGAGCATATTTCTGCTTTGGGGAAGAATGGGTGGGGAGGATGGAATCATAGCAGGAAAAAACCTCATATTTTTTTTTTAAACTACTGGTAGCAGGTGCTCCCATTTGTTAGGGTTTTCATTTGTAGGGGCAGACTGTTTTATGCACACTGGTCACATCTCATTTATCCTACCTAGTGGCTTCCTATAGCATTGGGATGAGTAGATGGAAATGAAGAACTGAGGATTAGTCCAAAAGGAATAAAAGAGATGGGATGGATTCTGGCAAGATGTGGCAGCTAAAGGAAGTGGACAGAATTGCTGTTGTGAACTTGACCAAAACAGGATTCAGGATTTATTTGCAGAACTTAAGTGTTCAGCTGTGGGCGCTACTTTGGAAACAGCTAAATATATGTACTTACAAGGAGTTGAATATGAGGCTTAGTTGATATTCAAGCACTTTTTGCCCTGCTTTAGTAGTGATTTGAGAAACTCTTTGTTTATTTAAGGGAATATATCTTAATCTGTGCCTTTCTTTCGTTTTTTTCTGTTGTCTCCCTGTGCTTCCCCACAGTTCACGCTGAGTGAATGTGTGCCTGAATGGATGTGGGCATGCTCTTCACTGTATATTAGCAGAATTCTCCGCAAGGAAGCTTCTTTGACAGCCAAAGCGAAATAGGAGCAGCTTGATGTCCTGCGTGATAATTCTGATCAGTGGTGCAGAAATGTGTGATGAACCTTGGAGGACTTACTGTAACTTATCCATACCTTGTTAAGCAAGCAACCTAACCTAGTCAGCAAAAGTCTGGATCCTCTCTGTATCCTTGTATTAAATAGTTCCTGTGCTGCTTTCCTTTATGACACAGTGCTGATGTTCTTGATGTTAATCTCTATTCACTTTCTCATTGAGATAACTGGGCAGGAGCAGGTACTGTTTAATTTCTGACAGTAAGCGATGCTCTGCCACAGTGCTACATGATGGCTATTTGCAAAGTTGAGAGAATTTGAGACTTCCGCAAATCCATCAGCAACAGGACCCCAGAACATCACGCCATTCTAAATGCCAGCTATGAAGTTATGGAGAAGATGGGGAACAGTGTCAGGGCCAGGGCCAGATGACAGGGATCTGTCAGCAGCTGCCGCCAGCCTCGCCTGGTGCTCAAAGCTGTGTGCTTCAAGTATTCGGGATAGAGCTGTTGTGTTGCCAACAACGCCTTCCGCTCGCTGGCAAAGGGGCTTTAAAGCATTCCATTTGATTTGGGCAAAGGCTAAGATGCAGCTTGTGGCCGGTGGAGCTTTGTTTACTTTAATAGAATATATCTTAATCTGTGCCTTCCTTTCATTTTTTTCTGTTGTCTCCCTGTGCTTCCCCACAGTTCACGCTGAGTGAATGTGTGCGTGCACTGGTAGAGCGGTGGCACTACCCTCAGGCCCGGCCGTGCCGCGCTGTTCCCGGCGGGCTCAGCCCCTCTCAGCAGCTCTGGGCCGGTGGAGCTGCCGTGTCCCTCAGGCCGGGCCGTGCCGCGCTGTTCCCAGCTCGCTCAGCCCCTCTCAGCAGCTCTGGGCCGGTGGAGCTGCCGTGTCCCTCAGGCCGGGCCGTGCCGCGCTGTTGCCGGCGCTCTCAGCCCCTCTCAGCCCGTGAGGATAACGGGACAGCCGAGCGCCTTTGCCTGAGGGCCCAGGGCTGTCCGCGCATGCGCAGCGCAGCGCTCGGGGCTCTCGCGAGAGCGCGGCGGTAAACAGCGCACAAGATGGCGGCGGGCCGGGCGGCGGCGGCGCGGTGAGCACGGGACGGGGCGGGCGGGACGGGAGCGCCGCAGCTCCCTCAGGGCCTGGGGCGCGGGCGGGGCGCTGCTCGCAGCCTCTCGTCTCCGGGTCTCCTCGCCCGCCGCCGCGGCGTGGGGCGCTCCGCGCCGGCTGTCACTTCACGTCCGCCGTGCCCGGGCCGGGAGCGGTGGCACTGCCCTCACGGTGCCCGGCCGTGCTGTGCGGCTTTAGTCCGGCCGGGGCGGCACCGGGCACGGGCTCGCTGGGCTCGCTCGCGGCACCGGCAGAGCTCCCCGTGCCGCTCCGCTGCGGCCGGTGCTCCCCAGGGCTCTCGCAGCCGGTGGCTCCTGCAGCATGCCCATTCCGCGGGGTGTTCTCGCTTCGCAAAAAGCAGCGAGTGACTCCAAGCGGAGCTCTTCTAAGGCAGGGGCAAGTTGGCAGGTGTGAGTCCGTCCAGCCCCTCACGGTCTGCATGTTAAACAGAATAAACCATTGGGCGTGCTGTTCCTTTGCTCTTATTTTTCATCGTACTTCATTATCGTGCTTACGTACAACCTGCTGTCAGCCGTAAGGGTGTTTATTTTGCTCATTTGTGTGGTTGTTTTATTTTATTGCTGTAGGGGTTACTAACCGATGAACTGATAAGGCAGGCAAAGCTCAGCCAAGGCCAGGAGTCAGCGCACTGTAACTATGTTACAGTTAGGGACTAAGGGGAAACTTTATAATCACAAGCAGTTCCCGGTTTGTCATGGCGTTGTCAGTCAAATAAAAGCAGAGGGAATTTCTGTCTCTATTACAAGGAAATACTTGATGATGCTAACTAAAGTGAAATAAAAACGAAGTAACAGCTGTTTGGAAAAATAAATGAGTTCCCTCCCCCCTGCTCCTCTCCCATCGTTTCACTTTTTCCTGATATTTGCAGTTCTACCTTCCTTTCAAAAGTTTTTGTCGTATTTCTTAGGTTTCCTGATGAAACACCCCCCACCCCTTCCCATTACATAGTGCAGAAATAAATTGCAAATTTCTAAAAGCACCAAGAAAATGCCTCAAATTATGATTATTTGTTCTAAAAAAGCCAAATGAAAATTCAGACTTTGCAATGTGAACACATGAATAAGCTGCTTAAACACCAGTTCTGATAAAGTTGTGCTCTTGTTCCAGAGTACATTGTGGCTTTTAATGGCTACTTCACAGCTAAAGCTCGAAGTAAATTTATTTCAAGTGCACTAAAAAGCAGTGATATTGAGAACTGGAGGATTGTACCTCGCAACAACCCGGCCAGCGACTATCCAAGCGATTTTGAAGTTATTCAGATCAACGAGAAGCAGAAGGATGGAGTCCTCACACTGGAAGATCATCCGAACATCAAGCGTGTAACACCTCAGCGAAAGGTCTTTCGGTCACTCAAGTATTTGGAGTGTAAGTAGTTTTCTGTGTGGCTGCATGGGATCTGTTGTTATCCTTATCATGACCATCAGCTTAGCATTACACAAATGAAAAGTACCCTGCAGTTTTTCTTTAATTAACAGAAATTTCTTGGTCATAAAATGATCAGGGTCTTGTCCTGTGTTTGCTAAAGCATACTACGTTTCCATCCATAGGACAGAAACGTTTCTTTTGCAGCACTCAGTTACCTGGGACTGTGGAGCTCTGTATCCTTAGTAGATAAACCAGCAGCTTTTACTGATTTTGATTGGAGAAAATGAATACTCAGTAATCTAAAACCTTTGTTGTAACAATACGATGTCTTACATTTGCATAAAAATCGGTTCTTTTATGGTTTTTCTCCTACTGTTTTTTCTTTTCTTCATCCTAATTCCACACAGCTGATGCAGTGGTACACTGCAATGAAACCAGATGGACTCAGAAGTGGCAGTCATCCCGCCCCTTGAGAAGAGCAAGTCTTTCTTTGGGCTCTGGCTTCTGGCATGCCACAGGCCGACACTCGAGCAGGCGCTTGCTGAGAGCCATCCCTCGCCAGGTTGCTCAGACCTTGCAGGCAGATGTCCTCTGGCAAATGGGTTACACAGGTATGCTTTTGCTTGTTGCCTGAGAGCAATAACCTTCCTGGAAAAACAAGTGAAGTGTACGGAGAGGCTAATTGACTCGTGTGTGTTAACCTCTCACTGGGTGCCAGGCTGTAAAGATGGAGAAGTAATTTGGTTTGAAACGCATTGTATATTTATGGAATGCTTGTCTCTGTGTGTGTATTGTACTTCGGGGAAATTGGTCGTGTTTATGATCTTTGGCTGAATTTCTGAATTGGAATATGAGTTTATTTAAGAAGTATAAGTTACTTAGATTGCAAATTGCATACTGCATAAAACAAAAGTTCCTTTTAACTTGATAGAATAGATTTGCTATGGAGCTGAATCAGAAGAAGCAATGATTTTCTCTTAATAGGTGCTGGTGTGAGAGTAGCAGTGTTTGACACTGGTCTGAGTGAGAAACATCCCCATTTCAAAAATGTAAAGGAGAGAACAAACTGGACTAATGAGAGAACTTTGGATGATGGTGAGTTACTGTGCAGTTTCCCAACTATTCCTGACACTGGTGTGTTTTGTGCTTTCTGTTGTGCTGCTAACATCTGTTAAAACTGTGTATCTTGAGATGGATGCTTACATTGCTCAGTGTTGTATGCACTTCCATAGTTTTCTTTACATAGTACTTTCTTTACATTGCAGCACCTGCAATGTAACCTTCTTTAGGTTAGTTGCTATTCTGTGGTGCTGAACCTCAACTGATTTAGTTGCTGCTTTTACTTCTGAATGACCTGCATTTAATTTAAGTGCCCAAGTGAAGCCACCAGTGTTTGTTACACATTAGGGCATTAATCCATTTCTTTTCATTCCCAGGGGCTGCCTGGAGGTTATGGCAGAGTGAAGCCTGATATTGTTACTTACGGCTCTGGAGTGAGAGGGTCTGGTATGAAAGGTGGATGTCGCTCACTGTCTGGTGATACCACGCTCACAAGTGTGGCATCTCCTGTGGTGGCAGGTGCTGTCACTTTGTTAGTGAGGTAAGTCTTCATTAAGAATCTCTTAAAAGGTACCAATCAGGAGGGTCATAAAATTCCCTGTGGAGGAATTCACCAAATAAAACTAAACTGTGTTTAGATGTAGCAAAACAAACTTGGAGAATAAAATCACTGTTGTTCTGCCTGAGACATTACCATGTCTGGCTACCTCTATGTTTCATGAGAAGAATTTGACGAATAAGTATTTTAAATAATAGTTTTTGAGAATACAGTTAGGGAGAACTGGACTAGGAGGCAATCTTGTGACATTTTTTAATAATTTGGAGTTGCTGAGCGTATGTCAACTGTTGTAAAAGAAGGCACCTTTTGCAGGTGCCTCATAATATGGCCAAAACCTCCCCAGAAAATACTACTTTAGCTATGAATTTTGTAGAACAAACGACGCTGCTGGGAGCAAGAGATGATAAATATATTTTTGATTAAAGGGCACAGCCAGATTGGACGATTTGTCAACATGAGCTGTCTGCAAGTTTTCAAGCAATGAAAATGAAAGTTTCAGGGTTGTGTAACAATTTATCTTTGCAAAACCAGTTTGCATTAAGATGTATGTAGAGATTTCTTTGTATTCTTTAATTGCATTTAAAATCTTCAGCGTAGCCTTCTGTAAATTTTTTTTTTGTCTGGAGCACAACTGATTTCAGTAAACTGAAACCTAACACTGAATCGTGTCTCTTCCATGGGTCAGAGTGACCTGAGTGTATGGACTTAACCAAGCTCTGCTGCCAAACCTGTTCTTTCACACCAGTGATGTTGAGCATGTTGCTTGGCTAGGGAGGCTTTTAATTAAGTAAGTTTAAATGTAGACTAGATTTGAGAATTGATACAAGTTACACAAGACACCTGTCCTGTAACATCTGGATGCAATCCTGTGCCATGAGTTCTGGGATGGCCCTGCTCGAGCAGGGAGGTTGGACCAATGACCCCTGTGGTCCCTTCAAAGCTGACCCACCTGTGACTAAAGATTGAGAGGGCAGGCTAGTTGTGTGATTACAACACTGGAACAAATATCTCTCCAGCAAAAGGAAAGTAAAGAAAAATAGGGAAAGGAAGAAAGGCCACGGGAAGATAGCAACTGAGTATGCCTCATTTTAGGCAGGATTTCAGTGACTTTGCTGGGAGAAAGCACACACTGGTATTTGCATCCAGATGAGTAGAACAGCCGAGATGGGCAGGCTTTGTGTCCCATCGAGCGAGCCGGAGGGAGCTCACCTGCGCTCCCAGCGCTGTCCTCAGGCGCCGGCAGCTCCCTCCGCGGCCGCCGCCCGGGTCCGCAGCGGGCGCCGCCTGCATC
This sequence comes from Entomyzon cyanotis, assembly GCA_024500445.1. Lineage (NCBI taxonomy): Eukaryota > Metazoa > Chordata > Aves > Passeriformes > Meliphagidae > Entomyzon > Entomyzon cyanotis. The sequence goes on from JAKEPQ010000743.1 coordinate 8,558,429, forward strand.
CTAACACCCCGAGCCGCTATCGGAGTTACGCTCGGACTTGTTGAGACAACATGTGCACAGGGTTCAGTGGGCGGCAGGGCAGGGACGGAGCGGAGCCCGAGCTCCAGCCGCCGCCTCCGCCGCCTCCGCCGTGGCCATGGCGACGGCGCGCGCAGGCCCACAAGAGCCCGCGGCCGCTCCCGGCAGCCCCGCGCGGCACAGGCGGCGGCGGGCGCGGAGAGCTCGGCCCGGCCCGGCTCGGCTCGGCACGGCACGGCACGGCACGGCCCTGCGGGTGAGGCGCCGCGGGTCGGGGCTGCCGCGGGGCTGGGCTCCGTCCGCTGCACCCGGGGCTGGTGCGGTCTTTCAGGGCCGGGGCTGGGCGAGGGGCCGAGGCGCCGGGGCAGCTCGCAGGGGCTGCGCGGGGAGGGCTCGCCCGGAGCCCGCTGTCCTGCCCTGGGCGAGTGGCGGGCGGGGTGTAGCGGTGCGGGGCGGCACATCGGGTCCTGCCGAGGAGAGGGCGGATTTGTGCTTGTTTTAAAAGTGCAGTAAGTAGTAAAAGCCGTGCGAGGCGCAGCACGCGCGGTGTGCGGTGTGCCTGATGCGCTGCACCGTGCCGTGGTACAAGGACAGTGGCACTTGCGCTGCTTCTGTCAGTGCTGGAGACTGACTTTCTGTCTCTGAGCCTCCTTTGTCTCTCAGGTAGCATTTTGTCCTTGAAAGAGCCCCTTATTTCTTTGTGTCTCAGCTCTCTCGTGCTGGTTGTCGTTGCCTGTCTTTTAGATAGTTCTTTATATTCCAGAATTGATCTTCACCTGTTCAGCTTCTGCTTGAATTATTTTATTTACAGAATCGTTGACCAGTGCCGTTGCAGTATAACTGATTAACAGTGAAACCCAAGGAAAAGGCCGTGAGTATGATGATAGGTGATAGCCAAATTTTAGCAGACTGATTTGTGGCTTTTCTGCATCAAAACAGTGTTCAAAGTGTAGTATGCTGAATCTTGATAGGTTATCAATACAGTCTGAAAAGTTTACATGGCCCAAGAGGCAATTATAATTGCCTGTGTCTTTTTTTTTTTTTTTTTCTTCAGGCTTGGTGGTCACCATGGCTGCAGTGGATCAATTCTCCCTCTTGTTCAGAGAAATCAGTCGCTCCTGCAGTTTCTACGTAGAAGCCCTGGCTATTGTTGGAGCTTGGTACATAGTCAGAAAGTGTGTGTTTCTGGCGTGGGACACTTACAGCGCGCTCAGGCTGCACGTTATTCCAAAGCTGGCTGGAGAGGTTGATCTCGTCAAGAAGTATGGAAAATGGGCCGTGGTCACTGGTAAGAGATGAAGTGGTGAAGTTGCTGGTGTTGATATAACATACTGTGCCAGTACTGTGAAACTTGGTAGTGTGCTGCTGTGTGAGCTTTATGTCACAAGCTGGGGTCTGTATTATCTCTGGTTGCAGGTTAGTCTGCCTGAGCAGTAGCTGTTGTTCATTGTTGTTATAAATTAATTCCTCAGGAGATGGGCAAGCTAAGTGAGTTGATAAACTGCTGAGAAAGAATCACAGCAATTGTTGCCCACATTTGCAAGATACATCTTGAACACCTGCAAGTGTAGACAGAGATGCAGACAAGATCCTTTTTTTTGCTATGATGTTTTCATATGTGCTCTAGTTCTTCAGCAAGGTTTGAGTCCTGTACTTCTGACATCCCTGCCTTTCATTAAGTTTCTCCTTTGAGCTCTCTCTTGTCATAGAAAATATAAAAGTTTTATGAGGGGAATTGCAGAAGCTGGTTGGCAGTGTTGTCTTCACTGTTGTGTCTTTGCATTCAATATATTCAGTGCCACATGATCTGAGAAAAAAAGAACAAAGGTACAATTTAAAGAACTGTCAAAGTAGAAGGCTGGGGTCGCTCAGTTTGTCACTTGTACGTTTTATTGCTGTTTTCTCTTGCAGGTAGCACAGATGGTATTGGGAAAGCTTATGCTGAAGAACTGGCAAAGCATGGTGTCAACATCATCTTAGTCAGCCGAAACAAAGAGAAGCTGGAGGCTGTATCCAGGAGCATATCAGAAACCTATAACGTGGAAACAGATTTCATAGTAGCTGATTTCAGCAAGGGGCGTGAGCTTTACCCAGCCATTCAGGAGGCTCTGAAAGACAGAGAAATTGGGATTTTGGTCAATAATGTAGGAGTGTTTTATGCCTACACAGACTATTTTACTAACCTGTCTGAGGATTTGCTATGGGACATGATGCACGTAAATATTGCTTCTGCTACCATGATGACACATATCGTGCTGCCAGGCATGGTAAAGAAGAAGAAAGGGGCAATTGTGAACCTTTCTTCTTCATCCTGTTGTCAGCCAACACCAATGTGGACTGTCTATGGAGCCTCTAAAGTAAGTTGTGGTGTAGTGTTAAATGCTATGCACTGGAAATTACATTATAGGTTGGTTGTGACATGAGGGATTTTTTTAACACGTTCAGCAAGAATGTCAGAATACTTGAATGTTTTCTGGGGATTTGTTTAAATGCTGGAAGTGAATGGTACATGTATTATGCAGTAAATTCCTGATCCTCACCAGTGCTGGGCTTTGAACCAAACTTGGTGCTCTTGGATTTTGTGTGAACTGTGGCGTTACAGTCATTCTAGGAGTAACGTTGCCTTTCTCAGATGCACAAAGCAGAGAGGCAGTTCTGTGGGTCCCATTGAAAAGGTCCAGAATTTCATCTCTCTCTTCTTCAGCTGATGTGTGCATATACCTCAAGCTTCTTGCATGCCAGGATGCCTTTTTGGTAGCAAAAAGAGCTATGCTTGTTCTCAAGCCATCACTGTGACAAGGAGTGTGGCCAAATCAAGCCACAGCTTCATGTATCACCACGGAGTGTTGTGCCATATTTGGGGACAAGTGAAAAGAGCTCCTCCATAATTGTCCTTCCTGAGGAGATCCAGCCAGTAATGAATGGGATGGGGCAGCTGGGTGATGGTGGAAGAATGACTGATCATTGTGATGGTGGATTTACATTGGATGACATGCTGCTGAATCCACAAAAGCAACAGATTGTGGAAGGATCTCACCTAGATCCAGTGTCTAAACACAAGTGGTTATTGCTCCCAGCTGTCCATGGCTGCCCTGTGTTGTAGCCTTGCTGCTGACATAGCTCTTGTATTTCTTTTGGCCTGGAGCAAAACCAGCTCTTACTACCCCAAGGTATAAAATTCCTTGCAGACTTTCTTCAGTGAAAACTGGCTTAAGATGATTGTTTCTGTGCAGGGTATCTGCCCCTTTGATTATGCTAAGTGTATGTAGAACTGCACTTTGAATTAAAACAATTAAAAGGCTTGAATGAAAAAGAAGAAACACAAATGTACTAAAGTTTCTTCACTTAGCAGACATCATTAATCCAAATTTTAGATCAGCAATCCAGCTTTAAGCCTGGCCTCAGGACACAGAAATGAGAACAAGCTGCTTCAACATCCTGAGCCTCTTTGTGCACTAACTAACAGTGCTTGGTGTTTGAAGTGGTTGCTTTAGTTTTCCTGAGAGGAGCTGTAAGAGCATTTGTACAAGATGCTTTCCCAACAAACTGTTGGGAAAACCTTTAGCAAGGCTGTTTGGGAGCAGCAGGAAGTTGCTCACAAGCTGAGTCTAAAGTGCTCTTTCTTAGTGAGAACTGGCTGTGTGGCACAGCAGTAGCTTCAGCAGGGTAGGCATCAGTGTTGTTGCCCTGATAAGACTGAGCCAGGCTCATTTTTCAGTCTGATTCCAGCAGTCATCAGGCTTGTGCTTTTTTGTTATTCTGTAAAAGTAAAATGAGCTAGAGGAGGTAATGCAGATACACATAAACAAATGAATAATTTTGCATAAGGAAGTGCCAGAAGTAACTAACTTGGCCTTTGGAGAAGACAGTTGAATGCAAAATTAACCTGTAAATTTGTTAAAGAATGGGACTTTATCTTCTTCTTCTGACAGTAGTAGGTAGAGCTGGCTGTAGAGCATCCTTGCAATGCCCCCAGAACGAAGTGGTTTTTTTTAGATAAAATAAATGGTTTTGTATTATTTTTAAGCAGAAATTGTCAGATTGTGTTAAGCAGTCACTTTGTCCTGCAAGTTACTGTACCATGGCAGGTTTATAGCAAATAATAACACATGGAAATATTGATAATATTTCAGAAATCAATATTTTATGTTATTTATTCATTTTTATTTATTGAGCTGGTGTGTAAAATGTGTTACAACTTTTCTGTAATCTTAATAAAACCCTGCTTTGAGATTTTGTTTAAAAAAAAGGGAAAAAAAGAAAAAAGTCTCTTTCTGCTTTTGTCTTTCTAGAGCTACCTCGACTATTTCAGTAGAGCACTACATTATGAGTATGCCTCTAAAGGAATTTTTGTTCAGAGTCTTATACCATTTGTAATTAGTACAAAATTGGTATCATTCAGCAGCACTATGTCAAAGAGATCTGTCTTTATTCCTACTGCTGAAGAATATGTGAGGCATGCTGTTTCTACTCTTGGGTTATCGATAAGGACCACTGGTTACTGGAAGCATGCAATACAGGTAATGGAATTCATTAAACTATTTCATGTTTGTCAGTAGAAGTAAATCAGCTGTTTACTTATCTTAGGAGTTTGAATGAAAGCTATGCTGATTCTGAAGAAGTGTAATTTATATTGTAGACTTTAAGGCATTGTGCCATGTTTTCTCACTAGTTCTGCTTTAGAAAATTATGCCTGGGCATGCTTATTTTTTACGATCACAGAGTGAATCCAGTTCCCCCTTGAAATGCACAGCAAAAATGGGAAAGAGACAATTTTTACTGAAAAGTGCAGAGTAACTCATTTCACTTGGGGTGTATCTCACTGGGGAAGAATGGGTGGGGAGGATGGAATCATAGCAGGAAAAAACCTCATATTTTTTTTTTAAACTACTGGTAGCAGGTGCTCCCATTTGTTAGGGTTTTCATTTGTAGGGGCAGACTGTTTTATGCACACTGGTCACATCTCATTTCTCCTACCTAGTGGCTTCCTATAGCATTGGGATGAGTAGATGGAAATGAAGAACTGAGGATTAGTCCAAAAGGAATAAAAGAGATGGGATGGATTCTGGCAAGATGTGGCAGCTAAAGGAAGTGGACAGAATTGCTGTTGTGAACTTGACCAAAACAGGATTCAGGATTTATTTGCAGAACTTAAGTGTTCAGCTGTGGGCGCTACTTTGGAAACAGCTAAATATATGTACTTACAAGGAGTTGAATATGAGGCTTAGTTGATATTCAAGCACTTTTTGCCCTGCTTTAGTAGTGATTTGAGAAACTCTTTGTTTATTTAAGGGAATATATCTTAATCTGTGCCTTCCTTTCATTTTTTTCTGTTGTGTCCCCATGCCTCTCCACAGTTCACACTGGGTGAATGCCTGCCTGAATGGATGTGGGCATGGTTTGCACAGTATTTTAGCAGAATTCTCCGCAAGGAAGCTTCTTTGACAGCCAAAGCGAAATAGGAGCAGCTTGATGTCCTGCGTGATAATTCTGATCAGTGGTGCAGAAATGTGTGATGAACCTTGGAGGACTTACTGTAACTTATCCATACCTTGTTAAGCAAGCAACCTAACCTAGTCAGCAAAAGTCTGGATCCTCTCTGTATCCTTGTATTAAATAGTTCCTGTGCTGCTTTCCTTTATGACACAGTGCTGATGTTCTTGATGTTAATCTCTATTCACTTTCTCATTGAGATAACTGGGCAGGAGCAGGTACTGTTTAATTTCTGACAGTAAGCGATGCTCTGCCACAGTGCTACATGATGGCTATTTGCAAAGTTGAGAGAATTTGAGACTTCCGCAAATCCATCAGCAACAGGACCCCAGAACATCACGCCATTCTAAATGCCAGCTATGAAGTTATGGAGAAGATGGGGAACAGTGTCAGGGCCAGGGCCAGATGACAGGGATCTGTCAGCAGCTGCCGCCAGCCTCGCCTGGTGCTCAAAGCTGTGTGCTTCAAGTATTCGGGATAGAGCTGTTGTGTTGCCAACAACGCCTTCCGCTCGCTGGCAAAGGGGCTTTAAAGCATTCCATTTGATTTGGGCAAAGGCTAAGATGCAGCTTGTGGCCGGTGGAGCTTTGTTTACTTTAATAGAATATATCTTAATCTGTGCCTTCCTTTCATTTTTTTCTGTTGTCTCCCTGTGCTTCCCCACAGTTCACGCTGAGTGAATGTGTGCGTGCACTGGTAGAGCGGTGGCACTACCCTCAGGCCCGGCCGTGCCGCGCTGTTCCCGGCGGGCTCAGCCCCTCTCAGCAGCTCTGGGCCGGTGGAGCTGCCGTGTCCCTCAGGCCGGGCCGTGCCGCGCTGTTCCCAGCTCGCTCAGCCCCTCTCAGCAGCTCTGGGCCGGTGGAGCTGCCGTGTCCCTCAGGCCGGGCCGTGCCGCGCTGTTGCCGGCGCTCTCAGCCCCTCTCAGCCCGTGAGGATAACGGGACAGCCGAGCGCCTTTGCCTGAGGGCCCAGGGCTGTCCGCGCATGCGCAGCGCAGCGCTCGGGGCTCTCGCGAGAGCGCGGCGGTAAACAGCGCACAAGATGGCGGCGGGCCGGGCGGCGGCGGCGCGGTGAGCACGGGACGGGGCGGGCGGGACGGGAGCGCCGCAGCTCCCTCAGGGCCTGGGGCGCGGGCGGGGCGCTGCTCGCAGCCTCTCGTCTCCGGGTCTCCTCGCCCGCCGCCGCGGCGTGGGGCGCTCCGCGCCGGCTGTCACTTCACGTCCGCCGTGCCCGGGCCGGGAGCGGTGGCACTGCCCTCACGGTGCCCGGCCGTGCTGTGCGGCTTTAGTCCGGCCGGGGCGGCACCGGGCACGGGCTCGCTGGGCTCGCTCGCGGCACCGGCAGAGCTCCCCGTGCCGCTCCGCTGCGGCCGGTGCTCCCCAGGGCTCTCGCAGCCGGTGGCTCCTGCAGCATGCCCATTCCGCGGGGTGTTCTCGCTTCGCAAAAAGCAGCGAGTGACTCCAAGCGGAGCTCTTCTAAGGCAGGGGCAAGTTGGCAGGTGTGAGTCCGTCCAGCCCCTCACGGTCTGCATGTTAAACAGAATAAACCATTGGGCGTGCTGTTCCTTTGCTCTTATTTTTCATCGTACTTCATTATCGTGCTTACGTACAACCTGCTGTCAGCCGTAAGGGTGTTTATTTTGCTCATTTGTGTGGTTGTTTTATTTTATTGCTGTAGGGGTTACTAACCGATGAACTGATAAGGCAGGCAAAGCTCAGCCAAGGCCAGGAGTCAGCGCACTGTAACTATGTTACAGTTAGGGACTAAGGGGAAACTTTATAATCACAAGCAGTTCCCGGTTTGTCATGGCGTTGTCAGTCAAATAAAAGCAGAGGGAATTTCTGTCTCTATTACAAGGAAATACTTGATGATGCTAACTAAAGTGAAATAAAAACGAAGCAACAGCTGTTGCATTCAGACTCGATTAATCTCTTGTTGTGCTGTGCGGTCAGCCTATCATTCTCCTAAATCGTGTGAATCCCCTAATAACGCTCCTACTTTCCAGTCCCGGTCACAGCTGCGAAGTACAGTTCTGTTCTGCTTCTCCAGGTGCTGTGACAAACCAGATATAAGTGTTTCTCTTTCCTTATCTTTTAATGGTCTTTTATCTCTCGATTGCTGGTTGAGTGTTTGGAATTCAAAAGAACGCTAGCGTTGCAATTTTTCTTGAATGTATTATGCACTTTGGAACATGAGGGGAAGAGGCTGTCCCTCCATGTGGAAAACACTTTCAACACCTTCTTTTAACTTCACATTATTATATGCTGTTATCAGTTCTTATTTTCTCAGGTGCCCATGTTTTAGTAATAGACACCACAGCTCAAAAAAATCTTGAAATACTTTTTCGCACAGATTTTCAAGCACAGGCACTGCAGTTTTGCCTCCTCTGGTATCTCTTGTCCTTACCTGGCCTTGGCACAGAGTTGGACAGCCTGACATAGAATGTGATTCTCCTTGTATGAAGTGAAGTTCTGTAGCATTATTTCTATTTGCTATATTTCTGACTGGAAGAAGAAGCATGCTTTTTAAAGTGTCCATGGACACTTCTATCGTGTTAGTATTTTATTTTGCACTTTTTCCCTGCCATGGGACTTACATGGAATTTTTTTCCTCTTTGCTCCACTTACACAAAGTGTGGTTGAGTTTGGTGGTCATTGTTGCATGTTCTGTTGTCAGGTTAGTAGCTGAGTGTTTCACGTGCTCTCTGGTCTAAACAAGGGAAAGACTTAAGTGTTGGTGAAAAATGGTTGAATGAAATACGAACAACTTTTTCCCTATTATATCTAAAACGAGCTACCAAAGGTGTTTTCTTTTGGTGATTTTCAGACTTTGCAGTTGCACAAACATGCATCTAATTGTTTTCTATATTGCCCTGCCTTACAGGTTGGCTTGCAATCAGCTTTGCTAATTCTTCGAAGGAGTTAACTTTGCCATCAGAAATGGATTACAGGACTCAGCTGCCATATCGCAAGTGACTGAATCATTTAATGCAAAATGGAGAAGAAGCGTAGAAAGAAATGAGCCTGTTCACTAGGCTTGACCTGAAAAGACCATGAAATCTCTTTGTATTTTGGATCTAGCTTTAAGAATATCCAGTTAATCAGCACAGTGATAGCAACGTTTACTGAAGCAACAATGAACTAGTTTATAAAGAAGAAAATTGTGATTTGAATATATGGAATTTTTGGAATGAAACCATTTTCTTCTATGACCATGAAGTTTGCAAACATCTGGCTTGTTCTGGTTGTTATTTTACTCTGTGGCAAAAAACACTTTGGTACCAGAGTAGGGAATTCCTCTCATGAGGCTCACAGATGTCCCGGATGTTCTCGCCTTACATTGAAAGTGGAGTTCACTTCGACAGTCGTGGAGCATGGTAATAAAAGAGTTAAGCAGTAAAAAAAAATCCATGTCACATTCATGTGTATGTTACTGATTTATGGTGTTTGAGCAATTGTATCATTCAGGGTTTCTGTAGAAGTACATCATCTGCTGAATTCTCTATATTCAAAAAGAGAAACAGTCAAAGATTCTTTGTTTAGCTGGAGACAGTGTTCCAATGACAAAAGAAGGGAGAGGGAAATTTAGAGGATGTTAAAAGTGAAAATGGGGTGTGGAGGCTCAGGTGGGCAGGTTTGGAGTGTTTAGTAGCTGTTTGTTTTGACTTGGCCAGTGGTATGTTTGAGGTTCTTTCATGAAATGTAACCACACAGATGGGCCTTGAAGGGGTGAGAAAAGCAAGAAGTCTCTGTGGATTTGTTAAAGAAAAATCTGGAAGTGATACTTGCATGGAAAAATGGCAGATAATTGTGAAGGGAGCAGATGAAAGGCAGATTGAGGAAGATGCAACTGCTGAGATGGCAAAGGATAGCAGTAGGACACTGACCCTGCATGCACATGTTGACCCTGCAGTATTCCAGCAGTGCAGTGCCTGGGTGCTTGCAGGCAGGATGGCAGGAGTGACATTCCTGCATGTAGTTGGCCACAGCCTTAACGTGGTGAATGTGGTGGTGTGAGCTGGGGCTGAACCTGCTCGCAAATCACTGGTGCAGATCAAGGACTGGACTGTTGAGTCTGACTTTGTTTTTGAGCTTGTCATAGTTGGTGTCAGTAATTTGCACTAAAGCTCAGTACCATGCAGGGTCTTTAAACCACACCTGTCAAGAAACACACTGAATTGGCATATCAGTTTGTAAAAATAAATGTTTTCCCTCTCCCCTGCGCCTCTCACATCATTTCACCTTTCCCTGATATTTGCAATTCTACCTTCCTTTCAAAGGTTTTTATCATATTTCTTAGGTTTCCTGATGAAACACCCCCCACCCCTTCCCATTACATAGTGCAGAAATAAATTGCAAATTTCTAAAAGCACCAAGAAAATGCCTCAAATTATGATTATTTGTTCTAAAAAAACCAAATAAAAATTCTGATTTTGCAATGTGAACACATGAATAAGCTGCTTAAACACCAGTTCTGATAAAGTTGTGCTCTTGTTCCAGAGTACATTGTGGCTTTTAATGGCTACTTCACAGCTAAAGCTCGAAGTAAATTTATTTCAAGTGCACTAAAAAGCAGTGATATTGAGAACTGGAGGATTGTACCTCGCAACAACCCGGCCAGCGACTATCCAAGTGATTTTGAAGTTATTCAGATCAACGAGAAGCAGAAGGATGGAGTCCTCACACTGGAAGATCATCCGAACATCAAGCGTGTAACACCTCAGCGAAAGGTCTTTCGGTCACTCAAGTATTTGGAGTGTAAGTAGTTTTCTGTGTGGCTGCATGGGATCTGTTGTTATCCTTATCATGACCATCAGCTTAGCATTACACAAATGAAAAGTACCCTGCAGTTTTTCTTTAATTAACAGAAATTTCTTGGTCATAAAATGATCAGGGTCTTGTCCTGTGTTTGCTAAAGCATACTACGTTTCCATCCATAGGACAGAAACGTTTCTTTTGCAGCACTCAGTTACCTGGGACTGTGGAGCTCTGTATCCTTAGTAGATAAACCAGCAGCTTTTACTGATTTTGATTGGAGAAAATGAATACTCAGTAATCTAAAACCTTTGTTGTAACAATACGATGTCTTACATTTGCATAAAAATCGGTTCTTTTATGGTTTTTCTCCTACTGTTTTTTCTTTTCTTCATCCTAATTCCACACAGCTGATGCAGTGGTACACTGCAATGAAACCAGATGGACTCAGAAGTGGCAGTCATCCCGCCCCTTGAGAAGAGCAAGTCTTTCTTTGGGCTCTGGCTTCTGGCATGCCACAGGCCGACACTCGAGCAGGCGCTTGCTGAGAGCCATCCCTCGCCAGGTTGCTCAGACCTTGCAGGCAGATGTCCTCTGGCAAATGGGTTACACAGGTATGCTTTTGCTTGTTGCCTGAGAGCAATAACCTTCCTGGAAAAACAAGTGAAGTGTACGGAGAGGCTAATTGACTCGTGTGTGTTAACCTCTCACTGGGTGCCAGGCTGTAAAGATGGAGAAGTAATTTGGTTTGAAACGCATTGTATATTTATGGAATGCTTGTCTCTGTGTGTGTATTGTACTTCGGGGAAATTGGTCGTGTTTATGATCTTTGGCTGAATTTCTGAATTGGAATATGAGTTTATTTAAGAAGTATAAGTTACTTAGATTGCAAATTGCATACTGCATAAAACAAAAGTTCCTTTTAACTTGATAGAATAGATTTGCTATGGAGCTGAATCAGAAGAAGCAATGATTTTCTCTTAATAGGTGCTGGTGTGAGAGTAGCAGTGTTTGACACTGGTCTGAGTGAGAAACATCCCCATTTCAAAAATGTAAAGGAGAGAACAAACTGGACTAATGAGAGAACTTTGGATGATGGTGAGTTACTGTGCAGTTTCCCAACTATTCCTGGCACTGGTGTGTTTTGTGCTTTCTGTTGTGCTGCTAACATCTGTTAAAACTGTGTATCTTGAGATGGATGCTTACATTGCTCAGTGTTGTATGCACTTCCATAGTTTTCTTTACATAGTACTTTCTTTACATTGCAGCACCTGCTTCTGGTAGCTCTTTCTGTTAGTTTTGTGCCCAGAGGATTGCCAGACAGGCAGATTTGGAGTACAGAAATATAGGCAATCAAATAAAGCAAAAGCTAAATTATTTTTTGGGAAGAGGAGAAAAAAATTGTTTTCTTGTCTCATTGCTCGTGCTTAACAGAATATGGTTATTGCAGAGTCAGGATAAAAATCCTTTAAGAAGTCTGCATTAAAATACATTGACTTTGTGAGCTGCATTTTCCAAAATAGTGGTTTTTTTGTCATGATTTCATTGGTAGCAATCAGGAGTGGATGGATTGGAGAATGTATCACCCAAGTTTCGTCAGCTGGTTGTCTGGCTGCACAGGGCTGCAAATTCTGACCCCACTGAACCTGGTAGCAAAATATGTTTCAAAAAGACTGGGACTGAATCTGGTATTTGTAGTTTGTTGTAAAGTCTGTTAAAGGGATGTGGTTTTTGCTATAGGTGATGTTCAGTGGTAAAAAACCTTGGCAATGGAATTATTTGTCTTGTAATGTCCTATTTCCTTCTCTTGGTGATAGGTTTAGGCCATGGGACTTTTGTAGCAGGTGTGATAGCCAGCATGAGGGAATGCCAAGGATTCGCTCCAAATGCTGAACTGCACATTTTCAGAGTGTTCACCAATAATCAGGTAGCTATTTTACATGTATTTCAATTCCTGCCTTTCCAGGTTAATGCTGTATTAATCCTTTCCTTTGAGAATATTGCATGCCCTTGTAAATGTAGACATTAATAAGTGGGAAGGGTACAGCTTTCTGACAGTTTCCAAATGTGGTATATTTTTCAGAATTAGTATGTGGAAGTCTAATGTGTAGAGTGGAGCAGTCACTCAGATGTACTGAGCACTAGAAATTGATGACCATTGTCACTTTTGTGCTTTATTTTGGTGTTGTTTCTCCTCTCTGTCTAAAGTCTGTATTGTCATGAAATCACTGGATTTTTTTAATGGTAACTTCTTCCCCTCTTTCTTACATAGGTCTCATATACATCTTGGTTTCTGGATGCTTTTAATTATGCAATTTTAAAGAAGATAGATGTACTGAATCTAAGTATTGGTGGGCCAGACTTCATGGATCATCCATTTGTTGACAAAGTTAGTATGAGGAAATGAAGTGGACATAATAATTGTATCTCTCACACAAATGCTGGACTTGCAGAGATGCTTGTTTGCATTTGGTCCTGCTGGCAGTTTCTGTGTCTCGTTTCTGTGTCTCATTTCTGTGACAGAAATTTTGTACGGCATACAGACTTTTAGGAGTATATGTAAGGAATGAGTTAAAAAACCCCAAGCACAGCCCAGATGTTCACAGAGTTATGGAAATGCTCTTTAACAAAGTGCTTGGTAATCTGCTAGGAAATTACTCTGAAGCAGACAACTAAAGGGACCTTTAATAGAAGACGATTAACTGGAATCCACTCTTAGTTTTTTTTTTCTTAAATCTCTGCATGGTTAATTTATTTAATGTTTTAAAAAATATGTACAGCATGATTTTAGTGAATTTAAGATCAAATAGGTAAAAAATGCAGGTAGTTGATTCAGCTGTGTGCCAAGAGGTTTGGTTCAGGTTAAGATGGAATTAGGTTTTTGTCTTTGTAAATGTCATAGTTCCCTGAATTATTGGTCTGGCCTTCAAAAGCATTAAGTGAATTAATTTACTTTTCAAAAAAAGAATATAGTCTTTCTTTGTAAAGGGCAATTAAGGGGTTTGAGACATAAATTCTTCCTTGTTTTTTTTATGATAACCTGCATTGCAATTTAGTTTGACAGTGACTTCACTGTACTCCCCAGAGTACTGCTGGAGGGGATTTATAAGAACTACTTGACTTTGGCATCTGTAGTGCTTTGTTACAGAGAAGAATTTTTCCTTTGGTACAATGTAAGAAGATTCTGTCAGAAGTGTTGCTGTCAAGGTTGGGTTATTGCTCAAATCATCTTAAAAAAGTTTGGAACTTAATAGTGGATATGCAGCGAGATGTATCTTCTAAGACTCAGAAAGAAGTTATGTATGTTAGAAAAGTCTCTTTTTTGGTGGCAGAGCCTTATTGTAAACATTGGTTTTTGTAGGTTTGGGAGCTGACTGCCAACAATGTCATCATGGTCTCTGCTATTGGCAACGATGGCCCTTTATATGGGTGAGTGTCAGTGCCCACTTCAAAGAGAACCAGCTATGTTGTTATGTGGGTTTGGAAGGAGTTATGCTTGGTCAGGAAGTTTTGCCTCCTTTTTTTCTCTAATCTTGGAAAATTACTCCGGTTGAATTCTTTTCACTGTCCTTATTACTTGCATTTTTTGAAGTACTTAACGAAATGTTTTTCTTTGAAACAGTGGAAGTCTGTAAAAGAAGAATGGCAGTGCTTACAGCTGGCATTTCCCTGTTAGTGTGAGCAGACATCTTTGCTTACTGATCCTGGACTTAAGGAATATAGAAGGGATCAACTGAGAGCAATTTGTGGTGTATTTCTAAAATAAATGCCTAAAACCAGATTTTGTTATGTCTTTGAGGTACACAGTTTGATAGTTACTGAGTAACTGCCTGATGAGTTGCTGTCATCTGTGAAGTATAAGTGTCTGACAAAAATCTGATGGCAGCACTTCTGTTACCAGGATAAAATTATTATAACTGTGTCTTGTTTTTTTAGGTGTTCTGAATTTTTTTTATTCCTGTCTCCCAACTTATGCTAGGACTCTCAATAATCCTGCTGACCAGATGGATGTGATTGGAGTAGGTGGCATTGACTTTGAAGATAACATAGCTCGCTTTTCATCTAGGGGAATGACCACTTGGGTAAGATATTTCGGTGATGGCCTCTCACATTTGCAGCCAAAATAAGGGTCTTGGAAGGGCAACCTTTTTTGAATGGGCAATCCTTTGTAGTTGATATATGTTGGAGTGGAGATTTCATCAGAGATCAGAATAGTTAGAAGCTGTAAGTCTTTATGCAAGAAGTTTAATGTTGTTTTCAGGGTTTCTCATTATTAGTCCTGACCACTGTTGACATTTTTAATGAATTTATAAAACATCCAGGTCCTTTTGATTGACAGTGAGGACTTGTCTATGTGGTTAAATCTGTGAACATGAAGGCTTGCTCTTGTCCTTCAGTTTAAAAATCCTAGGATTTCCAGGTGCTACATGTAACAGTGCACTTACTTGACTGTGGAGCTGAGGTGGTGGTTGCTGCACACATGACTTCAGATGAGCTTGCACTGTGATCTTGATGAAGGGGACTGCCACATGTTTCTGTTTGTGTAGCCACTAGCAGTGTGGTTATCATTTATTCAGTGGTTTCATGTTATAGCAGCGCATACTATCAGCAGTAATGTGGAAATGTTGAGAACTTGTCCTAAACAGCTTGAGTCTTTCTTTAGGTTAGTTGCTATTCTGTGATTCTGAACCTCAGCTGATTTAGTTGCTGCTTTTACTTCTGAATGACCTGCATTTAAGTGCCCAAGTGAAGCCACCAGTGTTTGTTATACATTAGGGCATTAATCCATTTGTTTTCTTTCCCAGGAGCTGCCCGGAGGTTACGGCAGAGTGAAGCCTGATATTGTTACTTACGGCTCTGGAGTGAGAGGGTCTGGTATGAAAGGTGGATGTCGCTCGCTCTCTGGGACAAGTGTGGCATCTCCTGTGGTGGCAGGTGCTGTCACTTTGTTAGTGAGGTAAGTCTTCATTAAGAATCTCTTAAAAGGTACCAATCAGGAGGGTCATAAAATTCCCTGTGGAGGAATTCACCAAATAAAACTAAACTGTGTTTAGATGTAGCAAAACAAACTTGGAGAATAAAATCACTATTGTTCTGCCTGAGACATTACCATGTCTGGCTACCTCTATGTTTTGTGAGAAAAACTTAACGAATAATAAGTATTTTGAGTAATGGTTTTTGAGAATACAGTTAGGGAGAACTGGACTAGGAGGCAATCTTGTGACATTTTTTAATGATTTGGAGTTGCTGAGCGTATGTCAACTGTTGTAAAAGAAGGCACCTTTTGCAGGTGATTATCTACGTACTTGTAACTTCTATAGGATGCAAGGTTTTATGGCCATTATCCTGTTGCGTAAGTCAGGTGTTGCACACTGAAAAAGTTGAACATGGGAACTGCAAGTCCATACCTTGTGTTTGCTGCAGCTACTCCATATGGATGAGGCAAACCTACATTTGAGAAACGTGAAAAATTCAAAGTCACCATCGTATTTCCTCCGTAAAATGGTGCATTTTAGTTTGAACAACAGAACTGTTTTTCTTCCTCAGAAGAGAGATATTTTATGTGGAATATCAAGATACTGCCCTGATTGTAATGCTGGTCATGGAGCACATTGTGAGGAGAAAAATGATTATATTATTAGTTTTTAAGAGAAATATATCAGAAACTTGTTCCCCTTCTACATTTGTATCATGAGAAATCAAGCAATAATAGACAAATATGAACAGAAGATGTTACAACGAACTGATTTTCTGATCTCTTATTTCCTGTTTCAGCACAGTTCAGAAGCGTGAAATGGTGAATCCAGCAAGTATGAAGCAGGCCCTTATTGCATCAGCACGGAGACTACCTGGAGTCAACATGTTTGAGCAGGGACATGGCAAATTGGATCTTCTAAGAGCTTATCAGATCCTCAACAGCTATAAACCACAGGCCAGGTTAATTTTAATGCTTAATTAATCAATGGTGCACTATAATTTGCTCTGAGGTTTAAGAGAGCAGGTGATGCATGCGTAACTCTGTTGAGCAATCTGTGCTTGTGCAACAGCAAGGACTTGCACAGATCTTGTGTCATCTGAAGCATGAATTTTGACAAGAAAATGAATGAAAAGTTACAAGCTTTTTCTGCCTGAGTTATAGCAGTGCAGGGGGTGATCATTTTCCCTTATAGTCTTAGTTGTTATGAATAATGTGAGAACGCAGTGGAAAAGTACTGAAGTTTTTACTTTTGAGAAAAAGGACCTTATCCCTGTACTGGAAAGTGTCCTTTTTTGTGTGTGAAAATCTTTTCACAAAACTTAAAAAAAAAAAAAAAAGAATAGAGAGAAATGCAAGATGATTTTGGGGCATATTTGGGAAGTGAGGTGAGAGCTTGGTAAACCATGACTGGCATGGTTTATCTGTATTGTTTTCACAGTTCTGTGTGGTGGCATGTTCTTCCTCGGTTCATTGATTATTTTTTTCTCTTCAAATTTTCCCTCCTCCGTCCTGCTGTAGTTTGAGTCCAAGCTATATTGACTTGACCGAATGTCCCTACATGTGGCCCTATTGTTCTCAGCCCATATATTATGGAGGGATGCCAACTATTGTTAATGTTACTATCCTTAATGGCATGGGAGTCACAGGGAGAATTGTAGACAAGGTAAGTAGTAACACTGTTCCAAGTTCTGACTTGTAATATTGCCAAAACCTTCCCAGAAAATACTACTTTAGCTATGATTTTTGTAGAACAACCCTTGCTGCTGGGAGCAGGAGATGAAAAATGTTTGTTTGATTAAAGGGCACAGCCAGATTGGAGGATTTGTCAACATCAGCTGTCTGCAAGTTTTCAAGCAATGCATTGGTTTCAGGGGTGTGTAACATTTTATCTTTGCAAAACCAGTTTGCTTTAAGATGTACTGTAGAGATTTCTTTGTATTCTCTAATTGCATGTAAAATCTTCAGCGTAGACTTCCGTAATTTTTTTTTTTTGTGTCTAGAGCACAAATGATTTCAGTAAACTGAATCCTAACACTGAATCGTGTCTCTTCCGTGGGTCAGAGTGACCTGAGTGTATGGACTTAACCAAGCTCTGCTGCCAAACCTGTTCTTTCACACCAGTGATGTTGAGCATGTTGCTTGGCTAGGGAGACTTTTAATTAACTTGAAATGTAGACTAGATTTGAGAATTGATACAAGTTACACAAGACACCTGTCCTGTAACTCTAGCCGATATGAGTGAACCTAATTTCAACATTTTAGTGTGACTCCTAAGGACTGTTTTAGGTTGAAGCTTACATTAAAGGACATTGAAGCTCTTACCCAGGGTCATTAGGTCATGGTAGTACAGACAGCTGGTGTAATGTGCCTGTCTCTGTCTGCTATGCTGTTAGCTCACTTTGTTACCGAGAGGAAATCTTGTGTTCTCACTGATACATTTTTGCACATGACCTCAGAATGATAAAGTAGGTTCACTCGGGCAGCTTTTCAGAGTCTTGCCTCTGGAAAGCCTCTAGTCTGAGTCATTGAAGCTGTTATGATGGGTTGATTCACTGACACACCACCAAACCTTTGGGCTTGGTGGGCATTTTTAAATTTGACATAATCTTCAGAAGAGCTAATATGTGTTACTTCATGCAGAGGAAGAAGACTATGTGTGCAGAAATTAGTGATTGCAAATACAGTGTTACCAATGTTCTGTATTCTTCATTTTACAGCCAGACTGGCAACCCTATCTCCCCCAAAATGGGGATAACATCGAGGTGGCTTTCTCCTATTCCCCTGTCCTGTGGCCTTGGTCGGGATACTTGGCAATTTCCATCTCTGTAGCAAAGAAAGCAGCGTCTTGGGAAGGCATTGCTCAGGGTCATGTTATGATCACAGTATCATCCCCTGCAGAAAATGAAGTAAGTTCTGTGCATTTTGGATTTTCTGGGTTAAGAATTATTAAAACTGCTTTCTGATATACAAATACCTTGGTTTTAAGGGTTTGCTCTAGCCCTGTCATTTGAAGCATAAGTTAAACTGGGGTCAGGAAATTAAAGAGTACAAATAATGGTCTTTATTATTGAGAGCAAATTGCATATAGTTTAGAATCAGGAAACCTCTCTATGAGACCAACATCATAATTTCATTTATTGTGAATTTAAAGTAATGTGTTTTGAAAAAGATTGCTTAAATATGTTTCTTCTAGAACCATGCCTAATTGTTCCTGAGAAACTTTACAGATTTTGAGCAACTGAACCAGGTCACAGTTGTAACATATGTTAAGTATTTTACATTCTGAACATAATTATAAACTGAGTGCAGAAAAAATACTGCAGCAATTTAGGGGAAAAGTCATGTCTTTGTCTCTGGAGCTGGTACTGGTGACTAAAAGTAGATCTGATACCTGCAGTTTTTTGGTCTTTTACAATCCATGGTTAACTGATTCCTGTGAGGAAAAAGGATTTCACTGTAGTTTGTTCTGTCCTTCAGTCTAAGAATGGTGCAGAGCAGACTTCAACGGTGAAGCTTCCAATAAAAGTGAAGATTATTCCTACTCCACCTCGTAGTAAGCGAGTCCTTTGGGATCAATATCATAACCTCCGTTATCCACCAGGATACTTCCCCAGGGATAATTTGAGGATGAAGAATGATCCGTTAGATTGGTATTTATCTCAGGTTCTATTCAATCAGTATTTCTTGATTGTGTGTTAATGTTCTGGGATGACTTCACTGGATGCCATAGTTCTGGCCTTTT
Source organism: Entomyzon cyanotis (assembly GCA_024500445.1). Taxonomy (NCBI): domain Eukaryota; kingdom Metazoa; phylum Chordata; class Aves; order Passeriformes; family Meliphagidae; genus Entomyzon; species Entomyzon cyanotis. Next base: position 8,577,414 of record JAKEPQ010000743.1, read on the forward strand.
TTCAGAGGGGCGTGGGATTATTTTTTCTGAGAAATCGATGAAAAACACTTGGGCCACACTTTTGGTGCTGGATTGTTTTTTGTGCTATATGGTTTCATTCACATGAAATGAAAAGCTTTTAAAATGCTCATTTAAGATACTGAGATTTTGGTTTGGCTTTTCTATTCTGACCTACTTTCTCCCAGGAAGTTAAGTGGGACACTTTATTAACTCCTTCAGTATTCATTTATCAAACTAACTTGACAATTTAAAAAACAAGAAGAGACCCCTTGTCTCTTGAGAGCAACTGTCTTCAAAGCAGGGAAAGGCTTGGCTGTCCTGTTGCCTTTCATAGATGGAGAGGGGAAGCATCCATAGGAAAAATCATGCAACAGTATCTCAGTGAGGATTAATTGGGTCAGTGACCAGGATGTAAGCTTTTGGAAAGCTTCTTGGAGTATGCAAGTGTGGCAGGTGGACAGGATTTCAGAAAATCAAAAAGATGGAAATCAGATTTCTACATGTCATCTAAATGTCTTCAACACTTTTCTCTTTCAAAGGAATGGTGACCATATCCACACAAACTTCAGGGACATGTACCAGCACCTCAGGAGCATGGGGTACTTTGTTGAGGTTCTTGGTTCCCCGTTTACATGTTTTGATGCAAGTCAGTATGGTAAGCATGAATTAATTGCCTTGTTCTCCATACTGTTAACTTTTTCCTGAGATGACCTTTCATTGGAAGACCAAAAATGTTTTGAGGGCACAATTAAAAATTCTAATGGTAGTAGAAAAAATAATTTGGCAGTGGGAGTATTTATTATTTATGTGCTGATATTTAGTTGTGTACAGTGTTGCTGGAGAAACTTGCTTGGGAGTTCAGTAGAATTAGTGCAGGTCTTTCCTTATCATGAAAAAAAGAGGGGAAAGTCCACCTTTAAATGGGTTAAAAGTCCCTCTTTATTCAGTCCCCAAAGACAGAACTGTATTTGCCAAAAAGATTTTGGCACTGTCAAAATGAAGCATGACCTGTTTAATTGACCAAAATCAAAGGTGTCCATCCTGGTTCTTCTTTTATGTTTACTGATCTTCGATTAGATAAAAGAGTGGGTAAAGTGTTCATCCAACCGTATGCGATAGCAAAGCAGCATGTGCCTTGTTTCTGTGTTCATCAGGAAGGAAATTTGATAGTTTGGCCAGGCAGGGGACAGACCAAACCTGTGCTTGTTCCCAGGAGTGGTAGAGGGTTCTATGAAAGTGGCAGTGGCACTTTAGTCAAGCTTACCAAAATGCAGCTGTAGTTTTCAAGGTGTGAATCAAGCCACGTTTCAGAGTAATTGCTGTCTACTTAGCTGCCAGTCTGCACGAGTGAGGGGAGCGCCTGTTAGAACTGGAGCAGTGAAAAACCTCCTCATCAGGGTGCATCTGCATTAGCACTCTAGACCAAACTGCAAAATATACATCTGACACTGCAGGCATTCAGTTCTTGAGACCACACAAGCAGGAGTCATAACTAACACCGTAAAAACTTCCTGTGCTGCCAAACTAATTTTTAGATACATTTGTAAACTGAATTGTCATATATTTATATTGTTAAATATGACTCCATTAGGTGAGCTGCCAGATCAGGGCACATGGACCAGATATCGTGCAAAATGTGGTCTTGTGTTGACTTCTGTGTGCATTGTGTGAATAATGATAACATTACAGTGACCAGCCTGGTGAGCTCCTGGTTCTGCTTTCACACACAGGGACTTTATTGATGGTGGACAGTGAGGAAGAGTATTTCCCTGAAGAGATCACCAAATTGAGGAGGGATGTTGATAATGGACTTTCACTGATAGTCTTTAGTGACTGGTACAACACATCTGTGATGAGAAAAGTCAAATTTTATGATGAAAACACAAGGTACTGATTTATTTCCTAGTTCTCTGAGAGATAAAATGCCACAGAATTGCCATTTTATGCACATAATACCCTAAAAATCCCAGATAGGATACACTGTACTACAGCACTTGGATGTTATCTGTAAGAAGGTATTACCTGAAGTAGCAAAATTGACCTTAAGCTGCAGCTAAGAAGCAAAGCTACCTATTTTATCATTATGGTGAAGGCCTCTCTGGTACTGTATTCTACTTTCAATGCCAAGAAAAACATTTATAATGAAAATAAATAAGGAATTGGAGACCAACAAACAAAAGTGGGTGTGTTTTTACTTTAAGAGAGCAGAATAGAAAAAAAATGTGTGTTGCAGGTCATCACTACTGCTTGCACCAGCATGTATTTTACAAAGAAAAAATATGTGACATTTTGCTTCATTATACAAATGAGAAGCAAGGTATATGACTGTCATTTTTACCTCAGCTTAGTCAGAGAGCATAAGACTGAATTTCTTTTTAGTAAATCGAAGTTTTTCATGCAACTGAAATGCACTGAGCACATCAGTATAATTCAACTTTTACTCAAAAGCATTGTTGTCAGAGAGACAGCTGTTCAGATGCCCCTGGAGTTAATTAAGGCTTTGAGATATAGTTCATTATTTAAATGGCTTTGGAAAAGTCTGTATGCAGAAAGACACATGACTTTTTGTTATCCAAACTCTAGGAGTATATTCTGTACACTAATGTACAGTGTTACACTGTAATTTTTACAGGCAGTGGTGGATGCCTGATACTGGAGGTGCTAATATACCAGCTCTCAATGATCTGCTTTCTGTCTGGAATATGGCCTTTAGTGATGGGCTGTATGAAGGAGATTTTACCATGGCAAGTCATGAAAGTGAGTACTGAAGTCCATTGCCTATGCCGGCTGTGGCTAGCACAGGTTCTTCCCGTGGGAACATTTTGCTATATTTCATAAACAAGATAAAGTTTGGATGTTTTGCAAACAACTTCTCCGGATTGGGTCAGTTCGGGCTTGGCCAATTGGGCCTAGGGGGAGGTCTCGGGCTGACCAATCTGGGGCACCTCTGTAAAATCTATATATTCAAAACAATAAAGTTCTCTTCTCCTCTCTTTCCTTGTCTGAGAACTTGGGTCATTCCTCAGCTAGCCGCTCAACAGCGACAGCCGACTACAGTGGGGTGTTTGGAAAACCATTTTTCTGCAAGTTTGAGGTTGAGCAAGAGTCAAGCAAACCACTCAAATTCAGTGAATAGAGTCTCAAATGCATGCTTAAATGATTTCTTCCTTTGTAGATTTTTTCGTGGTATTTGATTAAGCTTTTCAGTTTAAAAAAAGATAATGTCCACCTCCTAAATTAAAGATTTGAAATCAGTGTGTAAAAGTGAGCCTGTGAAAACTGTGCTTAGAAATGCCTTCTCTGAAAACACTCACATTGGTTGAAATGTGCATATTCAGTGCAGTGTTCCTGGGAATGTATTCTCCTGGGCTTGTTGGGTGGGGAAGGCAGGGAGTGTCATTTTTGGTCTAAATTGCAGTTCTGTGATGATCTCTTTCAGTGAATTATGCATCAGGGTGCAGTATTGCAAAGTTCCCAGAAGATGGCATTGTCATTGCACAGACTTTTAAGGATCAAGGTATGAGCTTCCTTCTCGTTTTTTTGTGTTTTGAGTAGAATTTTGGAGTCAGTGCTCAAGCAAAGTTGCAAAGTCTAAACGTCTAAAACCAATGTAAAACCTTATTGACAGGTGTAAATTTTTAAAATTTTTAAAATTTTGCCTAGAACATGCAGTTGATGCCTAACAGGCAGCTGCAGTGTGACTCTGTGTACAATTTGTATACAATACAAATCTGCATGTAGGTGTGTCTCTGGATGGGGAGGAATTGTGTTGTAATTGTGTTACATGTTCATATTTCTCACGAATTTCAGGTGCTACTGAAATATATCCCCTGATCACTGCCATATTCAGCATGAGTGTTGTGGTGATCTAAGGATATAAATAAGGAAAATTTTAGTAGACAAAATGTCTCCAGCTAAACTTTCATAAAGGAAAATTTTATATGTACAGGATGCCTATGGTCTCAGACTTGAATGTTCTCTGTGCATTTCCTTTCTCTTTTATCATAATATCTTTTCATTTGTGAGGGGGTAATTCAGAGCTGTAGTGTCAGCAGGCAGTTTGAAAAACAAGTCTTGTATTTGATAGGCCTTTAGGAAGTGCTGTGCAAGAGCAAATGACCAGAACTCTTAGGGTGTTGCAGGTCAGGTTAGTGCATATGGGTGTAGAGTGAGTGTGAGAGCAGAAGCACATGCAGTGCTTCTGATATAACTCAGCACCTAAGATCAGTGAGTTCATTGTATTTTTGACTTATGATGTGCAGCAGAGGTGATTACCTAGTGGAGGAATTTTCTGAAACAGTAGAGCTCGTCTGTGTGAGTTTCTTGGAGGAAAAACAATATTCCTGTATGCTGATGGCTTAGGTGTTTCCTTACATGAGAGAGAGAAAGACAGAGTGTTAATTTGTCAAGTAGCCTGCCAGACCTGCTTTTTCTCTTGAATCCTTTTCCTTGCAATTAATGAAGCAGAAAAGCTCTCTGGTTTGCTTCTGCCATCTAAATGCAGTGTCCCAAGTAAAGGGGATAAATTTCAGAATCAAATTTGAAATTTGTCTTTGTTTTTTGAAGCAGATGTTAGAGATAGAAGACCTTTAACCTAAAACCAGCTTTCTGTAGAATTCTGCAGAAGGATGGAAACAACATAAAGAGCAGAACATTTTGATTTTAAACCTTTTGCTGAAGATACTGGAATTTTTCATTCAAGCATGTTGAAGATAATCCAGGTTATGGGGTCTTTTCTTCTTTTCCACCAAAGAAAGAAAAAAAAGTTATTATCAGCAGGAAACTTTACAATCAGGGTCTTGAAGTAGTTTCATTTTTATCATAGCATCATAGGAGTTTTGAAAACTTCTTGTGAAAATGTGTGACATGATGTGGGGCATTGTTGCATTTGTCAGTTTGCAATGTAGGCTGCATTGATTTATGGGTAGATTGATACTTATGCTCTGCAGGCTATGGAGTTTATTTGTGCTTTGCTTTAGGTCTTGAAGTTTTAAAACAGGAGACTGCTGTAATTGAAAATGTCCCTATTTTGGGGCTTTACCAAGTTCCTTCGGAAGGTGGTGGCAGAATTGTTCTGTACGGCGACTCCAACTGCCTGGATGACAGCCATCGGCAGAAAGGTGTGTGTCCTGACATGCAGGGGGAGTTCCTGTCCTACTCTGACAGCTGTCCTGGGGGAGTTTTACAGCTCCTCCCAGAAGTAGTTGGTTTTTATGGACTCTAAATGTTCCTTACTGGGGATTAATCATGGTTCTGCAGAGCTCCACTGAACTGCTGTGAGGTGCAGTTACAGCTAAAGAACACCCCACATTAAATAGCCCTCTGATTGATGGCACTGTTTCCCCCACACTTTTTTTTTTTTCTGTTCCACAAGCTTTGGGGGCTGGATTTTGGGGTTGGTTGTTTTGCAAGGGGGGTTTGGTTGGTGGGGTTCTTTGCTTCTTTGGGGTGTTTTTGTTTGCAGAAGGTGCAAACAGTTACACATTCTTGATTTGAAGTTGTGAAGAGGCCATTAGGAGATCCTTTCACATTTTCTCTAGTTGCATCTTAGGAATGTTCATATAGAACAATGGATTTTATCTTTTGAGTTTGCTCGTCAGCCTGCCTTGTTCTCTTTGCAACGTTTCCTATGAGGATTTATGGTAATGTTCAGTGTTTCAGTTGTGCATTACTATTTTCAGGTTATTTTACTTTGACACAAACCAGCTGGTTTTTTTGTCAGAAAGTAGGAATTTCCATTTGTTGTCAAAGCATTTGTTTGCAACTCGAGGTAGCAAGTGTGTGAGTTGTGTGTGTGTTTTCTGTGACTCCTGCAGAAGTCCTGCTCTCTGCCTACACAGTATGGTTGATTCTTATAAAATCTTTTTTCTAGCAGTTTGTCTGATCTGACTTTTCAAATTTTTAAGAGGTTGCTTGGGTCTCTCTTGACATGTAAAGCACAAGCTGGCAGATCTGTGGCTTGAGGGTAGGGAGATAATCCAATATGTGAAGTCTTTTTTTGCATTTCCGCTGAACTGAACTGAATTTTCCTTTTGTGATGAAAAGTACATCTATAATTTTTTAAGCTTTTCTCACTGACATTTTAAAATATTACGTTATGCAATCCGTCCCTTACCTAATTTATTGAAGTTTAAAGGAACTTCCTGCCTAAGGGAGCTCTCCATCTGTAGCTCATTTCTTTCTCTACCATACATTTTTGGGTTTTAAAGAGTTCGCTGTTTTTTTCTTACCTGCCTTTGGGTTGGTTCCTGTAAGTTGCCCTAACACCTCCATATTGGTGCCTTAGTGCTTGCTGTAGGTTATTGAAAGCACATAACAAAAGAGAAGATACATAGCTTTAAATTAAGTAATAGAAAATAATGCTCTGTGACCTCCCTAATACTGTTAATTCAGTGTGACATCTGAAACAAGAAAGAGTGGAATGCTTTAACAAAATCCCTTAAAGTTAGCTTTTATATTGTGAACCAGGAGCTATGTCTCCTGCAGGGACATCGGTGGCTTTTACTGAGGTAAATTCCTAACATTTGTGAATATAAATCCTCAAAATCTGTTTGACCTCTTTGAAAAATCAAAGGTGAGGGTTTAAGGGACACTGGGATTATGAAGATAAATTCCCATTCCCCGCCAACTGTTCCTGGGGGCAGAAGTTCTGAGAAAAATAGTTTGCTGTGTGGTGGAAATAGCTGATAAGGCATTGTCCTACTGCTGCAAAGGGAAGCTTTAGAGTTGTGATGTGAACTAGCTGGAGTGCTTGTTCCTTAGGGGTAGCTCTGGATTAAGGTAGTAATAATTCAGCAGAGAAGCAAAATGAAGGATCTTGCTTTTGAAGTGCATAGGAAAACCATGATCAAGTGCATTGTGGCATTGATTCCCAGCCTGGTCTGTACCACAGCTGCTGTAGGTTAGGCTTGTACCTTTTGCTGGGATGTAGCCAGAATGTTTCCGCTTTGTTTGTTTGTTTATTTTTTTAAGCTTGAGAAAGCAAATGAGTCATATCCTTGCACTGCAAACACTACCTTGTTCTTATTTTCCTTGCAAGGTATTTATTTTGTCCTTTCAAAAAACCAGTTGGTTTTTCATTTTCCTGTTAAAAATTATACCAGAAACTCAAGCTTTCTTTACTTCCACTGAAAAAGCTCATGATTTTTGCCAAAATTTGAATGGTCTTGCACAACCTGGAATTCCTGTATTTGAGACCTGGTTTTTTATGTCCTGCTCCCCAGAAGAGCCTGGTTTGGTACACAAGGGAAGATATTTTAAGACTGAACAGATTAATGTTGTGTGTTGCAGGGGAATGTGGGGTGTGTGTTGAAAGTTGCATCTTTCTGAAAGTGAGCCTAGAACTTGAGGAGAAAAGCAAGAGCCAGAAAAATGGATTGTAATTCTAAATGTCATTAAAGCCTTAGCAGAAAGATAAGCCATTTCAAGTGTGACATAACGCATATCTTGTTTTGGGGCCTGGGGCTGTGAAATCCACAGATTGCTTTTGGCTCCTGGATTCCCTGCTGCAGTACACATCCTACGGGGTGATGCCACCCAGTCTCAGCCATTCCGAGAACAGGCAGCGCCCGCCGTCAGGAGTTGGCTTCTCCCTCCCCGAGCGCATGGAAGGTGAGAGCCTTAATGGCCAAGCAGAGCTGCAGCTGAGGGACTGGCAGGGCAGGAAGGCTGGGGCAGACCCCTTGAGTTATGTGCCAGTAAGGTTAGTTTGTTGTGAGCTCTGCAGTATTCTGCCATTTTACTGGAAGAGATCGTTTATTACATGGTTTTGTCGCGATATAGTTGTGATTAGGCTAAAGAAAACATTCTCTTCATAAAGCAGGAATGTTCAGATGCCTGGTGCTGCTGGGGGGCATTCTAGTTACTAGCTACAAAGCATTATAAAGCATTCAGTCTTATCTCACATGCTGCCAGAAAAACTTGGATTAACTGCTATGGTAGGTGCCATACTATTACTGTTTTGTAAGGTTCCCTTAGGTTAATTCTGACTGATATTTAGCTAAGAGCTGTTGTTACTGTAAACAGCTCCTGGCTATTCAGCATCACTGTTTAGCCCAGGGTCAGTGTTGGTAACTCTTATCTTGCCTGTCTTTGGGTAACTGAGTCTCTCTCTGCTGCGAGCTGCAGGTAACCATTTGCATCGATACTCAAAGGTGCTTGAGGCTCACTTGGGAGACCCTAAACCACGGTCCCTTCCTGCTTGTCCTCACCTGTCCTGGGCCAAACCACAACCTTTGAATGAAACTGCCCCCAGGTTAGTATATGTCTTTCTTATACAAGAAATCTCACTTTTGAGTTCAGCCGAAAAATTACTTGTTCCATGTGCTTTTGAAAGGGACAGCTGTAATGCCTTTTCCTAGAGAAATAACAGATTGCAAAGAGGAAATAATGATTAATGCCTCTTCAGTGAATAATTCTGACTCACCTAATAGCTACACTATGAAACTCTGCGATTTTAAAAATAACTTCACAAGTCACTGTTGTGATTGAGTGATTCCAACTTTGAGTGAACAGTCCTGATGAAACCCATCATCATTGTGTGCCTTGGAAAGAGTTTTCTGAAGCATCTTCTTGGACAGCTCTCCTCGTGCTGCCTTCTCTTGTGCCATTTGTCAGTCCCTTGAAGGAGAGTGCTCAGCACACAGCCCTTGCTTGTCTGCTGGGCTGCTGGTGGTTACTTCTGAAGTCTGTGCAAGAGAGTTGTTGGTAAATAGTTGCTAATCTAGGTTGTGTCCCTGGGATATCTGAATTTAAGTTTGGAGGCCTGCAAACTGCAGAAACTAAAGAATGGGTCAGGTTATCACTTGAGTCCAGACTAGTGAGTTATATGTAGGTTGTACATGTACTGTCACTTTCTCTGTATGTTGCTACAAAATTTCTTGAATTATGAAATAAGTGGGCAGACACCTCTGTCTTTAAATTTCTTCTAGCAACCTCTGGAAACATCAGAAATTACTGTCAATTGACCTTGATAAAGTGGCATTGCCCAGTTTTCGACAGAACCGACCCCAAGTGAGACCATTGTCCCCTGGGGAAAGTGGAGCATGGGACATTCCTGGAGGTAAGTGTTGAAAAGTTTAAAAATTGCTGGTTTGCCTTTGCTTTTTGCATAAGCTTTGAAAAAACCCCAAAATGCAACGCAGCCATATGAGAGGCCACTGTTCATTTTCAGTTGAGAAAAACATGCAAATAATAGTATGGCTGTGTCATAAAAGGCTGTGTGATGAAGGATTTTTTTGCATATGAATAGTTTGTTCAATAGAAAGTTTGCATGGCATACTGGGAGGAAGATCTTGGTGGGTGCATTTTGATAATTAAGATTTGTTTTGGTGCTGTTCAGACTGATGGGTGTCCCATCCTGGACATCTTGGGAGCTGTGGCCACATACCCACTGCTAATTAAAATTCTTTCTGCGAGTGCACAAAAGTAGAGTCAGAAGAATTTGTCAGAATGGTGTAAGTGTAATAAGTTATTACACTTACAAATTATATCCAGCACTCAGAACAGCTTTCAGGTGGGCAGCTCTCTTTTACAAGTTGGCACTGCAGGCCCAACTGCAAGCAGTTGGAAAGCCTCATTCATGCTCTTTCCCCAGTCTGAGCTGCTAGACCAAAGACACCTGTAAAAATGAAGGGTTTGTTTCTACAGCTTATCCTCAGTGTGCACAGTCTCTGGAGCAAGCAAGCATGAAATCACTTTCCTCGTTCCATCAGGATTTGAATTACAGCAGTTACTTAGTTGGAAGATTATGGTCAAGTGTCTGCATCTTTCTTCTAACGCAAAACAGAAGATTGTTGTTACAGGGGAAATCTGGGCTATGCTTTCATGTGCCCAAATAGGTCAAGGTGGAAATGCTGGTGCTTTTCTGTAACGTTAGCATCCTGTCTAATTTTTGCTAATTGGTCTGCAGCTGTTAATCTTCCTGTCTGCAGTGTAATCTGATTAATGGCTGCTTGGGCTTTGAACAAGAGTTATGGGCAGATCCTTTTGGTAGATGGCATTAGCACCACAAAGACATCGTGGCTCACGTGGTAACTGCTGGCTTCCAAACCTCTTTGCCTTTCTAGGTATAATGCCAGGCCGGTACAACCAGGATGTGGGACAGACCATTCCTGTCTTTGCCTTTCTCGGTGCCATGGTGGTCCTGGCATTCTTTGTGGTGCAGATCAACAAAGCCAAGAGCAGGCCAAAGAGACGGAAACCGCGAGTGAAACGACCACAGCTGATGCAACAGGTTCATCCACCAAAGACACCTTCTGTGTGAAAGCTCTGCCTTGCCAAAGATGACCTCCTTTAACCGGTTGCTTTCCGGGGTGATGGATTGCTCCCAGTGGAGGTGCAGTGAATGTGCACCTGACATCATCTCATAGTCTTTGGTTTGTGGAGAGAAAAAAAGGAACCTCAGTTGATCATCTGTACATAAAACTGCAGCTTTAAGCAGCTGAAGCCACCAAAGACTTGAATACTGTTTAAATGGCTGCTTAGTCACTACATATCCCAAGATGGGGAAAATGGACCTTTTTTTTAAGCTGACCAAACTAAAATTTATTTGTTTAGAGGCTATTTTCTATATTTATTGTTGGGGAGGGCAGGGGAAAGTCACTTTAAGGACCTCTGCTAAGGAAAAACAAGTGCATTTTTTTGGATGGAATGCAATTTTCTAGAATGGTATTATGCTGAAGAGTATAACTTGCACCATTAAAGGAGGAAGGGGCTGAGAGAGACCAGTACAAATCAGTGAGGCATACTCCTGCAGTTTATTTTTATAAAGCCAACTACCATGATGTTTTGTAATTTTTGGTCATGATTTCACCGTTGTTGGTGAAGCAGATTTTTCAATAAATATGTTATCTATATGAAGCAAAGACAACGTGCTAAGTGGCTCTTCTTTCCACTGGCAGTCAAAGAGAGCAAATTGTTGAGTAGAGAATATTTTCATGTCTCCTGTGTTCCTACTATAGATTTGTCCTAACCAGCAGTATCCCAGCTTGCAGCTGGAGCACTTGCTTGACTTTGGAGCACTAACAGGGCAGTCATACAAACAGTACTCTGAGTGAATGCAAAGTTCTGAAAACCTTCAAAACTGAGCAGCACATAGTAAGGAGAGAACTCCCAAAGAGCTGTATAGAAAACTGTCATGGGGATGGCCTCTAACAGCACAGGGTGATGTCGCAGAGACAAAAACCCAGTCTCCTTTGGTTTGTCCTGCTTGAAAGCCTGCGAATTGTCATTGGCCTAAGTAGGGGTGTGGGCACAAGTGTCCCAGTGCAGAGCTGGTTAATGTTACCATCATTGAAATAGCTTCTCTCTTTTGTAGTGAAGCTGTGAGGTTTTCCCTGACAGCTACTTTCATTGTTGATCCGAATGAGCACCTTATTTTTAGGAGGAGCCAGGAGCTGGTGGCTGCCTGTGTTTGTGAATGGAATGGCACCCTGGGCAGGTAAGCAGTCTGCACTGGTGAATGGTCCTGGGTGAGTTTGTGGGCAGCTCTGGGCTTGGCTGGAGAAAGAGGAGGCAGGGACAGCCCTGCTGGGCCATCTGACTGCACCCATCCTCTTAGGGCTGACAATCAGGGGTGGTAATGGGCTGTGGGAAGGGCACTGCATGTAGTCTGGGGCAAGCCTATCCAGGTAGCCACGGATGTGTGGCCTGCAGAAGAGAGTGGGCAAACCAATTTTTCCTAACTTCAAGAGTGGTTGCCTTTGTCCAGCAGTTCTCTTCTGGAGGATGCACTGTAAGAGGCAACATCCTTTTGCCGTGGCAGAGAAGGCACTGAGCTTTTGTTTTGAAACTATTAGTGGAAGTTTGTTAGGGCTGAGAAGATGGTCCTAACGTTTGGCTGCTTGTGCCATCCCACTGGGGCTGGAGCCTATTGCTCCTCCCTTTCTGAACATAGATCCATAATGATAGGGAGGGGTTTTTCGGCATCTCACCTGTGACATTGGGGTTTCTTGTAGGACCAGCTGGCAGCAGCTGTGCAACTTGTCCAGGTTGTAAAAAAATCTATCAGTAAAGGTGTGAAATCTCAAGGGCCAGACCTCAGAAGGGGTTGCAGGTAGCAAAGCATAATTGTGGTCAGTGTTTTCATTTGCACAAAACAAGGACTCTGCATTTGCATTTTGGTATCTTCAGTGTCTTCAAAGATAATAATGTGGAAAACATCAACAGCACTTTTTTCACCTGCCAAGGAGACACAGCAGCAGGTAAAGGTGCCAACCCACAGGGACCCTCAGATTATGACTTGCAGCCCAGGGCTGGAGGACCCAGATAAATGGGAGAAGGGAAAAAATGTAAGGGAGGGAGCCCAGAGCTACTGAGCAGAGAAGCCATCCGTGGCTGCTGTGCTAGTATGGGAGATGAGCTGCACCCCTTTGGTTTGAGGTTCTTCTGTCAGAGGGAGATTGGAAGGCTTTGGTGCCACTTCTCAGATCAGTGCTAATGAGGAGACTTGCTCCTCATCGCAGGATTAATGAGAGATTATAGCTCTGCTGCAGCCTTGAAACCGGAATCAAGCTGTATCAAAGCGCCAGTCCGAATTAAGAGCCTTTCCCAGTGGCTGGTATTTTACAGCCCAGTGGCCAATTTCTAAGATGTAGAGGCCAATTATTTCCGAAGCCTTTGGTGTGCAGCTAATGAAGGCTTGGAAGGGCCCTTCTAAGTGTTTGTAAGCCCTGTAGGCGGCAGAGATGTAATGGAGGTGGCAGGCACAATTAGCCATCCATAATTCCTCCTAGCAGCTGATTAAAGTCTCTTTATCCGTTTTACTGAGATCAGAAGGGCACATATTTGGGAAATCAAAAATGTATTAGGGGCTGTCAGCCAACGCCAGGGCCAATGTGCTGAGCCCTGGGGCAGTGGCATGTGCCAGGAGTGGCACAGAGCTGCTGTGTGTCTCCCCATGTCAGGGATGGGCCCCTCATCCCTGTGGGGTGCAGCCTCCTCTCTGGGGGTCAACTGCAGCATCAGTCACCCCATCCTGTTGTCCTGGCATCCTTTTCACCTGCGTGGAGCAAGTAGTGGGATGGGATGGGATGGCTCCTCTCCATGGTCTCCCAGTGCAGGAAAGCGCCAGTGGGCTTTTATCTGCTGCAGAGACACGCAGGGGTGCTGGCCTCACCCTGTGCCCAACGAGTGATGAAGGGTGGGAGCTGCAGCTACCTTCCCTCACCCTTCCATATGCTCCATAATGCCCCGTGGTGGCAATTCGTGGGTGGGTGAACACGGCAGGCAGAGGGAGGCTGCCCACCCAGCCCTGTGGTGGGAGTTTCGTGGCTTGTGAGAGCGCAAGCCCCTAGCCCAGCCGCCCCGCGCTGGGCGCTGCAGGGATGCTGCGCTCTGTAGCAGCGCTCCGAGAGCCGAGAGCGGGACGGGGCTGTCCGTGGGTGAGCTGCTGCCGGGGGTTCCCACGGCCCCCTCCCCACTGCCCGCGGGGGCGGGGGGTCCGCGCAGCCCCGCGCTGCCCTTGCCCGCCCCCGGGGGGCCCTGCGGAGGGGCCAAGCTCCCCCGCCCGCCCGGCCACACCGCGCCGGGACGCGCCGCGATGGAGCGGGCGGCGGGCGAGGCCAGGCCCCTGCTGCCCGCGGCGGGGGCTCCGCCGGGCTCCCCTCGCCGGGACTCTCCTCCGCCGGCGCCGTCTTCATCCTGCTCAAGTCTGCGCTGGGCGCGGGGCTGCTGAGCTTCCCCTGGGCCTTCGGCAGGGCCGGCGGGGCCGTGCCGGCCCTCCTGGTGGAGCTGGTAAGGGTGGACTCGGGACGGGAGAGGGGCTGCGGGCAGCGGCAGCCCCAGAGGGAACCGAGGGGCGCCGGTCCGGGGAGGGGACGGAGGGAGAAGGGGGATCGCCTACTCTGGTGTTCGGGGGACTGGCGGGGACCCCATTCGCACAGCACCCCGTCCCGACGGGGCGAGGGCAGCCGTGCAACAGCCTTAAAGGGGTTGTTGCGGTGTCACCTTCGGGATGCTCTTTGCAGCTGAAGCCCCACTTGTAGCTGGCTTGTAGCTCAACTCGAAATAAAATGGATGTCTGCCCCCGTACCTGCCAAAACCCCCCCAAATCTAAACCCAAAGTACCACATAAGGTTTGTCTCCATCCTTTTGCTGACCTGTGTTACCCAGGGCCACAAGGTGATCTGGCCGGTGACCCGGTCCCTGGCCGTGGCCCTGCTGGCTCCCCTCCTGCTCTGGGGGTGATTGGAGGGTCGGCGTGGTGCTCCTTGCTGGCTCTGTCCCCGCAGGGCTCGCTGGTGTTCCTGGTGAGCGGGCTGGCCGTGCTGGGCTATGCCGCAGCCCTCAGCGCCCAGCCCACCTACCAGGGCGTGGTCCGAGCCGTGTGCGGGGCGGCCGTGGGGAAACTCTGCGAGGTCTGCTTCCTCCTCAACCTCTTCATGATCTCCGTGGCCCTCCTCAGGGTGGTGGGAGACCAGCTGGAGAAACGTGAGTTGTTTTCCGTGTCTGTATTTGGGGCTTGCTTGGGGCCAGCAGCCCTCAGGAGTGGGGGGGCGGTGGTCCCACGTGGATTGGGGTCACTCCCAGGATTTTCCTGGAAATTCTGAGGACTTGGGGCTCCCCGGTCCTGCCGTGGTGTGATGCTCCCGACCTCCTCGGGCCATCTTTCAGGGCACAGCTGACCACCCGCTGCCCCCCACAGTGTGTGACTCCCTGTACCCCAATGGGACACTGAGCGGGGACCCCCAGCTGCCCCCCTGGTACGTGGACCAGCGCTTCACCCTCTCGGTTCTCTGTGTCCTCGTCATCTTCCCTCTCTCCGTCCCCAGGGAGATTGGCTTCCAGAAGTACTCCAGGTACTACCTGGGCTACCCTGTGGGCTACCTCTAGGTACCCTGTGCCCTGGGTCACCTCCTCCCATGGAAGAGCCATGGGAGCCCCCCCTCTCTTCCTCCTGGCTGTGTGCTGATGCTCTCCCATCCCTGGCAGCATCCTGGGCACGCTGGCTGCCTGCTACCTCACTCTGGTCATCATCCTGAAATACTACCTGCAGGCAGAGAGCCTGAGTTTGACTGAACCCCCTCAGCCCTCCAGGTAGGAGGCTCAGCCCCATGTCCCTCCTGCCCTGAACGCCATGGCATGAGCAGTGACACGGGACAAGGCTGGAGACAGGGCACCCCTGCGCCCTGTGTGTGGTGAAGGTGAGCTGGGGGCAGCTCACAGTGGATGGTAGATCCCAGCCCCAGCTTTCACCCCATCAATCACCCTTTTTCCCAGGATCACTGGGCAAGAGATTCCAATAGTGGCTGCACAGTTTATAACACAAAGGTTTCTTTTCCATGATAGCCTCATGTCCTTTGCTCTGTGCTTCCTCTCCACATGCCACAGGTCCTCCTCCTGGACCTCCATCTTCAGCGTCATTCCAACCATCTGCTTTGGCTTCCAGGTAGGTCACCCTGCCCCCTCTGGCCCCACTGCCCCGGCAGTGCTGGCAGTCCCCATGGCATCCCAGAGCACGGGGACGCCGTCCCTTGAAGTGCAAACCTTGAAGTGCAGGTTGCGTGGAACGGCACCAGAGGTAGCTGCGGGGCAGGACACAAGTACCTGGGAATGGGGCAGAGCAGGACAGGGCACCTGTAGGTGGGAGGGAGGATGCTGGGGGTGGGGGCTGTCCCTGCATGGGGCCCCAGCGCTGTCCCCCCTTGCCTTGCAGTGCCACGAGGCATGTGTGGCCATCTACAGCAGCATGCGCAACCAGAGCTTCTCCCACTGGGTCGCCGTCTCTGTGCTCTCCATGCTCATTTGCCTGCTCATCTACTCCCTCACTGGTAACCCCAGCACCAAACCCTTCTCCCCCTCCTTGCCCTGGGGGTTTCCTCTCCTCTTGGCTCACCCATCCTCCTCGGGGTTCCTCTGTCCTGCTCACTGCACCGCCGCCCACCCCCACCTCCCTGTCAGCAGGGGTCTATGGCTACCTGACCTTTGGCAAGGCTGTGGCGTCCGATGTCCTGATGTCCTACCCAGGGAATGACCCGGTTGTCATTGTCGCCCGCCTGCTCTTTGGGGTCTCCATTGTCACCATTTACCCCATTGTGGTGCTGCTGGGCAGGTGAGGGGGGTGGTGACAAGCTGGGTGTCCCCCCAGCCGGTGCAGCTCCTCTGGATGCCATCAGCCCCCCCCAATCCTCCCTCCCTCCCAGATCGGTGGTGAAGGACTTGTGGTCAAGCCCGAAGTGCGGGGCCTTGGCGGTGTCTGAGGCACACGAGCGGCGGAGCCGGGTGGCACTGACGGTCACCTGGATGGCCGCCACGCTCAGCATCGCCCTGTTTGTCCCCGACATTGGCAAAGTCATCGAACTCATTGGGGGCATCAGCGCCTTCTTCATCTTCATCTTCCCAGGCAAGAGCAGGCAGGGGGAGGGAGGGAAGCAGTGGGGAGTCACTCTTGCCAAGGGCCTTGCTGCAGTGGCAGGTGGCCTGTCCTGGCCCCATTTTGGGGGTGCAGGGCTGTGCTTGTGGGGGACAATGCAGTGGGGCTGGGTGAGGGGTGCTGTGCTGGTGGAACTGAGCTTCTGCACTGACAGCAGGGCTGTGCCTCGTGTGCATGACTGGGACCCGCAGCCTTGGGCCACGCAAAAAGTGAGTGTCTGCGTGTTCAGCAGCGGTGGGGGCAAGGGAAGGGACGGGGCAGGGTGTGGCAAGTTTTGGGATGTGTGTTTAAGCATGTCTGCGGTGCCCCTGGGGGAGCAGCAGAGTGAGGATGGAGGTTATGTGCTGGGGGGTCCTGTCCCCCATGGCAGGTGGAGGGAGCACCCCAGGACCTTGGGGTCTTGGTCTGGAGGGTGCTCTGGGGGGCCGTGTCTGGGGAGGGGCGAGGGTGCCCCAAGGGGTGCCAAAGTGCTGCAGGGGCCAAGGCAGAAGGTGAGCAGGGGCACGCAGGTGGGTGACAAAGGCTTGGAGAGGTCCCTTGGGGAGACCTGCGAGAACATGAGCCTGTCATGAGGAGAGGGGACAACACAACCTGGGGTGATGGAGACTGCAAAGGGACAGTCCCAGCCTGGGACAGTTTGGGAAGGAGCTCGGTGCTGAGGACCTCACGACAGAGCAGCAGCAGGGCTTGGGGTGAGTGCTGCATTCCAGGGGCTTAGTATGGGGCCGAGGGGAGCTGTGTGCCTGGGGGGGGAGGGAACAGGGAGGTACAGACCCAGGGGTCCCAGGAGTGGGGTTGGAGCCAGGCAGGGGACAGGGGTGGAAGCACGTGGTAATAGGATGGGGCTGGGGGTGTGTAGGATGGCTGTGCCCGAGCACAGGGTGGATGGATGTGGGTCTGTGCTCCCTCAGCAGGGCCACTGGGCACAGGCAGGATTGGGAATGGTGGTGGCATCTGCCAGGTGTTTGACCAAGGTTCGTGTGTCATTGCAGTGGACACTGGGGTTGGCCCAGAGGGGCTGCTGGGCTCTTCAGCCATGCACTGGGAGCGAGGCAGAGGAGCAAAGCAGAGGAGGCTGACCCTGCAGAGAGCTCCACAGCCAGAGGAGCTGGAGTGCAGGGGTGGCCCGTTCTGAGGTCAGCTCTACCCCAGCAGCCTCTGCTCGTGTCGCCGCAGGGCTGCTCTCATCGCCTGGGGCGTTCTCTCCGTTCTCGGCGGTGCCTTCGTCTGCGGGCAGAGCGCTGCCCTGGCCGTGCTGGGGCTGCTGCGCTGAGGGGCCACAGACCCCCATGGTGACTGCCACCGTGACCCCCTCACCATCCTGCCCTGGACAGATGCCCCGAACACAGCCACACCACTGGATCCCATGGAGGTTTTATTTGGCATCACTGTCCCTGTTGTACAGTGGCTAATAAAGACAGGACAGGGTATTGGCAAGGGTCCTGTGCCACACACCCTGAGGGACCCCCACGCGTGGCAGGGTGGGTGTGGGGTTGGCACAGACAGACACACACACAGACAGAAGTACAGACCCCAGGAAGGAGGGAAGGCAGCCACCCTCATGCCTGCAAGGCACCAGCTGCAACTGTGCACATGCAAAGGAAACCCGTTGGAACCCCCCACACCTGGAAAGGACTAAGGGGTGCCTTGGGAGCAGGGAAACCCCCCTCTGCCACCACCCTGACTCCCCCCTGGGACACGGGTCCCCATCCCTGCAGGCACACACACTCTGCACCAGGCACAGCCTCCCCTCCCCAGTCTCCTCCCTGGTGGCCCCTGGGGACTAGACAGACCCCCAACCTGCTCAGTGCTTTCGGGGGACTCCAGCCTCCCATTCCCATCCCTGCTTCCTGGTGCCTGCCTGCCTGCACCCACCGCCTCCACTCCCTGCCTACCTATGTCTGGGGGATGTCCCCCTCCCCAAACCCTGCCAGCCCCTCCCTGGCAGTCCTTCTGGCCCGGAAACCACCCCACACCAGGGAGAGATGGCCCAGGTGATGGGGTAGCTGAGGGAGGGCTCTGTGGGGTGGGGGACACACACATGGGGGTTTCCTTCACTGCAGCCAGGTCACACTGACACCTCCCCCAGCCATGCAGGGGGTCACGGCCACCCCACAGAGGGGACAGGTGCTGGTGGCCCCCCAGCACCGACGGTCACTCTCGGCTCAGGGTGCACCAGGCAGCTGCAGGGGAACATCACTGGAGGGTCACCCTTGCCCAGCCCTGTGTCACCCTAACCCCCAGCCCAGCCAGCTCAGCCCATGCTGTCCTCCACACCATGCCACCTGCCCACCCTTGCTCTCCAACAACTGGAGAGGTGCTGGCTGCCCAGGGGTCCCTGCCCCCTCCCACTCTGGGGTGGCTCCCCTCCTACCTGGCACGGCCACGCTTGAGATGGCCTCAGGCTGGCTCAGCGTGTCCACCTTGACGTGCTGGAAGCTCTTGCTGATGGCACTCTGCAGGTGCCTGTGCCGGCATGGGAGAGAGTGGGTGACACCCAGCCCCCCCCCCAGAAACACCATCCCAGCCCCCCACAATGCCATGGGCTCTGGCAGGGCTGGGTGCCAGCAGTCCTGCTCACTTCCCCTTGGGCAGAGCACCCTGCCTTGGTTCAGGACAGTGACACCTCCCATCACCCCTTCCAAAGACATCGCTAGGTGGGAGGTGGAGAGAGACCCACACCAACCCCCCTGTCCTGTTTACAGCGAAGGGACAGTCCTAGGACAGACAGACAACTCCTCAGTCCTGCCATCAGACAGGAGACAGAGCTTGGGGCTCTGCTGCTCCAACAGCCCTTCACACCCAAGCATCCCAAAATGGACTGTTTTCACCCCCTCCCCTACCTCTTCCAGTCTTCCTCGGTCTCCCAGAACTCATACACGATGAAGGTGACCCCGTCAGGCAGCTTCACTGCGGTGACACTGGCAGGAACAGGGAGAGGGGTGAGACCCCACCCTGGGGCATCCCTCCCCGCTGTGGAGCCACAGATGTGCTCTAGGGTGGGCTACTGAGGGGGGACGCAGCCCCAGCAGCCCAGGTAGGGGTAGCCCCCCCATCCCAGCACTTCCCAGCCCATACAAAAGCATTGTTGGTGGCTGAGCACGACGACATCCCAAATCCTGGCTGTTTTGCATCAGACCTTCACTTGGACCCCACTCCAGCCCACCCCAAGCCCCCCATCTCCCCAGCCCCATGACGTGCAGCTGCTGGTGGTACTCACTGGAAGCAGTCCCTCTCCCCAGCCACGCTCTTCAGGTACTGCTTCAGGGAGCTGCAGAACTCGCCCAGGTGCTTGTGCGACACCGTCATCTCCTTCCGCACCAGGAGCAGGTACTGCCAGGCCCCAAACACAGCGACATGTGAGACCCCAAAAACACAGTGACCCCCCTCAAGTGTGGCTCTGTGCTGCAGGGCAGCCCAGCACCCACGGGTGGTGGTTGGGCACACTCACCGTGCAAGCTGTGCTCTCGCTGTCAGACAGCCGCTGGTGCAGGTCAAACCAGAGGGTCTGGGAAAAGGAATAAGCAGCAGAGGAGGGGTGTAGATTGGCTGAAGCTGTGTGTCCCTCCCTGCCTTGTGGGTCTGTCCCCAGCATTTGCAATGACTGTGCCCCCTTCTCTGCAGGGAATGGGCTCCCGAGAGCTGCTTGCACCTTTGTGTCCTCCAGTCAGGACCCTCTGCAAAAGCTCCCTGTGCTCCCAGTGCAGCCCACATCCCCAGCACCATGTCCTCATCCCTGCCCCAAAACAGCTGAGGCAAGGTACCTGAATTGTCCCTGGGATGGCAGAACAGCACCCCACAGGGAAATGCTGACCCTTACCTTGTCCTCCAGCTTGCCAATCAGCTTAGCCAGCCTGTTGATCTGGCCCTCCAGCCCCTCTGCCTTGGTATCGGGGGAACCTGTGCAGAGCCAGGAGACAGGGATGCAGTGAGGGCACCTGCAGGCACCCCCTGAGAGCCCCGTGCTGCTGCTGGGACCTGACAGCTCTGAGCCACCCCAGGCAGCCAGCACTTACCAGTCTGGAAGCTCTTTCCTTGCTCCCTGGGGACCATCCAGGTGGTGGGAGAGTAGCTGGGCACGGGGTTGTCATACCAGGTGTCACTCAGGCCATGACCATCCTTGCTGGGGTAGTGCCTGGAACCAGAGAGCACACAGGGTGTCAGGACAGCAGAGCTGGGTGTGCACAGAGTGGCAGGAGCCAGCCCAGGGGAGCCAGCACAGGAGCATCCTTTCTGGCAGCTCTGCCAGCCCCCTTGGAGAGCAGCAGTGCCCACCCTGTGCCCAGGCAGTGCAGGCTTCCTTCCTGCACCACCCTTTGGCATCAGCCAGTGTGGGGAGTGGGGCAGAGGAATGTCAGAGGACTGCTCCCAGCAGCCATCACTTTCCTGCTTATGGAACAGCACAGCTCTCCTGGCACCACCAGCAGCCCTCAGGGACTTTTTCAGTCCTAGACAGACACACAACATGGGGCATTCAGGCCCCTGTAGCTGTGCCCAGCCAACTGGCTGCACCTTCCTGGGGCTGGTTTTACAGTCCAATGGCTTTGGTGACTTTCAGACAAGAAAAGTTGCTGTCACACAGGCTGCCCATGCCCGAATGGCTGCCCATGAGCAGGGGCAGAGATGCCTGGCTGTGTATCCATCCCACTGACTGACTGCAGCTGCAGCTCTCCTGGAGAGCAGAAACACATCCACTGTAGAGTTTCCTCCACCCCGCTTGCTTTCTCTGGGTCTGCAAAGCCCATTTGGCCTGGAGGTTTCTCAAAGCTCCAAAAAACTGTCCTTAACCACTTCCACAGATGGAGCATCCATAATCACCATCCAGCCACAGATCCTCCTCAGTGGTCCTCCCAGGACCTCATTTATTTGCAAGCCAGAGAGACTGCTAAGACCTGCCATCCTCACAAGGGCTTGCAGCTGCCATCCATGTGTGTGAGATGGGAATGGCTTTGGGGAAGAATGATCCTCTCCTTTCTCCTCACCAACAGGAAGCCTGAGCCAGAGGGAGAGGCTGAGCATCTCCAAGGATTTCCAGTGTTTCCTTCCAGCAAGAGCAGCTCTGTGCCAGCTGACTGTTGACAGAGGTGCCGGGAAGCCCTTTGTTAGTCAAGCAGCTCCCAGCTGGAGACAACGTGCTGAGTGCCCTGGAGCCAATGGGCACCAGACCAGCCAGCATCTCCCTGCCCTCCTGTCCCTCCCCTGGCACCTGGCTCCTCCAGAGCACAGCCCCTGGTGCTCTTTCCCCAGCTCCCCTCAATATCAGCCAGTGTGGGCTCCACCATACACACAGGAACACGATGTGCCAATCTGGTGCCAAAGAACATCTCCAAGATAAGGAAGCAAGGACAACAATAAAGGTGGCAGGAACACCCCTTTACTACAGGCTGTGCAATTATCCCACTGCTGGTCCTGGGTAATCCCCTGTCAATAGACAGGAAATTAGGCAAAAACAGGCAGAGATTTGTTTTAATCATAATTTAATGAGGTATCTCAAGCTTGGACCTCTGCCTTCACACTTTGTTCTACAGCCCTTTATTCTGGTGCTTTTTAGGCCACCTCTTTGTCTTCATGTGGATGCAAGAGATAATTTTTTTTTGGTGGGATTTATTTTTCTTTTAAGCTATTATCTTCATGAGAAAACAACTACAATACTCCCCATTACGATCTGGGCCCACACATCAGCAAATAAAAGCCAGCAAAGTCTTTCATGGGCTCTAATTTCTCTGCCTGATGTTGGGTTTGTTTCCTCTTCATTGTTTCCCAGGAGTTCCTACTTTTTGTACAAGGTTTGCCACAAAACAAAGAGAAGAAAGCGATGTGAGATGATGAAACCCACAGCATTCCTCCTAGAAAAGCTGGTGAGATGATGCCAGAGCTGCCCAGGTCTCACTGTGTGCCAGAGTGGTGTCTTAGGAGGGAGCTGAGATTTTCACTCTCTGTGGTCTCTGTGCCCCTCTGCCCACCCATGGCTTGGGGAAGCCAAAGCATCCCCATGTAAGCATTCTGAGGCCTCCTGGCTTGAAGGAATGGCAGGAGAGGGGTTTGTTCCATGAGTGTCTGACAAAGAGTTTCCGTGTCAACCTGTCCTGGCTACAGCTGGTGACGATGGCACTCTGGAGAGGTGAGTGACACTGGCACTGAGGGGGCTGTGCTGAGGTTTGACCTGTGCTGCTGGGAGCTGCTGGGAACCTGAGGACTGCACGAGAGTGAGGGACAGGGCAGGAGAGAGTGGTGGAGAAAAGTCCCCAGAGTTCAGGGCACTGGGAAGGGAGGCAAAGAGAAAGGCAGCGACTCACCCAGCTCCCCTTTGCACAAAGTCTGCTGCATCTCCCTCACCCCACAAATGCATCCTTCTCCTCCCCCTCCACCCTCCTGCCCCAGAGGAGGGTAGGAGTGCTGCAGACCTGGCAGGGTTGGTTTGCTCATCGATGGCATCCACAGCACTCTCCACAGAGCTCAGCAGTGACTGCGTCTGGTTCGCCGTCTCCTTCAGCAGGAAGCGAGTCACGAACTGATCCACGTTGCTGCCGCTCTCGTACACCTGCAGGGGCACACAGGGAGTGTGGTGAGTGCCAGTGTGGCCACACAGCACCACCAGGGGCTCCAGCCAGTGCCACATCTGCCCAGCATCCCATGCACAAGCTGCTGCCCTCTGTGTCCCTGCAACGTTAAGAGGTGTTACCCAAAGCCCAGAGCTGCTCTCTTTAACATGACCCTAAATTACCTTATATTGCCTTGCAGCCAGTGAAAAAATGCTCCTCTAAACCCAAGCTTGCCAGCACCACTTTTTTGCAGACTCCAACCCGTCAGTGTCTGCTGGGACAGCACATTGCCCAGGCAAACCCTGCTGGGCAGTCTGTCCCTGTGTGCTGACACCTCCTGGCATGGGACTCCTCTGGGAGGGACTCAGAAATTTTTGGAGCCATGAGAAAGGGAAGGTTGCTCCTGGCTCCCTGCATTCCATCAGCAATGACCCCACTCAGGGGACCAGAATGGTCCCAGCACTGCTGGTTATCTGAGCATGCAGCAGTACAACATGAGCACCCCAAGCTCCCCAAAGCAAATTATTCCTGTTTTATGGTGAAGCTATTAACAAGGGTTATTTCCATGGCAACTGGAGCAGCTCTGCAAGAACCCACAGGGCCTTTATCTCTGCCTTTATTTCCCATATTAAATCATAAAAGAAGAATGAGCGGATGGAAAAAGCCCTTTGGGGAAACTGATCACAGAGCTGATTTCTCAGCCCTGGTTTTGTATGGAAGCACTAGTTTCTTGATGGCTTCTTGAGCATCCAGTTAGCAGTGGCTAATAACTTCTGTCTAACACAAGAAAACTTGCTCCTCTCCCTGTCACAGGCACAGTGTTTCTGGGGGACATGCAGGACATGGTGATCCTCCATGGATGGTGATGCACAACATGGAGATGGTGATGCTGAGGCCATGCAGGGTGCCCTGCCCATCACCTCCTGCCCCTGCTGCCTGTAGCACCACTGGGTGCAAGGAGAGAGGTGCAAGGAGGGCAGGATCCATGGGCTGCATTGCTCTTCCATCAGCACAGCCTGTCCCAGGACACTGCTCAGATGGAGACAGGACTGTCTCAGGGCACTCATGGGCTGCAGCAGATCTGCATGAGAACCAAGCACTGGGATGCTCCTCAAGTTTAGGGGTGCATTAGTGGGATTGTGACAGTGCACAGGTGGACCCTAGCACCTATTGAGCCTTTGTTCAAGCAGGACCGTGCTCCCCTCCACAGCCTTGGTGCTCTCTAGCACAGCCCAACTCACTCAGAACAAAGAATATACACTACATGTGTATGGGTGTTCTTTCCAAGCACATTATATATATACACACAGACAGACATGTCACATCTGAACAAGTGTGTACAGACAGTGCACTGAATCCTTTGCTGAAGTACCTCAGCCTTCCCCTTCCTCTGCCCTCATGCTTTGGGAGGAGCCCCACATCAGGCCAGATGTGCCCCTTTTCCCAGGCAATTATTTGATAACATAATACATCTTCCACTGTCCACACTGTGGCTAAGGAGGGTGTATTAAACTGATAAATTGCCTTGGCAAACACGTAACATTGCATCTGGGATCAAAACTAATTTCTTTTGCCCCCTCCTTAGCTGCTCCCCCTGGCTCCTCCTGCCTGCTGCCAGCACTCTGCCCATGATGAGGGTGTAAATGTATTAATCAGGCACTCAGACAGCCTCTGCTGTAATTACAGATGAACGCTCACACCAACTGCTGCCTCTTGGGGTCTGGATTTTTCACTACCTAGCTACAGCTTATAATCCTCATTCAGCTTTAGGAAAAATCATAGAGGGGATTTACACATTCATTTAAATCAGCATAACTCCCTACATACAGATTGGATGGATGGATGGATGTTGGGTACAAAGCTGCTCCAGCCAGTGCACAGAATATTGGGGTGTTGGTGAAGACCTGGTACTTTTTGGCAGTCCAGTAAGTCAAATAGCTCTGAAATCAAAACAACAGTGATTTTTTTTCTCCTGCTTAACTAACTGGCCATTTGCCAGCCCAGCTGTGACATTGGCACTCAGAAGCTGAGTCAGAAACGCATGTGCTTAGAGGTTTTTTCAGCAAAAAGGCTCTCCTCTAACATGTGTCTTCTTCAGAGCTGCAAAAACAAACCATTAAAAAGACCAACTATAAAGGAATCCTTCCCATTGTCTTATTAAAACATTTGTCAGACTGTCCTAGTGAGATTTAATGAGGTTTGGTCTTATTAATTCCACCCTGAAGAGTTATTTCCTCCTTGCTTAGCTTGAGAAGCTAAAATATTTATGGAGATAATATAAGAATTGCTGCTCAATGAAGCTGCTCTGTACATCTCCAATCCTGCTCTTTTCCATCCATCATTTCCAGGCAGACTCTTTGCTGAACAGCCTGGCCTTGACCTCTTCTGCTGCAAACAGGTGGCTGAGAGTGTTTGCAGTGAGCAGCAAGTGTAAAAGCCTCATTGAAAGGATGGCCTTGACATTTCTGTGTTGAAGGCTCTCAGGAGAGCCTCAGAAAGCGTCATGGTTTGACAAACCAGGACATGAGACAGAGACATTCAATAATGAGAGAAGAGTGGGGAGAAGCTTGCTTTATTGGGGAATTATTGCCCAGGGCTGGGTCTCTGGTTAGCTGGCTGAGATCCAAGCCCCAAATCCACTCCCCTCCCTCACATCACAGGCTTTTCATGTGTCTGTAAGGCACCTTCTCACACCCAGGGGCAGCCAAAACAGGGGCACAGTCTGCTCAAAGCCTCACCACTGCTCTGCCAGCTTTTTCCTATATGCACTCACCCAAAACTGCCCAAATTCTGGCACAGAATAATGAAAACCCCTCTGGGATGTGTTACCTGTGCAAACCCCAGCTGGGATTTTGATGCTGTTGAGTGATTGGGGTTGCTGACCTGTGCCAAGCTTCCCTCACCAGACACTGCAGGTGCATACCT
This sequence comes from Entomyzon cyanotis, assembly GCA_024500445.1. Classification (NCBI taxonomy): domain Eukaryota; kingdom Metazoa; phylum Chordata; class Aves; order Passeriformes; family Meliphagidae; genus Entomyzon; species Entomyzon cyanotis. Next base: position 8,603,253 of record JAKEPQ010000743.1, read on the forward strand.
AAAAATGGGCTCTCATGGCCATGTCCTTGTGGGTTTCAAATATTAGAGAAGGAGAGTTTCAATGTTGTTGAACATCACAAAGCTTCTTTATTGGCATTTTTAAAGGTCACTATTCAGCTCATTAAGACTACAGGATGTAAAATATAGATTATTCTGCACCACCTATGGACTCGGAGACCCACTGTGACCACCCCACATTTTCCCTGTGCCTCACAAGGTTACAGCCTGACCAACAAGGCTTCCCAGTGGTGGTTTGCAGTGAAATTGGCCCAATTGGCTGGCAATTACCATGCCTAGGGACACCAATGACTTCTCCCACTGTTAATAACCACAGTCCAAGCACACCCACAGAGCGATGCCACCGAACTGAGAAGGCTTTTCAGTTGGAAACCAAAGGCAATTCTGTTTCACCCACACTTTTCCTTCAGTTAAAAAACCAAAACCCAACAACAAACCTATTGCCATGACATAAAACACCCACCAAGCCTCACCCTGGGGTGATGGAGAGGTTATCTTCCACCCACCCAGCCCTTCAAAAACCAGGCATGTGTTGCACTGTAACCTCTGAGTGGCTGATTTAAATTCATTTCTCATAATTGCCTGTTTGCTTCCAAGAGATATTTTCTTACAATTAGAATAACACTCAGACCTGCCTCTTGCTCCTTTCGCTCCTCCTGACTCTTAAATCCCTTCCAAAGCAGAGACCCAAAACTGATTGCCTGGCACATAATCAGTAGGGGAAACCTGAAGAGAACAGACATTTAAATAGTTGATAAATGAAAGCATTACCATATGAAAGACCCCCAGCCTTCCTGAAAGAGCTCTAAAAAACCAAATGAGACACCTGTTCAGATTAAGAACATGACAACAGCATCATATGGGTTTTAAAAGCCTTTTGCTATAAAATCCTCCTTTTGCAAATCTCAGTGTTGGACCCTTCTCAGCTCCTGAAGGTCTCCTGCCATGGATCCTTCCCAAGCAATTTATCACAGGACTTCTCTGTTCTCACTATTAGAGAACCTCCCTGCTGCAATGGAATCCCATAATTTCTTTGCAGCCACGAGGGTGAGAAGGGCAGGTATCTGCTAGCCTGCAGATGAGCTGTGCTGCATCTCCCTGAGGTCACCAGTGGACCCAGATCTGGCTCCTTTGCACCCTGTCCACTTGCCCAGCAGGCTAGGAAGTGTGACCTCCTACTTCTGAACACCCTGACTATAATCAGCCTTTTGCTTCACACAAGTTCCTAATTAGCTGCATTTAGTACCCACAAGGCAGCAATTTAACACATATTTTATTTCAGTTTTCCAAGGAAAGTGCAGATTTTGTTTTCCAAACATGACCTACTCAAAAGACCCTGCAGACGTCGTTGGGTGGGATGGTCAAGCTGCTGGAGGCTCAGCCTGGCTGTGCCAGCTGCTCATGCTTTGATTTGCTCCCTGCCTTTCCTTTTGGTTGCTCCCTTGAAGCTGCTCTTGGACTGCTTGGCAAGACAGCAGCACTGACACCTGGGGGATTTATTCCCTTCACCATTCAATTTACCTAAATCCCAGGAGCAATAGACTTAAATGAGAGGGATGAGGAGGAAAATCATGTTCTACAGGAGGTCCATGACAGCTGGAGCCAGGACAGCACAAGCAAGACCACCAGAGATGAAGTTCTTCCTTTTCAGAGGGACTGGAGGGACATGAACTTTGCAGCGACAGACAAGCAGAAGAGCAGTGAATGAGGATCTTCATCTAAAAATAAGTTCCAAAAGAGACCTTAAGATTCATCTCCCTGCCAGTCCCTGCTCCCCACAGTCTGGCAGCCCAGCTGGATCTGACGCACAGCCCTGTGGAGCTGGCAAGAAAGTCGCTCCGGATGGCATCACATGGAAAAGCAGCTTTCTGGTCTGGAGTCTGAACAGAAAAGTTGGGGAAAATTCAGTTCTTGCAGAACTGAAGCAGCACATTTTGTTTTAAATTGTGGTGCAATATTTTCTTAAATCAGTTTCAGAGAAGAGCTGCAGAAATACTTTCTGAGAAACAAAAAAAATGCACCTCCTTTCCTTTGAGATTATTCTTCAACTATAAAGTTCCATAACTTTTCCAGAAATCAACATCTAGTTTTTGCTATAGAAATTGATACAGAAATGGTTCACAAATGTGTCATTCAAAACACATGGAGAGTTGACTCAACCTTTACCAATTCATGGACCCATCACCACTGTTTTCTTTGCTCAGCCACAGCCATTCACCATGATTACATCTTTAACTGCATCATAGGAGCATTTCAGAGCTGGTGTGTTATCATAAAATCACCCATCCAAGAACAGGAAAAGCAAGGCAATTGATAATCCCAAAAACCATTCTCTCCCCATCAAAGGTGCAAAGGTGAGGATGGACAATGCTCTGAGCCCCCCAGAAAAGGCAAACTGGTCATTTGAGGAAACAACCTGATCCTTAAAAAAGAGACAAATGCTTCCAAGGGGGAAGATAATGACAAATTGTGCAGGATCTCCTGGGGTTCAGCCAGGTATAAAGCACCAGGAGACAAGCTGTTCCTGCACTCAGCAGCAAGGAAGCCAAAGCAGTATTTCTCCAAAGGATAGCCTAGTTTGGGATAGGATATGAATCAGCCAGGAGAGAAGATGGAACCACCAATGTGCTGCACTGCAGTGATACCTCAGGGGCTTCAAACCCAGACCAGAAGCCATCAGCTATTGTTTATGTAAACACCACGAGCCAAGGCCAGAGCACGAGGTCTGTGAGAAGCCTTGAGTAGCTCACACTGCCTGGGCTGGGCACAACCCAGAACTGCCACTACTGTGCTGCTGTTTCACCCTGCCATGGGTCTGTCCCCTGCCATGGCACAGCCCTGCCCCAGGGACCTGACACCCTCAGGGTGAGCACCAAATTCATTCAGCAGAGCAGGAGAATCCATGCTCGGGTTAAATGAAAGGCTGAGATAAAGGATTAGTCAGAGGATGGGAGGAAAAGATTCTTTTTGAAGATTATTTCTACTTACTATTTTATCTCGAGGTGTCATCGTTCAGAAAAGAGCAATATCACTTTTGGCAAGCTTAAGTTTGGCAGGTAAGAATGCAAATAAGAGCACTCTGTATTGCAGATCTGGGCTGTGCTATAAAACAAAAAATACCATCCACCATTTATAGCATCCAAGACTGCTGGCAGATGGTTCTTGCTCTGGGACTCTGACTGAGCTGCTCAAACAAGCACATTGCAGTTTGCTGCTGGGAGCTGAAAACTGGGGGAGACCCATGGCCAGCCTGGCACCAGCAGCAGGGAGAGGACATCTGCTGCAGCATGTCCACTGAGCCCCAGGAACATCTACTGCCCAACAGAAACCTCTTCAGGAAGAAATGATTTGTCTCTAAATTTGAGCTGCTTCATCCTTGAGCACGTTCATCACTCAGCATTTTTTGGATTTCTTTGCAGCTTGCTTTTAAAGTTTGCCTCACCACTTAAGGTCAGCCTTGCTGATGTTTCCATGGTCAGTCCTGCAAAATGCTTAATTGGCAGGAGCTGGGAGCAGGAGCAATCCCAGTGCAGCTGGCAATGGAAGCTGGACCTGACAGGAACAGGGCTAATTGAGCCTCTCTGGCCCAAAACCCCACACTGGTTTTTTACCAAGCTAAGTCACATTTCCCAGGGTGTCTGCAGGACACTGGGCACAAACCACATCCTTCCCACTCATATTGGTTTTGGTATTTGCTGACAGCACTATAGAACAGTAAAAGGGAATTATATAAGAACATCTCCTGCTGTCAGCTTTATTTAGAATCCAAAAGTTCATTTCCTCTCTCTTCAATTTAACTTTGCATTCCCAATCGTCACCGGCAGTCATTTCAACGTGGCATGGACATCACTGTATCGGAAAATAATTGCAATGACAGATTTTGTTTTGCTGTGTGAGACCTTCCACTGCTGAAACTAATTACTGCTGATACTTTATAAGCTCCTCCAGCACGAGATAATTGCTGCTTTCTCTTTCTACAAGCGAGAAATAATCAGTTGTCTTTTAAGGTGAGAAATACAAACAGCAATTAAATGCCATGGTTCTCCATGCCCTCTCGTCAGCTGGCACCTCTTCTCAGAAAGACAACATGGAAGAAGGTTAGGCTTCATTTATTGTTTGCCCCGAATACATTGTTTGAAAGGCAGGGAATAAGAACACTCCTAAATAATCAATAGTTTTCTCCAGGTTATGAAATATGTATTTTATTATGGAGAAGCAGGAGCAGCTCACAAGCAAAGCAGTTTGCTTGCAAGTTGCAATGCTCAGCATCATCACCAAGTCCTTTGCCACAAGAACAGGGGCAGGGACAGACACAGGCTCCAGCATCAGGGGACACAAAGCCACACTTGACTCTAACAAAACCTGCTGCTTTGGCCATCTTCCCCCTCTTCCACTGTTTCTAAAAATATATATTAAATGTATGAATCTTCTAAACATCCTGCTACCCCATCAGCATGGGGCTCTTGGTTACAACATCACTTGGGGAGGAGATGGAGCAGAAGGAGACTGCTCCATCCCTGAAAGTGTCCAGGGCCAGGCTGGATGGGGCTTTGAGCTCCACTGGTCTATTGGAAGGTGTCCCTGCCCATGGCAAAGTGGTGGAACCTGATGAAATTTTAAGCTCCTTCCAAACCAAACGTATCCTGTTTGAACACTGGAGATGAGTTTCTCTGCCACCCACAACAGCTTGTTTTCTGTTGGCTTTTCTTTTCCCCTGCTTCTTTACCTGAACAAAGTGCCTGCCTTTGAATAATTCATTGATGAGGTTTGTACCACTTTGTTCACAAAATCACAGCGGGGAGCAGTTTTTCATTAAATACTTCTTTGCCAGCTTCTCTCTGTGATGGAGTCTTGCTCTGCTTGTTCCCTTGCCAAAAGTCTGCCAGGCAGCACAGAGCAGCACACCCCACGGGCTGATAAAATGAGGGAGGGGAGGATTCTGGGGCAGAACTCCCTCAGCTGGCATGAGAACTGTCTGCATTTGAGATGAGAGTGTTGTGATCCTCCAGTGTCACAGAAGGAAGATGCCTCCAGTGCTTCAGATCTCCCTGTTTCTCTCCACAAAATCATGGTGAGGTCACCAGTTAGGTTTTGGTAAATAAACTTGACCTGTTGAAAATAAGGCAGGTGAATCCTGCCACAATTTGCTGAATCAAGGAGGGACAAAAATGTTCTTCTTATGAGTGGATTGGGATTGTGAATAACCATCCTGCTTCTGCTGCAGATGTCTTATGCAAGGTAATACCCAAATGCTCAGATGCCTAATTTATAAGCAGGGAATAAACCATCTTCTTCTTGCAAAATATTAGGAAGAATTAGTCATATATATTCACATCACATTGAAAAAGCAGTGGTGGAAGGCATCATGAGTAACAAGCTGGAATGAATTACTAAAATCTCTATTAGCATGTTAACATTTATTTAAAACACATAGTTGGCAAACCTGATGGTCATGAAAATTGCTAATAATGAATATAAATGGGATATGAAATGACACAGAAACTTAATCATAAAAATGAACTATTACTGTTGTCCTGATTTTTTTTTACCCTTTCATAATGTTGATAAAAATTCACTAACACTTCAGACAGATCAGTGCTTGGCCAAAGACTTTTGTCTTTAATTTACATGGCAAGACATCCACATATTAAATATGTGCCTTCACTTTCCATGCTGCCATCCTCACAAACATCAAAAAGGATGGATTTTGATCAAGCAAGGAAATCAGGTTCTTTACTCAACAGCAAGAGAGGAGCAAAATTTGCCATTTCCCATTCCAACTCCTAAAACTTCTTATCATTGTCACTTCCTTAATGTGGAGTAATTTGAGTTACTCCTTTAGCTTCAAAGATAAATGGAAGGGAGATTTCAATTTGGATTGCTTGCAGGAGGGCTGTAGTTGGATTGGGAAATCCTTACAGCTGCTTAGAAAAGCAAAACCTTCTTCTCTGGCTTGGTCCTCAGCTTACCATGTTATTCCTCACCACTGAAGAGGAAAACTACTTTTTATTCATCATGGCACAAAATAACAATGCAAACGTGGTTGAAGGTAGAAGTGGGAGAAGGGATTGATTATCTTCAGGCAATAAATATCACTGATACAGCCCAGGTGCACTATGAACTGGTATGGAAGGATAGGAAAAATCTTTCAAAGGAACTAAAGCTCTATAAACACTTCTCTCACATTGGGAAGACAACAAATGAGTGGTGCACCTCTCAGCAGGGATGTTCATATAGTACATCAGCTCAGATTTTCCAGGTATTCCTGAATGAACTTCAATATGCTCCCTGACCAGTGTCACTGTCTATGATAATCCAGTATCATTAATATACATGATGGATTTTTTAAGAACTCAAGGCTACTTTGCACATATAAAACAGGACATTATGTCTTGGTTTTGGTGCTTGCATGATTCCCCTGTGGTCCTTCAAACACACAGCCCTCTAGTTTCTAACGCAGCAGCTTCTCACATGAGCAACTGTATCTGGAAAGCAGGATGCCTTCCAAGGTGGAAGCTGGATTTAAAGGCAGCTCTGCAACATGAAGTTTCCAAAAGCTCCCTCAGGGATGCTAACAACAACTCATGCATTCAAAATTCCACCCCACAGACCCAGTGGCTGTGCTGCCTGCAGAGCAGGAGGGCACAGCACTGCTGAAGGGGATGAGGACCTTCAGATTTGTTGGTCTGTTAATGCAACATTTACACCACTTGCTCTGACCTGGGAAACTGGAGGTGCAGGAAGGAGCACTCACCCGTTTGGTGTAGTCCATGGCCTTCAGGATGGAGAGGTTCAGCATCTCCAGGGAGGCCAAAACATCTTCATAGTCTCCCATATGGTCAACAAAATAGTCTGGGGAAACCAAGAGAAACATGATGGGGACATGTTAATGTAACTTGAGGCTGCATGGCACAGTAAGATATGCTATTGGTGGGAAGATCAGCCTAGAGGATGGTTCCAGGTATATTTTTATACTCTATATCCTCAGTCAAAGTCACAGCTTGTCCTGCAGGGATGGGAATGGTGTAATTCCCATGAAGTTTGGGACCATTGCAAAACAAGATGTGAAACCCAGTACCTCCCATTGAAAATAACTCATCAGGTTCTTTATTTCTATGCCTCCTTCTGCATTTGATTGTGTATGGTCTCTCTCTCCTACTGCTGGCATGGAGGGAGATGTCTTGAAAGAAATCCCCTTTCCATTCCCTTGACATTCTTTGCCACTCAAAGCATCCAAATATCTCCTAGTTCACCCCAATTTATATGAGCTGAGCCTTACACCTTTCCCTACATTCCTATCACATTTGGGCCTCTGTCTACAACCACAGGTAGAACAAGCTTCTGGAAGTTAAATATGCCTTGAAAGGAAGAGAACAGAGCTGCAAGCTGGGCCCAAAATCCTGTGTTCTCCACGGAGAGGGAGCCACATTTTCTCTGTGTCATCCTTATCCTTTCCCTGTTTCTGGTGACTGGCACAGAGAACAGCAAAAAGCTGTTCTTAAAAGCCACCAGTGCCTTTCCTCAGCACTAGGACATGGAGTTTCACACTGAGGTGACATCTCTGTGGAGTGCAGCAAGACATAAACTTCAGGAAACAATCCCACTAATTGGCTTTTCTTGGCTTAATTAGAAGTGCCTATAGCTATTTACTGTCTGAGAACATATCCAAAGGGAAGAAGATTTTGGCAGGAACTGGAATGTCACAGCATGACTGACAGCAGCTGTTCCATGATAAGCCAAACAGCTTATTCTCGTTGCATGTGTTTGTTTGTTTTTCTTCCTACCTTACTTGGGAAAGAAAAACTGGGCAGATCTGAAAGGTAAAGACTTTTTCCAAGTTGGACTTATCCATTCCAGGAGAAATGAGCTGCTGTGGGCACAGCACAGCCCTTGAGACTGACCAAGGAACACATGGGAGAATGGAGTTGACTTTAACGAAGCATTCAGCTCTGCTGCTTTAGTGTTATTTATTCATGTGAAGCTGTAGGGCTCAAGAAATACATTTTAGGATGCTCTCAACATCTTATAACACACAACCCATTTCAAGGGAGACACCACAGCTCCCATTCAGACAAATGGAGGTTTTGTGTTTAAAACTCAGAAGAGAAGCAAGCAAATAAGAAAACGCAGGCAAGGGCAGGCATTCAGCAGATAATAGATCTAGGCAGGAACTTGTGCTGATCAATCCTTTCTCCAGCTTCCCCCAGCTTTCCCCAGGAGGTGATGGGTTTATCTCCCTTCTCTCCTGGCAGCTTCACCCCTGGGAGAGGCAGCAAGATGGGATCACGCTGGGTGACAGCCATGCAATTTTCTGATTTTATCAGATTGATGGAGAAAGCCATGTGGGGTCAAGCACTGCCATTGTTACCCCTGGATTTCCTCCCAAGGCTGGTGGTACAGCCTGTGGGGGTTTGATTTCTTGGGTCAGCTGGCAAGGAGATCTAATGCAATAAGAATGGAGTGATGGGAACAAACCCATCATATAATCAGCAAACCAAAAGGATTTTATGGAATCTGTGCTTCTTGCATACCAAAGCAAGGACAAGCAGGAGTAACCAGTGGAAAGGGGAAATGTTTCTGCTTTTGCTGCCAGCTTGGATGCTCAAAATGGTGTGAGCAGGAGCTAAATGCACCAGGAGGAGAGAAACCTTGCACAATGTCCTGGCACAGACACACCCACAGGCTGCCATGGACAGAGAGGTCTCTAAAATATCAGGAATAAGGAGTAACTGCCTGCTGCTGGCACAGGCACCCAGCAGCTGCATCTCTGGCTGCACAGCCACTCCCAGCCAGTCTGCCAAAGGCTGTAATTAGTGGCAAAGTGATGAAGGTAAATGGTGAAGGCCTGCTGAGGTGGCTTTATATGCTCTTCTGCACCCTGGCACTGGAGGGAATGAGAAGAGGTGGATGAGCTCTCTGCAAGGCCACACAACCCTCTCCCCATCTCCTCCCAAAAAGCTGGGGTGGGGGAAACATTTCCCAATATCAAGCATCCATAGAAAAAGACACCTGAGTTAGCAGCTTCAGTCACCTCCTATTGAGGCAAAGCCCTTCAGAAATCTCAGCAGGAAATATTCTAGTCAAGGTGTGGGACAAAATATTATCACAGATTTTCTTTTTTTTTCTCTTTAATTTTGGCAGTCTGTGGGAGGTACAGCAGAGGTGGTGCACCCCTCAGGCAGCCTGGTGGGAAACATGAAGGTTGGCCTAAGGAGAAACATGTTACAGGGATTGCAGAGGGATAGAGTTTTATTAAACTTCAGAGCAAAGCTGGAAGCCATGACATCTCCAGAAATTAAACTCCAGCTTGTTATTGAACGGGATCCATGTGCTTCACTTAGCTCTGACCCCATTTGTGTTGCAAGGAAATGAAAAAAGCTTTGCCAGTTTCCCCATGGGATGAGGGGCAAAGCAGCAGCAGGGCTGAGATGCCCCAGCTCTGCAGCACTGCAGGCTCTGTGTTGGGTTTCCTGGTCCTTCGAAGGCTCTCGTGCACCCACTGACTGCTTCTGCCCAAAGAGAGGGACTGCACTCACCACACAGCTCCTTGGTGTCCACGTTGCTGGAAGAGGGGGAGAACGAGGCAGGGGAGGAAGCAGGAAAGAAAGAGAGAGAAAGAAAGACAATTTTAGTGTAAGGGACAGATGAAGGCTACAGTTAGAATTCCTGCAGGCTGAACCCCAGATGTCCTCCTGCAGCACCACCTGCCCCTTCAGCATCCCCCAGCTGCTGGTGGGGACAGCCTGTGGACAAGAGAAGGGTTGGTGCCACTCAGGGCATCCACACCCTGCTGCACCTTCAGCATCTGTGCAGCTGGAACAAGTTATTTTGGATATTCCCTGAGGGGGATATGGGTATCTGTAAATTCCCTCCACGGGGGAACTCTGCCCAAGGGGGACCCAGCACACCTGGCACATCAACTCCTCTGACTTCCTTACAAACATCCAGCCTGGCAACACCCTGGTGAGGCACTCAATATGGCACAGAAATGTGTTTGTTCCCTTTTAGTCAGAATAAAAATTTGCAAAATGTACTTTTCTCGATGGACCAATTCTCCTAATTCTGCCCTTACGAAGAAGCTCTTGCCTGGGACTCCCTCCAGACAAAATTGCACAATTGCTTCTTAGCACATGAACATTTAGTTTATGTAACAACATCTCAACAGACAACCTGCTTGGGAAATAAAGATTTCTGCTAATCTCTCTGTGCCTCCAATTCCCACACAATCATTAGTGCCATTCAAGGACTGGAACGATCTCTTAATAGAATTATATTTTATCAATCCATTTATATCCTGGAAAGTTATTTCTTCAACTAAACTCATCCCTGCTCGGTCTAACCTGCCAAAGTAAGTGGATTAGGGCTTTCACTGACAGCATCCTGCCTTGATCCCCAAATCGAGGCAAACACAAACATCTTGAGCTTTTGAGGTGCTGCCTGGCAGAAGTGCCACCCAACCTGCCTCCTGCTGTAAAAGCATGTGGTACTGAATCAAACCCCCTTTTGGGTCAGTGCTGTCTGTCAGGGTGCAAAGAAGTCCCCTGTTGTCCCCAGACCCTGCTGGTGCAGGACACTCGGGGTGGCTGCTGTGGCAGGAGATGCCCTGCACACTCCTCTCTCTGCAAAATGAGCTTTTGCACTACTTTATCTTCATTCTCTTGGAGACTTATCATCTTCCTCAAACCCTGGAATTACTTCACTGAATCCTACAAACCCCCTGGGGATGCAGCAGGTTCAGCTTCCCTGGCTTGATGTTCTCATGGCCAAATCCACTGAACACAGAGACACAAAACTGCAGCAGAGCCACTGCTGATCCCACAGCACTTTGGCAGTGAGTGATTGCCAGCACTGAGCTCTGGCAATGCAGCAGCAGGGAAATTCAGGTGAGACACCCAGCAGAGGCATTTCCAGCCCTGGCCACCAGGCACCCCAGGAGTGTGGCTGGTTGCTCACCAAAGCTCTTGCCAGCACACAGTCTGGGAAGTCAACTGCTGGCACATACATAACAATAGTTTTTACATTAGCATGGCCCACGAAGTGGTTCAATAATATTTTTCAGAAGACAGTTATTGTTTATAAACACTTACTGACGTGGTTATGGGTTTGCAGCTAGGGCATGTTACTGAGAAAAAGAATCTATTATTGTATTCCATGTGATTCTGCATTGTAATAATTGATCTGCTGCTGCCAAAATTGGTCTTTTATTTCCTCATATCTTGCCATTGTATGATTTAACTTCATTGTGCTTGAATGTTAACTCAGCTCAAAAGTTGCTTTTAATTTTAAGCCATCTTTCCTTAAGAAGAAGCCTAATGAAAGAAATTACTGAAGTCACAAGCTGACTTAATAAAAAAATATGATAATGTTCAGATGAAAAACTGTAAAAAGAAATCAGTGGTACTTGAGCAGGCTGTTTCCATCCCCCAGGACTGTGCCTGCTGGGAACATCCTTGACCCAGAGCCACATCCCCACTGCTGTCACAGGGGATTTCTGGCCCAGCTTGGGAGCTGCACAGCACCAGCCATGTGCAATAGCCAGCTACACAACAATTTACAAGCTGATATGGTTTAATACTTTAGTAACTAAGCCCCACCATGGGTTATACCAGTAGGATTTTTCATTATGCAAATATTCAGGATCTGAGTTTCAGGCCTTGTGAAATGGGAGGTGGCAGCTCCTGATGAACTCCCTTGGCATCCCTAACCCTTCATCCCAGAGCTTCCCTTCAGAGGATGCTTTTGGAGCAACCACATTTCACAAAACCCTTCAGCAGAAAAACATTTAGGTGAGCATTAGTTAGCAATTTTTTTTCAGATGCCAAACTTTCAACATTCCTGTATACAACAATAAGCTGAAAAGAAAAAATTGCAACAAGTTGTTCTCGTGTTTTCAGGGAAAAAAAAAGTCTTTCAAGTGCCAGAGCACTTGGCTGTGAATTAGCTTTCAATTTTTTTATTACATTAATAATATGACTAATTCAAGATCCTATTGAAGCCATAACCCAACTAACTAAGCAGAATATAATGAAGTTTAAGTATAAATGAAGAAATTATTAAAGATTTCTGTGTTACACAATTTTTCCTGCGTAGTAGAGACCAAGATCTATATGATCTTGCTCTGAAACAAAAGTCTTTCTTTCAACTGAGAAAAAAAATCAAGAAAATCGAAGTCTTTCTGGTTTCAGGTCTTTTCTCTGTTTTCCAGCCAATGAGGCTGAAGCATGGAGCAGCAGCACAACCCTGCATCCCCAGTCTTGCTGGGGCTGTGCACCCTTTGAAGTTACTTTCCAAGGCAAAGATATACTCTGGAGATTCTCCAGTTGCCATTTGGGACCTAAGTGCTCCAACAGGAGTAGGAGGCAAACACAAGAGCTCAGATTTCAACCTAGATCACCCTCTGAAAAGCCAGAGCCCAAGCCTTGAACCACTTTGGCCACAAAAAAGGACTGTTTATTGCTCACCACTTCCCCCCATTTAAATACACTGGGACCATTTGATCAGATAAACAGATTGGCAATAGGGAAAGAGTTTTACCTCCTGTTTCACATCCAACTATTTCAAAGAAACAGAAAAGACCTCTAAGCATGATACTGCTCCTGTGCATGTGGGAGTTTAAAGAGCAATGACCATGCTGTGAAAGCATCCTCTCAGTGGGCTTAATTAAGTGAACTTGTCCAGAGAGTAATTACTGAAGCATGACTCTGGGAGCAAGAGGCTGCCCAGAGTAATGGCTATGCCTCCTGCATACTCCAGAAAGAAATACATTTCTCCCCACAAAGTCCCACCCAGTGTTAAATTGTGGTTTGATGAGCCCCTGAGCTAATGAGGATCCCTGGGAAGTCACATCTTTCCCTTGCCGTGCCCCTGATTGCAGATTGTCTACGGAGAAGCTCTTATAAGAGTTGTCCTGCCCTGACTCTGCTGCTTTTCCATCAGTTTATAAGCTTTTTTTTTATTTCTGCAGCTGCCTTTCTTGAAACAAGATGCCATTTTGAGGCTTTATCCCAGGGAGCAGGCACCACCAGACAGAGGACCTGTTGCATCAGGGTGTCCAACAGCCCAGGGGTTGTGGCCTCAAGCTGAGCATCCCAGCAGCCAGAGCTCTGTGTGGGTGATGGTACCATGCAGCCTGCAGGTCTTGGGTCAGAACCTACAGCTAGTTGATCCACATCAGCCTAATACTTTGTCAAAGCAAATCAGTTCTTTCCACCAGGAAAAAAATACCCAAACTATTTCTGGAAATTCCCCACGATGATTATTTGCATTAGCTCTTGATCAGCAAGCCCAGTGGAGCACAGCACAGGAAGGGAACCCAGAGAACATCCCAGGAGGTCTCAGCATGGCAGTCAGGATGTCCTGGTCCAGTGCTGCTGATGACCTGCAGAGGTTCCTCCCAACAAACACAGCCAGGAGTCTGCAATCCAACCTCTCTCCCTCTCTGCCCCAGCATCTCCCTGCCGCCCTAAGGCAAGGCTGATGGCTTCTGACTTCCTGTCATTAACATATTTTTCCAGACTTCAGCTAAAGAGAGGAGAAGAAAAGTTATCTGAAAATGAAGAAGCTAATGTGGAGGAGCATGAAATTCCCTTCCTGGGCTTCAGCTCAGCCAAAGGAAAGGTGCCCAGGCACTCCCAAAGGGCAGTACAATCAAAAACATAATGACAATTCAGAAGTTGCAAATACATCAAAGTCTCATCCTCATGTTTCTCATGCAAATATCTGCCTGGATGTGCTGCTCAAATGCTGCTCAGTGCCCCATCAGCTTCAGCTGAAGATAATAACCCTTTTCCTTGGGCAGATGAAAGGTTTGCATCAGCAGCCACACGGCTTAGTCACTTCACCAGCACAGAAAATGGAGTGTTTTCTCCTGAAATCACGTTCTACTTTTATTTCCATCTTTTATTCACAGCTTTGGGTTTGCTACAAGGCTTCAAACGAGCACGGAAACAAATTATGCTCTAGCATTAGCCACCTGCAGAACTCATTTTCATTTAGGAAAGACTAAAAAACAACCAGTGCAGCTGGAAAATATTATTATATCTGATGATAAGGCTTTGAGTCCCATCAGCAACAGTGCTGTGGTTTGTCAACACCTCAGAAGTGGCAAATATGCATCTAGATGCCTACTAAGGGGTCACAGATGGTCACTTCTGATCATTAGTTTCTGAACTCAATGAAACGTTTTATACACAAGCCCCAGAATGAGAGAAATTATTCCAGGCATAGCAAGAGAAATACCAAATACTGGATGCCAGCCAGGAGAGGACTAATTTTAATTCTAAAGAATTAAACAACTTTCCAAGCCCATCATTTATCTTCTGGTGAATCCTGGTAAATCCTTCCCAAGACCTATCCAAGTGTCTCCCCTTTACCCACCTGCTTGCTTAAAAAAACCCCAAAACATGCCTATGGTATGACTTAAAAAAACCTTCCAAACTCTGGTGTGCCACATGCAAAGAAACAGCAGAAACCACATGCCAAGGCTGTCCACAGCCAGAAGGGCATCCAGCCACCTGCAGCTTCGAATGACACAGGCAGAGAAGGATTCAGAACATATCTCAGTTTTGGCTTTAATTTCTTTAGCTGTGGCAAGCTGGCAGTTGGGGCTCTTCTGCCCACCTGGCTTTACTTTAAGGGATGGTCTTTATCTCCTGCCAAGTGTCCCTGTTTCTTGCATGACATAAATTTAGGATATGTCTCATGGTGTGCTTTAGCAGGAATAATTCTGAGGTGCACCTACTGGTGCAGGCACAATGGCCCTGCTCCCTCTTCAGCAGAACAATAAACAGAGTGAGCAGTGAGCCTGAAATAACCCAGCAGGGATTTGCTTTTCCCAGCAGGGCAGGAGGTCCCACATATTTGAACTCTGAGTGGATGGAGGACAGCATGAGGCATGAGCTGACACAGGGTTCATCAGTCATCCAGACAGAGGTTTCTCCCAAAATCCATATTATATGAAAGAGGAGAAGTTTTGCAGAATGCACATGGATCAGCACCTAACTGGGACACTTCCAGTGTGGAAGCACAATGATTTAGATTAAAACACCTGTGAGAACAGATCCCATGGGGGCTCCTGAAGGGGAGAAAAATGCTGCCTTCTCCAGAGCAAAACTAATAACTTCATTCTTTCCTTGGCATGTGCTTCATCACTGAGCACCTGGTGAGCACAGTAAGGGCCTCTGAAAGCCCAGCAACAAAAGATGTTTTTTCTCCAAAGCCCTGGTAACACAGAGGGAGAGAAAAAAAAAAGGGACAAAGAATTGCCCAGAAATAGAGAGAAGCAAAATGAGGATTTTGTATGAAATTTTCACATATAAATATTGTATTACAGAATCTCATCACCTGAGGTGCAGGACTGGGGTTTGTAACACATTCTATGTACTTGGAGAGATGGTCTCTTTCCTCCCACTTGCCCTTGCTATCAACACGATTTTCACTCACCCGTTTGAAGGCTGAAGTCTTGAGTGCCCCAAGCATGTTCTGCTCACCTAAACCTGGGGTTTGGCTCCTTGCTGCTCCTTGCACATCTTTCCTTGGGATTCAGGCAGATGATGACCAGGACAGGGACAGTTTTGTGCCTTTCCACACTGTGTGACAAGCGAGGCTCCCTGCTCAGCAGGATGGAAGGTGAGCAGCACAGCACACCTGTGCTCAGACCCTCTGGATTGTAATGTTTCAGGATTTAATGCATTTTAATAGCAATGTTTTCATATGACTTTCTCTGCAGCTCCTTGCCTTTATGAGCCATCTGAGTTCTCATTAACTCAGACACTGCCCAGATCCAGTTCCAAACCACCCACCCACGTTCACTGGAAATGCTGGTGCCCAAAGCTGTGAGCTCTGCACTCTGTGCTTTCCTCTGGAGCACCAGGGCAGCAGAATCCTCATTAAAAACCAGTAATCTGGAAAACACTGATTTTTCTAGGTAAACTGAACTGACCTTCAATACAAACAAGCACAGTAAATTTGGTAGGCTCAGGATAAAACACACTCTTTTATTCATCCTGCTTCGAGACTGTTCTCTCCCTACACAACAAGACCCCATGAAGCTGTTGCAGAGTCACATAAGGAGTCCATGGTGGATTTGCTCTGCCTGTAGAGGCACAGAGAGAAACCAGGAGGTCTCAGTTCCCTGCTGAGCACCAGCAGGCAGGGCTCCCCCTGCCCAAGCCAGACAAACAGCATCTCAGATATCCACATCTGTGCTTTCAGCATCACCAAAGAGGCTCTTTCAGGTGACCTTCTATTATGATGGGGAAGATCAGCAGAAGATCTTTACTACCTTCTCCTCCTCCTGGATGTGGAAGCCCCATGGCAGATCCCTGAGTGTGTCTGGTGGCTCTCCTGGGGACAGTCACAGCCCCAGCAAAGTGCCTCCTCACCTTACAGCCACAGCACAGCCCAGCCTGCAGGGTTTACAGGCAGAACTGCCCACTGGCATCCTTCCCACTGAGCCAGAGCCTGAGTTTAGCTCAGAACAGCTTTCATACATCCCCAGTAATGTGCCTGTGTTACAAATCCTATTCCAGTTCTGATTGCAAAAGAAAAGGAGGGGGGAAACAGAGGGTGGTTAGCACTGAACACTGACTCCTCATTGATATGTCATGAGGTTGAACTCCCCAGATGGGTGGCACACTTTAGGGAGCAACAGATCCAGAAATGCCTGGACTTGCTCCAAAGAGCCTGTGGCACTGGAGTGCAGATGTCCTGCAAAAAGGCAGTTGCCATAGCACTCAACACGAGCAGTAATTAGGGATGTGATGGGAAGATGTCTGTTCTCTAGCCAATGGCCTGCAATAGAGCTGCATTTATCTTGTGGCAGTAATAAACTTTATACAAATGATGTGAGGAGGCTACTGAACTTGCTAAATACAATCTCTGAAGTCCCAAACCATCCAAGTGCAGTATGGATGCAGCAGCTGAAGGGACCTCTGCCCACTGTGACCCCATTAGCTCAGCTGGACAGAGCCTGGTGCTGAAAACACTCAGGTTGTGAGCTTGATCCCCACAGGGACCATTCACATAGGAGCTGGACTCAGTAATCCTTGTGGATCCTTTCCAGTGCAGAATGCCCTGTGAAATTTGTGAAATCCTAGCTGCTGTCTTCTCCTATGGGATTCATCCCCACTGCTCCTGGCAGAGCCCCAGCTCCACCACAGTTTTACACTCATCACAGCCTTCAAGGAAAGGGTTTTGGTGTGAGGTTTCCTGGCTTTGGAAAATGGGGAAACTCTGCTGCAATGACAGCTCATGCTCTCTCAGAGGCTCCCAGGAGTGACCCTGGTGGCCCCCATGGGACAAGGACCATGTCCCCACCCCCCTCCCCATGGCAAGGGCTGTGAGGAGCCATGAGCACAGGGTCCATCCACATACACTGGGTTTGGTTTGCCTGTGATGTGTTAACAGCAATATTCCTGCTTTTGCTTGTGTAGCTGATAAAACCAGCATGGGCACTTGGTCAGGGGAAGGAGAGGATTAAACAGTGCTTTTTGCAGCACAACTCTGTTTCCATTTCCTTTCAGGGACTCAGTATTTGCCATAAGGATGAAGACCATCACAACATAACACATTATTTGCTAGTTTCTCATTTTCAAAGACTGCTGCTGTATTTCAGAGCTGGTTCAGCTCCTCACTCCCTTGGCACACTGATGCATTCTGCAGCACAGACACTTATAAAACACTGGGTCATAGCAAAGCTAATCCCCTGTGTAACTCAATTTCCCACATACAGCCACAGGTAGATGTCAGAAGTTGCGCAATGAAGATCCCAGTTTGCCTCTCTCAGGAAGTCCCAAGCTGCAAACCATCCCTGACACAGACCAGATGCTTTCTTTCATCAATAGTTTCAAGACAAACAAACCAACATTTTCTATGTGGTGAAGCTTTTGACAGAACAAAACACACAGCTCTAATCATCAAGGACAGCAGGAAAAGTGACTGAATATCTTGAAAAAATCAAACAATGGTCTGGATGCTGTTGAAAAACATGTTTAAAGCTCTCGCTACTTAAAAGAGAAATAAATGTCACTTTAAAAAAAAGCAGGAGCAATAAACTGGCACCTGCAAAGTTCCAGGCATTTCTTTGTTCATTCATCAGCAACTGCAGTGTGGCACTTGAGGCTGCCAGGTGGTGCCACATGGCATCAGGACTGGAGTTTGGGTACCACTGATGAACCAGGCTCAGCCTCTGCCAGGCTCTGCCCTTCCTGCCCTATAGCTTCTAGAAAATAACATACAAAATGCAGCATAAAGAGAAGGGGTTTTCCCTTTTCCGTATCCAGTTGGGCCAGCCAGGATCTGTATGTTAAGAGCAAAGATTGGTGGAGTTGTTTCTGCCCATTGAAGAAAATTTTGAGTGATTAAGGCAAGATCCTCTTGCATCATTCCTTGTACCTTGTAAAACCAATTCATGGTTTATTGTCACAGTTGGCCAGAACCTCTAACCACTCACAAAAAAATCTCTTGAAAAGCTCACAAAAACTCTGAACAAGATGATAACACAAAAAATCTCCTGCTAACAGCACAGTTAATATCCTGAAAAATATATCAATGCAGTGCACTAATTTGCTAAGCTTAATCCAACAGTTTCTAAGCAGAGTCACCACCTTAAGTAAAACAGACATTTAGTACAATATGAAACATTTTCAAGTCTCTGCATGTGCCAAATTCCTAATAAATTACATCAAAACCCTCTTTTTTTTGATGGATGACTTTTTCTTGAAAAATATCACTCTGCCCACAAGTGCATCAAATAAAATAGAAGGCAGGTTTAATTAGAGCCTACAAGTAACTTAGCTGCTAGGAGGGATGGCACTTCCAAATTTATTAAATTGATGATTACTATACTGACTATATTCATCTCCTGACAGTGCCAGGCAAAACTGGGACTGTAGTCCTTGGAAAGATAGGCTGGACATGTCTTGGTCAGCACAGAAAACCTCTTTGCTCTCAGGGTTCCCACCAGCTCCACTTTGGAAGCACAGCATGATTTTCTATGATATTATCATCCTGTTGCACTGAGACAGCTGATTATTTAATTTTGACATGCTGGTCCCATGCAGTATCTCCAGCCTGCATCCTGCAGCACAGCCTGCTTGTAAACCCTGTTCTGCATCTCTCATATGAATTTTAGGAGCAGTAAATACAGCAGTTAACAGCACATTAATTTTGCTGTCAGGCTTATTCAAAGTGATCAGCCTCAAGACAGACTTTTAAATACCAGCTGTTTACAGTGCATTTGGACTGCTGTGAATGTAAACTCTTTTACAGGGATAGTTGCAGTAGCTATTTTGGTTTTGTGCAATATGGATTCCCTGTTTACAGAAAAGCATAAAATAAGTAAGAGGAAGGAAAAGAGCAGTTTTAGCCTATGATGCTCATTCACAAAATCACAACACCTTCCATCGTGGAGTGCTCAGTAAAGTGCTTTAAAAACTGAAGAGACAGAAAATTGTCCAGCAGGGCTCTCAGCCACTGCTTAGGAAGCCACTGAGTGTGGCTTTTCCAGCCTGGCCAGCTAAGAGATGCACAAGATGTCAGCATTCCCTGCTGCATCCCCTGCACACAGGGAGCAATCCTGCCGTGCCACCACCCCGAGCAGCTGCAGGGAAATGTGGCATCTCCTCTGCCCTGAGCTGTGATGCTGAGCAGGGCTGGAGGGGCTCAGGCCACCCCACCAAATGCCACTGCAGGAAGGCTGGGACACTGGCACAAGAATGAGACAGGCACGTAGTGCTGTGATGAACCAGCAGCAAAGGTGGAAAGGATGTAAGTATCCATAACAGGGACTGGGAATCACTGCCTGGATTCCAGAGTGGTTCCATGCTGGAACCTGCAGGGCTGAGTTACCCAGAAAAGAACCATTGCCACCAGTCTGACTGACCTGCCTTGCCGCTCTGTGCCTCAGTGCTGCTGTCCTACTCCTCCCTGGGCAAGAAACCAAGGGGTGCTGTGATTTCTCACCTTCACAGGGGCACACTAGTGGCACCAAAACCTCTGGCTTGCATCAAAGCTACACTTCAGCTATTTTCTCCCTAACTTCCCTCTGGTTATTGACCCTCTCATTCACATCAAAATAAGCCATTTATGCATGTTTTTAACCTCTCATTTTTTCTTTTAGCTCAATTTTCAAGGCAAATCACTAAAACAAATGAATACTCCCCTTTTGGTGGGAGATGATCTATCATGTTTTTATGCACCAACTGTCAACAGTATGAAACAGTCAGAAATGGCCTTTTCTGATGAGTATTTAACATTTTGCATATTTCCACTCAATATGGAAGCCTGGGCTAATCCAATTTCTATTTGTGTTCTCTATAATATTGAATCACAAAAAAGACAGGGATTGTTCAGAGCTCAGCTGAATGGGTTGTTAATTGCCAGAAGAAAATAATGAGATATTGAGAGCATGAGGGAAAATTAAATCAGCCTTCTCCTCCTTTTAGATTTCACAGGTATCTTGTTTATTGCCGAAGTTGTATGTAGGAGAGAGAGAAATTAGAGCAACAAATGTGCAGGTTTGGATATGTAAGACACAACTGGCAGGGAACTAGTAAAAGAATAGTAAAGCGAGAAATCCCTGGACTCTGTTGTTGTATTTTCCTGAATATCTGTGTTTCTCATGTATTCTTTTCTCCTGCCATTGAAAAATTATCTAAAAAACCTCCTCCCAAATCCAGTCCCAAGGCAGAGAGCTTGCTCTGCCTACCAAAGAGCAGCTGGACACATCTGCTGCCTGATGCCCTAAGCACATTTACCCAGAAAAAAACCCTGATAAATTTGCAAGACTGGAGCTGAAAGCAAAGTCTACAATCTCTTTGAATGCCTCAAGCATGATTCAAACACAAGTGGCTGGCTAGAATTAAATATCTCTGTCACTTTTATGGTTTTAATGCAAGATCATTGTATCTTTCCATTCCCTAGAATGGAAAACCTGTGATGCAGAATGGTCCCTCACAATCCAAAACACAGTGTGCTGAGCCCCTTTCCCAGCTAGGAGAGTCTCTGATGTGATACTTCTTCACTCCATGTGCACAGATAAAGCCTCCCTGCTCCTCACTCTGCAGCAAACACCAGCCTGCTGCTCCCAGAGCCAATCTGCCTCACCACCAGACGGGCTCTCCCCAGGGACCCTGCAGAGAGCCTGCCTGGGAAAACACCTGAGAAATAGATTAGAAATAGAAAAATGTTCTCAAATGTTAGCTCAAACAAGATTCTGTGCAGTTTTTCAGCTTTGTGTTTCTCGCAATGACCTTCCCACCCAGTGATTTGTTTTTAAAGCCCTTTTTCTTTGGTGAGCCTGAGATGTTTTGTGTCTCTATCAGCACATAGATGCTGAGCACCAGCTTTAGGACCAAGTATTTCTTCACTTAAATGAAAAAGAGAGCACAGTAAATGACATGTTTAGAGAAGAATAAGCTAGGACTCAAAAACATCTTCCACATAAACAAAATCCACCAAATGCCCATGCTCTTGAGAGCCAGAAATTAGAGCAAGACATGTAATTTTTGTGCAATCATTTTGTCCCTTTCAGAAGAGACAAGAACTGTCTCTTGAATCAGTTAATCAAAATCTTGGCTGATTAAACCATCCGTAGTTTGTTTCCCAGGGAGCTAATTGAGAACATTCCATATTCAGAAATGAGGCTGGTTTCAATGGGCACAGCCATCTCTGTAGTACAGGCTTCAGACAAATCCAGCACTCCACTGAATCAGGTTTGCAATGCAAATAGCCCAGATTAAGGAGGGGGAGGAGAATAAATCAAGAAAAAAAGTACTCAATCATAATCATCATTGTTCTTGCTCGAGAAGCAGAAGCACTTTCTGTTCACATTTGAGAGGGCTGGACTGCAGAAACCCAGAGATAAGCCCAGGCAGCAGAGCACTGCTCCTGAAGTCTCCCCACACACAGTGGAGTCTCTTAGATGGAGCCTTCTCTCACCAAAGGACTCCAGATCTTTGGGGTGAGAGGGTCTGGTGTCCTTTGGAGGGTAGTGGGAAGGCAGAGCACCTCAGAGAGTGTGCCAGGAGGGACTGTGGCATCCAAACAAAACCTTTTCCACCAGAGGAAAGTCAGGGCTGGTGCAGAAGGACAGCAGGCTGCTGTCCAGAAGGTACTGAAGGTGTCCAGGTCTGGAGCAGCATTGTGTGCTGGAAGGAGAGTGTTGAGAGCCTCACCTTTACCTTTGGGTATCGACACATTCAAAGTCCCAGAGAATCAAAATTAATCTGAGGAAAGTATCAGACCTATTTTGAGAGCTTCTAGCCCTGCAAATGCCCTGATGATATTGGTAAAAGCAGAGGCAGCCCAAAGCTTCCACCCTGTCCTCACTGGCATCCCTTGAAGTGCTGGAGCTGAATGCTCTGCTGGAAGCACAGCTGTTTCAGCACACACAGCACTCTCAGGCCTAACATGTCTGCTCCACTGTGGGACTAATTAGTGCAGGCAGAGAAGCTCATCAGGATCATTACCTGCTCCTGAGGTGGCCCTGCACAGCCATGTTCTCTCTGGGACTGAGCAGGTTGGTAGCTGCCCTGGCTGTACCCTGCTGCATCTCTGCACCCTAAAGCAGCCCCAGATTACTGTGATTTATAATACAGCTCCCTGGGGTGTCTGAGCAGCTCAGGGGTCAGAGGAGGAAGGTGGCTTCATATTCTCAAGAAGGATGTTGTTCAGCATCCCAAAGGCAGGTTATCCATTTCCCCCTCCATCCCCTGCAATTGCCCCTCTGGACCACCCTGTGCCCCAGGTCAGTGCCCTCCAGGACAGGAGGTGGCACTGCCAGGTCCAGCACAGGCTGGAGAACTCAAGAGGCTTCAGTTCTCCATTTATCACAATCCTCTGGCAAAAATGACAGTCTGGGGAAGCTGCAAAGGCTTCTGAGAAGAGACACTGCTTTTGTGAATTATCCTACGTGCACACTCCAGCCTTTTCTAGTGCTTGCCACTGGAGAGAAGAGCTCATTTAGAGCAGGAAGAGGGGGAGAACAAAGCCATTAAAAGAATAGCTGTAAGCCTAACGAAGAGATAACAAATGACAGAGCAGCAGAATGCTAATGCCATGTCCTTGTCTCCTTGTGAATGGACCTGTACAGCTCATTGGAGCAGTCCTGCTCCACTGAGCAGATCTCTCCCCAAAGGATTGTCCTCTGCAGCTATGAAAAATGTACAAGATAGAGATGGAATTTTTAAAATCCCCTGCAAGGACTACATTTGTTCAGTCAACAGCCACATCTGACATCCCTGTGCTCTCTCCAGGGCTGAGAGGTGCTTCTTCCTTCCAAGGGGATGCAGAGTGGGAGTAAGTGGTGGCCCTGGCAGGGAGCTGGCAGAGGATGGGAGCTGTGAGTCAGACAAAGCAAGCTTTGTCCAGTATCACAGTAACACCTTTTGAGGGTTTCATCTGTTAATTTGTGACCCTAAAACTTGTTTGACTTTACATTTGCAATGACTCTTCCCTTTTAAAAGCAATACATCTTGTTAGAAAAAGTAAGAAAGTGTAGATGGCTCTGCAAATATAACTGGATTTCCCTGGTAACCATTAATCCAATGTTTTCTAAAGGCCATTCCTGCAACTAAACAAAAAATATGTATTTGGTTATGTGTGTCTATACATCATACACACATATATTGCACATTACTTGTGCTGTTCCAGTAGCCTTGGTATTAATAGTAACATATCATTATCTCTACAGTAATCTTCAGACAGCTCCCCAAAGAGCATAGCTGAAACCTCGTGAAACGACAGCTAAAACCAGTGGTGAAAAACCACCCAGCAATGTGTTGTTCTTGCCCCCTGCTACAGCTGGGAGGAGAGAAGGAGGGCAGACAGCATAAGCAACAGGGAAAAAACCACTACTTTTTCATTGTTTTTAAGTAACAGCAGCTTTATGAATATAATTTTGCCAAAAACCACCAAGAGGAACACAAGACTCCTTTTGCATGTTCCTGCTGCCAGATGAATTACCTGGTGAGGATGGGATCTCCAGCAGAGTTCTTGCATGGAGACAGGAGGTAATAAAACCCTGAGCTGGGTGTTTGGAGCCCGTGCTCCCCACACCACACCATGAACCTCCTAGAGACTCTTCCCAGGCAGTCAGGCAGAAGGAAGGAAGCTCAGTAGTGCCCCTGGGTTATTTTGGAATCTCTTTTTTTTTTCCGCATCCTCCCAAGTGCACCCTGCTGTCAGTGGGGTGTCTCTCTGAGCTCTGGGATGCCCTGACAGAGGCACAGACTCCTCCAGCCACCTCAGCACCTCAGCACCTCAGGACTGGCTCTCCAGAGCAGCACAGCTACTCCTTCATCCCCAACCCACCTCATCCTCCCACTTCTCTGCCCAGCTTTTCTCTTTTCCACTGTCTCCCCAGATAATCCCAGTCAAGAAACTGGTACAGACATTCATTTTATCTACTCCAGTAAGACAGCTCTCTGCTTCTAAAAATACTCCAGGAAATTGAATCAACATTTTGTAATTGGCTGGTAGAAGCAATTACTAACAATCAGCAGGAGCATAATTTTCTTCATTTTCTACTCTTGCTGTAATGTAATCTCAATAGCAAACTTTGTTTTGCACACTAAACAAACACAATGGCCAATATGAGAAAAATGGGCAGATAAAACAGAGTGCCAAAAAAATTAAAAGTAAATAAACTTCCATCAAATAGCAAATAACTGTAATTCAAACAGCCTTTGGGAAAGATTAAGTTAATATTATTCCTATGTTCCCCTGTAAAATGGAAGAATGAAAACTCCACTCCACTTCTTTTACTCGGTTGCAGCAGCACTCAAGATTGCAGCCCCAGTGCCTGGGCATGCTGGAGGCAGCATCCCCCCTGCCCAAGCTCCCCCAGAGCTGCCAATTCACTGTGAAAATAACAAAAGACTCAGCAAGGTGAAGCCACACATGACTTGGCCTTCAAGGGTTGTACTGGATACAAGACTGCAGTCAAGCAAAGTACTCATTTCACAGTGAAAAACACTTTGCAAAAGGAAGCCTTGCTCTGAATAGGTTTTCTGGAGACTGAGACAGCTCTTGCAGATTAAAAACAAAGAATATTTTCCTTCCCCAACTTGATAAATTTGCTGTAGATGTCTATGCTTTTTAAATCAATAAACACGTGTCAATTCATGCAAGGATTTAACTTGGAAGCGTGACCAACTCATTGCTTTTCCTTCCAGCCAAGAACAGCAGATGCTCCACTGCTCTCTGCAAGTATCAGTCCCTAACAGGTATTGATGACTGTATCAAGCCAGCTTGGCTAAAGAAAAATATTCCTGAATTGTGGGAGCTCTTGTCACACTTGGGAACTGCTCAGCAAGACCCTTGCCAACAGCACCATTGCATGACATTTACAAATGGCACGTTTTCTCTCTGTCCAGTTTAAAAGACATCCCTTACTAAGGCTTGGAGCAAGCTGCAAATGCCCCACAACCCCCAAGCAAATTCAATTTCCCATTTCAAGAAGACCAGAAGAAACATCCCCACAGTCACCCCCATGTGCCCTGGATTGCACATCAGCCATCTGCATCCTTCCATGGACCAGGTGAGCACTGATAAGATCAGGCAATGCTATAAATTATTTCAGAATGAGGCAAGTGAGCACCCAAGTCCCAGAGTCCATTGAGAGCCCACCTGGGAGCATCACCTGGAGCTCAATGAATAGACCCACAAAGCATGAGGCAGCACCTCTTCAGTGCCCATGGATAAAGGGCCTTTGGAAAGGATGGATCATTCCCAGATAGCTTTAGTAACAAGGTCACTAAACTTTCTTCGGTTCAGGGAAAGGTAAATATCAAGCTGGTCTTTGGTACTTCTGACCTTGGAAAAAATTTTGGGAAGGACACACATTGAAAAGACACGATTTTGAGAAACCTCACATGTACTTTGCTTTTGGAAATATCTTCAGCAGCAGCCCCTGTACTGGGTTGATGAGTTTTACAGTGCTGCTTTGGTGCCAGTGCCCTCCAGCACAACCACTGCTTTCCAGGGGCTATTTTGGATGGGTGGCAAAATATGCACCACTCACAGGGACAAAACTCCACCTACCTGGTGCCAGAAGGCTTTATAATTAACCAGATGATTATTTTCCAAGAACTTGTTGCAAGGCTTCTCGTTTACAATTGGATTCTCTTTTCTTCTGCATTTTGGACAGGTTTTTTCTCTCCAGAGGAATAGGAGTCACACTGGAATATGACTCAAAGCTGGTTTTCATTTGTATTTTCAAATAGACAAAACCACTCAGGCTTTTGAAGGCAGATTCCTCTTGGAAAGAGAAAACCCACCAGTGGCTTGTGTCCTTCATGCTGGTGCCCAGTGCTGCTGAGAGGGTTGCTCCCACTGGAAATCCACGGCTTTATGCTGATCCCAAACCCTGCTGGCACCAGACACTGCCAGGGGCTCACAAACACCTCCAACCCCACCAAAGGCAGGCAGAGGGGGCACTGAGAGAGAGGCAGCAGAGACAGGGAGGGGGAGGAAACAACAGCTGCTGACAAATCTGTCAGCTCAATTTGATAGCCTGGCACAGGCTGCAGAAGCTTGATGCTCAGGGACAGCAGGCAGGTGCCATATTTAGCCTCGACTTTGATGTCATGTCGAGCTAAAGGCACACCTAGAGCCCTGCTCTGCCAGCATTTCTCCTTGCTGCTGTTGTAGACAGTGCTGCTCCTGGCTCTGCTCCCTGGGTGCTTTGGCCAGTCCAGAACAGCCACCTCAGGCTGTGGGGAGCAGAGCAGAGGCAAAGCATCCTAACAGTGGCTGCAGGGCTTGGGAAGAACCTCACCCTGAAGATAAAGGGGCTCATTTCTATGAAGTGCTGGAATGATCACTGCTTTCCAGGGGATAGTTTGGATGGGAGGTGAAGCAGGCATGGTCCAGGGGCAGGAGATACAGAGACACCACAGAGAGACAGGATAGGTCTATGCTTACAGAGATTCACATCATTGCCTTTTATAGCACAGCAAAGCTTTTAGATAAAGGGGAAAAGTTAGAGATATTTAAATGCTCACATTAAACTAAGCGTTATTTCAGATGCTGCACAGGTCAGGTTGCACTAAAGGAAATGGCCTGGAAAAACCACCAAAACAAGACAAGACATAATGGCTGCCAGGGCGAGACACAAACCAAGCAGAAATGGAGATTTTGCAAAGTTTTGCAAAGCAAGTCGCACCCCAGCAGCCTGTGCAGAGCTCAGCTCTGCAGAGAAGCACTGCTGCTGCACACCACACCACTGCCATGACCCAAAAACTTTGTGAAATGGAAGAATATCAACACAGGGAACTTACTTGGTGTTGTCTGAGTCAATGGTGTGAAAGAGCTTCTCGAGTTCTTCTTCGTTGAGTGTCCCATCAGAAAAGAAAGCCTGGAACTCCTCCAGGGACAGCTTCCCATCATCTGCAAACAGCAACACAGCTGCCATTAGGGAACAGCAAAGTGAGGGGGACAAGGCTGAAAACCAAGACTTATCTACAGATTTAAAGATTCAGACCAAAATCACTTCCGAGTGCTTCTGCAACAGTGGCCCTCAAGCAGTGCAGAGCTCACAGGGCTCAGGGTGGGACCCTGCAGCTCCAGCAGACCCAGGGCCAGATGCAGATGCTCCTGGCTATGGATGCACTGGCCATTGGCCATTAGTTGGGCTATTAACCCAAAGCATGGCTCTGACCTAAACAGGAAAACTGGCAAGCTTCATCCTAAAACTGAATTACATTGAAAAAATACGGGAGGCTTTAGTCTGCCCAATGTTCAAATGATGCAGGACTCTCATTAAGGGACATTTAACAGAGAGGAGAAGACCCCAGGCTGGAATTATAACAGACCCAGCAGAATCTTTTGCCATCTCCATCCAGCTGCATCCTCTCCAGCACTGTCCATCTCCCTGCTCTGAACAGAAACATTAAATAGCAGTTATTTAACTGATGTGAAAATCTGGCCTTACTCTTTCTGTGTTATTTTATTTATTGGTCTCAGTGTTAATTTCATACTGGGGCTGCTGCAGCCTCCTTAAATGACCGAGGGGAAAAAAATCAAATTCATATACAAGGGGCTAAAAGAGGGACTCCTTCACAACTTTGACAGATAAGATGACAAAGGCTTATACTTGACAGATAAATCTGGAGCCTTTCTCTGTGCTCTGTGGACAGGCACAGAGCTGGCTGTGAGAAAGCCTGGAGAAAACTCCTGTGAAGTTCAACAATAAAGCAACAGGATAAAGACAAAAGAAACTCTAAAGAATCTTTCATTTACCATTTCTTGTCCAAGTTGCTGACACCATGCTCTGGTGTGCAGCAGTGCCTGTGGGGGAATAACTACCCCAGGTCACATATTATTTAAAATCTTTCCATTCATATCCACAGAAGAGTCACAGACTGGAAGTGCTGCCTACTTTGCGGTAGGAGAATGTATCATTTATTATTTAATCAAATCAATAATAAACCCTGTTGTTTCTTTTCCAGGAAATGATGCCAGAGGACAAAATTAGCCAACTCTCCACATACACATCAATATTTCTTCCCCAAAGTAAGTCTGCTGCTCCTAAAACATACCTGCATTGCCAAATGCTAACCCAGTTTCACTTGCCTGGCATAGACAAATTTAGAACAGTGATAAACTGAGTCTAAGATGCCCATTTAATTGGCAATTATGGAAGGAACACAGCAGGAGAACAAAGTCTACAGCAACACTGGGTGAAGAGGGCACCATTTCCAGAGCACCACAATGGCTTCAGACAGGGTCCAGCTGCCTAATTGTTTTCCTGCATTCCTTCCCCAAAACGTGACCTCTTTGCAGCAGGCAGGGTGCAGAACACCAGTGCTCAGCTCAGGGAATGAGTCCCAAACCTGCTCTGTGTTTCTGATTACAGAACACTAAAGCCCCTGCACTTCAGCAAGAACCTGGTGCTTGAAGCATCCCACCAGTGTCACCTGGAGTGACCCAGGGGTGAGACTCTTTCACTGCAGGAGATAAACAGACTGTCCAGAGCAGGACCTCCATCCCCACCACCCATCCCCACCACCCATCCCCACTCTCCACTGCACAGCTGGATAAGAAGCTTTTCCCCCTCAGTGCTCCCATTTATGCAGTGTCCTAGCCAAGATCAAGGTTTGGCTTCTTCCAGTCCTGACTGGCAATGAATGCACATCTTCAAGCAGCAGGATCAAAAGGATGACAGCATTTCTATCCCACAAGGACTAAACAATTCTTTATATATGGAACACTTTACCTGTAAACTATAAATCAGTGCTTGTTCACCTTCAAGCTGTCCTTCCACACAGAGGGCAGGCAGAAATAAATTCCCAGGAAAGTCACATAAATCAACTTACTGGGAAATGAAAACTCTAAAGTGAAGTGGATTATTTTTTTCAGGAGAGTACTTTGATCTGAATTAACACTTTGCTTGACTCTGAAAAACACAAAGGTGTTTTTAAGTTTAAGGGAAAAAAATCCATGCCCTTTATCTAGTTTATATCTCATAATTTCTGTCTTTCATTTTACTCTTGCTTGATTTGTTTTACTCTGGGTTTTTTAAGGGTTTTTTTGACTAATGTGCTCCAGGACCCTTTTTTGCTGCAGCCTCTGAAATGTCTGTTTAAAATCTGTACCAAAACACTGCTCTGACTCCTATCTCAGAGCCTCCTGAGAGAACAGTTAGACAGTTACCAGCTACTGTGACAGGTTAGACCACTGGAAACCATGATGCACTGAAATTTTGTTGGCATTTAACAGCCCAAAGTAATGAAAAAGCAGGATGATTTAAAGATCTAGAGGAAGAAGGAAGTGACAGTGACTTTTATTTCATTTTTATTGTCTGGAGACCCCCCAGAACTGCTTGACCCCTGGCCAGAATTTGAATAAAAACACCGATTTTATCTGCAAGCACTGCTTTTCATCCTCCCACAACCACCAGCACAAAGCACCGGTCAGCTTAAAGCTGATGGGTATTTAATACAAACTGGAATACTTGTATGCAAACACACAAAGCAAAAGCCGTTCTGAGTAACGAGATAATCCTTGAGCTGCATATCTATAATTGTGGAACAGCCCCAGAGCCTGGGCTGCTGGAGCCCAGCAGGCAGAGATGCCTTCAGGGAACTTCAGGGTGATAAGAGGAAGCAGACTGGGCTGGGATTTGCCAGTCCAAATTAAACTGTTAAAAAATCCTGGGCGAGGAGGATTGACCACAATGTTACTGATACCAGGTCCCCTGGCTGGCAGCTGCTGTGATAAGGAAGAGCTGATGGGACACTGTGGGCCAGGAGGAGCCTTATCAGGACAGTCCCAGCTTTTCCTGACAGCAGAAGTGTCTTCACTCAGTAGAGAATGGATAAGACTTCCAGAAAACATCTTTTTGATGAAAGCTTCTGGGCTCAAGGGGTACAAATTCTCCAAATGGACAGGCAGGGGCTTTATCAGAGCCTCAGCTGTACATTTCAGCCTCACCCACACCCTGCCCTGTGGAGATTGTCTGGGACATTTCAGCCCCAGGGAGCTTCTTTTCACAGGAAGCATAATGGAAAAATTTAGATTCTTCACCAAATCTCACTAAACCAAAAGAAGTTTCCATCATTTTTGAGATCTCAAAGAGATCTAGATCATAAAGATCTTAAGATCTAGAGATCTAGAGCTACACAAATATTTGTGACTTTTTTATCTGGGTGACCATGCTAAAGGTGGGCAACCTATTTCCACTGATTCCCTCCCTCCCCTTTAAACTCAACACCTAGCTGGCAGCAAGGACAAGTGACACTACCTAGAAATTGCCTCCCCTGCACTGATCAGCTGAGGAAAGAGAGAATCAGGCCACAGCTATCCTGCAGTCATTTCTTCCTGAGAGAACAATCTTCATTTTACCCCAGCTTTTCAAAATAATTCAATCACAGGCAAAGACCAAAGCAAATTACCAGCCCAACAGAGTTATCAAAGTTAAAACTGACTGAAGAGAGAAGGATATAAGAGACAGCATCAGAAAGCCCCAACTGGGATGTTATTATATCTCCATTTACCATCATGAAAATCTCCATTTACCATCATGAAAATCCAGAAGCGGCTTTTACACCTTCTAACTGACACAATCAAGCTGTTCTCACCCACTAACACAGCCCAGGGAAAAATCAAACTGAGATCATAAATCGTCCAAAGTATAGGAAATCTGATGGCTGAGTTTCTGGAAATTCACTCAGTGATACAAATAGCTTAAAGCAGCTACAAAATAAGGTCACTGTTCTGAGCCTCATTTTGCTAAATCTGTTTTCAATTACATGAGGTTGAGACTGCTCATATATTTCCCAGATACATTATGAATATATTTTCTAACTATTATTATGAATATACTTCATTACGTACTTTTATTACTCTGTGAGTTCTAAAATGCTCTAAGCTCCGCTTAGTTGCAATTGCCCAGCAGCTATGGGTAAGTAAATTGGATTTTACTGTAGCCTGTGAATAAAAATGATAACTCTATTTTTTCCTTCGTTCTTGGGGGTGTGCACGTGCAGATACATGAGCCACCAAGAGCAAGGATTGGCTTCTACCCTTCTTCCAGCCCCTTGGAAGCCAGGAGGAGAGACTTTATTCATTTAAATGAAAGGGAATATGGGCTTGAGCTTTCCATCCTGGGCTGTTGTCGCTGTTGAGCAGCTAGCTGAGGACTGACCCAAGTTCTCAGACAAGCGAAGAGAGGAGAAAAAGAACTTTATTGTTTTGAATTCCATATATACAGAGTCTACAGAAGTGCCCCAGATTGGTCAGCCCGAGACCTCCCCCTAGGCCCAATTGGCCAGGCCCGAACTCACTCAATCCAGAGAAACTGTTTGCAAAACATCCAAACTTTATCTTGTTTATGAAATATAGCAAAATGTTCCCACGGGAAGAACCTGTGCTAGCCACAGGCTGTTAGGAAAAATTACCTCCAGGCCTACAGATCTGATCTGTGATGAGCCTTTCCACTGGGCAAAGAAGTGGTGTGTCCTCTGCATCACCCAGCCTGCTCTGAAAGTCACCTACAGCTCTTCACCCCTCGCTCAGGCACACAGCAGCCAGCAAAAAATTATCCACCCACTTTAATTGCAGCCTCCCAGTGTTCTGTTGGGGGCAATTGCATTTAGCTGGAAGCAGGGCTGGTGATTCACCTCAGAGCCACAGGAGCTCTGCAGGAGCAGCACAGCCCACGTTGGGTGGCTCTGCACGAGGATGCTGCCAGTGCCACAGGAGTGGAGCCCAGCAAGGGGCTTGGCTAATGAGATGTAACACACATCATTAACAGGAAATTACTACACCTGCAGTAATTTTCTAGTGAAAGGAATTTACAGTACGACTCCAAAATTTTGAAACTTAACTAATGCCCAGCACAGCTCTTTTCACAAGGGTCAATACCACACCAGGTGATCTGCATGGATAACCTGAGAGGGAGATTGATGTTTCCAACATAGCAGATAATGTCTGTTTGAAACACTCCTGTGCATTTCTAGTGCCAGATGGGAATGCTGGTGGGACCTACTGGGTGATGCTGGCACAGGAATGCAAAGGCTGGCACAGAAGCAAAGGGGTTGACCTTCAGGAGCTGGAGTTCTGCTTACTCAGCTCATTGAAAAACACTTCATAAATGCTCTTCTGTGCACTGGGCATGATCCCCTCCTTTGCCTTCTTGCCTTTAACACAGTTTTGAGGTGGTGTCTTCCCTCTTCTGCCAGTGACCCCATGACAGCTCCATGGGCACAGCCCAGAGCTCCTCATTCTGGGAAGGATGTGCACTCACAGTGAAGCTCCCTGGCCAATGCCACATGAAGCTCTACTTTCAGCATCACCATCTTCTTTGTGCCACTATTTGTGTTAATAAAAACCTTTGGGAATTTTATTTTCCCTGGATGTCTTTCCTTCCTGTGCCCAGACAAGGCTTTGCAGAAACATCAGATGCACAAAGTAAATGAAAGAACATCCCTTGAGAAGTCAGCCAACATCCCTCCCATGTCATTCCCCCCAGGAATAAAGATCATCTCTTCTTTGGCAATTTGGCTAACTTTTGTCTTCATCAAAGCACAGACTTCATCAAACACAATATTTAGCCAGTTTTGGACTTCTTTCTTCTCTGCAGCATATTATGAAGTTTTGTGGTACAGCCGAATGTGGGACATACTCAAAATCTGTGAATGGCAGATTCTATATCTGATCTCGATATAGAAGGACTGAAGATCCTTTTTATGACAGGATTAGCCTTTTCATTTCCATTAAAATAGGGGAAAAGTGACTTTCATTTCAAAATTACCACATCAGTCAGTTTAAGATAATGAGGAATGACTTAGAGCCTGGTTTTTGTCTAGGGTGATAGGTAATGCTGCATGCACCAAGCAGACAATGCCTGGGAATCTTCCCTGTAGGACTTAGACTGGAGAAAAATGGGATTTCCATTGTAGTCAGAAAACTGCACCTCATTCCCATCAGAAATAGCCTGGGCATTAAGCAATCTTCATTAGCATGCCAGAATTTTCCCCAAGCTGCTCAGCTTTTATCATGAAATCAAGCCTTTTGTCATCCTAGAGTTAGAAGTAATTTTGAAATTATTTTTAATGGCAGCTATAGATAGTTATCAAGTGCAAGGTGGTAGATAGGGAGACTTGCAGGAGTGATATAGCACATATTCTCCCATTATCATTTGTGAAGGCTCTACTTTCTTCAGTTTCCCACATAATTCTCACCTTGCTGTAATAACCTGATTTAAATGTGGGGTATTTTTTTCTGCACTCATCCATTACATTAAATTTGGATGTTTTATCACAGGTATCAAGGAATGCCTTCCAAAGAAATTCCCAGTTGTTTATAAATTAAGTGCTGGAATTAGACTTCCCCAGGGTGTAAATAGCCTGGCCAGGTTCAATGTAATTGCTGCTTAATAGAGGTTATAGCAAAAACCACCTGAACCATTAGAAGAGGATTCAGAGAGAAATGCCTGTAGTCCACAAAGCTTTCTCCATCCACCATTTCCCTACAGAAAACAGGAGGCAACCTGTTTCAGTTTTCCTCTCACTGTCCAAGTTATTTGCTTGCAGTTTAAAAAGAAAACACATGTCAACAGCTGATTTCAACATCTGCCTCCCATCTGTAGCAGCACAAGGACAGCACTGAGTCAGCGCTGCCCCGTGCTGCAGCTCTGCAATAATTGCTGCAGGCTGCAGGGGAGCTGAGCCCTGGGACCATGGCTACATGGACAGCTCTAGCTCAGGGCAGAGCAGCAGGAAAACATTCAGGAAAGGAAACCAGAGCTTGTAGTAAGGAAGCTCCTGGCAAAGAATTCATTTTGAAGGCAATAGGTGAATTCTCAGTGGGTTGCTTGGGCTCAGGCCTGGGCAGCCAAGAGGAGCTGGAGGGGAGGCACCATGGATGGCTGTGCACCAAGGGTATAGGGATGGGGTTAATGTCCCTCCTAGAGGCTGGTACAATGCTGTGCTTTGGATTTAGGATGAGAACAATGTTGATAACACACTGATGGTCTCACTGTTGCTGAAGGGATTGGAGACACATCTTCTCCTCTGCTCCTTCACTCTCCCCCATCAGGAAATCTCTGTTTCTGAGCTCTTGCAGCCACCAGCAGATGCAGCTTAGCTCAGATGTACAACTGCCACTGCCTCTCAGTTATTTTTCATCTTAGTTGACCTGAGAGTGCCTTTTTATATTGGGTGCTATTAAATGGATGACTGGCTTTTAACAACCATAGCTTTTTAGCACCTTTGATTTATTTACTCATTTAAAGTCTGCCCTGTGAGTTACACAAGCACAGGCCAGCACAGCAAAGCAGCAGGTCCCTGTGCAGAGCCTGCAGCCTCCTGACCCAAACAGCTTCATTCTCTCTCCCAAAGGCTTTGGTTCTCCACATATCCAAACATCTGTCTTGCTCTCTCTGCTGTTACTCAGTCTCATTCCCTCTCTGTCATCCTGAACTTCTACTTTCTTCTTCATTAAAGTATCTTCAGTATCTTCCCTACCCACACTTCCCACCTTTTTTTATATTTGAGCTCTTGGGTGTAACATGTGAGACATTGTAGACACAGCTACACAAAATCAGAATTTCTGTTTTAGAGGAGATTGCACAGAGGCAAGAGGTTGCAACATCATCCACCTTTGTTCCCTACTATTTGATCCTCAAAATTTCTGTTTATTGCCCAGGCAGGCCTGTTATAGATCCCTTCTTCAGTCACCTTCCTGAAACAAGTTGCACAGGTTGGATATTAGGAAAAATTTCTTCACTGAAACAGCGGTCAGGCATTGGAACAGCCTGCCCAGGAGAGTGGGGGAATCACCATCTGTGAAGGTATTTGAAAGACTCGTAGATGTGGTACCTGGGGACACAGAGATAGTCTGACTGCAAGGGCACTCTATGATCTTAGGGGGCTTTTCCAGCCTTAATCATTCTGTGATTTAAAAAACATCAGCAAACTTCCCACTACCAAACCTCCAGTCAAAGCCCATGAGCTACTAACAGCCTCTCTAAATATTTGATCCAAAGTGAAAATGAAACACAAAGACAGCACAGCTTGTTGTTAATACAAGATCACTCTGTGCTTCAACCATCCCAAAGCTGTAAATCCTGACTTCAAAACTTCCTCCTTGCATTTAAGACAAAATTCTTACAAGGACACCTTGCTAAAAGAGAGCAGAACCTGCCTCCTGCAGTGCCCTAAAAACAACTATTCTGCACAGGAATTACTACAGGCAATGAAAAATACACTAAAGTAAATAGTAGGAGGAAAAACTGATATTTGGATAGTTATACTAAAATATTAAATAGCATAGCTGCTATTTTCCTATGCAAAAATTAGTTAATTTTTATGCATCAGCAAACTGCAGTGTTATACATAATTTCCTGCAAGGTTAAGCATTTCTTTGTGTGCACAATAGAGGTGGCCTGGGAATCACGGAGAGGTATTTAAATCTGCTCCTGAGCTCTGCTACATCAAAGCAGAGCAGTGGGTTTATTTGGGAAACTTTTCTGCAATTCCCCACTCCCACATCAAAAGCTACTCATGTTTTCAAGCTGTTGCAGGGCTCTTACTCCTGCCGTGCCATGGTGATCCTCCAGGTGCATCCCACTGGATATGCTGAGAGCCAGAAACCTTGGGGTGATGGGCAGAGATGTAAAACCACTGCAGCACTTGGTGTGCTCTCCTCCAGGTCTCCTACAAGAATAATGAGGGATCTGAGGGAGCTCATGCCTTTCTGAGCTCCAATAAACCTTCAGCATATCTGAAAAAAAAGCCTCTGAGAAGCTACTGTGGGTAAGGTCTTGCAGAAACTCCTCTGTCCAGGCTGGCTGAGGGCAGGTCACACACACACCAGTGCCTGGCCTTCAGCAGCAAGGAGGGAAACCTGGGTTTCTCTGCAGGGACAAGTCAAAATATCACTTCTGAAGCTTCTCAGGTCACTTCCCATCTCTGGAAGTGTTCAAGGCAAGGCTGGATGGGGTTTTGAGCAGCCTGGTCTAGTGGAAGGTGTCCCTGCCCACAGCAGGGCATTGGAACTAGATGAGCTTTAAGGTCCCTTCCAACCCAAATCATTCTGTGATTATATGATTTACTTGATTTCCATCTCCAAGTGGGCAGCCAAAAGATTCATTTTGCTGGAAAGCAGTCCCTGGATCTACAGTTCCCTCCTGCACCCAGATAGACAAGGAGAATGCAACTGATACTCAGGAAATTGCTGGAACAGCCACAGCAAGGGCAGAGCTGCTCTGGTGCTGGAGCAGAGGTTGGATGTTCTGTGTCTCCCTCTGAGTTTAAGGAAAACTCAGGGCATTGAGATCAGCAGCAAACCCAGACCATGGAGCTCACACAGCTCTCAGACTCCTTGAAAAGCAGGACTGGATGCATGTCCAGGGCAAACAGAAAAGAGAAAAAGAGGAAAATTTTAGATAGCAGGTCCTTCATCTTACGACATGTGGTGAAACATCATTATTTGCTGACAGCAACCTCCTGAGTTCCTAAAATGCACTGGAGTTCCTACAGGGCACTGACACCCTCCCCTGCCAAACTGATGTCCCCACTTGTGCTGAGGATAGCTCAGAGCACAGATTTAGAAAGGCAAAGTATGTAGCTCTGTGCTGTGCCCAAGTGGGAAAGTGCTAGCTGAAACATTTGTGAACTATCAGCTCCAGGCAGACTGCCAGCTCCAAAGTTTTCAAACTTTATCATTAAATTTTGGCAGAAACATCAAAAGACAAAGTAAACCTGGGATGATTGATCAGGAAATTTCAATCAAGCTGAAGCAGAAGCCAGCACTCCCAACTCCAGTACACCCCAGCTCTGCAACAACCTATTAAGTCCACATTTCTTGAAAAGCTCAGAAACAAGCACCAAACAGCCCTAATTCCCCTCTGCCCCTCATTAGGAAGCCTTCTCACTTGTTTTTAACGTGCAGATGAATATTTCAGAGGGTCAGGGCAGGGTCTGCACTATTTTCAGCTCATTATAACCCAGCACTCAGCTTCAAATCGAGAAAGAGGCAAGTGTTTGAGCAAAAGAGCAAAAAATTGTGAAAACGCATGGTGTTGCCTCTCAAAAATGTGGTCCTGGTGTGACCAGGGTGTGGAAGGGAGAGAATCTCCCTGGGGCTAAGGCTGTTCTTGGCAGGGCTTGCAGCACCACTCTGGATCTGGGCACAGCCCAGTGATGCTGCCAGATGCTGCTCTGGGAGCAAATCCACAGGGATCACTGCTGACAGCTCCCCAGGAGCTGCTGATGGGGTTCTGCTGCCCCATCACCACAGCAGCCTCTCCCAGGGACAGCCTGGACAGAGCAGTGGGCAGCAATTCAGCTGCTGTCCCACCCAGGGAAGCACCATGCTTAGCTAAGGGAAGTGCAACAGATAAAGCTGTGACACCTGATTGATTTTCTGATCTCCGGCAGCAGAAGTTGCATTTCAGCCTAACTGAAGGACTGAGTACAAAAGCAGTGCCCAGGGTGCAGTGACTGTGCTGGGTCCCTGTGGGATGGTGGTGTGTCAGGAATGAGCCATGGGCAAGTCTGTAAACTCACCTGGGTTCTGCCCTGCAATAGCTTCCCTGTGATTTTGTTTCCCCCTTGTAAAATAAACATTAGTCTGTGCTTGGTAAAACCCTTGCAGTGGATGAGAAGCAGTGCTCTAAGTGACCTTTCTCTCACACCAACCAGAGGAAGGCAGGGGCAGCAGGGCTGTTTCCATGTGGTAGGCTACTGGAGTTGTTGACTGTTGACAAATTAGCAGCAAATTACTGCAGATTAGAGAGCTACAAACTCCTCGCTTTCTGCAGTCCCATGAAACAATATCCAGATTGCATTGGCAGCCTCAACAGATTTCCATTCAGCTAACAAGCTGCGCAGAGATGAAGACAGCAAATTAAACTAACGTGGAAAGCAGATTCCTCATTTGCATTCTCAGAAAGCAGAAGAAGTTTCCCTACTGCTTTATCATCTGCAGCATACAGGACATCCAGCTTCCTGTGCCAGGGCTCAATAGGTGCTTGAATAGCAAATGCAGAACCTGCATAATTAATTGCTTGCTTCCTCATGTTAACCCCTGGACTGTGAAGCCCTACAACATCCATCTCCTGCAACACTAATGTTTCATTTTTTGAAACTCAATGGTCTCAAAATCCCTGCTAAAATAAAGCTTTCTGGCTTTAAACAAAACAATTGCTCATGTTTGATGGTCCCTCTCTGAGAAACTCCTTTGCCAATAGCTATATCTTTTTTCTGGGCAGTCTTTGCTTCAGGACCCAGTATAAAGGAGAGGCAAACTGGTCCCTCCCCATGGGATGCTCTTGCAGGTCTCCAGCACAGTTTGTCCTGGCTCCCCACGGCTGCACAGGGAGAGCAGCCAAGCCAAACCTCACTCAATCCACCACAGTTGCTCTTATTTTTATGCTTCCACTTAATAAGCTTCTGCATTTCCCATTTATTTTCACAGTGAAAATGTAAGCCCTATGCTCAGTGTCTCCAGCTATTTGTCCAGGGCAGGATGGGTGTCTCAGCCCTGTCAGAGATATTTAACCTCTCTAAGGCAAACAATGCAGATCTTTTCTACACTCTTTCATCCTTTTGCTCCAGCAAAGCATCAGAGCAGCACAGAACAGAGCAGTCCTGCAGGGAAGGCACATCTGCTCTGAAAAGATTGAAAGAAAAAACAAAACCTAAATATGTTTTTCTGCTCCAGCAAATTAAACAAGCGCCTCTTTAATCACAGAATTCTGCTTCTAACAAAGCTGTAGCATTAATATCTTCTCCATTTATTTTTTGTTTGTTGTTTCAAAAGTAGGTTATAAAAAGCCCAGAACTCTTATCCAGCTTTTTGGTTGAGGGAGGAGAAAGATAAGGCATTTTGCTGTCTTTTCTGCAATGACCCGTGTAGTAGAGAATAAAGTACAAACGAAAAAATACAAATTTAAAGAAACTATGAAAACAGCAAGAATGAGAATCACTGCAGCAGGAGCTGCACGACAAGAGCTCCCCGACCCACAGCCCAGGGGCTCTGCTTTCCCAAGTAGGTCAGAGCTCACCCTGCACAAGGCAGAGCATCCCCACAGTGCCTGCTCCATGTGCTCCTGCCCAGACTGAGCTGCAAAAGCATGCAAGCCCCACTGGTACCAGCACAAAAGTGTGTGCCAACCCAAGATTAATGTTGTGAAGCACCTCTGGCCCCCCTGGCCATCTCAGCATCTCCCATTGGTTCCTTCCATCCTCAGCATCCCAGCCACTGACCTGGGGGCTCTGTGCTTCAACCCAGCCTGCTTTAATTTGGCTAAATCCACGATGAGGAAAAAAAGGGCATCTGAAGGACAAAGCCACTGGAAAAATGCCTACAAGGTTTTTTTCCAGCGGAAAATGGGGTCATCTGGCTTCTCTTCTTAAAGAAAGCTTTCAAAGGAATATTTGAAAATCCCAGACCTAAAGTATTTCAAGTTTTGTTTCAGTTTAATCCTTATATCTTCCCCTGAACACTGACAACAGCCTCTCAATTTTTAGTTTAGTTTTCCACAGCAAACCTGAACAAGTCGTCAGTGAGTGCCTAAATATGAAAAGAAGAGAAAAAACCCTCTGCTGCAGTTTTTCATTGAAAACTGAGAACCACAAATGCACAAACCAGTGGGGAGACCTGTGCGTGGAACCATTTCCTAACACAGTGCTGGGGAAGGGTCTCCCTACTCCCTCACCCAGCCCTGCTGCAGCTCATTAAAATGCTTCTCTGGGAGGCTGTGTTTCAGAGAAGTCTTTGTGAATTTTTAATGCCGTGTGCTACTTAGTGTTTGCTGAATTCACAATTTTTCCACGCCATCTCAGCAGCATCTGCTGCAGCCTTGCGACCTGGAGTGGCACACAGCCTTTCCCAGCTAAACTGAGAGCCTGGCATCAGACACATCCCAAGGAGAGGAACGTGGGCAGCGCAGGGAGATTCTTCCAGACCCTTCTGCAGAACTCATGATGCACAACTTCCCCAAGCCACAGTCCAGGCTTGACCTGGATTTGAGTGTTGCACTCATGGAACACGGAGCAGCACTACTCTTATTGACATGCTGAAACCCAGCAGGTCAGCCCTGACTGCAGCCTCTGCTCAGGGAACTGCTGCTCTCCTCTCTTCTTTTCTCTTTAAGGTCTTACAAAGCCCAAAGGTGATGTCTGGAGAGCAGAGGGGGAAGTCCTGGAAGCTGGCATGAAAAACCAGTTGGGAAACCAATGTATTGTGCAGAAGGAAGAGAAAATGGGGAATGTGGCCCATGAAAATGAAGACACACAACTTGTTTGACATGAGAGTGAAGCATGACCCATCTGCTTTTGGCAGAACTGAATTTACACAGGAGAGTGGTGGCACTGAGGGCCTCCAGCACTCAGTGTGATGCTTAACAGTTTTCAAGATAAACCACACTCATCTGAGCTCTCTTCTGCTCCACCAGGGCTCTGGTAACAAAATCAGTGGAATCCTCTTATAGATTTAAAAAAAGGAAACAACACCAAAAAACCTCCCACCAAAACCCAGCAGCATCTGGATTTACAGAAGTGCCATGCCAGGAAATGCTATGCAAGCTACTCATAGGAAATCCAAATTGCTAACATAATTTTTCCCCAAAGCTGTGGAGCCCTAAGTTGGAAGCACAGCCCTGCTCTATTGTGCTCAGGAGTACAGGAGTACTACAGCAGGAGTATAGATAACCCAGCAACCAAGAAAGAAAACTCAGGATCTGCTCTGCACGTGGACAACTCACTGTGGGTTGCCTGGCTTGGCGGTAGAAATGCTTGAGGGAACTCTGTTCTTCTTTGATACACTAAGCATGATGAGCTTTAGGTAATGGAATAGGAAATGTTAGGTTTAGCCCTTGATGATATCTCCTGTGATGTTTGATCAAACCCTCCTTTGTGTGGAGGAGGTGATTTATTAGCAGAGATTGGAGCCATTTGAAGAAAGAAGCGTCCTGGTGCAGGAGAAGGCTCATCTGAGAGCTCCATCAAAGCAGCAGTTTACAGAGAGGTTTTCTGTCTGCCAGCACTACCAGCTCATGTCAGTGCCAAACCTGCCATGAAAAAGCTTTTCAGAAAGAAGATAAGCATCGTCACAGCCTTGGAGAAGCACAGCTCTCTGCAGGCTCTCCTTTGCCTGCAGGAAACCCACTAAAATTCCCTGCCTTCCCAAACTATTAGCACAGGTTGGATTTCTAGACTGGTTTAATGCACAAAGTTAGGGGTGAATTCACCAAGACTTAGCACCCATCTGTTTAGGGACCTGTTTCCTCTCTTTGTACACATGTGAGCCTGAAACATTTGTGTTTCATTTACATCCATACAAAAAAAAATAAAATAGAAAAGGACATAATATTAAGCTAGGAAATAGGAAACAAAACTGTCCTTGCAAAAGCAGTAGAGTTGGTGAGGGTCAGGGTGCTGGTCAGCCATGCCATGGTGCCATGCACTGATAGGAAACCTCTGACTCAGGGCTTGGTGACATTTGATGTGGGAGATGACACATTCGCTGTTTCCTGCTATTTCCACACTAATTAAAGAGAAGCTAGTTCCAAACCTTACTTGTCTCTCTCACAGAGCACACTGACATGCTTTTGCAGAGAGAAGGAAGCTCACAATCAGCTCTGTGATTTCCTACTGCCCAAGTCCCATGGGATGTCTGTGCTACAGAGCAACATGGCTCCTGATGCAAGTTCAGCCTCTGTGAATCTGCACCGAGTGCTGCTGCAACAGCAGTGCAGTGAGAAATATTGAATCCTCATTCTTGTTTTATGAAAGGATCAAAACGCTCAGCATGTTGACAATTCAAAGGTTTAGCAGCCCAGCATAGAAATACATACTGCAGGCTTAAAACTTGAATACTAAAATTCTAGTAGACAGAGGATAAAAAAAAACCAAACCTACTCATGCTGTACTGCAATGGCCCAGTCCTGCTCTGTATTGATTTATGAATACAGGAAAACTGCTTTGTTTTACGTTGCCTTGGTTATTCAGTCACTTGCTGGATGAATACGTTTGCTTGTGTCAGTGCAGGGCTCTGAGAAAAAGCACACAGGAAGGGAGCGAGTGGCTCCAGTGGTCCAGAGTTTAAGGCTCTTGATATTGAAAAAAATGTGGATCTGTTTGCCCAGCTAAGCTTTCCTCCAGCTGCAGCCAGCCCCCAGCTGGGTTTTGCTCTGACAGCCAGAGCCTGTAGCCAGGGAATGGTGTTTGGAGAGGGTTCACCCTGCCAGGATGGAGCAGGGACAGGCTGGGGTGCCACATGTGACACATCACCCCAGCTGCCAGCAGGGAAGTGTTTCTGCTCTTACCTGATGCCTTGGTCTGGCAATAGACACCTTCCTCTTCCCCCTCCACACCTCCCACCTGCCTTTCTTTGCCCACTTGCCCCCTTATTAGCCCCCTAGAGGGAGAAGAAACGGGAAATGGGAAAATGATCAGATATCCTTCCTCATTTAGGTATTTCAAATACATACATCTACAGAAACATCTGTAGGAAACAGAAATGTTCTTCCCAGGCAATCAGGCAGCCCCAGCCCTGATGTGAAGGACACAGCAAGGCAGCAAGCACAGTCTGATTGCATTTGCTGAACAGCAGTCACCCTCTCCCCAGCTGCTGACCTTTAAAATGTCAGGCACCTCATTTAGAAAGCAACAATTGGGTTTGAAAAGTTTTAAGGCTCTGAGTCCTGCTCCAGCCAATTTTGCAGAGAGTGCTCTGCAAGAACATCTCCCACTGCTCAGTTTTTCCTTTTCCCTTCATCTCCCCAGGATTTCAGCATTTAGCACCTTGTTCCCTCATGCTGCTCTTGTTATAGGAGGATTTAATAGTGCTGCAATGGACAGTCCCACTTTTATAACTTCTTTTCAGTTAATTCTTCCTCCAGTTAAATACTAGAAAACCATTTCCCCCTCTGATTCCCATCTTAGGAATTCCTTTTTGTGACATCTAAACTCTACTGTTTTCCTATGACTAGATTATTGGATGCATGGGAGAGGAAACAAGTTTAGTTCCTTTCTTTGAAAAATATAAATATTTTATCTTGGTTTTACAGTCTTATGCAAGTACTTCCATTTATAGCACACACTTCTTTTCCCCACTGTTTGACACATACCAAGTGTATTAATTGATACCACTATCACTCCAGCTACAGAAGGATAACAAGATAATTCTGCACGTGGCTGTGTTTGCATATAGCCAAAGCCTGACCTCCATAAAGCCCAGGGATAGACTTGCATTCCCCATTCCCTACCTCTGATCTCCAGTTTGAAACCCAGCCAGGCAAGCTGTGTCTTCCTATCACTCAGCTTTCCAGGCAGAAGTATTTAAAATTAATTCACAGTCCCTTTCTGCCCCTCCAACCTTCCTTTCCTGTTATCCCACCTCATGGGGATGTCACTGGGGTTAATGAGTGTTGAACATTGGCTCTCTGCAGCTGGTGCCAAGGAAGGTGACAGCATGATGCCATGGCAGCTCCATGCTGCTCCCACCTGCCATGGTGCAGATTGCCTCTTTTAGTATTGGCATTATTAGTATTAGTATACTACAACATTGAGGAGTCTATTAATGTGAACATGCTGGTAGAGATTTCGGTAAAACTTGAACATTTTGCCAGTATTGATTCAACCTTTTTTAGAAGACGGGGAGGGTGTTGTAAAAAAACGAAGAAAGCTACCAATGGTACTACGAAGACGAGGAAGGAAAAGCAGCCTTGCTCAACAAAGTGTAGCATGTTTGGAAGCCAGTGAACCAGCCAGCTGGAAAAGTAACATCTCCACGATGGACAGAAAATCCTTTGGAAAGGAAAATAAGCCTCAGTGCACTTATTTTTATTAGCAGACCAGGCACAAACCTGGGCTTTGGTGCTGGCACAGCAGAATGACACACAGCCGAATCACTGTGTGCCTAAAGCTCAGGTTCCCTAGGGTCCTGGAGTCAGCTACTTAGGACTAAGGAAAAGAACCTTCATGTTCTGTAGGTA
The DNA here is from genome assembly GCA_024500445.1 of Entomyzon cyanotis. Classification (NCBI taxonomy): domain Eukaryota; kingdom Metazoa; phylum Chordata; class Aves; order Passeriformes; family Meliphagidae; genus Entomyzon; species Entomyzon cyanotis. The sequence goes on from JAKEPQ010000743.1 coordinate 8,647,720, forward strand.
CCTCTCTTTAGGTACCAGAGCTACCCTAAAGCCACACTCTGATGGTCACAACAAAGCCCCAAAACCTGGCTGCTCTTTCAGGCTGAGGTTAGAAGCTGTGAGCAGCAAGGGGCTGCAGCCACTCACATCTGCACTGTGCCAGGCTGGGGCCTCATACCAGCATCCAGTTAGGGCAGAACCTTGGCAGCAGGAACTGATCTTGGATCCAAACACCAAGCCCAGGCTGAGGCACTTCTGAGCCTGAGCCCAGCTGTAGCAGCCCTTTAAAGCTCTGCTGAGGGGCAGCAGGAGCACAGCCAGAGCATCTTCCTCTGCAGCTGACCCACAGCTCAGCCTGTGCCACTTGGCTGACACAGGCAGGTCTCACCTCTGCACTGAGGCTGCAGCAGGGTCACTGAAAAGAAAGTTCCACTAAAAAAATAATTTTAAATTATTTCCACCTCTAAAACCTTCTGAAAGCATTGCAGACTTTTTCCAGAGCAGCACACCACCTTCCCATGGTGCAGACAAGTCATGAAACCAAAGACACTCAGGCTCCTGCTTCTCATATCCACAAACATCCATTTTCACTCTTTGCTATATTATCCTCCCATGAAAAAAGATTAGCTGTTCCTGCCCATCAGATCATCCTTGCTGGGAGTTACAGATGTGGATGTATCATTGTTTCAACTTCAGATATTCCTTTCCCCACTGCAAGGCAGTAAGATACACCCTACTCTCCAATGTATGTTATCTGGTGTTTTAAAAGAGTGAGAAAGATAAGAGGGAGAAAAAGATACACATGATTTATAGCTGTTTCTGGCCAATTGCCTGAACACAGGCTGCCAGAACATATTTTCTCACAATTGTCTGGCAAAAATTGCTAGCACATTATGAGGATAACTTGCAGCAGTGTATTTGTTCTGGATTCAATTTTTGCCTTATTTAATTTTAATAGCTATAATAAAAAATCTTCAATAAATACAGCTGATCTGCAGAAGATACTTAATTAAAAAGGATGCCAGAGCCTGGTGCTGTCCCTTGTTCCCACAGCAACAAGAGCAGAGGAAAGCATGGAAGCAAAAAGGCAAAAAGAGTGCTTTTCCTCCACTAAGGATCTGCTCCACTTCTCCTGTGGGAACTTCCCAGGGATTAAGCTTAAAGGCAAACATAGGATAGTCCTGCTACTGAGAGAGAGAAGTAGCAATAGAACCTCTCAGTGAGATTTAGGTGGTGTAGCAAGAGAAATAACGTGAGCTGAGGGTCACACAAGAAGCCCGTGGTGGTGGCAAAGGCATTTTAAGGAGTCCCCACATGCTTGTCAGCTCCAGCTGGGTGTGCATTGTCACTCTGCACCCCAGCACTCCTTGGAAACACACTGGGAGCACACAAACCACACCATGGCTCCAGTTCAAAACAGGGTAAAGCATCCAGGCTGGAGCATCTCTCCACCAAAGGCAGCATCATGCCTGAGCCCTGCTAAGTGAGATTCACTGAACGTTGATGAGAACCTTTGTACAAAGATAGCTCACAGCCACTCCATGCCTTGGAATGCAGTTTGGGAAACACTTTTGGCACTGACACACTCCACCAGGGGAGCAGGACAAAACCAGGCCTTTTTTAATCTCAGTTGTGGCACATGTGCACAGAGTGCACTGCTGGTTCCAGAGCCAGCAATGTCCTGTTGCTCTGCACACTGCCTGCATCTCCTGTTAAGGGACACATTTGAGAAGAGGGATGGTAATATGGAAGAGCAGGAAGGTAACACAGGGAACAGCAGCTGAGATCCTTCACATGACTATCTAGCAGAGAAACTAGATATTTAATAAAAAGGATTTAATAAAAAGGCTCAAAGCAAAGCTGCACCAGGGTTTGATGCACAAGAAAGCAGAAAGCTCTTTGCCTGTTGTGTGTGAGAGCAGAACACACTGCCTGGTGAAGGAGAGAGCTACACACTTCATAGGGTTTGACTCCCAACACTCAAAGTGCCAATGTCCTAGGAGCTTGTCCCTACACACAGGCTGTGTCCCCTGATCATTGCCACGCATCAGCTGAGTCCCCAAAGCCTGCAGTCAGCTGCACCTGTTTAATCTGCCAGGATACTACATCCTGCAAAAGTCCTTTCCAAGCACTTTAATGTTGCATATCTGTAAAAAAACCCAAAACCACCAAAGCAAAACCCAACAAAACCACCAAAGCAAAACCCAACAAAACAACAGCAACAAAGAAAAAAATTAGCAGGAGTAATATTGATTTGCTGTATCTATTTTGAAAAGCTTTCCAGATATAGCAAGATGAGATATTAATGAGATAGATCAAAAATTGCTAAATCCTCAATGCCCATCACTTCCCTGGCTTTCCTCTATAGCCAGAGCCTTCCCTTTCCCTTGTGCATCAACAAGGAAAATGTAGGAATATAATGTTTCAACTGAAATGGCCTTCAGGAGACCTACAGCTGTGTCTCTCCAGTTCAACAATCCCCATGCTCCTGAAAAATCAGGGCAAGAACCACCACTTTTGAGGCCCTATCAATAAAGCTTACATTTTTTGGGTAGGGTTTATGAGGAAGTAATAACTCCATAAAGGTTTCATTGTGCCCTTTGCTGGCTGTCATGTACACACATTTGCTGTGCAGCCCCCAATTAAATCTCTCAACTTTGGCCCTGGAAAGAAACATCTCTAAAAATCCTCTCAGCTAATTGAGCAGCTTTTCAAAGTCTCCTTGGAAAACCATGATCCCTTATTCCCACCCTCCACAACTTGCAACATGGTCATTAAATCTTTTACAATAATATATCCCCTTTACTCCTGTCCAGCTGAAGCCTCTAATGAGGTTTGCAGAAGAAAACCCACATTTCCCAATCCACAAAGAGAAGAAGAAAATAAACTCCTTCTTCTTTGGGTTGCATCACATGTCAGACCTTCATCGGCGCACTTCAAAGCAAAGCAGAGCCTTTGGAAATGCTGCCCTGTGGATCAAATGCTCAGCCTCAAATTGCCAGGCTGAAGCAGTAACCCCTGCTCCAAATCCCCTCCCTGCATCTCCTGGGGACCCTGACAGCTGCTGTTTGTCTCCAGCTCCCTGTACTAAAGAAATTGAAAGGAGGAGCTGAGGGAAAGAATGGATCCAGCAGCAAAAGAGCATGGCCTGTAGAAATGCACAGGCTCCACCACACACACAGAACCCACCCCAAAGGCTGGACACAGCTGCTCTGCCCCACTGCCCAGCAGAGTAGAGCCCAAACATCCCCTTGTCCTGGCAGATCAGCACTTACTGAGCACAGGGAGCAAGAACTCCTTAGAGCAAGAGGTTTGATGAACCACAGGAAGATGCTCATGGGCAGGCAGGTCTGAACCTCAAACAGGGAAAAACACAGACAGCAAGAAGGCTCAGTTGATGGGTCAGACTGGAAATCCATGCAGAGTGGTGTGTGTTTTCATGCAAGAGCTCTGATCTAGTCTGCTTCTCCACATCTGAGCACTCTGAGTGGGGTCCAGCAGGGAGCAGAGGTCAGCAGTGGCCCAAGGGCTGATGCTTCTGCCCAGACAGTGACCATAGCAAGATGACCCTTCAGGTCAGCAGCACCATCTGAGCTTCTAGTGAACTGAGGTGTAGCCTAATAGGAAAGTGTGAAGGCCTGTGTATTTAGGTGTCTGACTGACTCTGAGGTTCAATTCCAATTACTGCCAATGAAGAAATATCAGGAAGCCTTGAAGGTCACAGCAGTTAGTGACTTTTACCAAGGGTTTTGCTCAGGAGCTGGATTTTTGAGACAGAAAGGCTCAGCAGCCATGAGAAGGGTTGGTGCTGGGCACAAAGGGCAGCCAGGAGCTGCCAGCACTGCCCTGGGGTGGACCAACGTGTGCTTGAATATGTTTCACAGTCACAAGGCAGCAAGCACCACAGGCAGCAAGCACGCTTGAAGAAGGCCAAATATTAGGTAAAGCTGATTTTCTAAGCTTTTCTTTAAGTCAGGTTTGATATTCTAGCTGCAGGTTTTACAGCAAAAGGGCAAGGACACAGAAGAGGGCCACCAGCACTGCAAAGAACCTTGAATAATGAGGAAAGGGCATTCTGCACAGTATCAGTCAGAGGCACCTGAGCTATCAGAGACCAGCTGAAGTGTCAGCAAGCCAACTGCACTCTGTTTAAACAGAGGAATATTCCCAGCTCTTTGCAGCCCCCAGTCCCATTCCCTGCACGTGGTGATCACACTGAGAGCAATAGTGTCTCCATTGCCCACTGTCCATGAAGGATCTCACAGTACTTTTTATTTAGGTTGCCTGTTCTCTCAGCAGGAAAAGGCCTTAAGAACAGGACAGAAATAACAATTTTGGACAGTGATGGGCCATAACTTGATGCTGGGCAGAAATAGGTGCAATATGGGCATTTCTGTTGGGGAAATAAAAGTTTATGTGTTGTCACATCATTAACTTGAGTTCTTGGGGGAGTTTCTGGGCTGAATCCAAACCTTGCCCAGCTCAAACCTTCCCTGGCTTGAGCCTTGCACTGAGCAAACCACGTGTGAGCCCTGATTAGAGCTGGGCTGCTGCATAACTCAGCCTGTAGCACATGAGGGTGCAGTTGTTAATGAAGTCCTAACCCAGTGCACCCAATTCAAAGTCTGCTTTGCAGAATCAAGATAGTCCAGGAAAAGAAAAATTAAAAATCTACCCCTTGATTCTAACAGGAACTTGCTAAAAAGAAGTGATATGAGAAGAAAAACAGGTCCTAAAAAACTGCCAGCTCTTCATTTCTGCTGCACACAGCATGCACCTGATACCCTCACATCTTTGAAGAATGAAAAAAGCAGCCCTGAAAGGACATGAGCAGTTGGGAAGTGCCCTTTCAAGCCAGTCAATGATGAAAATCAAATCACAGAATCATAGAATCTTTTCCTAGGCTCACAGTGATAAAGGGTGGATAGAAGCACTGGACACATCTAATGACAGCCTGGAGAGCATGGCCAGCAGCCACCTCTCACAATTCCTACGTGATCTCAAAATTCATCATCTGATGGATAGGTTTGTTTATTATTTTGGGAACAGCATGTCCCAATTTAAACAGATGTCATCCCTTCCAAACCATGTGCTGTGAACTTTGCAAGGACTTGGAAGGGTAACTGAGAGAGCTTGGGAATGGCACAGGAGTCCAAATAAACAAAAACAGATTCCAACTTTCTCCTTGCAAATAAAGGTCATTGCACAGTCTTACAAGGTGATTTTTGATTGTCACATGAAATGTAGACTATCTAAATGCAAATCTTTTTTTGTTTACTTAAGAGAAAAAGATAAATACATTTAGACTGGTCATTGGTCATGGAAGAACCTAACAGATTCATCCATACTTACAAAACCTGATTCATCACTGAATTTTTCTACTTATATGTAGGTGGCTGCTAATACTGGTTTTGTTATGCAAGAATTATAAATATTCTCACTGAGAACTAATGGCTTAATTTGGATGCACCAGCAGGATATGAATAGCTCAAGGTTTTCCCAGCACATGAGGAGCAGTGGCCATGCAGAAGGTAATTACCTGGGCCTAGAAAGAAGTGGTTTTGATGAGTGATAGCCCATTAAGACAGGAATTGCAAAACACCCAAGAGCTCACAGTAAAGGCACAATTCACAATAGCTGCAGACTTGTGACTGTGGAAGGAAGTTATGTGTGCAACAAGAGGCTTATTAGGTGTTCAGGGCATTTTTATTCAGATATGACACATATGTGGAGGTATCAGTGCCCTAACTTGGCACCTTTTCAAGATCCCAAAGCACCCAAAGTGACAATGCCTTAATTTTTCTTCCTTGATGCCTTGAAAGCCAGGTTATTGAAGTCCAAGTTGGTTACCACCGTTCAAGCCTGGTGCAAGTGTATTTTCTAAAAGGGTCTCAGATTCATGAGGGAACAAGGGAAGGCAAGTATTTAATGTCTTAAAAACAACTTGTGGGCAATTACCATGCTAAAAATGGGGTCTTTGGACCATCTGCTCATTAGTGATAATTTTCTCCATCCTTCTCTCGGTGAATTTCTCTGTGCTTTCACGCTGCCAGAACTGAAGAGGTATTTTCACTCCATTTTGGCCCAATTTCTGAACAAATAGCTCAAGATCAGCAAGGGGCACTCTCAGAGTGAAAGGAGGAAAAGGAAACATTTACACAGTGACCTGAGTCTGGTTGCTGTGAATTTGAGCTCTAAGCACATCCACAAACACCCATTCCTTCCTACTAGGCTCACTAGAGGGGATCAAAATAATTTCTCCAGGTGGTGTCTGGAAAAGCTGGTGTTGGGAGCTATTACCACTAAACATCCTGCAAATTCCACAGACTCTTAAAGTCCTCAGAGGAACTGTCTCTGCCTACAAGCAAGACACTGAGGACTGGCACACAGCATTTGTGAAGGGCTGGAAATTGCTGGCAGCTTCACCCACGTGTTCTTTTGGAGACTCACTACACCAGGATCCATTCAGCAATCCCCCTTTGCTGAAGGCCCAGGACTCTCCCTGCTCCCCCACCAGCATCTCTTCATCAAGAAACACAATCCATGGGAGAAACCTGACTCTCTTCCTTGGTGTACTGGTGATCAACAAGACTGATTTCTCCTCAGGTGACACTTATGATAGGTTTTCTTGAACATAATGAAGAACTTGAGTTCTTGAACATATCAAGCAGGGGCTGAGAGATGTGCCTGAAGCTTTTCATTTGCTTGGTTTTGCTTTTCTACCTTTTTCCAGCTTTTGAAGCCTGTGAGCTTGACACCAGGGGGTCAGCAGTGGCATCACAGCCACAAAGCCACCAGGCAGAGCAGCACTGCCAGTTCTAGTGTAAGAAGTAGAGCTTACTCTACTCACAAGGGCACAGCCCCACTGCCAGCTGAGCAGGATCCTTGGCCAGTTTGTTATGATGCTGAGGAGAAAAGCTATTTATGTTCCCTGCTTGTCAGGAGCTCTCCATATGCCCCCATGGTCTGTAGTGTAATTTGCTGTGAGACTTGTTACACTGGATTGTGCAGACCTTTCCTTGCACAGAATAGCAGCATAAATCTCATTTAATGAGCTCTTAAGTGACTAACAGATATCTGTGTGCAGCTATTTAAAGGACAAGCCCTACTGGGAGAGGAATGGGCACAATGCCATTGCCCTCATGGCTCTTAACCAAAACGCCCTTTCCAAATACCAATTCCTGCTTCATTCATGCTTCCTTTGTTTTCTTTTATTAGCTCTGCTACGTCCTCTACAGGCCTTCAGCTGATCATTCAGATCAACCAGAAACTGAAACCTCCTCTCAGCATTTGTACTCTGTATTTCTTCACACTTCATTGTATTTCATTTCTGATAAGAGAAGCTATTCAAGACAGCATGTGCTGAACGGCTTCACTCCCATCCACACCTTCTCTAGATATGGTAATTTCAAGGGAGAACCCCAACAGTTTGGGCCAGTTGTTGGTACAGAAATCACAAGGACAGCAGCAGCAGGAAGGTGGCAGGTTGACTGAACCACAACACTAACTCATCTCTGGTCGCTATCAAGTGCAATACTGCACCACTGCCAGCTCCTCCTGCCATTTTCTGTAGGTGTTCTAGAACCATATGCTGAGTTTCTGGCATATTTCCTTTCGCATCTCTCCTCTTCCAGGGCAGAAGTTCAGAGGAAACCACCTAACCTGGCAGACTGTTGGCCATTTCCATGAACAGGATCTAATAATTACAGCAAAACCCACCAAACTAAACCACAGATCAAAGCTGGATGCACTTTGCATTTAGTTATGCTCAAGGTATGGGGGTTGGGGAGTTGCAGTGATTTGGAGATTTCCAGATAACACATCTTTTGGGAAGATACATATCTATAATGAATTGTTACCAGATAGGCTGTTCTGTCAAAATAAAACTCTTTTAATCTTTCAAAGAGAATCCTGGGCTATTTAGTTGATTAGCAGCTTTCTAATGAGAGGATAAAGTACACAGTAGATAACTCAGATGATTGACAGCTCCACTGCACCAGCTTTAAACAAGATGCCTCCGTTTTCCCAGTACATGCCAATTAAATGATTAAGTATTGTTTACTGGGACTGGAAGGATTACAAGACAGTAGGTGGATTTATTAGGAGAGAAAGGAAAAACACTCCTACACAAAAAAAAAAAAAAAAAAAAAAAAAAGATTATTTTGAATGACTAACAGCCATGCCCCTGCAAAGCATGACTAGAGTTAACCAAGTTATTCACTGTCAGGTTACACTCCAGCCCCTCTCCCTTTTCCAGATCATTTGCCAGTTTCTCCAGGTATCTCCAATGTGCTCATCGTTTCCAGGTGTCTTATGCAGACCGTTTTCTGAGTTTATCATGTAGATAGCTGTAAATCCAACTGCTTGATATTATCACTGGGGGAAAGGTTGGGGACTTAGCTCACATTATAGACAGAATCTCAGCTCTCTGGAGCAGGAGACCAAGTTGTCTTTTAACAAGCAAGAGCTGCTTCATTAGCAGCCTTTTAGTACGTGTAGGCACTGAATCAAATCACCTAAATGCAAGTACCTGAACATGGCAGGGGCAATAACATGGTTTAGCATCTTGCAGCAAGAGCATCCAATTTTACATGAATTAACAATTTATGTGGAGAAGGTTTGGAAGGAAGGGGGAGGAGGAAGATGCTCTTCAATTCACGCGATCAGGCTCCATAGTTACCGTGTCTGAACCAGCCACGCTGCTTTAACACAATACATGCCATTTTTACCAGGCTGGGGGGAAAAAAATCAAGATGCTGAAAAAATTTCCAAATTTACAACCTCTCGACTGCACATTAAATGAGACTACTCCTTAATCTTACAAACCCTTCCTTTGCTTTTTAGGTGATCCTCTAATCGTCTGATCTCTGCATGGAAAAAAGATCAGTGAGATGTTCTAGTTAAACTAGGTGTCAAGAGCAGAAGTTTTGTTCAGATTTTCCCCTGCCCTATTTCTGCAGGGTTCCTACAGGTGGATAAGAGTGGCTTCAGCAGAGCTGAGGAAAGCAAGGGTTGCCAGTTGTGGGTAAAGCTGGCAGCACTCCCTGCCCGGGGACCTCTCTGCCCAGTATGCCACCATCACACAGCACTGGATAATGATCCATCTCAGCTGGTTAAATAGAAAGAGCAAAGTCCCTGCCAGACAGGAACTTCTGCAGGTGTGGAGCATGAAGCACAGAAGCATGTTAAGAGAGTGAAATATTTTGGAATCTGTGAATTTGTGTTTTTAACAGCCTGTCCGGGGCTCAGGGCCCCTTCCTGGGATTCTGACAAAAATGGAAAGTGTGAGATTTTCATTTTTCCACAGAGGGCTGTGCACAGCACCTGCTGTGAGACATAAAAGCATCAGACTGATGCTTCCACTGTTCCTTGGAGCTGTAACAGGTAAAGCCATGAATAGGCTGAATTTCAACAGATCAATAAATTAAAGTCCAGGATGTCAAAGAGAAAATTGTGAAAAAGAGATCCCTGGGGCTATTAAATACAAAGATATTACCTCTGGCTCTGGAAACCTCTGAGTCGTAGTTTTCAGAGAGCCTGTACCAAGGGAAATATTATTGCACATCTCCTGCAGCAGCTGCTGTGAGCTGCAGGAAGCTGGAGAGGGGCTGTGGGTAGCTGTGACCCCAAAAGGCTGCAGAGGAGCACACTGAGCTAATTACAAAGGGTGGCAAACTCTGTTATCCAGAGTCCAGCAAATAGGAAGGGCTGACAAAAATGGTCATCACAGCTAGCAAGTGTTGTGTTGAGAAAAATGCAGCATCTAAATAAATGGAAGAAAAACCATTGCAGGATGTGCAGTCCTTCAGAGGACATACCCAGGACCACAGGAACAGCCCCAGGATCACAGAGACAAGCCCCAGGATCACAGAGACAAGCCCCAGGATCACAGAGACAGCCCTGCTCCGTGGGACTGGAGAGCAATGGTGCCAAGAGCGACTCGTGCTCCAGTGCTTCACCTTGCAGGAGCCAGCCTGGGGACAGGGATGCCACCTAACTCCAGATTACTTTGGGACAGCCTGTCCTCCAGGTCCCATAAAAAGGGAAGGGCAGCAATAGTCCCACAGAGAGCACCCCTTGTGCTGCCCCAACACTGCAGCTTTGGTCACTTACACTGCAAGCAGTGAGAGTGGAAGCAGAGATGGAGATATCTCCTTCTTCAGAGAGCATCTGGCCTTTATTGAGAGATCCAGCTGTTCTCCCTGCAGTGCCCATCGGGGTTAGGAGAGGCAGGACAAATTTCTCTGCCTGTGCTCAGTAGCATTGGTCTCCTCACCCCCTACAAGCTCAGTGCTCAGCCCTGCTCTCAGCCTTAGCAGTTCAAATATCTGCCCACACCACCTCTGAAGCCAGTCTGGGTGCCAAGAGCACAAACTCATTTTTCCCTATAAGCTGCACTTGGAGTGCTCTGTCCCTCCACTCTCCTTGCATCACACAACTGTTCAGCTTTTCCAAGCAACAAGTTTCAATATCTCATTACCCTGTCAGTTGCCATAACCAAGTGCCCACAGTTACATGGCATTCACTGCTTATTTGCAAGCCAGCTGGCAGCACCCTCCTTACCCAGTTATACACATCTGTGAGCTCTTGCACAAATCAGGTATCTCCCTTTTAAAGCTGGAAGAGAATAAACAAACTCTCCCCTGTGCTCCTTTGCACAGCCCTCCCACATGTCCCTCTGCAAACACAGAGTTTTGATGCATATTTAATTTTCTTCTTGTGCAACAGGGAAAGAATAGATACCAGCTCTTGGGATTTTACCTAGGAGCTAAAATTAAACTGCTGTTCAGGGTGGGGAAAGATCCTGGGACTGGACCCATTGACTCTTCTTTCCTTAAGCTTGTTGTCTTACAGCAGAGCAGCTCTCCCCTTCCAAGCCATTTAATGAAGACTCATCCATGTTATTCCCCATCTAGGGACTTGGCTGGGCTCAGTGCAGGCATTCAGCTTTCCACAGGCACAGCCTGAAAACACACACCAGTATGGGTTTCTCTTTGGTGTGTGGGTCCAGCCCCTCAGGAACCAAACTACTAATATTCACAAGTTAGGTCTGTTTTTCAAAGCTACTTCAAGATTACCAAGAAGTGGATCCTCATTTATCACTTACCTGTGATTTATTTTTATATTGCTTTTGTGAAATTGCCCTAATCTGGTGGATTCTGCCATGCCAGCTTGCACACTGGTATCACTTCTGCTCTAAGAATAACTTTTCCAAAAAAATAACAAAATCTGTTCTGATCTTTTGACTGTATCAGCGTCAGACCCAGCAAACTGAACAACATTCAAACAGCTGGATGTTTCTAGCAGAAAAAAATGGTAATACTGACAATAGTCCAATCAAGAAATATGAAGTATGAATGCACAGACTTACCATTTTTGTCAGCTCTTCTGAAAATCTAGAATTGAAAGAGAGAGAGAGAGAAACATGTTTATTATGTTGTCCAACATGAGGGGATGAAGCCCCTTGCACCAGGACCACGTTCAGCTCCACACACAGGGCAGGTTAAAGCACTCCAACCCCTCAAACCCCAACTGAGGTGCTTTACTGAGCTCACCCTTCCCGAAACTGAGCTCACCCTTCCCGAAACTGAGCTCCTCTCCCCCAGCTGGACAACCCCTGCCAGGGCACAGTACCAACAGGGTTGCCTCTGGATAAACTGGTGGAAATGCTTCCAGCAGTTCCAGCACCTCCCTCACTTAAGAAAGCTGAAACCATGGATCCAACACCAGAAAAATGCACACTAAAAATATTACAACATCTGTGCAGTCAGTCCAGACAATTTCTCTGGCATCAATAAAATCTCTTAAACCAAGTTTCACAGCTCTGCACTTCTGAAAAAAGAATATTTACAACTTTTTTTTTAAAAGCAAGTCTCCTGCACGGGAAAGAGATTATATTTAGACTTAAAACTACCGTGTGGAGAAACAGCCCACAGAGAGGAATCAGATAGCCATTACAGAAGGATAAAAATTGCAATAATGTGTAGTACTGTAGGACTTGCCAGGGAGAATGAGAGCAGAAAGAACTGCTGTTTTTCTCATTGGTCTCACCTGAGGAATAATCCCCTAATACTGATACCAAAATCAGCTGCTCACTTGGAGGGTCCTTCCTCTGACTGAGTGTCAGGTAAGCAGAGTTTTTATCACAAACCATGATTACCTACTGATTAGCTATCCCCACTTATTTGATGCATATGCATTACTTTCTTTTACACAGCCCCCCCTTTATCAGAAGTCCTCATATGGATCTTTGGGGTCTGTCTTCATGTCTGGTGTCCTTTTTAGGTGGTTGTTCCTCAACCCCCACTTTTGAGTGAGCTCAGTACCTTTGTTTTGCTTAACTTCTACTTTGTCAGCCCTGCAGAGCTGAGCTGGCATCCTGCCTGTGTTTTGTGTGACTTCTGTGTGCCTAAGTTACATCCTTCATCTGCTTCTGCAGGGCTGTGCTGTTCTGTCCCACTGGCCTTACCAACACAATGCAATTAATAGCAAAAGCCTTGTGCAAAGGTTGGAAACATAAAGGTTCCTGCTGAAAATGGCCTCTAGCACAGGTTGGCCATAAATTACCAAAAAATTAACATGGGCAGGAAAGGTAAAATATTCTCATCATCTCTTCAGGCTTGACCCTATTAATTTGAGCAAGAGCAGAGATTTTAGTTGTAGAAAGAGATTTCCCTGAGGAGGGAATAAAAGCACCAGCAAGACAGATCAGAGTCAGCCGTAAAATAGAATCTCATATTTTCTGGGTCAAAAAACCATTAAAAAAAATATATCAGAAGAGAAACTGCTGCACATAACAAGAACCCCAAGAGACAAATTGAATTGCAGAATATGCTATTTCACTGAATATGGCTTAATTAAGGAACATTAATCATTCTTTTGTCTGACATTCTTGTGAGGCTGTGCAGCCCAGGGCAGAGTCAAAGCAGGACTTTCTGGTGGACTTCAGCTGAGGCAAAACCCCTCTGCTTGAGCCAAACCCAAATGGTGTGAGTCATGGAAACTGCCTACAAGGGTTACAGCTTGTGGCCACTTCAAGAATCATCTTGTGCTGACCTGCATTTTTGCAAAGCAATTAAAAGTTTTTGGGGGTGGAATTCCAACCTGTCTCCATACTTACAGACTCCATTGAAGTTAAATATGGGTTTTGAAAGGCCAGCCAGTCATGGCTTGGCTTGTCTACGGGAAGAAGGAATCAATCCCCACAGGACCCCAGCAAGCTGGGTGGCTTTAGCACACATCACCTAGCTGTGTTCAATATGCCCTTCCCTCTGCATGAAATATTCCTGTTTTCATGGCTTGGACACCCCAACTCCTCACTCCCAGTGAGCACCTCCAGATGAGGTGCTTCTGCTCCTGGATGCTGATTGCTCCTGGGCTTTTTGTTTCATCAAAACTTCCTTCTATTGCTCTTCCCACTGCTTCGAAACAAAGGCATTGCAGCCAGTCTAACACAGGAGCAGCAATGCCTACTTTACAGCCCCGTGGGAGATCACCACCCTACTAAGCACAGCTGGAAGAGGGAGAATGGGAAGGCAAACCCAATAGGTAAAATGTAGATTAAAATGGGGGAAAGGCTCGACCTGCAGTGCTCTGCTCCACGGAGTTGTTATTCCTTGCAAGGTTATTTGGAGCAACAGGAAAGAAAATAAAGAAATTGAAGGAATGTTTAGAAATTGAAGTATTTATATCCAGCTTCACTAAGTGTACATTTTAGGGCTTTAACTCTCCAGATACTCCCTAAAGTATGGCTATTTGTAAATGAAAGTGTTGATGAAAGATCACAGTGGCTGTGTTACTTATCAAAGTTTATTCTACAGGACCAAGCTGCTTGGTTTTTATATTGCTAATGAGCAGGATTTATTCTTTCAACTTAATTGAACCACCTAAAATTTGCACACATAAAAAAAAATTTAACTGGGACACCTGGAGGGAAAAAACAATTTAAGACAAAGTCATCTGTCAGCACAGGCAGGCACTGCATCAAGGTATGAACATCGGAATGAGCATCGGGAGGCTGATAAAGATGTAATATAGTCTGTGATAGCTTGGCAGTGCTGCCAAAAATGCTGCTGCTGTGAAGACCCAGGATTTATGTTCTAGCTCAGCAAAGAAGAGTGCCCTCCCCCACACAGCCCAAAGACACCCTCTGTTCAGGTCTTGGAATAGTTGTTCCACTGCGGGAAGGAGGTGGTGTGTTTTCCATCAGGGAAAGGTGTGAGATCTGGGCATGGAAGGGAAGCCACAGCCCCTCACACCTCCTCTATGGACCAGAGAGCAAACCCCGAGGGTAGCTTGGTGCCTGGCTCCCACCAGCTCCAGGAGAAAGGAATCTGAGTGAGGATGCTGTGTCATCTCCACTGCAGAGGCTGCAAAGCCCATCCACCCCACAGCCTCTCCGCAGGCTCCCAGTGACTCCATCGCTGACATTCCCCATTCCCACTCAGCAGCAAAGCCACTTAGACTGAGCCGAGGCAGCAGCCCTGGAGGTCAGCGAGAGAGGAGGTGATGAAATATGGATGCAGAAGGGCCCTGTCCTGCCAGGCCCTCGGCAGCAATTGGCTCTGTGTGCCTGCAGGCAGCCCAGCACCATCCCCACGGGGCAGGGCTCCGAGCAGAGCCACCGCCGCACAGCCTGACCAGGGATGCTCTTTCCGCTCCATCACCCCCACTTCTCCAACCACTGGGGCAACGCACAGCTTCACATGGTAAATGAGAAATGATCCACTTCGAGTACCACAGCAGCCATCTCCCCCATCAGCTGGGCTTTGAAGCTATTAAGCAAGACTCCTGAAGCACAGGCTAAGTCGCACAGTGAGTCACAGGATGCCCACAATATGGGCATTAGCCCATTTTATAGGATTTACACAGGCAATGCATGCAGTTTGCTGTCTGTGGCATACCTAACCCACTTAGCAGAGGTTTAGATGAATATGAGCACTATTTTCTCTAGAGTTTTTGTCAAGATTTCCAATCGGTTTTCTCTAAATATATGTTTTTGCTGTATTCTCAAATGGCTTTTGCAGATATTTGACTGCCAGAAGTAAGCAATTCAAAGCCCTGTTGGTAATAATAAACTTGAAAAAAAAATGATGGCTTCAATTTAAACATTCAGTTCTGCCTTCTCAAAGCTCCTGGATGAGAACATGCGACACTGGAGGCTGCTTAATGAGGGTTTTCTCACGAATTTTATTAAATTCACACAAGCACTCCCCCAAGAAGCCCAAGAATTATTACAGGTTTGTGGAGTTTATTATCCCTTCACCAGGTTAATATGATGTTGATTTAAAATAAATGCAGCTGAGCTGAAATTCTTTTTTCTACCATAATCTTGCTGCAGAATCAAGGACAAACACAACCATGTCTCATGCATGAGGAAAGCCTATGGATGAGGAGGCATCAAGAGACCCATACAGACCTAAAAAATTGTTATACCTGCATTCCTGTTTTTTCTTTCTGTTCCTCTGCCTACAAATCTTGACACTTCCTTTGGAATTTAAGACAAGTTTTTATATCAGGTATGGCCTTTAGTTCTCTAAGTTGAGGCACCAGTAGGAATTTTCTCTCCTACAGCCTCTCTCTGTTGCTCTTTCTGCAAAAAATGTGAAAAAATAATGACTTGAAGCTTTGTCACTTTGGACTTCATCTGTAGACATCCTCAGACCAATGAGCATTTCCCATGCAAGGAGAAAGGTTTTATTTCAATGTTTTAGCAAGGAATATGCCCTTGGTGAGGAAATACTGTCCCACCTGGAGCAGATCCTCAAAAACAAGGCTGCTGCAGAGCTCCTGGTCTCTGGGCATTTTCCCACTTCAGAGCAGATCTTTTTTCTTTTTCCCTTCCTCCCCAAGAGAAGAGCAGCTGACACCATGTCCCAACCTTTCCTTTCACTCCTACCTTCTCTTTAGACATTACCTGGCTGTCCTAAATAAAAGTTGCATGAGACAGGTAAGAGTTGCACTTGATGTTCTGACCTGCTGATGTTCAGCACTAGAAGTCACTTTTCCGTTCAGCTTCATTTCAAGCACCCACTTCCAAAGCCCTGAAGATCAGAGGAGAAAGGATGGACTGTCCTGTGTGATTATGTACCTTGCAGTGAGCAATTCCTGAACGAAGAGAGCCTGGCCTGCCCTGGATCTCCTCTCCAGCTGTGCCTGCAGGCAGGGCTCAAGGGAACGAAATCAAACCATGGATTTCACAAAGGGAGGATTAAGGAGGAGGAAAATAGCCCTCTCAGTTCACTCAAAGTGAGAAGGTAAACAAGGGCACAAGAAGGGGAATGAAACAATCTTAAAAAAACAAAAACAAACCAACCAAACAAAATAAAAACAGAAGGAAAAGGTCAAAACAGAAGAGGATTGAGAAGGGATTCCTGTGATTCCTGGGGCTGTGATAGCCTTGCTATTAAGGGCTGCACTGGAAATCATGTCATTGACAAAACTGTGGGAAAACTGGCAGTTCTGGATCTACATTTGGAAGTGGACCCATGGCACAAATTCTCTGTCTTCTATCCAGACACATCACTCAATCCCATGGGGCTGAAGAAGTGCAAACCAGATTTGGCCATGTAAGAGAGGATGCAAGAGGAGCCTTAGGAAGGAGAGATGTGTTTGAAATTATCTTTCTGACCCTGTCAAAGAATAAAAAAGTCAGATAAGGGTCAAAATTAGTTTTCAGCAAAAAACAGGGTAGATAAAACAGAAAGCTTCATCTGACCTGAAATGAATGGAATGGTATTCTTCAGGAACATTTAAAAGAAAACCAAAATCAATGGATTTAGTCCCTACTGGCAAAGCCAGGACAGAGGCAGGGAGGCCAATGCTGCCTGGGGCTCTCAGTCCTGCCATGGGGATGCTCACCCATAGCCAAGGCTGATCCTTATCTCCAAGCAAGAGATGAGCTGTAAACCAGAGGGAACATCTTCACCTGCAGCTGCTGTGACTGCCCAGGCCTCACCTGCCCTGCAGTTCACACCTCTGCTGTCCACACAGGCTTCTGCCAGTGACAGGAAGTGATGAGCAAGGACAGTTGGTCAGCCAGCTCTGAAGTACTCCCAGACACAACAATACCTGTCTAGACATTTCCTACACCTTGAGAGGCATCCACCTCAGCTCTATATCACACATGCACTCATTGTCACTCAGCAAATATGATCTCACCTTGGCTTACCCACAGAGAATATACACCCACATAATATATCCTCCTTTTCATGAGCATTGTGACATTTGAGGATTTGTTTTTGACTGGAAATGCGACCATCTCTATCTGTGGGTTTGAGTAGCACTGTGACAGTTTTTAGTAAAGGGGTTTGTCCTCGTGGGTGCAGGAAGCATTAGATACCCAGTGTCCATCCACAGCCTGTGGTGTGAGTGGGAATACCTGCAGAGATTGCCCAAGCTGCCAGCCCTGAGCCTCAGGCCCTTGCAGTAGGAGCAGACCCAGAAAGGCACCTGAGGGTGAGGACAGGATGGGTACAGACCCCCTGTCAACCCCAGCCCCTTATGATAATTTGACCAAGGCTGTAAGAGCTGACCATTCATTTCAAAGTGATGTTTTCCTGGTTCCTAGAGTGACACATCACCTTCACTTGTTCTACTATCATCACTGAAGAGCATCTTTACTTGCTGCCTATTTTTGGCAATGCTTAGGGCTTAAATATCTTCATTAGATTGTTACCAAGGTTCAGATAATCTGCTCCTTCAGCTACCTTTACAGTTGGAAACCTCTTGCTTTGAGCTGAACTAATAAACATTATTCAACCTTGTTTAATCCTTTACCTAAAAGGCCAGAGGCAAAATAAAAGAAAAACAGTGAAGCCAGCCTAAAGATAAGATTCATCCTCCAAGTGGCAGTAGCCAGGTTGATAGCAGAAGACATCTAACCCCCTTGTTGAATTTTGTTTTTCTTCAGCCCCCAGTTTTGCTCCACAAAGCCCAGTTGTGCTTCCTTGGTGGAAAGAGCACAGGGAATTTTGTTGACACAGCCACCCTCATGGAGCAGTCAGAACAAGAACACTGGGGACGGATGAATTGAGAGAAAGTGACAAGAGGAAGAAGAAGTGACTAAGATACTATTAGTGTCAGAGCCATTTTTATCTAATTCATAACCAAACCCAAGCTTTCCCCTCCTCCCCCAGCCCCCAAGGAACAGCCTACATAGCACACCAGCTCATGAAAACGTGTTAGCTAAACAGAAAATCTTACAGGTCTTTTACTTCATCTTCCCCCACTGAGAAGCTGCACTGCTGCATGGCTGGGACTCACTGCTTCCCCAGCACATCCATCAGCAAAAATGCGAAGGAGTTAAATGGAAAGCAGGTTATCATCCCTGAGCATTCAGTGGGATGCTTGTTACTTTCATGCTAATGTGTGAAAATTAAGCTAAATGCGTGTTCCCGTGTTTAAACCCTTTGTATGAAAGGAGGGTCTCGCAGTGCACTTGAAGAGCACATCACAGTGAAGCCACAGCTTCAATTGGGATTGCTATTGTGCCTGGAGAAAAAGAGAGAATCAAGTTCTAAGAAAGGAAGGGGAAAAAAACCGCTAAGCCCTAAAATCTTACATTTCCAGAATCCATTTCTACTTTCAGCAGGTGAGAAAGGGCTCCCAGTACGATTGTGAAAGGGAAAAATTATCAGGAGCTGCATACCCAGTTCTATTGTATTTCCCACTGAAATAATACAATGCTCTACTGTGTTTCCCATTCGAAAAGTTCATTACTCTTTTCCTGAGCTCAAACTTCAAAGTGGAAAAAAAAAATCACTTAAAGATAGTAAAACTGAATGGATAAGATACCATTTTGGTGGCAACATCCGACAAAAATAGAAGAAAAAAAAACCAAAACGAAAACCCAGGAACTCCCCCCTAAACAAGTTAACTTAAAAGACATAAGGGCATTAGTTGCACTTGTTCTTTCTTTCCCCAGGAATCTGCTCTCCCCCAGCCTGCAGCTGCCCACCTGCCAGCCCCTTCCAGCAGGCAGGGTCATCCATCGAGAGCTCTGCTCTCTGAGCTGCTTTTGGCAACTTGCTGGAGACAATGGCTCCTCAGGGAACCAAACTGCCTTTCAGCTCGGGGTGCTCAGAGATGGAATGAGTTTTGGACTCTTCAGCCCATCCAGTGGCCACAGGTTCAGCAAATTATTTACAAAATGCAAGGGCTTGCCTGGAAGAGTTACTACTCCCTATCCTAGAGCATGAGTTATCCTTTACTACAGCCAATGCCTCAGTAGTTTATTTTTGCACTCACTACTCTTTTTTTTTTTTTTTCTTTTTCTTTTTTTTTTTTTTAAGCTAGGAGATGGCAAAACAGAGGAGCTATGTGTTTAATTATTGGATGCTGCAGAAAGACTGTAATTACACCATTTGCACTCCGACTGATTCCACCCCATTTTCCCAATTCATTTAAGTGCAAATAGCCTCGTTAGCTCCCTAATCAGAAAGTCTATAAATACAGCAGCCGAGGCACTGAGCACATCCCTACCAGCTCTCCCCAAACCAGGATTAAGGACCATCCCAGCTGCTCGAGGGGATGCAGGACCTGGGATAAAGGCTGCACGACCTGTGGTGCACACCCACGCTCAGCCTGTTCAGAGGGTGCAGGAAACAGGGTGCACCCCAATGCCCAGCCAGTCCAGAGAGTTCAGGACCCTGGCATGGAGATGAAGGATGAAAGCTACATCTCCATGCCCAGTTGGTTAAAAAAACGGCGCAGGACTCAGGTAAAGAGGTACAGGATGCAGAGAGCACCCCATGCCCAGCCCAGTCCAGAAGATGCAGAACCAAGGTGCACCTTATTCCCAGCTGTCCCAGGGAGTGCAGGGCAAGGGGACAGGGGACCCAGGCTGCCCTGACAATCTAGGAGGTGCAGGATCCGGACAAGGGAGTGCAGGACCCGGGCTGCAACCCCATGTCCAGGCATCCTAGGGGCACAGGATCGGGAAAGGGGTTGCTGAGTCTGGGTACCCCTATGCCCAACCAGCCCGAGAGATGCAGGACCTGGGCTGCATCCCATCCCCAGCCGGCCGGGGATGCAGGATCCGAGGGATAACCCCGATGCCAAGCCGCTGGCGGGGTGCAGGATCCGGGATGCACCCCGTGCCCATGCAGCCTGTGCTTGCAGGATCCAGGGAAGCAGAGAAGCCGGGATGCAGCTCCTGCCCAGCCGGTCCGGGAGATGCCGGACCCGGGAAATCACGGCGATCCCGAGGGGATTGAACGCGTGCGGGACGCGGGCAAGAGGATGCGGGACACCCCCGCCCAGGCGGCCGGGGATCGCAAGCCCCGCGGTCCATCCAGCCCTGCCCGGCCGGTCGGGGAGCGCAGGAGCTGAGAGCATCCCCTCTGCCGGGGCGGTGCGGGACGGGGCAGCGGGAGAGGAGGAGCGGGGTGCGGGACGGGGTGCGGGAGCACTCACATCGAGGATGACGGAGGTGCCCTTCCTCTGGGCGGCGGCGGCGCCCGGGGCCAGCAGCTCCCGCTCGGCGAGGCCCTTGTCGCCCATCCTGCCGGCCGCCCAGCGCAGCAGCCCGTCCAGCCCGCGCAGCGCCGGCGTTGGCTTCCGCAGCAGCTTCTGCACCCCGGCCCGGCAGTACCGCGCTGCCTGCTCGCACATCGCTCAGCCCGGCCTCATGCCGCCGCCGGGACTCCCCCTCCTTCTCCTCCTCCTCCTTCTCCTCCTCCCACAGCCGCTCGGCGGGCAGCGGGCGGGTCCGCGGGGATGCTGCCCGGAGAGCAAGGGGGGAGTTTTGGGGTGGGGGGAGGTCAGCCCCTCGGGCTCCAGCATAAACTGCACCTACAGGCATTTTATCTCTAAAAAAACCATTTCCATGTTCTCTCCCCTCCACAGCCTCTCTAGCCTCACGACAGATTTTAGCAGCTTTTTGTAAGGGCAGAAGAGAGCAAATTTGTTGCTGGTAAATAAAACTTGCTCCTGAACCCCTATCCCTACTCCAAAAAGTCCGTTTTTAATGAATTGTCAGCGATTCCAGGTGGGGTATTGCAGCATCTGTGGCTACAGCACTGACCACAATGCTCAGCTGGAAAATATTCCTAACCCTGTAATTCTGTGTTGTGAGCATATTCCTTTGACAAACTCCTGTGCTCAGCTTCACTGGTCAAGATTTAGACTTGCATAGAGGCAATACATCTTCTGGACAAAATGACACTAAATCATTTCATTTCTCACTCCACACCTGAGGAGATGCTCCCATTTGGAGTTTAAAGCCAGAAAGGCACCAAAGCAGGAGAGCTCCTACCCAGACACACTTTTAGGTTTCCCCAGAGTTCTGGAGCAGCCACAGGCTCCAAATGGCCTTTCCCACATGCCAGACCCTCTGACAGGCAGCTCTAGGGGACTCCGTGACCACCAGAGCCATGTCCCCAGGTTTGAACATCTCTGTCCCAGGAGCCAGCGTGTCCAGCACCCCTTGCAAGCATTGCTCACTGCCCACACTGAGTCCTTCACCTGACCAACAGCATGATTACTCCAAAAGGGCTGACCAACCACTGCTTTAAGAGAAACAAACAGCAGCAAATTATTTCTTTCAACAGAGCTTACACATTGCAGTTCACCAGAATGTGTGAAACCAGACCCTCAGAAAACCAATGAAAACCCTCAGAAACCAATGGGTCAGAAACCAGACCCTCAGAAAACCTACCTGGAGGAATTATTTAGCTGCTTCTTCTAACCACCCATCTTTATTAAGGTAAATTAGGGTGAAACTTCTGTGTTTGAGGTGACAGGTGGGGAATGTGCATTTTCCTTCCAGCTGCTGCTCAAAGAAAACTGAGTGGGAGCCCATTTCTTTCTGCTGGAGTACATGGATAATAGCTGGAAGCTCTTAAAAGACTTAAACAAATGGGGCACAGAGAAGCCTAGCAGTAGGTCAGCGCACCCAAGGGCTGAGCCCCTCTTTCACCAAGCTCTTGCCTCTCAGGGTTTGCTTCTCCAGCAACACAAAATTCATGGGGTAAAAGAGAGGAACTTCAGGGGGTTGATGTTAGCTCGTGGGAGCTGTGTGCAGCACTTCAGTGGCTCTGTGTTCTTTCACAGGGATGCTCAGAGCAGGCTGGTGTACAACCCAAGCATCGTTCAATTCCTATTCACATCTCACAGCAAAGACAAGCCAAACCAAGACACAGCTTGTCCTCCTTGCCACGAGCTGGTGCCAATCTCCTTACCCCTCACAGTCAGAGCTATTGTGCTCTTTTGTACTTGTAAAATGCTCACATTATTTACACATTTCTTTCTCCTTCAGACATCCCTCCACTAAGGAGGGATTCATTCCCTCCTTAGGGAGGGAGAACATTCAAATATGTTCTTTGAATTTTCCTTTCTATTTGCCGTGAAGATTCATTACTTGGATTTGAAGTTCGGGGATATTTCTATGCTTTTGTCAAATCCAGTTCTTGCTGCTGTCAAAACCAGCTCTATGGCATTTAAATACTCATTTTTCCTACTAACGAGATCTGGATAGAAATAAATTCTTCCATTCAGACATTAGGAAGAAGCCAACTATTTGTACTAGGCTGCGTTGCTAGGGGCTATTCCCTAGTTCCCATGAGGCTGAAGTCTCTCTTTGAGGAAAAAGGGACAAGACTGTTACTACTTATCTGAGCCAGGCGAGGAAACAGAGGAACCCCAAGGCATTTGCTGGTGCCAGCCCGTGTCACACCACAGCCACGGGTGAGGGCAGAGGCACAGAACTCACGCTGAGCTCTGTGTGCCAAAACTCACCCTCTGCTTCTTGCCAAGGGAGATGGGACACTGCCTGTCCCGTGCAAATAAACACAACTGCAGCCAAGGCACCAGGGCTCTGCCAGCCTCTCCCAGCACCCTGTGCTACTGGCTGTGGCACTGACCCGGCAAGCAGCCATCAGCCAGGGCCAGGAGAAACCAAACAAGTGATGGACAAGTGGAGACAGCAGGGTTCACTTGCCTCTTTAGCTGCAGCTCCTGGGCAGCCAGCACTGTTATTGCTCTTTCATTAAAGGTGGAGAGAGCAGGACCACCAGCAGCCACTGGCTGCCCTGAAAGCTTTATACATAATGCAGATGCTGAGTGGCATAGGAATAAACAGGAGAGAAGAGAGAGAATGCAGCTAAAAAGCTCAGTAGAATGCAGGCAGAGTGCCTCCCTGGGAAAGCAGCGAGCATTAATTACAGGTTCTGGGAGGCTCGGCATGGTCAGCCCATGCGGTGCCCGAGGGCAGCAGAGCCCAGCGTGCAGCACAGCCCCTGACCCGCTGGCATTTGGCTTCCCACGCTGTGCTGCAGGCACAGAGCTCCAGCCCTGCCCGGCAGAGCAAGGGAGAGCTGCAGGGGAAAGGCAGCAGCGGCTGCTCCACCTTCTCCGCCCTGACATTTAACACTGAGCCTCCCCACTGCTGTGCTGGCTGGGCACACGCCTTGCTCCAGACCTCCACGGTGTTATAAATGATGGATCAGTTGGACAGCAAGGTTGTTGGAGGCTGTGGAAGATCAGATCTATTCTCTCTCACTCCCAGCTCCAAGTTCAGAAACTCTGGTATCTCAAAAAAAGACGTTTGCCAGTCCAGTTTCAAGTCTGATCTTGGCCTGACAATGTTTTTTGCCTGGTGCATTTGGATCTCAGCACGAAGCACTGGTTAACTTCTACCATGGACGATATTTGCTCTGCCAGCTTTCATATGGGGCTTATTCAAGTGCTACATCCAGTATTTTCCAGCGACTTCCAGAAGGACTTGGAGCAGGAGCACAGACCGTGTGCTGGGATTTCAGGTGAGAGGCCATCTGAAAAGTGCTAGGGCTTCCCTGAAGGTCTGAGAGCAGCACAAGTCCTGCCCACACCCCGGCATGGCAGGCAGAGACAGCAGCTTTCATCTCCCTTTTGAATTCTGCCTTCTCCCCCCGCCCCTCTGCACACAGCAGGCAGCTTTATTTAATTAAAAATTTCCAACAGGCAGGACCTGCAGCCTTGCTTGGTGCAAAATGTCACGTACAACTTCCTAATATTTGCTAATGACTGAGGAATTGAGGTTAATGAAACAGTTCAGTGGCAGGAAGAGGAAATGGCAACCCTGTCATGGAGATGGGAATTTGGCAGAGCATCCTTGCTTGCCCAGCCTGGAAGCTGAAATGACACTTTAGTCCCTCTCTTAACTTATGTTTATTATAATGCAGGTTATAATCATCAGGTGATTTTATCAAAAATGTACATCCTAGCTTGAAAATGCCACACTGCTAACAGCACCATGGTAACTCATAGTTCTCAGAGGTCCAGACTTCCCCAGAGCTCTGAGATAGTTCTCCAGAAAAATATGAAGATTTGTCACCATAAGGAGAAAAAAGGGTTTTAAAAATAAAATAAAAATCAAAGCTCTAATTCATAAGAGACTCACCTCCCAAGACATACACAGGCTCATCCGGGACAGCTCCTGGGAACTGTGTGGCTTCTCCAAACCCCACGGCAGCAGCACAGCTCCTGACATGGCTCAGCAGCCTGTAAAATTCAGGACACCTGGGCTGGGGCTCCACACCAGCTCCAGACATGGCCTTTATTTCCCCAGGGATCCTGGCACCATTCAGTGGAAACCTTAAAACCCGAAGAATATTGCCTTTTAGTTATTCTGAGGTACAAGAATGTAGGCAAACAGTGGGTAAAACCCTTCTGCTGATGACTGCTAAGTACATTCAGAGGCTGGTGGTTGGTTTTGTTTTGGTGTTGGCTATTAAAGGACATTACCTAGCTCTGTTGTTTTGGTAATTGAAGAAATGAACATTTAACATCCAAACCAACACACCCTTTGTTGTAATTAAAGGCCACTGACTTGATAGAGCTTGTGATTTTGGAGATTTGATTTGATTTGTAGGGAAGAGCTACAGTAATGTTTTTCTTGCATCTTTATTACTTATAATAGAGTTCAGGTAAAGCAGACCAAAATATTTTTCCCTTCAATATGCAATTGAGGTCAGAACTATTAAGGACCCTGGAATGAGCTCATCCATTTCTGATGACCTTTCAAAATCACCCTTTGCTCCTTGTGTCCAGCACACCTCATTTCAGTCATAGATAACAGTATGAAAAACATGGAAATGGGGAATTACAGACTTTCAGATCTCTAAGCCTGTGTGTGGGCTTGACCACCAATCAAAAAAAGTTTAAGTTATTGCACCTAAATAAAATATTGCCTCTTTATAACTGACCTGCCCATTAGAACATAAAACTGATAATTTGCACAGTTTTAGTAGTCAAAACGTGTCTGTGAATGTGTTGAAATCAGAACTATCAAGCTTCTTCATAACAAGAGTGGGGAGGGAGGGACTGGCACTTCTCCCATTGTGCATACCCTTTGTAATTAATTTCTAAAGTAATTTCCTCCTTTGCTCAGCAGATATCATCTCTGACTGCATTTGTGGGAAGAAAGAAGATCTCTCCAGTTTATTTCTGACAATAAATACAGTTAATTAGTGCTCAGTAAGTAAAATCTGACAGCTTTCAAAGTAAGCAGAACTCCCTCTGGGGCTCCCAATCCAGGCACGATGGCAAAGCCCAGGCAGAGGGGGGAGGCACAGGGGGCAGGCAGGGCATGGGCAGAACACTGGCCAAGAGCTGCCCCAGGGGATGGACAGTTTAGAAAGGTGAAATAGAAATATTTCTTATTCTTAACATAGTTAGCCTGTGGCCAAAGCTGTGAACACATGGAGGTTGTTCAGAAGGGCACAGAGCCTGCTGGAGGATTCCTCTGCTTGTGGCATTGCTCTCTGTCCTCCAACTGATGCTGAAACTGCAGGACAGGAGTGGTTTTGGCACAAAACCTGTGCCCAGAGGGACTGAAGTGATTTTGGCACAAAACCTGTGCCCAGAGGGACTGAAGCCACAAGCCAGGCTTGCTTCACACAGCCCAGCACCCACTGAAACCTGAGAGTGGGAGCCCCTGGCCTGCTCTGCACACCCAATGCTGCTCCTTACTGCTCCAGCACGAGGCACATTCATTTTCCCCACAGCATTTTATTTGTCCTTATTTGCTGTCCCCCAAGTGACAGACCTAGGGAAATTATTTATATCTTACACTGCTCCCATAATTATTCACTAAGAGTTTGGGACACTCACTGCTGGACACACACACACAAAAAATCACTTCATGAGCAGGCTATTGGGTTTCCTGGCTGTGGAGCTATTTTAAAATGCTGCTGTGTTTGCCACTTTGGGATCAAACGCATGTAATTTAATGGGTTTCACTGAGACATCAACAGGCCCTCAAGGCAGATATCGATTTCCCACAACAAAGGGCTGCTCTTGAAATAATTTAATGGGATCACCAAGAAGTGACTTTGAGCTGCAGGTGCTGGGATGCTTATGGATGCGAGCTTGCTGGGATCTCATGGAAAATGATCCCACAAGCAAGGCAGCCCCTGACCCAACATCCCCAGAGCATGAAGATGGGCAGGTGAAGCAAGAGCCTTTCCCCCATAAATTCTCTTCTGTCCCATAAAGCCAGGGCTGGAAAAGGCCCACCTTCATCCAGTGGTTGTCAACCTTGAGGAAATGTCCCACCTGCAGCCTGTGCAACACCGGAGGCTGCACATCCACAGCATGGCATGCAAGGACATCTAGTGCCTGATGCTGAGGCTGCAGGGAGGCTCTGGGCTACAGCAGAGTGTGGGTTTCTGGTGATTTATCCCCTCAAAGCAATAAAAAGTCCCCATGGGGCCAGCACCAGAAGGCTCTGGAGAATGGGATCTGGCAGGAGGGTCACGGTGAGGCTCTGACATGAGTCTCAGCTGTCTGCAACATCTGGGGCTTTGTCTCTGAGCTGAAGCTCCCCAACAGCCGTGCCCCCATGCCTGGAACAGTTCCCCTGACCCAGCCCAGGCAGCTTTGGGTGTTTTCCCAGCAGGGTTTGACACACACAGCTCCCATGGTGCTGCAGGAACTGCAACACTGCTGATGAGGAGGGGACAGCTGAGTCTTCATCTACTTACAGCACCCACCTTTCTATTCCTCTGTCAGTCCTGTGACCTTCTCAGAGTCTGGCACAGATCCAGCACCCTACTGACTGCTGCATTTGGGGATGGAGCTGACCACACAGTTTGCAGCGTGAGAAACCAATCTTGTTTTCAAAGGACATACTCCTGTCCAAAGCTACCCACAGACAAGCTGGTGAATTAAAGCTGCTTGGGCAACACAAACAGGGCTTGTGAAGCCCTTGTACAAGCAGAAATACCAAATATCTAAGGATAATCTAAGCTGTTGACAGCTGGGGAAGGTGGACAATCAAGATGTCAAAACAATCTCACGGGGACAAAAGGTCAGAGCATCACCGACTGGCACATGGAGGTATCAGCAGTTTGGGCACAGAGCAGGTTTGCATGACACCTGCACTGCTGATGTCCCTGCAGAGCCCTGGGACTCAGGCTGGCAGCAGGGAGGGCAGGCACCCAGCTGAGCCCAGCCACATGCTGTGGCCAAAGTCAGAAATTCTTCACACCCAGGTGCTGCCAGCAGATGCTCCTACCCACTATCCCCTCTGTAGGCAGCAGAGTTTGGTCTGGAAAATAGAAATTTTCTTTAAATGAGAATTGGAGAAGACACTTGGAGATAGAGAAGGTCCCACTGGGCCATGTGCTTCAACAGAGAACCTGAAATAATTACAGATTTAAGACATTTGAATCCAGCCCATCCCCACAGGCAGGGATGGATCCCTTTGTGCTTTAAAGGACATTTTCTCTGCAGAAATGAACCTGTCTCTCAGTGAGCACAATCATCCCTCATCTGGGGGCTGCTGAGCTCTGCAGTCAGGAGAGGGAGCTGTGCAGCTGCGGGACAGACACAGGGTCACCTCAGGGAGGTTTCCAACCAGTTTCCAACTGTTTCCAACCAGTCCTTGCAGCATAATGTTCTTTAAATATTGCTTTAAAGAGATGTTAATTAAGCATCACCATTTTTCTTTTTAGTTGTCTTCCCCATTCTCTTTGGAAGTTTAAAAATCCATAGCTATTCACAAAATTGGTGCAAGTTTATGAGTAACTTCAGGCCCCCTGAAAAGCCCTTTTTCAACTAGCTTGCTACCCCTGTCTCAGTGCTGCCCGGCTTGCACAAAGCCTCTGTGTGACCTCCCAACATCCCTGAGCAGCCACTGCTCCCCCCCATCCCACCTGTCACCTTTTTACCAAAATGTAAGATCCCAGCTCTGACCTTCCCGCTGCCAACTGCACCCTGAGTCACACATACACAGGTTTTATCCTTTTAATTGGGGTTTGAACACACCTTCAGAGGCCTGAAACTCTTTTCCCAGCTAAACCTGTCCCGACAGCTTTACCACCCTGTGCAAGTCCAGATCAGTGCTTCAGGACTGACATGACAGCTAAATCACCTCCCTGGAAACATGTCTGTACAGTCCATGGCCAGATAATAACATAACAATTTATCCTGAAGGAGGATTATCCAACAATTTACCCAAGTTATCCTGATGGAGACAATCTCCAGATCATTTCTGGTCAAATGCCCTGAGCATCACTGGCAAAGTCTGGGCTGGCTGCTCCTGCTGCCAGGCCAGTGTGCCAAACCCTCAGGCCAGCAGGGAACAGCAGCTTCTCAGGCCTCCCAGGCACAGATTTGCAGAGGAAATTCCTTCCAGCACAAATGATAGATATCTAGAGGGGTTTATCCTTCCTTTGACTGCTGTTTAATGATTTCAGATGGCAAGATGCAGTGTGGCAGTTAAACTCCAGGTAACTTCTGGAGTTACTTGCAAATTCTGAAAGACCACAGGAAAAAGATCCAAAGCAAATCTCAAATTTCAGTGATACTAGAGCTATCAGGTCTTTTATCAATTTCAGTGCACCTGATAGACCATGTATTTTGGTAGCAGATGATGCAGTATAGACTCTTAGCAGAAATATGAAGCAAATAATATAAAACTTTTCCCCATGAAAATGGCAGAAATAGAGACATTAAATAAAAACATGCTAAACTTGTAAGTGCAAAGGACTCCTAGGTCACCCAGACTGTCCAAGTTGATTGCAGCAAGCTCAGTCTCAAAAGGAGAGATTTCTTCATGGGGTTCCTTAGCACCAACTCTCAGGTGCTGGAAGCTCATTTCTCCTGACAGACACCAGGCAGGGTGAGCACTGGGAGGGATGCCTGGCACCAGGGCACAAGGATCCCTGCAGAGAGATCTACCAGCAGGTTCCTTCAGGTGTCACCAGCTTTGTGAGGAGTGGCTCTATGAAATAGCAGCTTGTGCCCAGGGCTTCAGAAATAGAGAAATCTTAAATTGCAATGAGATGAACTATCTGAATCTCTCTCTGGTTTTATTGCTAGCA
Organism: Entomyzon cyanotis; assembly: GCA_024500445.1. Lineage (NCBI taxonomy): Eukaryota > Metazoa > Chordata > Aves > Passeriformes > Meliphagidae > Entomyzon > Entomyzon cyanotis. The sequence continues at coordinate 8,677,005 of JAKEPQ010000743.1, forward strand.
GAGAAAACAATGCTAATGAGTTGCACTCATGAGGTTTTTTGGCTCCTCCATTGGGTTCTCTTTTTGCTGAGCAATTTTAGAGGGATTCCCACAAGGTACCTCACCTGCAGTGTCCAGAATTAATCTGTTGCCTTCCAGTAATGTTTCTGAGGGTTTCTCTGCCAGGTGCACACTCTGAGTCACAGCAGATTTACTGCTTCACTCTTGCCTCCAGGATTATGGCAAGTGCTTCCAGGAGCCTGTTCTATATTTGAAAACCATTCCAGCAGACAGACTATCAGTTCCATGCTCCTGTCCTGCCAGATATCCTTTATGGCTGTGAAACACTCCTAGCTGTTAGTATCTAACCTGTAAAAAAATCCAGAGCTGTTTGTTTTATAGCATTCTAGAGCACACCTTAATGGCCTGTTGTAAACCTCAAGTCCATAAAGAATTTGATTGCAGCAGAGAGCTGTGAGTCTCCCAACAACCACTCCTGAGAGGAGCAGGCATGTTAGTCCCAAAGAACCACAGGCTGGAGGACTGTTGGCTTGGGGAGAGGCAGAGTGGGACTGGGAGAGGCACAAAGACTGCTGAAGAGCACCTGTGGGGCTCCTGAGTGAGGCTAGGCAGGCTGGCCAACAATGCACTGACTGTGTGCTGCTGGGACTAATCTTGTTGCTAGGAAATTCAGGGGCTAGGGAGATAAATTATCAATAGGTTCTGGAGACATTTGATGGGAAAGTCCCTCCAGGCAGCCAGCTGGGGCCCCCAGTCCTTAAGAAGGATGTGGAGCTGCTGGAGCCAGTCCAGAGGAGACAGCAATGGTGGTCAGAGGCTGGAGCACCTCTGCTGTGGAGACAGACTGAGAGAGCTGGGGTTGTGCAGCCTGGAGAAGGGAAGGTTCCAGGGAGACCTTAGGGGATCTTCCAGAGCCTAAAGGGACTCTACAAGAGTTGGAGAGGGATTTTGGACAAGGGCCTGGAGTGACAAGATAAGGGGAAATGGCTTCAAAGTGACAGAGGGCAGGGTTAGGTTGGATGCTAGAAAGAAAATCTTCCCTGTGAGGGTGGTGCAGCCCTGGCACAGGTTGTCCAGAGGAGCTGTGGCTGTCCCATCCCTGGAAGTGTTCAAGGCCAGGTTAGATGGGGCTTGGAGCAAGCTGGTCTAGTGGAAGGTGTCCCTGCTCATGGAAGGGCTTTGGAACTAGATGATCTTTAAGATTCCTTCCAGCCCAAGCCATTGAAGGACTGTGTGATGATTCCATAGTTTTGTAAAATGGTTATATGGCTGTTGCTGGGTTATTGACTCCATCCCCTTCTTCGGTCCTGTTTTGGGACATATTCTGTTGTGCTGGCAAGATCTGTGCTGGCAATCACAACATCCCTGACAGCAGAGCTGCCTCCTACACCCCACAACACAGATACCAGTGCCCAGCTCCCCTGGCAGGCTGCAAAAAAACATAGGCTGCTCCATTTTTAAGGCAAAATACCAAAGTTTTGGCTGACAGAATAGTCCCATATCTTTCTGAGTGCACCTGCTGAAGGGAGGTTTTCTCAAAGACTTTTGGGGATGGGCTTTTGACAACATAATGCCTTCATGTATTCATCCTCCTCCTGAACTATGGGCCATCCATGCCCAATCTTGTGGTGGTTCACATGCCAGCATCCCTTCCTCACAATAGGATGTGCTTGGGTGACAGCCTTGCCCAGTATCAACCACAAAATGCTCAGAAGAATGGGCAGAGCCCAGCTCTGACAGGGGATTAGGCACTGCCAGGAGGTTGGATTTGGGGTTGTTCCTTACACAAATAAACAGTGTTTGCCTTCAATATTCACTGAATACACTGTATTCATATTGAATACAAGAACCAGCTCGCACCAGGATGAGGGCTGGGGCTTGGCAGTCCTACCCTGGGCAAGCAGGCTGCAAAAATAAATAAATACCATAAATACCATCCTGTTCTTCCTAACCCAGCACGAGGATGCTCATCTGTGCCCTGAACTGAGGGTTCTTGGTACAATTAAGGTTTACAACAGCTGAGAACAGAGAGAAGATAAAGGCACCTGTGGCTTCCACAAAGGTCTCTTTGAACACACCACCTTTACCTGTCAGTAAGGCACTGCCCTTCCAGCAGGTATTTCCCCACATATATGCCCTTCCTAGACTAACCACACAGCAGGGATCAGTTTCATCCAAGGACCATGTGGTGTTGGTGAAGGGCAGTTAAGCATCCCTAGAAAATGCCCACCTTTAACTAAAAGCACCATCATTTCCCAGCTCCCTGTAATAACATCACTCCTGCTCCTCCATGATTGTGCTGCATGTCTCACCCAAAGGACAGCAAGCAAGGTGCAGCCCCTGCCCAGCTGGTTTCTGCCTTGGCAGCAGCAGACCTGTACATGGAAGCAGCCTCCAAAGAGCCTTCAGCAGCTGCAGGGCTGCTCAGATGCTCCAGCCTAAATCCAAGGAAGTTTCCTCAAATAGTTCAATTTCTTCAGGCTTGTTCTCTTTTGGCCTCTTGTATTTTTTCTGCCCTGTTACAGATTTTCCTTCAGTTCCCTGTTGTGGACGACTATATTTGCTGAACCAGGCACTGCCCATCCCTAGGACACATGCAATTTTTCTCACAGTTGGGGTGCCTGCCTGTGGCCACTGAAAGGATTTCTAAGCCAATCTTGGCTGGCTGTCAGATTTCCTAGGATGGACTGTTTATAGAGGATGTAATTCCATTTCTTATTGTAAGACCTGTCAGAAAAGAAAAAACCCAGAACATCCAGATGAGTTTCAAGTCATGATACAAATGAGCTGTCCTGCTGGCTGTAATATAAACTTCAAAGTAGGAGATAATTAGTGAAAAATCAGAGTATTAGGGAATCAGAGGAATATGGAAATTATATTTCTGTATGGAAAATGCTTAGTATTGGTTCTTTCACCAAGCAGGGGCCACTGGGACCTTCCAGCCTCAGAAACTGAGAATGTGGGGATCAGTCATTCAGCTCTTAACAGAATGAGCACTTTTATCCTGTGCATTTCTGCTTCCCTTATGAGTGCAGCATTCAAAGCCTATTGGAACACACACATGAGGAAAGGGGGAAAGGTGGTTCATCCATAATGATATCTGACCAGAGTCACACTTTATTGTTTTAGCTGCAGGATTGCTTTCAAATTCCCACAGTTTTCCTGACCTAATGCTGGGAGAGTGGCACAGGCTCCACTTGCAAATGGGAGCTGCTCCAGCAGAGGTGCATCACTTCCTCTGCAATGAGCCTTTACCCAGTGGGACAGAGGGATATCCATTACGTTGTTTAAAGGAAGAGGAAATTTTTGGTGGAAATGGACGTAACAGAGCACAAGGAAGGTCACGGGGGACAGGCAGCCTGGGAATGGGAAATTCTACCTCCCTTTGAATTGGTTTCCTTTGTTTCAGGATGAGAACACTTCACTTGGCCTGCTCTCATCCAGCTCCCCTGTTATATCATATCCAGATTGCTCAGTGGATGAGGTATTTGGGGTGTTACATCAGACAAATAACATTTGTTTATATAACTAGATCTTTTTCTCAGAGTCTTGCTTCTCCATCTTCCTGAAAAATATTTATATAAATATTTATGTTTTCAGGAATGTGAAATATCAACCTCAGGATGACAGTCACCTTCACTATAAACCAGCACATGTGTTTGCTGCAAAGCCCCACAGCATAGCCTGGGAACCTCTTTTGTTTCTTATAAACACTAGTTCACCAAATCCAGAACTGTGCAGTGGAAGAAATCAGTTCCAGTGTAACACAATTCTGAAATTTCTCTCAGCCTTGAGATGGAGCACAAGCCCAAAAGGGGGCCAGAAATCCCCCATAAAATCCCAGAGATTACAATGTTCACTGCAATGTCTGAGGCTCTGCTATACAAGTAGTCCCTGATCAAATGATGCTTTCTGCCTGTGTTTTTAGTGAAACTTTTCCAAAGGTCTTACTTTCTCTTCCATGTAAAACAGGAGGATTTTAAAGGATTTGTTTTCAGAGGAGTAAGCCTTCCTACTGTTACATATTTGATCAGGTCAATATATTGCAGAGGTTGCATCCTTCGTGCTTTAATGTGCTGCTCCAAGCCATCCTCGTTGTACTCCAGCCAGCAAAAACAATGCCAGTTACTCACCTTCCTGAGAAATCTCAGGTGCAAGAGGGTGCAATAGGAGCATGAAGGTGCAATAGGGGGCATGAAGGATGTTTTTACAGGTGGGTTACTTCAAGCAGTGTCCATCACCTGTCATTTGTTCACATGAAATGCCACCCTTCCCTCTCACTGCTCATGTGTCTTACTGTTTATTATCACCCTAATTTCCTGGGCAGAGATTCTGTGACAGGAGCATGGAATCTCCAGCAGCTTCAAAGAGAGTTTGGCAAACAGGTGCTGGAAAGGGCTCAGGGAAAACTTCGATTGCAACATCTGAGCTTGGAATTCTGCTTCCATCGCAGTGCCCAGGACCAGCTCTGCCTCCCTGGCCATGCTGACACCGTCCTTCCCAACCAGCTGCAGGAAAACTGCTGAGGAGTGGATACCCCATATATCCAGTTTCCCTTTCCTTGGATTTTCTACTTGCAGAGTCAGACGCTGCCAGACCTGTCCCCTCTGCACTGCCCACAGTCCCAGGCAGTCACCCACACATGCCCTGCCAGGGCTGCCAGCTCCAGGCAGGGCTGTCACTCAGCACCCTCGTGGGAGAGAGCCCAGAGCATATCCCACCCTCAAGCTGTTCAGCAGCATCAGCTGTGAAATCCCTCCAGCCCCGAGCCACGACATGTCAGCATCTGCCAGCTCTGCTTCTTTTCCCAGGCTGCGGTTTGATAAAACAGTAAATCCACCCCTGGCATCCCAGCAACCGGATTAGGGGAAAAAAAAAGAAAAAAAAAGAAAGAAGAAAAAGAAGGAAAAAGGAAAAAAGAAAATTCAGCTGCACAGCACGAGGGATTCACATGGCATAAACTTTCCAGCAATTCAGATTTGCTTAGAAACAGCACTGCTACGTTAACCTTGTGCAACTCGACTCATTGTTCATCTTTTTTTGTGGTCACCATTGCAGATTGGGAAGACAAACCTCTCATCCCTCTCTGTGTCAAAATGTCCATCACACACAGTTCTGTTCCTCCCAGCTGGACAAGGCCTGGCAGGCCCTGTGTCCCCACTGGTCCCCAAGCAGGATGCCCTGTGAGGGATGGGCTGAACCTGGCATAGCCCAGGGTGCTTTCAGGGCACTGCAGCCATTGGGGCATCTGCACTCAGCATCCCATCACTTTGCCATCTGCTTGTTTTTGTTAAATCTTAATGTTTAAACTGAAAAGTCCACTTATTACCCAGGAAAACACCAAGAATTTTTTTTCTGGCATACAAATTCCCTAGCTTTTTCAGTAGAAAGATCTATTGGTTGGTTTATTATTTTTGAAAGCTATCTATGCCTCTGAGACCCCTGCTGACTCTGAGTTACGGTAATGCTGGATAACTTGGGTATTAATGCCAAGTTGCAAATGAGGTTTGCTCCACGGGCTGGCTCTGGAAAAGAATGAATGTTTTAGGCCCAAAACTGCCTGTGGTCTCATAAAAAATACACAGCTCTCCTGATTTTCTATTTATTTGCCATCAAAGAAACAATTCCATCCTGCCCTTTGCTTGTCCTCTGGTTAAAGTTTGCCTCCCTGGCAAAGGGTTCTGTGGGTTACAAAAGAGCTACTCAAATTTGGAAACTTACCCAATGCAGTATCCCAAAATCCACGCTTTGTCGTCAGCAGTAATTTTCCACACCCACAACTCCTGTTGAACTGGCTCTTCACTCCCAGTTTGCAGTTAGCAAACATCTCACCAAGCAAAGCCCCTCTGAGCTGTCCCTGCTCTAACTCTGTGCCCAACCCACCCCGGAGAGAGCTGGGCTGAGATCAAACACCCCAGCCTGGCCATGGGGACTGCAGCCCTTTGCAGCTGCACCCCAGTCCATCAAGGTGGGACCGGCAGTTATTTTCTCAGCCCCTTCACTTCCAGTGAGACCGAGATGTGGAAATTCACCTGCAGGGTAAATATCTTAAGTAAATAGCGCTGTCACCTTCCAGAGCAGGTTTCCCAGCTGGCAGTGATGCTGGTTATGGAGCAGGGCCACGCTGCCTGTGCATGGGTGCTGCCTGGCTCAGGATTCCCCTCCTTTCCCTTGTTTCCAGCTTGCTGCAGTGCAGACGTAAAACCAAGCAGAACTGTTGACAGCATTTCCAAGAAATGAATGCAAGCAGAAAAAATTGGCCTGGAAAACAAAATCCATTCTGCTTCCTTTGCAAAAAGTTCATGAGAACTGCCTGCTCTGCTCCTGTAAATCAATGTATTTGTAGATCATTCTTCCTAAGCCAAGCTGTCTAACATGGGTGTCCATATGGAGCAGAAGGGCACATTCATATGGGCAGAGGCAGCAAAGCTGTGAGATGTTTTCCTTCTCATGCCAGAGCAGACTCTCAGAATCTCACTGAGCTGCACATCAGAAGATCAAGGTTTTGTCCTGGCCCTAAGGCTTGCCCCCAGGAATGTCAAAGGAAACTCTTCCTGGACAGAGGATCTGTGCAGCTTTCCAGGCTCTGGGAGAAGGCAGAAACCAGACAAAAACAGCAGCAAAATTTGGGCTCCTTTTTCTTCCTCCCCACTTAGTTGCTCTCTAGCCAGGAGCTTTCTTCAACCTTCATGGCTTGCTTAAGAGCCCTGGAAGTCAGATATTTTTCCCTGGAACCTCCAGGCTTGGTTATACCTTGAAACCTCTCTGCTAGAAGACTCTCCCACACCATCCACTCCCCAAGTGCCCCCAATTACAGGCAGCTTAGCATGACCCCAGGAGCTGTCAGTCAGCAGTGGCTGCTGGCCTGCCCACAAATATCTGCATTTCGCAAATAAAGCAGGTTAATTGAAACCACCACAGTCTGCAACAGCCTGACAGCTCCCTAAGGGCCCTTATAAAGCTAAGACTTAGGCAATCATTGGGCTTGCAATGTATCCTAATGCTTTGTAGACCTTTTAAATAGAGTGGTCTGGCCAAGATGTGGCTGGATTTCGTCCTGTGCTCAGAGACAGAAGTGCTGCCAAAAAAGTGAAGGCTGAACAACCAAAGGAGTTCCCAAGACTATTTTACTGAAATTATTTCAATTCAGGCAATACATAAAAGATGGCTCCTTTTAAAAAGAGGCCACCCATCCCTTCATTTAAGAAGCAAAAGCTCTCAATAAACATGCTCCAACATCTCACAAGACCTTCACCAAGCAAAAAGCAGAAGCAGTAAGTTTGTACTTTAATTACATAATAAATGTACCTGAGTTCAGACTTGTACACTCAGTCCTGCCACACCCGCAGGTGAGTTTAAAACACCTCAGCCCTGACTGCAAGGACTCACAAACACAATAAAGTCAGAAAACCACCATTCTGGTTTTTGTCTTCTTGGTAAACTTCAAATCTTTGTTTGAGTTCTGAAGGCATAATTTTCCATTGTTCCTGGCAAGTACCAGCAGATCTCAGGAGCTTGTTCTGCAAGGACACAAGTGGGGACACAAAAGGAGGCTGAGGAGCCCTGAAGGACAGACAATTAGTCCCTGACACAAAGCCCTTGTCGTGAAGGGATGAGCATTACTTCTTAGCTGCAGCCAGAGCGCTGTATGAAAAAAACACTCTGCTATACCCAAATTGATCCAAGCAGGGAGCTGCAGCTCTGGTCATGGTGGCTGCAGAAGTTTCCCCCTGGGCAGCAGGGAGAGGACACCTAATGACTGGCAGGGGACGAAGGTGTGGCAGAGTGGTCTCTGATGTTAAATACCCGGTGGACTCTCCAGGGTAAGCTCTGTGCTGGCCTGGCCAGCAGCAATGGCAATGGGGTGACAGCTTTGCAGTGTCACCTGATGGAGCTGTGTCACTGCTGCAGGCAGTGGCTGTGCAGAGGGCCCAGGAGGAGACTGGTTTATTGCTGGTCCTGTCACATGCTGCAGGTCAAGGTTATAATGCTCGGGTGAATTCCACACATAACAAAGCTGCTATCTGTTCACTCTCACAGCTGATTGTTTTGGAACAATAATTCATAGTTGCCTCCCTGGATACAGAGAGCTGAATGACAACTTGTATTAGCAGCACACAGCCTTGCCCTGAGGACCTGCAGATGATGACTAAACCACCAGTTCTGCTGTTGAGATCCTCTGCCTTGACATCCCTGGGGGCAGAATGTAGGATATTTTCTAAGCATCAATTGTGGAAGAAACGCTTCCCTTTCTGGTCTTACACAGGGCAGGCAATTAGCTCGTCCCTCTTGGGCAGGAAAGGAGGTTATTTAAAGCAGACACACGAGATCCCCTGACGGAGGCTCAGGCTGCTGACCTAGTTAGGAGCTCTCCCCTGTAGGGCAAATTAGTTCAGCATAATGCAGTATGGGATGTGGGGATGATCAGCATGAACACTGTGACTTTGATCTCAGTGATGGGAAGGGTAGCATTTCACTTGACACCAATCTTATGACCTTACTCCCAGCACACTCCAATGCCCCTTGTTTTATTAAATGTTCTTTGGCTTTTGCTTTCCTCTTCATTTGCTTTTGAGACAGGAAGATGTAGCCAAAACCAGTACTTTTTAAAAGGTGAGCATTGATCACTGAACTTTCTTCTAGCAAAGGTTAGCTGCAGAAGATCAGAGAACCACATTATCCCTTCTCAAGAATGCCCATATTGCCAGGAGAACAGAATCAGGGAGAGAAGCACCAGCTCATATAGAGCAGTGCTGCTGAAGAGAGCCCTGGGGGCACTGCCACCCCTCTGGCCAGTGAGCAATGACAGACCAGGCAGCTCATTCCCTCCACTCTTCTGTGTTCACAAAATACTGAGGGCACTTCAGTCTCAGCCTGCAGAGAAGAGTGAGTATTGATGTTTTAACACATTGAACCTGACTCCTCTCAGAGCTGTGCAGTAAAAAAAACCTCAAACCACCAAACCCACGGGCCGTAAATGAGCTGCAAGAGGGACACCACTTCAACTAGTTAAGAAAATACCCTACAATTCTCAACAACAAAGGTGGTAAAATGTTGAACAGGGCAATCAAATGTTGATATTGCAATCTCCATCCTGGAAATACTCAAAGCTTTCCCCAACAAGGCACTGAGAAACCAGGTCTATCTTCAAAGTGTGCCCTGTTTTAGCAGGGTTGGACCAGACACCTTCAAATGTCCCTTCAGATCTAAACTGTCTTACTGGTCCAGGCTGTAATTTGGGATTTTTTTGCAGACAGGAGGAGACAGTAGGTGAATAGGAAAGAGATGTAAGATCTCCCAGGCAAGAACAAGCCTGGCAAATAGCCTGGTTTGGCATTGTGCCTTAGCCTCACAAGAGACAGACATGGCCAAAGCATTTTACAAGGGTTCCTCATCCTATGGGAGTGACAAAAACACACAGACAGAAAATTCATAGTAGGGTCCTCCTAGGAAACAGAGGGATGAAGGATTTAGCAGGTACATACCATGCCCTGGTACTCACCAGGAAGGCAAATCAGGAATCTTCTCTGGGTTAGAGATTCAGAATTAAAATAAACACAAGGTAAGTCTGAAATCACTTTATTGGAAAGTGTCATACAAGAATAGTCAGTCAGAAAAATTATTCAAGTGTGATACAGTAACACCACAGGCAAGCTCCTCCCACATCTCAACTTGAGGCCAATTAATTCACAAAGAGCCACTGTCTCATCACACTCAGTTTTTCAGAGACTTGTGATGTCAGTGAGTTTCAGTGCAGCACAGGGAGCAGTCTGTCTTTACATCAAATAAAATTAGCTATGACTGCAATTTTTCCTGTGAGAGGTATGAAAGGCCTTTTAGATCTGTTGAGAATGCCTGTTTGCAACATAAGGCATCATTCCCATCCACTCCAGCTCATTCAGAACACTGACTGACAGCCTGTAACAAAATATTCTGCCAATAAAAATCTTTTTGAAGACCAGTATAAAAAAGTTTATATATATATATATATATATATAGCATAAAGCTACCAATAAGTGACTGTGCCATTGCCCCTCTTACACAAAATAATATTTTGTTTTAAAAAACATAGTACATTAGAAATTCACCCAGTATATAATATATTGCACCTTTTCAAAGTACTCTGTGCAGCAGAAGCCCCATACAGCACCTGGGCAGTTCCAAGACAGAACAGTAGCTCCCCTTTAGTTCTGCTTCTCTCTACAGCAGCCAAGAGTTTGGCTATTGCAGTTTTAGGATTTAGAAAGCAGGAAGCTGCAAGATGCAAACCAAGATTTGCAGAAATCAGTACCATTCCTTCTCAGGAAGGACAAAAACCCACCACAGGAATCTCTTGATTAAAAAAAAAAATTAAAAAATCATATATTATGTGTTGCTGGTATCAGTGAGACAATAGAGTTTTGAATGTTTGTATGTCAGTTGTTACTTGCAGAGTACCCAAGAGGTACCTGCAGCACCTGTCAGTGATTTCTGGTCTAACAAGAACATACAGCCAAACCACAGGAGCAAATAAAACCAGGTCAGTTTACTTTGTTTCATGACAAAATACTGTCAATACACCAACAGACACAGTGTTGTGAGCCTGCTATCTGAAAATAATTCGCATTGATTCCTCAACCCAATTTTTAGTCACCTGGAGGGTTTTAGATAGAAGAGCAATTCCTATCTTGCCCCTTTTCCAGGCACAAGATTCAGTCCCAATAACCGTGCCCAGCCATACAGAAAAGGAGCTGAATTCCCAGGAATTGAAGATACTGCTGTGTGTGAAACCCACCCTGTATTTGGCCACCTCATCTTCCCAAATAACTCAGCAAGACCTTACTAACTCTCTGTATAACCTTGGAGAATACCAGGAATGGGCTTTAGATTTGAGGAAGTACAAATCAGATGACTTGCTGCTCCATGGAAAGAGCACTAACCCATCCAGATTTAGGTAGTACAGGGATGGGGCTTTTTGTTAGGGGGATTTTTGTTGGCTTTCTTTAACAGAGAGCTGGCAACAGCCAGAGCCCCTCCCTGCACAAAGCGAACAAAGTTATCGCCTGCTAGAGGTCCCAGAGCATAGAGCCCTTTCTCCTGAGTGCATTCATAGGTGAATGGATCAACATCTATGGGATTCCTCTTTGGATTGACTGCCTGCTCACTGTCCATTGCCAAGTCCATGCCATCATTTGGCAGAAAGGAGAGGTTGGGGTTTGAACCTGTTAGAACAAGAGCCATGGAAATTTTATAAGCTTTCTGACAGCCATTCTTGTCTTGAAAGATGCATTTCTTGTCCTTGCCAAAGGAGAGCACGTGGTGTTCAGGAAGGCTGATGTAACGCTCATAGGGCCCAGCACAGGCAGCTGTCTGTTCTTTCATCATCTGATGGACTTTGTGGTATTCAGGGTACATCATTTTGGGGAGCTGGTTAAAAATAAGGCCCGGATCGGTGACTCGTCTCCGGAAAACGTGGATTACTGGAATATTGCAATGGTGAGCAAAGAGAATCGCATCAGCAGCTGTCAGACCAGCACCTACAATCAAGACTGGATCTGACATGATGCCAACACTGTTGTTCTTCACTGCTTCTTCTAGGGCAGACAGCTGGTGGTGGACATAGGAGAGGTTTTCTCCCTTGACCCCAAGCCAGGTAGGATTGTCATATGTTCCTGTAGCCAAGACAACATTCTCTGCATAGATGGAGAAGGACTCTTTATCACCTTCCACAGTTTTGAAAAATCCATCCACCTGAAAGACCTCTGCACTTTGTTCATTGGAGCTCCAGAGTGAGTTACCATCCTCCTGCAGATCTTTCTGGGCATGGTGGGAGATGCTCTCTGCGCTCACTTTCCTCACAGAGGTCACAACAGTGCCACATCTGAAATTCTTCTGCAGTCCTTTCTTCATCACATAGTGTTGGTAATATTGAGCAATGTCCTCTGCTGTGGCTCTATTGTTTTTGAGGCCTCTGTAATATAGTGCAAACAAAGGTCAAGCAGCAGTTAAGTAAGAGACTGGAATTTGTCCCCTCTTCCACTGAATGTATCCTAGAGCCATCTATCCTGGCACTGCCAGAGAAGACTGATCTAGTTTCTCCAACATCAGCAAAGTTATTCCTGACATATAGAGCTAACAGTCAGGTCCAGAAGCTGTTGGACAGAGGTAGCTTTCTCTAGCATTAATCCCATCCCCAAGAACATGGCTGTGTATTTAAGCATTCCTCTAATATGTGGCTTCCATTCCATTTTTAACTCCTGGGCTTCTTAAGATTAATTGTTACACATATCAGGAGAAGAAACACCTCAGAGATTGCACAGTGGCCAAACTGATTATACTTATCATTAGGGACAGCAGCAGCAGACATAGAAGCCAGGTTACCATGCCTTTTTTTTTTTTTTCCCCAAGCTTTACTCAGAACTCATGGTCACTGATTCATCTTCCTAGTGGGTGTGGAAAAGGACACATTCCAAGCAGCACTACAACTTTTTATTAGTCCCTCATTGTAGAATGGACTGGTTTGGGGTTTGGGAGGGTGTCCTTTCTCTCACTAACATCATCTATAACAGAGGGGTAGCTACACTCAAGAAGTCTATTCCAGGTTCTCTAAAAATCTCCAGATGTTTGCAAATGATGACACCATGGATATCTTACCTTCTCTTTTGCTTTAACCATTCTTTGAAAGGGAGATCTGGGAGTCCCATCCATTCCCCTTTGCTCAGGGTAACCATTGAGCCCTCTATAGACTGGGAAAAGAAGCAGAGCAAAGTTACTTTAATTTTTTAATGTAAAAAGTGAAAGGCAACTTTTTCATGTTTCAGTATGGCACAAAGCATGAAATCGCTAATTTCCTCTGATCTGCTGTCATGGATGAAACCATCCATGTTCCCAAAAAAGAGCAAGATATGGGAAATATAAAGGCCTCTCATGCTTGTTTTCCTTTTAAGTTGCACTTGTCTATAAATATAAAATCTAACATGCCTGACTGACACTTTAGAGGAGCTTTTCTCTCTCAACACATTTGGCTGTTATAAAACACACATACCCCAGCTGGTTCCAATTCACTTACGTGCCAGGCACCTCCAGGAGCATTTCTGCCAAGGACCAGGTGGGGGATGGCTCTGTCAGGCTCCTGCCACCAGGTGAGCACAGATTCTGCTGTCCCACCGAAGTCTGTGTCTGGACGCTGAAGAGTATCAAACAGAAGAGCCACAGGGCTGTGGGATCGTCCCTCCAAGCCTTCAGACAGATACTCCAGATCCTAGAGAGAGGCAGACCAGATGCTCAGAGTGCATGTAGTGCCCAGAAGCAGACTGCTTGTTACTCCAGGATCTCTAATCAGTGGGTTTGCTGTGCTGGGAAGCTCATTTACTGGCACACAGACCCATTCTTGCCCGAGGGCTACCTCGAGGATCTTAGCAGCAATGCTGGCATTTCATACAAGGAACATCTGGATTACAAAGCAAAATTTGCTTAAGGCTCATTCTGTCTGTGTACTTTGAAAATCCAAATAAGGTTATCACTTATGACACATCCTTAGGATGCTTTACTGGGATATCATGCTATTTATACAAACCTGGTCCAAAATAGAGACTTCTGGTGCCTCTTCCAGTTTCCTCTGAAGAATAGGATGAGGATGAACAGAGTGTCTTTTGAAGTAAGGGATGTAACCTGACAGCAAATATGAGAGACAGATGCCTGAAGGTCCATTCCCTGAAAAGACAATGGAAAAGAATTTATACTCCTGCAGATAGAGCAGTCCCTTGAGAAGTGTTTCTAATATCAAGACCAATTTGAAAGATCTGATACTGCTGTGGATACGGGGGATTTCCTATTTTAGGCTGACCACCAACCTATTGGATTGAGCTGGGGAAGTAATTTTACCCTTCTCCTCCTCAGCTGTACCTATCTGCATTGCAAGGTCCTCAGAACATGCTGAAAAGACACTGGGTTAAATAGGTCAGAGGTTAACCTCACCTGAAGCTTGAAGTCTCTAGCATGGTGATGAATGGAGTTATTTCTCTAAACTTACAGGTTTAAAAACTGATCATGTACTGACCAGGGGCCTCAGCTCTCCTCAGAGCACATTTCACACCAGTGCAGAGTAGCTCACTGTGCGTGGGATACAAGATCCAGAAGAGAGAGTGACTGTTGAAGTGAAGGGAAACTGGCTCTTCTCAGCAAGAAATTCCATCTTTCAGGGGATATTTGGCAATAGCAGCTTTGACTTACAGGTCTTGAGGACACTTTCAAATGGGAACCAGCCCTACCATGACACTGCAGTGTGTTAAGGGAAAAATCTCTCAGCCATGCCAAGACAAGCCCTCAGAATATAGCATTTGAACAGGTTTCTGGATGGCTGAACTCCTTCTGCTGACCACCCAACAGCCAGTGGAAAAACCAGATATATGTGACTCCCCAGCCCAGTGAGAACAGCCTGTGGAAAGTTTACCCATGGCTGTTCTCCAGTAGGTTTAATGTTTTACAGTGTCTGTGTAACGGAGTGTCAGCCTGCCTGGCTGCTGTGTGACTAAGAGCCATGACACAGTGCAGTGGCAAATAGGGGAGGAGCACCCCAGTGACAGCAGCCTGCTGACACAGTGCCAGTGCTGCAAGGGCAACCGGAGCAAAGGCTGATCCTTGAGGATCCTAGAAAGAGGAAGGTCAGGGCCCTAAAGCCAGCAGTGAACTATGTGAAGGGCAGTACGTGTCACAGCTGGGGACAAAGTCTGCTGTGCTGAGCATGGACCAGCAGCTGCAAGTCAGTGTTTGGAATATTCCATTTGCAGTAAAGTTAGCCAAAACCAACAGCAACAGACACCAAAAACAAACGAAACTGCAGCTATAGTAAAACATAACAAATTTCAGGTTACTATTTTGCTTTAGGAAGTACAAGGAGGTACCTAAGCCAAACTTCACCACCTGAGTGCACAACACAGCAATTACACATGGAGGATTTACCCTGAACCACGTCTAAGTTTGACACGGATGGTCACAAGAACATCTGGGGCTCAAGTTATTTTTCAAAGCAACTGCTTCCATGAGGCTGCCAGCACAGCTGAGGGAGCACACAGCCTTTCTGGAGCAGGGCCTGGGGAAGTAGCTGGAGCTTTCATGCAGTGTCCAGCTGCAGTGAAACAGCTGGGCTGCTTCAGTCCAACAGCCTCCTCAGAGCGCACATCTTCCCACAGGTTCTTCTGAGGCTTTAGTGACATCTCTGCCCTGGATCCCTGTACATGTGCACTAGGGAGGTACCAAAACACCTTTCTTTCCACCTAGAGACTTGAACAACTGAGCAGCACAAAGTCACTCTCAGACAAGAAGCTGCTGGTAGTAGTATCCTTGTCAAACTCGCTGTTAGCAGGGATTAGGGATGATTTATGCAGTGCTCTAACTTTGGAGCAGCTCTCTCGGGTGCTTTGAATTGGATGCCAGATAAGGAGGGAACCCAGCTCTGCAAGGCATGGAACACGAGCTCAGATGAGCAGGGTCCAAACCTGCACTCCAGCACAGCTCAGCCTGTCAGAGGGGAAGGCACTGACATGATTACTCATACTTTGCTCCAAGAATCACCTCACATTGCAAAGCTCCCTCTTGCAAGGGAGACAAGACAGTTACTATATAACCTGGTTTCTTAAACTGGTAGAAAGCACACATCTTTTTATTAGTCTATTACATCTGTACAAAATCAGTGTAGCTGACTCATGTTTTAAAAGTAATCTGTGAAAAATTTCAGGAAACCTGAACAGCATCTGGAGTACTTTTTAAACAGGCATAATGGTGAAAAAACTCACTCAAACCTACCTTCAATTCAAGAACTACAGATAAACACAGCAAGCTGATTAACTATCTGTACTGAAAAGGTTTCAAATCTTTCTAAATATCCAACAGAGAAAAAGCAGGCTCTGATGAACTGATGCTAAAAAGGTTACCAACTTGACCATTAAAGATAGATACGTGTTTTAGTTTGTCAAACATCTTATTCCCCACTTCCCACAGCTCTTAGTGGTCTTTCTTTTAGTATTATTGGAAGTTTGGCTGTCTGGGAAAGGATGCAGAAAGACTGGTCAGGCATTTCTGGTTTGAGTGAGAACATGTGGAACAGAAGTTAAAGAGAGCAAGCCCAAAGCAACAACAGCATGAGCAAACACAGTAATGCTGGCAGGAGAAGGCTTACCTATGATCACAACAGGCAGTGTCTTGAGCCCACTCTTATTTGAGGGTCTGGTCAATAATGGATACATCTTCCCATCTGGAAGCATTTGTGCTCTGGAGTCTACCTGCTGAAACAAGTAAGTTTTGAATTATTTGCATTTTTTTACCAAAAAAACCCCCCAAAACTACTAACAAACGAAAAAGAAAAATCCCACAAGACTTTCCCCACAGTCCACAACCTCAGGCTAATCTAAAGTGTTACCCTTGCATTGCAGACTGTCACATTACACTTCCACACTCAGGACAGAGCTCCTTATCTTTTTCTCCTTCTGACCCCAAAATTAAAGGATGATTCTCTGATTATGCACCATGAAAGGGGGAGAGAACAGCTATCTTTCTTTTTCAGATGTGAATTCCAGTTCCTCCAGGACAGATGGCAATTTTAGTAACCCTCTGACAACATTAAATGAAGTGTTGCAGCTTGTTAATAAAAACTTCACTTCTGACCATACTGTGTAGAAAATTGCATCATTCTCACAAACACTTGTTAAAGTAACTTGTGCATTTACTGATAAATAAAGTAAACCTGGCTCAAGACTTCTGCCCAAAGGCTGGAAATCTCCTGGCTGCATTTTCAAATAGGTACCATTCCATCACTACAGAATTTTTTGAGAAGCGCTAGTTTAGTTCTGGAACCTTCTTTCTTGATTTTCCAGAAAATGGAGAGTTTTAGGTCTGAACAAGCAAATAACAAGTCTTTGAACAAAATATACACCGTTATCTTGGAGACCAATGTGTCATTAGAGTGGAATCTACAAAACTAATCTAATCATTATGCAGATATTCAATGAACAGTGAATGTTTTTGCCATTCCTGCAGGAATCCTACCATATCAAATAATGACTTCTTTAGTTTTCCATGGAATTCAACTCTACTGTCACTAACCTAGAGAAGTTATTTTTACCACAGTAAACATGAGATTTCTGAAATTCAGCATAATCTTTCAAGTCATTCTACAGAAAATACTCTCTTTTATAAAAAAAACTTATTCTCATTTTGGAAAGCTAAGCAAAAATCCATGGAATGGCACAGCTTTGTTCAGCAGGGCATGCTCTCCACACCCCTTCCAAGTGCAGAAAGGTCTTTGGCAAGCACACTGCACACTTCCATAAGGCCTGGCACATCACTGCCTCTGACACAGGTATTGCAGCAAATGTCTTCCTAGCAGTGTAATGCCTCTCTTTAAGCCTGACATTTACGTCACAGCAGCTCCAGCGATGAGTAGGACCTCGGTGACTGACTGGGCAGCTGAAAACTCACTGGGAAACCACCAGTGAGTTTGCAATTTGCAAATTCCAGCCTTAAGCAGGAGTGTTGTAAGTGCATTTGCTTGCAAGGGTGTGACAATTCTCATATGCACCAATGTACAGTCATGGCTGGGCTCGACAGTGCTATTCCAAGAGGATTGGGTTCATCACATAAGGCTTACAGGATGAATTAAAACTAGCAGCTTTGTCCACATTTTTGGATCACAGTTTAGTAACACTAACTGGCTGACTGTTACCATTTAACTTAAGCATTAGTCTAAGACTCTCATGCATTTTGCCTAACAGGGCATGAACCACTTAAAAATCATAATAGTTGTGCTTTCTAATTTAAGTCATTTGAAGCATCTAGCTTTGAAGAGAGTTGGATCTCAAGGAAACTTATGTTCCCAATTTAACTGAGACTCAAAGGTAGCTGCATTCACTACAGATGAACTCCCCTTAAGGCGTGTTTATCCCAGCCCTGGAAGCTGTGTGAGCACAGCCCAACCACCCAAGGATCTCCCAGCCTTTTGGGTAGGTTCTGCCACATTAACCAAAACCTGCACCACCTTCAGCAGACTGTGGTGTAAGTTTACCCCGAAATAATTCCTTCCCACAAAGCTCCAGAGTTGCAACTGGTGGAATTCAGCACCAGCATATGGGACTACAAGAGACACCAAAGGAACAGGACATTGGTGTGACCAGTCAGGTATTCCCCCCAAACCAGTAAATCACATTATCTAGCTGCAGGTCAGCAGAAGTTTCTTCTCCATGGTAACAAATAACCCCCTCTCTATGACTGCACTACACAAGAAGAAAAGTTCTTATTAATTTTTCCTTACACAGAGTACACATCCTATTTCTGTGAAACTACTGAGAGTCTAGAAGAGGAAAGTAAGATCTCTGGAAGCAATCTTCCAGGTTTCTGCTCCATAGCTCCCTGCAGCAACATGCATGGAAAAACCATATGCACTCTGTAGACACGGGTAACCCAGCAACATCCGTGGGATTTTCGCTGGAAGCAAGGATTGCTGAACCAACCCAACAGAGCTGATGGCAGCAGTTCCAGGGCAGCACAGAGCCAGCACATAAATACTGAGCCTGCAAGGCTGTCTGTAAGGCGTGAGCACAAAGTCGTGCCGCTGTATGCCAGCATTTTTCCGGGGGAGCCTGAAGGGGACAGAAAAGGCACAAGGCAGGAGAAGACAGCCTGGCAGTCCTGTTTACTTTAGAGGAAGGTTGCCTTGGCTCCTGGCCACTGCACTGTGCCACCCTTCTCCACCCTGATAAAGCAGGAGCCAGCAGCCGCAAGCTCACTGATAACTCCCTCCTTCTTTCCCGCTCGTCCCCCTCCATTCTGTACCTTTTGACACATGAAAGAGGAGTATTTTCTGGAATTAAACCAAACTTTAATAGCTAGAGGAGCACAATTGTTAGTCTGATGAAATTACTGGATCTGTGTACATTCGTGACAATTTTTAGCCATGGATTTATTCAATACCTGGGTTCACAAAAACCCAGGTATTGAATAAATCCATGGCTTAAATGGATTTATTTATTTATATGACATTTTAGTGCTACACACTTTGTTTCCTGAAGGTTTGACACTGACAATTTTATCAACACAAGATTAATCATCCTAGCATCTGTCTACAAATCGGAGAAGTCCCTTTCACATCATATAGCTGCCATCTCTATAACTCACAATTATTAATTCTTCTTTTTAAATAGAAAGTGAATCAGATGCTGAACCTGTTTGACTTCTGGGGGCAAAACTGAGCTCAGAGCATCTCAGGCATTTTCGTTTCAGGCCAAACATTCACTTTTCCTGCCATTAGAAGTTAAGTTGGATTATTTTAATTACTTTTTTTTTTTTTCTTTTTATGTCTTAGACTCCTATACCTTGATAACCTGGACAGCTAATACAGCGTAGCAGAGGAAAGCCTGTTCTTGCAGAGGCTATTGGAGAACAGGACATTGAAGTTCAGTTCAAATCTACACTGAACTAGTTAGCACCAGGAAAAAGGCTGAGACAGCAAGAAACTCAAGACTGCTTTTCTCACCCTCCTTTTACATAGTGTGGGCTGCTGGGCACTCACGCTTAGTCAGCTTAGTGAGAGAGTTTAGCTCCTGCTTTGGGCTTCCTACTTTAAATGGATGTCCCTTTCTTTCTCTTCATTTGGGAGAATGCAGCAAGTTTCACAACTCTTCTCCTTGCTGCTTCCAAAGCATTCCAGTGTCTGTGTGACGTTACATAATTGCTTCTGGCTGAAAAGCACCCAGCTCATTCTGGGCCAAGCTCTGCATACCTTCCTGACACAGCCTCATGTCTAGAGGGACTATAACTCACAAAGTCAGTCAGTGTGGCTCTTACTAGTTCCAGGCTGCAAGACTGAAACAGGCTTTAAGTGAGCAAATGGAAAAGCAAAGATACGTTTAGCAAGACAAGGACACTCTGTGATCTTTAGAGAAATAAAAAGCCAGATCACATCAGCCTTATAACAGCCTTATAACAGCCATGAGATTTTGCTAAAGTAAGAACCACCAAGTGTGGCCTGAACAGCACATGGGGAGAGTTCAAGAGAGCAATGCAGTCAGGGTATAAATACTGGGGGAGATTAAAAGAGCTACCACAACATTCACTCAGTTTTAAAGAACAATTCTAATACAAATGCAACAATAGTTTTCTTCAGCCTCGTGTCTGCATCAACACATTTGTTTCACCGGCTTATATTTAATTGATTAGCACTTTTTTAAAAAGCAGAGATCTTGACAGCTTTTACATTTTATACTTCCCTACAAGTTTCAGAAATTGGTTCCTTCCTTGCATCATCACTCTTACATGTCAGGCCAGTTACCCCCCAAACACAATTAAAGTATGTGGAAAAAAATTAGTTTTGTGGTATGCAATAACACCTTTCTAAAGACACTCCTGTGACACTCAGAAACTGATGTTAGGGTACACCAGACAGAACTCTCTGTGCTTACTTGGAGCCTCCTTACCTTTAGCAGCAGGTCTGATGAGAGATGGGATCTTTATGAAAGTGATTGTACAGTCAGGAGAGCCAACCAAACTACAAGCCTGGAATCCTCTCTCTGCTCTCAGACAGCTGTTTAAATATAGTACGCAACCAGCAGCAAGAGAGGAGAGGAGGAGCCAAAAGGACTGGAGGAGGAGCAAGGAAAATACTTACAAGCATGAGTCAGCAGGAATATTTCCCTTCCCAGCTTCTGAATGAATGATGTAGTGAACTTCCTTAGTAATGTTCAGCTGACTTGTGACTACAGCAAAAGCAGAGTTACAGGAGACATGCATGGCAAAAGTCCTGCATTGAACAAATATTTCCATTTTTAATCCTCGGGGCATCACAGATACATAGTGAGTCTGAAAATATTGATTTCAGTTTACATGTCTTTTTCTTCAGTGAGATACAGTGTTATAAGCCTTTTGCACAGTAGCAGTAAAATGAGTCAAACTGCCTCCTATAAAACTTAAAACCTACCAGGGGTTTCATCCAAGGCATTTTACTCAATCCAGGGAATTATTGATCTGGTGTGCTAAATTTAAAATGCCCTTCACAAATGAAATACCTTTATGCCAAAGTGTTCAGCTCAAGTGGTAAATGCAGCACATGTTTATCTCTGAGGCCATCTGTTTGCAAACCTCAATTTCCAGGAAATCAGGACTGCTGATACGCAGTTAAGATGCATACTTTCTTTCATGTGATCTAAAAGATAAAAGCAGTTCATGAGAAGGATTTCTCTGCTCTCACAACCCACATCAGAGCAGAAGATTTCATACAATACTCTATTTTAATTCCACCAGAATGAGTTGTTTTAATAAATGTGAAGCCATTGTTTCACTCAAAGTTGAACTACCCTTCGAAATATGTGACTCAGTAAATACCGTCAGACTGAAGAGAGGGAGAAGGGCAATAAGGACTCTTTCAAGTTTCCTGGGCCTTTATCCAAGGTAGCATTTGCACAGAACTCTTAAATAACTCATACTGATTTTTTGACAGCAAAGGCTTTCATATGCATTATTCAGATATTTATTGGCATGTAACCAATGTGTCCACGTCAGTCAAGAAAAAATTGAATTTCCAGAGAAAATAAGTCATTTGTTTGCATAGGTGATTTAAGACTGCACTGTTACTAGGCTTTTCAAATCTTTCTTCAGTATATTGCAGCATTGCGCGTCAAACATTGTAGAACAAAGATGTTCAAGTCCATACTTGCTGATGCCATAGATACAAGACAAACCCATACATGATGCTTTGGCAGGCTGTGTAATAAGGAAGGTAAGGAGTACTTACTTCCTGTGCAAATCTGCAGAAATAAAGTTGCCATCTATGTACAAAAATAGGAGATCCTGCTCATTTACTACAAGAATATATAAAACAAAAATCTGTATTACCTTTGCAAATGAAGCCAGGATGTCTTTCCAAAACCACAAGCTGTGTCATAGTTTTGTGCACAGTACAATTGTTTACAGCAAAATGTTCATGTACAATAACTCACTGTCCTTTATTTGCTTGTACAATAAGATCATTAAACACAGCAGTTTGGGGGCTTCTTTTTTATTGCTATCCCAACAAACACATCCCATGGAATAGATATATATCAAAGTAACTGTTTCTCCTTGTGTACCTTGACCACAAACAAATAACTCAGCACAGCACTTTACATAAACTTTCCAGAAGAAGAAGGAATTGAGCAATCTGCACTTGGCCTTGCAGCCAGCCCTTGACCTACAAACGCATACAATTCACTCATGGTTTTTTTCCTGAAATGACAAAGCCTTTTTTTTTGTGCACAGATTTAAGGACAAAGCTATAGCACTGTTCTGGGGGACATTTTGCACCTGAACCAACTCCTATTTCCTTAGAAAGAAATTTCCTTGTTACTTATTGACTTTTCACCTCAGGTTATGTAAGTTCTACCCATCCTGCTCATGAAACCTGTCAGATAAGCCTCTGCTGCTGACAGCTCATGGCAGAGCCCTTCCTACAGCACCTCTCCAGCATCCACCCTTCCCTCTAGCCAGCCTTAAGGTGTACCACACTCTGTGCTAAATTGTCCTGGCATACTACATTGTTTCACTCATTAGAACTTCATGTTCTATTGGTTTTTCATAATGAGAGGAACACTCCCAGTGTGATCCTCCATGTGCCACAGCAGTGCTTTGATGCTTTGGTGTTTCTCTCAATTACAATAAAACAGAAATCTAAAATTCTGCATGTTTTCTGCCTAAGAGAATAGTAAGTGTTCCATTCATACACACACACAGAATGCAGATCATTTAATCTAAGAATACAAAATCAAGTGTTGGAAAATGATCAAGTATTTTGGTTCTAGATGGTCTCTGTGCAGTACCTAAAACCCAGCTTCACTTTGTTTCTGCCCAAAGCACCTCCACCTTTATCCCTCAGGAAAGCTTACACTTTAAGCTGTACATTAACTTACGTACCAAAACTAGGACCCACATATGTAATGATAATAAATGGTTTGAGATCAATACTGTAACAGTTTACCTGGGTTTTTTTTGCTTCAACTAAGAAAATCCACATTTGTAACCAACACCACAACCCAGACCACATCACATTTCCTGTAAATGCCATGGTACCCCCAGTCAGAAGCAGAAAGTTGTGGCCATACCACCTCTGAGAGCAGTTGGATGTCTGAAATACGTGACTTGCTCTGCTAAGGACAGAGGTAAAAAAGCCTGGGAATCCCAGACAATTGCTAGGTCTGACAGAAAAAGCAGCTTAGGCAACTCTGCAAGTATGAGATTCAGTTCTGCTCTCAGTTAAACTTGTGACTTCCTACATGTGTTTGTGCTTTCACATGGCTTTCCTCTAAAAAGAGATTTGGCCCAGACCATGTGTCCTAACTTTCCCATATCCCTGCCAAGGCCGTATCTGTCCTGTGTTCATACCTCTTTTTGCACTGTTTAGGCAGCTGTGTCCAAGGGAAGAGAAGTAAAGGTTCACTGCACCCTTTTGTTGTTCACAGGAACATTGACCTCCCAGTCACATAAATGATTGAAATGGTTTTATCTTCATAACTTGGAAAATTTTTTGAGGAGAGTAAGACGAAAACCTTACATTTTGCTAGAACTATTTTTAAATGGTGATTTTTGCTTTTCCTGCTTTGAACTCATTACCTTAAAATCATTCCCTGTCAGTTCTAAGAGGGTTGTCTTCCTAAAGCAGTGAGATGAAGCCAAAGATTTTCACCACCCTTCATTGGCCAGGGGCATCAGACGCTTCCACCACTTTGTCTTGAAAACAACTGCCAAGAAATAAACTTGGGGAGGTGAGAATCAATCACATTGCCCAGGAGGGCTGTGAAGCTCTACTGTCTACATTCATGTAGTCACAGCCTTGCTACTCTGCAGTAAGGAATTGTGTGGGCACTGCAGAACACAGTGCCAATGCCTTACTGGGATGTTCCACACCTCCTCTATACCCAGGCTAAGGGGGCAATAATGGAGAGCTTTAGCAGTGATCAAGATAGTCCCTATAAGCATCCCTGGAAGAAATGTCCCTAGCAAGTACAATGCTGTGAGGTAGCAGTGGATATTTTGCAAGAATAGTTTACATTTGAAGCATCCATGTAGAGAAGTAGTAGAGTGCCAAGTGGCTGTGCAGGCATTTCCTTAGAAAACGGTCCAGCATCACCATTTCCCTCCTCAGATGGCTGGATGACAGCCAAATCTAGGGTGCTTTCTATTTCCCAGCACATGTGCTTCCTTTGGAAAACTGGTAGGATGCAAAGAGATGCAGTCCTTAGGCTCCAGGGACTACAGCCATGCTTGTTTCCCAAGGACTGGATCTTTGCAGATTCCTTGTTGCCCAAATGCAACATGCAGAGAAAAGCTCAGCTCAGAGCTCTGCCCTCAGACCTCCATCATGAGCTCAGCATTGATGTTTTGGGGAAAAAGTAAACACATGCACTTTCATGTCAAACAAACAGCAGCCACGACCTAGTCGAAGATTAAACATTAAATTGGTAGGGAAATTTCCTCTTATCTTAATGTCAATATATTCCTAAATATTTACATGAGTTTCAGATAGCTGCATCATTTGAAGATGCAGCCTTTAGCTTCTACAATCTTACAGTCAGTGTTTAGTTATGTTCTTTTAGTCTGCATGGGCATTTAGCAACTGATTAATTTAATAAACTGCTGTATAATATTGTGGTGTGTGCATGTGCTCCAAAGCACAAAACATCCCACAAAAGTTAATGCTCACAATTTCTTGAGTGGAATAACTAACAGAGAAGCAAACTTGAAGTAGAAGGTACAGTGAACTGTGAGCACAGAGCATCTTCTCTGTACATACTTCCCCTTGAGGCAAAACTGTAGTTTTCAAATACAAGTGAGTAATTCAAAGATGGGAAAGGAGCATGTGATGCTATGAGCTCGTTTGACACTGTAACTAAAACTTTCATAAACAGGGCTGCAGGAAGCCTTTAGAGTTTACTGGATTCATTTCTTTGCCACAGGTTAAGCCATTCTGTAGCTCTTTAACCCAACGTTAAGGTTTTCTTTATCAAGATCACGAATCACTTAATGAAGAGAAAGGATTTCGTAGCATTCCTGAAAGGCTTTGAAACCTGTACAGCTAAGGGCATCCAGAGCTACACAGACAGCATGTTCAACTTTGTCAAAGAAAAATAAGCTTTTCTGCAGCAGAGCACAATCGTTTTTAGCTGTAAAGGTTTGGAAAAGGACTGGACTAGAGTTATCCTGCAGCTTCCTACCCTCAGGGTTTATTTTCATCTTCCCTGATTCTATCAGAGGTAACAGCTGCTTGGATCCAGGTTACCCATCCTGATATTCCTGACTTGCAATGTTTCCTTTCTGCTATGGCTTTAAGAGTCTCTGGGAAATTCTAAGTGCTTTTTGCACGTAAGTCCTTTCCTCTTAAGAGCCCTTTCATGCACACTGAAAGGTCAGTTAAGTGATATTTTCTTAGATCCCAGTTTCCCTTCACAGTAGCTCCATGTGCTGCAACACTGACTGCCAGGAATGAAATTTGAAGTCCACTGGGACTATTCTGCATAAAACTGGGTAAACCAGAATCTTTTACAGAGACACTCATCACTTAGTAACAATATAACAGCAATGCATTAAAGTGTAACAAAATGATTTCATAGGTCAAGGTTTCTCACCTGTAATTGACAGCTTTTTCTAGACCCACTTAACGAGGCTGGAACATGAAATGGGCTGTCACTTCCTGTAAAACAGAATGTTCTGTTTTGAAATACATGCATATATTCAAGGATCATTTCTATGGTTTAGGAACATAAAAAATACTCACCATGAGGTCTGAAAAGATTTTGCACAGTGGATTTACAGGTAAGAAAGAGGCAGGATTTCTGCACAAGAATAAAGCCATTCAGCAACTAATCCCCAAAGCATTTGGTTTAGAAATACATTGCAATTTGTGTAATTTCACATTTAACTGACAGACACCCATTTTTGGACATGTCAAAGCTTAAAGCTGAGCATAGGTCAGTGAAACAAGTGTGCAATGCTGCTGTGGGAAGAATTATCTGACAATATACATACTCAGCTTGTACCAGATTAAAACCCGATTTCCCAAAGATCTTGTTCAAATTATACTTCTTTTTTTGGAGAAACTTATCTAGAGATGTCTTCCTTGTTTCTCATGTCAGTGATTCTACAAAAAACTTAAAATTCCTGTTTCAGGTGTATCTTGCTTGAATTTAGTTCATGTTTTATTGTTATTGGTGTGCTGGGTTTTTGGTTGGTTGGTCAGTTTGGGTTTTTTTCTGGGTGAATTTTTGGTTTGTTTTTTTTTTTTTTAGTGTGCCTTTTTTTTTGTCTATCAAGCAGCTATTTCTAGACTAGAGATGAGACACTCTAGATTAGTCTTATGCCCTTGCCAATAATTATTCTATCAAGAGAAATAACTTATTTATAATCCCCTCACATTTTTGGCAGCTGTCAGGCCAGCTGCAGCACACTCCAGTTTTTATTTTCCCACAGAGGAGTTGTCCCAAGCAAGATGAAAGAGGAGGTATTTCTGGTTCCCTGGCCAATATTTGTCTTGATTGTGAAAATGCTAAGTTTGAATCATCAAGCAAAACCTCTGCCAAAAAGCCTTGGGATTGTCACATGAAGTGACCCTTACCTCAAGGCTGAAGCTGCAGCAGTGCTGTGACAGTGAGGCTCCTAACTGGCTCTGCTTATCAGCCCATGCGCTCGGCAGGGCAGAACGGCGTGGCACCGAGGTGACCAAGGCGTGGCCTGTCTTTGGTGTCTGTCCCTGGGAGCTCTGACCACGGCATTATCTGAAGCTTTTTTCGCACTCCTGCAGGGTAACATTCAGGGCTGTCAGCAATAACTGTAGGTCAGAGCTACTCTGCCGTGTCACAGGAAATTTATGACCTTGCTCTGCTGTTGCAGTTCACTGTGCCTGAGCACACACCCGAGTTGTCACACTGGGTAAGTAGAGCTCACTGTATCTGCACTGCCTCTCGGGACATGCACAGCACAGGCCTTCTACAGATGCTCACCTCATATGCTGAGATGAAAAAACCAGCATTTAATCCAGCAGTCTAAGCACAGATGAACCATAGGTTTATGCATCAACCATCTGGTTTGGCCTCCATCCTTTCCTAGCATTTACTTTGCTTCACTACCAGTTTGCACTGAGCTGATAGTTCCACAGGACAGTTCATCATGACCTTAGATTCAAGTTCAAGCTCGTCTCTACTCTGCTACTGAGCTTTCTTGCCTGGACCTGTGCCAGAGCATGAGAAAACACAAAGGAATTGTGCAAAAGTGTGAAGTAATAGGACAGTACAGAAGCATTGCACAGACTCTTCTTCAAACCAATTCAGTTACCCACATGCCTGATAAAAAGCAAAGTGGCAAGCCTTGGAGACTTTCTGGATACTCCTTGTTCACAAAGAAACCTCAACAAAATAACTGAAGGGCATACATGTGGGGAAAAGCATGTTCTCACCTGGTACCTCAGGAGGGAGGTGGCTTTGGGTAAACACAGCAGAGAAGCTCAAAGAGCTCTTATTGCACTCCATCCGTGGCCTGATCTTGATCTGCTCTTACCCTCTCACCTGAATAAAGCATTCATGAGCAGCTTATGCAAAGTCTCTTCTAGGTTTGCCTCAGGAGTGGCTGTTATTCACACATATCTGAAAGAGACAAAGGTCAGGAACAGCCAGTGAGTGTAATGAACCTTTCACTCACCTGGAATGGACACAATGGATATAAAGCAGCACAAAGGTAATGCCCAGGACTTCTAAAATACTCCCTATGCTTATTGTACTTGGGAAACATAGACAAGACTCTTTGGCCTGGGAGAGCAGAGCTTCTCTGTGTCTGCTACCCACACTGCAGTGCTAACCCCTCTTGATGCACTGTCATTGTGTACCTGAGTACATCTGACACTCCATTTAGCTCGTCAATTCAGCCTGTGAATAAAAATATCGGCCATGAGGTCAATTATTATGGTAGTCACTGGTTTCAAGACAGAATGAGACAAAAGTAACTTTAGAAAATAATTTTAGTTCCTTTTATTTATAGAATTATGCAAGCTTGCCATATATCCTTCATCTTTTTCTGTATTTTTACACCTTTTGATGTGTTATTAATACAAACTATTACAATGGAACACAATTTTAGAAAATGCCTTTATTTATTTTTTTTTAGCTTCCCATAAAGCTTTGCTGGAGGACTTTGAGTCCCACTTAGCTTTGCGCTGCTTTCATATTTTGCAAATGACGTGCATTCAGTATAAAGCCTTGATGGCTTTCTCCTTGTTCTGACATTTGGGAAAGCGTAAACAAACTTGCCCAGCTGTCACCACACTGCTGTTAGTCTTGGAACAGAATAAAAGCCCCAGTGTCATTACCGAGCTGCATCCTGAGAGTGCACTCAGATTGCAGCAGTCACCTCAAAAACACAAGCGTAGCATAAAACATCCAATCAAATAACCAAGTGGCACACAAATGAACATGTAATAGCAGAGATCCACTTACAAAACAGTAAGAGAATTAAATAATTTAGGGAACAGCTCTAATCTTAACAGTGTCAATCTATCCCATCTGACCCACACCTGGGTGTGACTGGGTATCAAATAAACACTTTTAATCATTTAAAGACAGAGACAGTTCAGAGATAAATGTCTGCTTATTAATTGCCATAATAGAGACAAGAAATGAACCTAGATCTCCTGGCCTGTTCTTCAGCCATAGGGCTACTCTAGAACAAAAATTATCCATATTTCTTGCTGTGCTACAGGCGACCAACCTGTGTCACTCCTTTCTGTGCCTGATTAAAAACACTGAGCCTCTCATTATGAAGGCAAAGCTTTCTAATACAATAGACAAAGTGATTTATGATAGTTGTTTACAATACAGATTCATTTTTAGTTATAGCACGTGGTCTCCCAGGAATTAATTCACATTTGCAAGCTCCCAGTGGGTTCGTTTTGGGCCGAGACATCTGTCAGTGCCCTCAGCCATGCAGCATCCTGGAACACACCCAAGCTCTGTTCAGGCATGTTCTGCTGTAAATGGACACCTCTTCTGCTACAGTGGCTAAACCCTTCAGCACCACTAGACCAGAGTGCCCCTCAGAGCACTGTTATTCTTGACAAAACCCCCAACAACCCCTGTGCCTCCATAGGCACAGTTTGTGACACATATATTCCTGCATCTTTACAGCTACATTAGTTCTCAGTTTCACATCTCTCCAAGATGTTGCAATTTCCTACAGAAAAATTTCTGCAGTTTCTACAGAAAATTTGTTTATTTTCCAATATACAAACATTTATTTCCTAGTATGTATGTGAATAGCTAAAACAAGTCTGTTTCAGCATATTTGTTGGACCTTGTGTTAAAACTCTTTGTACACTGCATTTATTCTGGAGGCATTCCTGTCTCGAAGCTTCTGATCTTATCTTCAGCCAGTATGAGAAATTACTTCCATGAACTTTGGAAGGTCAACTTGTTAAACATCTATCCACTCTCCCCTATCCTTTCTAATCATCTAGAAATAATAATTAACTTAATTTTCTGAGATGGGGACAACTACTTTACTACCCAGTTCATGTTATGTGATTCAGATGACTCATATATTGTACTATGCTGCCTCCGAGGGTTTTTCCCTACAAAAATTCCTCACTGAAGCTTGCCAAATTTTTTTTTTCTTGTTCTTTATGCTTCATCCAAGAGGCAACTTTTTTTTCTAAAACTTGCAAAAGATGGCTTCATGCCATGGTACAGGTATAAGCTCGCCACAAGTAACATGGCACGAAGCAGAGAGCTTGCATTTGGGACTCTGCTGGGAAATGAAACAACTGAGTCAGGCAAAACTCCATGTCAAACTTTTTCTGCCTTATATCAACTCCAGTTCTCTACAGATTCTGCCAAATTCTTTGGAAATCAGTTGCCCAACACCACTTTGGGAATAATACTGGCACATTCACTGATGTAGAGCGGATGTTTCAGCAACTTGCTGAAGGAGTGTTTGGTGCATCACAGAATGTGCCTGCACAGGAAAGCAGGTTCACCAGGTACAGCTGGCAGAGGGAGGAAAAGAGCCTTAGGGGAAACAAACCTATCTCCAGCTGATTAGGTGCAAAAAGTCCTCGGAGGAAACTTGCTGGTTTCAGCAGCAGCCAGCTCCCACCAGCAGACAGAGGTGCCAAACAGCACATCCTATTCCACGGGACACTGCTCGCCACAGAGTTGCTCTAAACTGGGAAACACAGGCCATGGTGTCTTGCATTTGAATGACACCACCCCACATCTCCAGAGATGCCTTCCTGTCTGCTGAGGAAATCACCTGCTGGGAGACCAGCAGCTCCCACCTCCCTCTAACTCATACAAAACCTTGCTGCTTTATGTAACCTTACAAACATGAGGCTGTTTCGAAAGAAGTCCAAAACATAAAAAGCATCTGATGCATTAAAACAAGCCTGAATTTCAACTTCATAGAGTTTCATTATAACAACCTAGTATCAAGTATCACAAAGGAATTCATTCCTTTGTGTGATGGATGAAAGGAAATTTGCTAGCTGAGATACCATAAGATAGCTGCCAGAATTGCATACGACCTTAGCCAGTTAGTTTCTTATATTTGTCACAAAAACTAGGATCATTTTCCTCTTGCTTTCATTCACTGTTGAGCAAAGCAGTCAGTCTTCAAGGGATAAAACAATAAACGTTTTCAGCTTGTAAATACAGCTCATACATGTTAATTACCCACTTCAATCTCCTCATCTGAAACACTAACAAGAGAGAGGCTGTTGGTGAGTAAGGTGCCTGTCAACATTACCAAACCCTTACTTTTGGAACATCTGCTGGTTTTTGTTTTTAGAAGGGGTCTGAGCCAAGTCACACCACACTAAATAGAAAGGCCTGTTGAAGCAAAGGTAAGCATTCCAATTAGTTTCGAGGCCATTTGGATTAGCCTTCCTATATGATTGATATGTCATTATGGTTTTGTAATATAGGAAAAGGTACAATGTTTTTCCATGCACCAAGGCAGTCATATCACAGTTTGGGGAAGAAACTTGGTAAAGCAAAGATTATTCAAACTAGGATCAGGTTGCTGCTTTTCTAGTAGAACTTTCCATTTTCCTAAATAACACATTACAGTTTCTAAGCATGGAAAGAAACCAATTAATACCAAAAATGAGCATAAGTCTCTTCTAGAGCTTTAAGCTAGACCAGCTTCCCTCCATCCTACATCTATCAAAGAAAAGCCCAGAGACTTTATAAGCCCAGGTACAGAGATAAAACACAAATACACTAACCAGCTAAAAAAATACAGCCTACACCTCTGTGGACTGCCAGTCCCTCTCCATTTCTTATGGATGTGGTCCTAACCTGTCCTGAAATAACCTCTTCAGACTCTCCTCAGAAACCAAGAGAACCAAAACAAGGTGCACAACTACTCACACAGTAAACACACAGCCTTACATGATGCAAGAGTATTAAATGTTTGTGCAAAACACTGAGTTAATAAATAAAACCAAATAGATTTTAGAAACCTTGATGTGCTTGCAGCTGTATTTATGGTAGCAGCTTCTTTCTTCTTTAAGTTATAGCTGCAAGTCTTTTCTTCCTCTGGCTCACAGCAGCAGCCTGCACAAATAATTCAGAGTTGATCTGAACAGTCTGCTTCTGTCCACCACATGCTGCATCCATTTATGTGAAAACAGACATTCAGAGATCCCTTTCTGGCTTTCAAAACATCTTCAGCTGCTCTTTAAATCCCCTAACTGCTGCTGAGAGCAGCACAGATGGACTCTAATTTCTCCCCTCTAGCATCTGCACATTTTTAGCCCCTTACAAAAGCAGGGCAGGCAACTTCTGACATACCAGTTTGAGACTGGCAGGTACATTTTTAACCTTTCAGCTCCAGGGCTCTATTCACGCTGACAAAACTGGGATGCTGCCTTCACCCATGCTGATAAGACCATACTGAGCAGTTGTGTCTTGGCTGCCTCCTCCCTGACTCATTAAATGTCTGCCAGCAAGCTCCATTTACCTTTACCCTTATTCTAACTGCCCCACTCAGGGTGTTTTATTAGCAAAAAGAAAAAAAAAAAAAAAGCTGTGCAAAAGGGCCTGGTTATATTATAAACTGGATTTTACCTGGACCTCACTCAAATGCACAGATCAAACAAGGAATGAGCAAATAGAAAGCTCATCATCATCACTGATTAACTACCAGCTATTTCCTATGATTCAGGTGGTGGAAAAATTCAGATTCAGTTGTGGAAGGCAACTCAGATAAGAAGCTCAGCTGTAAATAGTGCTGAACCCAATCAAGACAACAGTATCCACAGTTTTACAATCACATTTCCCTCATTTCCAAGTTCAGTTTCAGTACATAATCAAAGAATGAAAAACTCCTATCCAAGAATCCAAAATTCGAACAGGGCTGTTACTTTGCAAAGGCACTCAGCTTTCCAGGAGAGTGAACTGTATTGGAGCAGAAGCTTTGGCACCGGGTCTGCCCTGGGCCATGGTCTCTTACTGACCTGTGCAGCCTCAGTGAGATCAGCAGTAACTAATGAGACAGATAAAAAGGCTTTTGTCCTCGTCAAGGGTTAGCTCAGTTACACAGCTTGTTATAACTTCCTGAATATTTTCTGCTCACTGTCCAGCACTCCAACACTACCACAGTCACCTTACAGTAGCAAAAGGAGCTTTACTTCTGTCTGTCCTGTCCCCCAAAGCACTTTTCAGCTATACATAGCTATTAAGTGTTAAACTTTGAATGTGATTTTAAAAGCAGTCTGTAAAAAGATTCAGAAGTCCTGTGTCTTGACACAATCACTGTGACATGAAGAGTTACTTCCTGATCTCTTTCTACAACAAGTGGGAAAGATGCAGAGAAGTAACAGCAGACCATTGAATCTATGTGAAAGGGAGAGTTTACACTCTTAGTTCACAAAAGCATTACCTGATAGATAAAAACAACCTAGATGGTTGCTTCCAGACTTGAATGACATTTTATAACTCTCTTGAATTCTCTGAATTTCCTGTGCTCTCATTGCAGTTCCATTGCATGGGCAGGGGATATTTTCCAAAGTGTGTTTGTACAGCACTGAGAAAAACAAGATCATGACCCCTCTTACAGCTTCAAGAGCTAATACAAACAGTTTAAATAGAGCATTTCCACAGAACATATAATGACGAACATCTGATTTTTCTTTACCACATAATTAGAGGCCTTTTTCAAAAATTACTCATGCCTCTGGATGAGTAATCTGAAAATCTCAGCACTTGGTATATTAACACCACAAAAGAAACTGAGCATATTCCAGAATTATATATTCATGGTTTCTTGAGGGCTTTTAAACTTACATAGAGTTACATTACTATTGCATCAGTAAGATACATTACCCTCCATAAAAATACTGCATCTCTTCCAGTGGTATTTCATTGCCATGCCTCCAAACCCCGCATGGTCCTTGTGAACTCCAGCTGACACACTCAGAAGACTTAAATGTGTGTTGAGTGGCCTGCAGCCATACCTCCTAAAGCTTTCATCTCATACAGCTTCACAACAGGACTGACCAAGCCTTATTTAGATGTAATTTCCAAGAAAAACAGCTTCACAAGCATAAAAACTGAGCAGGATGAGATTACACAGTGTGACTGCATTCTGTACCTGGGCATGCAGGTGTCCATCCTGAACCCAGACTTTAGGACACTGAAAAATCAAAGGCAGCACATTACAAATCGAGCTATATAATGCAGTATGGTTTTCTTTAAGTAAGTACTGAACAGATTCCATCAGGACACTTGAAGTGGAAGGTCAATCTGAGAGCTCCAGACTGCTATGGGGTACTTCCTGGATGACCCTGGATTCCATGTTCCCCAGAAAGTACCAGTGCAAGATCTGGCTCCATAACTACAGCATGAACAACATACTCAACTCCATACACCATAAGTGTAAGCAAGAAAAGCAATTACATCTACAATTTGAAAAATATTCAGAGACAACAGTAAAGATGTAGAAAAAAAGGAACTTTCCATTTTACTTACCATATCTGCTTTTCTCTACTACAGGACAGACCCTTTGTAACATTCCAGTCCAATAGCAGGAGTGCTCATTTTTAGGTGATAGCAATATTGTTTATGCACAATAATAATACACTGTAACTTGCTGTTATGATTCCCAAATATGCACACACAGCACTTCAAAGGTAACTAACTAGTTTACCTCAGACACTAAGGTTACACTAGAAAGATCAGCATGTTTTACACTACAGCATTTTTGTATTCTCTCCACATTTCACTTCTCAACTACCAGGAATCTTTTGCTTTTTGTCATTAGTAAATGCAAAAAGACATTACTAAAGATGTGATATCAAGTCACCTAGTTGGGAAAATCCTCAGCTAGTTTCAGAGATTACACACAGGTGGATAATATGGATTCCAGGAGAATCAGTACTTTGAGAATCACTGAACAAATAGTTTTTGAAAATCATCTAAAAGCAAACTCAAATGCTGTCATAAGGGATTCTCAGTCAAAAACACAGGCAAGAGTTTCAAGTTGCTAATACTACACACAGGTTTTTGGCAGAAGAATAACAGTAATAAAATCAAAACTTTGTTCACAACAGCTGCCTAACATTGCTTTAAGGATTAACTGGAGTTTTCCCATAACAAGGAAGGTTTGTCTCACCTACATTAATAGTATTGCATTTAGTGCAACTGACAGCTAGATGTTACTAGATGCAACTCCAACACTGCTAAGGCTTGATTTCAGCTTCTGTGATCTGAAATAAAAACTTATTTATAGAGAAGATTGTTCAGCAGAAGATTCAGATCCAATTACGCTGTCATAGATGATGTCCCTACTATAAAATTCCAGATTAATTTCAAGAGCTATTTGACCTATATTTATTTGACCTATATTTGATCTTGTACTATAATGCTATTAAAAAAGAGAAACATTAAAGTAATTTGCTTTTAATTAATATTTATATTTAAAAATCAAGTCAGCATTGCAGTTAAAATGAAGCCTTGGCACGGAGAGGAAACAAGAACTTCCTTGTGCTCCTGCAGTGAATTCAATCTCATTGTACATGTTCATATCCACTTTGAACAACCTAAAAATCTCAGCCCAAAAATAATTTCTATAAACTGTGTTCCACTGTAACCCCCAAAGCCATGCTGTAATTAAGAAAAGGATTCCCAGAGCATGATTTGATAATGTAAATCATCAGCAACAGTAAAAGCTAAAACATCCTATTTGTTCACCTGTGAGTGGTTTCTCATCCTCCCCACTCTCTGCCTTCTGTTGTATCAGCACACTGTTTCTTGTGACAGTGAATTAGAATCAGGAGAAAACACCTTTTTAAAATGAAAACCTTGTTTGCATCTTCTCTAAGGCAGTAAACAGCAGTTCACTTTGTCCTGTGGCTCCAATGACAATTTTAGTCATTGTAGCACAAGCTGGGGTCTTGCTTTGCTTTGCATCTCGTGATTAATAGTTCATTGACTGCAAGCTGAGTGAGAACAGTAAAATATCAAGGGTGTTCATGAAAGTCACTAGTTAGTTGTAAAAATGGTCTTGAAACTTTGCCTGAAGGCACCTCTGAGCAGGTCAAAGGGGGACAGCCAGGGCCATCTGAGAGCCCAGATCATGAGAAAGGCTCATGGTAATGAGGCCACTCAGAGGTCAAGCCCAAATTCAATATGCAGGTCAGCTGCAGTGAGGATAACCAAGGTCAGGTGCAGGCCAGTGACTGATGAACAGGACCACAGTGACAAGGTCCGGGTGAAAAAAAACATTCCCCAGGTCAGGAGCAACAAGAACCAGTAACAGGCACAGAAAATAACATGTCCACAGCCCAGGCAGGGAGCAGAGGCCCAGGACTGAGCTTAAATGGGTTCCTGGGCCCATGGGGAGCTGGGAGGGTCAGAGGGAGATCCCAGGTGAGGCTGCCCAGGGCCATTAAAATCTGCCATCAGGTTCTCACAATTATAACAGTAAGCCCCATCAAGACTCCCATCAGTCTGTCCAGGAAGGTGAAGAAACAAATCACTTTAGTGAGACCCATTTAATACTCTGAAACTCATTTTTCCATACAAAAAAATAAGCACATTCAGGAGAAGGTGGCTAACTTTTCCTTATTTTGCTGTGTGCTGTATGGATAAATAGATGATTTCCATCTCCATGGCCATTAATCTCCTGTTTAAGCTTTTGGTAGTTATTACAAATGTATACACATCTATATAAATGCATTTGGAAAGAATGGCATCTAACTTGGGCTCTCAGGCCCTAATGGAAGGGCCAACAAAATGAACAGAAATTCATTTATTCACTTCAGCATTAATCATGCCTCAGTATTCTAAATGAAGCTAAAAAGAAAAATGAAAGGAAGGGAAGTTGTATAATATCTTCTTGAGGGACAGTCCCCGAAAATTTCCTATTGTGAGAGAAATAAAAAATTTGGCGTTTAGCAGTGTGGAATTAAGTACTGATTGCTGTCGCTTGAAAGCAGCACAGGCAAAATGGTTTTCAGGAGTAACAGAAGTTGTTGGAGGAATAACTGTGGCAGAGACTAGAGCATGCTGGAGGTGGGTTAAGGAGCAATTTAGGATTTTTAATATTTTATTCAGCTCAAATAGATTTAACTGCCTCCAGAACAGTTCTGGATCTAACGGAGAAATTGATTATGACAATACATATAGATATTATCTTATCCCATGTAACTCAAACATAAAGTCAATTTTCTTCTGCATGAAATAAGATCTCTGGTCAGTTGTTTCCGCTCTCCTGACAGTGCTCTGAACAATGAATTCTCTGTAATTTTGGGTTTAAATTCTTCAAACATAAAAGACACTGAAGTTCTGAAGTCTGGATTCTAGGGCAGGTAAGACAGGTCCCTTATTAGCAGGAGCAGGTTAGCATTCATTACCTCATCACATCCCTCTCCTAAAGCAGGCAACAGAAAAGCAAACAATTGGTCTGTTTGGCACAGCAGGACATTGTATCATTCTCTGGGCAAGAGGAGACTGAATTTGGCTGTATAGCTTCCTGTAATAAAACATGCAGAATTAAATTCCCACGGGTTTCCCGCTGATATTTCCTCTGGGCAAAGCAGTTGCAGGGAGCACATGACAAGGCTATGAAACACTAAGAAGATCTCAATTATTCTCTAGTGAGAGAAAATGCCTCAAGCCTCATGTGAGGATGAGCTGTTCCCTCTCACCTTGTCTGACCCTCTATACCTCTTCTGGCACTATGAATTCACTGGCACCTCCAATAATTTCCTTTCTTCCAGAGTCTTTACAGAGAGTGCAAAAATTAGGGGTAGCAGCAGCAGTGCCCAGGTGCCAAGGGAAGCTTACAGTGGACAGCAACTTCCGTAGCCTGGAGTCCCAGGCAAGTCTCATAGGCATTGACTGTCAAACTCAAATGTTTCAAGATGCCCCAGATTAATTTCTGTTCCATCTGAGAATTTTCTACCCATTTAAACTATCTTTTTCTCTTCTGAAGCCTTAAATAGGCTGCATATCTGTTGTTAAGAAATGCTTCCTACTTCAATTTGCTGCAAAGGTTTCTCCTTCCAACCACATCATTTGCTTCCATTCATAACAGCAAGGTATATGCAATTTCTCACTGTATTATTTGCATTTAATTTAACTGACTTGGAAAAAAAAAAGCGAAAACTTTCTGACTGAAAGATCTAGGATAGGAATACATGGTAGCATAAAAGAACTTTACCCAACCTTACCTAGCTTAGTCTTTATTAATGGGTTTGTACCCTGCATCTATTGGCTGCCAGAGTGAAAATCTGGACTATTTGTGAAGACACACAGCATAACAGGGGTTTGCAATTCTCTGCTCTCAGCTGCACAATGTACCCTCTAGGAGAACACTCCTCCAGGTTCACCAGAACATCCTCAGGGAGCTTACATCTCTGCTTACCTTCAGAAAGGAAATGCAAGGCAATAAGTCCATATTCCTAGAGAGAGTCCAAAGACTATTGATAGAAAGATTTGTTAGTCAGGATTTACACATCCACTTCATCTTATTGAAGAAGAAATAAAGTTTCACTCTATCATTTACATCCCAATGCCAGTGTTACAGGCAGAAAAGGCTACAAGTAGGTAACTTCTTTCTATTGGATTTTGTAACCATGATTCAGAGAACAGTACAGCTGCCAGGCACATGTTTTAATAGAAATTGAAAATAAATTATCTTGAGAATGGCTGTGTTACTCTGTGTTCAAATAAATTTAAGTGGCTTTTCTTCACAGAGTAGTTTTGAAATTATCTCTGCCTTTTGTTTTGGGGAAATTGGTAGCCAGCTTCTTTAACTTCCAGTCTACTAACCTGAGCACAGTACTACATGGAGATGTGTTTGTCCCCACCAGTAACTAGGGAAATCATGGATTGTTTTATATTGAAGAAGTTTCATATTCATTCTAAATGGGACAAAAGTATGCATAGATATTTTGAGAAAGAAAATTCATTAGATGAAGGAACTGTTTTCCTATAACACACAAAAATTTAAAGAACTGACATTCCTGTCTCAGGTTAGATTGGATCCTTATCCTTCTAGATCCTCCTCATTGGAAGGATTTGTTTACTTAGGAATCTTATTTATAATCCAATAAATATTTACTGTAGTGGAAATTAAAACGCACCCAGATTAGTACACCATGCTAAATAACAATGAATGTCCTTTTAGTTTTCAAAGACCACTGTCCAACTCAAAGTATTGTGCAGTTAAGTTGAAGACATAATGATGATAATGTAGATATGTAGAAAAAAGGAAATGTAGAGGAAAAAAAAACCTTCCTGCAGAAATTTAGATAGTGAAAAAGGTAATTTAAGTTTGCCTACCCAAGACAGTGTTAGGTAACTGGAGGGAAGGAAAGAAACCCTGCAAAACACAAAACCACACAGAAAAATAACTTTTTTCTTGTTCCAAAGCATTCCAAAATCATGTGTCCTTCGAACATTCCAAATTACAAATCCCCCTTGTAGAAAACTTTTCTGGCACCACCGTCCAGATTTGGTTCTGCTCTCTCAGTTAATGCTGCACCCACATGCCTTCAGACTGTTGCTAAACAGCTCCTGTCCTGCTCTCTCCCCCTTTATGCTTGAGACTTTGGTCCAGAAACAGATTAGGGATTTGAATTTTAGATCCCATAGATTCACTAGCTGGGCTTAAAAAGTCTTTTTAGTCGCTTAAAGTATGTAGCACTTTGTAGACAACAGGCAAACCAATATTAAACCTGCCTAAAGAAACTGAAATAAATCTGCACATGGATGTACTTTGTTATTAGTGCTTATAGCTCATGCCATGAATTTGGCATTTAAATGTACAAATGATCTCACTCACATGCCAGTGCAAGCTTTTTCCATCCAGTATGATATGCACAGGATACCACAAAGACTTAAGTATATGCTGGTTTCAAAGTAAAACACCACAGACTTCCAGTAAGAATGAAAAGGTCAGTTCTGCTCTAGATATCATTAGTGATAATCTAGAATAGTCAGTGTGCTTACTGCAGGACAAAGAAAAATGAACTGGTGTCCCAGACTTCACCCTAAGAACTTCTATACTGTAATTTCTTATGGTTTCTTAAAGTTGCCTTCAGAACCCATCCAGTCTACCCAGAAAATATGAGACTTATCAGTGATTTATTCCCAGTTTCAAGAACCAAGCCACATGCTGCTTCTACATAATAAATAAACAGAAAATAAAGTATAGTCCATAGAGAAGAGAAACTGAGAAAGGTGTGACACTGGAAATGACTGAAAGAATTAGGATTGTTCATTCCAGAGAGGAAGGGGCTGAGGGATGATAATGAATTTTAAAATACAAAAGGCTGCTGCAGAGCTCTGTGGAGACCAGATAGGACAGAATGCAGTACTGTAAAATCACAGCATCTTGATTTGGTTCTTCATTCTGCACTTTGCACTTTTACTGAAGCAGACATGGGTTGGGAATGGACAGAAAAGGGTAAGAGGCCAGGAGAGAGAACAGTAAAAAACAATGAGCCAACATAGCAAGCTGAGAACACTTTAAAAGAAACACCCTTCCATGAACCCTTCTGGATTGCCCAGCCTAGTTTTATCAGGGGAAAGGAAGACAATATCTCAGGCGAGAATTCAGCTGGAGAATGAGTCTTGGTAAAGACTTAGCTATTGTATTTGTCCAGCAGCAAGAATGAGTGAGAACCTAGAGATCAAATCCAAGCCCAAAATGAGCTGTCTAACAAGCAGGACAATGACCTCCACAGGGCCTTGGATAAAATCACTTGCAGAAGGTGGGAGAAAGCTGAGCCCTGCTTTTACAGTAAAGATGGCTGAACACTGCAATAGGTTTTGTAGATCATTCTTGCATATACTTCAAACCTAACTGCTCACAGCCTTGTGTAACCTGCTCTAGCTGACCCTGCTTTAAATAAGGGGGTTGGACTAGATGGTCTCCAGAGGGCTTTTTCAACCTCAACTATTCTGTTCGGCCATGCTGAATTTCACACATCATTCAACTATTCATAAGTATAACTTTTAGCGAAGGCTCTCTTCTAGATAGAGGACAAAAAGTTAGTTTTCTTAGTCTTCAACAGGTGATGGTGGATTATTTTGTATATGACTCATAGCAAAAAATAGAGCAGAAAAACATTTGGGCCTCCCACATACAGAAAACAGGAGAAAGGATTTGGAAGAACTTCTTAAGATACGCAAAGGGAAATTATCAGAAGGAAGGTGAATGAGCAGGAAAACACCATAGTCAAGGGAGCAGGAGGTTTTAAAACTATTTCAGCATGGTCAGGGATCATGAGGATGAAGTACCACTCTTGACTGAGTGCTGATTGTAGCCTTTGGCAAGATCAGCTATTGACTCAGGAAATATCTCACATTTTTTGCTTTGCTTAAGAGCTAACTAAAATATTAAAACA
Organism: Entomyzon cyanotis; assembly: GCA_024500445.1. NCBI lineage: Eukaryota > Metazoa > Chordata > Aves > Passeriformes > Meliphagidae > Entomyzon > Entomyzon cyanotis. The sequence goes on from JAKEPQ010000743.1 coordinate 8,717,896, forward strand.
ATGTTTGGGGTTGTTCGTTTGTTTTTATCTCACTAATCATCTTTTATAGCTCAAGTGTTTCCTACCACAGAAGTTTCTGGGTAAGATTTCAGAAAGCACTCAAGTCCCTTGGATGCTTCTAGAAAAGTTCATCTCAGTTGCTTTGCACTGTCAGTACTGCAGACAGCTGACTATTTCATCTGCTCCAGACATTCCTGGCTAACTGGGAGCAGGATTGCAGCACAACTCCAGTGCAACTCGCTTGAATCACCAACACATTTTTGCACTTATTCCCACTCTTGATTAAAACTTCCTCTGTCACTGCTGCTCTCCAGCCTGTGTTGCTGATGTTCTGCTGTCTTTCACAGCTGAAGGACAGTTATGTAAAGGTCTCCACAGCCCTTGCCCGACAGCATCAGGTGGGAATTTATCCAAGGTGCTTCGGTTCTTAAATAATTAGGAACAGAACAGACTATAATGGAACAATATAAAGGACTTTTAAGGCCAGGGACAAGTGCCAGAATCACTCTGGAACAGTTCTTATATTATGGTTTCCTGGCACATTTTGGTTTTATTGATTAACCGTAGGAATCTTTTCCTCATGCCAACACTTATGTGTGATCATAGTATGCAAGAATCTACTTTCCAAAATCTGGTGAAGTTCCAGGAGACAGTTATACAAGCTCCTTGTATAAACTGATGATGGAATCCATATTCAATCCTGCTTTAACAATGTTCAGCTAGAACTGAATCCAGCAAGATCCATAATGACTGGAGCTTTACCCTCTGTATCCACTGCAGAGCTACCACTGGTATGGGCAGATCCACAGTTGTTGGAGGTTTATGTTCATACTTTTCTCCATTTGTGCTGACAGCTCATTTGATAAATAACTTGGACTGGCTTTTCAGAGAGCCTGAGGACTCACAATTCCAAACAGAGCTGCAAACTGTTAATTCAAAGAGAAGAGAAAGCTTGTGACTTGCATTGAAAAGAAGAGCTAAGGATCCAATAATCCAGAACTTCCTGTTGAAAAATATAGCCCAAAGACATGATCCTATTAACCAGTAGTTAAATAGAATCAGCCACATGAAGAAAGTCTTGTTTGGAGGATTGAGTGTGGTGTGCAGAAAGGTCCACAGTAGATCTGGTCTTGCCTCTCCTGAGAGCTCAAGCCTTGATCTCACAATGCACCTCCTGAATTCTAAAACCCTCCTCAGGGAGCTTAGGGACACACTTAAATAATCTCCCAGATGGGAGCCAGAATGTACAAAACCGTGTAATGAAGCCCAGAAATTTACTTTAATACTAACCTGGCTCAGCTGTGATTGGAAATAATCTCTGTGCAGGATGTGAAAATATCTGCCTGTGCTGGATCCATCTTTGGGAATTCCCTATCAGTCTGTGACTGTCCAGACTACGTTTTCCAAATATCTGCAGAATCCTGGAAGTACAAGTTCTGTATATATAGCTTACCTGGTGCTTTTTCTCTGTTTCAAAGAAATAAAAATTTCAGGGAAATGTTAATTTCATTGAAATCCAAATATTTACTGTGAACTAGAAATCTTTTTGGTCAGGCCTCTTAGACACAGAGCAAAATTTATTCAAGTAATACAGCAGTGACCTCTGCTGCACAGCTGATGTTATTGCATACTCGTTCCGCTAAATTAAACCTGCTGTTAGTACCTCTTTCAGGTAAGTTAAATCTATGATTTTTTTCAAAAACAAGCTTACTTACCTCAAGTTAAGAACATTCCTCTTTTTCCTAATAAAGAGAAGGGCTTAAACCCCCAGAAGATTATTTTTGCAGTTACTGGCATGAAGATACCAGAATTTATTTTGAATGTTTTCACTGGTTATCAAGGATACTATTAGCATTAAATAAACTCTGAACTACTCTCATAAAAACTACTCTCATAATGATCTCAAGCCCCATTCTTTAACCACAAGATGACACTTTCCCTTTCCTGTGCTGGATCAGAAGAATATCAACCAACTGTACAAAGCATAATGCCTGTACATGATGTTCCACAGCGTCAATGTGGCAAGGAAAAGCAATACAAACTGGAAGATCAGGATGCTTGTTTTCAGCTTGGGTGTCTATTTCATTCATGAGAAAACAAATGTCCTAAAGTATCATCAAGAAGTACTGAGCAACCACAAATTCTGCCAAGTCAGCAGAGGAAATATGGAAAATGGTATCCTTCCTTCCCCTTCCCTCCCATGACTAAATCTTCTCTTTCCACTCAGTCCTCCAAGGGACCACATATTCCATACATGAGGAATTTGAGTCTGGCCCTGCACTGGCCCAGCATGACTGCTCTCTGTTCAAAAAGTCAGAGCTGGGGCAGAGCAAAGCTGTGTGATCTCACACTGACCCTGTGTGGTGAAATCAGGCTGCAGCAAGCAGCCAACTTGCACTCACACCCTCCAGCCGCAAGCACCAAGAAGCAGCAGATTCCTATAATCAATCACACCGTATTTAAAAAGTGTGTCTCTATTTCACAATGTGTTTCTGTATCAGGCATTTGTTCATTACTGTGTCCTTGCTTTTTCTTTAGAAGTCCCATTTTCCTTTCTCATGGAAGAGTTTAAACCCCCTAAACAAGATATTCCATGTTCTCTTTTTGATAAATGAACTATAACATTCTTCAATGTCTTTCTGTGAGGCATTTTTGTTGAACCCAAGGTTTTCTGGCAAACCATTATTTGCTTTTTTTGGTATTTTTTCATTCTTTTCAGAGATGTGCGGGAGCTGCATGTGGATTTCCACCTTGCTGGTGCTCTCTACCCAAATATCACCACCCTGTTTCTGTCTCCCTTGCCTTCAGTTCAGTTTTGGAGGTACTGACTTCCAGGGTAAGTCTTACCATCCAGGCAAGCTCACATTTTTCTTTGCTACATGATGCAGTAGCTTCAGTCCTACATTTATGCATTTTGCCAGAATGAGTTCAGCAAGCAAACAACCTAGCTCTCTTCTGTATTGCTTTTTAATATTCTACTACTGTTTTGCATCACTCACAAAATTTTATCAGCTTTCACATTCACTTTCAGATTAGAGGACAGGGATATTAAGTCTTCTACAAACCACTGTGAAGCCCTACTAGTGACAAATCTAATAAATGGCAGTTCTCCCCAACAACTGCTTTCTTAGGTTTTCCTGCAAACTAGCTCATGCTCCATTTCTTGTCTGCTGAATGTTTATAAAGGGCCTCTTTATTTTTCTAAAATCTTTTATTTGAAATGTCATAGCATAGTAAAACTTGTAACAAAACTGTCTATCTGGGCAGGTACTCTCTGAACTTCCAATCTTGAAGAATAAAGTTAGTTTTCTCAGAAATAAATATATCCTATTAAAATATGTTAGCTGAAAGTATATTCTGATAACTTCTCAGCTGAATACTTTCCTTGCTTTTCTGTGATTTTGTTCAAAACCCACATCAACCAAACCTCTTTGTAGTTGCTACTTTATTTTCTCTTTGAATCCTGGCAGTCAGGATTCACCTTTTGTTAATCTTGGCACCAATAGTCTTCTGGTTTCACAAAATTCTGGAAGTTTTACAAAACATTAAATGCTTGCAACATATTTCATGGTTGAGCCAAGTAATAATCTGGATTTATACGTTTAGAATGCTTTGAACTTCTGCCATATTGGCACTGCATTTGTAACATTCCTTGGAGCTAAGTGTAAAAATAACCCAGAAATCTGGGATAAATAGATTATTTTAAGGATAGCAAGCAAATACCTACTCTGTACCAGTAAGTATGCATATTCACTTAGCATTCCTGAATGCTGTCCTCTAGATGAGGTTCAAATGTGCCTGCTAAGTTTGCTAGATCCATGGAATGGATTCCTATCATGCCTGGTGTCAGAGTGGTGTTCGTAGCACCAATTGTGATACCATCCCTCCTCCAGGAGTAATAGGTAAATTGGTGGCTTTTCAGCTTATGTTTTTCATCTATGAACTCACTGAGTACTAGCTGTTTGACTTTTTGAAACAGCAACAAAAAATATACTAAATCTTTCTGAGACAACAGATGCATTATCACCAGTAGTGTAAGATTTGGCAAAAATAAATATCTGGAGATAAAAGATCTTTTCAGCAGCTTTTTTGAGAACTTTCGGTTGTGAAAAATTCATAATTAAATGAAAAATGTTACTTACAGATGTTTAGTAGTCTCTATGGCTACTTTAGGATTAAAGTGGCTTTTTCATCCTCAGCTTATACAGGTTCCTGCTTTTGGCATCAACACACAATAATTGATTTGTGTAGAGCTTTTAGTGCTGATTTCTGAATTACAAATAGTTTTACCACCACCACCACCTGAGAATAAGCCATTGCCATGGCTAAAATGAGACAGGGCTGCTCTACTCCTCCTAACATTATTGTTTGTTTGTTTGTTTGACACTCTGAATCCCACAAACTAATGCACCGTTTTCACCCTCAGTGTCCATGATAGCCATTGAGGTTGAAGCTGCCCTCTCCAGCAGTCCTGTCCAGCCCTCCAGCACATGGAGTGTATTTCAATCAGCCTGAATGTAATCCTTTCCGTTCAAGGCACAGTGGAGTCCTCAGGACAACCAGCACCTCTGCTGTGGGCACACTGGGATAATTCCCATCCTTACACTGGAAAGTGCACTGGTGAGATTTGTGTAACACACAAGCAGAAGCTGGTTCTGACAAACCTGGAGAGAGCACTGGGGGCTCTCTGTGACATTCAGAGCAGGGAGGGACACATTCTCTTCACAATCCTTCATGCCTACGCTGATCTTGCAGTTTGCAGTCCCTTAAGGCTCCTGCTCTTGTGCAGCCCTTTGCCCACACCCAGCACCTTCCCAGATGCCTGCTGGAACCTCTAACCTTTCTGCCTCCTGCAGAGGAGCCTTAAAAACAGTTCTCTCTTCTGAGCTTAGAAGTGAAGGTTTCTGCTCTCTCCCTTACCTACCAACTCTGCTGTAAGCTCAAAATCCAGTTCACATGAGACTCCTTGCTTAAATATCTTCTTAGATAATATAGAAAATACCATGTTATTGTTTACCATGTCACTCCACTCCCCTACCATTATTACCATTATTTTTGGTAGTGCCTTCCACTTTGTATATCTCTGTCATTTCACTTTATACCTACTTGTTCAGCACTGCTACAGTGACTCTCTGATCTCTGATCAGAACCTTTCTGTGCTAAGCACTGCAAATGCAGATCAGCCTTGCTTCAGCTACAGTTTATAATCCTCCCAAGCAATGAGGTAAAACAAAGGGAAAGAAAGCAAATTTGTGAAAGCAAGAGAAAACAGCAGCTACACAATACAGCCGACTGAGGGAGCTGCTCCAGAGCCTAAAACAAACCAACAGTTTTCCAACCTGTTTTTTTTCAAACTGCAATATTCCTTATTTTCCTTCTCACATATGCAACACTGCCAAGTATCTTGAGGTTCACCTTGTAAGCAGAACTGGTAAAAAGGAAAAGCATTTATGTTCCCCCACGCTGTAAAGGAGAGCTTTCCCTCTAAAGTGAAACTAAAATTAGCTCCCACATGTTCAGAATGAAAGTGGATGTTTTGCAAGCTAGGCTACAAAAATTTACCGGAAAACCCCACTTATGAAATAGCAGAAAAGAAACACAACCACATTTTTCCCAATACTCAGAGGATGAGAGAGAAGTAGCAGTAACGCAGCAGCTGGACAAAACTAAATTATATCATGTTAAAATAAAGGAGGTAAAATAAAAATAAATTTAATTTAACACCTTTTATTCTTGTGGATACAGCATTGTGAACTCAGTGGCTTGAAAAATAAGCTAATTTTTTAATTCTCAAACTGACATGTTACCTCATGAAACGAAGCATCGTTGTCTTTGAGATTCAGCATCTACACTGATTTTTCTAAGTATGCACAGTATTTTCTATGGAGACAAAACAGAGAAGCAAATGGGAAGTAATGTGTCAAAACCTCAATATAGTGTATTCACATGACAAGGCTAGTTTAATTTTTCGCATCTTTAATCACCTTTAAGTATTTATTTTCATTTCATTATACTCATCCAGTACAGGGAGTATTTAACTTCCACCAAGGTCAGTGGTAGTCAGGAGGCTCTTGGCAGTGGCCACTGTGTGCCTGCAGAGAGATTCCTGAACAGGGGAATCCTTCTGCATCTGCCAACAGCACTGAAGCCTGGAGAAGCTTTGGTAAATAGTCACATGCAGTGTTTTCTACACACCATTCTCACATCAAAGCTGATCCTAGTCGTGGCATTTGTGATTTTACACACTGCCATGCACAACAGCAAAGACTTCATCTCCTGGACTCCAGGACACTGCAATGAGTTAACTACTGCTTTGGGGAAAAGCTGGCTCATACAAAGCCTTGTAGAAACTATTTAGAGAAACTTGTTTTCTCTGTTACTTTCCTAATGGTTTTCCACCAGCTGATAAGTTCCTCTAAGTGAATCATAACTGTTTTCTCTAAAAGGAAATTACAGGAATGAAACTTTCAATGTCTGTGAAACACTCCCTGTGCTAAAAGAAACAAAACTTATTCACTAGGATGTCAAAATATGCATTTTTAGGCTTATCATTAAAAAGAGAAGGGAGAAGACATTTAGAGCACTAAATTCAGAGATTTTTTCAGAAGAGATAACAGTATTAAATCTAGCTTTCGCCAATAGCTAATGAGAACTGTAAGAAAGCAGAATTGTGGCATACAATGGTAGTAAAATTATTCTTTTCAAGATTAATGTTAGACATTCAGAAACAGATCCTACCAAAGCCTACTGAACAATTACAGATTAAAAATTCATTACGGCCTAGTAAATGTACATTAAACCCTTTAATACAAACACAGCTCTTTCAAATAGCCTACCTTGAAGGGATGATAAACTGTGGCTACTGGGATTTATTGTCTGCCAGGGCCCTGAGAGCACCAAGAATCCCTCATTGTCCTCATCAGCCTCATCTGGGACCTCCACACATGTGCTCTGCCTACTGGCTCAGGAACTGCATTTAAGCTCAAACCCTCAGCTGTGTTTCTTCTCTGAGCTGTTTTGTTGGTGTGTCAGGACTTAATAGTTCTCTCTATTATTATCATCAGTATTTCTGATAGCTTTATTCCTTTTTATTTCACGGCAGAGAGAATCTACTGCACACTTTGGAAGAGTCAGGAACTGAGCTTTTACAGTTACAGCAGCTTAGCAAAGTTGCCAGTTCCATTGCTAAGTAGGACCAGGTATAGCACAAGTCAAAGAATTTTTGGCCCAATTAGAGATATAGGACAGGAAACTTAAGCAATTGTTTTCTGGAGGCAAGCAAGAAATGGTAGTGATGAAACTCATGAGCCTCTGACCCCAGTTTCCTCACAATGTCATGGGGCAGGAAAAAATATTTGAAAAGCTGTTAGGTAAGCTTAATTTCAGTTATCTGATGGAGCCATACGTAAGAACTCAAGTCAAATAGGGTTAACAGGTCTAGTGGAGGCTGTGCTTATAAGACTATGTGCAGCCAAGTTTTAAACACCTCTAAAGATGGAGACTTCCACCTCTCTGCACAACCTGTCTAACTGTTCAATCACATTTATAGTGTTTTCCTATGGTTAAGCAGTTTCCTGTATTTCAATTTCTTCTTACTGCTTTTTGTCCCTTCACTGGGCAGCACTGAGTCTTGGTCCATCTTTGCTTCCTCCCATGAGGAGTTTATGTATATCAGAAAGATCCCTCTGAACCAAATGATCTTTATTCTCTCAGCCTCTCCTCCTGTGTTAGATATTCCATTTACTTAATTATCATTTTCCTTACTCTTTGCTAGACTCACTCCAAGTCCTTCTTGCACTGGGAAACCCAGAGCAGAGAATGCTACTCCAGATGTGGTCTCACCAGAGCTGAGCAAGATCTCCCTTGACTTGCTGGCACCATTTTTCCCAATACAGCCCAGGATGTTTGTCATCATCTGCCACAAAGGCTCCTTGCTGCTCACATTCAGCTGCCTTCCTACTAAGGGCTGCAAAGTTCTCTCCTGCAGAGCTGCTTTCCACCTGGTTTTGCCAGCTTGTACTGGTGCCTGGAGTTATTCCCACACCATCTGGGCTGTGGCATTTGACATTCTCCTTTGACCTTCACGTGACTCCTGTTTGTGCCTTCCTTCATCCCCTGAGTGGCAGCACAACCACTGACTATTACTGCAGAGAGTCTCTGAGTTTGGTGCACACACTGTCAAATATCTGCTGTTGTATTTTGCTTTAAGAGGAAAACGTTCTAGAGATGTGCAAATACACTTAATGCCAGCTGCTTCTCACAGTCTTGGACCTGAGCCTACAGCTGGCATCTGTGCAAGCTGGGAGGACAATGGCTTTTCCCTAAGCTTGCCAGTGTTAGTGGTTATCAGCTTTTGCACAAATTCTAAATGTTTCCTTTTTAATATCTACCATAGAGCTGTCTGATTTGATATCTGCTTCCCTGCTCTACTGAAGCTGAGAGGAAATGGGAGTATCTGTCACTTGAGGACAGAGATAAGCCTTGGGGTTTTTTCGTCTCTTGCAGTACAATGGGGGAATTTGCAACAGGTCACTGCTTTTTGGTGCCACTTCCTGGAAAGAACACAATACAACAAAGTCCACCCAGTGGAAGCTGTTCTCACTCATGCCACACTGCTATTTTCAGCTGTAAAAAGCAAAAGTCAAAAAAGTACATACAGTGATATTATTAGAACTGTTTACTTTTCAGTGAAGTTCATTTTTCTGTATTAAAACGGGTAGATCATTGATAATTAAAAGAGTCAACATATTAATCCCAAAAGATTATGCTGCATTACTGCAACATTTTCTTAAACCATATTTTTTGGCTCAAGTTTCTTTGCTACAGATGAAATGCTGACTTCCAACAAGCACACAGGCATCACAGGACAGAGCACTTGGGCTCTCTAGCCTGTTTGGACACTGCCTACATGTCTCTCTTGCTGTGTGTCCCTGTTCTCTCATCACTTTCACAGGAGAAATGATAGTGATCTCCAAGGACTAAGCCATTAAAAAATTTACCAGAACTCAGTGCTAAGCAAAAGTCAAAGAATTGCAATGTTTAGCCTCCTCTGAGGAGCTTGTTTGCAATGTTACCAACTCAAACACTCAAAAATGTTTCAGTCATTCAAACTAATATGCTTTTGATGGACTATGTGTAATAAACAATGTCTTGTTTTCTTTTCATTGTCCTCCAAAGTTTTGGGTCTGTAATGAATAGAATTTCAGATGGTTTTGATTTGGCAGCCTCCAAATGAAAGCTGAAACTTAGCCCTTCGATTACTGCAAGATCTATTAAAACTACTTTATTAATAATTTTTGAACAGGATCGATGTTCCATAAGAAGATTTTTTTTTTATAAGAAGACCTCCTTTCATTTTTTTAGGTGCTGTCTCTGCATTTCATTCATGGTGGATTCTAGCCCAGCTAAAATTTTTAAGGTTGACAAAGGCTCTTTTGGTCTGCAAAGGATTACGTAACAGGTGGTGGGAAAACTGTGGGAAACCAAGGTAAATTCTCCACTTTTTACGTCCTCTGTTTTAGTTGGCCACTTTCCACAGAGGAGAAGGAAGTTTTCATCTCTGGCAGTGTTTGACTTAATTCCAGTTGAGTATGCTAATGACCAAATTCAAAGAATATATTTCACCATAAATAGAGTGTTTTCCTAGCTGACCGAACGTCCACTGACGTTTACTGCAGCAATTCAGAAGTCTTTCTAGACGGCAATAAATGCAAGTGTCCTCCAAGCAGGCTTGATTATACCAATGCTTAAAGGAAATCAGTGGCAATCTGTATCTTTCAGATGCTTTTAATGTATATGTTGTTGCAACTTTGAAAAAATTTCAACCGAACAAAAAAAATCTCCAAATGAACACAAATCAGCCCTGCAACTGAAAAACAGCATTTGGTCTAAATCAGACTTTTCAAAAAATTGTTGTTGGTTATGTGTACGCAGATGCATATTTTCACACTCCAAAATTAACAGGTAGAGAAAAGGCAACACTTAGGATCAAGCCAATTAAAACTTTGCCCACTTTCTGGTGGAAAAATCCAAGAGACAGGCATGGCATTGGAAAAGAGATTTGTGTTGTGCTGTTCTAGAGGAAAAGCTTCTTTTGGGGATTGGTGAATATGGCTGCACATACTGGTGAATATTCCTCACCCTGGAACAGGTATCCTTCGCAGTGCAAGGAGGGAGTGCTCACTATGTCTTTGCCTAGAATAGCTTGGGGTTTGCTCAGAATGTGTGAAGGCTTTGGAAGCTGCTTATAATGCTTCACCTCTGCCACACATTCCCAGCAAGGTCACACAATGTAGGCCTCTGATATTTCACCATTAGCTTACTAGAACTTCTTATCTGCAGGTACATAATTGACAGACCTGGAGGTTTAGCATTCCTCCACCCTGTCTTAATACTGTTTGGCACATCATGTTCCAAAACAGATCACAACTGCTTGGGATGAGGACTAGGGCACTTGTAACAAGATCCTTTAAGTTCTCTGCAGTCTGGGAGTTCCTCATCTTGTTCCCATTTACATGAATTACTGTGTCATACCTGTTTAAGATTTCACTGTATAAATAATTGGGTAAAGAATGAATACATTTGTGTGGTAGAATTTAATTAGCAGAGGTGCTTGGCACAGCTCACTTTATTGAAATTGCCTAAGGCCAGATGCTGTGATACCCTTTGTTTAGTCATCTCATTAATGACAAAATTAACGTAGTGAATATTTCCCAAAATAGCATGGTATGGGCATTTGTAGAAACTAATTTTTTTTAATGAAACATAAAAAGTAGAACAGGAAGGCTTATTTCAACTGCAAATCCATGAAATGGAAAACAGACACCATAATTTTTTGTATCCTGAAGTATGCCATTACAGTGAGTGAGTATTGTACCTGTTTGGAGTCCTGTCTTCCAGAGAAAGATGATCATATAATTGGCTGCAGTCATGCACTACAGCCCAGCTTTTATAAAAGTGACCTACATAGCATCTGAATCCTGCAAATCCAAAACCTACAGCATTTTAACATTATCTTCTTGTGAGGCCTCCTGAAATAAGTGAAATGTCAAAGAAAAAGGCACCTTAGAGCCTACCTCTTTGGCAAAAGTTATCCTGCCCAGATGCTCAACTGGAATAGCCAGATTGAGAAATGATGCTGGGAAGTCTTCTGAAATATCCAAGTGCAGTGTTTACTGAATATGCATCAGAGGCTTTGGTATTTGGGTCATCTTAATGCTTCAATCTTCTGGTCCTGTGTCATTCTTTCGTTGTACACACTCACTCTAGTAATGCTTTGTCTTATGCTGTGGTCCTTTAATGCTGCTGCTTGTAAAACCCCCATTTTGATCTAAATTTGATTGTAACTGGATTGACTCTGTTTGACTGTCATGAGGGGAAGACTTATAAACCACTTGTGTCTTAGACTGTTATTCTTTAGGTGTCATTATTATTCCTACTTTCAGGATGCTGAGTTGTTGTTAAGAACACATTTATGTTCCCTATGAACTGTCTTAGCTTGTGAGTGAGTCACAAAATAAGTCTGGGTTAAAAAAGCAAAAATTCTAGTTCTTGCATTGTTATGGTTAGGCTTTAAAAGACCTTATTTGGATAGTCCGAAAAGTAAATAAATAAATATGATGGTTTTTAACTGCTCATTCCTTGACAATCTGAGAGTCAGTTTTGTTTGTCCTCTGAATGGAATAAAAACCGGTCTCCAGTTTTTTTTAGATCTTCTGTGACTCTTCTGAAAGACTTGTGCTGTCATTTAGCATGAATGTACATATGAGAAATAACATTCTGTCTTGGAATTCTTCCTGCAGTTATAGTCAGATGCTGTCTGCTATGTGTAATTCCAGTCCTTGTTTGATGGCTGGATTCACGTGCTAAAAGGAATCCTGCAGACACTCACAAAATGATCATTTTAAATGGTCTTCAGATTACCTTTCTGTTCATTGTTGTTTCCCCTTCCATATGGCTGGAAGTGCACTCAGTAGTGTTTCCAGTGGAACTCAGTCTCTCCCTGGCCTTGAGAACAGCACACAGCCTTTAGGCATCGAGCAGCTACTGGTTTTGGCAGGAATGTCCATCCTTCTCTAGTACCCATGTATTTAGCCTGTATGGCAATGAATGAATGCTTTGCATAGGAGATGAGAACAACTCATTATCTGTGTTACCCATTATTCTTTGGTGCAAAGTCTTACTCCAAGTATTTTACATAATTAGAATGAAAACCAAAATCCAAACAAACACAACAATTTACAGTCAAACTAAACTTTTGTTTTCTTAACTGATTTCTGCACAAGACAGCCCTTGTGGGAGCCTATAGAGGTTTCTTCCTTGCCAATTATTTAGAAGCTTTCATATTATGTGAGATAAATTATTTGTAAGTAAAATACTGAGGGGTTTTTTTTTAAATTAACATGTTTGGTAATAAAGATGTTTAATTAGTTCAGACCTGCACTGCAAATTGGTCCTGTATATTTCTGCTTTCTCCACATGTGGATTAAAATTAAGCTTTATGGTTTTATAAGAGGTTTTTTTTTTTTGAGGTTTTGTTTTAAGCTGAAAACAATAGTCAAAAGGAGTAAACAAATGCAGGATTGTTCTAGTACTCTGTTTGCCCAGCACATGATATTCTAATAATACAGAAGTACCTAAAACTACTCTAAGTGTCAAAGAATTTCTGTAAAATTAAGTCCTTCAAATTTGTCTACAAAGCTCCCCTGACGATCTTTCTTTAATTAGCTGTATGGATTTTGAACAGTCTGTGATTCTGCAGCAGCACAGTCTGAGCCAGAAAGGCCATCACCCTATAAAGAGGTAAACATTTTAAAGGCACTTTCTACAGGAGTGTAGACTATGGACAAAAGTGAATGTGGTGTTGATAAATCAAAGCCAAGGGGAGGAGGATCCTGTGGCCCCAGCAACATAACCTAACATGCTTCCAGCCTTCTCTAGGGCTGTTACAGCCCACTTTCCTCACCTTTGCTACTTCTGCTCCCTGATATTAAATTTCCCTCTTGGAGGGGTGTGCTGGGCAGAGAGTTACAGCTGTCAGCAAACAGCACACTGCTCACTTCCCACTCACAGTGTGCTTCCTCTCAGGCCACACAGCCCCAGCCACATGATTTTATGATATCAGGGACTTTCCTGTGATCACAGGAGGATTAGCTAACTCCTTACAGCTTCTTCCCTCCCTGGGAGTGGGGGAGGTTAGGATTTGATCCAAAACCAACTGAAATCTGTGGACACAATTTCATTGACTGACACTGGTTTGCATAAGATGTGATGACCTGAGACAACTGCTCTCTCTTAAAGTTTCCACCTTGCATGCAGCAGTCCCATCAGCCTTCAGTGGGAATGTGTATGCCAGGGGCCTAGCAGGAACACAATTAGGCCCTGTAGAGTTTCCACAAAATTAAAGATATACCAGACTTACGTAATTTTCTAGCCCAGCCTCCTGCTCAAGGCAGGACTGCTGGCAGTGCTGGATCAGGCCAGCCATGGTTTTGTTTAGTTAAGTCTAGAGAACCTTTAAAGGATGGAGATTCTGAAATCTGAGTGGCCCATCCCAGGACTGCTTTACCCACCTGGTGAATCTTTTTCTCTAGCACGTGGTTCCAACCTCTGAAGCAGAGACATCTGCCTGTGCCACTGGTGCTTATCTGCCACTGTGGAGAAGAATTTGTCTCTATCTTCATTGCTGACCATCAAATACCTGTAGGAATCCCATCCATTATCCTCTGAGCCTCCTGCACCTGCCGAAGCCAGACTGGCCCTGACCTCTCACTGTCAGGTATGTGCCCCAGGGCCCATCTGGGTGGCTCTATATTGCATCCTCTCCAGTTTGTCAACATTTTCTCTGAACTGAGGGCCCTAAAGCTGACTCCAGTATTTCAGCAGCAGCCTCACCATTTCTGGGTAGAGAGGCACCAAAGCCTCTCTCACTTTCCTGATGGCATTTCTAATGCAACCCAGCATGTAATTTTGTCCTCTTGAGATGAGAGCACACTGTTGGCTCATGACCAGCCTGACTTTCACCTAACCCCTACATCCTCTTAAGCAGGGCTGTTTGACAGCCAGTTGAAGCTGACTTCTCCATAACCCAATATTACCCTATGCCTAACCACCTTCTTACCAGAAACCCAGCATTTATTTCCTGTTTTAAGATCAACTTAGCTTAAAAAGTTTACGGGGTTTTTAACTCGTATTGTCAGCTTGAGCCACTGCAGAGATCAGCATCAGCTGCACAGTCTCTGAGCAGCTCCACATAATTCCATACCTGTGCTGTATCCAATATGGTATTTTAAAGTCATAAACCTTTCCCTCTTGGTATTCCTCATTGTGAAAAAAGCAGCTGTCCAACCTCTTTTTGTGTTATCACTCATATCTGCAGTCACTAAAGAGTTACAGTTCGTATATCTGACCAGGAAATGTTAAATGTTTGCAGGCAGCCAATAAAAGGAGAGATCAACAACCAAGCTGACTCACCAGCAGGAAAACTTGAGCTGTGTTTAAATGCAGTTCAAAGCCGACTCACACTTGGCATCTACAGCAGTTTCATTCCATTTTTCCATAGCTTTTATGTTTGTATTTCCAGAGGTAAGTTGATTTTTTTACTTCCAGTAGCTTTCCCTGAGACATCTGTATATTAACATAGCCTTTCTCTCATGGTAAGGAAACATCTTTGCTATGAATTAGTTTTTTTAGTTACCTTATAATTAGAAACTTGGAATAAATGGCTTTATAGCAGTCTTCTTCATGCTCCTGCCTGTGGAGTTGGGGAGGATGGCAAAGTTATCCAAGACTTTGAGTGCCTTACTGAAAAATAATACAAATCCCTTCCTTGCATAGGTCACCTATGGAATATTGGGCTTTGGGTTTGATAATGGAATTTTAAAAGAAAAAGCATTCAAAAGAGCAGAATTATTGAAAGAATGTCTTGGTACCTTACTATACAAAGATGTAGATACTCAGACACAGGGGGAATGGTGCTTAGCATGTCATGACATGGTTTGTTACTGTAAAGACTGAAGTGGTTTTTGTTTCTATTTTAAAAAATCTCTAGTTATATTAGATTTTGCAAATCCAGAATAGGAACTGATGATTAGCTTTAATTTTTATCTAAGTAGCCAGTTAGTAAGACTTTAAAAAATGCTTATATTATTACTTGATTAAATTTTAAAGAAAACTAAATACTTTCAGGAATGGTTTAGGTGGTAAAATCATTATTTGATTTTCCTTGCACTGTGTTTGGAGTTGAGTAAATTTTTTTTTGTATTTAAATTATTTTTTATTGCTGTATATAATAAAAATTAGACATAATTTTGCTTCTGCCAGCCTTTTGATTACCTCCTTTATGTTCAGAATTGGTAGATTTTTGTGGTCTGTCTTTGCAACTTTAAGGAACAAATGGCTCATTTAGAAAATTATCTTCATTCAGAGGAACCTTTTTAAATTTTATGAAACTGTTAACCTGTCAGCCTCACATCTTCTTTAAGGAAACTCCCAGAGAAGCACCTTTTCAAACTACAATAATCTAACAAAAAGCAAAACCATGCTTTCCTATTAGAATCAAATACAGTTAAAGCTGAACTGGTAAATGAGCTGCTGCTTTTTGCATTTTGATAGTGGTTAGAGGCAAAACTGAGCTTAGATTGTGAACGTGCCTGCAGGAAGAGACTGAGATTAACCAACAATAAAATGTTTGTGAACCAGAAGCAGTTCAGCCAAGATCACAGGCAAACTTATCTTCAGGCTTTTGTTTCTATTTTACTTGTGGAGAAAAGGTTATCTGGACTTTGAGGCCTTCTTCATCCCAGGAGCCCTTTTTGTAGAGCACATCTTCTGAAAGGACACAATTCCCACTCAACAGTCCTTCACAGTTACTTCAGGTCCCTCATTTTTCCTTTTCTAGCCCTGGACTACTGGACCCTAAAGGGAGTATTCCAGTTTGAAGAGTTCTGACTCACTGACCACTGCTCTTGCAGTAATCCTTGCCAGCACCATCTGTTTGATGCCATCTGTTATCTTGGATTGCTTGTGGTCCTCCTTTACCACTCACTTTTTAGGTCTCTCTTGTCTAATGGAGCTTCACAGATGTAATTAGAAATGTTACTCATGTAGTAATGCTTCGCAGAAGTTGTCTCTAATCCATGTGTGTTGCCATGCAAAGTGTGTGAGATGTGCAGCTGGCCCTGGAGAGGTCCTGGATGGACACTGTACTGCCCAAATTAGTGGCTGCTATGTAGACATAACTCCATTTAGCAGACATCTGACAGTTCACAATAGCAGGGAATTTGCCTTTTACCTTGCTTTTGCATTCACATGTGATGTGTGCAAGAATGATGCAGAGCATGCTGACATGAGTTATTGAATAATTGCCTTTTTTATGAGAAGTGGAGACATTATTTGCTTGGCATACATCTGTAAGATGCTAGTTTGTTGTCTACATAATTCAGTATCACGTTAAAAATCACATTTTATATTATAAATAATGGTCTAATATATCAAAGTCATCAGATAGAAATGATGATGACCAGTTAATTAGCACCTTGCAGCCTCAAATGGCAAGTTATGGTCCAGACACTCCTTTGCAATTAGTGCATTCTTCCTCTCTTTATAAGGAAAGTCTGACACAGAGTGGTGAAAGGAAGGCTGTTGGATTTGTTTTTTGGGAAGTAAGGGAGGGGTGCAACTTCACTGTCCTTTGGTATTTGTGACAAAAAACCTCTTAAAACTTTTTTTCTTTTCTGCCACATTTTTCCCCCAAGCCAGCCTCCAAGAAATGGCCAATCCATTACCTGTGGTAGCCCAGGAAGATTTGGAAATCTTTACCTTGACCAGGACAGGCTCAGGCTTTGCACTGAAAGCCTTCCATATTTCCTGGAATGCTCCCATTTCTGTGAAGCTGCTGAGCAGCCAGGACCCTACAGACAGGTATGTGTCTTATCTGCCCAACCAACCACCCAGGTGGAGTGCACAGACCTGCAGTGGTGGCACCAGAACGAATCTGGCACATCCAGGATCACCTGATCCCTAAGCACATCTCCATTCCTAGAAATTCTGACTAGCCAAGGGGCAACTTGGAGGAAATTTTACTGAGAAACAAGCTCTGTGGGGATTTACAATTTTTTATAAAGTAGAGCTTAATCCTGAAGTCATTAGTTATCTACTATAATAATGTTTACACACCCTGATCAGTAATAGTACCATGCTAAGTTGTTCTTTTTCTGGAGGTCCCTGAAGAGACCTCAGCTGAATTTAATCTAAACCAGCATGTACAGATGAGAGCAGGGGAAATGAGAGAAAGGAAGGTAATGGCCAGGGTTACACAGCAGTGAGATGTGCATGGAAACCATGGAAACACATCATTTCCTTAAAAATGTGGATGTCACTATTAGCAAATTAATGCAAGTTCTTGGAAACAGTAAAGGAAAAATCCTTGTTTTAGTCTTAATCTTGCATTTCATATACTCCAGCTTTTTCCTGCCTTCACACTTCAATCCTGGTTCAAACTGTGCCCTTATGTTCATATTAAAGTACCCAGAGGTCTTTCATTTTATATTAGAAAAATTAAATTTACTTTATATTAGTAAAATACACCACACTATGACTGCTTTGTGCTCTTAGAATTGTTTGGAAGATTATATGATATTTGGTTTATTGGTAAAATAATATTAGCTTGCATTCAACCATATGGTTCTTTCTCATTTCCACATCCTTCACTCTGATCTCTTGCTGAAGTTCCCTTAAGTCTACCCTGCCTCTAACTTGTTTGGGTTTTTTTATTTCCAGGGAGTGGAAGTTGCTGCTTCAGGACATAGCAAGTGTCAGACGCTGTGAGTCTGAACGTCTCCTGCCTTTCCTTGGGATTTACCAATACCATGGACTTGTGGGGATTGTGACTGAATGGATGAACAATGGATCCCTCCTCTCACTCATCCATGAGGTACATAGAAGATGTCATCTTTGAGGTGATAAAATAATTACAAGATCAGCCAACAAAAACAATCAGCAAGTAAATGATGGACAGCAGTCACAATGTGTTCTTCAGTTTCTGCCTTGTGCTTCCATATTGTAGTTCTGGTTGTTGTCAAATGTAAATGTGAATAGTAGCAATTTCACCCTACCAAAACCTGTATTTTGTGTTACTTAGCATCAGCTGTACCCAGAGCTTCCCTTTCCCTTACTCATAAGGATCCTGTCGGATGTGGCTGAGGGGCTGCATCATCTTCACAGCATTGAACCTGCTCTCTGCCACTGCAGCCTGAAACCTTCCAATGTGCTTTTGGATGTGCAGTACAGGGCCAAGGTAGGAGCTTCTATTTTTAGTCCATTAATGTAATATCAAGTGATTGTCCTATTGTTGCATATATTGATCTTAATAGTCAACATTTAATACCAAGACTTGATGTATTGTTTCTAAAATTACTTTCTCTCCCATTTCTCTAGATATCAGATTATGGCCTAACCAACTGGAGGAAACAGCAACTGAAGTCAGACCTGCAGAACTGCAATCAGAGAAACTACCAGGATTTAGTGTATCTCCCTCCTGAAGTACTTGAAGGAGGCCTTCCTTCCCAGGAAGGTGATATTTACAGGTGAATGGAATTGCTAAGGTCACATCATGCCTAGTCCATGCTGCACTCTATAATGCTGCCAAAACACTTATCTTCAAAGACATCACAGTAAAAATGCCAGACCTACATAATGCAGTAGGATAGTGTTCCACATGAGGCCAATTACAGCAGTGAATTAAAATTTAAATTCCCATATTTGGGGAATAAGATACCAAGGTTAAGAACTGTTCTCAAAGTCAGTCATATAAATATTTATATAATGGACCTAAATGTTTTAAAAGTGTGATACAGCTGCCAAAACTTTCAGATATATTTGGAAGCCTCATAACTGCTTCACATAGTTTATTAAGTGTGAATTGCTGTTGGCTTTAGTTTCAGAAAGAATTGTTTATGCCCAGATCAGGCCCAGGTAAACATAAGACCTTTCCCTCAACAGTGTCCCATTAAGGTCCTATGGAATCTCTGCTGGGATAACTTACTGAGCCACCCAAGAATTCATACTTTTTAACAAAGTGATTTATGCAAAGGAGGGAGATCACCTAGTGCCACCTGAGTTGTGCCTTAACACATGAGAGGAGCTCAAGCTGTGACTGGTCTGGATGGACACATATTGTCATGACTGCACAGAGGTGTGGACTAATATTACAAATAACTTTTAAAGACACCACTCTTCTGATTTCTGATCTTTTGCGAAACCAACAAATTTAAACTCCTGCTTAATTGTCTCAGAGGCAGGCTCTTACATGAGTCAAATAATTCATACACTTGAGGAGACCTATAAATGATGTGACTAATCTCATGTTGTTCACAAACACAAGTTTTGCACAGGAAGAGTGGAGCCTTACTTTCAGGTAGCATAATTAACTTTCAAAAATTGCATTAATATCTATTATATAATGTATATATTTATTATATAATACATTATAGAATAATATGCTCAAATGTGACTCAGGTGCATGAGAGGTGTGTATCTGAATAGTAATGCCATAGAGAAAACAAAAATTTGTGTCATACATGAAATAAGTTACACATATGTCCACATTCCATTGATACTTTCCTAGAGAGTGTAAGTAAAAGCACTTCCAGATTTTTATGTGAAAGTAAGGCAGAAGAGGTGGCTCTTTGAGACACTGTAATCACTACAGCAAGATATATAAATAAGCACATATGGTTATCCTAGAACTGCCTCTTCCCCTTTTGATTGCTTTGCTTCTGACTCATCTGTAGACTGTTTTCTCTCTTCCAGCACCTCCTCTCTTTTGTTTCTGATTTGACAATTGATCTTTTTATCAAATCACTGTATTTTATACCACCTAGGTTATGGGTTATATGTATGGATCTATGATATCAGTGCAATTATTCCTAGGATGTTAGAAAAGGAAAAAGTTCAGAGCCCCATCAAAATTTTGCTGCTATCAAAATAGACATATAGTTCATAAGAATAAAGTTTTTGTAGATTAACTGATGTGGTTGTTGGTACCTGCTGAAAAGTCCGGTTGATATTGAAATTATTTGAAAACAAAATAATGATAGAGAAAGGAGATCAGAAGGTTACAAAATTTCCAGGTTCAAGTGAAGGTAAGGTGGTAACCTGAAATGTAATTCTAATTAAACCTATCTTTAAACAATAAAAAACCCTCAACCTGATGATTATATAAGAGCAACTCAGTTGAAAACTGAGAAAAGCTCTCATCAAATTAGAAAAGGCTTTGTCTTGAAAGACTTCTTTCTCTTAGAGCAAGAGACTTGCTCTTGAAATTGAGAACATAGATACAGATTGCAAAATAATGAATGCTCTTCACTGATTTGTTGTTTTGGGGTTTTTTTCAGTTTTGGAATATTGTGTTGGGAGAGCCTAAGCAGACGGAAACCTTTTGAAGGTATTTATTGTTCATATCAGACTTTGTGCTGCCCACATCTTGTCCACAAATTGAATGAGCAGAATTCTCATTTTTACAGTTGTCATGAGTTTCAAATACCTATCCAAAAATGTCAGTTCATGCTGAATTCTCTTAAGGAAGAATGGACTCTTACTTTCTTAGATGAAAGTATGAGCAGTTTTAAAGAACTCAGTTTGCAAAGCATTGTGCAATAATTGTCACAGTCTAGGAATGATCCCTGTTTCATGGAAGAAGAGATCCGTAAGAGCTTTTTTTGCTATGGGCTTCATTCTGCATGGCAAAACTGATTGAAGGACTCCTGTATTTTACAGACTGAGGACCTTTGAAAAATACTGCATGGAATAATATCTAAATGTCTATACAGCTTATGGCTGCCATCTTGAGGCTGCTCAAAGTAGATTTCTTTTTTTTTACAATTCTTATTTTTGTTCTATTCTCATAATACAAGTGTAAGGTTTTAAATAAAACTCCTCAGAATAATAACATGTATTCCTGAGGTATCTGTGCATGTAGTTTACAGTACAAGTTCACATAACCATTTGTGATTCAGTATTTGGACAGAGCTCTTTATGCTGAAACATCCTCTTGTAGTAAGCAGCTATAGCTATTGTTAAAGGTTAGCATATCTACTTACATGAGCATTATTATATTTTTTCCTATTAAAAATGCAGTATTTGTTTTAAAATGCAGAATATGACTTACACTGGATGTAATTTTAAGAGAGTTCCAAGGTCTTTAGTATTTTTTGGCAGTGACATTTTCCTTTAAATTGTAGGTAAAACAACCCTACTTGATGTTTTGAGAGGAATCTGCAGCAGTTTGCGGCCAAGCATTTCAGAAAAGTTCATACCAAGCAATTTGCCTGAGAGGAATACACTGTTGCAGCTCATTGCTCTGTGCTGGCATCAAGAACCAGATTATAGACCACATACTGCAGGTAACACTCAGGATTTGCTTTTTGTGCAAGATTTGTAATGGAGACAGTCTTTATAGGAACATTGCTCTACCACTCTGAACAACTGAAGTGGAAGTGGTCTTTAGATTATCAGTCTACCTTTGATGTTTCCTCGAACTGAAATTTCCTATCAGAAATTGACTTATTATAAATTGACTTATTTGTCTCCAAAATTTTGTTTACTATAAAGTAAAGAATGAGGTGGAAGTTGTATTAAACTAATTTCCTCTCTTTCATCCAGTTTCTTGATATAATAGTAAAGTTAGTTGCAATAAATATATACATGCTTTCATACACAATGTGGTATTTAAAATGTTTTATTATCCTTGCAGAATGTGTGGACCTTCTAAATGGAGTTTTGACCAGTATAAATAAGGAGGTGATTTCTGCAGCAATCTACAATTTGATGGATGCAAAGGTCAGTGCAAAATTTCTTGTTCCCCTACAACAGCATTATTTGATTTGTTCAATTAAAATCTTTGTAATCCAAAACCAGGAAAGGTTTTGTCCTGATTGCTTTAATGGACATGCCAGAGAGCTGGAGAGTACCCTTTGGCATTTCAGGTTCATTCAGAAATTGTAGAATATATACTGTGAGGTTCTCCAGAAAATAGGTCAATTGCTACCTGCTGTTTTAAAACTATGATAACTTCTTTCCAGTCACCACCTGGAGTCAGATTGGCAAACCCTCGTGAGAGCTAACATCAGCTCAAGTACTGCAGACTGGGGCTAGAACCAAGGACAATTTTTTTGTGTATACTGATTAGAAACCATTTAGTTCAAAACCTGAGCAGTGCCTGTACCTATGGTAGCAATACTAGTACCAGCTCTGTTCTGTACCCTTCACTGCTTCTGAATTGGCAGGCTTGCAAGCCACTGCTCATCCTGGGGTCTGAGGGTCTCTCTGATACCACAGGAGGGGATGGGGAACAGCCAGTGACTGAGGGGATAGAGCTAACTCCAAATATGCTTGCAATGCCATGGGAAATCTGGCACAAGTGTCACTGGCACAAATATAGCTACATCCTATCTAATTAACTTAGGCACTGTAGGAAAACAGTGACACACGTGTTTTGGCCCTTGAACAAGGACTCTGAGTCCAGCTGGAGTTACACAACCCATGCTGGGGTGTTGGTTTCATTGCTGTGTGTTTTGTTTGTTGATGCATGCTGGATTATTTCTATGTGTTGCAATCATATTCTGGGTTGATAGAACAGCCTTGATCAATGTTTTAATAGGTGACATAGTCAGAGTCAAAGCAATTTTTACTGCTGTTGAACTTTATTTAAGATTGTACTGCCAAATATTCCATAATCTAATGCTTTGACCTCCCTTGAGCAAGATTTTATTTTTTAATTTGTTAAATTGTGAAAGGTGATCAGTGAGCATAATTTATTGTTCAAATAACTGAAATAATTCCAAAGTCACTGTGAAAATTATAACGAAGTTTGTGGAAAACTGAATCCCAACTGTTGAAGTATAAAAACTAAAAACCACTTTAATAAATGGGCTGTGGATGTACAAACTGGAAAAAAGTCACAAGTATTGACACATCCTTACTGCAGACAGTTTGGCACTCTAAACACAGGATGGCCATGCTGTTTGGGTACTTAAAGGAAAACATGTTATAGCTAGCCCAGTCTCTCTCAATATAGGCTTATTTTCACCTTTCCCTGATGGGTGCAATTCACTGTCACTATATATGGGCACACCTTAGAGTATAAAATATATTGACAGTAGAAGTTATGTTAGAATAAATTCTTGCTCCTGACAGCTGGGAATGGAACAAACGACATCTCCACTTACTGGAGTTACTGTGCTTTTTTTGTTCCAGGAGAGAGCACTTAATGCATGCAAAGGCTCAGAAATGTACACCTTGCAGAGAGGCACATGCAATTCAGAGGTGAGTTCATGGCACAAGAGTCTTCAGAGTACCTCATCAGCTGTTTATTTCTCCTGACAGCCCTGACAATGTAAAATTGTCACACAACACTTGGCCAAAATGCTCCTAACCAGGATAACTCCATCCAACAAACCCCCACTGTTTTACCTTGATCCAAGAAGCTCACTCTGACATTGCTCTTGCAAAAACAACTCCCTCCTCCTAAGGTTTCTTTTGAACGTCTCCTGTTCAGAAAAGGTTTTGGAACAAAAGTTTCCAAGGAGATAACTCTTCTCTATTTTGGTCTCTTTCAGATCATCTGTCCACAAAAAAACAACCGCTCAATCAGCAAGAAAATTCCTCTTGTAGTGCCAAACCTGTCAACTGTTCTACTTGA
Organism: Entomyzon cyanotis; assembly: GCA_024500445.1. Lineage (NCBI taxonomy): Eukaryota > Metazoa > Chordata > Aves > Passeriformes > Meliphagidae > Entomyzon > Entomyzon cyanotis. Next base: position 8,741,594 of record JAKEPQ010000743.1, read on the forward strand.
CAGCAGAGTGAATAATGCAGGAAGAGATAATATTGAGATGGGTCTGTCAAATACTACCCCACAGAATGCAACAGCAACAAAAGGTCTCTGTCTTGAATTATATTCAGCTCCAGCCATTATAAGAAAAGAAAAAATATTACTAGATGTTCCATAGAGAAATGCTATTTTTCAAGTAAAATTGTCCCTTCTCAGAGTAAAGCTGTGCTCTCTGCTGATATCATCTGAAGAATGAGTTCACTGCAGGAAACCAGAGACACCACAAAGCTTTCTGCTTAAATATATAGATCAAAAAACCATTTTTACTATATATATATTTTTTAGAATACTGAGCCGTAAATGTAGAGCTGCCTTTCTCTCATACATCAAATATTGCCTGTTGCTTTCGACAGAACAAGTCCCTCCTGGACTTGAAAGAATTCCTGGGAATCACATTGCTTTGTGCCACCAGGGATAACTGCATTTTCATAATTTGCTAAGAAAAGGAGATATGTTTTAAAAAGGCTATGTTGCCAGGAACGTGTGAATAATTCCTATATATATATAACTTCCTTTACCTTTCCAATGTGTATTTGCCCTATTTAAGTGTTAAAATTTGTGTCAAGAAAAGGTTTTCTGTATTTCTCATGCCTTCAGGTACAAAAGTTGAGACATTAGAAATCAATTCAGTTGTAGCAACATCTGCATTTCCAAGCACTTTAGCTCTGATCAGACTTATGGACAGAATAAATTGTTCCATAACTTCAACAACAAATTCCTACAGACAGCTTGAAAAAGTCAGATATGTGTAGTAATTTATGCCAAAATCTTCCTTGGAATAATGATGTATTAAAGAGCCAAAGTAATTAGTATGTGCTCTCAAGTCAGTCTTCAGTTCCAGTCTCCTGCAGTGGCTGACATACATATAATGTTTTCTTGTTGTTCAATTCAAGGGACTAATTTGCTCATCTTAAACTTTTTTTAGATCACGCAGGCTCTGAGATCAGAAAATCAAGCTCCTTTTGCACAACTCCTTTATCTGGTTCGACTGCAGGCAAAGAGAGCAGTCAGCAGAGCTCTCCACCACAGGCTCTTAAGCACAGACCACAGCCAATGCACCTTGCACCAGCAGTGACAGGTAAGGCACCATTTCTAGTCTGAGCTGGAAATATTCACCTTGGCCAGATCTTAGTGATGAAATTGTTTAAAAATTGGAGAATTAAGGTATTTCTAAATTTTGTGCACATTTTCAGGTACTTAGAGTAATAACTGATTCTAACTTGACACAAATGTCTCAGGAGTCTGTTTGTGTATAGCTGCTCTTCTGTTCTCAGAAGTTTGGGCACTGACCACTAAGAACACTGGTTTGTTCTTTTCTTCCAGGGTCACTGTGAGGCTGAGAACAGTTCTGAAAAGACCATAACAAAAATACAAAAAATATAGCACACATTGAATGTGAAATACATTAGTTGTTTAGGTCTGGAATTTTTTTTTTTTGCAATCATAAGCTGTGTATTGCATACCTCTGCAAAAGTAGCTATTAACTACAGAAACAGTTGATAGGGGACCTTTCATTCCCTCACTTACATAGTCTCAGGTCTTCCTGCAGAACAGAGACAGACAGGGTCAGCTTTTGATTTGTGAAGACTCTTTGCCTGTGGGTGAAGCTTTGTGAGGTTTTTTTTTGCTAACTTTTTGCAAACTGGCCTAAACCAGTTCTCAACTTAGCTGAGCGGATTTTTAAAAAAAAAAAATTGGTTTAAGGGGGGGGTGGGGGGGGGGGGGGGGGGAAAAAGGCCATCCTTCTCCACGGCTATTTACTTGAGTGATGCCATAATTTCTGGATAAATCAATGGACTAGACCATGCAGGAAAAGTTCATCACAGAACTCTCCTGGCAACAATCAGAAATCAGAATGACAGAGGCATGTTCTCCAAAGTGACACGGCTTTTGGTTATTAAATTTTTCTTGGTGTTTGGTATTTACAGTACACTAAAAAACTGAATGTCAGCACTAGGTATTCTAATCACCTTGTGAAAAGAAACAGAACCCAAAGCTCTTGACCATTTTGTCGAGAGAATTACTTTTGTTATTAGTTTGGCTTTAATGTATATTCATTTTCCCAGTTTGACTCTACATGTTTCATTCTTACTGCCCTGAAGTACCTGTTATCTGTCCTTCCACCTTCATAGGAGAAAGTTTTCTCATCTCTGCCCAGCCAAGCTGCTTTGCATAATGTTAAATACAGATGCCAGATGAATTGGGCAAGACCTGAAAACCTCCCCTCACATCATCTAAGCACTCAGTGGTTTAGAAACACCTATTTGCTGTAATCTGATCTTTGTGAGTTTCAAACACAAGATGAAAATACTTTTGGACTAGTTTCAAACATAGAATGCAAACAAACTAACTCCTCCTCCTTCATTCCTTTACTGAGTTTATATTTCTGGTGTTGATGCTACCACTTGCTAACAACTTCTGGAAGAAAAAAGCACTTTGTTCATCTCATTTTCTTTTCACTGCAGATCCTTGCGGCAAAGGAAACTGCTGTCGAATACTCACGTGTCACAGACAGACCATACTGAAGTGCATGACAGAAGGACGCCTCAACCACATCCTCGATGTGCTTCGCTCCCAGCAAACACTGTCACGAATGGACTACGAAACAATCACCTCTTACCCCACCCTGACCGGGCGTGCTCGGGCACTGCTGGACACTTGTCTGTGCCTCGGGGAGAGGGCAGCACAGGCTGTAGTGACTGTACTTTCAGTGAACAAATGTAGTCCTCTGGGACAAGTCATTCATTGCCCAGACTGTCCTTCTGAGGTAAACAGGTCATTTTGTTGACTTATTTTTCTTACAGTCTGTTGTATGCATCTGAGCTCTAGTAATTTGTAATACCAAAGATTCATGTTAACTTCTCAGAACCCATTGACTAAAGTCAATTGTTCCTACAGCCCATGATTTTAGTCCAGTAGTGGAAAAAGCTAATTGGATTAAAAAGTCAAGTCAACCACTGCCAACAGAAATTGCCAAGACTGGTATAACAAATTCTGATTTGGACCTCAGAGATGGGAGAAGTGCAACGTGTCAGAGCAAACAGAGTTCAAGTGAAATGACACCTTATTTCCTTGATTTTTTAGAAGGAAGGAAAATAAATCTTGACTTTTTGGAGGTCACACTGTGGAAGAATGACTGTTTGTAGATCCTTTCAAATAAGGATAATGAAAAACAGAGTACTGGATGAGGAGAAAAAACTTACTGCCTTTCACTGAGCTCATATCTGAGACAGCTGTTAGAGTGAAAGGCTTCAGAGAATCAAGAAATATTTCTTCAGTAGGGCTTGGAAGTTTTATATTATGCACATAAATGACTTCATATTCCTCACAAATGGTCATATGCTCTGAAAATGTAGCAGTACTTACAGCAGTACTTTGGAGAGGTGGGACCTGGAGTACTCATCAAATGGAAAAATGTGAATAGCTTACATCGAGGTATCTCTCTAAATATGTCTGCAGTTCAAATGTAAAATTAAACCAGGCAGAAGAGTTGCCAAGCTGACCATTTTGAAATAGTGGTTCTGCTGAACTGTTGTCATGGTTGTACTCAAATGGGAGACAGCCTGGGAATGCTGGGAGGCTTTCTTGTTCTGGCCTGGATTTACCCACAGTCACAGATGCTTTGCAGCGTCCTGCTGCTGCTTGAACTCATCCTCAGGTCATGCACCCTTTGAGATCACATGGAGTTCCAGCCTGTCCAGTACAGCAGCACAGAAACATTGCTGTTATCAAAATGTTCTCAGGCACAGTCGAGTAAGATGATAAGTGGTACAGCAGGCAGTGAAAGCAACAAACCAGCCACTAACGAGCAGCAGACACTTGTGTACAGAAGGCAAACAAGCCCATGGCAAGCACAGGAGCCTGTCAATAGCTAAACAGCAACAGCAGCTGTAAATGTGATGCAGCACAGTCCAGTCAAACCTGCTGTTACCTTGAACCCTTCAAGCCTCACCCTGGATGCTGAAAAGAACATTTGTGATTTAACCCCAGTGGACAACTATGCTCCACAGAACAGTAAAGTGAGAAAACTCATGGGCTGAGATACACACAGTTTAACAGATAAAGCAAAAGCTGCACACAGGAGAAGGAAAACAAGGAAGTAATTTACCACTTCCCATGGGCAGGCAGATGTTCAGCCATCTCCAGGAAAGCAAGGCGCCATCCCACATAATGGTTACCTAAAAAGACAAATGCCATCCCTCCAAATATCCCCCCTTCCTCCTTCTTCCCCAGCTGAGCATGATGCCATGTGGACTGGAATACCCCTTTGGCCAGTTGAGGTCATCTGTCCAAGCTTGTCCTCTCCCAACTCCTTGTGCACAACCTGCCTCCTCCCTGCTGGGGTGGGGTGGGGTGGGGTGAGGAGCAGAAAGGCCTTGGCTCTGTGTGAGCTCTGCCCAGCAATAACAAAACATCCCTGAACTATCATCACTTTTCAGTACAAATTCAAAATACAGCCCCATGCTAGCTCCTGTGGAGAAAATTAACTCAAACCCAGCATAATTTGAAAGGAAATTGCTAAAATTACTTTCATTATAATGGAAATGATGATATAAGGTGCTGGATTTTTAAAGGCCCAGTGGGATTTTCATTTTATGAAGCTTCATGGCACCAGATTACATGAGAACCTGTTAGACAATCTACAGGTATTTCAAATGCAAAACCATGTTTCCTGATGTTGCTTTTGTTTTCTCTGCAGTTTCAAAGTTCTCATTGAATTCAGTAGTTTGGCTGATTGCATTTTAAAATACAGTAATGATGTGTTATCTAGGCACACTTAAGAGATAAGAAATTTGTTACATCAGAATTTCCAGCTACAATGCTGCTGGAACAATAAACATAATTTATTTTTTTTACATAACTTCATGAATCTTTGAGACTGCCTTGAATTAAAATGTTGTTACAACTAAAATCAATGTTTATCAGAATATGTTGACAATAGTTTTGCTTATTAAAGGAGCTGAACATCTATTTCACAGTTGAATTTTTTTCAATCTACAATTTAAACAGGAGCCTTCAACAATCTCTGCTAAAAAAGGATGCCTTGCTTGTGAGGAAAAGAACTACTGTCATGGTGTTTTGCCTGTTTAGAAGGCACAAAATACTCAGTAAAACAGATAAACATTCACCTGCAGGAAACACAGACTTTTAGAAAAGAAACTGGCAATACTGTTGAAACTTAATATCAGCTTTCGAAACTATTCCATTTAGTTGTTCTTCTGGATACTTTATACTCTTGTGAAAGATGTGCTCACTAGCAGGCTGTGCTGAATTTTTGTCATTTTGTTTTCGACACAGAAACAGTTTTGGCTCTTTCCTAGAAGCAGCTGCCTGCTTGAGAATGTAATTTGATGCCAAACCTAAGCCCAGTCTTAACTGTTAATAGAAGAACTGGCAACAAAATAGTGGGAGCCCAAGTTAACTGTTTGTCCAGTGTGGTATTTTTGGAGGGCTGCTACACATTTATTGAAATGAAACTGTTGTTGATATAAAAAGTTTTGATACCAAACTAAAATACAGTGACCTGGACCCAGCATCATTTTTTCTCACCAAGAATACATATAATCATAAGGTATGTAATGTGTTGGCTGTGTACCAACGTCTCATGTTGAGCACTGGTGTGAAATATCAAACTGCTGAAAGCTTATGGTATTTAGGAACTGCCCAAGCTTGCTCATTAGCTAAGATTTTTATTGTCCTCACCTCTCTTGTCTGCAGTTGCCTTGATATTATGAAACAATGTAGAATAAATGGCACTGAACAGGAGTAAAGATAGAAGAATCAAACTGTTCTTTAGTATCTATGGGAAGAAACAAGGCTTGAATGTGGAAGAACAGGAGTTGCAGGAAGGAAATATAAAACATGGGTATCTCTAGAAAACAGCAAGGGGAATAATAAAACAAAGGCACGTCAGGACTGATCATACAAAGGGATTAGTAAAATGTTTGCAGTTACTTAGAAAAGACAAAACTGGAATTAATAGATGTTAAAAATGTCAAGTTGCACAAATTTTATGAAGTTACTTAAATTTATTAAAGGAATGGTAAGTAGAGTAGGCAGATGTTTATTTTTCTGATGTATTCAAATGTATTTTTCTTCTTGACACTGGTTGCAGCTATCTTTTGCTGATTTGCAAAAAGATGACTGTCCCTTGCCCTTTGTCCTATCTACACCACACTTTTATCTGAGATGGGATAGTTTCAGCAATGTAAGAGTGTCTGCACTAGAATTTGTCTGAAGTTGATTTGTGGAAAATTAATCTGAGGTACTGGAACAAAATGTTTAAGAGATTAGTCCTTCCAGTAAAGAGCAAGGCAAACAAAGCTATAAATACCAGTCAGAAATTGTTACCAGTGCCTGTTAAAAACAGTTCCAGAGAACATCAGAGGAAGATAGCAAGTGCATATTCATGAAATACTAATCCACAACATTTCAGAAAATGCATTGATGGGCTGACTGCTAAACATACACAGAAGAATTTTACACCACATAAGTCTAAAATGTACAAAACCTAAAGCACTAATGAAAACATTCTAAATCTCAAGGGTTGTTATTTTATTGTTTCAAGTCTGAATCCTATGTAACCTTGTAACATTTTCAAGGTTCATTTTCATAGCCTCAGAAAATCTTGCCTTGCACTATATTCTCTGTTCCTTTCCTGCACACAGCACCCCCCTTCCTCCTCTGCAAAATACTTCACTGGTGCTCAAAAACCCCTAGCACAGTTTAATTTTTTTCCTTTTCTAGAGAAGTAATCCCTTCATTGCTTGCCTGGAACTACATTCCCTTAACTGAGCACATGGTTGACTTGACAGATGGTATGTCAGCTGAGTTAAACAAAGCTACTGGATTTTGAAGGTAAGTCCACCATAAATTAAACTACCTGACAAGGTCAGAAAAGAACATATTTAATGAGTTATTTGGGATACACTAAAGTCAGCATAGCTGCAAGAACATATTAACTGTTCAGCATTTTGCTTAACCTCAGCATTTCGCTTAACCTCAGCATGACAAAAATGGTGGATAAGAAGTTCAGACATACTATTTCCAGCTCTTGTGCTGATACAACAAATTTGTGATCAGTATTTTGTTATTTCCTGCCTCTATTCCTCTTCACCAAGAATAAATGCCAGGTAATATTACAGAAATCTATAGCCTCAAACTGCCATTTTCACTGGCCTTTAAAGATGACCTTTCTTCTTTCAGAGAAGACATGCATCAGTTGAAGAACTTCTGGACTTCTTCAACCAGAATGAATTAAATGGCAGTGATTTAGAATAAAAACTTATTCACCCCTTGAAATGTGATAACATTCCAAAGTATCTCAGTGTCTATTTCCAACAGTTGTACTTGAACTTTTCACAAGCAAAAGCAATATTCATACAAGCAGAAAGCATGCCTGAATTTCACCCTCTCAGAATTTACCTGGCTGTACTCCAGAAAGTTCTGTAAAATTAGTACTCTCTTCAGATTTCAAGAAAAAAGTGCCATATTAGTTAACAGAATGACTACTAACATTAAATTTTTTGTCCTTTGACCAAAAAGGGCTCAAAGGTTTTTTTCAGTTCATTAGAATGTTACCTGGTGGGGGAAGAAAATGAGAAAAGTAACTAAGGAATACACCTGAAAAATAGAAAAAAACCCCAACTGTATAAGACTTCCAACCTTGTAACAGCTGCAGAATATGTTCCCAAGAAAGTTGTCTTTATGCCACTCCCATGTGCTGTGATAGCCTCCTGGAAGGTGAACACAGTGAGGTGAGTGCCTACTGTGTTCACTGTGTGCAAGGTAAACCATTGTTTGCCATTCCACGCAGGGAGTGCTTTAGCTGGAGAACAGTGTTCAGCTCTGAGCATGGACTGAGGAGAACCCAGGAGAGAGGAAAGCTGATAAGCAGTGAGGAAACCTGATGTTAAGGACAAGCTGATAAAATTGTGTGCGTTTGGTCTAGCAAATAGGGGATGAAGGGCACACAAGAGTCTGGAGCAGAGGCAATGAACATGCAGTGAGGAAACAGAGTACCTGGGCTGTTCTTTTGCTTTGCCATTCTGGACTAGTTTTCAAGCAGAGGCTTAAAAAAGATTTAAAGGCCATCATGAAGACAGGCTCCTTCCCCACACCCAGAGAAACTATCAATATTCATGGAACTTTCTTTTATCTGATCAAAATTTCTTTAGGTGACAAAATTAATGTAAACAACAGTGATTTGCTGAGCCTTTTGTCTCAGCCTGTTCAGTTTATTTATGCAAACTATAAACACTTAAAGTGATTTAAGGGAAAAATTAACGTAATTTTGCTGGGAGCTATGTAACATAGCTCCCAGCTATGTTATATCGGGGGGAATTTTTTAAAAAAAAATATTTAAAAAAAAACCCTCCAAAAAAAAAAAAAAAAAAAACATTTTAAGAATATTTATAACTGCCCTGTAACTCAATCACTAGTTATTCCACTAACACCTACCTGTGAAGTCATGGGCCTGTTAGCAAGTCAGCTGTCAGGACGATGGAACAGAGATAATTTGAATTAAAGAGCCCCAGAGATTATTTCCACCCTTTAGAAATAGTGTTTCTTTGAATTCTAAAAAGAAAAGAAGGATCTCCTGCATTTCTGCTTCTCAGCAGATCATGGTTGGTCATCTTCTCTCAAATATAATGAAAATTTTTCCATTTTTATTAAAATGCAATCTTTCTCAAGCAAGATTTCTGTCAATTAATTAAATGTCTGCTGAGAGAGCCAGTTCATAATAATGTATTTTCTTCCCTCCTTCTGAATGAAACCTCAGGAACATTAAAAAAATCTCTTATGGCATAGAATGTTAAAATGAAATTAAATAAGAGGAAAAAATGAGGTTGTTACTTGTGCTGAACTGGTATGACCTCACACAGAAATTTGATTGTTTTTCTGATAGACTGCATGTCCCAGACAGGTTTTACTAAACCCTGTATGAGACTAAAAGATTTACAGCCAAACCAATATTTCAACTCAGGGAAGCTTTCTGCAAAACAAGGCATTCCTCTGGTCTCCTCCCTTCTGCTCCGACTCCTGCAGAGCTGGTTCAAATGCAGTCTGGCAACTCTGGCTAAAACCTTTTCTCTCCACTGAAATCAATCATATGCTGGTATTCAAACCTGCAGATTTGTTTACCAAAAACTCTCGCGTAGTGGAGAATTCATCAAATGCACAAGAGAGATTTGGATGCTGTTTTACATCATCTTTCAAAACGAAAATTACATTTAATTTTCTATGTGGTACATAATAGCATTTTAACTCCTCAGCTGTTGCATTTTAATGTGTTTAGTAAGAATTTTCTCCTCTATTCCATTTACTAGCATATCAATATAGCAATTTAATTCATTCTTAAAATCAGAGAAGCATTTAGATTGAAAAGACCTTTAAAATCGTTAAATCTAACGGTAAACCTAACACTGCCAAGTCCACTGCATTCTTAGTTGGTCTGAGACTATTTATTTTGGTTTAAATCAGATGGTAACTGTCAGCTTCTTCACCCAAATTAGACCCCATCAGTGAAAGCTGTCATTTCTTGTTCAGAGTTCCTTCTGTCCATCTTCAGTAGCACAAGAAGGTACACCTGGCCTGTGTCCAGACCTCTCCTGCTTGTACCAGGGCCAATTGACTGTACCAGTTACTGTGCACAGACACAGCTGCAAAGGGAAAGGTGCACTATGGGTTTGAGACTTTGAGATATGCTTGGGCATGTAGACAGGATTTTTCTTGTTTGTTTTTTCAGATGGGTATTTAATCACAGATGTTTTTCTTGGACAAACGAAGCCTTTTTACAGAGCAAAATAAAAGGCAATTATCAGGATTTCACAGCTGTAATTTTACTGTATGCTATATGTTGTATTTAACTCCAACAGCATGCAATGTAGCTGTCTCCTCTTTGTTTCAGTACAAGTACCTAATATAAAGCTTTGGGTTTTGTTTTAAAGATGACACCTTATGGTTAGCTACAATGTATGTCATTCTAGCATAGAATAATCCAAAACAACAATTTCCCTAATGATACAACACTTCAGTAATAAAATCTGTCCTTTGTAGAAAGGACAAATACAGAGTTGTTCACGCAGCGTGACACTGAGCAACCTACGTGACCAAGTGACTGATGTGTGGCGAGAGGACACTTGCAGGACTCCAACCACAAAGTTTCTTGCACAGATGACAGATAACCCATCTTAACATATATATATAACTTGGCCAAGCCCTTTAGTTTCAACATAAGCTGAGGCCTTCCACATTTTTACATAGTAGTGACACTGAGGTAAAAATAACTCACCGACCTCCACAGTGTAATATGATACACATAACCACGAGGTTTAGTTTCCTTTATCCTCCTGCCTAAGCTCTGACACTAAAGCCCAAGTGCTTGCGCTCACTCCACTTACTTTTCCAGACTCATGAAAAAGTAAAGACAACAATGTCACCAATGCTCATAAGTGATCATGTCTCATTAAATCAACATTACTGGTATTCAGAATGCTCTTAGCTTATGGGATTTCAACTTTGAAAAAATAGTACTAAAAAAGCCAGCAGTAAACTTTAACAAAACACTTTCTTCTGGAGCTAAAGTACACCCGTAAGTGTCTGTAGCACAGCTTTCAGTGTTTTCAAAAGTTTGATTTATGGCACTTCACAGTATGTGACTGGGAAGCTGAAAAGGCTTTTCATAGTTCTGGGGATCTTGCATAACTTGGGAAACTCCTGGTAGTTCTTAATTAGTCCACTACGATTTGCTCTGTGGGACACTGTACACACCAAGTAATCAAGAGCCAAGGGGAGAACAAAGGAGCAAAGTGCAAAACACTCACAAATAGCCTGCTGAGAAATCATTTCTCAAAAGTTAGCAAAGTCAAGCATCATTTTAATTTTAGGGCTGGATGCCATCTAATATTAGCAAAGAATGGATTTGAAATTGGAACAGCAATGCTGGCAGACACAAGACTAAATCCATTAATATTTTACTGCAAAGGCAAATGGACTAGCAATAAATCCTTAAAGACTCTCTTAGCATTAAGATATTTTACATATCAATTTTAAGGTGTACTTTTAAATAGTGAGACATTCTGAAAATCTTCCTCATGGAACATGCAGTCTTGGGCAAGAACTCAGTGAAAATTCCAAAGGTGTCCTGATCTTGTATTTGTGAAACAACATGGTCTTTCTTTTACAAAGTTTGCTATACAAACTTCTGAACTTTATTAAAGGTCCGAGCTTATTTGCATTGCATAAACATTTCAAGGTAATTCAGTAATTAAGAGAAAAGTAACAGGAGTGCACTAAAAGCAAAGATGGAAGAGTGGGCTGTAGATGAGGCTGTACTGTAACATGCTGGACTCAAAGTAGCTCTCCTAAGGAACATCTGGTTGTATTTAAATGGACTCAGCATGATAATACAAACAAAATGATGACATTGGCTTCAGCCTCTAGTAACAAGCTGCTTGCAGAGTATCAATGCAACTACCGCTGAGTATGATCAGCATCTTCCAAGCTTCCATACTCCTGCTTTTTATCAGAGAGAGAGAGAGAGGCACCACAAGTATATCAAAAAAGGACAGACAATAATACAGGGGGATCTATAACAGGAAGGAACTTCGCTCTTTTGAAGAAAGTCTGAGCAGTCATATTAGAGGGCCAGAGTTACATAAGATAAAGAAAATACCCAAGCCAACAGATGTCTTTAAACTGTCTCATCCAGAAGAAGTTTATTTAAATGCTGTCGAGCTGGATTGTAACATTGTAACTAAGGACTTCATATTCTTCAATCATAGTACCCACATACTAATTTGGGACCTGAAAGAAGAAAAACCACTTATTCTTAAGATGCTATTTTTTACAACTACAAATCCTCCTTAGATTGTTTTTATACATAATCACTTTTAATAGCCTTCAAAATAGACATAGACAAAGAGCATTATCTTTAAAAATCCCTGCAGCATTACAAGACTTGGTGAAACAATGATTCAAACTCCTATCTTGTTTTCCGGGAAAATGAAGACTGTGATTCACTCACTCTCTTTAATAAATAGCCAGATGCTCATGAAGTTAATTCAACATAGATAAGACAATTAGTACAAACAAAGGGTAGGGTCTCAAAGCTGAATGATTGAGTTGTCTAAGACATTAAGTCAAACCATCTGTTCTGAAACAAGTGTATGTACAAGGGACTATTTTTTCCAAATAAACCCCCAGTGTTGACTGGGAAAAACTTGATGTATCATGCATTCCTCTTGTAATAGAGAAGATTAGACGAGCAAAGGAAATGTAAAATTAAAATATAAAGTTAGGGACATTAATCAAAATAGTGATAAAAAAGTGCTATAGATCTTTGAAGTTTATCTAAAGATGGGGATATTTTTGCTGTTGTTTCTTTGCCCTCCAAGCAAAGTTAACATTTTAAAACCTCTCCATGTTTAAGAAGATATTTATTCCCACTTCTACTTTGCAGCATTGACAGCACTGAACAAAACCAGCTTGGAATTGTGTGCAACAAAGATATATATAAGCAAGTCATAAATTTTGGTGAGAGTAGATGAGGCAGTGAAAAGAAAAAGGTACCTGAAAGGCAACAGAACCAGATAGGAGAAGTAAAATTAAATGATGGGATGTCAAAGCTTATTTTACAGTCTGTTTTAAAAAACCTTCAGTATAGAGAAGCTTAGTTTTCCAGAAAAGAAGGACTAATGTTAATCTTCAGAGTATTTAAACAACTGCAGTTGGACAAGACAGAGACACCCCACACTTTCTGTTCCTTAGAGGGATATTTTCTACCTCCTCCTCTGCTCCTAGCTTGCTCCACATTTGTACTTTTGTGATTATGATGGTAAGAAAACTAAACATCACAAAAGTATTGTTTTCTGCCAGCTTAGTGAGCAGAATTGCCTTTCAGAGGGGGCTGGGCAAGTGGCAGAGCCAGTCAAATGCTGAAGGCCACTGGAGTAGGAGGAGACACAGCTAGAAGTCAGGGAAGATAAATATAGAAGCCTAAATTTAGACCTTTTCCTTTAATTGCACAACACTTCGGTGAGTGTACTCACTCTCATTTTTAAGTCACACTTACTCTGCTTAAACCACCTACAGCAGAAATTTGTATGATGGAATGAGGAAGGTAAAAAGAAGGGGCAAAGGTTCAGTAAATTTGTTTTTGTAAACAAAGTCACTCAGCTTTAACCAAAGAAAAAAAAGCAGGTGCACTTCTACTTATTTTTGAACTGTTCCTGTTTCTCTCCTGAAAGACTATAGAATACGTGGTTGACACTGTGCTGGTTGTTTGAAATTATGAAGGTTGAAAAACTACAAAAAATAATCTCTGCTTCTAAGTACTCATAAAAATTGTCATTTGCTGGGATCTGGCTAAAGTCACAGATTTACTGTCCTGAATAATTTCATGACCCCTATTAAAAACTCCAGTGTCCACAGAATGTACATTTCAAAAGAAGCATCAAAGTGGTCCAGGACTTACTCTATATGGTAGAATTTCAAAAGGAACCAGCAAAAACCATCAAACACATGGCTGGAAGCAACACCTCCATCACTGTCAATAGCATAAGTTTCAAGTTGCAATGAGTACTACTTATATATGCACAATACCTCTTCAATGCTGACCCTTAAAGAGCTCAGTATATGCTCATTCTTTCATTAATTAAGTGCATGAGCAACACATTCTTGGGGGACTTCTGCTGCAAGGATATGCTTAAACTCCCCCTGCACACCAGAATGAACTTGTGAACAAGCACAAAGCTGAGGTATAAGGTTCCAAATTCACTTAGATTTAATAGCAATTTTTACCTTGGTTTTGTCATGTTCTAAAACCATTGAATGAATATCATATGGATTCGGTTTCCTGTAATCTGATGCTATTTCAATTTGGTTTGTTTAGGGGTATTTAATGTTTATTCTTCAAGCTTCTTGAGTTGAATTACATTTTCTAAGATGTATCTAAGTGGCAACATTAATCAGACACAAAAAAGCAAATAGGGCAAAACTCACAGACTTAACCAAAACTCAATCTGACTTTGTTCTTTTTAGCTAAAGGAGATAAGATCTTGATTAAATTAGTATCAGATAAAATCCTAGCGGAAACAAAATCTTTTTTAGCTTTTTTCATCTGCTAGCATTTAGAGAACACACAGCCCTGTATAAACATAACTTACCAGTGGCCATTTATGGAGCATCAGGGATGAACCCTACAATTTATGTAATCTGTAACAAGAGAAGAAATTACTCATATTTCGCTTCCAGAGTAAAATGGAAAAAGTAATTTATAAAATATGAACCATACCAAAACGGACAAAGATATCTGTCTGGATGATTATTCTGAATTTTGCTTCTGCTCACTTGCAAACATTCTAGGAGCATTGTCTAGCCTTATGATGTTGTCCTAACTTGGATCTCTCATACCAATCTGTACAGTGTTCTAAGTTTTCATAATTCAGAAGGTGAACGTCTATTTTGAAAGCCACAAATGGACATTTTTAAATGAATATTTTTCAAGGTTCTAAAGTAAAATGTCATTCTCTACACTTCCAGTATATGCCTAATAATTTGTTTCCTATGTCTTTTCAGTTCTCATCTATTTCTTAAGAAATTGTTCATAAAGGCAAATTTATAATTAGCTCATATTTTTTGAGTCCATTTTTTTGAGGAGTGAATGTTGTCTTCAGTAGATTCAATCATGAGAGAGTTTAAAAGGCAGTCTAGCAGCTGAAATCAGCTGCATCTTTTACATTCACACTCAATCCACTTTTTGAATAATGTGCAAGACAACTGTTGCAAATACCTGTCTACCTGAAAATCCTCTACCACAGAACATGGAGCACTAGCATATTAACAGCAATGACTAAACACTACTAGCATCTAATGACTGCTTTCTGGTTCACATTATCTTTGTAACAATAATCAGTTTCATATGGTAAGAATTTGATTACATTCTGGGGAAGTCATCTGTGTTTTTATCTTCTGTCAGTGCTGTATAAGTAGCTTAAAAACAAAGAAGTTGCCTATCAGGGCTGTTAAGCTGCCAGAAGGCTGCAGACTGGTTTTGTTTGCTGCTTTGCAACACTGTTGGTAGCTTTAGCAGGTAACAGATTTACTATAGTTTGTGTTTGACAAAAACCAAACAAAGAGTTGAGACAAAGATAATTAAAGAGCTGAGGTGATCAGGCTCCTGCAAATGAGAGCTTGTTTTCCTATAGTGCTTTATAGTTTAGAAATAAAGTCTAATGTGGTTATCTTCCCTATGTGCACTTAAAACGCCAACTTCTAATTTAAAAAAAAACTTTCTTAATTAATTTTTATCCAAATATAATGTAATGAATATCTGGAGATATCGACGAGGGCAGCAGTTGCCTGGTAGCCTGACTGTCTCTATGACAATGAAGGAAAACAACTCCTTGATAAAACACACAACCTTTGAAAGAGGAAGTAGGATGGAAATCAGAAATGTAAGGCTGGTGGCAATAGAACCAGACTCCACTATTGCATTCATAAGCCCATTTATGGGTATTACAGTGCACAGTTCGCCTTTCCCTCTTCTTTTACAGCGTTGTAACTTTTATTTGCTCCTAAGGTTTTTACCCTGTTGAAAAACTTCACCATTGACCTATCTTTGAGATGGCATATAATAACCTTGGACCAGGGGAGAGAGGGGTAATTAAATTGTTTCGAGTGAGGCAATGACTATCCTGTCT
The DNA here is from genome assembly GCA_024500445.1 of Entomyzon cyanotis. Lineage (NCBI taxonomy): Eukaryota > Metazoa > Chordata > Aves > Passeriformes > Meliphagidae > Entomyzon > Entomyzon cyanotis. Next base: position 8,757,334 of record JAKEPQ010000743.1, read on the forward strand.
CCTGAGCCTTGTTGTCCTTCCAGGCACTGACCATCCCTTTCTTCCCAGGGAGCAGCAAAAAAAGGCAATAAAATAACATTACAAGGGGGCTGTGGCCTGGGGTTCACTGACTCAAACAGGATAAAACTATTAGCCTGCCGGAGGGAGACAAGAAAGCTTTCATTGCACTACCCCAGATAAATCTGCTGAACGGCCAATTCCTCCCTACTATATTCAGGCACCATGAGCCACTTTTAATCACGATTCGGGGAGGTTCATTACGTGTATTTTAACGGAGCCAAATTTTGGGTGTAGTCCTGCCCCTTTTGGGGGCTGGAACACACCAACGGTACTATATAAAGCGCCATACCCCCTGGCGCTTACGACCTATTGCAGCAGAAACCCGAAATATCACCAGATTTCAGTGTTTCCACCCTGCCAGGCCCCTGAATGGCTGAGGGTCTCCCGGGTATTAGTCATGCGGGCGTAACTCATGAGGATGTAACTCTGCGCAGCGGCGCCGGCCGGGGCTTCGCGGGAGCTCGGTGTCCCCGAGGCCCTCAGGGCGCGCTGAGTGAGGGCAGCGCTGGGGAAGGCGCCGCTCCTCCCGTACCGTCAGCGCTAAGGCTCTTCTCCATCTTGCTCCTGAGGGGAAGGCGGAGGCTGGTCCCCCGCTCCGGCTGCGGCGGGGGAGGCGATCGAGGCTCTTCTCACCCACCGGTAACAGAGGGGCCGGCGGAGGTGAGAACTGCGCGGCCCAGGTGCTACTTGCGGCCCTACAAACACCTGTCTTCGCACCAGCACGCGGCCCACACCCGGAGGAGCCGGCGGGCTTCTTAGGCCCCCGGCCCCGCCCTCGGCAGCATGCCCGTGAGGAGGGCGAGGCGGGCGAGGCGGGGCTGGAGGCGGTGACGGAGGCGGTGGTCCAGCGGCAGCAGGGCGGGGCGGAGCGGCGTGGGGCGGTGGGGCCGCCATCGCGTGTTGAGTGGCAACGGGCAAGCAAGCATCCTGAGGCAGCTCCGCGGAGCGGAGGTAACGCGGTTCCGGCAGGCACGTCCGGGGTGGAGTTTCGGCGGGACCCCCGGCTCCCTTCAGCTCCCTTCACCGTGAAGGGAGGCGGGTGGGCAGCGGCCTCAGCGCGGGGGCTGCCGGGGGCAGCGCCTGTCCTGCAGCATCTGGGGCGGCGGCCTTGGCCACCCGCGCGGCTGCGAGTGTGCGGTGGGAGCGGTGGGAGAGGGATAATGCCGTGTGTTTCTGCGGTGTCTCTAAAGGCTGCCCTGATAGTCACCGTTTGAGGCGGGCGCCTGCAGCCACTTCCTTCCCGGGGCTGCCCAGGAGGCTTGAAATCTGGACCGCGCTTTTTTATGAGGAGAAAGAGGGTCACCGCCGCTTGCGGAAGGCGGAGCGGGCCCCGAGAGTGGCAATGACAGCTCTGGAAATGACCCTCCTTCTGCGGCGGGACCACCTCAGGGTCTCGGGCCGACGGCGACAGCCCCTGAAGTCGCGCTTATGGCGACTCGAGGGTGGCTTGGGAGCCACGTGTGCCCTTAGCAGCCGGCGGGGATGTGGCTGCTGCTCGGCAGGATTGAGCTTTGCGGCGGTGGGTGCAGTGTGACTCTTCTGTTAGCGAGCTGTCGCACGGCGCTGGAATGGGCTTAATGAGCTCCTCAGGCCAAGCACGCCTTTGCTCGCTGGCGTTTGGAAGTGATCTTGATTGTTCATGTCTTTTTAAGGCAAGTTATTGAGTACGATCTGATCTGGCTCTAAGGTTCACCTAAAGAGTACACATGGGTGTAGGTCTGCAGGTACACATGTGCCTTTTGGCATTATTTTCCTCCCTTTTGAGAGGTTTCCACTTTGCTGCTCTAGCATGAAAAATAAGGTGAATTACTTTACAAACTCTACTGTTGTCCCTTCTTTTTTTGCCTGGGGCTTATTGTATAAATTTCACCAGATGTTCCTCTCATTGCAGCAGCTTCGTGCACTCCCAACCTAAATCAAGACTGCCTACCACAAGTTCCCTGTTGTGAGCTTGCTTCCGTTTTTTCCTTTGGAAATATGAAAATAAAGAAAAATATGAAAATATTACTTACTGCCATACTGATAAACTACCACGTGAAAAAATTGACATAGTAACTTCTCTTTCATACCTTTTTACATGATAAATGAACCTTGTCCTTTTTTAAAATAATGGATGTTAAAACCAATTCTATTTGATCAAAACTTTGTGGGTTTTTGTTTGGTTTTTTTATTGTGCTAAAGATGGTGTGTTTGCATAGGCAAGCAGAAAAAACTTGGTTGAACAGATTAGATCTGTACATTGGGAATTGTTTTTCTTACAAGGGCTTCCTGTCTCTTAAACAGATAGGTAGGGCAGTCATTCTTCTCTCATCAAAACAGAAAAACACATCCTAGACAAACTCTAAGCTTTTCCCATGTAAGTGTGGGGTTCCTAAATATATATATTGCAATGAATAAGCATTTCTGGGACTTTCAGCCTTTGCTCTATTGGTGCTTAACTCCCTGAAGACTGATGCTGTTTGCCTGTATAGAGCAATTTTGAATCTTCCTCATAGGGCCAATCATTATGTTCAGAAATAGGAGTCTTACATCTGGCATATGTGAATAGCCAAAATGTATATGTAAAGGTGTGTTACAACAAGAGCTGTTTTATGCAATCAACAACTATGGAAGACTGAGGCAAGCGTACCAGAAATCTTGGCTAATGAGCAGGTATTGTATAAAACCACAGCAAAACACAGTAAGATTTTAGCAGTTTGGTACTTTACCTTGGTCGTTAACACACTTGCGGGTTCATCCCAGGTCAAACAACTGACAACTGTTCTGCTCAGTGGGAGAAAGGAGATCTTGGCAGATGGTTCCTCTTTCCCTCCCCATAGAGGAGGGCCACCCTCTAATGCAGTGTTAGTGCATTGATAACTGCATGTTAAATTTCATTAGCTCCTTTGGTACCTGGCCAAGGTGGTCTTACCAGAATGTATATTTTTGGTGAATCAGTGAAATGATCCTAGTTTCAGGTCACTCTGTCCTGGTTTTGTATCATAGCTTTCTATACCAACAGCAGAGTAATTTCAGTAAAAAAAAAAAAAAAAAAACAAAACTACACATATCAGCAAAAAGATTCCTCTCAGCTGCAGTGATCAGCAAAAAAGAGTTGAAGACTTTGTATTGCACAAGGGTGAGGAAATCCACGTGTTAGTTAGCTTGTGTGAAGGCAAAACTCTGCATTAGCCATAGCAGTCGTGTTGCCAGGCGATGGCAGCATTAGAGATTGTTCTAGTAGTATTTTTAGCAGCAGTTTATTAGGATTATTGTATGTTAGAAAATATATGCTCTTTGTTTCTGGTGCTCCTGTTCCAAGCATCTCTTCTGTTTCCACTGAAGTAATGATCTTATGACACAATCATGGATATTAATGCATGTGTTTTTTCTCTGACATAGCTTCTATTTTCTCTAGTCTCTGCTTTCCCTCTTCCTTGGCAAGTTTTCTCCAGTTGGTCAAAGCTGCAGATTCTGGTTCCACTTAAGATTAAGTGACGTACTTGTAGGAAAAACTTCTCTAAATGTCAGAGACATTTTCGTAATGAGACATGTGACTAAGGCAAATAAGCAATTCCTGCCCTGAAGGCTTTAAAAGTCATATAAAAGAAACAAGGCTGGAGAAGAGAATGAGATATCAAATCTTCAGTGAGCTGTTGCACACACCTTCATGCAAATCCTAGTTGTCGGCAGATTCCCAAATTTGGGAATAACAAAAGCAGACTTGGAGGGGAAGAAGGAAAACTGGGGGACAAAACAGGCTATGTTGAGAGATAGATACTGTGATTGTTCTTTCCTGGGTGCAGCAAAATAGGGCAAGAAACAGTCAAGGTCATCAGTAACAAAACTGTATAGAACTGCAGTCACATGCTGCTAATTGAGGTGGAAGCATTTGAACAGTGATAGACTCTGCAGTTGCGGGTAATTAAATGCACCTCTGAACTCCAGACCATGAGCTAAATCAGGGTCGCTCTTAGTGCAAAACTGCCTGTGTGTTAACACGTTGGGTTTGAACTACTCAATTGACTTGATCAAATGATCAAATTGCCTGAGTATTCCAAGTAATGTGTATGCTTCTGATCAGTTTGTACTTTGGAAGGTGTTAAGGAGGAAACGGGAGTGATGATTAGGATATGTGTGTAAGAAATCACAAAGCTGCCACCATAGTTGCCACCAAAATGATGTGTTACATTTGTGATCAATTCTTAACATATTTACAGTTTTATCCTTTTGCTGTAAGGCCTGAAAATAAACATGTCATCTTTTCAAATGGCAGTTGGACTTCATAGTAATAGCTGTACTATTCTTGTTTCTTCCGCTGACATTTGTTCAGGGTGAATTGTCTTGTGAGAAACATTTGCGACTAGTGTCCTGTCCCGAGTTCTTTTCATGGAAATGAAAAGGCTCAGTTTGGAGTTGAATGATATTTTTATGAGTCACAAGTGTTCTTTTAAATCCACTTCTTACAGCCAAATTAGTCATAAAACATCTGCTTTATTTGTTCTGCTGTTTTGCACAGCTTTCTGATGATTGCATCATATTTATAATTGATTAATAGTTATATGCATTTAGCGATAACTGAACTTGTAAAGCAAACAAATAATCTTGTGAATATGTAGGGCACGTCTTTTTGAAGACTTAGTTCCACTACGCCAGTTACAGGAAGTCACCCAGTACATGGTTGCAAATGAATTTTGCACATGATAGATGGAAGAGTAAATAACAAGAGGAACAGGTAACAGCTGGTGTCATAAATTTGCTTTGCTTTTCTTTTGCAGTTTTGGGCACAGTCATCAGTAGAAACTGTGTGAATCCCTCTCTCCTACTTAATTTGATTTTGTTGGAGGTGCCCCATGTTAACACTCAAGCTTTTAAGTTGTGAAATAGCAGTGATTGTTTTCTGGAAGCCTGAAAAATTTTAGTCCAATTATAAGTGTGAAATTTGATGGCTTCTGATGTCTCTGTAATACTAGATGTTGACTCATATATAAATGATAAAATGTGTATTTAGTAATTAAGCATCTTTAAAGTGTTTATTTGGAGTTTAGAGGGGAAAATTTACGATGTCATTTTGCATTATTTAAAAGACCACAGTTCCTAAAGATTTATGAGTTGGAGATGAATCATGTAATATGTTTAAACAAAAAATTTGTACTTAATTTCAGTAGAAGTTACTTTTTTAATTGATTGGAAATAATCTTTATCATTTTCACATCTTTAGGGATGTCAAATCAGATTTTCAGTGCTTTAGTGTACAGGTGTTTGCTTTATGATAAAGGAAGAGTTTTCCCTCCAGAAAAGTGTGCCTTTAAGAGCAAGAAGCCTGTTCATATGCTACTGGATTCATATGTAGTTGGGTGCATGTTGAATGATAATTCAAAATTCCCATATTCAGGGGTTTTGTTCTCTCAGTTGACAAGTTTATTGCTGCAGCTGGAAAACGTTTTGTAAAATTAGCGCTACCCCAAAAAAGCACAAAATCCACCCTGGCACTAGATCAGCTGCTTTATTTTAATTGATCCAGACTTTCCATTTTTTTCTGTTCTATAGTAAATGGCTGAAGCATACCCTAAAGGTTTGGTCAGAGCAAGGCAAATGAATGGTTATGAAATTAATTCTGGTAGTTATGTAGATCCTGTTCTTTATGCAGCTGATGAGCTAGTAATCTTAAACTTGTATAAAATGGGTCTAATGGGTCTTACTCAGAATTATCAATGTATTCCTGGGCTAAGAAATATTATTAATAATAGTAACTTGCTTTTGGAAGGCATGGGAGAATTTTCTGAAGCTCTGTTCCAGTCAGTCAGTTCTGAAGCAGAAAAAAAAAGGTTAATTTCTGTGTCCTCAGATACTGTTAAATGGAGGAATTTGGATTGAAACTACTGTAGGTTTTTTCATGTACAGTCTGCACTTTTAAATAACTCTGAAAAATGAGGCAGTGAGGTCTGGAAACTGTTTTGGGGAGGGAGCGAACTGTAGTATCAGTTAGAAGTCCAGGGCTGCATCAAAGCCATTGTGGAGTAAATACCTCTGCCTGTGGCCCTTGGCAATGTGTTACCAGATCACTCACAAATTACATGTATAAGCACAGTAATGAGACTGATTGTTTTAGTGGTGTGATGGATCTGTTCATGCTTAGTTTTGTTTGTTTGTTCTCCTAATGGTAGAAGTTCCTCTCTCATCTTAAGTAATATTGGAATTTGCCAATGTCTGTGTTGGTTCTCCTGTTTAACTGTGCGTGAATTTGACTTAGTCTAAAAAAAGCCAAACATGAAGCAACAAAAGGAAATGTCTTAATTTATATTTGTAAATCATAGGGTAAAAAGGTGGAAAGAAGATTTTTCAAGAAAGTCATGGGATAAAAAAATTTATAATGATTTCAAATATCTATATTATATTTTAGATTGTGATTCGGAGTCGTGGAGAATTCATAGGCCTTCCACAATGGCAGAAAGGACAGATTATACAAAATCACAAATTTCACTGGCTGAATACAGCCCCGTCAATAAATCAGAAAGGACAGACCCAAGTGGAACACAAGATGGAGACCAAAATACAATGCAACTGAAGAAAGAAATATCTTTGATAAATGGGATAAGCCTTATAGTAGGCAACATGATTGGTTCAGGTATCTTTGTCTCTCCCAAAGGAGTTCTTATGTACAGCAAATCCTATGGATTGTCTCTAATAATTTGGGCAATTGGAGGAATTTTCTCCGTCTTTGGAGCTCTCTGCTATGCTGAACTTGGAACCACTATTAAGAAGTCAGGAGCCAGCTATGCATATATCTTGGAGTCTTTTGGGAGCTTCATTGCTTTTATTCGTTTGTGGACCTCACTCCTAATTGTTGAGCCAACTAGTCAGGCAATTATTGCCATCACCTTTGCTAACTACGTAGTTCAGCCTTTCTTCTCTTCTTGTGACCCTCCGTATTTGGCTTGTCGCCTCATAGCAGCTGCTTGTGAATGTAAGTATTTCTTGACATTTACTATGGTAAGTTTTTATCCAGGGTATCTTTTATTAAAGCAAATCTTACCAAAACTCAGAGTTGTTGCATACTGGATCTGCAATGGTTTGAGTTACAGTGGGGAAAAGAACAATTTCCAGCAATTTACTAGCAATAAATCTCAATGAAAGTTGCTTTAAGAAAACAAAATGTCTGAAATAAACCCAGTGAGCAAATACTCCAGTCACTAATACTGAAGAGCAGACTGAGCAGAGTTGGGTTTTTTTCTGAAGGCTGTTTGGGAGCTGCAGCAGTTCTGACTTCTGAAATTTGATACAGCTGGGTTTTTCTCCCCTGTCATCTTGCCAAGCTCAGTTGAACCTTGTTCAGCTTGGCCAGACTGTCTTAACATACTAGTGCCATACTTTTCAGATCATTACCTTTCTTTTGTTGTCTTTTAAAAATTACTGCTTTTCAATTTGGTAGCTGTGCTAAGCTCATTTTTATCTTAATAGTATCATGGTATTCTTGGATTATGGGAAAGAAAGTAATATATCACATATTTTTGTTTAATTTTTATTTGCTACTACCTTACCCCTGGAACAATCAAGTTTAGTTTTTATTTATATGCATATTTAAAATACTGAGTACAAGAAAGTTCTTTGGAGATAAAAAGTACAGTAGCATATAACCACCTTTTCACTAACTAGAGAGAAAACTGAGATTTGGAATAAATAGGTTTCCTACACAGAAGTTTTGATAATATAGTGATAATCTGGCTAAGAAAAATATGTACTGAATTAGGATATTGTTAAATAAAGAATACTGAAGATACTGAATCCTATTCAATATACAGCCCTTGAGTTCAGGCAGAGGTTGTCTGGCTCTCCACTTCTGAAAACATGAGGTATGCAAAAACAAAATGTTGAGAGCCATGAAGTCTTGGGGAAGTTGATCATGTGAGTAAGTTTAGTCAGCAACTGTAAAATACTTGTGACATCTGAAGGTCTCATTTCAGGTTTCGTTGCAATCTTGTGAAATAGGTCTGACTGTAATTTATTTTGGGATAGAGGAACAAATATATTCAGAATACTCATTACTTCCTACCAGTTCATAAAAATCCAGACTACTGCTGTATTAGCCATAAAGCATATGTTCTTTAGAACCATCAAATGGTTTAGGTTGGAAGGGACCTTGAAGATCATCTTGTTCCACCCCTCTGCCCAGGGCAGGGCCACCTTCCACTGTCCCAGGTTGCTCCAAGCCACATCCAACCTGGCCTTGAACGATTCCAGGAATGGGGCAGCCCCAGCTTCTCTGGACAACCTGTGCCAGTGCTCCATGACTCTTACATTAAAGAATTTCTTCATGATACCTAATCTAATCTGCCTTCTTTCTGGTTAAAGCCAATACCCCATGTCTTATCATGTAAATAATTTGATCGATCTGCTTTCTCTTCCTAGTACATTTCTCTAATACTGTTGGATGGAACTGGAAAAGAGTATTGAATCACCTGTGACTCAACATTGCAGCTGCTCCATGGATGTTTAACTCATCCTCAGCCTAACAAGGAAGGATGAAAAAACTTATCACATGCTCTTTTAATATGTTTTAATATGTTTGCCTAAAGGGATTTTTAGATGATCTTTTATTTGTCAAAACAATATTGATAAATTAAATGAATTATTTCATGTAGCAGTTTCTTTAGTTTCAGGATAGCTTTTCTTTAGTTTCAAGGGTAATGGTAGGAAAATGGGCATGTAATCAGTGTACAGGAAGGTCTTTCCTTCCATGTGGTGAAACTGTATTTAAAATGTCTGTTTCCTGCTGTTTTGTTTAAACCAGTAGTGTTTTCAGTACTTGTGTATTTGGCTTAGTTTAACCTAAATACTAGTGTAACAGGTAAGTGCATATTTAGATTACAATAAAAATCTTTGAAAAGTGAGTTAAACTGAACATTGTTCAAATAGTCTTTTAATTTTTACTTTTTTTGTGTTCTTCTCCTAGGTCTTTTAACATTTGTAAATTGTGCCTATGTTAAATGGGGCACACGTGTGCAGGATATATTTACTTACGCTAAAGTTACTGCTCTTATTGTCATCATCATCACTGGACTTGTTAAAATATGCCAGGGTAAGCTTGTAAAATTAAAGCAAAGGTTTATATTTATCAGTTAAATTGAGTGACTGGTCTAAAGACTGTAAACTACCTCTGCATATTTTATGAAATGCCTCAGCAAAAGTAAAATACAGCAATGATATCAATGTTAGGCATTATCATGAAATTGTGTCATGAGATACCATTCCTATCTCAGTTGACTTTGAACTTGGTAAAAGAAAGTAAGTGATTGCTCAGCAATGTTGTGTGATTTACAGCCTGCAGAATAGAATAATAAAGGAAGTGAAAACAGCAATATGCAGAGACAGCAAAATACTGTGGGAGTGGAGAAAGTTATACATTTCTCTAAGGAACATGCTACTTTACAGCAAGATCAGCTGAATATTTTTCTTACAAAATGAATTTTGTGCAATCTGAAAGTGTCTGAACTTAAAGCAAAAATAGATTTCTAAGAATATGTAGGTAGATTTGTGAAACAACAGCTCTGTTTTCGCTCGAAGCCTGAGTTCTGTTACGGCTGTTGGGAATTAGAAAGTCTGTGTGTTGGGCATTGTGCCTTCAAGTTAGAGACATTCTGAACTTAGTTTTGTTCTTAGGCCTTCCTTTGGGAAGAATTTGTTGGTGTGTTAGTTTAAGAAAATCATCTGCTTTCAAAGCAGCTATAAAGGTCTGTCTTCCCCTGGCAATCTGACAATTTATGTCCTTTGCTCTGACTGGTTATTGTCAAAAGTTCATGAGCATGGTAATTACGGTGAACTGAACAAGAATATGCCTATGTGAGCACCAGGTTTAATCCTTAGCACATCAGCCCATCCCTTGTTTTGTAGATACTGGGCTTGTTCACATCTAATTTCCTTGACATTGTGTCCTTTTTTTGTTTCTAACTCAGCAGTTCCTCTGCCTGTGTCTGTGCCAAGGCAATAGCAGTGTCTGATTGGGATAAAAAGTAGGGAAGAGAAATGTTAGATATCAGATATTTTAGAGGCCTCAAATATTACCCTGGCCAGTTTTAGTGGAGTCTAAATACTTCAGGATGCACAGTACAGGGCATGCTTTGGAGTTACACAGTAATTTGCCTTTCTGTTTTCAGTAGTTTTGTGTGTGTCTGTGTATGTGAAATAGTCTGAATATATAAGCTGTGAATGATGAGCTTGCCTTGAGTTGCTTAAAGTCAAAAGATGGCACAAGTTTTCACAAATACTGGTCAAAAAAAATACACTTTTTAGCTTGGGAAAATTTTATCCTATGTAACAGTAATACTTCATGCTCTGTTAATGTTTCTCAGTTTTCTGTCTTTAATAGCAAAACCTCAAACATCTGTGTAGGTGTTTGGGGAGGGGTTTCTTGTCATAGTTATCTAAAATCACCTGTAATCTTTCTGCATAGGCTAATGTTTGAAAATTTAAAAGGATATGGTAGAATAGAGTGGGTTATTTTCTAAATATGTATTTTATAAAAAACCACCCTTAACCTGAGCACTGTCATTGCCAGTTGTTTATAGCTTAGTCTGAACTTCATGTTCCTGAACCTTTTGTACCACTGTGGACAAACCGGGTGTTTAATTGTAGAACAGTATCATACACACCCAATAATTTTTAGGAGTTTTAAATGCCATGCTTACTCTCATGACTAAAGCACAGAGTAGGTTTGGAAAAAAGGTCTTCATAAGCAGATTTGAAGGAATTAGGGTTTCTGAGGTGTGTTTGTAGTTGTGTGCCACATTGAAAAACATTTGTTACTGTATTTTATTATCCTGTTCTGCATTGCATCTCTTCCACACAGGATATGTATCGCACTTTCAGAACTCTTTAGCAGGATCCTCTTCTGATATTGGAGACGTCTCCCTTGCACTATATTCTGCCTTGTTTTCTTACTCTGGTTGGGATACACTCAATTATGTAACAGAAGAAATCAAAAACCCAGAAAGGTAAATGATTCGAGCTTTTTAAACCTGGACAGTTCCCAAGTTGTTGGGTTCGTGGCTGTCATTCGGTAATGAATTCTGAGCTTACACAGAAATGAGTGGAACTGCTCTATACTTAAAAGATGAGGCTGTGAACAGCCATTAGCAAAGATTTACTGAAATCCATTGAAAATAAAAAAGAAAAACATAGGAATAAATAAGTCTAAATGATTGCAGGACGCTGTATTCAGAGCTTTCAGTTCAAGATGTTGCTGTTTATTGTAATAGGTGTCAATATTGCAGTGGAACAGCTACCTAAGTGTAGTCTGTTTACCTGTGTGATCATTCTGATTTCATATTTAAGAATGTAAATTAATCTTTTCCATTAATTTATGCTCTAAAAGTGTGACTGGCTAATCTTGGTCAGCTGTGAGTCTGTAAGCAGATGCCTTTATGTTGGAATAGAATCCCCTGTGATAATTTTTACATCCTATTATAAGCAACAGCTCAGATTGCTATAGCTGAATGATAAAGAATGAATGAGATTTATTTTTTTTAATTCTCCCAACTGATTTTGACTTTTGAGGTTTATTCTTTTCTATGTTGGATGCTGAGCATTTATCTAACCAGGAAAGTTATCTATTAAAAAGATAAAATAGTAGATAAGTGTTTTAACTCTAAAAATAGCTCATTTTAGACAGATTGAATTCCAGATTGACAGTTTGTTTCTTTAAATCCTCTTGCAAAGATTTGATATACATACTCAAAAGACATATGTTTTGTATTTTCATCATTTGGTCCTTCAAATTGCTTTTTTCTGCCAAGACACTCCTTTTTTGAGTACTGTTGCAATGCCTTTCCCTCTTTTTGAAGTTAGTATGTTGTTATCTGTTATTACTTTGATAGCTCTTCTATTAGAGATATTGTTCTGAAAAACAATTTTTCTCATAGGATATTTAGTTGATGAAAATTTTTTCAGAATGATTTGCTCTAGATAGGCATCAGTGCCTAATACAAGCTTCATTCTTGGTAGAATGTTAGCTGGTAAAGTGAACTTCAAATTTCAACTTTCTTCATTGACAGTTCTTGGGAATAATGAGGTATTCCAGACTTCTACAAAATTACTGCAAGAATTACATATTTTTCATGTTCACTTAATTGGTGGTGCCTTCATTCTTGTCCACCCAAAAGTTGCAATCCACAAGTTACATTTGACATAGTTCCTTGGCTTTAAGCTTGGATGATGCACAGTCCTAAAGGTGCTATTTTAGCTTTTGTTACATTGTGTAATATTGCTGAATTAAACTCACAGTTTTCTACTTGTTGCTTCTCTGTACTGGGATTCATGGATCTTTTACTGTGAGTGTGCAACTTGAAAGAAGAGTCAGAATTCCCAGTTACTAATTTACTGGTTTATATGGAGGATTGTGGTGTATGTTTGACTGTCTGTCGCATGGCAGCAGACACAGCTGGACTTCTCAGCCTCAGGAAGTCCTTGAGGAAACTTCCAAAGTTCTAGTCAGACTGGTAATTTTTATGCTTTGGATTTTCATTGTTTGGGGTTTTTAATTGTTGCTACTGAAAACAACCTTCATGGCAAATGCACATCAGTGTCACCCTGCTGTGACATAGTTGAACTGTCACATACCTGAACTTAAAAGTCTAACTAGTGTTCTACCTAAAGCATTTTTGCTGCGATGTCTCATCAGCTGGCAAGCAATGTTCTTCTGATTGCTGCTACAAACACCCTGATGTGCTTGATTTCAAACTGGGCAAATGTGACGGTAACACTCTCAGTTCTGCTCTCCCTTTTGAAACATTTGAATGTTTCCTCAGGTCTTGTGAGGCTTGAGGAAAGAATAAGGCTGAAAAAAGCCAAAACCTAACATTAAAAATTTGCTTCTGCTCTGTAGTTTCTTTCTGTGGAGCTGCAGACTCAGGGCTGTGAGTTTCTCACAATTAAGTCTTATCTGCTTACATCTGAAGGCTAGCAGTGTTTTCCTGTTGACTTTTTTTTTTATTACTTTCTAGGCATGTGTTTGCTAGTAAGGCACACCACATGCTGAGGTTCACAGCTGTTTAGCAATTTTAGATCTGCATCTCTGCTATGCAGTCCAGTTAGTTTGTTCTCTGCAGTGGTGAGTGCAGATGAGAACAACAGGGGTTTGGTTTAGTAGATCTCCTGCATCAGTTCTTGAAGTGCAGGAAGGACAGCCCCATTCCCAGGGAGAAGGAGTGCAGTGACTCAGGGCTCTGCCTCTTTGGGTTCTGGTTGTGGTAATTAACACAAACAGCGGGAAATCATTCAAAGCATGTAAGATTGAAGGCTGTTACTACAGGTCTGGAAACCTTGGAGTTAGATTATTTGAGGAGCAGTTGCATAGAATTCCATTTTACCCATAATCTAGGTTTTGAGTTATTGTAAAAATTACTTTTTTTCCCCAGTCTTCTATATTAGAATTTCTAGTTTTAAAAGAAACTAAACTGTGGTTCCAAAGATACCCTTTTTGAGATCTTTATTCTAGCTTCATAACTTTTCTGTGTATTGTAAACTATACAGATAAATAACTTTAATCTGTTACTAATGGAATTCTTTTATCTGCAGTTGTGGGTTTTGGAGTATTTTTTTCTGTCTTACAGGAACTTACCACTGGCTATTGCAGTGTCTATGCCAATTGTGACTGTTATCTATATTATGACCAACATAGCTTACTATACAGTACTGGATTCTCAAGATGTTCTCTCCAGTGATGCTGTGGCAGTGGTAAGTTGACCATGTGGCATTTTGATACATTATTAACTTTGCACCTTTTAGACATGCATTTCATTTTAAGGGGCAAAACAGGAATAATCCCTAGTTTATTTTAGTACGTAACTGAATACAGGAGGACAGAAGGAGTCCTCAAAAATAATTTAATTTTAAATAGGAAAGCAGTTAATAAAAGCATGTCTAATAATCAGATACATTATCAGATTTAGTGAAAGGGGCACAGATGCATCTTATTAGTGTACTTTGCAAAGTTTCTAATTAGACTTGTGCACATTGAGCTAATTGTAAATTAAGAGTCTAATTTACTAATTGTAAATTAGTGCATGATTGTGTTCCTTGTGCTGCTGTATTCCAATCGTGGCGCAGTGTTGCTCTGAGCTGTTCGTGAGTCAAAGCTTATCTGTAAACGGATGTGTGGCAGCTCAGCCGTGACGGTTTCCATTTGTATCTCTCTCCTCTTCAGTAACTTACATCACTTCCTTCCCAACACTATTCATTACAAAAACTTACAACAACATTTTCAAATTCATTATTTTTGTATATGGAAGGAAATTGGAATCCAATTAAAATACATAAACTTTTTAAAGTAAAAGCTGGTAGAAACATGTTTTATACTTAAGCTAATAATGAAACAAAAGTAAAGGATTAGGTTTTTCTTTTGCCCTATAACTAGTGAATTATTTGGATAGTTCTAGTTACTACAGCCTTTAAAATTGAGACTTGGGAAAATTTAATCTTCTTTTTGGCTGTGTAAATTGGAGGAAAAGAAATAATACCCTGCCTCTCTTTCAGATTTCCAATTGGCTTCTAAAATATAAGTAGTAGTGGACAGAGTTTTAAATACATCAAAATTAAGGAAGTATTTACCCTGTTCCCACAGAGGATTATTATGATTAAAAACTGACTTAGCAAACCAGGAAATTCTTGTTTCAGATGGTTCTGGAAAAGCACTGACTTGACTTTATTTCAGACTTCAGAAATACTTATATTTAGTGTAAGATTTATAAATAGTTTATGGTAAATGTGGGCTGTAATTTGTTATTTCAAATGGAGTTACACAAATGTTTATTTCAATATGTATTGAAAGTAAATAAACTTTAATTCTTTACCTCTTTTTTAGCAGGAATATGCAAATACAAAATAGTAATGAAATATATTGTGAAAAACTTCCTAAACCATTTCATAATGAGACAAAACAAGGACAGAAAATATTAATTTTTGAATAAATACATGCTAAGGGGTAATTTATTTCTGTTGTAGGTTGTAGTATCCCATATAAAGTACCCTCCAGTGACTGATAATGGGATTATTAATACTTGTCTATAGTCACTGAGTCCAGACAAATCTAAAAGTCAGTACACAGTCCCCTATCTGCCCTGATTTCTATAAAGGAGCACAGTTTTTTCTCTGACAAAATCTGGACAATACACTGCTTTGACAGCAATGAAATTCTCCAATCCAGCCTATCCCCTAAGTGTATTCTGTGCCTGCTCTTGTGCTGCCCCTTGTCCTCACAGAGGTTTATTCAGCTGTTTGGTGAATGGGATCAGGAAAACTGCTCTGCCCTGGGAGACTGGGGAGTGATTCCCTGTGGATGTGCCCAGTCCTTGTGCCTGAACACAGCAAGTGACAGCATTGCAGCAGTGATTGGTGGCCAGATAAAGGCAGGGTGGTGAATGCCTGAACCTTACTGCACATGTGAAACCCAGGCCTAAATTTTTATGATTTTATACACTTCATTTAGTTGCTCTTTGACATTGTTTTTTGCTAAAAGTGAGTATATATTTATCTTTGAGTGCATGTATACATTTATGTATATATACATGCTGTGCAATTTTACATGAAATTGTAATATTCAGAACTGGACAGATCAGGTTTCCCTCTCTAGTATAAGATGTGTCCAAACATGGAGGAGAAAAAAGGACAGCTTAAAAATGGTATAAAGTCCTTCATCAATCTACTTTCATGCAGAGCTATTTAGTGACCAGGGAAAGATGGAAAAAATGTCTGTGAGTTCCAGAATTATTTTAGACTTTTTACTTCTTGGGCTAATTTTAATAGAACTTAACTGAATGAATGACTTTGGAAATCTAAAACCATAATTTTTCACTCAGGTTTGTCACATACCTGAACTTAAAAGTCTAACTAATGTTTTACCTAAAGGCATTTTTGCTGAGATGTCTCATCAGCTGGCAAACAATGCTCCTCTGATTGCTGCTACTAACATCCCTTTTAGGATTATAAGGTGAAAGTCCAGCTGAAGTTCAATACTTAACAAATGAGATATTGAAGATTCCTTTTAATTGCTGATATGAGCAGTTGCCCAGTTTTATGGAACCAATTTCAAAATGTCTACTTAGACATTAGGAAATGGTGTGGGGCTCTGGAAGGATGTCTGTAGAATGGAAGAGTTGACACTGAGAATCTGATGTGTGCATGATACGTACTTTGCACTATTCTGTGTGGTTGGGCTGCAGTAGGGGAGTGCAGCAGGTGTGCTCTTTTAGTTCATCCTACAGTTTAAAAAGGGGAGCTCCTTTTAGTGCTGAAGCTAGACAATGGGAACCAAAAAGTAGCAAGTGGCAGTAATTTTGAGAATTGCTTCAAAAGTGCACTTGCAATTCAAGTTGAAATACTTAATTCAGGGAGAAAAAGGAGCTTAATGACTCCATTTGAATCCCCTTCTATAATACAAAAATGTAAAAATCTTTATGGTGAAATTTCTCTGGGTGGTAGAAGAGTTTTATCCTCAATGGAATCTTTAAGAAGACTTAGGGCATTGTATTCAGTGGATGAATGAAGAAAGGAGGTGGGAATTAAGCTATTAAAAAAATTAATCTGATGAAAATGAGCCACTTTCATCTGCTCATATATTCTACATGTGACACAAGATACAGATTACTTATTGCCCTTTATGTAGTTGGTGGAAGTTGGTGTAGGGTGAAAATTACATTAATGACTTTTTGAAGAAACATGGTACTAATATTGCTGCATTTTAGAGTCTTTTTAGTAGTAAAGCAGCAGTTACATTTAATCTTTCCTTGTTGTTATTTTGGTAAGGAATGGAGTAGCTTTCTCCTTTTCAGTGAAGAGGCTTTGAGCTGTAAAGGGGTGGGGTGAAGCTATTTTTGGTTTCTGAATGGACTGAAAGTTCTGAGTAAAGGAAGTATGAGTGTGTCTTTCCACATCGCCTTGTGTGCTGTTTTTCTTGGTGTCTGTGAGGCAAAAGAAATCATACCAAGGAATTACATGGGGAAAAAATGATAAAATATCTTCCTTTTATGTCACTATTGGCTTCATTGTGGTATAGTCCCGGTGCTGGGGCTAAGAAACTGACTTTTTATTGAAGAAATTTAAGTAATACAGCAGCAGCTAGCTTAAAAGTTCTGCAGATGCTCTTCAGATGGTTGCTGATCATCAAATCACTCACTTTTTCAATGATTCCTGTCAGAGTTTCACAGTTGACCTCTGTTTTACCTCCTTACGCAAACCATCACAGCCTTTGCTATTAAGTTTTATGCATAGGAAAGTTACTCTGTAGCACAAACACAAAGAAAAGCAGACTTTTTTTCCTCACCTTTCAATGTCGCTGAACAACTTTTTTTTTTGTTGTTTGAGACTACTATGGTGTTTTTTGTTTGTGAAGGTGCCAGCTGACTGCACAAGCACTTTCTGGGCTGTTTTATCTGCTAACACGAAACATAATGGCTGCCAGCGCACAGCTTGTTGCCTGCTTGCTGTGTTTGGTCCTGTCTCTGGTTTTTGATTGAGTTCATACAATAGGTGATATTTGGCAGCTTACTTTTACTTGGAAGAGCTAATAGTGTTTGAAGCAAACAATTGGTAGTCCTGCATAGCCAGCTGTCATCTTTCTTGGAGCTGTACAGCTTTGTCGGTAAACTGGGGATAAAGAGAACAACTTGAGTTGCATCTTTGAATACCATCTTGTGAGTCCAGTGTAGATCAATCAATTTACTCTGGTGCTCTTGTATTCTAGAGCAGACTTGCTTTGCTTTGCCATGCTCCCTCAGTGAACTGGAATGTGGGAGACTGTGTGTTCTGCTGTTTTATTCTTCTTTGGTGTATAGTCTAATAAATGTTGAGTCTCTTTTTTCTGACTGAATTCAGACAGAAATTTTTAAGTTCTTCTTAGATGTTTTGGATATTACTTCCTTCATTGACTTCACTGGCTTCTTTTCTGAAGAGGAAAATCTGCTTGTCCTTCGCCATCAGTGTCATGTTCCTGTTCTTTGCTTGCACTGGCACTTCCCAGTAAGGTTTCTTTGGATGAAGTGCACATTCCGTACCTTACAACGAAGAACTCTTCATGAGGAGCAGGCAATTGCCTTTAGAGGCAGAGCTGTTCAGTAAGTCACTTGGCTTCTTTCTAGGAGCTGACTGTAATTCACTGCCAGCACAGCACTCTTGATGCCAGTTACATGGAAGTTCTCTGGCTTTGGAGTCCAAGCTGAAAAGCTGAGCTGAACTTAAAAGAGTGCTATGTAATATTTTCAATATGAGATATGTAAGAGACTTGGAGAACACTGAACCCTTGTGCTACAGCTAGCTGTTAGAAATGCTAAGAAACAGAATAAACACCTGAGAAGGTTTGGGTCAAATATCTTCAGCACCTCCATGAAAATATAAATGGAACTGTTTTACTGTTGGAGCTCACATTGGAAATTTTACTATGGGATGTACAGAAGAGACATCTTAAATGCAGTAGGAATGAAATATTTTAATGCAGCAGAGTAGTACTAGTTTCTCTTACCTGAGATTGTATTCAGTGACCTAAAAATGAAGTGGGAATTTTATACTGGACCTTGCAGTGCATGGGTACCTTCTTCTCTTAATAAAGGCATTGCCAATAATAAAAGGAGAGAATTATGTCTGTTTAAGTGGTATTGATCAACAGCATGGTGATTGAAACGAGAATTACAGGAAACATGAACATTTAAATTACTTTCTTTTGCACCTTTACGATTTTCTGACTCTTTTCGGTTGATGTGCACTCTTTCTTTAATATATGTGACATTAAATCTAATTTGGTCAATGGGGAGAGATGTCATACAGTATCCTGACAATGTAATCTATGGCAGTGGGAGAAAACTTCTTCTCAGGGGCTTTTTTTGTATGTGCAGCTTCCTGACTGCCATAAATCAGAGTTTGCTTCTGTTAGGAAATAGCACCTTAGAGGCCTCAGAAGCTCAGAATTGAGAAAACATACTGTAGTTCTGACTGCCAGATCTTCCTGTAATGTGTGAATGTATTTATACTTTGCCACAAGAGAAATGTCAAAGTAGAATTAATTGTTCTTCCCAAACACCACTCAGATTGTTCATATATATATAAATCCCCCTACTGCTCTGTATGGTTTTCAGGATAAGATGTTATAGAGCTGAGCCTAGAAAAGCTCCTGGGCAATAGGATCTTGAAAGGAGTTACATGAACAGGCTCTGTAGATGCCTTTTAAACTTTTCTAACAGAAACACCTCATAATCTCTGGGTATTTTTTTGGTATAAGTTTCTTATTCATGTTAGACTACATTCTCCTTTTATTGATCCCTCCAATCAAGGCTGTTTAGTGCTTTGCCAGCCTAACGTGCTTGTAGCTCCATACACTCTAACTGTAGTCTGACATTTCTTGTGTGACTCTAAGTGCACTTCTTGTGTGCAGCTAAGTGTGATGAAACAGTTCTCATCTTGTGATTTGTAACATGGATGTGAGTCTTGCTACTCATCTGTATGCCTGAATTACTGAGTGTGAGGCAGTATCCTGTGTATTTTGTTGTGGCAGCTCTTGATGTGGGGGATTTCTGCTGCTTTTAGTTCAGCCTGTTTGTATAGAACTGTTGTTTGGACCTTTAAATGGACAAAAAAGTGTTCTTGTAAACTATTCACAAGTTACCAGCTGATGATCATAAGATCAAACTAACCCGAGATAAAAATAAAATTTATTTAAATCAGTCATTCATTACTTGAAACAAAGCTGTATTCAGTTTTTGACCATTCTTCTGGGAGTAATGTAACATTTTAGTCATAATGAAATAAGGGCAGTTCAGCTGAGAAGTGCATGGCTGGAAGCCTCTTCCTTCATTATTATTCCCTGATGATGATTTAAAGAAAAAAATCAAAACTAAGGGGAACAATTCCAGGTGCATACCCTACATTGTGCATGTATCTTTGTATACCTTACATATCCAGTGGATGGGAGGGCATAAAATAACTTTATCTATAATTGAAAGTGTTGTATCAGCCCCTGAATTTTCTGTTTCCAAGCTGTTAGAAGCAGTTATAGTTCAAGTCAGGACTACAGGACTTGTCAGACAATAGCAGAGATGACAATTTAATCTCTTAATCCTTCTTGCTCTTTAGACTTTCTCAGAAGAGTCCTGAGATGATATTCATCCCCATAGTGGTGGCTTTCTCCTGTTATGGTGGACTAAATGTTTCTACTTATAGCTGCCTCCAGGTAGGCTCCTGTGTCATCCTCCACATGCCTTTGTGAATGCTCCATTTTTCCCCACATTGCCAGCTCATTTGTTTCTAAATGCACTTCACAACTCCCAGAAGTACTGGTAATTAAAGTGGAATTGGTGAAGAGCTTGGCTCAGAGCCCAGGCCTGGCTCATTTGTGGAGGATCCGTGATTGTACAATTGTGGTTTTAGCGGAAAGCAGCCACTAACTCTTCTCCCTTCTCCCCCGCTTCCTTTCTTGGTACCGTGCATTCAGTGTGTGCTCTTGATAACTTGATTGCAAGTTGTACTTTTTCTCTGCCCTGCCTTCTTACGCAAAATAATCCTCTGATATGCACACAGTGAATGTTTATTGCGGCTGCTTTTACTTACACTTCGGTAGCTCTTTCAGCAAGAAACACTGTGGAAATCTTTGGGTTTGTCTTCATTCACAAGAGACTATAGCTGAGCTTCAGAGAAGACTTTTCTTGGCATCTGTTGAGAGTAGAACATTGAAGGATTTATAAATTTGTACTCAAGTGTCTGAGTAGTAGTAATGAACTTGGCTGGTTTTTGTCATAAATGAGGGTGAGACCCTGTCAGAAAACACCTGCATAAGGGCAGGTGGGTCTTTACATGTTATGTTAAACTGGTAAATATCACTAGAAAGATTAGCCAAACTTTGGTATCTTTCAGCTTTGTTTTGCTGAAAGATCATTTTGCAAGCAGATCTACTTTGCAAACCAAGCTGAACTTTTTTTAGGTGATTCTCAATTAAAATACTCTTTTGCATTACCTCACTTAGGGAAAAGTTTAGCTCTTGAAGTTTCTCCACCCTTTGCTCTATCAGGAATCCCAACTACAGCATTAGAAAGTACATTAGAAATGACAGTGTTTGGTAGAGGTTGTCACTACATTGCTCTCTCTTTTGAAGAGTCTGACTTGTACAGATTTAGGGAAATTACTTATTTAGGCTTTGAGCTGGGGCAATAGTTATTATAGAACATCCAAAATACATTGGATCAGTAGCATTTTGATCTGTATATAGTTTGTGTTTCTTACTGCTCATATGAATGATTGTTGTTTTCCAAGACATATGAAACAACGTTAGCATATCTTAGAATAATTGGACATACATTACAGGATGGAAATAACCTTTGAATTAGTCCTGAACCTGTCATTCACACTGGCCCATTACCAGATGTTCCAAAAGGAAATGGAAAATGCTTGCAAAGAACATCCTTTATTAGCTAATTTGCATCCTTCAGTATAAGATTACGTTAATCAGTTTTCTCTCTCTTCCTTAGCTTCAGCTGTTAATATTACTTATCTAAATGCTTATCCTTTAGGCAACTAAACATCTGAATTCTCTAACATTTTGTTCTGTATCTTAACTTTATATATTAAAACAAAAAAATCCTGTTTTTTAGGAGTTTTAAATTTGGTGTTTAATAATTTTAGTTGCTGTTTGGCTTCAGAAATCAGCAGTCCAGGTTTAAGTATTCCTTTAAAATATTACAACAATTGCCTATTAGAATTTTCGTCTTGTCTTCATTCTTGTTCTGGAGGAGTTGTCTTAATTCATTGACTGGATTATAATAAATTCTGCTTCAGGAGACTGGGTTTCTCAGAGCTACATTTAGATGCAGTAAGGATCTGAGAGAAGCACTTTGAGTTCTAGTAATTATTTTTCTTGAGCAGCAGAAATCTTTTAGATACAATAATGTCAATTATTAGTTGCAGTTTCAATTGGCAGAAAAGGAGTATATAGAACCCATTTCTTATGACATGGCCTTCTGCTGAATTGATGATCTGATTTCAGGATGAAGTAGAATATGGGAGTAGTTCCTTTATACTTTTCTCATGTCGTATTTTATAATATCTATAGGAATCTGTGTGCATTTTTCCACCCCTGTGTTGAAGCTCCATTTTGAGGGAAGCTCTGCTAAGAGAGATAAACTAAAAGAGCTCAGGAAGAGAAGTGCCTTTCTGAGAACCAGGGTGACACAGTTGGTGCATTGACTTTGAACCTTCAGGCAAGGTTTCCATGGAAGTGATTATGTGGTTTGGCATTGTCCTTTAGCAGCAGGAAATCCTGTCTGCCTTTGAGGCTCAACTAAATTACACAAAAGAGAGGAATACATTTTGCTTTTTAGCATTAATGGTGGTACGCAGCAGAGTTGGATTCTAAGCTATAATCTGGATAATGTGCTGGACAAAGCACTTTATCAGTGCAGCAAAGAAAAGGAAATTTTAGCTGGCCAAGCTTTGGTTTATGTCAGTGAATTTCTCAGCATCTTGTGGTTTAGAGAATGACGTTATATTTTTGTCTCATGAAAATCAAACACATATAAAAAACCCCCAAACCAACTATATTGTCATTTAGGCTTTTTTGACCTACAAAAACATTAAGAAGACAGATCATAATGCACTGCTCTTGATGATCTTGTTCCTGGAGTAATTAAAATTTGACCAGTTTTAAATCTAGATAACTTTATGTGGTACAGATAAAGGCCAGTTCTAGATGTTAATCACCTTTGAGCTCGCTAACTCATAAATGTTACGATGAAGACCAGTGCTTTGAAGGGGAGGTCGAGGGTGAGGTGTTTCAAAATACTAAAATACTAAAAATGGAAGAAAATTTTTATAATAGACAAACCTGGAGAAAGCTGAAATACTACATATGCTTTTTATGTTTGAGTATCTTGAAATTGATGAAGCAGGAGAGAGGTAAGAAAGATTTAGAGAAAGGTTCATAAAAAGGTTTAGATTACTGCTACTTGCTAAGGTGTAAAATGTTCAAATCTTTAGTGTTTGTTTGAAATCTACTTATACGTGAGTATGTACCTTTCTGTTTCCATAAATAGTGACTTCATGCTGTCTAATGTAGACATGGTTCTTTTGCTACCATGATTGTTAGTTTGCTTCTGTAAAAGAAATCATGGAAGTGACGTAGTTATCAGTAGATAGAATTGGGATAGGTAGGAAGGCTTCTACCCATGTCCTCTGATCACAGCACAAGGGGGTTTCTGCCTAGCTTCACATGATTGCAAATGTCCAGATATGTACAATGCTCAGACCAAGATGGGAGTTAGAATACCTATGAGTCTTCATTTATTAAATTTCTTCATTTTTCACATGTTGTCTGATATTCTAAATCTCCCTCCCTTTTTTTCTCCATCCAGGAGGCTGAACAGAATAGGCCAGGACAGTATATTGCAAATTATTAGCTATTCTTGTTATAGATCCCAGATCACTGGCAATCAGTGGCTCTAGCCATTTACTGTGAAACTTTGATGCTCCTGACTTCTTGGTTTCAGAGCTCTACCATGGACAGTCACCACAGTTGCTTGCAGTATTGTCTAGCAACATTAACAAATGACTGCTGATAAGATCACTTGCTCTGTCATTTGCCAAGTTGTGAGAGTAGAGCCCTGAGGACCTGGTGGTGGAGATAAAGGAAAAGAAGATGTTGCTTAGGACATTGCAAAAGAAGGAAAATAAAGTAGATTCCTAGCATAATGTCTGTAAACAGTAGGTGAGATGTTGGCTGTGTTTATTCACTGCAATATGGCACTTCTCTGGTTAGGTAATATTTTCAGTAATCCAAAGAATGTTCATTTGAGTTCTGTAGGTCAGTTAGATAAAAAATATTAGGATTGGTGAGAAAATTCTCAAAGCGTTTTGTTTTCCTTTGTGAGCATTATTTTTGTAAGCAGAAAATATGACTTCAAATGCTTGGCTAAAGAAGTTTGTGCTTATTTAGAATCCATAAATAAATAGGAAAGCTGTGTGATTCTTTTTGCTGCATTATGGACTGTCGTTACTATATTGCTACTTTTCCATACAAATGTATTACAAAAGCTCTGATGTAATTGTTTTACGTATTCTTCTTTGCAGATATTTTCATGTTTCCTTTTCTTTTCCCTTTCGTCAGACATTTGCTGATCGGGTATTTGGTATGTTCAGCTGGACAATTCCCATTGCTGTAGCCTTTTCTTGTTTTGGTGGACTTAATGCTTCAATTCTAGCATCATCAAGGTAGTAGTGCATCTCTCTTTCAGTTTGATAAATATTCATAAGTCTTTTTACATGTTACTCTTAAGGCTGATCTATTATGAGAATGGCAAAAATACTTCTGTAACTGAACCTGTAAGGAATAACCACAGTAAAACAACAGATCTAAATAAACCTCTGTGTGTACATACACCCTTAACAGTGCCTTGCTTCCCCCCACAGTATCCATGAGTGAATGCAGTGCACAATTAAAGGTCAAATTAATTTTGTCTGTGTGGTGAGTCCTCAGGCCTTCTGATTATTTGCATTACCTACCATTTTACTTGATAGAATAATTCTAGCAAGTTCTCGTTTTCAATTGTATTTACCTAAGACTTGCTGACCTTTTTAAAATCAGTATTTTAAAACTCTGTACTTGGAAAAACCCTAAAAAACTTGCTACTGCTACAAAGCTGCAATCAGAAAGCTTAGGGTTACAGTGTAGAGCACTGATGGTGGATGTAACTAGAAAAAGTTTAAATAGATTTATTCAGGCACTTTAAGATTCTTCCTGTCTATTGAATAAATTTGCAATGCCTCTGCATTGATAAGAAATTATTTGGTGAAGTAGTCAATATAGAACAGTTGGTAGTAAAATTATGTGTGTTTGTTTATTGAGCATGTGGTTGAGTGAAATCATTTTAGGGACCTGGCAATCTCTTTTGGTTGGCATTGAAAACTATTCTTCCATAAGCTGGAATATTTTCAGTGCTAGCTTTTAGAATTTTTTGAAATAGAAATTTGTTTCAATTACTGTAGGTGTTGTCTATTTTACCCGTGATATTTTTAAAAAAGGGTGTTACCAGCATGTTTCTAAAAGCTTATATATCATTCAATGGTTGTTGTACAGTACATCTTTACAAGAAGGGTTAAATCCAGGTTCCAGTTTAAAGGGTAGAAATTCAGTGGTGTAAATATTTATTTTGACTGGTGTTATTCTTCGATTTTCTGTAATATATTCTCTTTTGTCTGTGATCTCAACATGTGTTTTCTTACTGTTTTTTTTTCAGGCTATTTTTTGTGGGATCTCGGGAAGGTCACCTTCCTGATCTGCTGTCTATGATCCACATAGAGAGGTTCACACCTATGCCAGCACTGCTCTTCAATGCAAGTTGTTTTTGCTTTTCTTTTCATCTGATTAGATGGGACACACAGCACAGTTTTCCTCAAAATGGAGCTTCAGCACAGGGATAGAAAAATGTACACAAATATATATGTATAAAAAATAACGTGAGAAAAGTATAAAAGAAGTAATCCATGTATGTATTCTATTTCATTATGAAATCAGAACATCAATTTAACACATGCCATAAGAAGTGTGTTCTGTATAGCATGGATTACCGTGGATTGCATTTTCAGCCAATTGAAACTGCAACTAATAATTAACATTATTGTATGTAAAGGATTTCTGCTGCTCAAGAATAAATAACTACTAGAACCCAAAGTGCTTTTCTCAGATCCTTATGCAGCTCTGGGGAACCCAGTCCCCTGAAGCAGAATGTAATTTATTATGATTAAGTCAATGAACTAAGAGAACTACTTCAGAACAAGAATATAAATTATTTAAAGAAAAACTTTAAAAAATTCACAAGAGACAACTTCAAATATGCTGTCATCAAGGTGATTGCTGAGAGAGTGATGTTTTGACACATAAAATTATGCCAAACACCGAGGAGTATAAGGTGTTACTTAAAGGCAGAAAGTAGTAAAACAGTTAGTTTCAATCTTTCGGTTTTAGATTCTCACTCCTGTTTTTTTCTGACAGTGTTTTATGACCCTTATTTACCTAGCTGTGGAAGATGTCTTCCAGCTTATTAATTACTTCAGCTTCAGTTACTGGTTTTTTGTTGGTCTGTCTATTGCTGGGCAGTTATATCTACGTTGGAAAGAACCAGATCGGCCCAGACCTCTTAAGGTAATACTTATTACACAATTGTTTAAAATCCCTGCCTTCCATATAATAAAAAAGTACTGTCTAAAATCTGGGCCATACATGTAAAGTCAGGAGATAAACATGGTTTCCATTTGATGTTGTACCCTGAAAGTTGCTTGCCTGCTAGGTAAGAATAACAGATTGTTGCAACAGTATATTATTATATGCTATTTAATCAGTTTCCCTTCTGTCTGCCCACTGGAGAATGTCTCAATAGGCTAACATCGTTAGCCTTTTATCTTGCAGTAGAAATCTCTTGGTATGCTCAAGTTAAGTAACTCTGTCTGTGGACCAAATTTAGCTCCTGTGATATCTGATCCTCTAATGACCTCTCATACTTTAAGTTGATACTCTACTCAAAAAAGTCAGTAATTCTTGTTTCCCAAGTTTTACTGGTTTTGTCTAAAAACACTGCATGCCACTATGCACTTTCTTTCAGCACAGCAGAGTTACCATACTTCATTACTTCTGCAATTTTTAGCAACAGTTCTGTTAAAAACAATTCTGCTATTTGCATACAGTCCTAAATGGCCAGATATATGAGAGGAAGAGCAGATAATTTCACAAAGTGGGTTTCAGAGAGAAAAGTCTGTATCATAATGTTTGTAACTGTAGACAATGAATATTTCATTTACACTGTGTTCTTTCTGTCTGCAGCTGAGTCTGGCTTTCCCAATAATATTCTGTATATGCACAGTATTTCTGGTGGTAGTGCCACTCTATAGTGACTTTGTAAATTCAATGATTGGAGTTGGCATTGCTTTATCTGGAATTCCATTCTTTTTTTTGGGAGTCTATTTACCTGCATCAAGGAGACCTCAATTTATTAACAAGATTATGGGTAAGTTTCTTTGTTCACTGGAGATTTTATTAGGAAAGAGGAAGAGTAAAGAGGTGACTCTCGGTGTGTTGATGGAAAGGGTTGTGGTGGGCTGACCCCAGCTGAGCACCCACGGAGCTGCTGGCTCACCAGCACCCCCAGCAGCACTAGGGACAGAACAGGAAGAACAAAGGTGGGAAAACCTGTTGGTCAAGTAAAAGACAGTTTAGCAAGTGAAGAGGAGAAAAACCCTGCTGCTGCAAGAGCAATCAATCCCACATCTCACAGGCAGTGCAGGGTGCAGCCAGTCTCCAAGCAACAGCTGTATACGGAAAGACACTCCCACAGGCAAACACTTCTTGCTCTGCCCTTTTCTATTGCTGATCATTGCATCATACAGCATGAAATAGCCCCTTGCATAGTTAGGGTGAGCTATTCTGGCCATCTTCCTGCCAAACTTCCTGTTCTTCCCTCCCTGCTGGCTACAGGAAGAGCAGGGTGTAAGAGGAAAGCAAGCAAGCTGTGATACTGTGCAAATACTGTTCAGCAATAGGCAAAACATCAGGAAAAGTCTTTATTTTAACCAAGGTTCATGACTGTAAAAAGTCTGAACATTCTTGGTAGCACAAACTGTCCAGCTTTGCTGAATCAGTTATTTGAAGATGCATAGATTTTATGTCAGTAACAGATGGAATTTTGCCTTCTGTTGAATTACAGCAGTTAAATTACACATTTTTCTCCAGTAGTGCACTCTTGCTGTGGTTACTATGTGAGACAAGCATGATGAGGGATGTGGCAAGAAAGGTTTATAGCATAATGTTACCCTGAAAACAGGGTGTCGTGCTGCAGCAGTAGCATATATGTAAATGCTTAGTTATCTCGTAACTTTCCCTGTGTGCTATTAGTTCTACTTTTTTTATTCCACTAGTTTTACACTCTTAATTATAGAGGAAAAAGATTTTACTTTAAAAAGTTACTTGTCAGGGTGCCTAAGAAGCAAAACATCCTGGGATTTTAACGGAACAGTTTTAAGATACTATCTGTTTACAAAATGAGTGGGAGACAGTTACTGTATTAACTTTCATTGTTTGTTTCCCGAAAGAGAAGTGAGACAGCATTCCTGACAACTTTCATTAGTCATGCACTGTGTAATTAGAGCTGAGATAGATGGCTGTTGTTTTGATCTATCTCCACTTTCCTGTGCAGGTGCCATCACACGAAACATGCAGCTGCTCTGTAACTGTGTTTTAACAGAGATGGACCCAAATGAAGAAAAGAAGTTAGAAATCAAATCCAACTAAAGTTTGAAGCCATTACAAGAAGCAGGAAGAATAAAGCAATTACAAAATCGAAAGGGAAGAGGTAGAACTGGAAGACACAGGAAAACGCTTTTTGGTGGTCTTTCAGAAATGCTGAAAATGTTCTTACTTGCAGATGGATTCCAACGTAGATTATGCCCTTGGGTCATCCTCCTAAACTGTGTTGTGTTTTCAGGACAGGTTTTCACTAGATAATGATTACCTACTCATTACCTACTCACACAAGCTGTGTGTCAGTACTGTTTCTTCTTCAGAATTGGCATGAAAATGGTAAGAGCTTTTGGATCAAATTAGATTTCTGCAGAACCAGGTGGTGGAGTAATGCATTATTACGTTAGACTAAAACCCACTTTGACTCCAAAGACCAAGTCATTTCCAGCTTAATTCTGATGGATGTTTGCACGAAATGATTTGCTGTGCTATCTTAGTTGTTATCTGAAAAGACAACTGGTCATGACAAACTACTTAATTTATCATTAGTTCTGCTCCATTATTTAAAGGCTGAACCAACCTTTCCCCCTTAAAGATAAGATTTTATTCTGTATGCTACGTGGAAATGTATCTGACTGTGGCAAGGATTGAATCAGCAAAGCAACTTGTCACTAAATATTTGATTAACGGTTGATGATTTTTTTCTTTTTAACTTGTTAGTACTTTGTCTATTTCTTCTAAGTTTTATGAAACTTCCAAAATTAAAACGTTGAGTTTGAAGACTGTAAGCATTTGTTTTTGAACTGTTTCAGTGAACACACCTTAGTGGAGTTACCTCAGTAGTCAGAAAATTCCCTTTGTAAATTTCAGTACTGTTCACTAGGAAATGACCATCCAAAACCTCACAGAAACCAGTGTTGCAGCAACTAGATCTTGAAAGCTAACTAGCAGGGAGAAAAACTAGAAATAAAAACAGAAGTAAAAAGTACTATTTAGCAGCACAGACATGCTGATTTGTAGTATTTGTAATTCCAAAGCTGTAAGCCTAAAATCAGGACACTTTTAACACTAAATTTTGGTGCAGCAGAAGGCAACTGTATTGGTTTGAAAACAAACCAGTGGGAGATCACAAGTCAAGACTGAAAGTAAAAATAAGTGAAATAATACAAGGAAAAGCACTGACAAAGTCAGATACAACCTGACACCCTGTTAGGGTGGTGGTAGCAGTCCACCTGAAGTAGTTCAGTTCAAGCGGTAATCCTGTGAAGGTCTGGTCTCCAGCTGAAGGTCCAGTGGTAGCTCTTGTCCTCTGGGAACCCAGTAGACAGGGCTAGCTCAGGCAGTTCCAAGGCCAGGTTATATCCAGGTGGGAACACCTGGCTCCTCCCTCCTGGGCAGAGCATCCCACAATGGGATGAGATAAGTCCATGAGTCATGCAGAGGGGTCCCTGATGGCCCATTGCCTGTCATCCGGGGTGGGTTGTTAGCAGCTGATAACAGCTAACGGCCCACAGCTGGTGGTAATAGAATACTTAAATACATCTATATTGCAACCTAGGACAGCAACAAGAAACCAGCCTGTTTGGCTAGCAAAGTGAGATGTACTTCAAAAACATATATGGAAGTTTTACCTTAGTTCAGAATGTCTACCTCAGTTAACCTGAATTTGGCCACATATAATTTGTGCATTTAAATTGAACTAAATCTTGTAATTACAAGATTATGGCTGAAGCAATACATACTTCAAATGGTGCACCACAGTTGCATCAGTGACTTGAGTAACAGTGGGGATATTTGGATCTTTGCACTGGATATTAACCTTTCTCTGAAACAAACAAAAACAAATATTCTGCCTCCACTACTTTGCCGTTACCAGTCAAAACTGATTGGCCTAAATCACTGCTGCAACCTAGAGTTCATGAATGGTACTGACCAGCTAATAGCTAATCCTATTAGCTGTTTTTTACAGACTCAAGTAGGACAGTGCTGAAATATTTTGTGTCTGAACAGGTACGATGGAATTGTTTTAAGGATGTACAAATGAAAGTTAAAATGGTGACCTGGAATCAGCTGTACCAATTTCTGTGATCTTTAAATGAGTAAAGAAAACTTGGTCAAAAAAAGCTTTTATTTACAATTTAAATGCACACTGTTCAACTCCAACAGTAAAACTACTGGGGAGAGTAATGGACAAGTCAAGGCATTTCATATGATCAAACACTTGTGAAGAAAGTCACTTGACAGGAACAAATGCAGTAGAAACCAGTAGGATAGGTTGCCTTTTTCCAGGACTTCCATTTTCCATCAGGTTAGACACATTGATCTTCTTGTGAAACCTGACACATAAGTCATGACCAGAAGGGCTGCTGCCAACAGTATCTCCAGATATGTGGAGGTACATTTGCTACAGGTATAAACTCTTGGGCATGCAGCTTTGGGGAAAAAAAAATAAAAGGTCCCTTCAGAACCTCAACACGTGCAATGGGCAGAAAATTCTATTTTTAAAGCATACAGCATCTTGTGCTTGGAACAAAATTTGTGTTGTCAAGTGGCCATACTCACACCCAACTGTTTAATATCCACCAGCTGAAGTTGGCTGCTTGGATAGTACGTTCTCCTACAGCAGCGGCAGAATTTCACCTTCAGTATGCATTTCATCTCCAAGAACAGGCTGTTAGTCAGAACCTAAATCTTCCATCTCATCATATCCAAACTCCTGCAAAACCTCCTGTCGGTATTTGTCCCATGGTCTTCTCCTGTAACATTGGTCCTCATCACTGAAGCTCTCTTCAGAGTCTAGAGAAAGCATTAACACTTTTAGGTTATCCCTTCTTTTTACTTAATTATTTAAGTTAATCAGACTAGTTTAAGCTTTTTGAGAAACTAATGAAGTCTGAACAACTTCTGTATGAGGTGAGGTTTGAATTGTGCTTGAAGTACTCGGGGTAGGGACTTAAGAAGGCAGAGGCAGTGTTTCACAAGTGTATGGGCCCAAGTTACAGATTCCTTCTCAAAGCAAGCAAACCTTTGCAACTGTAGTAGCCTCAATTCGACTTCCGTATTTTGTCTTTTCAAAAACACTAGTATCTCTTCTAGTTCCAAGAATAACTCCTCTACACAGATTTCACCATTATAAGAGCAGAATGCTATGCCAGCAGTGCTCAGTTAAGTTGCTTTTTTAGGGATAGCATGTAAAGAGGGGATGTGTACATGCACAGCAAGAAAGCAAACAGCATTTATGACAAGCATACTTTTTTCTCCATCCTCCTCAGGTAAAAATTCATCTTCTTCAGGATAATCATTTCGCCAGTTATTTTCATCATTTTCATCATCTTCATCTTCATATACTTCCTCTGGACCAGGATCATCATTTACCTGCATGTCAACACAAACCATAATGCTGAGTGTCTATATTTATAGTGCATGTTGTGGGTTTTCATCCACCTGTGCAATACTGTACAGATCAGAGAGAGCCACGAGATACTTTTTGATGGCAGGTGTAAAGAATTCTGCAGTGACACAAGGCACACTGCAGAAAAAGTTGAGTTGGCACTGTATTTACCATAACATTTCAAATCGGCTTTAGGTGAAAAATCAGTTAAGTCACACATTTGTATGTTCCACTCCAGCATTTAAATGTTAATGTCTAACTTACTCACTTCAGCAACAGTGTAACAGATCAAGGAAGAGAAAAGAACTAGCTTCAGGTTCCCCATATACAAGTCTATTGTTCACAGGATCTATACAAAACAAGACTAAAGCTTACATTAAACTTCCTAATTCCACAGTGACTGAAGAACAATTTATTACCAAAAAAAATCTCATATGAAGATTAATGTCAAGTCCTCAAATACTGAAAAAGTTGTGTTCCCCCCCCCTTGCTCTTCTTTTCATTCAGTCATATTTACAATTACATTGTAATGGCTGCCTCCCAATTAGAGACGTTAATTATTCCAGTTTACATTTGTGTGCCAAAATTTAATTGGCAGTTTGAAACCAGATGGATTCTTCTCATTACATGAGCACCATCCCTTCCATTTTGTTATATGATTTCCTTGCATCAACAATAACCTGCAGGAACACAGGACTGGCAGTTACAAAAGGCCTAATGCAGAAGTCACAGAGCATACATGTAGTATCTATCTTACAGGACCTTCTTGGCAACTTTTAATGGCAGGACTTAAAGCATCTTTTATTTGTGACCTTTCTATTTAGGGAAGATCGTTTCTTCCACACACTTACCCATTCATATTCTTCTCTATAGGGCTGTACAGAAAGGATATTTTCAATCCAATCAGGGGCTGATGTTTCCTTATAATAGATGTCATAAACATACTCATCTTCTTTTTCACCGTGTTCTTTTTTACCGTTTTCAGAAACATTTAAACGCTCACGGATCATCTCTACTGCATTGCAAAGAATTGTATCGGGATCAGTCTTCTGCTGAGAAAAAAAAAAGAAGGCATATTTCCACTAAAATGATGCAAATTCTTATTTACAGCTAACAGTTTTCTTTGTAGCTAGCCAAGGATGGTACTCTGAAATATGAAACACCTTCCCATTGGACTGCATTGGAACACAAGTTTTAAGACAGCCTGTGCTGTGCAAAGCATTACACCTGCAGCACTGCAGGGAACGTGTGCAGACAGTAGTGTGGGTAATATGCAAACAGGTTACAGTACACAGAGTGTGCAGGAGAAACAATGGAAATGTGACAGGTGAACAGAAAAAGGCTGGCAGGTCCTACAGATACAGTTTTTATTTCCTAACTTTAACACAGAAGAAATTTCATGTGTTCTCCCCCCAATAACTAATTTGCAATGTATTTGCTTCAGTGAACTGCATCTGAAGATCTACACAGGCAACCTTTTGCCCCAGTTTTTCCTTCCTAGAGCTTTTCGTCCAATCCACAGTGGTGTCTCCTGAACTAGTTAGTTCTGAGGAGCAGCTACAGACCTGCTGTTCATTTTCTTTTTAATACTTTGGAGAATGAAGAAGAAGGCTTATTTCTTGCTTTCAACACTTACTGCTAGTTCTAAACAACATAAGAGGGAAATTCTGATACTACCTCAGTTTCGTTTTTTGCAATTAGCAGAGGGATAGGTAACAGTTACCTAACAGAACTCAAATGTCTGTCTGAACCACTTGCTTAATAGAAAGTAAGTATTCATAGTAAAGTTTGATGTCAAAGCCCTGAAATAACCTATAGGAAATGCTGAAGGATGACAGCTAGCTAGGCTTTTCCTGTCCTGGGTAGATGAGAAGACACTGATAATTAGAATTTTTCTTTTCTAGGCAGAGAAGTTAATAAAAAAACCTCAGAGATCCACCTGACAGATGAACAGAGAACTTATACATCAGACCAGGGCAAAGAAAATACAGGGTGGTACAAGCCCTTCCTTAAGCAGCAACTCCACACTGTCTCAACATCAATGCTCTTAGGATCCTCACAAAACATTCCAACTTGCCGATATCTAGCCAAGGCTCCTATTAAATAGTGGAATACTTACAATGCAAGCGAACTCCCACAGCAGTCTGCCCACATGTACCACTCAACAGTGATACCAAGGCACCTGAAGCACACTAAGTTCATTAACTAAGTTCATGGCTGACCTGTGGGTTTGCAGCAGTTATGCTGGAGTCTCCCACCATCTCCTCTTCTTGTACAATATCAAACAGCTGGAATTTCCCACAGCAGTCAGAACTCCGATCTCCAGCACTGCTCTCCTCTGGTGAAGCATCCTCCTGTGCTTCAGAGTCTGACCTGTCCCCATCGAGCGCAGCCTCACCCCGTGTGGCAGG
This sequence comes from Entomyzon cyanotis, assembly GCA_024500445.1. Classification (NCBI taxonomy): domain Eukaryota; kingdom Metazoa; phylum Chordata; class Aves; order Passeriformes; family Meliphagidae; genus Entomyzon; species Entomyzon cyanotis. The sequence continues at coordinate 8,791,427 of JAKEPQ010000743.1, forward strand.
GGCAGCTGTGTCAGCACAGTCGGGCCGATGGCTGGATATCACACGGTAACGGTTCTCCTTCCTTTCCACTTGCCTGGAAGAACGGAGTTCCTGCAGGATTCGCTGGGTGCTTCCCAAAGAGGGGCGCAGGCTTTGAGCTGCCTTGTCTCGTGTGATCGCATCTTTAACGTACTTCTGAACTGGTTCGTTCTGGGAAAAAGGAACAAAAAGGAGGAGGAATATAATGATACCATCAACATAGCAATTCCTTCCTAGAATGGATTAAGAACTGCAGTACCAATAATCCTAACAATATTCAAGTTACCTCTACTGTTGCTTTAAGCAACACAACAATCAAAACATTCTCTTGTTATGAGAGGATGAAAGCAGAAGATACAGAAGTCCTAAGACTATTTCAATTTCATTTTTAAACAACTTTGTGGTACAGAATAACCCTCCAAACAAAAACACATGCCTTTGGAAGACTGTGATGGACCTAAATTTAGGGCATAATAACTTTTCCAGTGTCCCATGAAGACCGTTTCCCAAGACAGACCACTCTTATTCACTATAAAAGGCTGAATGGCAGATGGTAGTTGTCATCCTTGTAGCCTGAGCTTCAACACCTCACACAGCAGTAATTCAGGCTTCACCTACTGCCTGTTCTGTAGTTTCTAAGTGAAGAACAGTCTCCAAGCACAGAAAAGCGAGTGCTGACACAGCCTGTCACGCTGGTCACTGTGTGCTGTGCTCCTGCCCTGCCCGCGGCTGTCACGGCTCAGGAGGAGCCGCCGTGCCCTCGCTTACCGGGGCAGGAGAGCGCTGCCCGGAGCCGGGCTACTCTCCAGACCAGCGCATCCACAGGGGAGCCTGGAACCTCCGCGAGGAGCACCCAGAGCGAGCCGCTGCTCTCCAAACCCCTCCAGGAGCACCGCCCGGCCCACTCCGCCCGGCCCGGCCTGCCCCGGCCCCGCTACCTTGGAGGACACGGTCGCCACCAGCTTGAAGAGGTTGGTCTCCACGGGCTCGGCCCGCCGCCGCTTGCAGGCGAGTAGCAGCGCCTCGGCCGGCTCGGGGCCGCCGCGCTTCCTCTGTACGCGCAGCACGGCCGCGCCCGCCATGGCGCCGCGGAAGGGGCGGGAGCTCAGCACGGCAGCGCCTCGCGGGGCGCGCCGGGCCGGCTCGGGTGAGCGAGGGCGGAGTGCCCGCGGCTCCGGCAGCGCACGCGGTGAGCGGGGAAGGTACGGGCGGCTTGCCCAGGTGCCTGAGGCACTGAGGAAGGGACGAGCCCGCGCTTCTCGGGCCCGCGGCGGTGGTTCCGGGCAGGCGATGGCGGAGAACCTTCTGCCAGCCCTCACGGTAGCTCGTTGCTGAGGCGGGGAAGGGCCGGGCCTGTCCCGTCCCGCCGCGGGGCTTGCAGGTTCACTCTTGGGCAGCGTGTGGGGACTCCGGGAGAGGGGCAGCCGCCGGCCCGACGGGCTTCACCATGGGGAGGTGTTTTTCCATAAGGATTTACTGCTGGGGTGGGTTTTTCTGTGCTGTTCTCAGGGGGTTGGAACTACGTGATCCTCGTTGTCCCCTCTCAGCCTGGGACTAGGCTGTAGATTTTAGCTGAAAACGTCCTTATGAAAAAAGCGTAAAGCAGTCACCGATGCTTCTGGCCAAGGCAGGTGTAGTGGGAAAAATGTACAAGTGTGCAGAGCTGAAGGGATGCCTGTTTACTAAAAGTTTTATGGTTGGCTTGTTTGGTTTTTTTTTCACAGACAGTATTTGGTGTATTATACTGAAGCAAAAGCAGCAAAACTGGACGTAATACATAAATAATACAATACAAATTGAGGTTGATCATGAAGACCTTTTGTGGAAGAGCTAATCCAACCACAGGTTCGATGGAGTGGTTAGAAGAGGGTGAGGACTATGACTACCACCAGGAGATTGCAAGGTATGCTCAAAAAAGTAGCTGCTTGTTCAGTTAAAGACACCAAAAAACGAGCAAATCCAGCTTTTTTTTAATGGCAGTCTGGGGGTCTGTCTTTGTGGAAGTTCCAAGGGCATAAGGTGAACAGATTATAGAATAGTTTAAATGTCAAGGCAGAACTGTCAATGATGTACAAGGCAGAACTGTCAGTGTAGAATTTTGTAAACTATTGTCCAAGTAGTCTCCTTCTAAATTTTTTAATGTTTTCTGTGGAGCTGATACTAATACACTGACTGAGTTGTGGCAAATTGCATTGACTAAATTTCTTCTAAATGCCAGTGCAACAAACAGCCAGTCAGTTATCTGTTCCTGTTTTAGCTTTTTAAGCCCTTCATGTAATAGCCAGAAATGGTGGGAAGATACATTGTATGAAGAATTGGAGACCAAAAAAGTTTAAGTCTTTGTAACAAATGATAGATTGTTAGTAGTCTGTCTTTCATTGGTTTGTATGACTCTACATCTGTCCCAGGTGCTGCTTCACAGCTGTTCATAGTTCTGTGCCTTGGAGGGGATTTGTGCCAGTGGTTCATGAGTTCATTTATATGCTCATGACCAGATCACTGAAATTACATTATCACGTAGATCTGAGAAACACTTCAGATTCTCAAAGAGCATGTCAGTTGTTTATGCATTTATGGGCCATGGGGACCAGTTGCTTTGCAGAATGGAGTATTTTAACTGGAATGGTTTTTGTTGCAGGTCACGCTATGCAGATATGCTTCATGATAAGGACAGAGTAAGTATAGAGGCAAAAATCTTTTGAATGGTGAGAAGAGAGCCGTATCATTTCTCTTGAATAGCTGTCATTGCATGTTATATAGGTTTTTCTGAAAGAATTGCTGATGTTTTTCTTCTCCACAGAATGTGAAATACTACCAAGGTATTCGTGCTGCAGTGAGCAGAGTAAAAGACAGAGGTGAGAAAGCAATTGTGCTGGACATAGGGACTGGCACAGGACTCCTGTCCATGATGGCAGCTTCAGCTGGGGCAGATTTCTGCTATGCAGTCGAGGTGAGCATTTGTTAGGGGTTGCACCTATTCTGCATTTGTGTTCACAGCTGCTTTCTTGGGCAACAGTGCACCATTAGTGGAGTGGGTGCATTTGTTATTTTTGATTGAGCCTCTTATGTGTCAAAGCCACTTGGAAGAAAGTAATTGAAAATGTACAGTACATTTTTTATTTTTAGGACAGTTTCTGTAAATGTACAAATGATGATTTCTAAGTCAAGTTTTCTTGTATTTAATTGTATCTGCTTTTTATCAAAAGTCAAGTATAAAATAGTACTTTAACCAAGTTTTTGAAAAAATACAAATATTTTCTACACTCCTGCTGTTCACAGGTGTTCAAGCCCATGGCAAATGCTGCTGTGAAGATAGTGGAGAAAAACGGTTTTTCTGACAAGGTCAAAGTAATCAACAAGCATTCCACTGAAGTCACAGTTGGCCCAGGTGAGAAAAATAGGCTAGGCTTAAAATAATTGGCAATTACCTGAAAACCATGAAGGAATATGGCTCATTCTTTGTCCATTTTTAATTAAAACAAGCTAATTCTTGTGAAGGGGCTGGAGCAGAAGTCTGAGGGCAGCTGGGGGGGCTCAGCTTGGCAAAGAAGAGGCTCTGGGGAGACCTTATCTCTACAACTGCCTGAACGGAGGTCATAGCCAGGGGAGGGTTGGCCTCCTCTCCCAGGTAACAAGTGACAGGATGAGAAGAAATTGTCTCAAGTTCTGCCAGGGGAAGTTTAGATTGAAGATCAGGAATTTTTTTTTTTTTGCCAGAAAGGGTTGTAAAATGTTGAACAGACTGTCTAGGGAAGGGGTGGAGTCACCATCCCTGGGAGTGTTCAGAAACATTTGGATATGGCACTTGAGGACATGGTTTAGTGGTGAACATGGTGATAGTGCTGGGTTGGTGGTTTGACTTGATGAGTTTTAAGTTCTTTTCCAACTTTAACAGTTCTGTGATACTTTACAGTATAGAAAATAGCACTAGAAATTTAAAGTATTCTAGTAGTATTTCAGTAGTCGTATTTCAAATGGAAAATAATTTTCAGTCTTCAGCAGATTGTCTAAGTTATTAATTACTTACATTTTCAGGATAACATCTTCTTGAAAGACTTACATAAAGACTTAATATTACAGTATTAATGTCTGTCTTTTAGATGGAGATATGCAGTGTCGGGCAAACATCCTGGTAACAGAATTATTTGATACAGAGCTGATAGGAGAAGGAGCTTTACCAACCTATGAACATGCACACAAATACCTTGTACAGGTAAGAAAAAGTGTGCCATATCCGTTTGTAGAAAAATGCTTCTGCCTTTTTTGAAGTCAAGTAGAGATTATGCAGAACTTCAGCTTCTGTATCCCTTGGTAATACACTATCAGCTCTGGTAGTAAATCACAGGCTCTGAAATTCCACCTAGTTGTTTTGTGTTGAAACCAATAACTTGCTGGTTAACAAACATCTTTCAGAAAGGCATCCAGTTCTGACTTGAAGCTCTCCTTAATAACATCTTTGTTCCAAGATGTTTTAAAAAAATTAAATTCTGCTGAATTCACCTCCCAGGCATTGGTTCATTTTTCGTTGTTTGGCTTTTTTTCTATTGTGCTCTTACTACTCCATATATGAAAATATTTCAAACACTGTATTTAAGTTTTTTTTTACATATAATCCATAGGTAAAATTTTAGGCCTTTCTCTTTTGCGTTTTCTAATATCTTCCTTTAATTAAAATATGGATGGCAAGACTTTATTTAGGTTTCTAGGTTTTCTTTCACCAGCTTACATATAAAGACAGTATTACACCATAACTTTGTACTGCACTCCATATATAACTCTAAATTGCAATTAGTCTTTTTTCTGTAAATGTATTGGTTTTGGACTTCATGGTTGGTTCTTAGTTCATAGTGGGATTTTTAGGATAACATGTATGTTTTCTCGTCTTTAAACATGGATACAAAGTTGTCCTTGCATAAATATTTTAGCCATTATTTTTCTTATTTTCTCATTGCAGTCAGCAACTCTCCTCTGTTGTTGATACCTTAGTAGTTTTCTGCCTTGAGAAGCTCAGGTTAGATCTGTTATTTCAGAACGAGAATGGAAATGCAACTTTAACTGAGGCTAGTAAGCTGATAATGTTGTGTGATTAATAAAGTAACCTGGCCTTGCTGAACCACGCTGAACAGGATAGATGCGTGTCTTGTATTTCACCGAGAGAGAAATTGCTTTGGTGTTAAAACGTCTCCAAAATAACTTGTGTTTTAGATTTCAAAGCTCCCAGTCCAACTTTTCTTTAAATGGCTTGCATTTCAACTTACTTAGTTCTCACTCATGTTAATAAGTCAAACTTGTTGAATGTGTTTACCCTTTGTTTTGAACACTCAGGAAGGATGCGAGGCAGTGCCTCACAGGGCAACAGTGTATGTCCAGTTAGTGGAATCCAAAAGAATGTGGTCCTGGAAGAAACTGTTTCCTATTCATGTTGAAGCAGAGGATGGTGAAAAAATTCTTGTTCCTCCTTCAGAAATGGAGAACTGTCCAGGTGTTCCTTCTGTTTGTGATATCCAGCTGAACCAGATGCCTTCAAGTGACTTCACTACCCTTAGTGATGTGGTGACAATGTTCAGGTAAGGCAGACATTGCTTTGTTCAAAACAAAGTTATCCTGTTACACCCTTCGTATAAGCTGTGCATTCAGCATAAGAAGCTGGTGAGAATTTCTGAAGAATGCTAAACTATTTCTTTTTACAATTTTCATGCTTCTCTGCAGTGTGGATTTCAGTAAGCCAGTACAGAGTGCTCCTACCTACTATAGAGTGCAGCTGGAGCCTGTGAAATCTGGCAAGGCACAGATCGTACTTTCCTGGTGGGATATTGACATGGACCCCTCTGGGATGATAAATTGCACAATGGCTCCCTACTGGGTAAAACCCTCTTCTGCTTTGCAGGTAAAATACTGAGCCTTCAGGTACCATTGTCAGATGACTGAGCAACTCTTTTGAGTACTGGCTGGGTTTAAGCAGCTCTGCCTTAAATTGCTTAGGAACTTTGCTAATGTTTAATGTATTGGAAGATACTAAATAAGCAAATTGTAGAAGTTTTAGCTATAGTATGTGCCCATTTTAGGTTTTCTGTAATGTTAAACTTTAATATTTTATGTAAAGCTTAAAGACTGAAGCTGTCTTCCAGATACTGTTACTTCTTTTACTTTCAAGAAGTAAAGATTTCCATATATTTTTCCTTAACTACTGTCTATCCCTGGTTAAAATATTCATCTGTGGTTTGCTTCCATTTGTAGTTCCAAATAAGTGTTATGTTTATGGTAGTATATTTATGCTCCCATTAAGAAAAAAAAGCTGGTGTAGGAAAATGCTGGATTTATATGGATAAAAAAACACTATCACTGTTAAGTCAGATTGCTGTGTTTTTGTGTGAATGTATTTACTAGTAGGGTAAACTTAGAAAAAAGAAGTTACAAAATGATTGATTTCTACACTTACCATGTTTGAGAATAAAATTTGACATTATCAAACTTCGACACACTCAGTTAGCTTAGAATGACTGCTCAACGTGGGATATTTGCAGTGCAAAAACCAGCTTTTTGAAACACAAAATAGTTGTACTGTGGTCAGAGTGAACTAAGTGACCTAATTTTAGGTGCATGAGCCTGTCAGCAATTCAGTCCAGGTTCTAACACAAGTGAACTGTGGAGGTGAAACAGCATTAATAAATGCAAAGCAATTTTGGATTGTTTTTCATTTGGTTGAAATAGAAGCTTGGTTAGTGAGCCAGCCAATGGTCTCAGGCTTATTCTGTTGCAAGAAATCAATATTATTCAATGTGTGATACTGGTCTTTATTTAGCCTTGCTAACTTGAACAAGATTCTTTAAATTAATCATGTGTCTTCAAAGTTGTGCCCATTTTTCCTAATTGATTTCCAGCTATTTGTTTACTTTCCATTTGCTATTTATGAGTGAGTTCCTAAGGTTTTGTATATCAACCCTTTTCAGTGGAGAGATCACTGGATGCAGTGTGTTTATTTTCTTCCAAATGAAGAACCAGTTCTCCAGGGGGAGAAGTTGTTGCTGACTGCCTGTCGTGATGAGTACTCTGTGTGGTATAACTTGCAGAAAGCCAGGTAACAGTCTCTGTGAAAAGGGCTGGTATTTTACTCCAAGCTTGAATATTTGCTGCTCTTAGAGCATCTGCTTTTGTAGAAGAGCAAGATAAGAACCTAAAGACTAGAAAAATTTTAAAGGCTGCTTCATGGACAGTGCACAGGTGGAAAATACACATTAGCATAAAAACACAGTTGGATTGCAAGCTCCTGCCTTGTACCTGGTTGCATTCTCTGACAAAAAAAGCCACTCATGGTTGATGTTGATGAGCTTAGTCATGTTGGTTGTGATAGCAATAGCAACTAACATTTTTTTTAAAACCAGTGCTAGCTTTAAAATGTCTGAATTTGCTGTGCCTTTTTTACTTACGAATCCAAACATATAACTGTTTGCTAAAAGAGTAAAGCCTAAAGTATCCAGTCATCACAGTTAGTGGTTCTTGGTTTTGTCTTTTAAAGAAGATGAGAATTCTTTTTGGCCTCTCTTCATTTGGGAATGCAGAGTTACAAAGTGTCTCTGGAGAACCAGTAATATTGAAAAAGTGCCAGCAGAGTTTGTAGTATTAATACGCACATCAACCAAAATGCATAAATGTGCCTGTTTGCAAAAACACATCACTGATGCTGTAGTTGGTACTTCATTGAAATTTTTTACAGGGAAGAGGAGAATAAAGCACCTGAGGAGGAGCATAAAGCAGATGTTCGTGTGGAGAGTCCTGTCTGTAGGTGTCGTGCTCATCTGCTGTGGAACAGACCCCGCTTTGGGGAGCTGAATGATCAGAACCGAACACACCAATACATCAAGGCCCTGAGGAAAGTGAGTGCTTGTTGCCTCAGGTTTCATTGGCTTCTGTGATGGATTCACATATTGGTTTATTTGCAGTAATTATTTGTGGAATTTGTTTGTCCCCTGCAAAGGTCTTTGCTTGCAAAGTATACTTTTTTCCATCGGCAGATACAAGTTTTATTTCTTTCTGGAAAACTTTGGTGTTACATTTTGAAGTGGTAAGCAGCCGTTTTTGCGTAGAATTTGTAGCAGCTCTGTATGTTTTTTATATGTGGTATTGGTAGTTGAATGAAGACATCCAATACTTGAGCAAACTTTTTCAGACCTAAGCCAAGGGCATTACGTGAGAATGTTTTACATTATTTGATGTGAAAGTGTATCAAATGCAGAAAACTTTTCCCTCTGGAATAAGAATAACAATGACTATTTATTTTCTGTAGGTTATGAAACCAGATAGTGTTTGCCTTTGTATCAGTGATGGCAGTCTGCTGCCTGTGCTGGCTCATTATCTTGGAGCAAAGCAGGTACAGTACTTCATCCCCTTTTTCAGACCGTTGCATTTTAGCTTGGTGTTTTTCTCTCATATAGTTCATTTCCAGCTCATTTTTCAACTGTTCTCAGTGCGTCTTCAAGTGAGGAATAGATTCACATTGTGTTGAAGGGGAGGTTAAATTTATCTCTGGTCAAGCTGAAGTCTAGGAAGATAATAATTACCAGATTTGACATTTACCAGTGTGTAGTTTTGAAGGAAAGTATTGTTCCTTATTCTTCACTGCTTTTTGTTTGCCATCTTGTATCTTGGTGCTTTTGAAACACTCTTGCTATGGACCTAAATGTCTGACAATTCTTTTTTTCATTTTTTATGTTTGCAATTCCATAATTGCATTTATTATCTGATCTTGAGTGGAAGATCCATAAGAGCAAAATAGGAAGCAGTAAGAATACTGGGTCTGTATGTAAATGAGAACTGAGAGCTGCCTGGCTGTCTCACATATATAAATGCTTTTCTTGATGCCATGGACCTCTTTAAACTAAAGTTTGTTACAGTTGAACTGAATATCTGGGAATGTGTTATGTAATATAATTCTGAGGAATGTACCATATTGCTTAACTATTCACCAATTTTGGATAAAAATGAATGTTTTTTCGTACTGCAAAAGGCTTCTGAGCAGTTTGCAGATGATAAAGTCAGGTCATGTTAAGCAGTATTTGCAATTTGGCACACTGGCAATATGCTTGCATTTGTTCAGGAGTAAATGTATGCCTAGAGCAAATGTTGATATGCTGTGTGCAACTTAAAACTGGAAAATAAATATTTGCATTCTGTTGAGGTTTTTTTTTCTTGTGTGGCTGTGAAAACAGCATTATTTAGCCTGTAGTTATTGGGGGTGTTTGGTAGTTAAAAAAGTCCATGATAGTGGGCTGTGGAATAGATGATTGGTTCTTACAAACTGTGGTCACTAGGGCATCAAAATGTTCCTTCTTTCTTCGGTTACATATTCTTTTAATTAAAAACTATGAAGTTAGTTTGACTAACTGTTTTGTATTTTCATTAGGTGTTTACATTAGAAAACTCTGGTGTGTCCTGTTCTGTCATGGAAAAAGTGAGTATTCAGTTTTCTGTTCAAGCTGGATCTCTCCTTGCAGATGTCTCTTGGCTTTTCTGCTTTAGCTGCTGCTCTGCTGCTGCCATTGCCTTGGTGATAAAAGCCAGGCTGTTTGTGAGGATTAGTGAGAACATCCCAAAGCTTGCCTGGCAAGCAGCATCCAGCAGGTCTGTCTTCCAGCTGAGACAAATTGGGAATGCCTGCTCTGCTGTTTGCCTTGGGGAAGGGCACAGAAGGCTCTGCCAGTGGAGTGGAGGCTGTTCAGGAGAGGCAGCTGGTGCCTGAGAAGTGACTGGAAGCAGCTTCCTGAAGTCATCATTTGGCTGTGGCTCCTTTAGTTGACACTGTGGATTTGAAAGAGGTCTGCCTCAGCCTGTGGCTCAAGAGTGCAGAAACAGGAATGGTGGGCAAATGAGGAGCCAAGCCTTTCTCAAAGAGAAGCCAAATGTGCAGTGTATTCATAGTTGAAGTGATTCTTACCCTTCTTGATTATCCCTCTTACATGCTTCAAAGTACAAATGAATGAAGTTGAGGCAACTTGTGTTATTTGCCATTTTATATAGGTAATTGAAAGAATATGGAGGGAGGTGCTTTAGTTCCCTAGGTGTGACATGTTGGATCTATGTGCATGCAGGCCTCAAGAACAGACTTGTATCATCCTCATGAGTTATGGCAGGCAGTTTTGTTAAAATGTCTTCTGGCTTACTGGGTTTTTTTTATAATTTGTTTTCAAAAAATGCTGTTTTGGTATGGGTTTGAGTCTCAACTGTGGCTCTTGACAGTGTGCTGTTTTTTGATTTTAGTTTTTTAAAGCAAATCAACTTGAAGATAAAATTAAAATAATAGAAGCACGTCCTGAGTTGCTGAAGCCTTATCATTTGGAAGATAAAAAGGTATGTTACAGTTGTCCAATATACTGAATTTCAGGGAGTTGGTAGGCAGTAGAGGGTAAACATGAATCTTGCTTTCCTGCTGTTCCATTGTAACCACAGTGTTACATCCCAGTTCATATAAAATGTAATGAGTTAATTGTTCACACCATGTGCCACTGAAACTAAAGGAGACTAAAGACTGTGGGAGGGTTGTTGCTTTGTTTTTGAAAGGATCTGACTTTCCCAGCTTGTTTCCCTGACTTTTCCCTTATTAAAGCAGTTTAACTGGTTTAACTGCACATGTTCTACAAGACTGTAGTTCTTTCACAGGCCACTCAAGAAGATTGCAATCTATCTGGAAATAATAACATACATAAAAGCTTCAGAATTCTATGACTCATTACAAAGCCTTCCAAACTTAAACTGTAACACTTTCTCACAAGCTTTGTTGCTTGAAAATTCAATTTAAAATGTGGTAACTCAACCCACAAAACAATGTCCAGTGTGCTGTACATGCAGTATATAGTGATTAAATCCCTAGGGAGCAGTAGAAGTTTTTATCTAGATGACTTCACTTAATATATTGCACTGGTAGCTATTGGAAGATCTAAACAGCCTGTGTTGTGAGTTGTTGTTCTTCATTATAATGCTGTTTATCTCTTCCTTTCTTTGCCAAGATTTCTGTCCTTGTGGGAGAGCCATTTTTCACTACAAGTTTGTTGCCATGGCATAACCTGTATTTCTGGTATGCCAGGACAGCTGTGAGCACTCACCTTGCCAGCAATGTCACAGTCCTACCTCAGTCTGCTTCTTTGCATATGATGATTGTGGAGTTCCAGGTGAGATTGTTTAGATATTTACACAAATCCACTTAAAACTGGTTTGCCATCAAATCTCTAAGCTACAGCTAAAATTATTTTAGGATTTCCTATTTCCTTTAATAAAGCCAAACAAAATCCTGTTGTCTTTTATAGGACTTATGGAGAATCCGGAGTCCATGTGGCACCTGTGAAGGTTTTGATGTCCAGACTATGGATGATATGATTAAAGTAAGAAAAATAGTTCCAGCATGAGTCTCAGCAAAATGAAAATTCAGTTTGGCTTAATAAAGCATTTAGTGACTGTTGAAAAGCTTGTGTGTTAGGCAGAACACCATTATTTGAGATTCATTTGTATCAGTTTCTAGAGCTGGGCTATTAATATCCATACTTGAGTTAGCCATTGAGATTACTTTTACACTAATTGTGGAGGAGTACAGGCAGTTGTACAGTGGAATTCATCTTGAGGGAGATGAAGATTTCAAGGCATTGTATTTTGAAAGTGCCCATTTCTGTTTCAGGACTGAGGGCCATGCACGTAGGCCATTTTTCCCTGGTGCCTAAGAAGTGCACTCCTGCCCTCTTGCAGCTTTATTGCTTAAATACTCTGGGTTCAGGGCCCGTAATTAACTTGAAAACACAGACTGTTTGCATTTCTATTGTTTTCAGTTAATTTTATTCCTTCCTTTCTTCAGAATTCTCTGAATTTTAGGGAATCCAAGGAAGCAGAACCTCACCCACTGTGGGAATATCCTTGCAAGTCGCTCTCAGACCCACAGGAAGTTTTGACATTTGACTTCACAAAGACTGTACCACAGCACTGTGTCAGCACAGAGGGCTCTGTAAATCTCTTACGGTCAGTTTTCTCACTGCGATAAATAGTTTGTCATCATCCATTTTATGACTCCTATTCAAGCTCTTTATGACACTTAACTGGTGGGAATGTACTTGGCAGTTTTTAATAATGTGACCTAAGGTTGTGGAGGTTGCTCTGACACAAACTTCCTATGGCTATTCACAGTAGGCTACAACAATAATACAATAATATTAGATATTATTAGATTATATAATGTTTAAAAAAATAACATTTTACTACCTGTCACCATGATTTAAAATTTAAGTAGATTAGTTTATCGTTTAGAGAACATAAAACAATATCTGGATGTTTTTAATCTTTATGCTTGTTGCCTATTGCTGAGTTCTTGCAGAAAAAGCTCCTACTTTAGCTTGTCAAATTATTGTTTACTAATTAATAAATTATTATATTTAATAGCTTTAAAATTACTGTGTTAATCGCTTTTAATGTATATACTGTTCTTCCTTCTAACTACAATCCTGGCAATCTTGGTATTTGCCACATCTTCTGAGATACTTTCCACCGTAACTGTGGATTGTACTTAATTCTGTTCACACTTGAAATGCTGTTAAGAATTTAAAAACAAGAAAGTTTTATTTTTTAACTATCTGGAGCTTACATAAACATTGCTGTGTTTCTCATTAAAAAAAATTCAAGCCTTCATAGACTGCAGAGCCATCTGTGTGAGGTCTCTGCCTTTGCAGCAGTTGTGTTTACAGGCAGCATGGTGGCATGACCTCTGCTCCTTGTGGAGCAGGCACTTGAAGTGATACAGTGTGTGTAGTAAATATTTCCTCCTAATTCAGAGTTCATAGAAACTGGGGTCTCTAAAGGAAGTGCTCAGAGTATATCATGTAATTTATGCCATGTTAGTCAGTGCTGGTGAAGTGGCTGTGCTGCTGAGCAGATGCAGTTGTGACATGTTCTCTTCCTTTCCTTTTTTAGATCTCATATCTGCAAATACTTTAAAAGTTGCTGCCCAATTACCAAACCAGTCAGCTGTTCAGCTTTCTTTCAAGGAAAGAAGTTGTTCATGCTTTTATAGCTCTCACTTAAACGCTAGTGCAATGTTTAAGCTGCCAGTATTGTGTGAAGTGACAGGTTTTATCCTGCCTCTCTCCCCAGGAAAGGCAAGAGCCATGGAGCAGTTCTGTGGATGGAGTATCATCTTGCTGCCAATATCTCTGTTAGTACAGGACTGGTGCAGATTTCAAATGAAAAGGTATATCTTTGATCTAATTTATTATGTCAAAGTCTGTAGGATTGTGGTGAGTCTCTGCTACTTGGGTTGTGTATTGCCCCTTGTTACACTGTTTGAGTAGCGTGTAGTGAGAATTAGTAAAAATATCTGATCATGTTTTTGTGGGCAGCAGGGGATACACTTTAAAATGAGAGAGTCTGATTTGCATCCAAGTGCTCCCTAGTTTGAAATCAAGTTCAGAATTTAAATGGGATGCTAGGTCAAAGTAGAGTTTGTTCATACAAATACCTCATCTCAGTTTAAGAAAAACAAAAATTTGGAGGGGAACGAGTGTTTTCAGTATTCTATCATCTCAATATTCTTTGACCAAATCCACTGTTAACTCAGTGACTTCAGTGTGTGGTGTCGCAAATGGTATTTCCAGTTATGTGTGCCGCAGTGGAGTGGATAGCCACGTAAATGGTAACTGTTGATCATTGTGTGCTCAGCTGGGAACAAGAACTCTTACTGCATTGTTACTGTATAGTAATAACATTGTAGATTTTGACTGCTTTCACTTTTTACTCTCTCCTGTAGGGAAGCTGTGAATGGAATCCCCACTGCAAGCAAGCTGTTTATTTCTTCAGTTCTGTTATTGAATCCGAAATTCTGTCAGATCCTACTGCTGTCACATATGCTATAAATTTTGACACAAAGACAGGAGAAATTGCCATGGATTTTAAGCTGTTATAAAATACTTTGCATTTGCTTATACTCCTAAATTATAATAAACATACAGTATTTTCTTTTTGTACAGCAGAGGGTTTTTACTTATTTTGTTCTGAAACATACTTTTAACCTTTTTGTATTTGTTTTCAAAATACAGTTAGTGAGGTAGAGAGGAACCATTTCTTAGGGACAGATATTCTTGTCAGGGTTTATATACATATATGCACATGCTTTAATCATCTGTTTCAGGATTTTACATAGTGTTATGGAGCTACAAAACAGTTGACTCAACAATTACAGCTGCTTATCGTATGGCATATTACTGGATGAGTTCACCAGGTCTCACACTGACGTTAGAGAAAAGTGAGTTAAACATATTTATTTTTAGGCTGTGCTCTTGTCACTGTAACATGGGAAATTATCTCCAGAGTGCACAAAAAGAAATCCCAAGCCAATCTACATATGTATATTAGTACACTTAACAGGGAGAAGGAAACAGCTTAACTGCTCTCAGACTTGTCTAAGTTGTGGCTGGTTCTAAGCTCAAGTGGCCAGTGGGTTAAAGTATGATGCACTGACATTCTGCTTGAGTATTGAGATGCTCCATTCCTGAAGAGCCATTTGCCAAGCAGTGACTAGAATCTGGAAAGCTGTGACTAGAAATTAGAAAACGTACATGTTCAAATTAATTAGAAGTGACAAACTGATGGCAGTCTGACCAGAAACAAAAGAAAAAGAATCATAGTCTATAAAGCCAATCTTTATGAGATGTAATATTCAATACATAATTAAAAATGTGGCTTTAAACTCATTCCATCTGAGGTGTAAATCATACCTGCCAGTTTGGCTAAGTTGTAAGGTGCTCTGCAGTAGCACATGTCCACTACTGAGATTTTCTTCGTTGCTCTCCAGATCACATTGGCAGTAATGGCACTGTGTGAAATGAGTTCTGCTTTAGCTGAACAATTAATTGGTGTATCTGGTTTGTATGTGTGACCTGTTAAGGTCAATGCCCTACCCAAAATCAATGCCCTGCTTTTCCCAAATTATGTCAGCCATCCAAAGGGATAACTGTTACCAAAACTACTCCTGTTTCCTCTGAGCAGCAGCTTTAGCAAAGTGAAAAAAATACCATGAAGAAGCCATGAGGCAGCAGGAGACTTCCCTACTCTGCTTTCCTGGTCACTGTGATGTATCATCCTTGTGAGTAAAGTTTTTTCTTTTCCTAATGGTGTGATCATATTTACAGACTCACAAGCCATCTGAAGTATTCCTAACTTTTTAGGACCATTTTCCTGATGAACAGAAACCCTGCAGCTCTTGCTGAGGCCTGTGAATTTCACTTTTCAAAACTGCACTTTTAAGATGCTTAACTGTAGTCTGTCATTTTTGACTTTGCTGGAATATATAGGCTGCTGCTCATGAAACAGTTGTTTTAATTTTGATACACTGTACCTAGCCCTCAGGAAGTGTGGTGGCAAATCTATTTGTTATGTGTTGTACACAGTACAGTTGTAAAGGGAACAATAATATGGCCAAGCTTTTCAAACAGTGAAGGCTTGGCCCCTTATTTTTTTTAAAAAGGCACAGGCACAGTTGTGCAAGGCTGAAAAAGGCTGGCATTGTACAGCTGCTCTTCTGACTGTGTCCTGTAACTCCTGTGTCTGGCCTGACACAGGAAGCATGAGCTGCTGTTCTTGTTCTGCAGTAGGAATAACTTCTGAAAGTGCATTTAACTGCACAAACCATTCTGGATCCAGCAAAAGAGTATAGTGTTCCAAAGGGAACACAAAACTAATAGCAATATATTAGAATATATATGTTTGAAAAAATAAGATAGGACAAACAACCAAATTCACAGCATTTTACTGTGTAGTATCAGCTTTCTCAAAGACAACAGTATATGGATGTGCCTGAATTGTACTTCCTAAGAAAAAATAAAATTTGTTAAAATACCAAAGGGAAGAAATCCACACAGATGGGAATTTGTATTTTGTTATCAGTGTTACATATGTTGGAGTTACATGGCCCCTGCAGTGGATATTCAGGATGATGACTGAGGGACATCCTTGTTAAACCCTTTTGGTGCTGTGAGACTTGGGATTGTTGAGGTTCTCAGGGCTGGGTGTAATGAAAGGGAAGGGCAGAGGCTGGATGCAGCAACCTGCAGAGCTGTGCTCCCAGGGCTGAGCTGTGTGCTCTGTGCATATGAGGAGGAATGCCTTCAATTCCGGTATACTTGGAGCAGAAATTGCATTGCTGCTATCTGAAAATAAAAACCGCTTTTTTATTGGAAGGATGGAATGGTGAGTGTATTTTAGCACCTGTGGGTTCCTTAGAGGAACAAAATCTGATGGATATGCTCAAGAAACTTTGTGCATGTTTAATTTACTGTGAGTGTTACCAACATCACTAATGCTTGCTGGTTGGGCTTGTGCATTTAGACAGGTACTGAACTGCTTTAAGGATGTGGTTAAAATTGCTGAGAGCTGTTACGCTGAGGCAGCCCCTTACCACGTGTGTGTAATTAGGACTATTTATTGTGTGTATCAGTCTTCCTTGACTTACATGGATTCTTAAGGTTGGTCTTAATAACCTAATGTGATCTGTAAATTGTGTGGAAAACAGCTGTTTACAGAGGGACACTGGCCATTTCTTATACATGTGTGCAAGAACAAAATAAAAGACTGCTTCTATCTCTGTCCTCTTGCACAGGGCATTTTACTGCAAGCACACACTTGGGGGAGGAGAGCCACTTTATCAGAAAACACGTTACCCAGGAGCAGCATTCAGCCTCCCATTTGTTCCAGAGCTGACAGAAGCATTGCAGTGATGTTCCGAGTTGGAAGAGCTGCTGGCTATGGGCATCTTAATAAGCAGAGCAAGAATCCTGTTTTCTCTTGGAAGGAACTTATTCTGTGCTGCCACCACAGGCAATTTTTTTTCTAAATGACGACAGCTTTGATCCTGACTAGGCCTGCAGGCACAGATGCATGTTCTAATAGAAACAGGATCCTCTACCAGCACTGAGCTAACAGCTTTACAGTTCATATATTGCAGTAGAGACAGTGTCTAGGTGGGCAGCTTTTTTAATGTGGCATGAGAGATGCTTGCACTCAAGACACAGGTTGTAGTCAGGTGCTAAAAATCATAATAAACTACCAAGTGTTGCCATGCACATTTAACTTCCCAATTTTGGCTTCACTGCAGAAGTGACTTTTGTGTAGCTCTGAATAGCAGTGAAATTTTACTAAGACATGGTGGTTGCCACAGCACAGCTCCACAAGAGGGTGCTGAGAACCCACTTCTGAATTTCTAGCACATTGTAAATGAGGAAAATGCCAAGACTTGCAATGCTGTTGTCTCTTGCGCCAGTAACGCTCACGGTGTTATGAGATACATTGTTCATATGTGCATGGAAGTGGAAAAGTAGTGCAAAAGGTGACAACTGCTAGTAAATCTAATCCAGACCTGCTCCTACTGTTACAGCAGGCAGGCAACAAACTGTCTCATGCTGAATACACAGAGTGAATAGTACTCTCAGGGCAGTGAACTTGTCATGGTCCTAATGAAGGACAAGCCTTGCATTTTAAAGGATGTTTTCTAAGTCATGGCAGCTGCAAGATTTGTTCCTTTATTTGCAGAACTGGTACCTTTTGTCTGAAGGCTGGGCAGTTCAAGGACTGAGATTCTGGAGCTTGCTTTTCTCCTTCATTAGTCCCTTTGAAAGTGCTCTGTGTGGGCTTCCTGCATTTAACAAGATAGAGGATGCAGTTTAGGACTAATTCGTTTAGTCACTCATCTTTTGTATTCTATTTGTAGTTACAGCTGGTTGTTAGGGGAGGAAGAGACTATTACAGCTTCCTAGTGTTGGATTTTTCCAGTGATGATTGTGAGGTGAATGCAATGGGTGTTTGTGTTGTCATTCTGCCTTATTGACTCTGATAGCACTGTGAAATGTTAATTTGGTTTGGTACTTAATCATTGTAATACTTCATATTTCCTAGCATTTAATGCAGATTAGCGATTAAGATACTTCTCAGAGAGGTATGTGTTGTCATCTCTATTTTTCAGATGAGAAAAAAACTAAGTGTGCTTTATGTGGGTGTGTGAGTGTTTCATCTGCCCCAGGCTCACTATAAGATTAGAGCCTCAGAGCTAAAAATTACTTGCTCAAGGCCATGCAGAATAGACTAATCCCCTGACTCCCTAGCTCTGCTTTAATCATTTGTTTTCTTAGCACAGTGTGATTTCAGATGCAGCCTTATGAGGTTTGACTGAGATACAGCAGATAAAGACTCAGAGGCATTAAATCCTTGGATAGCTCAGTAATTAAAGCCACGTGGTTTTTAACACACATGTAAAAATATGTTTTTATTATACAGAAATTACATAGTTAATATAAACATATATATTTACAAAGCTATAGAGCTTTGGTTTTGTTTTCAAATGCTGTCATGAAGATGACCCACTTTTCTTTGGCCCCCAGCAGGATTCTGTCTAGGATTTGAGAGCCCTGAAGATGCCTCTTTTGTGGACAAGGGCACTAATGAATGAATTGAGAGCTGATGATATTCCTGTGTGCCAAGGGAAAGCCCTACAGTTTCAGGTCTGGCTGCTCTTCACAGAGGTGTGGGCACAGTCCCAGGATATCTTGGCTTTAAGTTACACAAAAGCCACGTAAGCTCTGGTTCTTCCTCAGGGTTTTGCTGAAGTGCAGCTGCATGATGAGCCCCTTTGCTGTGGATTGTGCCTCTCACTCCTGTCATTTTCCACAGCCTTTGCTCTCTCTTGCCTTGCTCATCACCCCTTGGGGAAGTGCTGTACTCATGCTTTGGGAGAAGGAGTGGGTGCAGCAGATTACTGAATGTGCTCCTGCTTCTGCAGGGTGGTGGATCCTGCTGGATCTGTCCTCACATAAGGCGCCTGCTGGCTTCCTGTTAGGGTATCTAAGAAACCAATTACTCACACTCCTGACAATCAGCAAATAAATCAAGCTGCAGGATGAATGAGGTGGGAGGGAGAGACAAACAGCCTTCACTGCGGCACTCCAAAATGCCATATTCCTGCTCAGCTGCAGTGTTTCTAGGAATGGCTGAAGGCACTGTGCACTAGGTCTGCATGGCTCATCTCGTGCCTGCCTGCCAGGCAGCAGAAAAGTCACTTACAGCCAGGGGCTGAGACAGAGGATGAGGCACCCTCATGTGGGGTGGAAAGGCTGGGAGTGCATCCAGAATTGGGAATGAACAGGCAGCTGAGGGGACACTTGTCCAGGGATGTCCCCGAGCTGCCATCATGCCCCGGTGCCCCTTCCCGCTGGGCTCCTGGGTGGCTGAGCTGCAGGAGGGATGGACACGTTCTCCTCACCCCCTCCCTGTGTATCCCAGCACCCCAGGCTGTGTCCTCCCCAAAATAAGCTGTGCCAGCTCCTGCTGCCAGCCCACAGGGAGAGAGCAGCTGGGCAAGGGGCTGGCTTTGTTTTGTGACCAGCAGTGGGACTTGATAAACACAAGTTCATGTGTTGAGTGTGTCTGTGTGGCTTCCAGCCTGGGGGAACCAAGAACACACAGGGGTAATGAACTGGTGTGAAGAGAATATTCAGACCATATAATTTTGCTGGCTGTTTTGCCACGTGTGTGTCCTGGCATGCTGGGACATGGTGCTGAGGGCCAAGCAGTGGCTTTGGTATTGACTGCTCATGTTCCTGCTGTTTTTAAATCAGCAGTGTTTTGTGTGTCTTACCTCCTGAGCTGATGCTGTTTAAGAGTTCTCCATAATGCTTCTCATTGCCTGTTTCTATTGAGTAACAATGGTCTTTGGACTCCAACTCGAGTAGTTTCATTCTGTCTTTGGGGTTTAAGTGATGGTCCCTTAAATGACCCTGTTAACTTTGCTTCTTCTTGAGCCTTGGCCTCGCTTAAAGTCAGTGCCCATCTCTCTCCCTCCTGCAGCTCCTGTGTCCCTGTTGGCCAGGCTGATCCTGAGAGCAGGGCAGAGCTGTCAGAGGCTGATGGAAAAGCCAGCCAGGAAGTCTCCCAGAATTAGGGACTTAAACCTCTCTTCAGCAAAAGCTCTTTCTGCCTAGAAATACATTTCCAGAAGCATAAACTTTAGATGAATTGATGCACAAACCCACAGCTGTATCTGCATACACTGAAGAGGCCTTAGCTGTGGGAAGGTGTGATAAGTTAAGCAGTTCTCTGGTGCAGCCTGTGTGCCATCAGAGAGCACTAATCCTGAGTGCCCAGGACTGCATGGCAAAGGCTGAAGGCTTTGGAGGAGGCAGTGTGTTAATACCTCATGGCCCTGTGCTGAAATATTGCATTATGGTGGCTTAGCATGTGTGTCTGTTTTGCATGAAACTATTAGGGAAGCTGCATCTCTTCTCCTTCATGCATTAAATAAATTTCTTTATAGATTTCAGGGGTTTAGATTCCTGCCCTGCCCTGGCCCTTCACTTTTTGCATAATACTGGCTACTGCTCAACAAAAACTAGCAGCTCCTTTGTGTTGCACAGCGGAATAAATTAACTGTAAAGTTAACTTCTTGTTAAATGTTAGGTTTTTATCTTTCCTTGCATTATCTTAACACATACCCTGCAATATACCTCAAAAAAAGTCTTCAAAAAGGGAAGAAGGAAGAGAAATATCTAGGAAAGACTATGTCTTCATATTTCAATACAAAAGAGGCTTTATGTCTGTTGTAGCAGAGTGGTCTGCTCCACAGTTTTCATGGGTCTGTACTGACAAAACATTTAATTTTGGTGGGGTTTTTTTTATGCTTGTCACAGACACGAGGCGCCTCAAGGCCAGTCTCATCTGACTGTGGTGCTGCCAGGCTGAGGGGCTTGTTTCATGCTCACAGATGCCATGAATGAAAGAGCAGGGTAGAGGCAGAGGCAGCATTTCTGTTCCACAAGGGGCACCAACACCTCAGACCATCTCAGCAGTTCTTCCCAGACCAGGTTAGTGCCCAGGCCAAACTCCTGGTGACCCACTGTGGGTGTGTTAACGTACAGAAATGGTTGGCAGAGTGTTCCTTGTTCCAGTGGCAGTACAGGTATCAACAGGAGATTTTTGTGAGGATGTGATGTGGCCCTTTCAGGTGCTGTTTATCCCACTGTCTTTGAGGTTCCCTCAATGGCAGATGTGTCCCCATTTAGAATGGTGCCATTTTTGTTGTGTCCCTATGCCAGTCAGGCAGGCCCTGTAGCCTGCCTGAATAAATACTGGGATTTTCTCACAGGAGATCATCTGTTCAGATCAATGCAGTGCCTTACATCCACTGCCAGCTTCCTGCTGCTTTCTTGGATGCTGCTGCCCATATCCCTTTGCTTGCAGGGAGAATATTCCCCTTGTGTCCCTGCCTCTAGCTGGGAAGGAGATACACTGCTCCATTGTTTACCTCCCCTAGAAGCTGAGAGCTCAGACTTGCTTTTTGAGACAGTCTGTATTTGCATTTCCTAGGATGGCTGGGCAACAGCTAATCAAATAATTACATTTAAAATAAGATTAACAAAAAAAGCAGGTCTAAAAATAAAAGCAAGGTGTAGTCATGCTTGTCACCAACAGAGGTAGTCAGCAGTGTATGTTCTGGGGAATGTTTCCCAAGCAATTAAGGGCCATTTAATCTTTCTTAATGTACTTGACTTTTTTGTTGGATTTTTTAAAATCTTTTTAGATGTTCTATCTTTGCAATATATCTGCAGATGCAGTATCTCCTCCCATTCCTTTGCCTTCCATTCCCCCTGCCCCCTGTGCTTTAAGTACAGTCTTCTCACACAGAGCCTTGACAGGCAGCTATTCATACTTCAAGAATTTCTGCTTGTAAGCTCCTGTTCTGTCCATGTTTGAAACATAAATAAAAATAGCAATGTTGGGTTTTTTTAATAATAAACTGAAAGTCCCAAACAGATTATTATGCTTCCCTTATAAATAAGCAGAAGCCAGAAGCAGAAGAAATTCTGTACTTTTCCCCTGTCCTCAAACCAAACATGGGACTGAGTGGGACTTCTGGGTTGTTCTGTATCATCCCTTCCTGCAGTTGGGCTGATGCATAGAATCTCTCTGTAAAAATACATTCAGCTCTGTTTTAAAAGCTTTGGGGTTTCAGAGAGGAATTTTTTTTGTTTGTTTTGCATTCCATTGTGGTCATTTGGAAGCTGGTTTTGAACTTTCCTGGTCTTGCGGTCAGAAACGTTCTTCTAATTGTCAGCCCAGGAATCTAGGCCTGGACAAGGACCTCTTATACTGGGTGTGGAGCCACTGCCCAGCACTTGACCAGACTCAGCATTTCTTCCTGCCAGTGTATAATAAATGCTACATTTACACCTTCTAATTTGCTCTGACGTTGGAACAGAGCTGCAGCACGGTGAGGTTTCTGCAGTGAGGTGAAAGGACACTCGAGGTCAGCTGTGGGCAAAAGGGATCTCACCAGGTAAGCAGTGTGAGTTCAAAAGTGGCACAGAGTTTCAGGAACACTTATAATGAAGTGGTTACAGCATGAAGTCCTTCTTCTGTACTTACTGTAGCATACAAGACAAGTCCTGTTAAAAGTCTAAGTTTGCTGTCGCTATAAATAACTTCGTTGGCAAATGTGGAAAAGAAGAATTAAATGTAACCAAGGAATAACAGAAAATAGAGTTTTAAATACCTGTTTCATAACAGTCTGATTTAGGGGCTGAGATAATGGACCATGTTGCATACTGAGAATTAGTTTGTCTTGTGTGGTACACCTTTCATTAGAAATATATTTAGCATAGTGCTTGGCACCATGCTAGGCCCAGGATTTTTATTTGGTTGGTGTCCTGCAGACCTTGCAGCTGCCTTTTGTTCCTTGATATCCTCGTGTCCTTACTAAGCAATATAAAATACTCCATGGTGGCTTTGCTGGAAAAGGTGGTAACTTGGCAATTGACCTCAGGAGAAGCATTTTAAATTTAGAGAAAGATCCAGCTGGATTTTGCTGGGTATTCAAAATTCTGGATTGGCCTTTGAAAGGTATTTAAGAACCTGTTAAAAAGGAGGTAGCAATTTTAACTAGGTAGGTCTGAAAAGGTAGTGAGGATATTACCCAAGGTGTAGCAGGACTGGGTGTTCAAGCTGCAAATCCTCTGCTCATTTATAAGTTCATGAACCTCTTTGAGAGCAAAGGTACCTAATTACTTTTGATGTGGAAAGATGTCATCTTCCCCTCATCATGCTCATCTCTTTCTGTTCACTGTGGTGGGATCAGATACACTGCCACTGGGGAATTTCAGGTTCTGAACTCCCACACCATACTACCAAAGTGTTCAGAGACTTCTGAGCAGACCCTGCAGCATGTGATGCTGTGGCTGCATTGGAAACCCCTTCAGTTGTTTGAATCCATAGAATCCTGAAATAACTTTGGTTGGAATGTAAGACCTTAAATATCATCAAGTTCCAAGCCCTCTGTCACAGGCAGGATTTCATTTACTAGATCAAGTAGCTCAGGGTCTCATCCAACATATCCTGGAACACTTCCAGGAATGAGATGTCCCTGAATCCAGAATCTTAAAATTTCAGTGGTATTGTTGTAGAATAAAGCAGTTCTTAGCACAGCTGCATCCTGAACTCTGCATGAGTCATCCTGCCCAGCATCTGTGGGTCCCAGGTCTCATCTGTGGGTCTGTCCCTCCTGCTCTGCAGACACTATCCTTGCTACAGGCAGCCCTGGCTCCCTGGTCTGACACTGCAGTGTCTTGGCCACCATCCTCCGTTTGGTCTCATTAAGGCAGAAGGATTTCTATCAGTTAGTAGCTAATACATTGTTTAATGTGTGTATCTGTGAGGCAAATTCCATTTTAGCTGGGTGCAGAGCGGTCAGGGATATCAATATTCCATGTCCTAATGACAGCCCAGCATTCAGGATCACATTAAGGTCTCTATTGAGCTCAGCACACTGACGCAGCTTGTTGCTGGGATTTGGAAGAGTCAAAACATTTGCAAATAGGAATGGGACTTTTAAGGCTTTTGGTTCTTTTGGATACAGACTGCCATGGCTTGACAAGCTTTAGCAGAGCTTGGCAAAAACCCTGGAGTCTCAGCTGTAGTGTAACAGTGAAAACTGCATGGAGCTTTAGGCCTTTGTTGCAGTGTTTATACAGACAAAGGATATTGTGACACACCTGGCTACCAAATACTGTGGCACTTGAAGCACTTTGAAGTTGTTGTGTAGATTTGGCTGTGGAGACATCAAAGGTTTCCTTTCAAAAGGGAAAGAGAGGGTTTGGCAGTGGTGGGCACTCTGAGTCGGTGAGATGCTCCTGTGGGAGCAACAGAAGGTGAAGCATCAGCTTACAGAGATTTCCAGAGGGGCAAAGTAAGCAGGTGCTGTTTTCTAGGAATTACATCAGTTACAGACAGGGATCCAGCTGAAAGCTGGTGTGTTAATAGGAACTTGTGGAAAATGCCCCTTTATTTTGTGGTTATATTCAAGTATCTCATCCTTTAAAGCACACAGGAAAGCTGTAGCATGTTTCCCCTACAGTTGATCTCCTTTTTTGATTAGTTGATTGCTTAGATGTGATTCTTGGTACCACAGTGGAGGTATCAGTGGCTGAGCACAACTGCAGCAGCTCAAGTGATCTGCAATAGTATGAAATGTTCATTAGACTCAGAAAGGAGTTTTAAGGGCATTGGGGGAGGAGTGATATACATCATAAGTTAAATATTGATGGAGATCCCATGATCTTTTTGTGTAACTATTCTCAGATTTATTTTCCCCCTCCCCTTCTAATCTTTCCTTCAATTAATGCATATTTCTTCCCATCCACATTTAATGGTTGTAAAGAGAAGTGGTTAAATCTAACATTATGTAAAAGATGAGAAAGTGGATTGTTGTTCTCCTGCCAGTCTTGCTAGCAAGCTCCATACATTGATCTCACAAGTGGCTTCTTGGAGGCTTCCCTGAATGTCAGGGAGAGTATGGAAGAAAATGGGCATACAGATTTAGGAGTAGTAGATGGGAAATCTGGAATAGTCTTCTGAAAGGCCATGAAAATGTAGATGAGCCACTTCAATTTACTGCAACAAGGAGAATTGCTACATCAAAGCATTAAATAGTCAAAGGGCTACAAGAATAATGGTTTTAGCAGCATTCTGAGCAGGAATTTCAGTGGGATAGAGAGGTTTGTGTTTTAGTAGGTGCTTTGCCAAGAGAGTCTGTACAATAGCCAAAGAGGCAGATGGCATTGCTGTTACAGTGCTGATCTCAGGCAGCTGTGGGCATGAGTTCCTCAGGAACTACACTGCAACTCCTGGGCACAGGGAGCAGGAAGGAGCTGCAGTTTTCTGTACTTGTTCTTGTAACTGTCTGCAATATGCAAATATCCCAGAGATTACTGTGTTTTAACTTGGAGTTCCTTAGCACTTCATAGAAGGGAACCCACTCATGAGCTGCTCACATAATCACAAACTGCAGCAATGGGAAACTAGGTCAGCTATTGCAAGAGAGGCAATCTAGGAATCTACCACTGGAAAATCAAGTCTGTCAAAGTATAATGCTATGGTAGTATCAGAATGCAGACAAAAATCACCTGTGCAGCAATGGAGAAAGGTGCAGAAATCCATCCCTAATGTCCTGTCTCACAGGATGGGGTAGTTCCTTCCTGAGGCAATGACAAGAAACTTGGGCACTGTGCTCTTCCTTACGCACTTATATTTCACTGATTTCATCATTTCTGCTTGTGGAAGAAATACATTCTTCAAGGAGTGGTTTCCTACTGGCTTTTATAAAGGAGTTTGAGGACTGTTCACAAAAGACTAAACCAGTAAAATGGCTTCTTTTCCCTTTACATTTTGCTAAATCAACAGTTGTACAGGGGGTGTGATGTGTGTTTTTTATCTTTGACTGACAGCACAGAGATAAAAACCTGCTCTCCCTAGTTTCAGGGCCCAGACAACTGTTGAGGTGCCCAGCTGTGCACCTGCATCCTGCCTTGTTCCTGCAGTCTGGGGCCAAGCACTGCCAGGCTCCAGGGCAGAGCCTTGTCCTTGGAGCCTTGTCTTGGTGTGAGATGCACAGGGACTCCTCTGCAGGAAGGCTGCACACCTGGAAAACTGCTTGGGGTGTCTGTGCAGGGGGGTTGTGCAGTGGAGGGGGAGTTAAAAGGACTTGTCTTTCATCCTTTATTTTCTGCAGGTTAACTAGAACTTGACCCACCCACCAGACTGTGATTTGGAGTCAGATCTCTCTTGGTGACATCAGACTCCACATCACAAAACCAGAGAAACTGACTGCACAGAATCATTTGAGCCTTGAAATTTTATTATCTTGTTTGCATCAACCAGTTAATCCTTTCAGCACCAATAAAGGACAAAAACCCCTCCATATTGTTTAAAATACCTTGTTTTTATCAGGTCAGTGATTGTGGTTTTCTTGCAGGTAAAGAAACCAATGAAAATATTTAAATTTTTCCTTTTTTTTTAATACATTTATAACAAAATGTCAGAAGGTGTGTGCTTACCATATAAAAACATTAGGTTCCAGAAGGATACAATACCGAAAAATCATTGAAATAAAAAAAGGTTATTATTATAGGACTTCTAAACCTCAGCAATAATACAAGTCTTTAAAAGCATCAAGATTATATTTAAAACAAGATGGCATGGAAAAGTGAGACCTTCAGTAACAATTTGACCCTCATAATGGATAAAATTGGGAGGTTTTCAAAGTGCTTGAATTGTATTTCTGTCCCCATCCTGTAGTGCCAGGAGGAGGCAAAACTGCTTCATTTGTGAGCTGATGATATGTGGTGACACTGCTGTGCTGCTGTGTGATCCAGGGCAGCTCAGACACCAAGCTGGGGACAGTCAGATCAGCTTCGTCTGGACCACCAAACAAAGGCCATTAAAAAAATATTCATTATTGGAATTGTATATTCCTTCAATCTGACTGTCTTACCCACAAGAGGGTCTGGCCAGACTGAGAGTGTTTCTGGGATAAACTTTGTCATGATACTGGCACAAGGCAGGTAAACTCCTTCTGCAGCCAGCAGGACACACCTCCTCGGGCTGCAGGCTTCTCCTGGAGCCAGGCTCTGGTAGTTTCTGTTTGGGTGCTTTAGGCAGCTTCTACCACGTGTCCAGGCTGGGAAGGAATAAAACTGGGCACCACTGGAATGAATTCAATGCCTTTTCCCCCAGCATGAAGCTGGGTGTTACCTCCCTGGTGCTCAGTTGCTCTTTCTCGAGGGAGTGTTTTTGAAGTGATCTAAAGTTGCCAGCTTTGTCAGAAGCTGACACCTTCAAAACTTCTGGAAATGCTTGGTTTTCAACTGTCCTCTTTGGGTTTTTTGTTCACTTGTTCTAGAAGTGCTGTTGTAAAATGCAAACTGAACATGAGAAACTGAAGGTGTTACCTAGCTTTTATAAAAAGATGACACTTTGTCCGCAGTTTCCCTGGTGAGGGGCAGGTAATAAACCAAGCACAGTGTTATCACTCACTTCTTGAAGATGCCTGAAATCCCAGTACAGAGTAGGATAAGCACAGTAGAGTAAGCTAAACTTGATTTCTTATAAATAACATTCTACTTATAAATTGGGTCATGCTATCCATAAGCAAAGTAGGATTGACATCTGAAAAACTTCCCAGGTTTGATTTCCTGGGCGTGGTCTCCTCACCCCCACCCCCTTTTTCTTAATGCAAATATTCTATTCTATAGTGTCTGCCTAAGGCCTGTGATGATTGATATCATGCCAGTACAGGCACTGTCTGAGTGGGTTCTCTGTGGGATGTTGTATGGAGCTGTAGCTGTTGGAGTGGTGTAGGAAAAACTCGCTTTTCTCATGGAGATTGCTGTCCTGGAAGGAGAAGCCTGTTCATTCCAGCTCACTGCTGCAGACACTCTCTGACCCCTGCAAGCATTGCCGAGGCATCAGAAGGCACAGGATCAATGCAAAAAACCAAGGAGCATCTGCACAGTGGTGCCACAGTGCTGAACCTGCCAGCAGCACTCCCTTGCAAAGTCAGATCCCTAAGACAGTAAATTAGAAAGAACTACTGACACTGGTTAAATGTGTATGTATTGTGTAAGAGAACATTTTACAACTAGCCAGTTCTTGAGCACTGAGAAACTAGGAGCATCAAAATCTAAAACAGTTTACTTCAAATCTGAAAAATCACTTCTGAACATATCTTGAAAAGTTGATGAAAGTGGCTGATTTTTAGTCAGCACAAAGCCACAGAACAAATTTTAAAGTAATTTAGACCATGTTAGTTTTACTTTATATAATGTAACATTGTTTGGCAGTAGTTTTATGTTTGTATCCCACACAGTGTCAAATTCAGCTCCTGCAACTGATACTTGGTGAAATTGATATCAAATTGTAATTTACAGTGTTAGGAAAACTATTAAAAATACCGTACCTTGTAGTTAGTCATACTACTGAGAAATAGCTGCTGGACAGCACACAAATTGCTACTGGTTCTGTTTGGGTTTTTTAAAAAAGGTTAATAAAATACAAGCAAGGTAGAAAACAGGATTAAAAAGCATTGGTTTGGGTACAAGTTTTTCTGAATTGGGTGGAGCAATAAGAAACCAGAAAAACACATTGCACATGTGTGCACCCTCTGTATAAAGACAGACATACAAAGTGGGAAACTGGTGGTGCACTGGGGTAGTACACTAAAGTCTCAGATTCTGTAAACTTGAATTCCTAATTTTATAAAAAGGGGAACTGAGTCTGGTTCCATTTTTGAGTCCCCATGGGTTACACTTCAGACTACCCCACAGTTTGGCACAGTACACTTTTAAGAGGCAGTCTCTGCTGAAGGGACCCCAGGACTGGAAAACGAGGCATCAAATGTGTCAAGACCAGGTGCAGAGGGAGAGTGTCAGCAGTGGCCTTGCTGCCTCCTTGGAATTAGCCAATACTGTTATTCCTGCACTCCCATGACTATTAAGAGTTTCGCTATTTGCAAAATCAGGCTGATCTAAGTACAAGTTCTGTTGTTTACTGTAGCTAACTAAGCAAGTACCGGAGGCTGTGCAGACTGAGATTTCTAATTTAGATCTATTCTGATTTAGCTCAAGCTGATTCACAGCAGGTGTAAACTAAACCAAAACAAGAGCGTCCTCAGGAGTTTGTGGGCAGCATAACTAAAACAGGTTACTTCATGGAGTACATCTAATATTGGATTAATTCTTCTTAACACAGGGAATTTGTAATGCAAGAGGAAATAACACTAAACTTGAACAGGAGATAGGCAGAAGAAACTAAGTAATGGTTAAAACAGAAGGGGTCTCATTGTTCTCTCAACAACACAAACCCTCTGAAATTAAATCCCTAAAAAAATGCCAAGTCTCGTTACAGACCTGATTCTCAGTTTTTCATTATTTTTGTTAAGGTTACAGAGGCTGGGTAGGTCTGGTCATCGGGGACAAGATGGCAGAGGGGAGCCCCACATTTGAACAGCTTTAGTGGAAAGAACCTCTGAATCCGATGGCAAGACCCCCATTCATGTCTGTGAGTGCATCACAAATGGAGAGTCATGTCTCACAGACATCAAAACAGCCTCTGTTCCTGGGAAGGAGATACCTAAGGCCAAGAGTCACAGTTCTGTTCTCTACTCTCCAGCCGGCCCGTTCCACTTCCCCTTTAAGTGTACTGATTCCTTTAGAAAATTGTTAGGTTATTCTGCCTTATCAATCACACATACTGTTGTACACTTTTTCCCCCCCCAAATGTCACTTATGTTTATTTTTACTCTATATCTAGCATGCATTTTACATTTCATTTCCCACTTACCCTTTCTAGCTAAGGCAGAATGTTGGCTCAGGTGTTACCAATGGTACTACAGGAATCTATTCACTCTACTGTAACATACATATCCCATACCATAATTCAGAACTGTCCCACACATGGGAAAGGAAAGACATTACAGGGAAACTATTTCTTCTTAAGGGAATAAGTTGCATTTAGAAAGCTGAAGGCCCGATTCTGGAGTCATCATTCAGACAAAACAGTTCATAATTTCAGTGGGAACACAGCTGGAATAAGGGTGGAACTGTGTTCTTAAAGTCTCAATTCCAAATCTTTGAATTATCCTTAAATCAGACAGGAAGATACTAGGTCTGCAAATTGAAGAGAGTGGTTTGGTTTAAGATCTACCTGTGCTGACAGAAGGGTTTGCCAGTCCCAGGACGCTTTGGCTGGGTGTGGTTTGTGAGCTCCCTTCCCTGCTGCCGTTCCCAGGGATCCTCTGGCTGGTTTCTCTCCGGTGCATGCAGTGCGGGCGCATGCGGCTGCTGCAAGCACGCTACGACAACTGGCACAGGCTAAAGAAAGAGAACAAGCTGCAGCTTCGTAGTTAGACAAAGAAATGATGCAAAAAACCATTGAGCAGCACTAACTCACAGACTAAGTACAAACTAAATTGTGCTATATATTAGTATAAAAACATGTTTTAGTAAGAATGGCACTGGTTCAGAAGGAATTAGGACTTCCATCTTGGTTCCGTTCAGTCCACAGTGAAAGCATTGTAGGACAGGCCTGCCCTGTTGCCTGAGCCACTTGTGACAGTGGCTTTTGGCCACAGCCCCTTCCATTTCTTCCCTTTTTAGATCCACATTGTTGGTACTTTCTGGGAGTAGCCCAGGTCAGGTCTGGTCATCTTTCCTAACGTGGCACCAGAATAGTTCGTTCTTATCCTCTGATATTTTTGAAATATCATTCATGTTTCCCTCTTCTAAGCTCTCTGAGCTGGTCAGTTTTAAGGATCATCCTCTCCCGTAGACACCATGAGACGCATTGCTACTGGTAGGTGGTCTGTCAGGCCTGCTAACTGGGTAATAAAGCTGAACTCTTCCACTTCCTGCAGAAGGAAAACAAAAGAAAAGGAGCTGAAAAATCAGTCTGTCGTTCCACACATCAGGACTCAGCCGCTTTGTGCTACCTTAGTGTATTAATAGAGGTGTGGGACCAGCCTGGCTTGGCTGGGCTAATGGGGAACTCAGGGCATGGCAGGGGATGAGGTGAGCCACTGGTAGCACCCAGCTGAGCTGGTCTGGATGAAATCTCTTGTACCTTTTCTTTCTATTTACAGTAACATCTGTGGTGTTCCAGACAGACTCATCTGCAGTGCTGCATGTGCAGTGTATGGTGAACCTGTGTAAATGAGCTCCTCATTTTGTCATGGAACTCTGTACAAGGCAAGGTCCTACACTAGGAAGCAGACTGCACCCTACGAGTGCTCACTCTGGGTAGCTCATGTCAGCTTCTGCCTGCATATCACAGAGTTTTAACTTAGGTAGGTTCTCAGAGGCATAAAAGAACATCCAGACTTTTGAAAAGATTAAAAAATATTCAGACTGCAGGCATGGGAAAAGCATCAGGAAAACACTTAGTCTGGCAAAAGCTTAAAAGGAGTGGAAAACAAGGTTGGTTGGTTGTTTTTGCAGAGCAGCACATCTACCAGTGCTGCTGCCAGAATGCTTAAACTGAACTTTGTTACGTAGTAGGTTTACAAACCTGGTACCTGCACGCAGAAGTGGAAAGCAGCAAAGCAGCAGGTCCTCCCAGGAGTTAATCCAAGCAGAACAGGCTGCAGTGCCATTCAGACAAGTTTGTGGTGCAAGTTACAGCTCTTTTGGCAACTCTGAAACTCACCACTTTCCATTCCAGGTAGAGACCTTCTTCTGTATAGAGCATATAGTCAATCCTCCTCCCATTTCCCTTCAGTGATGCCTTCCTCCCCTTCTGACTGGAACTGTGGTTCTTGCTGGTGGGATAGACTAAGTATCCTTTCCTTCCTTCTTCACTCTCCAGCACCCTATTTCATTAAAAAAGCCAAACAAAGCAAGTTTTAATATTTAAATGTTTGCTCATCCTGTCCATTTGTGGGTTATCAAAGATTCTCTCCAAATCCCTGGTAAGGACTGGCTACAGTAGCATTATAATCTCTAAATTTGGGTCAATTGATACATTCCAGAAGCACTTCATGTGCCTTAGCAGGTAACAATGGCAAAACTTTGATCATGTAGTCATTTGATCAGAACTTTCCTTAACCCCCCTTTAAACTTAGTACTGAAAGTTCTTAGAGCTTATTGTAATCAGTTTATGAAAGTAAGCTTTCTCTTATGCGTTGCTTTATTTTAATAATAACTCACATTAAATTAGCTTATTGTCTGCACCCCATTTTGATTCTCCAAAAAGCTCTTGCAAATGATTCACTTCCTAGGATTTTCTAGGTTCAAGGAAGCAAGTTCTTTGATGGTACTGACCTCTTTCAAAAATTGTATTTATATTTGGCAAAGCTAATTAAGTAACAAAGTAGAAGAAACTGCTGATCAGCTCTGCAGTACTACTGCAAAAAATCTTATTTGCATTAATTTAAAAGATAAATTTGTTTCAGCTTCAGTTACGTCTTTTTACAAGTCTGTGAGTGCTGGGTATTCACTTAACCTGCACAAGTGCTCATGGAAGGGAAATGTGAATTTCAAATACATGAAATTCATGTATTTGAAATGAAGCAAATTGTAAATGTGCATGCATCTGCTGCTGCTGAGACCTTGTAGCTCTGTGTGCACAGGGCTTTGCTGTTTGTCTCAAAGGGAAGTAGGCACAGGTAAAGGACAGCTGGCTCTGCCATGCTGACAGTTAAACACTGACAATTTGGGGGGACATTTCTAATTATGACTGAGTTGCACAACTACACCTGAATTTTATCAGAATAATTGGCTTGATTCATAGGATACAAAGAAAGGGAGAATAAAATAATTGGAACTTTGTTTTTCCTTGATGGGATTCAATCCAAAATAACCCAGAGCTGGAGTGTGAAAGCCTCATCCCTGTGCTGGTTGGTTGTGTAGTGCTGACCCAGCTGCAGTGAGCAAAGGAGCACCAGGAGCAGTGAATGTAAGGGAGCCATAAAGCAAAACTCCCTCATCCCAAACCTTGAGGGACCATCTCTCATTCCAGCCAGAAGCAGCTGAGCTAGGGAAGACTTTTCTCTGTGATGTTGCAGCCTCTAGCCCAGAACTGTGAACCCCTGTCCCACAGTGGAGACTGGAAAAAATTACATTTAAACTTTTTCTTAGCTGTGCTGGAATGTGCTCTCCTAGGCCTGCCTCTGGCCAGGGTTCAGAGATGAAAATGAGCTCATTCCAGTGCTTAACTTGAAGATGACAATCATCTCTGTGAGATGGGATTATTTATGTGCATTTCTTGAGGCCTTTCTGAGCAGAAGCTTTTGTGGCATCCAGGACTGTGGCAGAGCCCAGGTTGTTACATCTAGCTAATTATTTGTTTGATAATTATAAAAATGACTTGCTCATTATTTGTACCAACTCTGTTGTTCTAGTCTGATGTTTTACGTATGCTGAGCTTAACACAAAAGAGGTAGTTAGGAACGAGTTGTTCTGCTGCTTTTATGGCCTATTTATTTTAGTAATGTCAACAGCCTGATTTTATTTATAAACCAGAGAAGAGTGCTGATGAAGAAATAATTCTCTCGATAGCTGACACTGCCAATTAAAATTTTGTCTGGAAAGCTTCATCAAGATTTATTATCAAAAAATTTGAGAATGAATTGATTCTAGGTGGTCCCCTGGTTTGCTGTGTATATGAACAATATTTGTTAGCTAGACAGTGCCCCACAGCTACTGTGCTAGTTAACATTTAAATGTCTTTAAAGCCCAGATTCCATTAATTGCTTCAAATTTCCCTGAATTTCTCTGCAAATTCCCTGTTTGCCAGGAGGACAGGCTCCCTTGGCCTCTCAAGGAAACCATGGCTGCTCCAACATATGAGCACCTCCACACAATGGACTCATGCAGAGCCCTGTTTCCCTGCAGTGCTGCAGAAAGAGCCAGGGGGAATTACAGTCTCATAAAGGGTTTTTCATCAGTGCAAAAGAATTATAACACATTGCACAAAATTGAAAGCCACACTTAGCAGGCAAGTCTTATATCTATTCTCTTCCCAGCACTCAAGACTATTTTCCAGTTATCACATCCTGAGGTTCTGTGCATACCCAGAGGTAGCAGAAGTAGTATTCTTAATTCTTTATTGATTATTTAATGGCTCCCTATTTAATCAGTCATGTATTTTTCAGTGGAATGTAATTGCTGAATACAAGTAACTCTTCAGGGAATAAAACATAATACCCCCAAAAGGAATTTAATGACACATTGTCTGGAAAGGCCACTTTAAAACACAGTGCTTGTTTGGGGGTTGTTTCTGTTTGTTTGGTTTTGCTGTGTTTTGGTTTTCTTGGGGGGTGAGGAGGTTAGGTTTTGTTTTGGTGTTTTGGTGGTTTTTTTTAATGCTCCAAGCCTGCTCTTAGAGGCATAAAATATAATGTTACACCCACATAGAGATTTGCATTTGCAAACTTGATTGTAGGGCCAAATTACCTTATTTTTCCTTTTCAGAAGTCCCTTTCACATGTACTAAAGTTATGTTTTTAACATGTGAATTGAAATGTCTGGAAATTTTGTAAGTTCTCGAATGTGCAAAGCAGAATTTGCTTTAAAAAAATTTTATTTTGGATATAAACTAAACCCAGACCTGAGGTCTAGAATTCAATTTCTTTGTTCAAAACTGAAAGAAAACTTCAGGGTGTGCCCTCAATACATTCAACCAAGTGTCCATCTATGCCATGAAGTGTACTGTGCTTGGTGAGTAATTACAACATAAACTGCCCAGAGTGAACATCATTTCCATTATGTGTCAACAGAAACATCTGGACTTGACTTCTTAATTTAAGTAACTTCCCCTCTGTAGTACATTTTGGTAATGAATAGTTAGAACATCCTTTATAGTTAGTCATGATGATAAGGTATTTATTTAGTCCATTAAACTTGTCCTCATGGTAGAGAAGGTAACAAAAGGATTTCATTAAGTACTGCTCTAAAATGTACAAAGCATGTTAATTTCTCTCCACTGGCACACTGTTTAACAAACAGGTATTCAAGAAATTTATCATAAGACTTCTGCTAATTAAGATTTTTTTGTATTTCTAGTAACTCCACTAGCTCAAACCAAAGACAACTGTTTCTTATATCAAACACTCTTTAGAAGTGATGCTGCACTAGTATCACTGAAAGATCCTGAGCTATATTCCTAGTTCTGTCTGATGTGCTATTTAATTCCTCTATATTTGTGAGCTGATGTTTTTAGGTGTATTGAATTCTGCAATTAATAGGTAATTAAGTAGTTGTTGACTTGGGGGTGGTGTTTTAAACTTTATGGGCTTTTTATTTGGGGAAAACTACATTTCCTTTTGTTGCTGCCCTTTGCTGTGCTGTGACCATGGAACTGGCTGCCTGCAGAAAGACCTTCAGACAAGCTGTCCATGTACCCTTTTTGGGAGTGCTTGGAGTTTCTTCTGCTGTGGTCCTGTCCAGGTAGGAGCAGCTCTGGAGACAGACAGACACTCACTGCAGCTCATCTGTTCACCCACTGAAGCCAACCCTATTTGACTTAGAGAATCAGCCTCTTTTCCTTCCCCTTTTGTCCTCTTTTCCTTCCCCTTTCATCCTCTTCCCCAAACATGTCTGGGTAAAAATTTGATTGTTTTGTTTTCAGTCCATAAAATACCTCTTAATCTGAACATCTGAAATGTTAAACAGCAAGCGATGAACTTTCTTTTTACAGAACTGTCTAAAACATGTGGAAAGGTTAGAAATTACATACTTCTGTAGGTTATCTGGGGTGCACACTTCATCATCATATAATCCTTCAGGATCCAACAGGGTACCTGTGAACAGAAAGGGAGATGTGAGTGTCCCAGCACAGCCCCTGGGATGTGCCTCTTGGGGAGCTTCCAGAGGCACAGGTGTGTGGGAGAGAGGGGACTGAGAGCACGCTGTGATCACTTCTCCTCTCTCCAGACCTCCCTACTGCCTGCCACCTTTCAAATGTCTCCACACTTCCACTTTCTCAGCCCCCATGTCTCTGAATTGTGTTTCTGCTACCATAGAATAAAGCCTTGTTATTAAAAAGTTCCACTTATATTTAGCGTCTTCACAGTTATTAAAGCTCCTCTGGAGAAAGTATTAATTCCTATTCTAAAACTTCAGCAAGTTCAGCTGAGTCTCAACAGGTATTAACATCTGAGAGTTCCAGGAAATCTTTTATAATACAAACCTTACAAGTTCATAGAGTTGATTTGCTTTGTTACATCCTCACTGACAGTATTTAGTGAGCACCAAATAGAACACTGATCAGAAGCTGCAGGCTTTCACTGCCTGCACAAAGTACAGAAGCAATAATTTGGCTTCCTTCCCCTCCAAGTAATCTAGAGGTAAGGCATTCAGGTAGCTTGATGCATGAGCTCTGGAATGTGGACTACAGTTCAAGATTTCCGTTTGGTTCTTAATTATCATTCAACAAGATATTGTTAAGGCCTATAAAATCTCTGTTATATAAATACCCCTTATAAATATTTGTTCTTCACCAAACTCTTACTGCTGGTCAGCTGAAGCAGCTGCTGCTTAGAGCTGCCTGTGGGTGACAGACAAGGAAATGTTCACACACAGAGCTAGAGAAGGTCTTACCGATTGCCCAAGGTTTATCCTCCCCAGGACCAACTCGACACGGGTCTTTGTAGTGTGTAAACAGAGAATGCTGTTGCTCCAGCTTGTCCTCTGCAGGGAAAGAACAACCCCAAGAAAGGCACATCAGCTGCTGCTTGTGAACCTGTGCACAACTGGCTGTTCTGCCACAAGAGAAATACCAAGCCCTCATTTCTCCTCAGCATAAATACTTAGGTTTGATTTGAATCAGTTCAGACGTAGCTTTAGTGCACAGCAGGATCTTGGGTTGGTCAGAAATCCCAAAAAATGCTAGCTGTAACAGTGCTTTCCTGTGCTTTCTTACAGTCTTTTCTATGAAAAACATTTTTGGTAGTTTTCAGCTCTAAGCTGAAATGAAAGTTTTCCACTGTATTTCCTCCCCCTGCCATTGCCATTGCTTTGCTTACACAGGACAAAACCCTTGTAGAGATAGAACACCCAGAGGACAGCTGGGCTGGCTTCCCTATGGCAAAGGAAATGGCTGTTTGTGGGCATATTTACACATCTCAGCAAGTTTGAAGATAAAACATCATGCTTTCTTTACTTCAGAAGAATTCACTGACTGAATGTTTTCCAAGATAGAAAGGTAAAAGAAAGGACAGGCAATTGATAATTTGCTTGGAATGTTACCTACAGCATTAAAGCCATTCTAAACATAACCAGTGTGACCATTCAACTTAAAATTAAATTCTTCCTAGTTGCTACTGTGCTCCTTGCATTGAAAGCATATAGCACATCAAGCTCCTAGGATCACTCAGTAAGATATCCCATAAAAATGCACACCCCAGCATTTCAGACCCTGAACAAACCAGCAAGTTCCAGTTCTGTGCATGCTGCTTATCAATGCAGTCACCATACCCGGGAAACAAACTGGGACCTGAAAGTGCCAACGGCTACAATTCCACTGTTAAATGGCAAAGAAACTGCAAACAGCTCCTGAAAACTTGCTTCCAGCACTGACACCTTTTACAAGGTTAGAATGTCCTAGCAACAGCTGAAGGTTCTCTAGGGATCATCAGAATATTCACCTGAGTTTGGAGCTGCTGCTGCTGGCATGTATTTGTCACTGTCTATTGCCAAGAGCACATAAGCACAAGTGAATATGGGAAAGTCAGAATCACAACTTTGAACTATGAGCCGTGTCTCTTAGACAGAGCCCAGTTCACACACCAAGGATCACATCAAATCTCCTTGTGCAAAATGCTGGTCTTGCCAAGTGAAGAAGCTGCTGATCTCTCTATATTAGAACAAAAAGGTGGAGTGAAGCAGTGCTGTGCTCACAGCTGTCAGCTCGTTTGCCATTTTGTTGTTCAGTCATTAGTACTGACTGACAGTTCATCTGTCTCATTACATCTTTCCAGCTAGCTCTCAGTCTTGAGAACATCCTCAGAACTGCAAGGAGATTGAAAAACTAATTTTTCAGGGAATCCTGGAGCTGTAGCAGATTATTGGAAGACTGACCCTCCCTAAGTTCTGCCAGATGGCCAATGCAAAGAATTGCTCTTTCTGTCTGAGCAACCAATGGGTTTGTTTAATGTTTATGGAAAAGTAGAAGATGAAATCTTTGCCATTTTTCATTTCTCCAAGTTTTCCCTTGCTGTATCATATGCCTACAGAATCTCCCTCAAAACCAAGATAGATTAAAAATGATTAATTTACAACTGTGGCACTGACCATGACAAATCACAGCTGATGACACAAAACTTTACCTATCTGATTGGAAGCGTTTTTTTCTTATCCTAAAAGGTTTAAAAACATAATAGACTTTTACACAAGTCAGTCCAAAGCAACATGACAGTAAGTGGCTTTCTAATAACATTCCCACTAAGTGTGAATTCCCTGTATGAGTGTTGCCACAATGTTCTGTAAGACTGGAGGGGAAAACTGAGTTGCAGAAAATCTATCATGAGCATAAGGTCACTCATGGATCTGAAGATCTTTGAAAACTGTACTGTCAATATAACTAAAAATAGAAGCTTGGTATTCACTGAAACATTAATTAGCTGTTGTATCAATCTGTGGAGTGGGAAAGGATACAGAAAATCATAAAGAGAATTACAGGAAGCTGATTATTGCTTTAAAAAACTTAAGATGCTCAATTAACCTATAATGCTAACAAATGTCCCTAAAACAATGAGTAATGTAAAAACGGAGGAGAGAATTTTAAAGCATTGCATTAATCTTGCTTAGTACACAAGGAAAGAAAACAATCTAAAAATAAAAGAATTTAATAGCCAGCTTAATTCCAGTTTCCAGGCTGGGTGCATTTTAAAGGGGAGAGTGATGTAAATAAGCATCAGAGATAGCAAAGATAAAATTAATTTTAGAACCTGTTTTCCAATTCTCTTTAGCAGTAGTTGCAATGTTTACAACTATTACTTGCAAAAGCAAATAATTATTTTTACTTTTTCATTGAAAAGACAGCTCAGAATTGCATTAATTATGCTCAGTGCTTCCTGTGCAAGATCTTGGGTAGAGTGCCAACACTTCTCAGGTGGAGAGTCCTGACCATATGTTCTGCCTCACAGCTTCACTCCCATCTCTCTCTCCTCATGCTGCAGAACCCATTCACTCTCCATTTGTGATCTGACTGGGCACTCTCCCATTTAGTTTGCAGCAGCTTGTTTATCTCCTTGATGGACACCTTTGCCTCCAGGCCACTGCATCCATCCAACAATATAGCAAGTGAAATGGTCAAATCACAGCAGATGTGTCTATTTGTGTCCCCAGCTTCTGCCTCCCTTGCCTGTCACTGCTGCAGCCTCCTTGGCCTGTGTGACAGCTTGGGCAGCTGCAGAGCTGTTACTGACCATTTCCTTCCTTATATTCCCTCAAAAACTCACTACCACTGCTGCATTATATTCACCCTAAGACATGTTTGTCTAACTACAGCATTCTGTATTGCTACTTACTATTCACCTCCACCAGTCAGAGCACTGGCCAGCACTGCTCAGACCATTCTGAGTTTACTCTGGATCCTAAGCTGTGATGGATTTACTGTTTGTACATGTGAGCTAGAAATGAGAGAGAGAAGGGCTGGGGTTGGGGTTGGTGGTCTTTTCCACCCAATTAAACATTTCTTCAACTTTGCTACAATCTTCCATTTCAAGTGTCTGATACAAGTAATGAGATCAGAGATAATAGTTTTTTTTAGATCAGACAATGCTTGCTTTTTGTTACAATTGCTTCTGGTACCGTTGTTGCTCTCCATGTCAGCTACCTGAGACTTTTTATAGACTACAGAATCCCCACTGAGTGCTTGTTTCACCTGTTTGTTCATCCACAATCCCTGATCTGAATTGCTGACTCCACTCTGGATGCTGCAGAGGACACACAGATACAACACTCTGCACTCCATGTTGGCAATTTAACTGTTAACAGAGCATAATATTTACGTTTGGAAAAAGCCTCCGTCTCTGTGAACTCACCACCCAATAATTATGGTTTTGTGGAGTGCTTTTTCTAGTACCCTCAACATCCAATTAAAACAAATGAAACATTTCTTAAAATAAAAAAACCCAAAAGTACATAGCACCAGTTAATTTTTTTTCCAAGACTGATTCAGCAATGTTGAATTCTCTCTGCAGCATTAGTCTCCCTATGTCTGTATATATGTACTACCAAATTATTTTTAACTGCATGAATTTACAACATTTTCTCCACAAAACTCTCATAACATACACTTCTCTCATCAGTAACTAAAACTGTAGGACAATAAGTGTCTACCTAATTCAAGAAAAGCTAAAATACTGGATCTGTCCTCATTATTGCTACTACAAGTGACAAATTATTGCTCTTTGTGCCTTAAAACACATAATGCTTAATAACTCCACAGAGTTCATGGGATGAGCCAAGGGGAGTTGCTCACACAGCTCATACCTATTTTAGAAGTGTCTGTAGCAATTAAGCTTTTCCTTGCAAAACCCAGTCA
Source organism: Entomyzon cyanotis (assembly GCA_024500445.1). Lineage (NCBI taxonomy): Eukaryota > Metazoa > Chordata > Aves > Passeriformes > Meliphagidae > Entomyzon > Entomyzon cyanotis. The sequence goes on from JAKEPQ010000743.1 coordinate 8,831,822, forward strand.
TAATTTAGTATATACTGCTATAACCCACAAGGATGGAGAACATTCCTATTCCTCTTCAGGACTCGTAGACCCCGGGAAAAGGCAAACTTTCTTACCAGAGGAGCAGTTATCAAAGTTGAGATCTCCACAGAGCACATCAAAAGCCACCAGCTCCTCTGGATTGGCTGTACTGGAGGAGGAGGTAGATTTTCTGAATTCAGACAGCCAATCTTGAAGCATATCCAGTTGCTCACATCGAACAGTAGTGTCTCCTGTAGCAAACAAACAAATAACCAAAACAAGGAGTAAGACCTCCTTTTAGAATGTTACTCAGCCACATAGGAGTTGCTGAGCTATTGGCAGACATCCTGAGAAAAAGGCTGCAAGATAAGACATGGTGTGGCCAGTAATGCACTCCTAGTGCTTATTCTATTAGGAAGTTCATTAGGAACCACACTTTTTGATGGTTTTAAGTATCTCCTGGAACCAGGCACATCTGAAGAAATGAGAAGACAACCAGCCAAGAAGACAACCCTGTGCTGCAGACAATCAGCCAAAGGGATGTCTCTTGCCGTAGAAGAATTTGATGCACTACATTTATGATAAGGAATTCAGAGTTAAAATCCTACATCAGACAAACTAGACAATATGTTCTGGGGTAAATCACTTGATCTTGCTTTGCTTTCTAATTTTTAAAAATGAAAAGTTTAACTTTCACGTGTAAACAGTAAATATATTTCAATGGTAAAATCAGCTTACTTATACTGTAGTAGTCCATCTGAGGAAGGGCTCTATTTATGTTCAAGTAAGAATGCCTAAACTGGAAGGATTTTTTCATATTTTTAAAGGTACATGTTAGAAACATGTCTAGGTAGGCAGGAATTCAGAAATAAAGAACTGGATTCTTTTCACCAGCTCCGGGGAGCTACACCAGGATGTGCCCTGTTTTGCATGAAGGGGCTGAGATTGGCTGCCAAATGGGTTTTGTTTGTGGAATCATGTGATGCACAAAACAGCTCTTTAATTACAGCAACTAACCACACAACTTCAAGCACATTAGGTGACGTGAAGTCTAATAAAAAATGATTACCATCCCTCTCTTAAAATGATTACAGCAAATCATTTTGATGTGGGCAAAGGATCAGAAAGATACATTCTAGAAACAACTGTTTACCGTATTGTCTTTCCTTTTCTTTCATTTTCACTGTCCCTATAGTTAACAGCTACAATTTTGCTTGTTTCGGATTTTTGAAGATGTATCAAGTCAAAACAACATTACTTTTCTTCAAAATAGAAGATTTGTTTTCAAATGCCAGAATCAGAAGGAAAAGCAGCAACCCCCAAATTATTTAGTCTGAGTAGAATTTTACTTTAACATAATTTACTACTTTGTAAAACCTAATTAAAACATCAGTTATGTATGTCCAGAGCTGCTTTCAGAGGCCACTATGGAGATGGTGAATATTTAAGTTGACACCCTCACAGTTTATTAACCACTCGTCTCAACTGCAGCTGTCACCAGGACTCTTTAGAGACTCTTAAAGATGAGCTCTGCAGCATTAGCAGTGTCACTGCATGAGCACACACAGGCTCCAGCCAGTAGGGTTGCACCTTCCTACCACTACCCTGTGAAGGCCTGCAATTTCAACATCAGCTTGGGGCAGGGGTGAGCAGGAAGGTGTTAAAGCAACAGTTAAAACAGAATCAGAAATGTTCAACTAAGAATGATTTGATGCAATGCTAAGTAATTAAAAGAAATATTGAAAAGACCACGACTAGGGAGAGGGTTTTAAGTAGGTTCTGACATTGACTCATCTCTTCAGGCTGGTTATTCCAACAGCAAATAATCTGATTTTTTCTTCTGCTTGTGTTACTCCTAACAAACCTTTACCAGCTGGGCTGTAATATAAAAGCAGAAGCAAGTGTTTCCCAGATCTATTCCCTAACCTACTGTTTCTATTGACTTGTACCTCAGGTTTACATCATACCCTCCTTGCACAGCTTGACACAGATCCAGATCAAGTACTCTTGGGAAAGCCCCTTGCTATGAGAGCACAGGAAAGCCCTACAGTGAAGATGGTGCTAACCAAAGGCACAGGAAATAGGTCACGTGGAATAAATAGAGCCTGGAGCAGGTGACACTCACTACAAAAGGTGTGCGTGACTAACAGATCCATTCTGCTGAGCTAAAGATAGGGGTGAAATTACAGATTCATGGAATGTATGAGTTTGTGAAGGGGACCTCTGGAGATCATCCAGTCCAACCCTTCTGCCCAAGCAGGGGCACCTACAGCAGGTGGTTTGGGACCATGTCCAGTCAGGTTTTGAAAATCTCTGTGGTTGGAGACTCCATAACCCTTGGGTAGCCTGTTCTGGTGCTTTGTCATCTTTGCAAATAAAACCATTTTCCTTTGTTTAAAATGGCATTTCAGATTGTGCCCAGTGCATCTTGTCCACTACTGGACTCCAATGAAGAGAGGCTGCCTCCATGTTCCTTGCACCCTCCCATCAGGTATTTACACACTTGGAACAAGAGTCTTCTCCTCCTGAAGCTGTCTGTCTCAGCTTTCTCATTCCTGATGAAGCTTAATCAAATTCATGGACTGTCCTCCTTTTGCAGCAGCTGAATCTTCCTCTTCTGTCTCCTCTCCTTAGGCTGTACTTTCTTCTGAGCTGCCATTGTTTCCTTACAACTTTTAAGCTTGTTGACAAGAATGCAGTAAAATCTTGCTCTCCACAAAGTCCCAATTACATAAATTGAATCATTTTCTAAGATGGGCTTTTACATTCCTGAATGGCCAAGGAATGACCAAGGGTTTTTAGTCATTTTCTGTGAATTATCCATCTGGCATGGCTTCACCAAGTGAGCAATAAAATAACAGGGCCATTACCACATGGGCATAAAACTCAGGCAGCAACCTGTCCCAGATCAGGGTGAAGAATGTAGCAAACCCACTTGACTGAAACACACAGAAAAAATCTTGAGAAATACAAGAGACACACAGGCAAAATGATGTTGTGTCTGATAAGATGCATTGTTGTTACTAGAAAAGCATTAGCTGCATAGTGACATACATATCTCTCTGAGGATGCTGAGCCTTTGCAACAGCACTGTACATCTTTTAACCTCAGGGCTCAACAGGTAAACAGTAGCTTTGGAGCTCTGGGAACATGACTTTCATCTGTCTTTAGCAAAGTGTAGGACTTGTGACAGCCCAGCATCCCTGACTATCCCCACTAGAGGTCATAGAAGTAATTGCACTTCAGGGCACTACTGGGAGCAGGGGCATGAAGTCAGCTACCTCTCCAGCACACAAGATGGGATCCCCCTAATGAATCACTTGAATGTAACTGTTTTCTGAGATTGGTATTATCCAGCTCACTGCAGCTCTCAGCAGGCACTGCATGTATCCACATGCAAAAGCTACTACTCAGACCTGAGTCTCAGCAGCCCCCAATGATCAATAGCTTTGGAGATGAAGATAGGTGAACTCATCAGACACCCAAGTAGAAGAGAAGCCAAAGTTGCATCCAGAACACTCAGAGGAACAGACATTTCAGAAACTGGTGCTGGAGTGAAATAGCATCAGGAAATATTAACAGAAGAGAATTAGGTAATACCTCCCAACAAAGGTTCAACTTCTTAAACATTCAGATAGAATCAGTGATCTGACTGACTGCCACCAGGGATTAGCCAGAGAATACAGATTTGTGCTAATTGCTCTGCAACTCTTTTCTTCAGTAACTGGCCTGGAAAAATGCACATAATTGTGTCGTGACTATTTCCTGCAGTCAGCATTTCCGAATTCTCTGAAAGCTCCTTTCAGCTTCAAATTTTGTGGAAGGATGAAAGGGTAATATGGGAAACTTCAGCCAGCGTAAATAAATACTTCACCTTTGTTCATTGTAGAATAATCATACTTGCCCATCCCACTCACTTTGAAAACACTTGAGTGAAACCCTGGCTTCAGTTAGAACTAAGGCAAGTACTGTACACTGACTGTTCTGTCCTACTCTGAAGGACATTGGAAGGAGCTCTGTGGGGGTAGGACAAAGCAGCTACAGGCCTAGTCAGAGGAAATTAAAAGATCTAGTGGAGGCACTGCAGTAAGGGATATATTGGCAGGAGGGGAGGAAGAGCAAAAACAACTTGTAAAGTGTAGGATGTAAAGCCTAGTCACAAGCAAAACTTGTTTCCAAGTCACAAAGCAAAGGCTTCAGTTCAGCTGTGAGACAGGCTGTGTCATACCTGACTGTGTGCAGACCCCTGCACTTGTAACACTTAATCCAGGGTAGACTGAGGAAATAAAATAAACCAAAATAAGAACAAGCCACCTGAAAACCCAAAGGAACAAAGCCCCCTTTTATTCTGCTGAGTTTCTTTTCAGCTTCGTCAGGTCCCCAGCTCATGTGCAGCACAGCCTACAACAAGCTGAGAGGAGGGGAAGGTGTACCCTGGTGTGAGTACACCAGCTCTGCTATTTCAGAAACACCTGTAGAATCACTGCCTAAGGCCGCTCAGCACTGCAGCTACTCCTGATTGCACCACCACGATCTGAAGCACAGAGAGCTTTCTCAGTGCTGAGCTCTGCTTCAGCTGTGTGTAAGCTTGGGAGCCTGAAACTGAGACTAGAGAAGTGTGAGTTCCCAGCAGCTGGACTGCCAATGGATGCATTCACACTAAATGCAGAATGGGCATGTGAACAAGTTATGAAAGAGCATCCAGCAGCCTACATCCTTTGGATTGGGGCTGGAGTAGCTTGAGGCTTACTTTGTATTGATGGCTTGGTGGGGTGCCTGAGAGCCATGACTCAACAGGACTTGGGATGTGGGTGGATTCAAGGCAGCAAAACCTGTCCAGAACATTAATCACTGACTAATCAAAAGACATGAAAGAACCATGTGAACTTAACAGCCCCATGGAAAATAATTACATCAAATCTCATTAAAGGATCCTTTCATTTGTCACTGAAATGCAACTATTTCCACAGTGGAAGTGAAGAGCTGCTTCATAGCAGCAACCAGTATCAGCAGAGCAGAGACCTGAGAGGAAAAGCTACAACTAATTCTAAAGTTTCTTGGAAAAGTTGAGGATTAGGTCTGGAAAAACAGTAGTTTCTCAGAACAGAGTTGAGCCAGCACATCCCTTGAGAAAAGCATTAGGAGCTGGTCCCTGATCATAAGCAGTTGGATCATTTCTCTTTATACTTACGTAAGGATCGGAACTGTCAAGTGTAAGTTTATGTATCCTAGAAGGGAAACCAGGTTGCACTCAGCCATGTGTGACAAAATGATTTAAATGCCTGACCTTTTAAACATTCCTTGTTTTTATAGACACACATCTTTACATCGTTAAACTGGTTTTTTGGATAATTTGTTTAATGTGTGAAATGTTATGAATCAAATGATGCACAGCTCTGTCAAACTTACGAACTTCAGTTTTCCATTTCATTACATAAACAAGTATGATATATCTAAGGACAGACACTTAAATCATTGTCTGCTCTATTTGAATGTAGTTTGAACAAGATAGGCCCAAAAATACAAAGCAGGAAAATAAAAGGTTGTGTTTTACCCTTGAAGAAACTTTAGGTTGACTTTGAAAACAGAACATTACTTCCCCATTCTTCTTCCCTGCCCCCTCTTTTTAATATTTTAGGGATTTCACGATGTGGTTATTAAGGACTAACTGAGAACACATGACTAGGTAGTAAAAAGGAACAGGACTGAAAACCAGAAACAAAACCCATAAAACTGAAAACTAAACTAAACTAGAACAGCAACAAATCTCCACTCCACAAGAGCAATCTCACAGTACATTACCATAAGTTAAAAATAGAAAACCAGAGAAGGATGTTACATTGTTAAAAAGTAGCTGAAAAATTCATTAATCTTTTTTAGGCCCATGCAGTCTCTCTAATGTACTTGAGGGACTGGCAGTGTTGTTCCCAGCTCCCTGTGTGAGTGAGGCAGGGATGGAGCAGCAGGGACATCGCCACACGGGTTCAAAGCTCCAGTAGCCACGTGCAGCCCTGCCTTGCCTTGCTCTCAGCACATGGGCTGTCAGCAGCCTCTGACAGGGCTGTCCTGCTTGCAGCAGCCAGCAGCAAAAGAATCAGAGTCGTGTTAAATAAATGAAGGATGTCCAGCCCTCTGGCTAAATTAAATGCTGATCATATGCAAAGTAAATGTTTGTAGATTTGGCTTTTACTGCTACATGTACTCTAAGTATAGAGCTGCTTTCAAAAATACGACCAAGAGAATTTTCCAATGAATTAACTTGCTAGTCATTTATGGATGAAATCTGCAGGTCAAAAGCCAGAGAATTTTGGCTTTTTCCACCAGAAATCAGCAGCTAGAATTACTGTCCCAACATGTATCTTCTGATTATCTCCCAGTTATGTACAAAGTAATTTTGAGTTATATGCTGATACTCATAGTATGGGTTGTTAAATGCTACTGAGTAACAACGATAGTAATGTATTTCTAAAATACCAGTATTTGGCTAAGAGGGAGCAAAGAGAAGTTCTCAAGGGATATTTTTTGTTTGTGCCCTGTGATAATTACTCTGAGACGGAATACATCAAGGGTAGGGGATACTTGTCTACCTTTCTCTGCAACACATGCTGCACTTTGTCAGAAACACAGGAGGGGAAACACTCTTGCTCCTTGTACACAAAAATACCAGCACAGGCCTGGAAATAGTGGCAAACTAAGACAAGAATCTTAGGACAGTACCTGCAATAGCTTGCAAGTGAGTGCAGGAAATGTATCCCACGATTCTTTGGTCCTGAGGTGTACTTCCCACTTGCACCTGGAAGGGAAGAAACAGAAAGGTGATTAATGGAAGAGCTCACACAGCTCTACTTCCAAGCCTGTCTGTGCAGCCCCTGATATCAGCATTTTCAGCAGCCAATTCCATTTTGAAAACACACATTGACACAGACTGCAGCTTGCTATCAGCACACTGACCCTTTGCAGATTACCATGTTCAATCTTTTGATTTTGATCTGTAGCACATACAAAAACTTGACTTTCTCCTGTTCTTTGCAGTCCCAACTGGTTCCCTGTCCCAGCTCTTGTTCCCATGTGAGATTTAGGCCCCACCACTCCAGTGCCTCATAAAACTCATATTATCAGCAGTCTAATTCTTGGTACCTGTGTATGACTAGAACGTAAAAGGAAAAAATGCCAAGGGTGTCTAGGGAAAAGGATGAAACATGAAATAAATATTGGTTTTGATTGTGTTTTCTCCATTCCACAGCAAATTTTGGATTTTGATGGATTTTTTACATTCCTCTACAAAGGTGATGGGGACCTTGGTGTACTCAGCAGTGTTTGCATCCTTCAGCTCACTGCACAACCCCCATGCCTGCTAAGCAGACTAAATACTCTGTGGGCTCCTGTTCTTACACACAGAAGGGGGAAGGACTTCCAGGGAAGCTGGAATGTAGTATAATTCCTCATCTATATCATAAGGTACCATCTTTTAAAAATTTACTTGCAGGTAGACACACAAGCAAATTAGGATCAAATTCTGGTTTAGGTTCTCATCTCTATTGAGCATTTTGGCAGTTCAGGACTTAGCTGCAAATCAAAATTCCAATGATAAGGGGATCATGTTTTGGATTGTGGCAAGAAACTAGTTTGAGTGTATGGTTTTCCTGTTGACAGTTCAAGTGGCAAGACTGCATGAATTAAAGAAAATGCCCACAGAGGAAAGTTGTACCCAAGGCTCAGAAACACCACCACAGATGACTTTCCTTCACAAGGCTAGGCTCAAATTTTATCTGACACTGCTAAATAACAAGCAGAGTTCCATTTCATATGGACACAATTTTGTCAGCTTGGTTGGTTTCCTTGTTTTTCAGCTATCCAAGAACCATCTGATTCATTCTATAACTGAAAAGACAGCTTTGGAGTAAGTGAATTTAGAAGTCATTTGTACTTAACAATGCCCTGTTAACTTTGAGGGTTTGTGCCAGCCAGGGGAGTAGCTAATAAACAACCAGCATTATTCTGTCCTCAGTCTGTTCAGCCCTTTTTTAGACAATTTCACAAATGGATATTGATAGTGTTCTTATTGCTGTTTCCATTCAGCTAACGTGCTTCAGGGAGGCAAAGGGAGACGAGGAAAATACAGGCAATCACTGGTGCAGCCACCCCCACAGGAGGAGATTCTCCTAAACACACAAGATTGCAGCAGTCTCAGAGGATGGGCAGCTCTGCTGGGTGGCTGTCAGGGATGGTTTCACTGCAGGAGCTTCACTGCACACACCTCTCCCTCCTCCCTCAGGCTGCCTGAACGTCTCAGTGTCACTGCTGAATCATAAGGAGCTTTCTCTCCAATTCTTTTACGCAATATATGCCATTTTAGTAGAAAAGTGGAAAACAGTTGATTTCCTCTGCTGTCTAGGACAAGCAGGTGTATGAACCACATTTTCTAAACTTTAGTAATACAAAATCAGGTTTTTTCCAACGCTATTTAAAAACCCTTCAGCTATAAAAAGTCTCCACTAGTTTGCAAATGTGCAGCATCTCCTGCAGCAGAGAAGAAGTGTGGATGTCACACACCTTTCAATTGTCATCCACCATAAGCACTCTGGAAGGAAAATACTGCACATAAAGTGTTCTGCCTTATAGCAGGAATGTGCTCCTTATAATCCCCCTACTGACTAAAGCAGATGGAATCATTTCAGCGTTTCTATTCAAAAAGCATAAAAGATTTAAGTCTAAAAGCTGAACATCCAAACATAAATTATAGCCCAATTGAGAAAACAGAAGTCAGCTCAAACAGGCTTTAGAATTTCCTGTGCAGCCTTAATGGAGTGCCTGACAAGGCCTTGAACTCCTCAACCAACTTAGGTATAGGATCATACTAATTTCCATTAATCATAAATAAGTATGTATTGTTCAGTGTGCCTGTGTGCACAGATCTGTGCTAAAATGGACTAGGGATCTTTTGCTCTCAAAGAATGGCAAGAAATGTCCCAGGATAAAGGCTGGCTGTGCTGCATGGAGGGGGCTGAGTGCAGCAAATGCCCACAGGGATGGTGCCCCAGGGCTCTGCTGGAACCCACAGTCCATGGGGAAAGGAGAGGGGCTTGTATGAACACTCTGCTAATTGAAAAAATAAAGCTCAAAAGCAAGACCTGAAGACATTAACATAATTAGAATTTCCTTGGAAAGTGCCAGCATGGAAGTGCATCCAAAGCAGCTCTTCTCTCAGATTTCACATTTCCTTCAGCTTTTTTGACTTGTAGGGGTTTGCAGTTTCTTTTGAGTGGCAGTACTGATGCAAACCACTAGACAGAGTATATTTGGTGTATAATCATAATGGAGACAAATATTTGTGACAACTACAAGGAGAGTAAATAAATATCTTTGCAGCCTCCTAGCCAGTTCCCAGCTACAGTAGAGGCACTACTGTATTAAATACAATCTGAAGTAAAATAGGAAGAAAAATCTGTTTATTCAGTCTAATTTGGTATTTCACAGGTGGACAAGGACTACAGGCTGTGCAGACAGGAAACCTACTTGACCTCTGAAATATTACAAGCCCTGTAATTCTGCATAAAAGCATTTTTTCATGTGGCCAAGTACTGTAGCTATTTTAGCCTGTTGTGTTTTCCAGGGCACATTCTCTGGTGATGACTGGGCTGGGGCAGCGACGTGGCAGCACTGCAGGGAGACAACACTGAGCCTCCAGCTCAGCCTCCAACGTGGGTCGTGGTAGGAAGGCTCCACCACTGCCAAGTCAGCACTTCACAAATGTAACTTTAGCTGCTTAACACAGAAGAAACTTCTACAGTCACGTTTAGAAAGGAAATATATGTAAACAAACAAGCCAGAGTGGCTCTGTCACCATAAGCCTGACTTCAGTTCACCTCACATTGGTAGCTGTGTGTCAATAACACATTTATTGAATCACCCTTTTGCAGGGACCTACTTCAGATACTGCTTTCTAAAAATCATCATACAGTCTTGGTTGTACCATGAACCACTCTTCTATATGTATAGAAATGTCTAGGAAGGTAATATCTAAGTATAGAGTCCCAATGTTTTAAAATAGGGTAGTTATTACAGGAGGAAAAAGGCATGTGATAACCTGTTAAGCTCTAGTGTTACCAAGAGCTAAAATTAAAACTGAGAACACTTATTTGTGGTTTAGTAAAGTGTCCCAGTTATATAATTTTCACATAAACAAATTTTTCAAAATCCTGAAATATGCAATATATACTCCAATTCTCACTATATTTGCAATAATCCAACTAGTCAAACACTGAGAAGCTAAGAGGGGATTGAGATCCCTTTTACACCACTGACCATTACATTTTGTTTGCTCTTGGGAGAAGCGCATAAAAAGCTCAAGATGGGAAAGACACTTCTACCTTTAAGGGGGAAAGCCTACTAAGGGTGTGTTTGGAATCCAAAATGCCAGTTTCTGCTCCTACATATTTATATTTGTCCCCTACCTGTAAATTAAGTAAATAAGTGCAAAACTGACCACTCTAAATTTTTGTTTTCCAAGTACTTACTGTGTAAAGCACACAAAAGTACTTGACATCGAGTCCTTTTTATTAAAAGATTTCATCTCAATGCCATGGCACATTAGTACAGTCTGTTGGAGAGACCACGCTGCAACTGTGCTATGCAAAACTGGATATATTCCTAGAATTGTTTTGCAAAAGCTTGTCCTGTATGACTGAGGAGTGGTCTGTCCTCACTGAGAGTGGTATCAGGTAATAAACTGCTCATGAAAGAAATCAAGCCAACAAGGTTATGGTAGAAAGATCTTTCTTGACAAGAAAAAAAACTAACAAGTAGGAAGAGCTGAAATTTTAGAGCTACAGCAAGGGAAAATAACTTTAAATTCAATCACACTGCTTGCTATCATGGGAATTTCCTGAGCTAACTGGAAAATCTTGCACATCTCATGTTTCCCACATGCTAGCATGGTAAGTATACAGAGCTGCAAACTTGACAAATAACTTGTCTTTTAAGAGTTTATATTTACACACATCTGTTCCAGTGGTGCAAAACAATTCTCTCACATCTGGATATCAAGAGAAGCATCAACAGATACTTAAACAAAACCCATAGGAATGCTACCTCAGTACTGGGCTATTTCTTTACCACCTTGAAAAACAGCTTCAAACAGGTCATTGTTGTGTTAGTGAATCATCAAGTGCTTGGATGGAAATGTTCTTTAATGATGAAAAATTTGAGCTGTGCATGAGAAATCTCACTTGAATAAAGAACCGATTTAGAGTCTCAAATACTGACAAATAATATGTACACAAAACCAAGCATTTGTTATGAGGAGAACTTGATCTTTAGTGACATTTTCTAGAAGCTTCACATTGCCAGGAGAGAGCCATTCAAAAAAATTCAAACTAAATAGATGTTTTTTTGAATGTGTACCCTCCAAAACAAAAGAGTTAATTACATACAAGCCCAAGCATATGCCATCACCCTTCCCTTCAGAGGAAGCAAATCCTGGTATGCAAACCAGATGAGAGCTAGAATTTTGGCATTCTGGGAACTCCTGGGAAAAGTTCTCCACAATCTACATGTGGCCAATTAGCCAGAGCTAGGAAAGCTAAATAACCTGCCTGTAACACTGAGACTCCTTCAGGGAGATGGGATCTCCATGGCAAAGCTCCAGCTTCAGCCAGTAGAGTTTAATCACATCTTGGGCCGTAAATAAGCAAAACCAACCATTTCATCCACTTAGGTGACCATGAAGATGTCAGTTTTGCCACTGAAATAAATGTGAACCATAGTTCTGCTCCCTGCATTGCTCTTTGGAAGAGGGTAAGTGACCAAAGTACAGAGCTCTACAGGAAGCAAATTCACAGTCATGACAAGAACCACACTAATGATTTTATGATGATATTATGAAGAAAAACTAACCAGGCTGAAAGCACCCCTGCATGCTCTGGGAAAAATCCCCTCTCTCCCTAAAAATAAAAGCATGACCACTGCATTTGTAAAGAACATCATCTGCACAGGGGCCTTGAGTAACTCTTTGTGCTGGAAATAAAACACCCCAGACAGAGAGTAAGTGCAGGGCACAGAAGCAGAATTTACAGTCGATGTGACAGTGACTTACTCCCACAGAAATATTCATCTTACCATATGTAGCCAATATTGTTTAAGTTCAAGGGAAACTCCCTTAAAAAGGGCCTGAGATTCAACTGAATTACTGTGGATAAAGCAACTGCACATGCATGAGGAGTGGTATTTCCACTCACACTCCAGGTTCAGGCTCTGAGAGGTGCTGGGAACAGGCTTTGTACCTCCCTGTTTCCACTGGGGAATGGCATTATGTAACCCACTGTAAGCACAATGAGCAAACAGCGAGCAAGAGGAGAGGAAGAAATGGAAAATACAGTTTGTTTCCTTTCCAGTACAACATTTCTGTAATCTTCCAAATTGTATCAACTGCTCCTGGACTTGTTTCCCATTTCAGCAAATTTCCAATACAAGCAGGAGTGTTGGCATCAAGAAACTCCCTGGAACAGCCAGTCCAGCTGTGTGCCCAAGGCCTCATTCCTGTTCCTGTTAAGAGAAGATGCCAAGGAGAACTTGCAGCTACTCACATTCCCACTTCAAACATTCCTGTCCAACAGAGATGACTTAGATTAGTCATAACTCCCAAGAAAGATGTATTTTTGGTTAGCTTAGACATGGTGCAAAAAGACCTATGTTATTTTCAGTCCTTTAGCAGCTCTGCCTTTTGCCTTCAGAAATATGTAGCAGCTTCTAAAGAAGACACATTAGTTAAATCATTAATTTATTATTTAAACATGTTATTTATGTATATTAAATTTTAAAAGTTTAAAATATTCTAGAAGTCAGCTCAAAATTTTTTGGTGCTCTGTAATTCTTTCTAGCTACATTTGCACTTGATTATTTCAGAATCCTATTTTTTCTCACCTGCCATGTGACAATTCCTGTTCCATTAACTCAGAGAATTAGTTATTTGGCAAAGCTTCATTAAGCTTATGTGTGAGGGAAAGTGGCTGCAAATTGGTGCCACGAATGAAGGACTCTTCTGAAGAGGATAAAGCCCACAACTCACATCTCAAATCTGCATTTCATTCTGCACAACAGTTTTTATTTGTCCCCATTAATGAAGGGGAAAAGGACTGTGATGAATAGCATTAATTATATCAAAGTGAAGGAACATGGTATAGTGCCATGGTAGGGTCTTTTTGTTTTTTTTAAAAAAGCCTCAGCCAGTTTATTGGACTCCATCCAATTGCTGCATTAACATTTTACAGCAGAAACTCAGCATGTGGAAAATGTTTAGGTTACCCTCCTGCCTTAAATGGCACAGCTTTAAAGTTATCTAAACAAATTCATGAGCAGCACTAGACATTTCTTTCATACATCTTGGGGTAACTGTAGATACTGGACAACTGATCAAGGACAAGAAAATCTAACCACTGAAAACTCTAGGTGTTCTTCAACTGGGTCAGAAAGCAGCCATTCCCCTTTTCTGTGCAATGCTGAGGTCCAAAAGCTTCCCTCCACCACAGCTGCCCCTTCACTGCCAGGCACAGCACACACGAGTTGGCTTGGGACAGCAAAGCAGCTTAAATTACCCAAGCGAAATGCATCTGCATCAGCAATACCAAACAGGAGAATTGCAGAGGTTAATTCAGGGAACCCTCATTTTCTCACACAAAGCAAGCTCCTCAAGAGGAGAAAAGAGTAAAAATTGTGTTTCAAAGCAGTTTCACAATCAGAGCTGCTGCTCCTTCTACCATCTGTTACCACCATATCAGCTCTTTGGAAAACAAGTTGAGCTTTGCACACAAAGCAAAGGTTGCTAGGTTTCCTTTAAGCAATGAATAATAACATGTTCTCTGCACAATTACTGTACTCCCTGAGAGAAGCCTTCATTTTCAGAGAATTTGAAAAGTAAATCTGTTAATAACCTGAGGAATTAATTAAACACAAGTTCTTCCAGAAATTTAGCAAAATCCACATGGCATTTTTTTTCTTTTGATTTTGAAGAATTCCATTAACTGTTCAAACTTCCCACATCAGACTGTAGTTTTGCATTATGTTCACATACTGTGTTTTAACTAAGAATTCTTGGTTTTGCTAAAATTGACTCTGTTGGCAGATGCCAAAAACCAGAATAGTTTCCTACTAGGAACAGAAGGAAGAACAATCTTCTACACAACATACTTCTGTATCTCCCAGTCTCACTGGGAGGAAGAAGCCTCCAAAACCTCTCTCCTCAGTTAACAGCCATTTTGAGAATGATGCCTCTTTCACTCACCTCCCTACTCTGACTGTGCATCTACATCTCTTGGATAGCTTAGATTTACATTACAGTTGCAACTACTACCATTTAAGGATAAGAGAGGCAAAATTTGTCAGCAGAAGTGAGTTTTTATTAGATTGATACACATGGTGAGTTTGTCCATATTGGAGAAAAATGGACAAACTCATCAGGTCAAGTAAAGGATGCTTTCCACTGTTGTTGCACTACTGTCCAAAACTTACACAGCATCCCTGGCAGAGCATAGCTAAGGCTCCACACTAAATCCTCTGTCTCAAGAAGGATGCTGACATTTTAAAATCTTCTGGTAAATTACAGACAGGTGATGCATTACACAATTTCTGCTCAGCACTCATTGACACCTTTTAAACTCGATTTGACAATGCTGATTTGCAAAATCAACATCCACTTTCTGAAAAGGATGTGTATTTTACAGCTCCCTTTAAATCCATCCAAACCACGGTACATCAACATTATGTGTGTGTCAAACCAGCAGCTGCAGAGGAGCTGAGACCACTGCAATCTGCACCACACTACAGACAGAGCTGTCCAAGGCAGCTTTTCAGTGCCAGTCACCAGCACAGAGTCTCTGCCAGTCCCACTTCCCACCTCTATCTGCAGCAGAGCAGCAGCAGAGACAATGGGAGTTATAAAACCTACAAGTGACTCAAGGGCTCTTCTCTTTGGCATTTTAAATTAATGTGAAATGCAACACTAGAACAGAGTCACGGCAGGGTCTCCCAAGGGCCCAGACTGTCAAAGTATGAAAATGGATTGGATGATTTATATATTTGCTAACTTCTCCTCCGAGTCTTTAGTGGCAACTAGGAACAATGGTTTAACACTTCAGACATGAAACTGTCACTTGGATGTGACATTTTCCCCCTTCATATAAGCTATATTTTTGTAACTGTGTTTCTCTTATATCCCAGTGAGACCCTCAGATTGGAGATAGAAATACTGGTGGAGTATGAAGAGTTCCAAGTGCTAAATGCAAATAAGTCCTCCAGCTTTGCAGAAAGTAGACTTCACACAATTCTACTCACAACTACGTCATCCTCAGGTCTTCATCCTGACCTGGAAAGCATCAGCCTATACAGATGGAAAAGCCAGTCTGATCTCTGTCAGGAAAATAGCAGCAGCACCTTTTGTGGCAGACATCCTTAGGAGAACAGAGGCAGACTTCCTTTGCACAGGTCTCCAGATAGCTGTTAGGTAGCATGAAACAGTGCTAAAAGCCTCTGTAATTGACTTCCAACTTGGCTCCTTGGTTGTGACACCCTAGGTGTTAAGCCACAATCAAATCACTTTACCTTCCTGTACTTTAGTTTCTCCTTCTATTAAGCAGATATTGACCTTTCTCCATTATGCACTCTGAGACACAGGAATGAAAAGCAGTAGGTAAGAGCTGATTGTTATTATAGCTACTAATAATAATCCTTGAGCTCTCTAAGTCTCTCAGGTAAAATAATTTTGTATGACTAAGCAAATCTCTCAAATCCTTCCAAATCTCTACCTGAACTTTACAATCTAGATAGTGAAGACACAGCAGGGAAGATGAGGGCAATGGAAAATAATTTCTTATTCACTGGAAACAGAACCCATTCTGAAATGAAAAAATGTGCAAAGCACTTGTACAAGGGCAGAAGGGATCTGTTTTGTGACTGAGTTCCCCAAAGCAGTTTTGCCTTTTTCAAAATATTTCAACTTTCTTTAAATATTTCATTCTGAGACCTTTAATTTATCTCCTTAACAGTTACATTTGTAGTAAGGAGACAATCAGACTTATTGAACAAGAATCAGATTCTTTCTCTGAAAGACTGGCTGGTATTACACACATTCAAGATTCTGTAAGAGCCAGCAAAAATCCCAGCAGGAAGCAGGGAGATGAGCACTCTGGGAATGGCAAGAGTGCTGGCCAGAACAACAGCTGCCAACCAGAGCTCTGATACTCTCTGCCAGCTCCCTGCTACCCAATGGAAGACCTCAAGGCTTCTGAAGTCATTGCAGTGCTTCTCACTGACTTCAAAAACAAACCAGGCTTCCAGGCTTTTATTTATTGTATGCAGATTTTGTCTCTGGAGTCCCCACTCACTCAGCTGCTGATTAAGCAACACATCAAGAAAAACAACCCCTAAACCTACTTTATTTCAAAGACAAAATTAAGTAATTATTATTACATTATGCTGTTGTCATCAAAGAAATGACCTATGTACAACTGGTCATTTAATGTACAGTTAAGACAAAGTAAATTCATGTCAAGATAGACTTAACTCAGAATGAAAAATATTTTAGGTATGAAGAACAGTACATCATAATGACACAGACAGGAGGAAGAATAGTCTTATGGCTGAGCAGAATTCTGTTATATTTAAGAGAAATGAGTCGTCTTTGGAACCTCATAATAATTGGTCTCTATTCCCTGCTCAACTGTAACATTATTTAACAACTTGGATCCATAATTAAGTTCATCATCCCAGTGGAATATTGAAAAGAGGCTTAATTTTCTGCAAGAGAAATGGAGACATTGCAGCCTGCCTAGCAGAGTGGCAAATCAATGACTCAGCAATGGGCAGTTAAAAACAGATTGGTTATAATCTCTTAATCCCCAATATATGCATATGTTCAAGGGTAGTCCTTGTGACCCCAGGAATATTTATACTACACATCCATGTTCATTTTTAGCTTGCAGCAATTTATAATGAAAAAAAAAAAAATTGTTGCCATTTATAAGCACGTAAGAGTGCAACCTAGAAAGCTTAGACCCTGTTTTTGGAAACCTGTATTCAGACAGGGATTGGCTTTTGCTTATGTCAAATGGACATGAAATACCAAACTATTATCAGAACTAAAAATCTAATATTTGGGGCTTTTTTTACAGAAGCCACAATACCAAGTTTTTGCTTTGTTTAAGAACTACAGACAGGGAGTACAAAGCCCCCCACTGATCCTTATTCACAATCCATATATTTAATGGCTGTTAATGGCTTTTGTTGAGGACTTGTGATGAGAAAGTACATACAATTTGAGCATCAGATGTACTTTGCCAATATTAGAAAAGAAGTTCAGGTTTTAGTTAGTGAAACCCATTCCAAACTGTGATTAAAGCACAAAATCTGAAATTCAATATTCTGGAGATTTTCAGATCTTTCTAAGTTTGGGTCTACAGACTTGGATGTCTGGCAAAATGTTTTGATTCTTGATAAAATTAGAAGAGCCCACTTTCCAAGTTAGAAAGAGCACAGCCATATTCTCCCAAGAATCAAGCATGAACAGCCACTAGTCTTGAAAAAGCAAATCATTGCATACAGACTTTTATTTCTGCTTTTCATGATTTACAGATATATAACCCCAGGCTTTCTGTTCTCTCTACCATCAGTTAATTTAAGTAAACTGTGTTAATAAAGCAAAAAAGCTCTGTGCTCCCCAGTGTCCCAGGCACGTTTGTCTTGTTTATTCTTCTTCATATCTCTCCTTACTAATTCTTTTGCAGCCAAGAGAGGTTTGCAGCCAAGAGAGGCATACATTCCACTGCAATTATTTCAGTTTTGTTTTACTGACATTTAGACTTTTGATTGTCTTTTGACTGCCAGACAAATACACAAGCAAAAGCTTGTTTCCAACAGTAATTCTCATTGTACTGTATTCACATTAAGCTTAGAATGAATGCATTTTATTACAGAGATTTCTGTAAAGAAAGAAACTCATATATTATGAAAACTACTTCAATTTCTAATTCTTGAAATTATACTTGAGTTTTACCTCCAAAAGTCCCTCATTATTTCATGCACATCCATCATTTTAACACACTATTTAGGCCACAAAACCCATATAGGTTATCCCAATAACCCTTGGGTTTTTTCAGGAAATCTTAGTTTTATTTTTCCCTTTGGTTTAAAAAAAGAAAAAATTTTTTTTTTTTAACAGCACATATATAGAGTCAATATTCACAGCTTCAAAAAGGCTCTTACCTTGAGAAACAAGGCTCCCTTGGAAGCCAAGGAGTCCATTCCTCTTCCATTGGGGTAACAGTGATAGGCAGCATCCATAACAGGATAGCGGCTGGCAAAAAGTAGACCACTGTTCACAAACTTAAAGCTACAGCAGCCATGGCAGCTGTAGACCCCAACATCATAGACAATGTATTCAAAATAGTGATGGAGCTGCTCTTTCAATTTCTCTGCAGCTCTTTTGTCAAACACTTCCTGCAAGCACAGGAAGTCCAGGTTGGCAGGGAAGAAAGCAGAGATCTCGTGATCAAAGGTCTCATCTGTGTGTTTCTTTTTCCGCACTGAAGTCTTCTTCATGACTGAAGCTTTGTAGAGGAGCTTGTTGTTGACAGTGCTTTGGTCCACTGTTCCATCTCCAACACGCACTTTGACTAGGGACTCTCGTGAGGCAGAGTAGCTGTCTAAACTCCCAGAATCTCCTTCCTTCTGCTTGTGGTTTGGTGTTTTTGAGATCTCTGTATCACCTTCCAGTGGGGGCTCTGTCGGGCCACTGGCACGAGCCTGGCCATTGATGGTGTCTGTTTCTGTGTCTGACATGTGGCCGTTCTCCTCACCATTGATACGGACGATGCAAGTGTTTTCTTCTCCCTCATGTGGCTCTCCACTTCCGCCTTTATCTTCTCTGCTCTCCTCGCCGTTGTTCGAGCCACAGTTGTCTCCTTTATACTCCATTGATGTTGTCCTTTTGATGCCAGCATTGACAGTACGATTATCTCCACCCTGAGGGGAGACCAGGCTGCTGAAACTCGCTGCGCTGATGGATGTGTTGGTAGGAGAATCTATGTATATTTTAATCTGTGGCCTGCTCGCCCCATTTCGGATCCTCCTGCCGATCTCTTTCGCCCTGGCCTGTGTATTGAAAACATTATTAAATCTTGCCAGAGAATCAGGCAGCAGGCAGACATTGGCACTGCCAAAGCAGAAGCTTTTCCCACTCCCTGCAGCCTTCCATTCAGTGAGCAGTGTGGCTCCGTTGGCATGGTTCTTGTCTTTCAGTCTGGAGTAGATGTAGGGCCTTCTGGCCGACTGGAGCGGGGACCAGAGCAAGAAGCCAATCAGAGCGAAAGGAAGCGAGGCTACCAAGAGGGCCAAGTAGATGGGAGTGGTAATAATGATGCAGAGGGCATGAAAATAGCATGGGTCATCTGCTCTTTGACGTTTCTCATAGGTGGTTGGAACAAAAGAGCCCACGAGCCTGTCTGCTAGCCAGTAACATGGGAAAATCAGGCCCCAGGAAAAAGAATGCAGAACGGACAGAAAGCTGTTGGGAAATGGAGAAGTGTATAAAACCATTGCAACTTAATTATGACAACACTTCAGGGCCTACTACATGATGTCACTGGGTCAAACATCCATAAGAACACTGGGAGAGGGCTGGGGGAAAAAGGTCCAGTCAGGAGTTTGGGGTTTTTTTCCAGTGAGAGTCAATAACAAAACCTTAAGAGCACCATTTCACTGTGTTGGAGTAAAAATGAAACAAGGCCACTGTTTTCGTCTGGCTTTTTGGCATCTATATTTGTCAAAGGATGTCATTGTTCACTGGGGGCTGCCATAACGAAACTCTCCAGGGGCAAAACAGAAATCTGTAGAAACAGAACACAAAACATATTGGAAGTTTAAGTAACAGTTATTAGAAGAAAAAATGAATCTGCTTTAAAGTCTTATTACATATAGTGAATACTTGAGCAAAATACAAATTAATTATAATTAACATTATTGGTTTTAAATTCCACTTTTCAGCTTTGAAGGCCATACTAATCAAACATAAAAAACAGTTTCACATCTTTCCTCTGTCGATCATGTCTTTCAAAAGTTGTCTGACCACTTGGGAAATTCTGACCTGAGGCACTTGGTAAATGTCATGATTAACCAAAGACATCGAAGTTGTTAGGGGCCTGATCTTATAAAAAGAAAAATCGAGTAAGATCATGAGAGGGCCTTGTTAGAACAACTGACCAGAGATAGAAATCAAATTTTAAAATAGAATGAGAAAAATCAGTTTGGATGGGGACAAAATTACAAATTTTTTCAAAAGCAAACCAAAGGAGTTAGTACACAAATCATATAGGAAAGGAAGAGTCAGAAAGTGCCCCAAACCTGACTAAAAATAAAAAGGGGAGTCAGGGGGGAGAATGATAGAAGAAAAAGGAGCTACGTTCCTGCCACTGCTCACCTGCACCTTTTGCCAACACCAGGCAGTCAGTTACATTTAAGGGAACACAGGTTCTTCTGTAGCTTTTCCCTGATGGAACTATTTAGATGGAAATTGGAAAGGTTGGATTAAGGGAGGGTTTGGGAGATTTTTGTTTTGTTTCAATTATTAGCTTAGCATAACTTTGCCAATCTTATGCAACATGTTTGAGTTCAAAGAAATAAGGGACAAGTCAAGTGCCAAATAACAAATGCTTGGCATTTACTCATTGCCAAAGGCATTTTGGGATGTTGATAACAGGGGGGAGCCTGGCAGATTTGTTTTCCTGAATGATTTTTAGGATTCTTCAGTAAAAATGCTCAAAAGAGACAGCATCTACATATCAGATAGAAAAAAAATAACCTAAAACCTATCCAATTATGTAATTACTATTCGAAAAGAAAAAGTACTAAAGAAGTTATTCTGTTCTACTGGATTCTTAAAATGCTTTATAAAATCCCTATTTACATAATCACTCAGCAGACCAGAAAGATTCTTGTTTACAGCAGTGCCAAGGGTAAACAGAACATTATGCTTGCGATCTGTGAAGTGAGGATGGACTGCAAACCTTATATTCCAACTTTCATGCTGACAACCTTCCTGGTGAAAGGTGTAGTAGTGTTGCAGACTATAAGGTCAATTTGACTTTTATTATTTTAAAATAATACACCAGAAAAAACTCAGAAACACAATGGATCCATAAAAAATTGCGTAATTAGGTCTTCTATAGGTGTTTTCTTGAGTACATGATGACAGGATGTTACAACTCCCTGGGGAACAAGACATCAAGTGACAGTTTTGTAGATAAAGCAGTCAGTGCCTGTTTGGTGATGTGCTGGGAAAAAAAAAATCAATTCAACAAAACTCTTGGCAGTTCTGTTATGGACTGCAGTGTCAATAATCTACAAGATAAATCTACAAGATAAAGCTGTCCAGCAAACCATGAAATACCCAACTAAAATAGCTTCACAAAAGCAATTATCCAGATTATGGGGACATACTATGTAAAAGGAATTCATGCTTACTGTAGATCCAACATACTATCATGTGTATTTGTAAAAATGCAAGAAATATGAATGCAATCACAAATCCTTTCATGGGATAAGATGGCACAGCACGTTATCAAGAAAATTGGTTTGGACTGAGGTTTGTTTTAACAACTTTTAGCAAGAATGTGATTCTTTGTAAACACTAATGGTTGAATGATGGTTCAAGGCCATACTGGATACTGCTACACTTCCTCTGCCTTCAAGAGAGTATCTCTCAAAATCAGGAGAGTTTTTAATCAGATGCCAGCTGCATTCCTCACTGCCAGCCTCCTGAAAGGAAGGGGCAATAAGGATTTGAGTACACACTTGTATTCCATGCATTTTATTCCATGAACTCTAATAGAACTCCCACAACTCATGACACAGGAGTACAAAAACTCTGGTACAACAGCAAGTTTTAAACTGTGATAGCTGGAGAAAAGGGAAGAGGGAATCATTAGCTGGATTTAAATTTTTGCATATTGCAGACAGAAGACATTGACACATCAAGGTCCTGATTAAAAACACTCTTCTTGCAAGGAAATTATTATCCTGATTTATTAAACTTGCAGATGAAGGCAATCCCAAACTTGCCAAAGCTCTCTTACAGACTCACTGGCACACACACAAACAGGAACTAAGTTTCCTTCTCCTTGCTAGAAAATCCTATGCACACTGGTGCCTCAAAGCCACCCAAAAAAAGAGAATTAAGAGGGTCATGAGAGACAGATTTTATCTCAACAAGATCTTAAAGGGTGAGGGAAGGCACCATGTGAGTCAACAGGAACTTGGAAAACATGACGTCAGTAACATCTCTCCTAATGCAATGGTTTAGATGGAGCCTAAAGCTAAAGTGCCTAATTCCTTGTGATGAAGGGTATTACTTGGTAATCCAATGCTTTATTCATAGGGGTTTGAGAGATTAAGGGAGAATTTAAGATATTGCAATGAAACAGATATTTTTGCATGCTACAAAGACGTAAACTGCAGTCTTGTTTGGTTGTTTTTATTACTTTGTGTTTGAAGGCTAAAAATAGACTTTATTTAATTTTTTTTATGGTGGCAGTATAGAACATCTCAACTTTAGTGATAACAAGACACCAGGAAAAAAGGTTTCAAAGATTTTTATGATTATAATTATGCCCAGAAGTATGCTAGAGACATCATAGATCAAAAGAGATGTTTCTAACTCCAGCATCACTTGCAAACTAAATAAAGGACAATACAAGTCAACAAGCGATAAGAGAAACAGAAGAAAAACAACAAATGTTGCAATAATAAGGTTATGAGGACAGTCTAGAAATGGTCAGAAAAGTTTTAACTTCCTTTTGCTTAGAAACTAAAATACACTTTCAAATTCAGACAACTCAAATTTCTTCAAAGTTGATAGTAATATCAACTGTATTTTTAAAAATACAAGTAAATCACTGGCAGAACAGTTATTTCTTTAAAATCAGAATGAAACAGCTGAAAGGGACTAATTGATTTGCAAAGTTACCCTGTGGGTAACTTCACATAATAATTTACATATATTCATTACAACTAGTTTTTCTTGAATCCTGACAATTGGTCTACAGTGAAAGTTGTAGCAATATTTATCTAAAAATGGATTCTAGAAAAGCAGTTTATTTAGGCTGTGGTTTTTTGTTACTTTAATTTCTTTATTGTCACTGCAATTTGAAGCAGAGAAATAGATCTTACAAAAATGCTCCCACTATATCATGTGAAACAGCAAAAATCAGTGCTTGTAACTGAGGACAGGTGAAGTGAAGATCTGAGGTAACTGAGAGAATTCTCACTCAGGCTCTCATGTCATTCAGGCTTTTAGACAAACCACAACTTAATTTTTGCTTTCCTCATTGTTCTCATCTGGATTTCCTCCTAGACAGATTTCATAAAATCTTCTTTGCTTTATTCAGTGTTTTTCCCCTGATTATTCTTATACACGCTTTTAATTAGAGTCTAGTTCAACAGCCAACTAACCTTCTGGAAAAAAAATCTACTCCAAAAGTCCAAAACACATGAACTGCTTTCCATGCTTGATTACCTGACTGTAATTACAGAGATGAAGCCATCTCAAGGGGTCAGTGGCTCTAATGAAGATGTTTTCTTGCTCCCTTGCGATCACTTCATAGCCTGATGTTTTAACTGAAATCCTGTCTTCCTGGCTGGGACTCATTCCATGAAGGAGCTCACAATGCAGGCTAAGAGAACTGAAGCAGAACTTGCTGGCTCACCTTAACTTCCCCTTGAATCAATAACAATTTACAGCTCATGAAAATCTTTGTAAAAACTTAGTAAAAACATAGATTCTCTTTGGTATGAGAAGCTGAATTGGGTGAATCACTGATCGTGATGAATAAAGCAGAACCCATTCAAACAAAGGATTTGGAAGGAGGAGAAGGGAAGGAGGAAAATGTTTTTGCAGACTTGCCATTGCAATGTTCCTTTACCAGTTTCTGCCTAAACTCTCTCCCTTCTTTCTACAGAAGGTAATCCAATACTGCCAGGCTGCTCTGCAGCTTGTCTCTTCTGTCCATAGGCTGCCATCAGGCACGAAGTCAGTATAAACAGGATGCTTAATTTAATTGAACTCACCTGTAAAAACCAAAATATTAACAAGTGTGAATTTACAAGTCTCACTGAATACCAGTGATGTCAGCAGTTAAGTACATGTCTGCAGAAAAAAATCCAACTACCCCCACAAGCTCAGGGAGCTGCTCAAGCCTCTGGCATCTTTAGGGAGTAGACTTGTGATAGTTTGACTCTGTTCAAAACAAGGAGGTATAAAAAGCACTTGGGCTAAATTTTCGAAAGGAGTCCTTGGAATCTCAGTGATGCCTCCCTGAGTTTCTGTAAAAGCTGTACACTGAAGGAGTCATGGTGCTGTTATTAGCCACAGCCTGGGCAGTTGAAGGGACCTGAAGCAGGGCTAGGAGTCCATTGGTCACTCTGTGCTGGAGCCCATCCTGGTGGAGCTGGATCAGCAGTGACCAAGGTACCTCTGGTCACCAAAAGGACAGTGGGAGTGGGAGTCATCCCCTTCAGTTGACAAAACATTGGCTGCAGCTGCAGAGAAACTGGGCTAGCCTGGTGCCCTATGTACCTCCTCACCCCAAATGGCAGCTTTTCTCTCAGAACACTGAAAATTTGTTCATGATCACACTGCAGAACTTGCTCTGAGCTTTACAGTTATGTGGGCCATGGCAACAGATTCTCACTTCCAAAAGCAAATAATCTGAATTTGGTAGTCCCAGATCACATTCCTAGGCCAAAAACCATACCCACACACCTTCTGCTACCTAAATAAATTGGTATATGTTTTAAACTTAATAAGAAAATATAAATTTAATTATGTTAATGTATAGAAACACAGGTTAAAAATATCTAAACAATTATAACCCATTCAAAAGCATTAAAAACATGACAATTTTGTCCCTTTTTCTTTCAAAATGGATGAAAAACTGAAGCTGAATGCATTATCACAGAAAACAACCAGCTTTCATATTCCTGCAAGCAGCACTGAGTCCACCCTGACACAACAGATTATACTTGCTTAAAACTTACTTCCAGAGTCATAAATGCAGAAGAGACACATCACATCTTTCAAGGTTTATTCTTTACTTCACACACCCAAACTGCACTCCCAACAATGAATGAATGCTGTGTTTACACACCAGCTGTACTAATTGCTCCCTGGAGGTCCCAAACCCAGAAAAGTTCAATCCAACTCCAAATTCTAAAGCATACCTCCAAAGCTTTGTGCATTCTGTTACTGACTGTGAGTTCACCAGTCCCAGCCTGTGAACATCAGCTAACTAATCAAACACAAGCCATGTGGGAACTTTTTACAAGGGCATTTAGTTCTACTTCACTGGAGGGCATGAAGACTCATCTAAAAATCTGGACTCCATAAACCTTCTACAATTATTTTTATTTCAGTGGAAATAGAAGCAGACTGACAGTTTCTGTTGTATTTCAGAGGGGCCAATGCCACAAATGCCTCTAAAAATATCATGGTTATGCAAACTAAGTAACAACAACCAATGTCAGTTCTGATCTGCAAGAACATTACTTTAAAACATAAATTTGAGTGCATTGTTTGAGTAACTACTTCAGAATTCATACAAAAACTACTAATCAGCAGAACTGTCTCTTCTTGTACAGGAGACAATCATATATTTCCAAATTATCAATTCCTATTTATGGCCTTGGGAACTGGTAAGAAGTAGAATCAATAGCATATGGATGGCTGAAAATAACAGCAAATACAGAGAGCTCTAGGTTTTTTGAAAAGCTTTGCTATCAGGCAAGATTTAGACAAAAAAAAAATAGTTAATCTGACCACTTGGTGATCTCACTCAGCACCTGGAAAGCTAAACACTGTCTCTTTGGAGACCTTATTTGGTGAACTTCAGTAGTGAGACAACTGCAGCCTACAAAAGTAAGAATCTGTGACACTAAGCTCTGTTTATACAATAGAAACAAAATAGGCTCTATTTACAAAATCACCTTTTAGTGTGCTTTAGCCTCGTATTTTACAGGAGCTGGAGTAATTCAATAATGGCTAAATAAATCTGATCTTTGTAGATGGTTTGTTTAACAAAACCCAGTGAGATGGAACAATATTGGCTTTAGGTGCACAAGACAGAAGTGGAGATAAAATTTTTCCTACTCATCTTTCACCATCTAAATTCTACAGAGGCCTGACTACATCCATTCCTTGTCCATAAATTGTCAAGGGGGCACAGACTCCCTGTAAAATGAAAAGCTGTACTTTCTCAAGCAGCACTTTGAGCCTCCAGGCTTCTGGTTAGTCCAAGACAGCTCAATAGAAGTATTAAGTAATCATTTTTCCCCGGAGTGGATATTTTTATACTGTTGAAACTGTTCTTAAAGGTGCCAAAGAAAAGTTCCCTTAACCTACAGTAAATCCAAGACAAATTCCTGCCAATAAATATCTGTTCCTTTATAAAAAATGCTTACCTGCAAGTCTCAAAATACTTCATAAAGGAAATTAAAATGCAGTGTGACTGAATTAAAACACAGCTACCCTTAGAAGGAAAATTAAAAGTACATTTATTCATGTTCTACTTATGGAAAATTGGAAAAGCAGAGCATTTATAACTTGGATAAGTTTTCATGGAAATCCCCAAACTAGAATTCTTAACTCAGTTTCCAGCTCTACTGACAAAGGTGTATTTCCCCAGGACCAAGAGATCTAACTGTATGGTGGTAATCATAAAAAAATCAGCATTGCTCAAAAAACAACACATAAATACTGAGTCTTTCCCCCAATTCTTGCTACTGTGTGAAGCAACTCTGACAGTGTTCCTGTGTGATCACCAACAGATGAGGTACACTAAATGTTTCTCTTAGCCATCAGCAGAAAAAAATTGTTTCAATATTTAATATGGTTTCAAAAATGTCTACTGAGTCAAACTATTACTAGTTTTTTTTATTGTGACTGAAAGTTTAATTGGAACAGCTGTTCCTTAATAAATAACCAGAAGCTGTGTGCACAAATGCGTGGTATTTCCAGATTAGATTTTCATGCATGGCATTCCATGCATGATATTTTCATATACTACAAGTTAAATAAGATCTCAGTCCAGATAACAAAACTGCAGGGAAACAGAAGTGATGACTCCAAAATAGACCTGGGCCTACCTCCAGTATTAACAGCTTGATCTCAGTGTTAGTTTCAGGATGCAAAGCAAATATTCTGGATCTTATTGTTGCTTTTACTCACTCAGGTAAGCTTTACTGTAACAATGGTTCAGCAAGAAAATACTATGGATATATACTGCTATTCCAGGGGGTAAAAAAATGGAGTGCATTACAATTTGGTCTAAATATGGTCAGAAAAACAAAAAAAGGGCTTTTTTTGGTTTGTTTTAAACCGTACCTCTGATGCATATGCACAGTACAAGCTACAAACTTTTTATAAGGTTGGGTTTAGTAAACACTGCACAACCAATTCTACCATAGTAAGTTAAATAGGGGTTTGGTTTTTACGAGACATGCATTGATGTATTTATCAAGTTTGTTTCATTCTTTGGACCAACTGTGCAGTCCATTAAAGAGCAAGTCAAAGAGCATCCTCAGACATGTAAAATATCTGTGTAAATTACTAGGTTTATGCAACTGCTAAACAATATAGCATTCACAGAGAAGAATTGTCAATAGCAATGCCTAAACTATAGAGACTTTTGCTTCATTTTCCAAACCAACATAGTCTTGTTCTGCTATTAAATAAACTCATTTTGCCCTATGATTCACTTCAGAATTCAATTTTTAAGAGTCATTTTGCAGAGCAGAAATACATTTCTAAAAATTCAATTGTCTTTAATAGAAAAGCAGGCTTTCATATATTGAATGCTATGTTCTTGAAGTGAAGCTCTTCAGCACTGAAATGAAAATCATATTTCAGTCTAAGTTTGCATTATCTCCTGCATGTCACAGAACAGCTGCCAAAGAAATGCTAAGGAAAAAGGTGTAAACTGTGAAAAGCAATGTTTCTGATCCTGGTAATCTCTGTAGCTTTGGGTTATCTGATCCCCACTACACAGCTGAAGTTGTTACATACCACAAGCCAAGAGTCCATGTCTTGAATGGTACAGCTTCACTGATAAAACACAAATGTTTGGGGTATTTTTTTAATTATCCTTATTAGCTATTAGTTACATTTCTGCTTCTGTTGGCTGCCCCTAGCCTATGCTACACTTTTCAGGACATACATTTACTTGAGTATTGCAGGTAGATTACCCTTTGTTGGCCATGGCTTTTACTCCTGTTTTGCCTTTGGTAGGACTCCCAGAGGTAAATTTGCATTAGTGAAGCAAATGCATGCTGGGAAAGTGTCAGAGAACTGTTAGACAGAATAATATTATTTGTATAATTCTGATTATGCACCCCAAATTTTGTAAGATTTGAAGTGATGTAGAAGGAACATACTGTTAATATCTTACATAATTCATCCTGATCACTTAAATAGTTTCTTAAAACAGCATCCCCTGGATGCCAGCTTTTGAAGTGTTTAATGAGGTATACATAAAGAGGGTAATAATTATAATGGGGGTGTAATGAGCTTCACTATCAATGGGAGTCAAAGTACAGTAGATTTTTATCTCAGATAATTATTGTTATGTGCAGCAAATGCACCAGCAAAACTGAAGAAATAAAGCCTTTGGATCACCTCTAGTGAAGGGAATTCACAAAAGAGAACATTAACTTTTATTCTGATTTTGTTATATGAATCTAACAGGTGTTAAACTGCTAAATCAAGAGACCTGAGGCCTCGTGTAAGTGACATAAAACTGTAGAGTACAGCAAACACAGAACTTCCAATTCCACTGTGCCTTGGCTACAGGCAATAAGAAATCCCTATTATCTAAGCAATTAAACAGCAAACTTTGCACACCAGAAGAGCAACAACTTGCAATATGATCAGGAGATGTAAGTGCCTTAGCTCTGAGAAGCAGAGTGCTATCACAGAGACACCCAGGGAGCAGCACAATGCACACTCCACAGTTACTCTAAAATGAATCACCTTCTCCTTTCATTTACAAGCCACATTCATTCACTCTTGAGCCCTACAGCCAAAACAGCCACAAAGTCCCTAAATATTGCTGCTGCAATTTGAAGTAAGTGTTACCAGGCTGGTCAGGGCTGAGATCACTGAACTGGCCCAGAACACTGAGCACAGGTACTACCAGCTGCTTACACTGCTCGTTCTGCTTAAAAGGATTATTGATCTGTCTTGAAGTACTACTGGGCAAAAGCTCTAAGGCCATTCATTATATGCAAGATACAGCCATTCCAACCTTCCAAAGACAAAAAACTCTTCCACTAAATTTAAAAGTTTGTGTTCTTGGGTTTTGTTTCTATGTGTGAATATTTTTTCCTTTGTATCTCAAACCGTCTTATGCATTTCAACAAGTAATTGTGTAGCTGAGATCAAAATTGCTCTCTGAATTTATTATCCTTAAACTAATTGAAAATTATGACTGGCTCACTAAGGCAAAGAAGCCCAACTGGTAAGCATTGACGATGGTAACACTTTGCTGCTCACTCAGCTGGTAACAACTTGATTTTCAGCATTATGAGAGATGAGTAAACAACTCATGAAGGTCAGTTGGAGAGCTCCAGCCTAATCTTGTCAAACCAGCACTGGTAAACCACAAACCTGTCAGGGTGCTTTCATGTGCTGCTTGACATATTAACTATGTCATTGTTATACCATGTTTTTATATACACCACTGGTAGATCTATCAATGAAATTATAAGCAACTGTAACAGAAGAAAGGAAGGCATGAATAGAAGCTAAGTAAATTCAAAGCAAATTCACTTCAGTTCCAAACCTACTCCTCCAGAATCAAAGGTGTTCTTTGAAGTAAACTGTAACTTCAATGCAGGTTTACTGATTTTCCATTTTCTACAAACCAGTATTTTCCGTGATGCAGCATTATCTGAAAACAAACAAAGCAGAACAACAACAAATAAAAGCACTAACTCTATGTTTATGAATAGTTCTTGGAAACCAAATAGCTGCCTTGTTTTATCACATTCATCCCTCTTTTCAATTGCAACAACTCTGACAAATTTCGAGGAAACAACTGCTTTTGCAATTAACATTGATCTCTCCAGGCAAGCTGTGGGCTATTCCCTCTCCTAGGCTCCTCGGAAGCTATTTGCATTCCCCAGCTACATTACAGCTGCTTGCTGTGGTTATATAACATGTATTTATACATGACATTTTTATGTAAAATACTTCACAGTTCCCAGTATATGTTAAGTTA
The DNA here is from genome assembly GCA_024500445.1 of Entomyzon cyanotis. Lineage (NCBI taxonomy): Eukaryota > Metazoa > Chordata > Aves > Passeriformes > Meliphagidae > Entomyzon > Entomyzon cyanotis. The sequence continues at coordinate 8,862,133 of JAKEPQ010000743.1, forward strand.
GGACCCTATTTTGAAAGTTCTTCACCAAGTCCACCTACAATGGCTCCAACCCACAAATCTACACAACACATTTGCAACAAGCAATTCAGCCAGGTCTAACCCTTTTTCAGATTGTAGCTGTGGCTTTTCAAGAATGCCAAAATCAGCTACAATCAGTGTCAGTCTCTGAAGAAACTCACATTATCTATTTGTAGCAACAGCCATGTGAAAAAAGGACTTCAAAGGAAAACTTAACTTGGTAGAGGAAAAAAAGATCAGAAACCTCAAACTCCAAAATCTTCCAGCAGCACATACACTGATTATTTTACAGGACAGAGCTCAACCCAAACCATTTCTCTGCTATGCTGTGCTTTGTATAATATATGAAAAGTTGAAATAACAGAAAGGTTTATTTTCCTTCTGGGGAGAAGTTTCTAAAAGTAATTAAAAATATTTTTTAATTTTTTTCTACCCATGCATGGACCTCTTAAGCAGCCTCCCCACTGGGGATCAGAAAAACAACCTTCTTTTGTAATCTTGGCAGATGTTTTGAAACAGTATGTTTGAAAAAGCACATTAATACTCATCAGTACCAATGCTATATTTTAAGATAACCTCTGAGTAAAGGACTTGAATAATACTGAATGAGGAACAGTTGAGGATTATTTGATACCATGCCTCATACAAGGAGGCTGGAAGCTGATGAGATTTAACTACTGCAATTTCAGTTTCCTATGGTGAGGCTAGGACAGACTTCATGTAATTCAATGAAAAAGAAAATCTTATTTATAAATGGATAATCTAGGCAACTTTCCCATCAAATACTAAAAGTAATCATAACACAGGATGTGCAACTCAGCTGCTTTATGACACAAACCTACTGGCCCTAGATTTTAGAGATTTACTATGTATTGGATATATTTGTCCCCATTTCTTTTTCCCTATGGGCTACGACCACATCCTTTTTTCTCTTAAAAAATCCTTTGAATTATTCCTATTTCTTTGCATTTGGGGGAGCATAACTGAATTCATCTTATTAATACTATTCACTTATGGGAATTCCAAGAGGAACAGGTTATGTATAACTATACCAAGAAAAAGCTAATCACCAACAAAATACTTCATGCAGAAGGAAGCCCAAATCTTGCAACATGCCTTTATTTTCACTCCTGCCTAACATTTTCTGTTTCGCAGTTTTCCTTTAATGCACACAAACGTGAGTACTGCTAATACACCCTGTTTCTACTTATTTATCTTTATACAGCATATGTCTGCTTTCAACATAGCACTTCTACCTGCTTTTAGGCTTAAAACCCTACCTTCAAGACATGCTAAATTGAAGAGAAGTATTACAGGAATGAACCAGAGATGTGTCTTGTCACTAGCTTTCATCACAAAGAGACAGATAATTCCATCTAACTGGACTGTCAGAGCAGAACAAAGGGTGACCTCTCCACAGTAACCCAGTAATGCAAATTTTGTGAAGTTACAGTATTTTTTTCTAATTTATCAGGAGGATAAACTTCATGATCAGAGTAAGAACTAGACTATGGCAGCCAATACAGCACAAAGCACTGATTCACAAACTTTGAGATATACTTCACCATTTCTGACATCTGTGTCACTGATGGTCCCAATCCAAACCCCACTCCAGCCTTTGCCTCCTTGCTCACTGCACTAAACAAGCAGACACAGTGATCCAGAAACTTCCCAGCAGCAGGAGCTGGGCAAAGACAGAAAGCAAAGTGCATTACTGCTCCTGCATCTGTCACCTGCTCCTGCAGGAGCTTTTGAACCTCTGTGCGCCCCTTTCTCATTCACTGTCCCCTTTCCCAGTCCGAGCTGCCTTACCTGCTTGAGTTCTGTGCTCTGACAGACCTCACATTTAGGCACAATTTGTTAAGGAGGCTCCTCACTGATCAGGACCCCATGAGCTGTGAACCTCAGCTAGTCAGCATATCAGAAGAGAAGCTGTCCTCTGAAAATAGGCAATTTTATTTTCTGAGGCAGCAATCAGCTGTGCAATGCCAGTCAAGCAACTTTCCCCACTGAGATTACTCAATTTCTTGCCCTGTGTCTCACCCCTTCACACTATAAGCTTTTATGAGTGCAATAACTGTCTATTTTGGTGCCTTTGATAGCAAAATTATTATTCATTGTGTAAGATCTCCCATCATATATATTAAATAATATATTTTATACTCATCACATTAAAAATGGATGCATTTTCATCAACATAATTAATGTTTGTTGTATTATCACTCAAATAACTGCATACAGTTGTGGCTGGAGAACACCACAGCTCTGAAATTGCACTCTTCATCTGTAGATCAATGCAAATGCAGCTGGTAATTCAGCTTTTGTGAACAGGTCATCAGCATGACTAGCATATTAACATCTCAGCCAAGGAGCAACACTTAGAGGCATTCTTTTAGAGATTAATGAAAGGGCTTAATATGTACTTCAGCAGTGATTATTTTCAAGAAATTCATTAAAGGCAAATGGGTATCACTTGAATTTTAATTCAAATTCTAATTTTAATCTGAACACTTAATATAGGTGTTGCCTCATCGTTAAGAATATATTCTTGCTCCTGATCCCATTGTAACCTGCTCAGATTTGCTCAAATTAATTGTGTATGGTGATACTGATTAAATTCCCTGGGAAAGAACACAATACTCATATATAATGACTAATTCTCTCAGCTTATTGATCCTAAGTTCAGAATCATTATAGCAGTGCAAATGCGGAATACAGGGAAGACAGATGCTATGCTTGGATCAGAGAGAAGGCTCATACCAAGAGCAGCAGCTCATAGCAGCCATAACTATTTCATGTTAAAGACATACACTGTTATCAAATTAATTTTGCATTCATTTCCCCCTCCCACCCCCCCCCAACCAAATAAATACACATACCCCAAAGAAGAATATGAATATGCTGGACACTTCCAAATATTATTCACTGTAAAGACCCACATTGGAATCCTCCAGTGAATCGTCTTTAGAAACATGAAGGAGTACCACTTCCAATGACCTAAGGACTAAGGGAAAAATCAGATTTATGCAGGCAGCTACCTGCTGCTACATAAGAGCTGCAATTATTTTTCATATTCCTTCAGCTAGGCTTTGTCTCTTACAGGGCAATCACCTTTCAGTCTGAAATCTTTGAGGCCTTCTTAGAAATGCATTCCCAGAAAGATCAGCCCCTTGAGGCAAAATTGCATCATCCCTTGATTCATAATGCCCCTGGTAATTGAACCCTCATTCACCAATTTCTCAGCAAAGGCAACCAGCTGGCTGTTCAGCTATCAGAAGAGCTGAGACCATTGTGCAAATGCAGAGATCCAGAATGGCTCTTTCAGAATTAATTCTACCTAATTGCATGTGGGAATATAGTAAACAGAAGAAGGAATTAAAAGAAATTAATTCTTCAAAACTCTATCTCTATCTTCATGAGGCAAAAGATAAATGTTAGAGTTAACATATCCCAGCCTCATTATCTCCTAGGGAGAGAGCTCTGTCTGCTCAAAGGTGCTTCTCAGTCATTTCTGGGGTTTTCATTTTTAACCAGAGCTTTGTTCAGTCTTTCAGAGTCTGCTGAAACTCCTCAGCTCATATTTAGTATCACACCCTGAGATACTGAAGATAAAATGTAAAGCACCATTAGCACTCAGTACAATCTACCAAATTATGTCAAAGGGATTCTTGGAAGCTACTCCTTGTCTCCTGCAGACAGAAGAGGGGAACTTAGCAAGAGACAACCCTTTGCATGCACAGAGCAAAGCAGCATGAAACAATGAGAAACAACAAAATAGAAGCAAGCAATACTATATTCATTAAAATAATGCAAGAAGCTCCTAACAAAGCAGTAATGCTGCTTATTTAGCATTACATTTAGCAGGACATTGCTGCCTGTCTCTCACAGGAACAATACTGTTAAAATGTCACCCAGAAATTCTATGTTAAATGCTCTTCAGCATTTTTTAAAATATTCATTTGTGTGCACTGTTTATCAGATTTTTTGTTTTATGTGCTTGCACTGGAAATGCTAACCAGAATTTTTTCTCCAACTGGACAGTTTTTAACCCAGATGTAGGTAGTAACAGGCAACAAAACCCTACCTGTATTGAGGTTACACAGTGCATGAGATGAAACAGTATCTGAACCTATTTCTTTCCAAGGGTTAGGAAAGAACTGGCCTTAACAGAAATGTTCTGCATAAAGAAGGAAAAATTAGACCTCCACAAACACTAGGAAAGTAGGCAGGGATTTTTTTCCCTCATTTTTGCTATTTATTCTGCTTTACTTTTTAATTGCTACCTCTTCTAACATTCTGGAATGTATTATGTAGTGTTCTGTACTTCCTATATTGCACACTGACTTTATGGAAGCATGAAGTAACCTAAATTATTTTAATTAAAATTTGTTTGTGTCTACAAAGTTATTAAATAACTTTCCATCCTACTGCTCTAACTGTATTTTAATGGAATTTAAAAAGGCATTTTAAAAGTCTTTAGATGATTTGTTACTATTGTAAATTAAATAAATATGGGTAGTAAATAAATTAAATAAGACAACTGGAAACCATTCTTTTGATCTCTGCTAGGCAAAATTTCTAGTCAAATTAAGAAAGTTTTACCTAAACTATATCTAAATAAGAGCTTGAGGACTTGGTCACAGGCAGGAGCTGGGACTCCTGTCAAAAATCAGCAGCACTGGAAAATTTGTCCTCAAGAGGGAACTTACTCTGTAGTATGCTAAACATGCTCCCAACTTTACTCACCGAAGACTTCTTCTGTACAAACTGATGAGCACGTAGGTGTGCATCAACTTTTCTGGATGTATTTGCATATATTAATACTGATCAGCAGAACTGTTAAGCTATTTTATCATCAGTCATGTAGGAAAAAAAGCTGTAGGAAAGAGCTGATGGATTCACTGTGGTGCATGTTTAACACTGCCAGTTCAGTCTTCTTCATAGTATTAAATTATTCCTTTCCTTCAGACAAGGGTATTTTTATTTTATGATATAAAAACTTCCTAAAAGCAACAAAAAAGAACTTAAAGTAATTACAGGTAATATGTAAAGAATAAAAAATATTTAATACCCAGCAGGAATATCTCTCTCTGAGAAGGAGAAAAGGCCAGGGAAGAGGAATTTCCCTTGTGTAAATCTGTTCTGGAGATTAATTCAATATAGTACATGCCCCCGTGGATTAAGAAACTCCAAATACATTGAGTATACATACACCTGTTCATTGTCTCACAGATATGGAAAAAAGATATGTCTTTCAAGAGACACTAACACAGAAACAAGAATTACACTATTTTGGACTCATGAAGGAACCAAACTGACTGCCCCCCTCACAGCAGGAAAATCTCCTCCTATTAAAATAAATGCTACTGTAATGGGAGCTGATCTGCATAATGTTATGGTAACACATGCAGCTCCTTTCTCTGAACAAAAGATGTTGTTTTTCAAAATTAACTTGAAATCAACCCACTAAAAATTGCTTACAATGAATAGCTGCATTACTAGGCTATCTTTTCATAATTGTTAGTTTATATTCCTCTCAAAGATAAAGATAATTTATACCATGAAATGAAATGTTCCTTGTAGCTCGGAATCATAGTGGTGCTTTGGACAGACATTCTTCAATAGCTTTGGTGTCCCTTCCAAATTGGTAAGAGGTTTATACACAACCTGTGTGCCAAGTAGTGCTCATTTTTGCTTTTAGAAATGCAGTTGGCAATAAGTAAACTGAAAAAATTTGCAAGTCTTCTGAATCCTGTTCTCAGTTAATTCTAAGTGCTCTCTCTTTTCTTCCAACTTGTATGCAATCATTACTCTTCAGCTTTTCTTCTTGGCCTTGACAAAACCTGACACAGTAGTTTTCTTTCTCCTTAATTAAAAATATTTTTTACTTTGTTGTAAGGTTTTAAGAATGACTTTATTGTCTTTGGCAAGGGAGAATACTTGAAAGAAAACTATTCTGTGGGCCTTCCTGCACCAGGTCTGTTTTGCTCTGTTTGCCTGAAATTGTGAGGCTTTGTATTTGATAACCCAGATGGTCCCTTCTAGTCTTGCATTCCTTAAAAAGGACACTGAGTACTGTAAACTGATGCCACATGGCATACAAAAATCACAAAATTCTTTAAAATGTCATGCAGCTACCGAGCAAGTTTTAGCCCCATTAATGCAGTTTCACTAAAGGAAAATTACCATTTTCAAATGCAGCTTGTGTTAACAAGCTCTGAAATCAGAAAATTAAGCTAGTTTTACCGTTAAACAAAGGCATAAATGCAGCACCTCTCCCCCAGATCTGCAGCAGCAAATGCATGATTATTGAAAATACAGAAAAACCTGACATTTCATTGGTTATGATGATCCTAAAAATAGTCACCAATGGAGATGTGGATGGAATGTGTGGAGATGAGTATTTGACAAGTACATGAAGAGCACTCTCCGTCACTACTGTTATGATCTACATCTTGTCCTCAGAGCTTTTACATCTTTTTGCAGCAACAACTGTCTTTTACAGCCCCATCAGGGTGGCCTCCAGGGACCCCTCACATAGTACCACTATAAGGGAATAACACTACTGATTTTGTGCTAGGAAACTAAGTCTGTGCCTCAAGAGTAGCACTTGTTCCTGTACATATTCTAAGGAATAACCTTTGTGGGAATTATGTGGTACTGTGCAGCTCAGGACTGATAAGAACTTTTGACCTGATAGACAACCCTGACTACACAAAACCACCACTAAGATGTGATGCCAAGAAAACAAGTAACTTCAGCAAGGATCCAAGCCAACATGGTTTAGAAGCTAGGAACTAGGAAGGAAAAATGGAGCAAAGCACCAGCAACAAAGCCAGTTTGCAATAAATATAGAGATGCACTCTGGAAAATGTAATACTCATTTGTGCAACAGTCAACAAGGATCTGAAGCACTGCTCTTTGCTAGGCACCTTTTTCGGGGTATACTGCTTACAACTCATCCTTTTCAGGGATCCACAGCAGGTATCCAAACATTCACTATGGCCTTCTATTAATAAGAATGCATTTGAGAAAGCATGAGTGAATTTGTAAGCAGGTCGCTATTAAGAATTAAGATTGTTTGTCCTGAAATTGTGAAACCAGTATGAAGTGTTATCAAAGGTTTTCCAAATGATAAGCCTTTCGAAATCGCCCTTGCTTTCTCACAAGGGATTGTTCAGAGGCACAAAGAACAGTTTGGTGCTCAAATGCCTTTAAAATTTTCTTTGATAGAAAGCCACCAGGGAAGTGAGTTAGTGTTACAGCTCTGACTTTTCCAACACTACAAGTTAGTCCTTTGTTTCTCCTCTACAGAAAGAGCAACAAGTTGCTTGTAATTAAGAATTCTCCCCGCACAAAGCATTGAAGGTGGGATTTTCTGATCTCCTTAGAAGTCAGTAGCTCAAATAAGACTCTATCTTTGCTTTGCAGGGTTCACAAAGGTTCCATCATTATCTTTTCAAATGAGCTCTTCTAAGCATCTCTTATTTAAATCCTCTTGTATCGGCCCACAACAGTCATTTATCTAATGATTTGTTTGCTTTCCCTACTTCCCTCACTGATCCATCAACATTACCAGTTAGCTTTTGTCCTTTATAGGATCATGGAAATTTTAACCCAAATCTCTCCAGAATACAACACTGCCCATAGAATATTAGTCTAAACAATTCCAAAACACTGCAGAGGTCAGTAAAATCACTCAGAGAAATAGGTAAGGAGGAAGCAAAATCCCCTATTTTGGATAAATAATTTACTAAAGCAGCAGCACGTAAAGAGATGGGACACCCCCGCTTCCTATCCCCAAACTATAGGAAAACTGAACTAAGGTATAACAGGGTTCTCAAAATTACACCCTTTTCACAACTTTTCTCTGTTTATATTTGGGGTGATTCTTATTTAAGGCTGCCTGCAGGCTTTTGCTGTCACTTACCCAACCACACTTACCCTAATAGGCTAGAATAGGATAAAGATCACAGAACCAGCAAGCTCACAGTTCTCCTTAAAAGGATTGCAAAGTAATGATTCCAACTGCAAAGGGTCTTTGTTAAAGCATATATAAACTAAATAACACTTGAATTATTAGGGTATATGTTACTGAAGTCCAAGCTTTGCTCTGTCAGACAGAGCGATAAGGACCAGCTGCTAAGTTTGGAACCATCACATTGCAACTCAAGATTTGAACAAGGGTCTCACACCATCTAATAATAGCCTTTAACATTCTTAGTTGGAAATTTTAAAAAATTCACTGACTTTTTCTATCATATTTGTTCTCCTTTTTAATATTTTATATTAAGGTGATGCTATAGGTAGAATTAGGCTTGTGGGAAAAAAATGCTATTACAAACATTTAAAATACAAAGAAATAAACAAATTGTGACTCATGTAGTACAAGACTCCTATCCATATACAGGTTTAAAAATAGAGTAAGTGAAGGGCATACAGTACAGGAAGTTTTTCAGAAGGTAGAAAAATATACTTTTAGTTACTGACAAGGAAAACCCAGTGTCCTACTGTGATCCTTGTATTATACATCTAATTTTACCAATACCGCAGAAAGATTAACATCCTTTTACATATATATCCCTGATTATCTAGTTCAATAAAAATCATTAAACATTTATTGATTCATCCACCCCTATTTACAGATAGAATCAAACTACTAAAATTTTCACCTGCTGATAGCAGGTATGAAAGACTTGGGGAAAAAGCTCAGCACTTTCCAAGATCAATTGATCAAGTGCTTTTAGAATCCAGCAGCAAAAACCAGGAATCTTGACAAGAGCACCACAATCAGAGTGCTAATGGAACACATGTTGCCATCACAGTACAGACAAAAGAGGTAAAATGTTATTATTACTTGTTGTTTCTGAACCCTGCATGCCTGGATGCCCATTTGTGCCTGCAAACACTTGCACAGCATAAGCTTCAAGGAAAATAAAACAACAAGAGAATAAGAAAAAAGCTGGAACACAAAGGAGAAAAACCCAGCAGCAGAAGCTATCCTTGGTAGTTCACACCATAACAGACAGCGAAACAAAACCTTCTGAGATGAGTTTTCAGATCAAATGTTGTTGCTCTTTTTTTTTTTGTGAAGGTCACCAGCATAGACTTCCACTTGCCGTGCATTCATGATGAAGGGTTTTAGAAAATCCCTAAACAAAGCACAGAATGTCTAATAACATCTCTTATGTATTCGTTATTCTTATGGCAAAGACACTATGTGGTTGCACTTGAACTGCTCATCTCCTTACCTTCATCACCTTGTGTTCTGCATCCTTTTAACTCATCAGCTCTCCCATCCAATTTTAATATTGCTTTCTCTGTCACTATTTTTAAATTTTTTTCTTCTTCCTCCTCTACAATAATTCATATTTAATTTAGCTATTGATGTGTATTTTGATAGGTTGTTATATAAAGCTCCAGTTTAATAAATTTATGTTATAAACAATTCTATCAATGCCAAACACACTGAAGTACTTGTATGTTAGAACCAAACCTACTGAGTGTGTCAAGGGATTATGCCAAGACTGTTGTATATCAACATATCTGCATTACCATTATTTTAATTTTTTAATAGTCACTACACTCTTCACAGCTAAACATTAAAGAGGGCAATTAAAGAGGGACAATTATATAAAATTTCCAAGTACTCTGAAAAGCAACATTACCAAAATGAAATTTTAAGCACTGGCATTAAGACAACGCCTCTCAAAAAGAAACAATAAATAATTTCAAAAATTTGGTGCTTCATTAAGTACAACCACCTCCTTACCAGTACCATCATCAACATAAGATATTCAATTTAGGGATTTTTTTGTCGTTGTCAAGATCTGCTAGGAGGGTGGAGCCAACCAGCTTTCCTAATAGCAAAAGCAAGGCAAGAAGCAGCACTGAGCCCTGTCAGACAGTATCACAGCAAACTCAGAATCATTTTCCCCTGATATCAGAATTAGAAGCATATTATGGAGGTCTTAACATTTTTTTTTCTCTCAGACATACAGTTCAACTCCAGCTTTTTTGCTTGGGCAGTAATTAAACAAGGTCAATTTTATTCTTAGATTTTAGAATTGCGTGGGGACTTCACTATCATCTTGGGAAGTCCAAATCACACAACTCTGCTGCACTGACTTTAAATATTCAAAGATATTCCTACGAGAGACCCCCATTGCCAGTTTCATATGGCTGGTAACATTTTTACTATAATCCCTGCTGCCAGCCCTGGATTATGATCAACTGTGCCCAGCTCCTTTTTAGCCCATTCTTTGACTGTGATTTTCCCTTTCACTCTGCAAATCAAGGCTTATTTGGGAGCGCAGAATCTCCATTTTAAGTACATCTTTCAGGACTGAAGCCGGCAAGCAGCTCAGCTTATGAAGATTAGCATAGGAGCACACGCGACGATCAAGCTGCAAACTCCAAGCTTCTGGTCTTTATTTGACAAACTAATCCACTACAGCAAAAGTCAAGTGCCAATCTTCTGAAAACATTCCTGAAGAAAACAGGAGGGGATAAGGGCTAACACATGCTAAAGAGAAGGCATCTGTTTATTAACTAGATGTTGTAATCTGCTTGCTATTTTCACAATGCAGTTAGAGTTAATATTTATGAGCACACTTTCAATCAGGTGGTTCATTTCCGCATTCAGACAACCTGATGGGTTTAATTCAGACGCATGTCCTCACTTATGCATCAGCATACCAAGCTCATTTCCTGTGCAGTGCAAGGTAGGTAGATGCAGTACATAGAGTTACCACTTCAATCATGTTTCCAGGTGCTCTGCCTGACAATGCATAATTAAAGTGTCCTCTGTGAGCTGATTTCCTGTGATTCACAATCAAAAAGCTTTGCTTTAACCACTAGTTAGGGCTAAAAATTTCAGTTTAACTTCAGGTACACAGGACTCATCAAGCTGTCATGTCCCACTGTTGCCTGGCTCTTCCTATTAAAATAGCTGCAAAAGTGGCATTACTCTCTACAGAAAGTAAATGTACACATATTGTTTTACAAACTTATTACATTTGAGGCCTGCTCAGTTCATTAGCTAATGTGAGCAAATGAAAGTTTTTTTGAAAAAGAGTTTTCCTCCAAGCTGGCTTACAAACATAATAGCAGAGTTCTTTTTAATATGGTATGGGCAGGCATTCAAGAATAATGTCAACTGGTCATTCTGTGCAGCAACAAAAGGTTCAATCGAGTTCCAGCTGCAGAATTTGGCATTATGCAATTCAGTTGCTAGAACACCAACTGAGGATGTAAGACTAGAGGTAAAGGTTGCTTTGCTTACAAGAAAAATTCCGCTAAGTTGATACATGATTCTGGATATTTTCAAGGTGAAAGTTCATTACATTTATACATTTGTTCAATACACAACAGCTACAGTCTACAGCCTGAAAAATATAATCAGTTCAATGGAATTCTCTAAAAATATGAACGAGTAAGATTCAGTAACTTATAACTCCAGATCCTTCCCCTCAATTTAATCAATTCATAGGTTTTACAGGAAAGGATTGAGGCTATGAAAATCTTTGTAAAGTCAGAATTACAACTCCTGTGCCTTTCACAGTCAAATTCTGTAGACAAATAAGGAGCCAGCCTCAATTGCTCAAGAATTCCTTCTTAATAGGGAGTCACAGGGAAGTAGTTTACTATGCAAAGGAGGCAATCCAAGACAGACTGTATCTATCAGACATATATCCAAGACAGGCAATTATGTGCATCACACACAACATATACATTTATCATAAAAAATTAGTGTCCCTCATCTGTATATTGTTTTTGTATCTGTGGTATGTTTTGATGGAACAGCTGTTATGCAGCAGCTCCTAATTAGATTTTCTGCTCTCATCCACCTTTCTATACTTTAGCCTCATTAACACGATGCTTGCAGATGTCAAGAACAGCTTCACTGAGCCTAGTTCAATATAAAGGATTAAATATGTGGAGCTTTAGCTGCCACCTAAAAAAAAAAAAATCACTCCCAGAAGGAACCACTGGTTGACAGGACTCAGATGTGTTAGTATCTTAGTTACTTTAAAATTTTAATTTCTAAGTCCCTGGTATACACAGCTGCACTCAATAGATCTAAACCACAAGCCACATATTTTGGTTTGATAAGTTTCTATCCAGTAGTAGACCAGCTTTTTAAATGTCATTGCAATGTATATTAATCCCTTTTATAACTAACAGTAATAGATTTAGTTACCTTTCTGGCTGACTTCTTGTTTTAGCTGCTTTTCGAATGTTAATTATTAACACTGACAAAGTGCACTTGCAGCTGTGATGAGCATTTCTTAGTGTAGCTGTGGCCTGGAAGGAAGGAAACCTCATTGGGACATTATATAAGTGCAGTTACCATGAGTTTCACTTTGCTGCTTTATGACCTCAGCAAAAATCAGTATGCAAAAACACTGCAATTTAAATATTTTTAATTAGCTGCTATGGAGTTAAAGACTGTTATCTTTAATATGACCCACAAAAACATCAAAACAGACTTTAAATTTAGGAACTGATGAGCTTTCTGCTGCTTTTGGTCTCAATTTTTGGTCTCAATTTTTTTTGGCATTTCTAGTGCACAAAGGAACCTCTCAGAGACTTGAAAAAGTGTTAGTAAAATATCCCACAGAATTTCTACTTACATAACCAATCCACAGTCTTCAAAAAGAGTTCAAGTAAAGCAACCTGGCAAGCTCACCATGTTATAAACAGCTCTGCCTCTGCTTTGCATGTATTTGTGACCAGAGGATGAAGAAACAAAGCAGCAGGAAAAAAAGAAAATAAATTGAGATGTTTAATTCAAAAAGGTTTTGCTTCAAGAAGTGTGAAAAGGTATTAAAAAGTGCTTTTCAAAGCAGTCACTAAATCAAAACATTCAAATGGGAAAATATTGTAGAATTGTAACATACAGTTCTAATCAAGATCTTATTGATTTATGACCTTCTTAAATATTGACTGGGAATTATACTCCCTAATCTCTTGTCATTCCCTTAACCCAGAAAGCACAGAGTGGGAGAGAGAATATGGAACAGAGTCCTTTTCTTGAATCTAAGGAAGGAGTACTCATGTAGTGAGAAACAAGCTGTAACTTCATCGAATGTTACAGCATTAGGTAAACGTATCAAGTACACTAAGAAAAAGGAGGTTTGTCTTTGATATTTGACAAATACCTTATGATCAGCTGTAAGCAAACATAGAAAAAATCACATATAAGCAGAGAAATGCAAAGTAAATTTTGTCTTGCGCCAGTGTCATGTCTGAGTTTTGTTAGTGGTCTTCTTGTGAAATATTTTGCTTATCCCCATATTGCCAGTACAAATAGACTGTGCATATTTGAGATGAGAGTACAACTCCAAGAGCTTTACAGAGACAATTAAATGGTAGGTAGGATTCAAGTCAGAAGCCATTCTTTCTTCATAAAATCTTATCCATTTTATTACTCATTTTCATGGAACTTATTATAGACACTGTATGTTTTCAAACACAAAATTCTCTCATTCCACAAAAATAGGAAACTGTAATGTGCACACAGAGAGTGAAGGGAACAACAAAAACCAGATTAGTGCATAACATTAAAAATACAAATGGTAAAATATAATGTTCATGAAAGCTTCAAGTAGTGCACAGTCACATGCAAAGGCACCTCCTACCTATCACACAGATCCTAATTTCACAGCATCCATCTCTGTGTTCCCACCCCAGGGAACAGTGTTGGCATGGTAACTGCAGGCTCTATGTCTTTCCTTTTTTTCCTATTAGCAGTCATATGAGTTTTTTGTTAGCTTCAGGATCAGGTAAATTTAGACCGATAACACTGCTTATTTGGGGGGAAAAAAGAGGAGGGAGCTTGTCTGAAAATACAACCAATCCTGCAAGAGGAAAGAGCTGAAGCACATCTTAGATTAAAAAAACAAAAAAACCAAAAAACAAAAAAACCAAACAAACAAAAACCCCAAAACAAACAAAAAAACAAACAAAAGAAACTCATAAAGAAAAGTAATACATGTCTGTACACCTCAAAACAGTGTCAAGTAAAAATATATATCAATAGCTTTGTCAATCTGACCAGAGTCATATTAAGGACAGAACAGGCTAAATTTCGTTTTCACTCTGATTTCTTCGTTATCAATTTCAGTAGAAAAGCAGAAGAATGGTCAGAATTGGAAAATGTTTTAAAATAAGTTACCTTAATAGTCATCACCTTAGTCAATCCAATTTTATATATAGGAAAATGGCAGTTTAAATTTTAAAACAAAGAAAAGAGTGCCTCATACTTCCCATTATTTTTATCACAGAAAAATAACTTGCAGACTAATGAAATGCTGGATGTTAGAAGACTTATCAGAAAAACAGTCGAAATCCCAATGTGTACAGCTTAACCTTATCTGTGTCTCTAGGATTCCCTCAGTGACCAAGTGAATGATTTCCTATTAATGTAGCCCCTTTCTACATTCCATTTACACAATACAGACTAACATGATCCAGTCAAAGGCACGTAGTGCACAACAAATAACTTAAGAATTCATTAGATGTTGCTTGTAGTGGACATGCTATGGAGATGCCCAGGGGCTATGATATATCCCATGACAAGTACTGAGTGAATTAAGTAGTCTTGTCAACCTAAAGGTTTATGTAACTTTCTCTTTCATATGTGCATGAGTTTACTCAGTGGTTAGAAAATGTTAATTTTTGAACAAAACACACCAGGCATTATAGGCACCTATAGTACACAATGCCCCTCTGCAGCACCATGTAGGAGTAGTGCTATCTCTTCTTGCAGAAACAGAGAACATGATTCTGATACCTTCTGGAAGCTTCTGTGATTGTGAATTAGATGTGCTGTCTGGTATCTCTGGTATCTCAGCTATGTTTTGTTCTTTCAAAGTGTAACTCATTTGCCAGACGGTGATGTAAGAAATAGAGCAATAACAGATTATCTTTCTTTTTTAAAAGTCAAATCTATTTCAAAAGCACTCTATCCATTTCTTTCAAACTGCAGTCTAGGCAACCATTAATCAAATCGCAACTTCATTCTTTCCCAGTTCCTTCAAGCTTTTAGAAAAAAAAATTAAAAGCCATATAATTAACAGAAGTGTCTCGGCTGCTTGCAAGATCCCTCCCATGTCTCAGTTCTTCCACTTCACCTCCCCTAACATTAGATCTCTAAAACCACTGCCCTTTCTTGCTTCCCACCAACAAAGCTGACCTTTCACAAAAGCACTCCAAATGCTTTGGCCATCATCAGTGGGACAAGTGGACAAGTGGAAATCCTTCCATATTCATGTTCACATAACCTAACAACTGCTACCTGACAAAAAGAAGCTCTTGTCACTCCCAGAGCTGTGTGCCTGATGTTTGCAGAAATGGCATTTGTAATGACTGCAGGTGTGAGAGGGGCTGATCTGGGCCTTTCATGTTATGCTGTTGCTGTTATTTTACCATTCAATTTTGTAGAATTCACAGTGCAACCAATTGCAAGTCAATTCTAGAGCAGAATATTACAGAGCTTGTCTATTAGAAAGGTAAATACTTTAAATCAGGCAATTCTTTCCCTCTCAAAGAAAATCTCTTTACTAAAAACAAGAAGCGAAAAGAGAGGGGAATTATCTATGTTTCAAATAAAAGTTTATGAAATGAAGAACTGAAGCAGCTTGGTGCATTTACAATTTTACTATCAGGAAAAAAAATGCGAAGTTGTTCTGATTAGGACTTCCAATCCCTACTTTTCTGGACAGCCTGGTTCTCACTAATAAAGATTATTGACAGCATACTGATAAAGCAGGTATAGCCAAAAAATAATCAAGAACTCAAATATATATTTAAGAGCTTTTCCTCTTGATTGAACAATAGGGCACTTCACCTCCACTTCAGCTCAGTTCAGCTTCATGATCCTCACTCTGCAGGGCTCTGCTGTTTCTTGAAGTGTGAGAATCCAGGCTTGTCAGTATTTCTGGCTGACTGACACAGAGTTCTGTACAGTAGCTGTACAGAATGAACTTGCCATCTAAACAGAACATTTCTTATATGGACATTGAGAGTTAAAAAACATTAGAATTTTTTAATTAGATTTTTTTCCATAAAGTTTAAGTGTTACCCCTCAATTCCACATTGTTCCCATTGGCCAGAAACACCTTTATATTTTATTTTATTAGATTTATTTTTATTACATTAATATAATCACCTATTTAGCATTTTAAATGATTCTCCCACCACTTTGTGTGAGAGAGGGAGGACACCTTTAGTGCCCAAAATGGATAAGCAATATTAATTTCAAGACACCTATTACTGAAAGAGCTGCTCATTTGTAATAACTTTATCTCATTTTTAAGACAAAACAACCATGAACAACTTTAAAACTGAATGTTAAACCAGCTAATATTTAAACAGCACCAAAATTACATAAAAGTAGATATACAGAATATGCTGAATAGAAAGCCTAGTTATGTCTGGAAGTTCTTATCCAAATTACTGTTAGACCAGACTGTTTGTCACCCTGAGATATAAGTGCAAATGACTGGACAATTATATAATATTACAAGCTATTTGTTCTGGGTCTTATATGTAAAGATTTCTTTTCAAATATGTGCTAGTCATCACTGTCTAAATTATTATGACCGAAGTCATTCAATATAACTCTTTACAACATGTTATTTCATAGCATGGCCTAATCATATGCTATATCAAAATAAGATTTGGTAAAGGCAGTACAGGAAATAAAGGAAATAAGATTACACTAATTCAGACACTGAATAAAGAATGGAATGACTGTCTTAATTCAGGCAATTTGAATTATTAATGAACTGTTTGCATCTGTAAAGATTCTGTGGAGACTTATTCTATTTCCTCAACCATCTGGATCAGGAAATTAGAATCTCAGCTTCTGAAAGGTCAGGTACAAGATGCTGGAAAGAGCTGCTCTTTTCCAAAATTTACTGCATTGACTCGAACAACATTTCCAGGAAGTCCATCCTCATAAGTGG
Organism: Entomyzon cyanotis; assembly: GCA_024500445.1. Lineage (NCBI taxonomy): Eukaryota > Metazoa > Chordata > Aves > Passeriformes > Meliphagidae > Entomyzon > Entomyzon cyanotis. Next base: position 8,879,124 of record JAKEPQ010000743.1, read on the forward strand.
AGAACAAAGTGCCACGGAAAATAGAGTGGGATGCTGAGATAGCAAGGTAGACAAATGGTTCCAAAATTATTCTCAAACACAGTAAGAAGGTGTTTCTGCCACTGAAATACCACAGCAGGAGAGCAACAGGTGCAATGGCAGTTTTGTATCTGAGTTTCTATGTCTGTCATCATTCATTAGTTAACAGTCACAGCAAGAAGAGAAGCCCTATTTTCTCCTGCACCTGGTGTCTTCATCTTTCTGCTCCAAAGAAGAGTATTTGTTGTGAAAGTCGATAAGCCATACCAGTTTAATCAGCCTATCAGCCACTTGGAGAACAGAGAGAGTGATTTTCACTCATGAACAAATGCTGACTTTATTTGTTCAATCTTCACACTTGAGAATTCTAACACCTCACAGAATCATGGATGTGGAATCACTCAGAAAATGTATAGCGATTTACATATTGGTAAACCTCTATGCTTACAGAAATAATCTAATTTGTTCTCTGTACCCAGCAAATTCTGCTTAAAGAACAGCACTATTTGTCAAAGTCTAAAATTGACTGAGACTTCCCATAAGAAATTTGTTATTACTGCCAACATGACTAAAAGAAATCACCAGTCCTTTGCACTGGATATTTTATTCCTTTAATCTTGCTTAATTATATCTTTTATTAAGTCTGAAATTTGACAGTCTTCTTACAGACAATTACTTAGACTTCAAAAAATGCCATCCTCCCTTCTAATACTGCTCTTCCCTTTTAAACTGAAAACAATATCCAAATCTTACTGTATTTTGGAATTGTAATGAGAGAATTCCCTCCTAGCAAACCAACAAAAATTACATAGATTTGGGTGAAGAATAAAAGGTGACCTTTTAGGGATTGCTGTTAAGATTTGTGCTCCTGAGCAGCAGTCTCTTCATGACAGTGTATTAGATACTATTAGAAAAAACACAGGTAACTGCCACACACACTACACAGAGTGCTGGAAATAAGAAAAAGCAACAATGTTTGAAAAAAATCCAGTACCAAGCCTCAGAATTTTACACACAAAAGTAAATAAATATCCCCTGCATATATGTCTCACCGGCCAGTCAAACATTGTATGCCTTGTAACTGTAAAACCTTCAGAAGGGATGCATATAAACAGAAAATGCAGACGTTGATTTAGGCATACCAGTTGGTAAATATATATCAAAAGTTCCACAAGACAGTTCTATTACTGTCTGCACTAAAAAAAATAATAATGCCTGTTCATGATGCTTTACAGTTGGGTGGCAAATGGTACATTAATTATTTTCCCACCCATATTGTAAAAAACTATTATAGCTACAAATTCCTGCACATTCAAGCACTGCAGCTTCTAAAACTCTGCAAACAGAAATCTTGCAAATAAGACAATTAGAAGACAAAGGGACAGATGGCATTAGCATCACTGGGGCTTACAGTAACCACTTCCTTAATAGATATCACTCACATCTCATCCAATCTCACTGCATCTTTTAAGCATCTATTAAATGACAAAGCAATTCTCATTATGTTCTTGGCAAACCTTGCCCATCAAATTGAGTACAGTATTCCCTGTAGTAATCAAAAGTTATGTTTCCAAGCCTGCATTCACCAGCACATTTGTCGTACATAATAGACACCTCAGATTTTCCTGATGAGTGCAAGTCACCAAAGCCAAATAAATTGCATTACATTTGTTTTATACTTCCAACTGCATCATTCAGCCCTGCCATTAATTTCTGCCACAACTGAGATGTTCTATACTTCAGCATCTTCCAGTTACGATATACTTAAAACAAGCCCACAAAATAACAATAATAAAAGACCTCAACCAAAAACTACAGTTTTACCATCAGTATGCTTGCCTTGCTTTCATTCACATGAGACATGTTTACTATTCTTTCATAAATTTCAGCAACGTCTGCTGAAGAGGAAACTTCAAGGGAAACAGAGCAGATTTCTGCTGGAAAAGAATTGTGCAACAAACAATGGCATTTTCATAGTTGTACATATTTACCTTTGTTAAGCAATGCATGAGAAAGGTATGTGCCAAAGCATGGTCATAAAGCTGGCTTTGGTAATCAGATAATGAAAGGTTTTACTTTATATCAGTGCCTCATTCTTGACATTTAGCTGTATGGTTTTGTTCTACCATCAAGTTCCACAAATCCTCTTCAGAATTACTGAGCACCTCATGCACAGTCTGAGTTATCAGGGCTTTATAATTAATATTTCTGAAACAAAATATGCTCTAATCACTTTAGAAACTTCTTGTAAAAACAGCGGCAAAAGCAAAATGAAATGTACAACCAACTCCTAAGTTAAACAGTTACCACAAACACCTGTCAGAAACCCTTTACACAGTTCCAGATGATCCTGTAGAGAAGCCTGGATAGTCTCATAGAGTCATCATTTCAGTTGAGTAAATGAACATATGGCACAAAAATGATAAGACAAAACAATGACTGCTTTTCATTGTGCTTCTGAACTACTTTGTTTGGAATCAGCCAGACAGCAAGACATATTCTCCATATCAGTTTTCAGAGGCATTGACTGATTCAACATCTCATATAACAACACAGAAAAATGTTAACTGTCTTAAATACACAGGTATCTGAACACACTGACTTCCCAAAGGCTTAAAATCTTCTTTTTTTTTTTACAATATTTACACCTCACAAAAAACAAAGCTTATTCAATATACATATGCCTAAATAATGTTTAACATTCACCAACGTAACAGCAGTTTTAGGACCCTTCTTAAAAAAATTACAAACATCCATTTCTCTTCTCATTCCAGAACACATTCCATTACCAAATCATTGAGAAGATTTGTAAAATAAAACAAAATCAAATTACTTTCCCAACCTTAGTAGTTTAGTGTTTCTTCACAAAACTATGACCATATTATTGGTACCTGAAAATAATTTCTGTCTGAAGAGTACTGCAGCATGGACAAATGAATGCTCCACAAACCATTTCTAATGCAAAACTTTCCAATTTAATACCAGACAAGAAGAACTTTGTACAATTTTCCAATAAACATATTGCTTTCTAATTTTAAAGACCTATTTGGAAATCATTATGCAGCAACCTTTTCTCCTCAGTGGGATTCAGCAACAGATTAGCAGCAGTTAAAAACCTGAGATTTGTACCCTGTGGTTAAGCAAAGGAAAAAGCCATGCTGGTTGCTAACATTTTGGTCAAATCTGACTTCAAAGAAAATAGGAAGCTTGGGACTACCAACCGTGATTTAAGTACTCTTCTACATGGGAAAAGTTCAACCTTTGCAATAATAGGACAAATTTTAGATGACTTCATGATGGTTCTAGAACCATTCTAAGACTTTCTGCAGGGAAACAGTTGGACATACAAAAGTCATGCTGCTCATCACTGCACTCAGTTGTGAGCTTGGTACACATACAAGTGAATCCCATTTCCTGCTGACTTCTCTAGCAATTACATTTGGCTTTATGCAAGCAACACTTGCAAATACAATTTTAACATCTGACTGTTAGTATAGCTGAGCTGATTATTGATAAGTTGAGCCCAAAACGTCTGTGAACTTTTGAGAGATGAAAAGACCCCCCCGTAAACAAATGTTATGGTTTCCAAACACACACAAAAAACCCCCCTTTAAAATTGTGAGCCTATTGTGAAGGTCCTTGGAAAACTTCAACAGCAAAATTATGAGCAAAACAAACAGGAGGTAAAGAAATTAGGCCAAAATACGACAAAAAAGGAAAAAAAGTACCCAATACAGAATGAAACCAGCTGTAGGAGAAATTAAATGCAAAAAGTAATTAAAAATTTGTAAAACGAGAGCATTTCCCAAAGAAAGCAAATGAACATATCCTTACCCCCGCAAAAAACCACCTCACTGTAGATTTCAAAAGAGAGTGTACACTGAAATAAGCACCAAGAAAGTGATGTAAGGAAGATGAGAGAATTCTCTTCTGACAGCAGAGCTAAAACATGCCCTGTAAAGCCTGTGGGAAGGAGCAGATCTGTTCCCCTCTCCTCGCTTCAAGCCATGCCATTTCTCAGACAGAACTGCTCGCTTACATCTCCAGAGGAATGTTTAGATTCTGGTTCTGTCTGTGGCTCTTGCTCACAGCCCTCTCAGATTTCCACAGCTCATTTTTCTCCTCACCATCTCCCTGCCTTGCTGGATGTTCTTGCCAACCCAAATGGACAAGACAAACTTTTATGAAGTCATCACTGCCTCTTGTGGTTTTGTACAACTCTGGCCAAATTCCATTTTCACACTATGTGGAATTAGTGACATTGTTGCAAATGGAATCATACAGTTTGCTTTACTGCATACGACTTCCCTGCACATTAAATTCACTAAGCAATGACAAATTTCTGGTCCCCAACAAGGAAACATGAATAGAACTTGGGTGTCGCAATGCTAACTACTAGCTAGGGTCAATACGCTGAGCCATTTTTTTCACATTTATGAATAAAACAAAAGCGCAGTTTCCTCAGGAAAAAAATCCCAGTTAACTGAGCCTGTTTCTTAGGCTTGGTTCTTCATGCACTGTTAGACAAGACCTTGAAAGGGAGTGAAAAAGCCCTTGCCTAAACAGGATGTAAGATTGGTGCATGATGTTTCAAGCTTTCTTTCATTCCCCTCTTGTTTCTGCATAAGTAAGACTATTTTTTCTTAACCAGAAATTAGGTTTATGTAACTCAGAATTACTGGGGAATAACTCAACATAATTTTGATCAAACAGAAGTTAATACAGTAATCACAACAATCTAGTATTTGAATCATTTTTAGAACAGTCTGTGTGTAAAACATCTAAGCATATAACTTTTTCCTCCCTACAGGTCAAAATAAATTAGAGTTCCTAAAATCTAATTTCAGAAGTAAAATTCTGATGTGTATAGTACACAAATAATAATTATGTTGATAGAGAATCAGTAGCAAATACAAGATTTTGCTGGTAGAAAATAAATTCAAAGACGAAAGTTGCAGTAGAGGCAGAGTGGATGGATCTTCAAGCTTCTTGCTGCAGTTCTAAAGATTAAAATTTAAACAACCCAGAGTGAGAACGAGCAAACTTTTTGTTCAAATATTTCTGGCTGTTCAAATTTAGTCTCCTGTTAAAGCTCTATTAAGAACCTTTCAGAAGCAAACAATGGGCTTTTCAAAAATGAGACAGAAAATCTCTAATAAAAAGAGCCACCTCTGAGTCAAACGGAAGATTATTAAACTGTTTTTTAGTAAATGAAAGCATGAAAGAATTTTTTCTACTTAAAAATGTAAGAATTCACACATAGATATCAGTCAATAAATATCGACAGATTTAATGAAAAGCTCTTATTAGTTTTCTATTCTAAATTGGTTTGCATGTGTCTGAAATAATCCAATTGTATATTTCATAGTTAAAATAACAAAGTGCCTTTGTATATAATTTTTTAAGGTGACTGCCAATTTTGAAAAGTGATTATGTTTCACATAGATCAGAAAAGAGTTATAAAACAAATTACATAATGAAGCAGTTTCTCTGTATAGGGAAGGTCCTTCCTGTTTGTATTAAGTCTGAACAAAACTTCCACCTAATACTGTAAATTAAGAGAATATACCAACCTTGGGCTCAGAAACTACAGCTAAGGAACTGCTCCAGTGCAGCTACTACTTCATCCTACCGGCTGGAAAACTATTCAGTTTCTGAGCCTTCCCAGCAGCATTTTAAAGCCAGAGGCAGAAGTGGAAAGAAATAGAACATCAGCTGCCTAACAGGGATGGAGCACTCTACCCTCTTCAATTTCAGATTAATTCTTAGATGAAATATCTACACACATGCTGTCACTACAAGCTAAGAAGTTATTACCAGAACTTATTCTGATCTTTTATTGATTGACAAGAACAGTGGACAACTTCCATCAGTGTTGAGTGCCACAAGAACAACAGCTGTTGCTGCTGCTGCTATAGATCAGCTCTCAGACTGTTCCTTAGAAGGAACCACTGAAGAAAATGATGCAGTTTCTGCTCAGATTTAGTACCACACTGGCTTCTAACCAATTACCAACCAGACAAGTACATGTTAGGTATCTGGGGCCTATGAACAGTTTTCCCTGGTTGTGACCCATTTTCCCCATTTGCTACTTGTCATCTATGAGCACAGAATGTTGTACATGAAAGGATCACAAAAGTTGATTAGAAAAAAAATAACACTTGGTCTGCAACACATTTATAAACATGGGAAAATGGTAGGGAGGAATTAAGAGAGAGTAAATATTCAAGTATTAGTCCTATTTTATGTAAAGAAAAGCCTTTGTGATTAGATTGCAAAATAGCACATATGGATTTTCCTTTCAACAGAGTAACATGACTCACAGATATTTTTTATTTACTTTTCTGTAATAAATAAGATCACTTGATATCAAGACGGTGGAGACACTCTGAAATAAAAAAAATATGTCAGCAGGTATATAACATACACAGACATGCCTGTATAGCATGTGCTATATGATCACTAATAAAAACTAAGCAAGAAACTGAAAAACATTCAGCCTGAGTAACCAAACTTCTGACACTTCCCAGGTCCTTCAGCAGGATGTGTGCCAGACAATAATATTAAGCTTTGTATACTCTAGGAGAAATTGTTCCACCCCAGCAGAGATCTTCCAGTAAGACAGTATGTTATACACATGAAGCTAAGTAGTGGAAGATGTGCTATATTTTCCATGAACAAAACCTTAAGTATCTTCTTTACTTACAACTTCAAATGTCATTTTCTATATGGAATTCATTTTTAACTGTTTTGAACCAAACCTGTATTTAACTGCTCTCTCCCAGGTCTAAGTCTACCATGTGAAATTGGCCTATAACTAGAAATTAAGGGAGAAAACAGTCTGAACTACAGATCCCATCCTCTCCCAGCAGCATTTTCTGATGCAACTCAGAAGGGTTGAGGTTAAATTGCAAGCACAGGGCAGAAGAAGCACAACCTCTGTAATGGAGACATTCCTGTTCCTACCATTCCATTTTGTTACTGTAATTTTGTGGATCTTTTATGAGGTCACGCCCCTCCCACAGTCAAGCAATGGAAGTGTATTAGTTGAAGTATCAACTGAATATGCAATTAAGAATCATGGAAAAGTGGTTCCTCTATATCCTCAAGTTAATTCCCTTTAGTTTGGCAAGACCAAGTTATGCACCAGCTTGCATATTATTATTATTACTTATTGTATTGTTACATCTAATCATATGCAGACACACCACATACACTGTTCAGACTCCAATTATTCAGAGACTGCACAGAAATCAAGTCTGCCACAGGCATTTATTACTGTGCTATGACTAAAAGATTTCAAGAGCTGTAGAGCTCATATTAAATGGTCTAAACCACTCAACTCATCCCACAAACAAAAAGAAGCACAGATTTTCTGGAAGATGGCAGCAATCATGCAAAATGTTCGCATTTCACTTGTAGAAATGGAAAGTAAAGAAGAAGCTCTCTCAGTAACCAGCAGTCTCACAGATTCTTTGGACGCAATTAGTTGCAGAATTTGCTCCACCCAAAACAAGTCTGTAAAATCTGAAAACCCAATACAAAAGCCTTTAAAGTCTTAAAACAGCGCACATCGTTGTGTTCTGTGTTTTATCCTCCCTAAAAGGCTACATTAACACAAACTGGGACTGGAGTCTAAATTAGAAGGCACAATAAACATTAAAGGACAGATGCCTCTGCAATAGAAGAGGTATATTTTTGCTAAGTAACTCACTAAACTATAGTAAAAAGAAGATTTACAGCAAGCACTGAAAAGAGGACTTTTGACTTCAGAATAGACATTGAAAGAGAAGAGGTTGCTTTTTGCTAAATAGGTTACTAGTACTGATAAAAGCCTACAACACGATATAAAATATTTTCAAGGTCATGCATTTTAAACCCATGAAAAGCAATCTGGTTAAACTCAATTATCTGTTTACTACCAACTTAATTCCAAACAACTCAAATTTTATATCTGAAAGCTTAAACTTAGGCCTTAAAAACATTTAAAGGAAAATAAATGTACCTCCAACTACTAAGTGAATTGCTAATGCCAAGAGTCTGCTATTTTTAAATTCAACTCCAGATTTGATTATTCATACTCTAATAGCTGAACTACAGCATCAGAATGAAAAACAGACACTACCAAATCCACACAATATGTAGACTAGACTTCAATAAAATCAGAAATACCATAAAAGCACACTGAAGGCTCTAGAAATTTCATGTACCATGGGTCAGTAACAGGAGTTAAATGGTGTTATAGCCTTTTAAACCAGACAGAACACAAAAAACCTTCTCTGCAGCTTGATTGTTTGTAAAAAGCTCTCAACATTTCACTTTCAGAAAATATGCCTGAAAACACTGCCAGTCCTACAATGATAAAAGATCAATGTAAAAGACTTAGGAATTACTGCAGTAATGTACTTTTTTCTATACATAGAATCATGCTGGAACACAGAGGGAACTAGAGGCGAGTGCCTGAGCTGCAAAAGCATTCTTATAGTAATGCAAATGCTTGGAAACATTTCTTCTTGCTTTCTACTTCCCGCTGAACTCTACTGAAAACACGCAGGAGAGAGTGATGTTACTTCCAAAATGTTCTTTTTGCAGCATCCTAATTAACACTGCTCTATATCAAGTATGCTCATGGTATCTCAAAGACAAAAGAACCCCAAAAACATTATGGCCAGTATGAGTAATTGTCTTACTAACTGACATGGCTCAAACCACAAACAGCCTGTAGATAACTTAGAACAAAATTAATTAATGACATAAAGTCTTTCCCATTGAAAATACAACCAGAGAGAGAGCATCATCAGGAAGAAAAATACAGGAGATGTCTGTATGTGTCCAGCAGTGCCTGTAAAAAAAAAATTCTATTAAAGAAAATGTCTTTTCCACTGTGCTGCCTGGCAGCTTGCCTAATTACTGTGGTAAAAAAGAAAAATGGGTGAAAAACAACTCCGCACAGCTTGTAACTCTCTATAAGCTCTTTCTAACTTGAAAATTTTATTTGCTCTAAACAAATGTTAATTTCACTGCTAAAAAATATCTAGGATTGCTGAGAGGTTAACAAGATATACTTTAAGTAATATTTTAATATATTTTATTATAGCAAGACAGTAATTACACTTTATTAATAAAAAAGCAGTAAGTCTAAAGTTTTTATTGACTCATTCCCCTAAAGATCCACAGTATTTTTGTAATAATTATCTCAAACTCTCTACCTAAATAAAATTCCAAGCGGAAATTGCTTCATGTCCATCTCCCACAGTGTTTGGTTCTGATGCCAAAAAACCTGATTTAGTGGTAAGGCACTAACGAACGTAAGCTGATTTAATTTTCAACTCTGCATATTATGGTTTTTGGGAGGGGGTCATTTAATTAAAAGACAGACTCTCAAAAGCCTCTAACTCTATACTGCACTTTGGACATGCTGGGACATGCTGCTATGTCCATTCCAAAGATTATCTGCTGGTTTGAGAACCCAGTCGGTTCCATAATTTAGTATCAAACCTATTTAACAGATGGTTCAAACTAGGGTCTTAAATGTTTTATCCATCATCATACAGCAAAGCAGTGAACAGAAGAAAAATGATGGTATAACCCTGCAAGCACCTCTACAGAATTTAACTGCCCTTTAAAGTTCCCAGTTAAGTTTAACAGCAGGCAGGCAACCAAGTATGGAAGTCCCTGAAGTGGAACAGGTAATTCTGACATCAATCTAGCAACTCTGGCATCAAACACCATTTTTTTCCTTCTCCTCAAAGTGAGAGAATAGATAACAGAAGCTACATATATTTCCATTAGAACTTCTGATATAAACTTGAGATGTAATGAAGAAATTGACAGCTTTACTGAAAGGAATTCACCTTGAGAGCTGTTGCAGGGTATCAAGTTGAACTTGTCTCTTCCAATGCTGGGGAAGAATAATGTATAACAGCACTTCTGAAATTACACTTGCTCTGTATCCTGTCTGCATTCTATTTGATTAATTCTGTCCATGAGAAACAGATGCTATGTTTGATTTTCTCCTGACAACAGTTCAGTAGGGGAAAGCAACAAGCTTGAAGACAGCTCAAGAATGTTTAATTGCTTTACAAAAGGGGACATTAAAAGACTCACCCTGAGTGCACTGTTGCAGATAAACAAAATACCTCTCAATTTTAGTAAGTTTAGGGCTGTTCCCTAAATCACATTCTTATTACACTGCACAGTGACAATACAATGACACACAGCAGACATGAGGAGCATTACTACCACTGTGCCCACCTCCCAGATGCCAGCTATAAAATCAGCACGGTACCTGCTGGGTTACCCACTGACTGTGACATGCTCACATTGGCAAGTGGCATCCACAGCAAACCAACAACTAGGTGGATTTCTCCTTGCTCCCAGGTTTCAGGAGCCTTCCTTTCCCCCCATTTTTAGTTGCTATCTATAATAGGTTTATACAGATTAGCTGCATTAGTGTTGTGTCCCTGATAAGCTGTGATGCTGGGTAGATAATCATCTTCTCCCTCCTGTCCATGACCCTTCTTCAATCTAAGTTGTTCTTAGGTTTGTTTGGTTTTTTTTAACCTGCCCTCCTCCCTGACCTCACAGGCCTATTGATCTCCCAATGTTTCAGCAGACAGCTGTAGAATGTGTAGCAGGCTGTTAGTTGTCTTGCTGCATCTTAAGAAATTGATGATTCTGTTACTGACTAAATCAAGCATAATCAGGTATATAATTCCCACCTTGTAGCTTTCAGTGACCATTGCCAGATTTTAAAGGCTACACAGTTAAATCAGGAGCTCTGTTTATCATATCCAGAACTGGTGTTGCACTAGAAGCAAACAAGCAAACAGAATGACTCTAGTCACTAGGGGTAGATTTTCTCACTTTACTCTTCGCCAATATTCAGGTCAAACCTGGTTTTACTAGTCAGTATTAGTCAATTTGAGGGAATGAACAGATGACAATAAAAGCTTTCCCACCATTCATAAGTGTAAATTACTAAGGAAAACAGTATTGACTTGTGGAGCAATTACCTTCTACACCATGCCACGCTCGTGAATTTTGGAAAGCACAAGAGCAGGACAGAAAGCAGAATCAAGTAGCCAGAGTGCTATTCTTCCTATCTTGTAAGTAATTTCTAAGGTGAACAACACAAAGAAACAACTGTTGAAAGGAGCTACCTCACTACTACAACCCATAGTGAAAGAACCGTAGCATGAACTACAATTTCATTGCAGAGATAAAATTATTCTGTATGGCTGTTGGGAGGGTTTAGTGTCATCTAGGAGATATGAGCACTCTCTGTTCTTGCTGAATATAATTTTGTACAAAATAGCAATGGAAAGGATTTTCCTCATTAACGAGCCATGATGGGGGGAAGAATGAAACTTAAGCCAGCTAATTTTTCCAGGATCATAATGTTCTTCATTTTTAGGTTATTTGAGTTCCATATTAATTCTAGAAAGATGGAGACTTTGCAATCCCCCTGCTCTCTCTCTCATTACATATGTAATTGTAAAAGCTACCATGCTGTAATAAAACATTAATCTCTGTACTTCTTATTATGGGAGCACAGACTCAGAGTGATGGATAACCACGTGTCAGAGCACATTTCCACAGTACACCATAATATCATTGAGTCATCACTTGGAATAGGAAAGCACAAGTCCAAAGCCTTAGCTAGACTACACCTTTCTGTTTGTTTTTAGCCTACACTAAAGTAGCTTTTCTGAGCCATATCATATACAGAAATACCTGACAAGTTATTTTGTCTTAGTCATATCTAATTGAATAATTTTGCATATACACAAAGAATTGTTCCTATCTTCTGAAATGTGCCTTCCTTGCAGTGTTAAGGGCAAAAGTCATTAAACCCAGGAACAGTAGTACATGACATGGGCATAAACACTATGCAGATTTAAATGAAAAAGACTGAAGAGATACTACTTCATTGCAGTTGATATGACAGCACTTGCTTCATAATACAGTAATTACAGAAATTAGTACACTTCTTAACTTCTCTGAAGATTTTTTCAATGCAGTTTATTTCAACTGCAGGCCTGCAGAAAAAAAAAAAAAAAAAAGGCACCTATCTCCAGAAGGTGTTAAAATACAAATTTCTAATACAGATTTTTACTTCTTTTTTATGTGTTTTGTTGCCCAGGATAGCCACCTGGATAGTCTACCAATACACCTGGGAGATACATTTACCTATTGACAATACTACTTACAACTGGTTTTAGATTAAAACAAAAAATTAAAACAAAAACCCAAAAAAATAAAACCAAAACAAGAATCTAAAATTTAATCTATGCTATATATTTAATTGCACATGCCAAATTCATATAAGCATGCATGAATCAGTCTCTCACACAGACTACTTAGACAGAATCTGCCAATCTCCCACAACTCTGAAAAGAGAAAACAAATTGTAAAATCATACCATCTTGTTGATTCTTACAAAAAGGAAGGTTTACAATGGGAAATCCCCAACTTTACGTCAAAATCGTCAAAATCAACACCATATTATTATCAATGGGATGGTCCAGTCTATGTAACTAGATTATACATGTATACCCTTAAATGTATATTTTTCCTACATCCTATCTAATGTGAAATGTTGAGTTTAACTTATCAGTGTTACCCTCTGTTACAGGGCAATACTAACATTAGTTAAATTTAAGTGTTGGAATTTCTAAGTATGTAACATTTTCAGTGCTTATCCAAACTGGGTTGTATATAAAGTTGGTTTACCTTCTCTTGGATAAAGGGTAAAGAAATACATGGTAAGATGTTTACTGTAGGCATAAGCAGGACATAGGAATGGCAAACTAATTATTTCTTACCATGATTCCACAAAAAACTTAGTATTCATAATTCTAATGGTCTTTAAGGATTAAAAAACCCACTCATTTCCATAATATTTTACACTCCCTCTCACAGTTCATGTGAGCAAACAAAGCAAGAGTAACCTTTTGGAAACTACAACTTTTATTTGTATCAGATGTCAGCTTTAGTTTTTAAGTAACACTACAATGCTCTCTTTCCCCAGATATGCTTTCTTTTAGTTCTGATTATTTAATTATTGCCTTTAGCACAAACCTCAGAGTTAACAGCACATCAACATCCACCTGACATCAAGGAGTAAATATAGACAGACATTGGCCAACTGTTCCACTTGTCAAATGAAGGTAATATAAAGTGCATGTGATAAATTAAGCACATCTTGCTGGTGCCACAAGTCCCTGTGAGGAGGTGGCAGTCATTTAGCTGTGTTACACATTAACAACTGCATCTCTTACAAGCAAATAGGTGTGAACAAAACGTACAACAAGCAAAACTGTTCTACATTTAAGCATACAGAGTTTAAACATCATCCAAAGTGATACAAGACACAGCCAAATGTGTTGTGCTCTTCTTTGTCTTCTAATCTAGCCAAGAAGTGCTCTAGCCATAGCAGGGTGGACTGCTCTGACCTCTGTAAAGCAACTATTTTTACTCAGACTTACAAAGCTGAAATACACTTCTCACAGAAGTGGTCATGTTTTTCCACTGAAAATGGAAAAAAAAAAAAAGAAAAAGTGCAGAGGATTAACTCCGATGATGTGCACACGCCAGCTTTATGATGTAGTTGCACAAAGCTACACAAGCTGAACACTCCTCACTGAAGTGTAACCTGTATGTTTCCCTTGGCCTTTGAAACTACTTTGAATTATTCTATTTTGAACTTTCCGCCAGAACACCTGTTTCTTTGTCTTTGTTCTCTTGAAGATACCAGCAGAAAAGGTCACTTAAATCCATGCCAGTTAAAAAATTTAGCTCTAATTAAACTGTAGAAAAACACAACCATAAATAGAAAAACACCTTGGTATCTAAAGAATGTCTATATTTTCAGAAAGTACTGGTAGTTAAGAATATTCAAAGACAACAGTTTTCCTATAGGGAGACAGCACAAGGCATCACACAACTCAAACACCTAAACCCAAATCTAAACATGGTGTGTACTACCATCTATAAATCACATTTTCCATGGATAATTCGTAAGCATTTCTAAAGGCAGGAGGAAACAAGATTTCAACCTGTCACACAGAAAAAACATGAAGTAACATCAGGGAAAGAATCTAGATCTTCTAGATCTCCCAGTACCTGTATCTTACAATCAGTACATTAAACCTCTTCAGCATTTTTGAAGAACCACAGTTTAACATAAAGGCAGTCCAAATTAAATGAATTTTACTCCCCCAAAACTTAATTAAAATCAAATTCCACCATTTTTTACAGTGAAGAGTAAGAATGAAGTTCCATGCTCAAAATGGGAATGGGGGGAGATACTATTTTGGCTTTGTCTGAAAAACAACAGATTTTTTCGGAAGTCAGATTTACAGCAAAGGAAAACAAAGAATTGTGAAGTTAACAATGGAGCAGAACTAATTTCTGAAACCAGCCAGATCTTTCAAACAGGATTTACTAAGAAAAAGAAAGCATGCTACACAGAGTACTATCTCAAATAGGGATTAGAAATAGGAAACGCATGTAAATTCTACTTTCCTGTAGAGATTGAACAGTACCTATTAATCTGCCAGTTCTGTGAGATGTCACCATTAAAGTGAAAAAAGGAAAAGTATTCCTCTGGTGAAAGGACACATGAAAACCCTTGCATTTCTGATTCTAAAGCAATACATTGAAGACATTTTAATCAATAAAGGTCATTGTAATGTTATCTATATTTTTTCTTTTTCATTATCCAGCAGTAAAGAATGAAGAATACACTGGTGATTATTAACAGGCAAAAATTCAGGAATGGGAAACACTGGTGAACTTTGATACAGTTATAAATAAATTTCTAACACTCGGAAACAAACCAAAAAAACTCTACTACCAACTGAATATGTCTTATTTCCCCACATATTTTCTTCCCCCTCTCTAGAGTGTTTGCAATTGACAGTGTTTCTGAGAAAAACATGGAAGATTTGTCATACAAAAAGTAGTTCCACAGACATTGCAAAGAACACCTTAATCTTAAGAGGCCACAAATACAGTCTAGCAACAAACACTTTTACAAGTATTTGTAATCTTTAACCTTTTGAAAATTCTTCTGGCTCTGAAAGTTGGAGTGTAACACCAGCTTATTTGCAGGTTTTGATTGGCTGACTACTTGATTTCAAAAGCAAAAGGCAGATTTAGGTCAGACGTTAATTTATTATTTCCTTTATTGAAAATTTCATATAAAAAATCATTTAAAAAGTCCAGGAGAGAAAAACCTAGTCAAAAGAAACTATTTTGGAATCCAGATCTGTGATAAACTAGTTGCATATGGCAAAACAAATAATGCCTGCACATTTAAGTAACTCAGAGCCAGCAGCTCATCTTATCCATCAGGTGCACTTCCTCCAGTTTCAGACTTGCATTAAACTTTGAAATCAGAGTCTTCTTACTTCTAAATCAGTACTATCATCCCAAAGGATTCTACACTATTTTTGTAGCCAGTAACCAGATACTGTTTGCTGCCAAACACTAGCACAATAAGCACTGCCCAGCATAAGCCACATCACAATCAGCTCTGTCTTTAGGCAAAAATATTTGCAGTCCCCACTGGAGCCCAGCTGTGTCAGGAAAAGAAAATCACTGCATACAAGCCTTAGAAAAATGCAGCCATCACCACACTACTTCCTAATAGCAAAGAAAAACACAATGTAGAAAGCAATTACAGCTTTTCATTTGAGTTTCTCATCCCCTCCCTGTTGCAAGAAATGCCAGGGACTCCTCAGTGACTTACACTTCAGAAGTTTATTTCCAGTGAAAAACTAACTGGGGAAAATATCTATTATGCATAACTCAACCAGGTTACAGTTACACCCAAGAAGAAATGATACTACTTGTTGTCAATGTTTTCCAGAACCACAGAAAACAATCTATTGACATTGTCCACTTATTAGGACCCAAATCCACTTTATCATTCAGGCAAAACCACTGGAACCCAATGACAAGACAATGGGATAAAGTTTCTATTTACTACATAGGCTGGATTATTTCTTCTACCAAAGTCTTAATGGAACACAAATTCTTCCACAGTCAGATCATCCTGTAATAGTCATTCCCTGGAGATGTGCTCTGCAAGGAGGAGAAACAACAACAAACAAAAACACCCATGTGCAGATTACCATTTATTCCTGTTCTACTAAAAAGGGTAGCATTTTGCAACAGCTGAATTTGAAAAAACTAGTACAAACAGTAAAATATTTTCTTGGTCCAAAAACTCTATGCACAAAATTCAGCTTGTATACGTGCTTCTGAAATTTCCAAGAAGTTTCAAAATTTGTTTCAATCACATGTGGCAATGTAATCTCAGCACAGTTTAATTTTCCTGATGACACACTCTGTGGGCAGAGTTTGGGGATGCAATGCAGAAAAACAGAAGTCTAACATTCTTTTTAATTTAATGCTGATCTAATAGACGTTAGATTAAAAACTTCTAACATACTTGGAGTTAGGAGTTTTTTCTTCTAAGGTTCCAGCAAATTACAGGAATCTTAATTCTCTTAAATTAAAATATAGTCAGTCAGGGACTTTACTCCCCACAGCTAAAGCCATGAGCTGGAAATCTGTGCTATGCAGGCCCTAAAGAAAATTTCAGATGATACAGACAGAAAAATTAAGAGAAAAATTTTTAAAACATAAGTCACTTGGGGCTTTAAAGTATAACTTTGTTTTTTAAAATTTCATCAGGTCAACAATACTGGAGAAGTATGTATTTCTTCCAAATTTTAATCTATGTCCTTGTAAGTACTCCTGTCTAGGAGATCAGTACGAATTGCTCTCTGCTGATCAGTTTATCCAAGTCACCCATTAGCAACTTAAGCTTCTGAAGTTATGAATAATATTTCTGTACAGTGTCAATGAGCTGATAGTACTTTTGGCCAAAGGATTATTTAATACTTTATTGGGAACATAATGCAAATAAAAATAAATACCACCTTTCATGTCTTGAATTACTAAAAGCTACAAGGATTCACATGGTATTTTTTAAAGTAATAGAGCACAAGACTGATGCTCATAGCTACATTAGAAACATTTATATGCAAAACACTGCTTTTCCCAATCATGACTTTCTTTTAAGATTCATTATTGCCCTATAGCACTTTTGTCTGAAAAGAGACCCTAGGAAGATGACATTTCTTTGGTTAGCATTGTTGTAGCTGACAGAATGCAAAAAAGGCAAACTGCTTTTTCTCCAGCTTTCAGCTGGAGCCAATCAAGTGCAGAAATTCTCAGCCTCTTCTCATCTTGAATTCTGGATTTTGAAGTTTACAGAATAATTGTAGCTTTCCAGCACAGAATCATTTTGTCACATAGACCATTCTAACTCACATAAATGCTACTGGTGCCCTAAATACCATTGATAAAAAAATCTTGATCTTTTGCATTGTAGACATGTCAGCCTGATTAAAAATCATTGCATATTCTTAGCATTAATGCACATTTCATTAAGAAGAAATGATCTCTGAAGGCACCTCATGCTTACCTTCCTATGAAAAAATAATTTATACCTGGATAAATTTCTTTTTTCTTCTCTCTTGAGGTGCTATTATAGGCCCTTGCCTGGATTTCTGGGTCCTGCAGTGTTAAACACTTGTACAAAAAGCTAGTCTCTGTTATGAAGAACTTACAGAATACTTCATTTTATTTTTAGACAACTGAACAGAGTGACTGGAAAATACAAGTGAACATCATGATAAGCACTGTTTAATCACTGTAAAGTCTTCACAGGTATCATAGCAAATAAGTTTCAAAAGGATGGACTTAAAAGGAAGAAAGGTGACCTCAAGAAATATTTAGAGGCAGCTTCTTCTAAGCACAAGGAAACGTAAAACAAAAGGGGCTTGTCAGAAAGCTCGATAAATAAACCACCAAGACTCTTTGCTAATTTGTACTTCAGAATAAAAACTAAAAGCAAGTGACACAATAGATAAGCCAGAGTAGACCACAGCTAAGCAGCTGGCAAGATCCTGTCACTAGTGTGCTTGAGAGGGAAGCAGGAAAACCATGCAGGGTGGCTAAGTCAAGAGCTAAGCAAATGACCATAGCAGCAGAACTCTGCATTGATGTCAGCTGCACAAAATTGGATTCAAGGTTCACAGAGGAAGGGGTTTTTCTCAGAGTGAGGGAGAAGTCAGGAACTGGGAAAGCTTTTTTGGTGGTACTGTTTCCAGTTTTGCTCCAATTCAATGCAAGATACTGTGATGAGTTTTTAAAGGCAACAGCATTTAACATCACCCAAGAGTTCAATACTTAAAAAACCCCAAGCATTTATTTCATTAACAGAGGCACTTCAAGCTACACCTCTACTGTCTTTTTACCCCTGGGTCATCAGGTCTTATAAAAGCACCACTGAGTTGAGAAGCCATCTAGAAAATAAAGGTCAAGACAACATAAGTAGCAGAAAGATACTTCAGAATATACTGGGACAGAAAAAAAGCCAGTTGAAGAGGCAGTGTAATCTGGCCCAAATCTGCAAGTGAGACACCTGAGCTGGCATGAATTCAAGCCAGTGCAGCCATGTGGTTCTGCTCATGGGGAAACAATGGGGCACAAAGTTACCACAGCAGGGGTGAGTTCACAGCCTCTACCTCTCTGCAGGCTCTACCACCTTGCTGAGAATCTGACTCACCCCACAGCCTCTGCCAGCTCAGCAATTCTCTACTGCACTCCACTGCTCTGCTATGCACCAACAACTAGCCGTGTTCACCAGTAACTGCAGCCATCTGGTTCTGTTTTCCAGGCCCCCACTGAAAACATTTCTGACATCAGCACTGTCTCCAAAGGACCTAGAAAACTTCAGTGATTTTTTCCAGAAAGCAAACCAGAGCAGAAAACTGGATGAATTTAAATGCAAGATGATATTTAATAATTTAATAAACTATTCCAAATGGCAAGAAGTACCTAACTATGTGCAAGACCATTTTTCATCTGCTCACAGATCTTCTGACTTGGCCATTCTGAACCTGTACCAGAAAGGATTGGTTTGCACTTCTTCCTGCCTACTATGTGTGTTTTCATGGTATCTTTTGCACTGGTCAGTGGCACCTCAAGCAGCCCTGCACAGTTAACTAAACCAAGGAATTGATGCAGCTAAAAACTGTAACAGCACTGATTTTCGTCATGTTGAAACTGAGCATGGATCTGCATCCCCAAAGTACTGCATAGCACCACAGCACACCATGTCACAGCTGACTTTGGAATCTTTATGTGACTACTTGGAGATAAATTGGTAAAAGGACAAAAAGAGAATCTAAATGAAACTCTCTATTACTTGCTGCTCTGCCAGATGACAGTGTTACTATTTATATTTCAGTGGATCCCTTCCTCCGTCAGAAGGACCTCAACTTTCAGACACATCCTCTGAAAAGAATGTACAGCTTTTGCCTCTGCTTCTACCAGTTTTCTTACATTTCACTTTTTGCTGTACCAGAAGTTATTTCCTTGCTGCTCAGGTTTATTCCATTTTCTCTGGCCACCAGTCCTTTGTGGGTCTGTTCTTCCCTGAGAATTAAAACACTCATCCATCTGAAGTTGTATTAAACTCTTCAATACAATGTAACATATATGGACTCCACCTCCTATTGAGTTACGATCCTTCTGCTTCCTCTCAAGCCTTCTGTTTACTGCAGCATACTCAGAACAGTCTCAATAAAGTGATCCTACAGCAGGTGCAGCTTCTCTAAAAACATATCCTGTACGATCTCACAACAGTCACTCTCACAAAAATCTACTCACACAAGAGAAAGCACATTTTGGAAAGGCAGACAAAGTTTTTAATACCTTAAACCACAGAATACAATTGATTAGATTAAATAACGATGCTGGTAAATATCTGTGTTTTCTAGAGTACATTTGACACCAAATATTTTTTTCAAAACTGGAAGAATATTAAGCACTAAAGCAGAAAATTTTGTTCCATATTAGATTATTTTAAACTGTAGCTTAGGCATTACTCTCATGAGTGAAATAAATATTAGGATACCAAACTGCTTGACCTTGTTTCTGTACAAGTACTGTGCAGTACATAGAACTATAGACATTGTAGGTATCTGCACCCAAGACAAACCCCAGTGACAACACACTGCTGTAATACTCAGCACAAGCCCTTCCTGGGGACTCTTTCAAAGCAGTCACTTACAAAAAACTGCTTTTTGGCAGATATCACTGTAGCAGATTTTTTTTCCCTTTTGCCTCATGTTAAATTCTTGCTACACCGTTCTGGGTGTGTACCCTTCATTACTAGGTCACTTCTCACCTTCATGCCTGTAATTGGTGAGTAATGATGCCATAATGGGCTCACAATGTCAGTGAGGTGCAAGCTGAATCAAATTCAGTGTATTAACCTCACCAAATTAAATTTTCATTTGCAGAAGGACATTCAAGGGATACAGATGTAAAACAGAGTTAAGTTATCCACCCACTCCAAAAGTGTGACAAAGGATGCTCAGTCTTATCTTAAGCACATCAAATATTCTTTGTCCAAAATGAGGCTTGTGACTGCTATGAGACTTCTTTAGCCTTGAGATTGTTTCATCACAAATGCTGAAGATACTAAAAAATTTGTAAAAAAAGAAAGTTTTTTAAAACATACCCTTTTCCAACCTCATGTATTTAGCACTGTGACCCCAATATACATGCCATAAAAGACAGAGAGAAAGCACTATGACCCAACCATGTGCCTGGGAAAATAGCTTTTGGAACCACCGAATATGGACAGGCTCTGCTTTGCCGTTTCAGAGTACAAGTTCCACATTTAAACAATAAATGAACCATGAGGTCAAACATTAGCAACTGCTACATGGAACTGATATCAGTAAGTATAGAATCTGTATGGCACACTGACTTCAGAACACACATTGCATGCGTTTATTAGTGTGTACATATGCAACAGTAGCAGGACAACAAACTCCAGAACTTTGTGCCCACGGCTAACAAGGAACACAAGAATGCTTCTCAAAGCTGGGTCAAAACCTTTTATATTAAGCTTACTTGCAACTGACACCAACAAAGCAGAATTAATGTCACATCATAAGAGTTAAGTAACAAGTAAAATATAACCTCCACTCAACCACTCAGACAAAATGGAAGCAAAATAGGACTGTACATGGAGCTCACAGAGCAGTGACTGTGTTTATGGGCAGTTCACTTCATGCAAGTTTTTTCAGATCTCTACCATCACCATCTTATTCTCACTTATTAATTTTTTTAAAGCCTAGAATTCATTCCAGCTAACAATGGCAAGCTAGCAATAGCATGATGCCTTAATCTCCAGTTCAATTTTATGAAAGATCTGTAAAGCAGCTATCTCAACAACAACTCATCTCCTTCCCCTTATCAAGTCTATGTGAATGTCTCCGAATCTTACTGCTCTGAGGGTTACCAACTCAAATGTAGCCATTTTCAGTTTATTTTCATTTGTTTAACAGAGGGTCACTCAGCTATTCTATAAATGTAACACTACCATGTAGACAGGTATCCTATACTTCCTACATGAAAATTACAGTATTATTGTTTGCTTATCCTGGATTACGGAAAGTCCTTCTTTCAACTCTCCAAACACAGCACAAAAGAAGAATGTCTGCAAAAATAAAGCTCTGTTTTGGTTTGTTTTGTCCAGAAGTCCACAAAAAATTATTGGTTTGGTTCTTCAGCTGCAACAATTAATAATTCATTCTTCAGACACAGTGATTTTTAAGAAACCAAAGAAAAGGCTAAAACATTTTACAAATGGACACTAAATTAATTTCAAATAAAAGGAATTATTTGAAAATAGAAATAAAAATCTTCTGCAGTAATCTGCAATACTAAATGACATAACTAGCCAGAAAGACCACATAAATCAATATTAACAGCCTGTAATAGCTCTGCCAGTAAAAAGGATGGCTGATTTAAATACGCTTTTTCCAACACAAAACATTCATTTTGTTTGTACTGCTACTATTTTAACATGGGACTCAACACTACTAAATCAAACTCAGTAGGGATTGATTACACCATTGATTACAGTGACAGAGAATGAAAAAATTTATCCCAGGCCCTAGGTCAGAAGGCAGCACAACTCTAGAAGCAGTGGTGGTATCTCAGAACTCACAATATTACTAAAGACAGCTACAGCAATTAATTATTTTCCTCTCGTGGCTTCCCAAACACATATGACATTTTTACACTATTACAACTAGCATTTATAACTTGCTTTCACAGCAGCTTTGACTTTAAATAAATACATCCAGAACAGAAGTAGCAAAACAACACTTGTTTTCCCTGTGATATCCCAGAAAACTGTTGGCCAGGACTTACCATCATACAACCCTGCCTTACTCATACTCTGTGCTCTGGGTGGCAGTTTTGGGGTACTGAACTGAGTGGGGGATGCTGTACAGCTTCTCTTTTTTTCTTGCAAGTGTCATTACTGCCCTCACAGCATTCCAAGAACGTAATGCTTAGCTACACAGAGCAGATTCTCAACAAATCAGTTCAGTTAGGCACAAAATCAAAATGGACAAATCTTCACAAGAGCTCAGAACAGTCAGTGCTAACCTCTTTTGAAAATCTGCCCCAATTTATAGATGCCAAGTACTTGAAAACCTGGCTCCAAGCTCTTAAAAATCCATTTTTGTATGTTCAAAACTAACACTGCAATCACTAAAGGGAACTCCTGACACTGTTTTTCTACTGGGGAGGAACAAGGCAAGAGGCAACCTAGAAAAGACAGATTAAATATACCAAATAAATCTATTTGAAAAGACAACGCTTACTACTACTACCACCACATTTACTGGCACCATCCAGTTTCAGATTTAGCCCCTTTTTTATTTGTGTATTAGTCTTTCTGAGCCAGAATTGAGCACATCTTCCTTTTGCCAATTCCTCACTGAGATCAGTCTGAGGTGTTGCTAGAGACAGAAGGTAAGAGCCAGAACAATGAGCTGGCCTGAAAGAAAATGTAGTAATCCCTCATACCTTACTTTTCCTGTAACCAAATCAAGTTCAATGTATGTAAATTATCCCAGGTTACACACCATGGCAAAAAAGACAAAACCAGAACATTCATCCAACTGTAAATTTATACAGTTGTGAAAGAGAACATAACCATTTGCTAATTATGTGGGCTAGAATGTTATCACTTGGCTGTAACTCACACCCCAGAATTCACTTCCTAAAAGAAAGGGTCGTGCAAAATGAGATTGAATTTTACATTTTGAAGCTTTCACAGCTTGTAACTTTAATATAATATATTAAATACCAAGGTCAAAATTCTGCCTTCAGCACAATGCTTTGTCCCAAAAACATGAATAAAATTCTTCTGCTACTGGCGTCTCTTGGAGGAGATTAGAATTTAGCATTAGAATTTCCATGTTCAAATGTAAAACTGAAATTACAATTTTGGCCAATTCATACAGTTTATTACACTAGCAAGTTACTTTCCATTCGCTCCCTGAACTGCCACATAGGAAAAGAATCATCCCTTTTCTGCTGTGATCAGAGCTATAAGGAGAAGTCTCCAAGCATCTGTTAAGGAACTCTTGCCTTTAAAATATATGCATGAAGTGCTTGGCTTTTTACATCTACCACCTGCCCTGATAATTTAAACATGTTATTTTCCTAACAAAAACTATTTTTACTGTGGCCACAAATACAGACTTTTCAAAGAGGCAATGTTAATTCTAGCTTATCTAAACATAGATGATCCTTAAGAGAAAACAAAAACATAAGGGACTTAATGTAAAAAATGTTGAAATACCCTGGTGTGTAATTACATTATTCATTAGCAAGTAACCTCAAGTGGGTGTAATTTAATGTTTCCTTCCTGTCCCTTGAGCAAACACAACACAGAATAGCTAATCAATTTGATCCCAAGATCCTAAAGCCTCAATAAAATCTGATGGAAGCTTACAGAAGAGCCAGCCCAGGCTACCCTCGAGGATTAAGAGTGTTTACCCAATTGACAGGTTCACTCATTTGAGAGGGGGGATGGCAGATCCATGTGCTCCCTGTGCTTTCATAATTTATCTGTAATTCCAGAAGAAAGACATTGTCCTACAAGACTTACTTATCATGTGTTGTTGCTTTTGCCTAACTCCACTTCTGTGTGCTGGGCTGGTACCTCGTGAGATGCCCTGAAAAGAGGTATTTTTTATTACATCTGCCTCGCCTGTCCCTTCAACAGCAATGTAACTAGGCTTTGATTGCAGCTCCGTACAGCCTGGGGAAGGATCTGCACACCGACAGAGAAAAGGATAACCTATCAAAACAATGCTTATTTAATAACAAATTATTTACCAACACATTTAATTACTTAATAAAGCTACTGCCATTGGAACACCTTTTCGCTCCATGCTGCCTAGCAGGGTTAGTAACACTGGGGAAAGTGAACCGAGAGCTGCACAAGCACAAGTCCCGCTCCGAGGAGCTGACAAAAGACATTCGGACACGGTGAGAGCCTCCCGCTCACCGGCCTCTCTCAGCTGTTGCTATTCCTGCGCTCCTCCAGGCTTTTCCCTCACCTCTTTTCTCCCTTTTTCCTTCCTTCTGCAAGGCTGCCGTGCCCAACCCGAGAGCAGCAGAGCCGCGCCGCCCGGGGCTGAGCGGGGCTGAGCGGGGCTGAGCGCTGAGGCGCCTCGCCCGCCCCGGCGGAGCTGCTACAGCCGCGCACGCGCTGCCGCACGCGCTGCCACCCGGGTCCCGCTTTCCCGCCGCGCGCGCTCTGATTGGCTATTGGGCGGCGGGGGCGGAGATACGCGCGTTCTGATTGGCTGCCCGGCGGCGGGGGTGGAGTCGCGCGGCGGCGCGGTGTGAGGGCGGCAGGGAGGTAGGGCGGGCGGCAGGGAGGTAGGGCGGGCGGCAGGGAGGTAGGGCGGGCGGCAGGGAGGTAGGGCGGGCGGCAGGGAGGTAGGGCGGGCGGAGGGAGGGCGGCGGCGTGAGGGCGGCGGCGGCGGCGGCGGCGGCGCGGTACGAGGGCAGTGGCGCTCAGGGCACGGTGTGAGGGCGTCGGCGGCGCGGTGTGAGGGCGTCGACACTCAGGTGATTTGGTCAGAGATTCTCCTGTTCCCGGCAGCCAGATGCTCTGGTGAAGGGTGAAGCTTCAGCCGCTGTGCTCCTCCAGATGAAGTATAATCTGTATGTTACTCACCTCATGTTGTACTTGTTCGGAGGTATCTAATGCTGGCCGCAGAATAACGTGTCAGTGCCCTCTTGAGGAATAGCCTCGCTTCACCTTACCTGTACCTTTCTAATGCTATGCGACAAACTTTTAACAACACAGTCCTTAATCTAGGGGAAAAGTGCCTTAATTGATTACAATGAGTAAGCCCTGCCACCTCTATTGAAGCCAAACTGCCTGACTTGGGTTCTTCATAATTATGTTGGCTTTTTGCATTAAAGTGTGATCTACAATGTTTTGGAGCCATCCCATACTGTTTATTTAATTAGTTTGCCTGGCCTGTGTATTAAAATCTTTCTGCATCTTGAAAAATAATTTAATTTTCCAAATACCAGAAAGATAATCGTATCCTGTAAGAAATTTGACATGATTTTTAATATTCTACTTGTCCATGCCACAGCCATTTTTCCACTGCAGTAGTGGTAAAAGACTCATCAGTGCTTGAAGAATTTCAGGAGATCTGTCTTCAGCAATGAGCTGTTTTTCTTGAACTGTACAGATTAAACACTTATTATCCAGTACATGTTTAATGAAAACAACATGTTCAGTGTACGCCTGTGGGGTATTGCTAAATACAGAAAAACCATCACAGAACTCAAAAGAAGGATGCAGTTTTCCTCTTGTTCTCAATGATTGGCAGCAGCAATGGGCTGGAAAAGTAATAAGGAAAAGCAATAGGAAAAAATAACTTGGCTAACTGAAATTCAATGTAGAAACTATTTTTTTAATAAGGTGCTCATTTGGGGTATTATTATACATTTCCTTTTTTTCAGAACTATTTCTGCTTACAGAGGTACCAAAATTGGAGAGCAGTTTTCATGAGACCTCACGACACCTCCTTGTGCATGCAAAGCTGTTCAGTTCTCAAACCTGCTCTTCCTACAACCCCTAAACTCTCTGCATTTAATTCAATCTAATTTCAACAATATGTTATGGCCAGATTTTTCAGGGTGGGTTTTTTTTTTTTTTTTTGGTCAATGTAAAGAGAAGTGGATTGTACTAAAAATATTTGAAAGTATGTGGAAACTAGATTGCAAATATTTAGTAGGTTTTGAGATGCAGGTGTTGGAGTTTACTGTTATGAATGTCTGGAATCTTACTGATAGTAAATCTGTAGCTAGCTGTGAGATGTACTATTTTATTCTTAGTAGAGAGATTTAAACTGGGGAGGAGGGGTGAGGTGATATCACAATTCTTAGCTTCTGACACTGTTTTTCATATTGAATACTGAGAGTTAGCTTTTGCAAATGAATTCTAGGTGATACATTTGTCTTTTCAGTGCTTAAGCCTATTGAGCATTTCCTCATTTGTAAAATCTCTTTTTTACTCACTTGTATAACTTCACATCTCTGAGCTATTTGCTGCTGTTTTTTCAGGTAATGACCTTTTAATTATTCATTTGTCTATTTGCTTCTGTGCTGATGCTGAACTTTCAGGCTTGGGGCCCTATACATTGCCTGCAGTTCAGCACATCATCCACATTTTTATAGAAACTGTTGAAATTGTGTGATTCTGCTCACTTCACTTACGTGCTTGGCAGCAGTTCTTTCATGGGTATAGCTGTTGTTTTTCCTCTCTACTGAATGTTCCAGCTCTTGCAGTGTCAGTTCCTTCACCAGCCATCTGTCTTGCTGGCTCACTCACTATCTTAACAGCTCTCCTTCTCAGACTAGATGTAAGTCCCAGTGAGTATGCCATCAGCTGTTAATTTTTTATTCAGAAGCTTTAAAAACAATTGTTGCTGCACACAAATATCCTATATTTCAATCCTCTTTATTCCACCCTTGGCTCTTAATGGTTGCTTTCTTCTTTTTCCAGGTTCCTTTGCAAGTTGTTTGTCTATCACTTCATCTCCTCTCCTGAAATTTTTAGAGTAATTTTCTTCAATTTGACAACTTGTCCCTGAATTCTATCTGGGGATTGCATGTCTGAATGCAAGGAAGGCCTAGTGCAGTTCTGTTTGTTGTGGTACAGTAACTCTACAATCACTGCAAGAAGCATCTAAGTACTTTCAGATATTACACAAACCGGGTAGCAGCTCCTGAGAAGTGTAAAATTGTTACCTTTTGTCAACAAGTTAGATAATAACTTCTTTGTGGTGGTATCAGTTTTACAGATAGGTTAGATTGTCTTGTAGCTCAGGGGCTGGCATACTGCTAAACAATCTAGCAATCTTTTTGATGAAAAGTTCTATTTGCTTGTAAGCCAGTCAGGCCTGGATGCAAAATTGCTTTATGAAGCCCCAGGAGTATAATATTCCTTATTATAGCAGCAGTTTGGTTTATTTTTGTGCTCCATACCTACTTTATAATCTTCCAATAGCTAAGATTCAGTTAGATAGTGTTGAGAGCTTTATAAACCACTACTTGGGTTTAGTGCAATTTTCAGTTGCAGAAATGAATCACATGGATAATAATTTCAATACAGACATACCAGCTTTTTTTTTTTTTTTTTTTTTGTATATTGATAATCCTTTCTCAGACCCTTTGCTCCTTTCCTGGACAAAGTCAAATAAATATTGTTTATTGCTAGTGCCAATTAGTCAGCCAAGCAACTGCATCTGGCAGCTGTCCTCATGAAGAAGGCCCCAGAAGATTAAAACTCCCAGCTGATTTGCATGTTAGATGTTATTGTTCATAATCTTCTAGATTTCTTCCACACTTAGTGTTTCTTAATGATAAAGGAAAGTGAGTATGCTTACACTAATAACTAATTAGTAAGATGGATTTTATTACCCCCTGCACTTATGACCTCCAGGATAAATTTAGACCTGTCGTTTAATGCCTCTCGTGAAGGACTGTCCATCTGAGAAAGGTTTGCTTCCAAACTAAACATTGCCACTGAAACAGGTCCTCTCACAGTGTGATGCTCTTATGCTGATAGAAGTGTGTTCGTAATACATTCACCCCTTCTGGGCTAGAAACCTAAAACTGTATTAATATATTGGTAACAGAATTTATGCCAGTGTAATAAATAATTCCAGTGGTACAGAAAAGTTTTACTGAAAGTTACACAGTGTCTTTCTGTCATTGCTCAGGCCTTTTTTTTCTTCTGTGCACAGAAAGTGAAAGCAGTCAAATAAGCAGCATAGAAGGGAGTGTGAATTAATTTCTCTTCTGTCTTTGTCTAGGCAAATCAACTCCCTAACCCCAGAATGTGACTTCCAGTAGGTGGGTGTCATAGTGCTAGTCTTTCATGCAGCAGAGGTTGTCTCCAAAACCCTATTAAGTGAGGTACTCAGGTGTGATCATGACAAGTCTGATGATTAAATATAACCAGGAGAGACAAAGAAATTTGAAAACGTCCAGAAATCTTCAACAGTGAACTGGTAACTAATATACTTTTTCTCTCATTAAATGAAAGTACAGATATCTTATGCTGAGAAGAGCAAGTAGTCAAATCGAAGAAAGCTGCAGACAAAGCTGGTGAGCTACAACTTATCTTCCCTTCTTGTTGTAGGATTTACTCTGTAGTCTGTGTTCAAACTAAGCATTATCCCATGAACGTTAAAGAAGATAATCATTGTTAGGTAAAGACACTGCCTATGTTAATTTACTGTGCTTGAAATAACATATAAACTTGCTTCAGAAGAATAAAACTATACACCAGAATGTGATTGGAAGGGTATTTTAAGAGCAGACAAAATCTACTTACATGCTAGGCTAGAAGGAGCTAGCTACTACTTAGCATGCTATTAACTAAAAGGAATCTCAATTAATTCCCTGGGGGAAAAAAAAAAAGTTAGGCCTCACAAGATTTCAAGATTTTATGCTTTAAATAATCTCAGTTACCAAAGAGAATTCCTGCTAACATACCAGTTGGAATTTCAACCAATATGGTTAAGGAAGTGTGAAGTGAATAAAAACTTAATTTTTGCATTAGGCTAATAAAATCTTTCCATCATGGTAAATACAGAGGCTTTGGTTTGATCATAGTTTTTACACTGTATTATAATTAAATAGATTTACATTTTATTAAAACTACTTGAGCAAGTCACACTTCCAGTTGGCAGGAAATGCTCATTGCAACATCCTAAAGTAATTGGAACATCATTGTGTAGAGTTTATTATTCTTTTTCATGCTTTTTAAAACAAGGCATCCTGTACCATCTACTTAGAATGTGTTCAAGATTAAGTTAGATGAAGTGACTTTTCATATTCTGTAAAAATGGCTGTGTTGTGGCACAGATATAAAGAGTGTGTATAGGTAAGTTCTGAATGGAGAAATCTGGAGCTGGACCTTACAGTGTTTTCAGAAGTAGCTCTTCAGAGGCAGATTATTAAATTAGAGCTGTAATCTCTGCTTGACATAGAGTTAATATGCAGCCATTCCAGGACTGAAGTTGTTTACTGGTTCTTCCATCTGTCAGGATTTTCCTAGCTTCTATGGGAAGGAAATACATACATTTGAAACTGAGATTGGATGGAGGAAAACTTTCTTTGTGGCTGTGTTCTGGAACACTTTTGAAGAATTGTAGGTAGCTGCTGGCAGATCACCAGGTGAAGGAGTGAATGGGCATAATGGATGTATTTATTTACAATAACTAAACAAACTAAAATTCCTTTTTCTCCTCTTTGGTGTGACATTTGAAACTTGTTTGTGCATGAGAAAATAATGTGAGAAGCAACAGTCAAAAGCATTAAGACACGAGGAGAATGAGAGACCTGAATGAAATCTACATGGGTTTTTTTTGTTTATTTCTTTCTTTTAGGACTGAGTAAAGTTACTCAGCTTAGCTGAGTAAAGTTTAGTGCATGAAATCTGCAAGGTTAATGTATAAGCTAGATTTGAGGGACCTTGCATTGTGAAATAATGAAAGTGAGCATCGTATCTGCTGGCAGAGATGAATGTTACGTATTTGCTCTAAGTTACTTGCAAAGACTGTCTTGGGAAGTCCAAAGAGTGAACATAAAGGACACTTCTTTGTGCTGACCTGGTGGTCTGGTAAAGTAGGGTCTGTACCTATATGTTGATTTTTCTGTGTTCCATAGCCTTTTCTTGCAGGACCAAAACACAGACTAATGCAATTAGATATGTGCAGCAGCAGCCTGTGTGCTAGGCATCAGAGAAACTTTCAGGAAACGTGTCTCTGTTCAATCAAGATTTAGCTGTGCCTGTACTTTTTCACCTTATGTCCCTTGGATACATTATGTTTTGCTTTGGAAGACATATAGAGGAGAATATTGGGCTAAAGCTGGAGGTTCTGAGAAATGATCAGGACGCTGTTTTTTAAAAAGTTGCAAATATCTACTTTTGTCATTCATGTTATTTCAAAGTTAATAGTTCAACAAGGAAGGTGAAATGGTAAGTTCAGGCCTTCTCTCAGTGAATAAAAATCCTTTTATACCCAAGACACTCCCACCTGTTTACAGCAATATACATTGGAATCAGCTTTGCCAGGCTATGGTAGCCAACTTCTTGTGCTTCATTTCCATTGTTCTTTTACAGGAATGTTTATCATATAGCTGATATCCTGGCAGTAACTAGAGTAATTTACATAATTGCACCTTATCAGGACAAGCTTTTTTCAGTAATTTTTCCACCTTTGCTGTGGGAGTAAGAAAAGTTTCCCCAGGACTAGAAACAATGAAGGGCTGTTTTTAGACTATAGAGTCGTTTTCACTTGCAGTGTCTTGCCGTGTTTGCAGAGTAACAGCAGCTTAAAGCTCTGCCATGAAAAAAGGGGTGGAATGTGCATCCTCTGGGACTAGCAAGGATCCCCATCTCCAGCCTGTGCCAGTGAAGTCTGTATCTACATGCTCAAGAATTCATTATGTGTGCTGATTTTCAAGGTCTCTTCCTCCCTCTTTCTCTCTCAAAGAAGCACTAAGGGATTCCAGTAGGGATTTTATCCTTCTTTCCTCTCATTCATGGTGACAAGAGAACACCACCTTCTCTCTATCTTCTGAATAGATCTACTAACATAGACCAGTTCACAAAGAAATAATAAGCTTAACAAGATTCTTATCTTCATTTTTCCCTGCCAGTTCCTTAGCTTGGATAAGAGACTCCTGTCAATGCTGTGTTTTCTAGACTCTCCGTGTCTTTTCCTTCTGCTGGTAGGGTCATCAATGGAGTTCAGCTTCGAGCTCAATGAAAGACTCCTATAGGGAAAGCTATGAAACTTTGATCTCTCATCAGGATGGCAGTACTGATTTCACAGAAGTAACTGGGATGAAGGAGTCAGGAGCTGCGTATTTTTTCTTCTAGTCTGTGATATTTGAAGTGTTTCAGGGCACACTTACTATTCTGATGTATTTTCACTTGTCATTTCTCACTGAGACAGAATTTCTCATTGTTTTCAATATCACTGACAGACAGTTCTGCTTAGCAATATGGGAAGGGTGGAGTAGCCTGTATAGAAAGCTACAGCCCCTCAACAGATAGCTGCTTACTTTTCTTCAATAATGCTATTTCTTCCCAGAAAAGGTTAAACTCTGCATTTTCTGCATCCTGTAATTGCTTAGTAAAAAAAAATAAAACAAAGCTGCACAGCTTCCTGATCATGAATTTTTCTGCTAGCCTCTTTGCCATTACTCTAAAGGAATCTATGGATTTTTACCCCTTTTTCCAACATGGCTGTACCAATGTTTTGAGTAAGTGAAGGGAATAAAGTGACTGTTTAACTCTTTTGGCAGGGAAGAGATTAAGACAAGACATCCAGCTAAAAAGTGAAAAGGTTCCACTGTACTTGAAGCACAGTATAGGTGGGAAAGAGCTAAAAAGTCACCAAAACCCGTGTTGAAGCAAAACTGTTAATCAATGTTAGCTCATTTGGAAATAGTCAAGAGGGACAGATGGAATCCAGTTATTATCGCTTTTACTTGAGTCAGTTTTAAAATATGTTAAAGCTTGTGTACTTTTGAGTGGCAGATATGGCTTGTCACTTTAGAGGTTATATTTGCTATTGTTAATACTGAAATAACTTGTACTTGAGTAACAGTAATTGACAGAAGTCTTAAATACCTCAGAGAAAATACTTGCCTTGCAATTATTATTTCAGCTTTCAGATTTAAGCAGCTGCCTATGGTTAAACTTTGAAATTATGTAACACTAATAGAATGCTGTTCAAGCTGATGCCTTTTAGAAGACAAGGGAGTGGGGGTGTGATTGTACAGTAAACCCATGTTAAACTCTTTCCTTAAGTGACAGCAGTGTTTCCTTGAGACAGCAATCAGCTACCCAGAACAGAGCCCAGAACATGCTTTCTGCAGTTTGCTCTGAACTCATAGTGCATCTTGTGGGGTTTTTTCCCATAAGACAGTGATAGAGGTCTAATATGATGTAATTCGTATTTAAATCAGAATTTCTCAGCTTATGTTGTTTAATTGTAACCTGTTCTCTGGTAATATATTTCTGGAGTAAACATCATCTTACTGTCTGAAGAATGCACATTTTTAATTACCTCAAAACTGAATCCAGTTGTTAAATCTTATTCTGTAGTTGAGCTGTGCCATAGGTCACACACTACTTTCCAAAGTGCAGGTTTCAACAGATGCTGTGTGAATGTTAACAAACAGCACTTTAAGAATAATTTCCCATACTTTTACGATGCCAGTTTCTTGTTTATCTGCTTTGTATTTGATGCTGAAGTTTTAATGCACTTCCAAAGCAAAGATAGCAAACCATGTCACCGGAGCAACTCTCCACTGCAAATGTAGCAAGAATAATCCTTATATGCTGGCATAAAGCTAAGTGGAGAGGCAGAGGATAAACTTCTTGTGAGTGGAATATTGGTTGTGCCTTGATGACATTTTATAATTTCTGAGACATCTTGGTTCCGAGTCTAAAGAAGACCATATAACCGTCTTCAGTGGAAACCAATGAAAATTCTGTTTGTTTCAGAAATTTTAAATAATTTGGTCCTGTGTATTTCATGTGGAATACCTAAGATGTCTGTAGTTGCAAATTTTATTAAGTTGCGTTTTTTGAGGACAAATAGCAAGAGATTTAATAAAAAAAGGGTAATTTTTTGAGAGCAGCCTCAGACACATCTCAAAAAAAGCAAAAAGAGAAATCTGAAAAATAACAATAAATGGTTTTGTAGAATTCTTGCCAACAAGTGCTAGTCCAGGTCCATCATCTCTGCTCTATAAAATAGCAGGTGAGTGGAGAATGAAAACTACAAAGTAGTAGACCAGAGAGAATAATCATCACAGAGGAGCAGGCATGCTGCCCAGGCACCTACTCCCACTGAGGAGACTGGGGTCAGCTCACACAGCGTGAGCTTTCTGTTCTTTAAATATACTTGCTAAACCTCAAACTTGTAGCACAAGGTTCAAGACAGAGATTTCTCAGTCTCCCTCACCTTCACTGCAATTTTCTGTAATCATGAAATTGCTTCCTCCTGCTTTGACTTGAGGATTTTTGCTGGTCACTCCTTTAAAGTATGACAGCGTTCTGCCTGCTTTTAGAGTAAAAGCTGAGTGGCTCTGACAGTAGAGCCATCAAAGGGCAGTATGTGCATGATCAAGTCAGGAATCACCAACGTCTGGTGACTTCCCAATGGATAAATACAGCTGTAAGTGTAGGGCTTGCTCTCTGTCCCATAGTTTTTGTCTTCTTGCCCCCATCCCAAGCAGTAGAAACAAAGCTGTTGAACTTACTCAAGCAGGAAAATCTTGTATTCATTGTAATTCAGCATAAATACTGTCCCCAAACTGCCCATTTCTCAGAAAGTACTTGTTCAAGACAAAATAAAATGGAAGTGAATATTTCTGCAAGTTTTGTCAGCATTATGTTGTCAGTTCAGATTATGGATTGTCCCTTTCTACAACAATGTCACAATTCAACCATAGTCTAACATTTTCCCAGATTTTAGAATGACTTTGACCTAAGAGACATAAAAGTACATGATTATATCAATAATGCCTGGAGTGCAGCTACAATTTTTTTCTGTTTAGTTCTGAGTGTTGTAGAGAACTTAAAACAAATGCTTAAAAACTACAGTCAAATATTTGTAAGTTAGAAGCCATACCTTCAAAAATTAATGAAAATATTACTTGCTACTTGAAGCAAGCCACTGGGATTGCTCCTTTTGAGTTAGCAGGCCCTTTCTTGTAAAATGAAGCAGTTCAGTAATTGCTTATTGCAGTGTGCACTTAGATAACTTTTTTGAAGAGTAGACTTGGGAGTACCATATAACAATTTACAGGCATTTATGGGGATAAGTAAAATCTAGTTATGTTTAATGCCAAGCATTGCTGGAATTCAAGCAGAATATTGGCACTATACCATAGATAAAATTATTTTCTTTGGGTTTTTTTTTTGAATTGTAGAAAATTCATAGGCCATCTCAGCCAAAATCCAGGGAACAATATTAAAAAGATGTTTTGCTAATACAGAGTACTTCAATTCTCCTCAATAAAGGTATGTGCCCTATCATTCTCCCTCATACAGAGAGCAGTAAAAAAGTCTGTCTTTTTCAACAGCACGTGTTGATTTTTAACTATAGCATTTTTGTGCAGATTGTGCTTATAAGGATTTTTTAAATCCTTAAAAAACCCCTACCCTTACTGTGTTGCTGTATAATGTGATCACAATAGTTTCTCTAACATATAAAAATATATCCAGGTCAGGGTTTTGTGCAAGCCTTTTTGAAAAATAGACTTAAGTGTAATGGAAACATTTCCATGACTTCAGCAGTTACTGCAGAAGTTAAAATAAACATTTCCACAAAGAAATTGCAACTTGAGATTTAATTTACTGTGCTGAATGCATGATAACTGGACATGGAAAGTTGCAGTGGATACTACATCAGAAAAAATATTGATTGTATATTGCCCAAGCTGGCATACAAGTAATTAGCATAAATATTCTATTTGCAATAGCCTTTAGCATAAACAATGTTGGGGAACACAAGTGTCCTTTTTAATATATTTTGGGAAGCCCAGATCATTGGTTGCATTAAAAGCATGCTGCACTGGCTTCATTAGGACAAAGCAGCTTTGTCTTTGTCCTAACTGACCAGGTAGAAATATGAATGTGGCAGCAAGCACAGAATCTCACTTTGTAAATTATGGCAATGTAGGGGTGTGGTCAGAGCGTGTTGCTTAGCTTTTCTCATATCTTAGTGGCTTCTCAAGGGCTGGTACAGGCAGCAGCAACTGAAAATATACAGCTGAAGTGTCTACAATGTCCTTCTGCTAGTAAGCCTCTTATTCCTATCCAAAATTGAGAACCTATTTTGAGGTTTAACAGTGTCCTTTTAAATTAGAAGCAAACTGCTACAGTGAGATATCCAGACTGGGCTAGGCAGAGTATGCTATGGTTACCATCACTAAACAGAGCTGGATCTGTTAAGATCAAAATGGTTGACTTGTCACTCTATAGTAATTGTTCCCTGTGGAAAAAATTCAATAGCATCGCTTAAATCACACATAGCTGATCACGTGCTCTGAGGCTTCGATGGTGCTCAGACTAAAAGGCAGAGGTAGGGAGGAGCTGTGTCAGGAAATCTAATTCTGCTGGTGTGAGGGGAAGCTTGCCTTGCACACGGTCATGTGCACAAATTGATTTTTAATTTTACAGTAAAGCACTATTGTAATTATTAACTCAATTGATCCCTAAAAAGCTACTGTTAAGAGCCAGGTGTTATGCCTCTGCATGCCCAAGGTGCCTATTGGAAGGAGAGCTTTTGGATGTGAGATGACTGTCAGATAGTACTCAATCTATTCAACTTCTTTTTATTACAGTAAAGCACAAAATCTGTTAATCTGCAGCCTATATGAGACAAATTGAATGCGTGCTATTTTGGAAATGAATTACATGTCTGAACCTTAATCATTAGTGCAAAAAAATAAAAAAAGAAAGCCAAGTCAATGAAAATGAGAAGTACTATGTTTCTATCCAGACTGAAGAATGTTTAATATTATGGGAATTTGTGTGAGTGCCATAATTTTGTTTTTAAACACTTGCCTTACTGCTCCCTGCAATTGTTTTTCTGGCTCTTTTTTTCTGACTTAATGATATAATATGGTGATATAGTAATATGGGGAGCAGGAGATGCTTAATACACAAGGAAATTCTAGAAACAAGGCAGAAGTAAGTTAAGGCAAAGTGCTAAGTGTATGCTAATTAGACTGCATTTGATTTTCTAAAGGAAGCAAATTTTTAGTCTTAGTTTGGTTCTTCAGTTTCTTTTGAAAATCAGCACAGAAACTGTACAAGTTCCTGGTCTGGCTGCATGCAGTCTCCTGGGTTAAACTTTTCTCACCATCTACACCCAAGTGCTGAGTTTCTGTTTTGCCAGGCTCCCCCTTCCCACGCCACTCTGAGACATTGTAAGCTAACCTGTATTACCAACAACACAAAAAGGGTACAGCTGCATCCTACTCAATTTAGGGTGAAACAGTCTTTTGATAGCTAAGGAATACTTGCTGATCCTGTGACACAGAAGGTACTACACATACAAGTAGTGAAGAACACTTGCTGCTTGATTATGCATGGTTAATATGCTTGCTCAATTCCCTATTCATCACCCAGCACTAAGAGGAAGCCTGAAGCATCAAGCATAACAGCACAATGCTTGGCTGTAAATGACTTCATGTAGGATACAACTTGACATTTGGCTTTAAATACAGTGGAATTTTTTCCTCTCTTTTTCTGCCACCTTGTCACTGAAACACTGTGGCTGCTAGTCTGTCTCTGACCTTCTGCTGCTTGTCCTAGCTCTTCAGTGGGGCTGGTAATCCACACAGAAAGAAGTAAGAAATTATTGCAGTGCAAAATCTATACAAGCATTACAGTTAAGGAAGGTACTCAAGGAAACCATTTTGCAGTCTTGACTATATAGTACTACCTTACCTGTATGACAAACACATCTTTTCCCCTCCTGAACCATGAGAATAGAAATGTGATTCCATGAGCAAATAAATGTACTTAGGGTTTTTTTTCCTACATCTAACTAAGCACAGATATTTGCAGTTAACCAGCCATCCCGCTCTTCCCTTCCCCACTGCCCGGAAATTAAAATAACGAAACTACTCAAAAAGCATCTGGACCGCACCGCTTTGTTCCCCGTGGTCCGCCTCGCGGAGCTCGCTCCCCGCACACAACTCGCGCCTCCGGCAGCCTCCGGCTCTCGGCTCGGCAAAAGCCCCTCGAGCCGGCAGCTCCGAGCGGAGGGCGGGCGGGGATGCAATGCGGATGGGCGGAGAGGGAAAGGCTTTACCTGCCGCCTTCCCCCGCGGAACCAGGGGTGCCTGGAGCTGCTGCATCCACGCCGGGGCGAGGCGGGCGGGCGGGCGCTCAGAACGCCTGGCGGAGGCGGCTGAGCGCCGGGGCCATGGCCGCGCCGGGGAGCGGTGGAAAGAGAATGCCGCCGGAGCCTCCGTAAGCCGCGGGGAGACTCAGCACCTGGGCGCTGAACAGCTCCACGGAGCGCTACGGGCGGGGCCGGCGCCGCGCTCCCGCCCCTGGGCGCGGGGGGGCCGCGCTCCGCCCGCCGCCCGCCGCGCTGCGGCCGCCCCGCCCCGCCCCGCTCCTCTCCGCGGGGACCCGGCCCGGGCGGCGCCCGAGCGGAACGGGCGGCGGTGACCACACTTCCCAGCCGCCCCGCGGAGAGGAGGTGGCTTCGCTCCGGGGACAGCCGGGAGGTGTAGTCCTGGCGCTGGCGGAGCGCGGAGAGCGCCGGCTCGGTTGGGCGGTGCCGGGAGCCGAGCGAGGGCTGATCCCGGCGGCCGCAGCTCCTTTGCCCGGCCGGGAGCCCTCCGGGGAGAGGGACTGGGGATGCCCCCACCGAGCGGGGAGCACCGCCCGCCCGGAGCTCGCGGGACCGCGGCTGCCCCGCACCGGGGTGTTGGCACTGCGGCGCTGCTCTTTGTGTGCAGACTTGCCCTAATGTTTGATTTTCTGGGTTTTTTGAGGGGAGAGAAAAAACTTCTTTTTATTACAGTAATGCACAAAATCTGTTGCTCCACAGCCTACATAAGACAAATTCTACGTACGCTGTCTTGGTAATTAATTACATACCTGAGCAATAAGCATCAGTAAAAAAAAAAAAAAAAAAAAAAGCCAGGTCGATGAATATAAGTATTATATTCAGACTGGAGAACCTCTAATAACATGGGAACTGATGCAAGTCACATCAACTTAATTTTAAACACTCGCCTTACTATTCCCAGCAATTGTCTTTCTGGCTCTTTTTCTGGTTTAATATGGGGAGCATTTTCAAAACGTCTGACTGTCCTTTTTTGTTAGGTTTTTTGGGGGAGGAAAAAAAAGTGATAGTATAGTTCTTATGGTCTTTGAGAGAGTCCTGAAAGCTGTGCTGTCTCCCTTCCTTCCATCAAGATTCAGAAGATAGAAGATACATGTGAGCAGCTAAACAGAGTCAGGACTCTGCCTCATCAAAAGCAAAACACTGCAGAAAATGTAGCAAAAAAACCCTGTAATCCAGTTGCAGCTGACTTTTAGAAAGGCATCTCTGATACCCATGTTGATACAGGGCTTTTCATTAGTTACTAAGCATTTTGTGAAGCAGGATGTGTTATTAGTTAACTGACAAATGAACTGGTACAGTATTTCCAAGCATTTTCTATTTACTTGCTCATCAAAAGAAAAAGTAATTATTTAGTGTTGTTTTAAATTTGACGTTCATTTATTCTTTTGCTAATGACTACAATAGAAGAATCTTTCAAGTGTTAAAAAAAAAAAAAAACAGTTAACAAGTAAATTCAGGTGTTTGGGCACTATCGCATCTCACCCTGAATTCCGTGGTGTTGAAAGATACTGAAAGCTTGTGTGGAGGATCCACTATGTTCGAGCTACATGAAGGTCCTTGCTTTTGATGCTTTGAAAACCTGTTGTCCAAGCATTGCCTTCATCTAGAAGGTTTTTAGCAACTGTACTGCCAGCTTTCAAGCAATATGGCAGAAATCTGGTGTAGCCAATTAAACTGAGCAGTATGTTTTATTTATACTATGTTAGCAAAACCTCCCTTTGGGTTGTCTTCACCCCTATGTGATTTATGCTGAACTAGTGATGCAGAAGTTAAATTTACTGCTTTTTATTCAATAGGTAGATAGTATAATGATTTCTTGACCACTTTTGGATGCTTTCTTGGATACTCCTTAAAGGTAATAGGTTTCTCAGATAGCAACTGGATCACACAGTCACACCCTACTGAGCAAGATCACTTCTGCAGCTATCCTAAAAAGGTGAGACATTGACACTGATGTTACATTTTGCATAGTGGTTCATGGAATTAAAGTACTCTCAGATTTGTGTTGTAATAGGTGCCTGATATGATATGACATTCTATGCCACCAGCATGCTAACTGATCACAGCATAAGTCTTTGGAATATATACAGCTGTTTGATAATTATTCTCATCTTTGCTACATGCTGACTGCTAAATTGCTTCCTGAAGTACCTTCCCCAGTGTTTTCACAAGACTCACTCAGAATTATGTATTCTCAGTTCCCTACCTTGCTGAACTTTTCAGCATTGAAAAGTTGTAGCAAAGTATTGTACACAAGTTTAAAGCATCATTTACCTTATTACAACTTTCATTTGACTGAAACACATTGTAGATGTGGAAAGTATTTATGAAAATATAATGGCAAATGCTTCACTTTGAATGATGACTCTTGAGATTATTAAAAATGTGGGTTTGATATAGTAAAGAACAAATTATGGAAAACGATTTCTTCCATTTGTCATTCCCTTCACATTCAAGCAACAATAGAATGTACTTCCCCAAGGCTGGGGCTTTAGTGTGCAATGGGGTCTCCCTCTCCAGAAGGCTGCCTGAGACTCTCTGAGGCAGTGGGAAACCTGCCCTGACAAAGAGCCTGGCTGAGGTAAACATGAGGGCTGAGGAAAACCTTCAGGAGTATAGGCAGCTATGGGGCACTCACAAATTACAAGACTGCAAGTAAGCAAACCTTTTAGTGCTAATGTGGAGGGCAGACACCAGTACTCCCTGCTCATTGCTTTTTGCTTCCCCACCCGATTAATCTTAAGGAAGCCGAGTTTATTCTTTTATTAGCTGAAAAACACTAACCATTTTCTGCTTTGCGGAGAAATAGAAATAAAGACACATTCAAAATACTTTTAAAATAGTTGTGAATAATCCAAATATATTAATTCCAACAATAATACAGTTCAACTTATCTTTAATTAAAGGATTTAGTGACTGGAACAATTTAATGCAAGTTGCTTTAATACAAGGTAACTAAGTTAATCAGAGTCCACATCATTTCTTCTCTCCTGTTTCATACCCCAGTTCTGAAGTATAATTTTCTGGGCACCAAAATAGAAGAAAAAATATCGCTTTGCTTCCAAGCTCACATAGAAATTCCTGAGAACTACCTTTGAATCTGGAATTAGGCCTGCCTAGGTTGAGTATTTTATAGTTACTCTTGATTCCAGACAGAAGTAAAAGTGGAATATATTCATCAAATCAAACATGAAAAGTTCTTTGAGATCTTACACAAGCAGCCATCAGCCATTCAAGTACAGCTGAATCACTGGATTCATGGATCCTGGTTTCTGCTAACAGCAGCTGTAGTGTGCTGTTGTCAGCAGCAACCAATCTGCTTACCCTGGAGACAGTGACTCCCATTTTCCTGCACACATAAAATAGATTCAGGGAAACCCAGATAGAAGATTAAATTTCTTCCCAATTTCAATGAAATCCCTGCATTAATCTCAGTAGGTCATCTATCTTATGAAGGAAAGCAAGAAAAAAATTACTGTTATTTTCAACAGATACCACAATGCGTTTCTTCTTTTCAGGTTTTGTACATCCAAATTTTTATTGATGGTCTTAGTAAACATTTAATTAGACATACTGAAGGATCACTCATCATTCCGTCTAAGGACTGCCCAATTATGCTTTCGAAGGTTTGTTCTTATTAAATGAAAGAACAGCAGATGTGATGATTCACCCTCACTACCTCCATTTTCTCATCTGCAGTAAATTATGACCATACAGGGTCAACATTTTCTTTGCCTTGCAAAGAAATAAACTGACAAATTAGAATAAAGTAAGAATAATTTGTCTTAAGTTGTTAACAGAATAGAAAAGTTGAGATTGTGCCAAATGTTATAGCTAAAATAAATGGCACAGTTAGAGTCTCATAGAATTGAAAGGATATATAGAGGAAGAAATTCAAGATATTTGCTCAAAAATACTACTATTTAAAAAATTCATAGATACAGCCTTGATCAGGCCTAAAGTTGTTACTGTCTAAATAGGGCTTTGAAATTATTTTTAGACCTTCCAGTTCACATAGAGAGTACTGCAAACTGATTTGATATATCTTGCATAAGTCTTTTATGAGTCTGCCATTGGAGGTTCAATGTTTTATCTGGCAGAAATACCAGGCACAGTATTCTATGTATGGAGTTGTAATGGTTTGTTTATTACTGCTTAAGTGTAGATGTCAAATGTGCAGATAGAATAGACTGAACTGAGAAAGCAGTTGATTTTAGAGCATCAGTTAACAAACCAGGAGAAAAAAAGTGTGAAATAGTTGTAAATGTGCAAGACTTCAGAATTATGACAGGGAACTGTCAGACAATAATGCTAAAAGACATTAATTAGACAGTCCAGTCTTTTGCCACAGTTCCCCAAGATTTGGAGAATCCAAGGAGGTGATCAAGTTGGCTTCACAGAAGGTGACAACATTGTCATT
Organism: Entomyzon cyanotis; assembly: GCA_024500445.1. NCBI lineage: Eukaryota > Metazoa > Chordata > Aves > Passeriformes > Meliphagidae > Entomyzon > Entomyzon cyanotis. Next base: position 8,920,965 of record JAKEPQ010000743.1, read on the forward strand.
TTTGCAGAAAAGAAATGGAGCACAATGAACCACCTCTAATTGGGCTGTATTGTTGGGAAGCAAGTCAGCTAAAGGAATAAAAGTAGAGAATGAAAAAAGCAGAGAAAGCAAGGTATAGTGAACAGTAAGGCAATGGGGTAGGTATTAGAATTGCTGCCAGCAAGTTTTGTTCTGTTACTGCTATGAAGAGATATTCTTTAGTTATGATATGATTTAATTGTATGCTTCCATTTATTAGTATCCACAGTGGGAAATGAATTTTTCCAGTCTAACTTTATGCTGTGGCTTCTGACACCCTCACTGTGGAGCCTACATGAAGAGAAAAATACTTGAAGGAGGAATATTTTTTGCCAAGAGGGAAAAATCTATGTCTTGTTCATCATAAGGCAGCTGTGCTTTGTGTAAAGAAAAGAGAATGGATTATATTGACTGTCCTGCTGTCAACAAGGAAGGATAAGGGGTCTCATAATGACTAAACTATATCTGAAGGTAGAAGACAGTAAAAGTTGATCCAGAGAATAAAGTTAGGTAGGTTTTCCATTAATAGTGTTGTATAGATAATGAAAAATATTTTACTGACGTGGTCCCTCAAAAGCAAGTTTGCTTAATCTCCTGCTGCATTTTTAGTTTAACTTCTTTAGCAGAGTAGCATTTCAAGTCTCAGTTTCTAAAAGGCCAGCAAACATGGTATGTCTCTACAACTGAATTTAGTAAGAGGTGTATGCTCATTAAATATTGAATCCTTAAAAATAAAATTATTTAACTCATCATCCTAAATAAATCAGAATAATGCCCATAAACCCTGGCTTTCAAAATTACTTGGATTTGCTTGACAAGAGAGTAGCAATTACTTCTAAATTCAGCTTACCATCAAGAGCTGAAGGCTCATCAAGAGCTGAAGGCGTATAGTGTACAAAACCAATATTGCAGCCTTACAAAATTGGTTTTAAGTTGCCTGTTGGACCACACAACCAGAAGGCAAGTTACCATGGGTTAAGACATGAAGACATCTGGTAGCTGACAGTGAGTATTCTCTTTTGGTATTTATGGTACATGAGTTAGCTTAAGGCTGCCCATAACTTATGGATGGAATTTTATATGGGTATGGGTGAGAATTATCTTCCTCTAACAGGGAAAAAAATTGCAATGCTTTTAATCTGAGAGAATTTTTGACCATGACAGGTTATTTCTATTTCCATGGGGGGGTAAGGGTGGGGGGGGAATGTACCACAATCCCACTCAGTTACTAGGTGCAATCCAACAAAGCTTTCTTCAGACCACCACCAAAACCTTAATTTTAATCAGTGTTATGCTCTTAACTACAGGCTTTTTATTGCAGAGAAGTATGCTGTTGAAATGTATCATTAATATAAATTGTAGTCAAATCAACTGGATAGAGCAGATTGCATTTAGAAAATGTCGAGAGCTAAAAATAGCATAATTAAAGCAACTTTCATATACTTTTTTTCACTTAATATTTCTCTCAACTCTCAGAGTTTAAATTCAAGACCTCAGCATTGCGCTTAGTTAGCTATCATCATATACCTGGTGCTGAAAACATTTATTGAGTTCAAAATCATAAGAGGTTTTGTTATAAGTTAATGAGGGTGGGTGATTTATCCAGTATCTGGACACCTTTAGGGAACAAGATGTTCTGAAGTTTGTAGATAGGTTGTTTTTACCTCATCAGGATTGGAAAGCAGTCTGAAATCTCTTTTTTCTCTCTCTGGACCTTTATTTCTCTTATTTGTTCATTAGAAATCTAAGAAATCTTATTTTAAAGCCCATCTGACAAATATCTTGAGATCTAGAAAGGTCCTAGTGGAAAAAAATGTAAAAGGGAAGGATTAAAATTAGACAGTCACTCAGAAAAATGCATAAGCTTAGGTTGAAGGCACACAATGCATTATTATGCTCCTAGGTAGAATGTAGAAAAGACAGTAAAGCAAGAGCCAAATGTTTATTTCCAGCTTCAGATCTTTTTGTTGCTCAGCAAATTGAATAATTATGGTTGGATCTGCAATTTAAGCAGTGTAATTATCCAGACTAGTAGACTATGGTTCAGATTTCTGGAAGAATGGGTATCCTTTTTCAAGTCCTACTGGCCAGGGATAATTGTAGCTTCCAAGTGAGCAATAGAAGATGATGATTGCTTTTAGTGTTGTCCTAATAACCAGAAACATCAGGGCTTCTCAAGCGCTTGCCCTGTGAACAGTTTTAATGACATGTAATAGACACTACAAACCTGATTTCTCTGGGCAAATAAAAATGTCTCCGGTTTTTGATCTTTCTGTTCAGAGCTGTACACTCATCTGTATTCCTTCTTGTTCAGTCCATCCTTGGGAAGGGAGACAGATCCCTTCATTAACATATATCCCCTCATAACTTATAAAGGTCCCCAGTAAAGCGGGACCTTTATTTAAAAAACAAAAGCAAACCAGAATCAGCACATGCTCAGTGCACAAAATGCTCTTACAGCTCAGTTACTGAATTTAAGGATTTTTCTGATTAGTCCTTTGTACTTTGAGTGATTACTAGTTTATGCTGATTTTTTTGAAATGCTTGTCCTTTCTTGATTTTTGGGCTTGCCATTTAATCAGAATTGAAGTTAATACCAAGTAGTAGTTGCAATCTCCTAACTTGATTTTTGGCAGTTCCCTCCCATTGCATAGTATTGCCAAGTGTTGAGGATTGTAGACATTTCAAAATAATAGACTACCTTCTCCTTACAACTTGCATTGTATTGATTATTTCCCTTCACTTTTTAGTGTCTGAATTTCCCTTGTGGAGACAAGGGATTTGCAGAGGTTCTGTTCAAAGCTTGAAAACATAACATTAAAGCAAGAATTTGTCAGCGAATGTAAGAATTTGTTCTTATGTTTGACTTGAAAGCTCTCCAAATCATGCTTAATGTTTATTTTCCTGGATAGCTGAGTGGTGGGGAAACTTAAATGTGCCTACAGATCTATCACTCAACACTTAGGATATATATTCTAATAACTTAAAAATTTAAGTGACTATAGAGGAAGTAGAAAATTCTTTTGAATGCTTTTGAATGCTTTATTCCTTGGGAGTGCATGATGCAGCTATTTAATGGTGGACCATTCTGATCATTCTCTAAAAATGTTATCATTTTAATGAGTTAGGCTGGATCACTCCTAGAGGAGTAACTCTCTAGGCTTGGCTTCAAGAACACAAACTGGGAAATATTGCTGGACCCTATAGTTAATATTTCAGAGGTTCAGTTAAGTTGCTCTGCATAATTGGATGTTTGTCATATTGTTGGCCTAAAATGGGTTCTTTCACCCAGTGTGCAAGAGGCTGATCCACACACAGAATTGGGGTATTTGATGTCGTTAGAGAGCAGCATTAGTTAAAATGTGCAACATCTTGTATATTTGAGTTTACTTGGTTCTGCTTCTTGCTGTTCCTGGGAAGAATGTGTGTACCTTTCATCAGATGTGATCTTTTATTGGGATTCCACTTTCTAATGCAACCAGATAATTTCTTCCCCCACAAAGTGACTCAAACTTCTTCAGGACCCAAGGCATGTTTAATAGCAGTAAAGACTGACTAGCTGAATTTGCCCTCTGTGTTGTGTCCAACACTTCACAGAAATTAAGAACTAGAAAATGTTTTGTTGCTTTTCCTCCAAGTTCAAATTGTGTTAATAAGGTGCAACCAGTCAAACAAAGCTTAGAGGATTTGAACATCACCCTTCGCAAGGAAAAGTCAGTAAGCTAAGTGAGAGATGCTGGGAAATGATTGAGTTGCTTTCTCCTTAAAACAACAGTGACAACAAAACCCAAATGAATTTAATTTCTGGCTGACTACTTTTGGTGATGTCTCCTGTATCTCACACTAAGCTTCTAAGAGGATTATTGATTGTGTATGGTAGCAGCTTCCAGTTTCCACATTAGCCTTAGGAGGAAATTAGATGATCTATAAGTAAATACTGTAAGCGTAAAAACTATGCTGAAGCCTTTCATTATTCATTTGAATTGGATGTTTTGGTTTTTAGAAGACTACTCCATTGATGTTATGTATGATTGTACTGTTTTGTTTAATGTTTTATTTATGTTGGAGTAGAAAGCCACTTATCATGTTTCTTTTTAGTATAAAAACATTAAAATATCATTGGTCTTTTTGTAAGCTATTTGTGAAATGAAAACCAAGTATTTGCCCTTTTCATAATCCTTCAAAAATACTAAGTTTGTGCAAGATTTAATTAGTTAAGCCTTATTAGGAAAAAAAATTACTTGGTATATTGAAAAGCCAAACCATTAATTTAGATTCCTAAGCATAGATCAAGCTGCCTGCATTTGGACATCCAAGTTAGGAAATATCAGAATGCTTTGTAATTCAAATTAGTTTGATATTGAATAATTGCCATAAACAGTTCGCCTTATTAAGTTCTAGTAAAAAAATTGACTTTGATTCTCAGATTAACATTGAATAACAGATTATTTCAAGAAAATTTGATCTGAATATAGATCATTAGGTAGTACAGGGAGGAGAGAAATAATTAAGATGATTAAACAACATTCATTAAGTATTAGACCATACTGAAGGTATATACTGCCTATCTGGTGAAAAAATTACTGTAATAAAAAGTTAGGAAAAAGTCTAGCATGATTTATGAAACAGACTTCATTGTCTACTGAAACAGAAAACCTCTGAGAAAATAATATTAGAGAGATGAGACAAAATTAACACATTGTATAATAAAACAAATCAAAAAACCAGAGCAAAGTCTAGAATTAAACAGCTTCTCTATGTCCTTCTAATTTTCTTAGTGGAAAACAAAATCTAACAAACAAAAAACCAAACCAAACAGAAAAAAAAAAAATCCCCAAACAAGCATTTGAAGAGATTTGTGGATGCTTGGGGTAATCTTGCTAGTTGACTCTATTGTATGATTCTTTCTGGATTTCAAAGAAAGATTTTAGCATTTAAAGCTATATGTTCTACAATTTTTTTGATTTAAAATATTCCCACTAGATAGTTGCTTTTAAAAACTGACTGCTTAAATTTTTAATTCTTCTAAGGACAATTCAACAAGTGAATCAGGAGGGAGAGTGAACCTGAACACATGAATTTGGTAGAAATCTCGGTGACTTGCTGACTCAGAATGTGAGAGAGGTTAACATTTCTTCTGATAGGACATAATATTCTTCTCCAGTGAAACATTTTTGGTTTCTACTATCAGAGCGATTTGTTTTTCAAGTGATAGACTGCCAAGCTCCTTGCCTTTATCTCTTGCAGGCACTCGAGTGCATTTTTTGAAACTTCGCTGTGGTAGGTGCAGAACTACCTCAAACTGTACAATAGGTGCAAGATCATCTCAGCTCAGAACATTGTTCAGGTTGGATGCTAACTGAAGGCTGAAGACTTGCTTCAGAATGGATTTCTGTGCTAAATACTTCCTTTCTCCAATGCTAACTGAAAGAATATGAAGATGACATTGAACACCCTAATTTATTTCTCAGAGTTCTTTTTCTGTGTGGCTTTATCCTTGAGCTTCCAGTTTTAGCATTTTAGCAGTTTCACACCCTGTGGCATAAAAATTGATTGTACCAACAAAACAATGTGATTGGTTTCTTATGATTTTATGATACTTTCCAAAATATCTTCACTTGACCAAAAAATAAAATGGATTTTAACAGCAGGCAAATTGTTATTAAAAGGATTATGAACTTTTATCTATGCTGAGCATTTGCCACAAGCCATTTAGATGTGAAATTGAGAATGAACAGAAATGTGGTTTTGTTTAAAGCCATTTAAATAACTCTTCATTTCTCCTTCTCAACTAATTTTTCATTTTTAAAATTGTATCTTCACTGAAATTGGAATCAAGAATTGAATTGAGGGGCTGAGGGAGCGAGGGGAAGGAGGAGTGGAGCACAATTTACTCCAAGGATAATTTTGCCCAATCCATCACTAATGGCTTCCATAAGGATGGATGCTCTGGAAAAGTTGCAAGTTAGCAGTTCAATGTTAAAGTTCAGTTCAAGTTCAAGGGATATGACGGTAGAAGTGCCAGAAATTTTAAGCTTTTTAATCACCATTGCCATTAGAATATTTTCTTTTAAAAGCAAGCTTTCCAATAATCAAGTTGTATATTTAAAATGTAGACATTTTTATTATACCAGACTGCAGTTTACAAGTGTTTACTTACAGACTCATAGAATAGTTTGGGTTGAAAGGGACATTTAAAGGTCATCTAGTCCAACCCCCCAGCCATGGGAAGTGACATCCAAAGTGTTGGATTTCCACATGTTGATGAGGTGCTAAGAACCTCTTATGTTAATTCCTATATACCATTTGGGGCTGAGCAGTTTAGTAAAAGCAATTTGTCAATTTATTGCAACAGGCCAGCCTAATTTAGGTTGTGCATCCCCCTAGATTGTTGGTGTCAATGGTTCTTTCACCTGTTTTGGAAGATGAATGAAATGTCTTTCATTTTCAAATGCTTAGAGTGCCCAAGTAAGCAAGAGAATTCTGCAATTTATGTAGAAATAAATAAAATATACTCTTTTGATCATGCTTATGCATATTTGTTGAATGCAGTATGAAGATAATTTCCCCTGATTTATTTAAAGGATGGGGAATGAGAACTGAAAAAAGCATTAGCTCATATAACAAAGCTTTAAAACTTTTAGTGTAAGGTTTACCTTAAAAGTTTGTTCTTAATGAGGGCAGGCTCAGTATTAACCAAAAGAGGTGGATCGACTGTTGGGATTTTCATTGTTTATTTTTGTACATTTTGTCCAGAAGATGTTTGTCAAGGTATGTGTGGTTTCTTCATTGAGCTTATTTACCAGCTGGCAGTTCTGCTTTTGTTAATGCAATGTGCTTTGCATTTTAAAAACTTTATTTCCCACATCTTGCAAGTTGATTTTTTCTGGGTCACTTCCTTGGGGCTGAACAAAGCATAGGTTCAGAGAAAAGAAAGGCAGTATGAAACCTTTCCATTCTACAAACAGACCTTTGTGCAAATCCCAGACACACCCACAGTCTTTCCTCTAGACCATCACTTCACATTTATGCTCAGTACTCACCCAGGAAGAAAAGAAGCCTGGGCCTTCAAGAGCTCATCTAAACAAAAGGTTACAGGGGGATAAATACTCCAACTGAGTTAAGTCCTACCAGCTCATACTGAAACAGTACATTTTAGTCTCCTCTGCATCCCAGCAAAGTTCTGCAAGTAAAAGTCATAATATTATCTTCTGGTTTAGGAGTTTACAAGTGGTTTTGGGAGCAAAAGATTCTCATCTGTTTGCTGTGAAGCTCCTGCAAGCAGCTGCTTTGCAGTCTCATGGCAGAGACGGGGAAATGCAATTTCTAATTATGGGAATCATAACTTTGAATTATCTGACTTTCATTTCAAACCTAAACTAGCTTAACACAATATCAATTCTCATTTCTATATTTATTTCCTCATCTAACAAAAAAAATTTCTTTGTACCTGATTCTCTCTTCCTTCTGACATGAGCTGTGGTCTTCTGAGGTAAGCTACCATCCAAGAGAATGACAATGGTTCTTACAAGAACCAGTAGGCTAGGACACTAAACATAATACATTAACCATTTCTCTGTTTTCTGAATCAGGTGAAATCGATTATTGTATTTTTTTACTATTAATAATAATCACCATTACCAATATCTGTATGCTGTGGCACTGGAACACTATTTGCTTGGTTGGTTAACATTTGTTGGATTTATTTATGCACCATCCAGTGTCACTTGATATGAACACTTGCCAAGAAATACATTTACTTACCATTTAATCTAACTGTAATACAGAAGAGGTGCAGAACCAATCACAGGTCATAAAATTAGAATAAGATTTGTGTTGTTATTAAAACATCAGAATGTTGCCATTAGGCATCATCTGCTAAGACTGATATCACAGGACCAAGAGAAATTAAATTTTCAGTCATGACACCAATATAAAAAGTGTTGAAATATTCTTGGAATCCTCTGCAAACACTTCTTAGTCACAGGTAGTGAACAGCATTAAAGCTTGGTGGTGGTTTCCTTTTTTTTTTCTTTCACTCTATTTTAAAATAACTGGGTATGGATTGCATTTAAGAATGAGCTAGCAAGCACAAGTACTTGATATTCTGTACATTTTTTCAGACAGGAAATTTAAAAATCATGTGTGTTCTCATATGCTCTCCACATATGGAAAGGAGCCCTGTACAGTTGTCAAGTCCTTTTATCTGTGTTTATTAACAAAGAGAATGTGAAGGGGACACATACCTTATCCTGCAAATGAGAGTGACTTTCTGCCAAATATCCTTCTTTCCATTCCATCTTACTGTGTGTAACTTGACACCAGTGCATTTGCATAGCTTCTGTGTGCAGAAGCTGTGCTGGAACACAACAAATTCCCATTATTTCTTGAGCTATTTTTGTGAGCTAAAAATTAATAACAGCCATTGTCAACAGTATGTTGAGAAATATAATCTCTTTCCTGAACTTGCTGGTTTGTGTTTGAGCTCTGATCACTAAATTATTTACTTTCACGGTGCAGCTCTTAGTATTTCTTTGTTGATCTCTTCAGGTATGAAATCCCATCAACAAGGAAGTACTGAGGCAACTGCTGTCTGGGTGGATGGGCAGTAGCTTGGATGCTAGCAGCTAGGTTTGAATTAACTAAGCCAAGGATTTGGATTAGACTTAAACAGTGGATACTTTGTCTAGGACAAGAGTCCCCTCTTTCATGAACACCCATAAAGCCCTGATTTCATTGTGATCTGCACTGGATTTGTTTTTCATGTCAGAAGACGAATAGGAAAAACATTACTCTGCCAGCTTCACTTTTGACAATAACTCCTCTTTTTACACTGACTAAAGCAGAGTGTTCCTACTGTCAATATATCTTTATGGGATTGTTTTAGAATTACGTACATGCTTTGTTAAATAAGAGTTACCTTGGTATTTAAAGTATGCTAGTTGTCTTACTCACTTCAGAAATTCTGGCTTGCAGGGTAAGTTTCTATTAAAAGACATAGCATTGGAACTAATCTTCCGGTAAATTAATTAAATGGTTTAATGCCATGAGCACTGCTGAAGTTTTAATCAAATGAAAATGCAATTTCTGTGCAAAATGTTCCCATCTCCTTTCACTGGGACAAGCTATGCCTGGTTTTGTTTACTCTTCTTGTACTGTCATGCATGACCTGCAGCAGGGATCTTAGCAGCTGCTACAAGAATTCACAAGAAACACCTAATTTCAAATACATAAATGGTTATTTTATTTGTAGAACCAGCAACTTCTACAAATTATTAAGATGTTCACCTTGACATGTTTTTCTTTACCCTCCGTTTGCTCATACACAGTCTGAATCACTTGGTATAACAAACTAATACATGTCTCCAATTCTGTGGTCTTCTGCCTGCTTTATCAAGCTGAAAGACTGAGTTATAGAGCATGGTAAATATATCCAAATATAGTTCCTACAACGTAATGTGAAATCTAGCCTAGCTCTTACTATAACTGAAAGTAGAAAACTGAAATAAATTGAGTTTCTCTGGTGTCTTAAAATGGGATCATAGGTTTGGGCAATTCACATACAGGAACTGGGAACAATCTACAAGAATCATGGAAAAAGAGGTCTGAGGCCTAAGGTCTTCACAGAAGTTCACACTTAGAGCAGTTTTTCTAAAAGTTCATTATTTAAGCTTCTGGTGTTGACTTCACTAAGACAGTCATGTAGATATCTCTCACATAAGATGAATCCGAGAGCTTGGTGCTGTTGTATATCCATGGTTATAGCCTAAGGAGGATCAAAGTCATGCCCAGGACCTCAGACTTTGTTTTGCATCCTCACTTTCAGTTTAGAAAGGACTGCCTTTTCTAATACATGACCTTCCTATGAACAGTTTTATCTAAAACCTTCCTTGGTTATTTTTCAGCTGTGACCTTTCTGTGTTCATTATTGCTGACAGACTGGGTTCTGCAGAGCCTGTGAAGTCTGTTCTACTGAAAATACAACAGAGCATTTTACCTCATCTCTTCAGTAGGGTCCCAGGCCATCTTCTGAGCTGCAAAATATTGCTCCCCATATCTGGAAGCAGAATTGCTAAACAGTTGAGAAATAGACTTTAGAGCCCTCTGGAAGAGAGCCACTTCTAAGCTGACATAGGAAGTGCATTTTTAAAGTTTTTCTGGTTTAAATACAGAAAAAAAATTTGCCTTTTTGTACACTTTAGTATGCTTTTAACTACAACAATGTTTTGGGGTTTTAAGAATTGTTAGACAACTTTCACCAGTACAGAAAGCCTGGAGCCTAACAAAATAACTCCCTGGTTTGCCTACAAAGTGGATTCAAAATTGTAGTGCTTTTGCAATCAGTGTCTGATATTGGCCAGCACTGGACACAAGGCTGAGCTAATCATAGGCATAATCAAGCTAACATAAAAGTTTTTGTCTTTCTAGCTTCTTGCTCAGTAGAGTAAAAATATCATCAGAAAGCACTAATTTTGTTCAAGTGGATAACTCAACCCTCTGTGTATAAAATACCAATTGAATAGTATTTAAGTACTAAAAAATGTAAAATAAAAGTTGCTACAACATCAGACACCCTGAATAGATTAAGATAACATAAGGAAAGAGAATAAGTCCAGTTGAAAATTTCTATGCATCATCCTATTTCTTTTTCCAGTTCTGAACTCTGTAAGCAAATGTATTAGACATAATTGGTATGGGCTTTGGATGAGATTAGAATCACTTTCTTTACATCTCTTGGACTAATTTGGATCTTTGTCATTATATTATGGAAATTAGAAAAAGCCACAGAAGATAACAGGACTGTTTTAATTTTTTCAGTTTTACCAACTAGATCTCACAACTGTCTGCATATGAGAACGAAAAACTGTTGCAGTTCTTTAGCTGGATTAATTTATAGGTGGAAGATGTGTATTCCATATAGTATCTGATATGAAAATTGAATATAATAGCAAAGAACAGACCTAAGAATGAAATCATCCTTGATAAACAGAAGAAAGCTTTGTTTAACAAAAGGCTGAAAATAAGGCATCAATTAAATTCTTAGCTTTCATCATTCACATGAAACTTTTTAATCTTTATGTACTGACTCTTTTTTAGGGGACACTACATACAGAGTTGAGTTTAGGCTTTTGTTTGTTTCTGTCAGTGAGAGTAATTTCCAGAAGAGGCTTTGTAATGACTCAGTAGTAAGTGATTTCTTGGCCTCTAAGTATGTGTAGAGAAGCAGCTGTACTAGCAAGAATTATGATTGAAAGAACTGCAGTAACAGTTTTCTTGAGGTTAATGGTAAGGCATTTTTGTAGATAGTTCCTAAATATTCAGTAGCCAAAGAAAGTTCAGTTATGTTTCATAGTAGCACTTTGCCTAATCTGTCCACTTAGCAAATCAGTAGCATATCCTTTCAAATATAGTAAACATGACCTTTTGAAAGCTTTCTTTTTCTTTTTTTTTCCCTCTGGTAGGATCACTACTGATCTCCTCCCATAGAATCTGTGGAATTCACTAATACACTTTCAAACCATGGAGAGCATTACATAGAAATGGGTTTTAGTTTTACTGACGTACAAGTGGACTGCAAAATACACAAACCAGTGAGAACTTAGGCTATAGTTCCTAGGAGATTGAAGCCAAGCTCAGCCATCTGTGATCAGAAATTTTCAACCTGCTGCTGGTCTGACACTGGTGCATATGTGGTGCTGTGATTGTGCTTTTCAGAAAATAGGTCTTTGGTGAAAATGTACTTTTCCACTCCCAGATTTGTTGACTGTACATGTTTATGCTGATGGAAGGGAAGGAGGGTGAAATCAATATCCCTTACAAAAGTGAGAGAGCAGGAATGCAGGAGCCCATATGTAACTCCCTCTGAGGGTGCATTTCCATGTCAGTTCAGGGATTATGCATTTGTATTCTGTTCAAATCATAACATGAGAGGCAGCTTTCCTTGGGTCCAGGTGCTAGGTCTGTTTCACTGGCTGGATACTGACAGCTGTTGAGCTGCATCACCATGGCATTCTCCTTCAGAATCCCTGAAACATCCCTAGCTTGAAATAACTGGGATAGATGAGATGTTTTAGGATTATACTGCATTGGTTTATGTAGATATAATGTGCTTTAAATCCTAGAGAACGTCAGAAATCAATCAAGGGGCATGGATAACCTCGGCTGGGGGACACTTTCTTGCTGAGCTGGTTTGTTATGGTGGAATCGATATTTTTACATTTTTTGATAATGCCAAGTATTTCAGTAAGAAGTTTATGTTCTTGTCTGGTGTAGCAGCATCACAGGGCTGGCTGCTACATTCTGCCAACCTTGCTCATTCCCAGGATTTTGCTAGTTGTTCTCATAGCAGCTGTGATACACTAACATCTTTCTTCTTGTGATATCTGGTCCATTATTGATTAAAGTAGAAGGACCAAAGCTGTGCTTAGTTTAGGACATTTATTAATTCCAGCTTGTAAAATCACTTTTACAATGATGTTGGATAGAGTTTGAGTAGCAACTGCAGTGGCTGAGTTGCACCCAAGGCGCCAAAATCTCACTTGAAATAAACTAACCTGTGGTTAACTACTGCTGAGGAAGACATTTCTCCATTACTTTATAGAATTTTACTGCAGTATGCAAAAATAGTTTTACTGCCCTGCTTTCCCCATGTTCATGATGCTTTTCACCATCTTTGCAGTTATATTTTGTCCCAAAGAAATAAGTTTAAAAGTTTTCCCAAACCGTGGAAATTAAAGCTTAGTGACCATGAAGTACTAATTTAAGCCACTTGGGTTTTTTGGTTTGTGGCATCTGTGCAGCCAGCAGCTACCTAGACAGTGTTCTACATCCTTAATTTCTTGCTGTTGCTTACATTTTATTTACTGCCTGTCTGTATAATAACAGTTGGCTTTTGTCATAGTAAAACACTAGATTCACTGTGATTTTTTAAAGCAAAAATTCTTACTCTTACTTTATCAAGTTGCAGGAGTAATTTCAGGGATGAATGTGGTCCAAAACATCTTTGCTAACTACTGTATTTTGGTCTTCTAATTTAAGCAAAAAGAGTGAAACTGAGACCACAGAGAGGTCTACCATTAGTTTAAGGAGAAGCAAGCCTTGCAATTCAAGCCTTCTGCTATAGAGAGAACCCATCATTCAGATCAATTATGAGATCTTTAATTTTGACTCTGTAGTGACTTTTATATAATAATGTTGTCTTCAAACTGCATTGATGTGGGTCACTAGCAACCATTAAAAACAAAACTGAAATCTGAGATTCTGTAGTCACAAAGCAAATGCTGAGAGCTGTGGTCATGACAGTGTAATTTCTGTCTCTCTTGATCTGGGAAATCATAACAAATAAACAGAGAGCTTTCAGCTTCTGAACCAAGAGGAAAGAAGAATCATCATCCTTCAGAGAATGATGAGAAATGAGGAAACTACACTCCATTTTACAACATTAAACTCTCCGTTGATACTTAATCAACTTCTAAGTTTATGTGGTTTAGAAACAGTTACAGCAGGACTTTCAATATTGACACAAGCAGAGGAAAGCTTACATACGTGACTCTTGTTCCAATGATGCAAAACCATCATGCTTAGATTTATGTGCACTGTGTTCTGTCTTTCCAGCAGTATTCATTTTTTGGTGATCTTCCAGTTGGTTTATTTCTCAGAAGTCACAAGAAGATGCTTATTTATTGAGAGTAATTCCAAATATCTTTGCGGAAAACACAACTGTTTAATGTACTGTTAACTCTCAGGTCTGTTTCTTTGATGTGATAATTTCAGATTTGGTCCCAGGTTAATTATTTCTTTTTTAGTTGAAGGTGTTAGAAAGTCATGTGAAGACACCACTGTGTTGTGTTTAAGGTCCTGTGCTTTGCCTTTGTAAATAACCAGAAGATCTGTTATCAAAACTCAAGTCTTTCTCTGCTGAGGCTACTGCACCAGTAGGGAATGAAGGTGGTGTTACAGAACCAAGTGGCCAAATGTCTTTATTTACTTAAGTATTTATTTATATATTTTCATAACATCAAAATGTCTGCCTTCTGTCTCTCTTCCAGTAGTGCTACAGAAAGGATGGCTGGAATGTGATACTCTAACATTGCCTGGAAGGGCACCTTCAGTTTTCTGTGGTCAGTGTCCATGTTTGTGTCAGTAACTGGAAGCTCAGGAAGCACTCCTAGAAGTTTCTTTTACCTACAGTAAAGGGTATATCTCATCTAGTATTGGGTATTTGCATGTTTTGTCTCTATCTGGATGATACACAGTCATGTCCTATGGTTCTTCTTGTCTATGGCACGCCTTGGCCATCTGCAGGGCATGTTCTTAGTGCACGTACAGGAAAAAGAGCAAATGAAGGATTTCTTGTAACATCAGGTCAGTAATTTGCTGAGATAGATTCTAAAATATCTTTAAGCATTTAAACAATCTCTAACTGAATAAAATATCAGAGAGCAAAAGATTGTGCATGTTTTCTTCTTTAAGTAAAGGGTAGAAGAAATACAGATAATTTTCCCACCAGCACATGTTAACAAAATTCACTCAGTATAGAAGAGACTGGAGTAAAGGTTGCCAGTTCTACAGGCATTGTACATGCAGTTTTACAAAGGTCTTTGTTTTACAGTTGTAAAGCAAATGAGGATTAGTTTAGTAATTTGGTAATTGGTGAGGAGATGAATTGTTTGAGATGCAGAGATTACTACTCAGTGACAATTCCTTAATTGATCAGAATTTGAAATGTTATGATTTCCTGATATAAAATGACATATTATATTAGGGAATGCATTTTCTAATCCTGATAATTTTAAGGACAACATTTTTGGAACACTTCTACTCTCAATTCCTTTCTCACCTAGCTGAAAGCATGGTCCTCATGAGCAAAGAACAGTTTATGCTCCTTTGTCAGGGTGCTTTTTTAATGGTGGGTGTTATATATATTGAAATTATTCTGGTATTATTACTGATCTCAAGGGTGAACTCTTCCTTACCACAGAAACTGATCAACGCCCCTGTCACAAGGCCATCAGCAGAAACCATTCAATTGTAGTCTGAAGACAAAATACAGTGCGTTTCTCTTTAGATAAAAATCCCACTTCCCAAAAATGCTACAGGTTCTAGGGATTGCACAAGTTACAGTTTAAATTAGTGATGTACTTCTTACTAAAAAAATAATTACCCTTTTTTCCTTTTCAGAAAGGTTTCTCAGAATTCCAGGTGTTCAATTGCTAAAACTTTGTGAGGTATGTTAAAGGTTTAGGCATTTGACCTGAAGTACAGTAGAATAATGGAGACATTTTCTAGCTAATTCCAGTCACAAGAAGGTTATTTTTCCCCTGGAATTTTGTCCCTTATCAGTTCTGTAACTGGTCTAGAATTTCTGCTGTTTCTTTAATGGCTTTTAAATTTCATTGGGCTCTGGAAGACTGGTCAAGTACCCAAAGGAATGGAATGAGTAGCATATGTTATATTCATGGATTTAAGGACACTTTTTCTTTGACACAGATGTGTGCAGTGATGGAATAAAATTACAAAAAGATGTTTTCAAGCACTTCAGAGACCTAAATTGGAGCAAGTTGTAAATTCTGATTAGCTAAGGTGGAATGATCTTAGAGGTACATTTGACTCACTCATAACAGCCCACTTCTAACTTAGGATGCCATTTTTACATCTTCCTCTTACATTCTATTTACCTGATTCTCATTTTCTGTGACTGGGTGTTTGAGAATGTACAAGATATTAGTGTGGGTAACATTTTTCCTGCCTCCTTGCCTTCCCTGTCACCTCAAGGTGGTGCAGGCCTGAAGTTTTATGGTATATCTTAAATAGCACTTCAGCTGCTTTCTTTTCATTATACTTTTATAAAGTTGTTGGAATGATAAATTCAGTCTGAAAAGCATGGTTAATGTGGACTCCTCTTCAAAATTTATAGTTGAGTTGTTTATGAACTTTGTGCAGAGATTGCACGTGATATAAACCAACAGAAGATTGGGGGGTTGGGGTGTTAGGATAGAGTTTCTAACATTTCTCTGATCATAAATCATATTTAGTTAGAATTCTGAGGCGTAAACCTCAATGTGCCTCCCAATGTATCCACCACTTGGATTTGGAACATTGAGAACATAAGGTTATTAAAATTCCCTACATCAGTAACTGATTTCTATTGTAAAAGTAATGGATCTCCTGTGTAGGAAAAACATAATTTAGTGCCTTAATTTTATTTTATTTTTTAATCTTTCTGCATCCTACCCTAAAGAGTATGCTGTGAAGAGCTGTGAATTTCATTTCAGTACTTGATTGATTGATGCTAGCTGAAAACTGAGTTGGATGCTCAGAATTAATTTATGCTGGAATCTCACTGCTTCCCAAGTACAATTATTCAGAAGTGGAGATTTCATTACTTTGCTGTTTTCTTCACAGACTGCTGCTGATTAACCAGAACGTTAAGATTTTCTTTCAGTGTCTGATGAAGCTATTTTTACTTCTTCAAAGTAAAACCTGCTGAGATGAAGTGGCAAAGGCACTGATGATACAAATGGCACACTGTGTCAGCTCTTACCTCAATCAGCTTTAAATAAACATTTGTTTCAAATGGTGAAACAATTAATGTAAACACAAAGTATCAAATTCAGCTCTGGAATGAGCCAGTGCCTGTCTACTGACTCCTACTGGGTTATACCAGTGTCCAATCTGAGCACAATTATGTCTTATAACTGGCGAGGTTTTCAAATGATCCTTCCTTCAGACACCCATTGGTAGAAGATGATCTTACAATAGGAGAAGAAATAAAATAACAGAAGTTGGAAAATGGATCATGAGCTCAGAGCTGGGCAGGGACCATTGGAAACAGCAGTAATTTTAGTGTGCTGACACCTGTTTGTTAAGAAGAGTGATGAAAACAGGAGAATTCTATGAACATGCTGTTTTAGCTAATATGAAGTCTTAACAGAAGACGTTTTGAGAGAGGAATTCTGCAAAGGCAGCTCAGTATCAGAGGTGAAGGATTATGCTCTCCATTCTACATACTGTAATGTATTTAAAGTTTCCACAAGTTTAAAGGGTTTTTAAAAATAGAATGTATAACACTTGATGAAACATAAGCTAGTCTGACCCTCTATAGTCAAACTGGCTTTGTGTGCTTACTGTGCTCTTCTTGACTCCTCAGATCTTCAAAATTTAGTTATCTTTCATCTGCACAGACAATTATTTAAAGGCTGCCTTCAGTTTCCTCTTTGAGCTGTGAACAATTTCCAAATTTCAAACAGGGACAAAGAAGTATCCAGAAATAGAAATATGAGTTCAAAATGTTTTAAACACTGTGCAGTAATAGATGTTTCGGTGTCATTTAATGATTCTTACTTTACAAAAATGGACATTACACTTTAATATGGAGTTTCAACCCAAACAACCCTTTTTCATAAACAGAAAGATGTTGAATTCCAATGTTTTTTCCTTCTATGCAATAGGCAAAACTGGAGTTGTGCATTATTTTTTGAGCAGAGCCCTTAAATTCAGTCACTGCTAAGTTGTAGTGTTTATTCTGTGAAAACTCTAGCCAGAGCTGTGTCCAATAAGAACTTTTCCATTCTCCCAGTTGAACTGTGTTTCAGAAGTCTGCCATGCCATTTTGGGAAAAGAGCTAGCTCTGAAAAAAAGCAAACCAAAAACCAAACCACCCACAGAATTGTACTATTTTGGAAAAAAAAAAAAAAAATCAAAGAATGCTCTTTTTAATAAAATGCAGTTCTTTTACCACCCCACTGGCTGTCTAGTTAGGCACCTTGTTATTCCCCCTGTCTTGGAAGTGAAGGTTTTAGTTCCTTTTTCCGTGTTATAAATGACTGGTTTATGTAACCAGATCAGAAAAATGTGCACGAAGGGTAGGGAGTTGACTTTTTTGCTTTTCCTTTGCCCTTGGGTTTTAATATATGTCCTCAAGATGTATCAAAGAAAGGATTAAAATGTATAAATGGAAGGAAGCTTCCAGATTAACTCAGTAAATTTGGAATCTGGAGTAGTCAAAGAAGCATTTTTACAGGAAAGTCTTGCTACTTCCATTGAAGGTACCATGAATGGTACGAGCCATTCTTTGGAACACCTTCGTTTCCCCTGATCCATCCTCTATGCACCCAGCTCCAGACAGAAAAGATTGGCTACATGAATCTTGCAATAAATGGGATACACTGGGGGCAATGTTTTAAAACATAGTATTTAAAGTACTTTCTCTCTGTCTACTGCTAAGCTGTTCAGTGTGTAGTCAAACAATTTTCACAGTAGTCCTTCCCTGCAGTCACTTCTTCACTGCTCACCTCAGCTGAACATTTTCATCTCACGTAAATTCTGACATTTGAGTGGTCAACTACACAGAGAGGATTGACTGTTTGCTTGATTGGTACTTCTGTATTAAAAGCAGATGTAGTTCTAAAAAATATAAATTTTATCCGTAACAAAAGAAGATATCCTGAAACCTCAATGGAAACCCAACATATTTTTAATTATAACAGAAAAACTTCAACTTGTTGACTGTAGCAATACAGTGAAAACCTAGTTGAAAGATCAGCTTGTCATCCTATTTATAGTACTATGTTGTATTTTGAATCCTTCATCACAATGGTACTTTTTTGTTTTGCAAGGCTAGCCGAAGGAAATGAAGTTTTGCATATTAAGTAAAAATATCACTGAGTTTTAACTTTTTTTTAATGGAAAATTGTTATATTTCGTCTCTGTCCCAAGACATGGCTATGTAAATGGATGTTGCAGGTCTTGAATCTCATTTTGTATGGAGGACATTTTAAAGCAAGACCCTATAAATTCAAAGATGGTTCAGTCATGGAATTAGAGTGAGAATATATTTTTAAATTATTCATATTAAATTATGTACACCAGAAATACTATCTTCATTGTTCTGCTTCGTATGATGAACATATACATTAGCTTTCTCTATACTGTATTATCTACAGTACATTATATACCTTCATTGCCACACTTTTTTATTCAATGACAATTTTCCTATTTTCATCCAGTTTTATCTCTAGTCATAAAAAGTAATCTATATTTAATATGGCTGTATCCAGCCAGGGGATTAAAAATCTAAAAATATTTTTACTCCAGCATGTGCCTGCAGGCTTTTATTTCATTGCATTCACGGTCAGAGCAGAGAAGGATGTGGTCAGGAGGAAATTGGTTAGTCTTTTGATCAGGCAAAATATTACCTGAATCATTTGAAGAGCTGGTGGGGAAAGGTTTCTTCCCAGACCAAATTTGCTTTGCTGAACAAAGCAGCCTACATTAAAATGTTGTTAATAAGTAATTTCCTATTTCAATCCCCTCTCTAATAGCTGTAAAGGCAGCGTGGCCTGGAAGTGTTCCATATTAGTGTCTAAAAAGTTCCATTAAGTGTATTGTGAGCTCTAGAAATTTACTTACAGAATAGAAATGCATGAAGGATGTTAGCCTAATTATCTTCCATTGAACTGTGTGTTGAGAAATTAATGGTGACTGAGTGTCTATAGTCAGCACAGGTGAGGTAGCACCTTGTGTGTTGTCCAGTTCTGGTCTGCCCAGTATTGGACAGAGATTGAGCTACTGGAGAGAATCCAGCTAAGAGCCATGAAGAGAGTTAAGGCTCTGGAGCATCTCTTCTGTGAGGAAAGGCCGAGCTGGGTCTGGTTAGCCTAGAGGAGAGAAGGCTCAGGGGGCACCTCATCAGTGTGCATAAATCTCTGCAGGGAGGGTAAAGAAATGGAACCAGGCTCCTTTTCAAGGTGCCCAGTGACAGGACAGGAGGCAGTGGGTGCAAACTGAAACACAGAAGGTGCTGTCTGAACATAAGGAAACACTTACTTTTCTTCTTTCTCTTTTCTTCTTCTTTCCCCCCCCTTTTTTTTTAATTTCTTACTGTACGAGTGACTGAGCACTTGAAAAAGTTGACTAGAGGTGAGGTCCCCATCTGTGGAAATGGTTAAAAGTCTTGGGCAACCAATTATAGGTGACCCTGCTTGAATAGGATGGTTGGACAAGGTGATCTCCTGAAGTCCCTTCCAATCTCAACCATTCACTGAGTTCTGTGAGCAAAAGGTTTCTCCCTGCAGTCTGCACTGGAGTTGTTGCAGGTAGTGTTGCATGTTCAGGTGAGCTGCTGGCTGGTCAGCTTCAGTGCATCAGACATTCTCCTTTCTTGATCTCCTAAGACTTCTACTTGTGGTCTTTACTAGTGACAGCATGTCTCTCTGAATTGTGTGAAGCTCAGGGGACCGAAATTGGGATAAGAAGTGTACAAAAGTACCTGATGCAGGAATGCTGTAATCCTGACTACCTTCTTTATGAATACTTACAAGTAGAAGTTTTATTGTAAAAAAAATTCTTTTAATTACTTGGGGGTAAAATTCTGCATTCATATAATTTAGAAGATTTGCCAGTAGAATTCTGAAAACATTGACTGTAAGTGCAGAAGCTGTGAACAAATAGAAAATCATGTTTGGCCCTGTGAACATGAGTTTAGAGATGTAAAATATAATTTTGGTGTAATTATTTCTATGGTGTGAAAAAATGTCCACCTCCATTTGGAAGTGTAGAGTGATTATATAAACAGGTATACTTTGTCTTAATTGGGTTTTGCCAACTTTACAGAAAAAGATCCCACTACTCACTTTTATCTTTCTACTTGAATGTCTGTAAAATTTATTATAATGTACTGAATTCAATAATTCTGATATTACTTCACTAAGTGTTAATGGGTTAAAATTGAAATGAGGAATAAATATTTTTATGAACCTGGAAAGAAGGCATTGGAGATATAAGGGAAGGAGCAGTACTATTTCAGCAGATTCTAAATAAAAGGCTACCAGTTTTTCTGGATGGAAATGATTTTGGTAAATGTGAGGATGTTTCTGTTTGTTGTGGTGTTGCCCACCAAGCCAAGTATAGGGAAATACAATGAAAGCACAAAAGCTATCAAGGAAATTAACAGCTGCATACAAAAGACACCTGTAAGAAAGCAAGCTGATTTTCTTCTGTGTGCAAAATCTTTCTGTATTTCAAAAATACCTGGATCACAGACATAGATTCTCTCCCCTGCTTTCCCTGAAATTAAGAAGAGATGCAATCTCATCTAAGTAGCTCACAAATGAGCCGTAGACATATTTTGCAATGAACTTTTTCCAACTGGTTTGTCTTTGAGTTTGTTCAGCCTTGTATGATTGTATTGTTCATCATAAAAAATGCTGTAATTGCATAGGTGATTTATCTTGAAATATTACAGGTTTTTTATATGCTTCAGTTCTGCTTACAAGTTACTGATCTCACTGCCTGATATTTGGAATATGAAAAGAATGCGACTTTTGCTGGACTATTGCTCTCCAAATTTTAGTTTTACTGCTGTTCTTTATACTGCTGTATGTAATTTGTTCTTACTTAGTCTTCATATGTCTTTTTGCCACACAGTGCATTCTGGTTCAGTTTAGGTTAGAAAACAGTATATTGTGATACACTGTAGTATCATTAATGAAGGTGAAGTATTTAATATTGTCTGCAGCAAATGAGAGTCAAGTAGGCTACTGAAATATGCCTAAATTACTCTCTTCCTATTGTGGTCTATTTATTTTAGCTATACTTGCTCAAAGCAAACACTTGTTCAAAAAAATGGCAAGAAGACTTCACTGATCATACTTTGTTTCTGTTCCAAGTCCCAGCTCAGTGCCTGTCCTGAGCAAATGAGCCAGGCTGTGGGCAAATGTGCCAGGGCTTGAAGGGCAGGAATCCTGGTCACAGCCATTTCCAGCTTGATGCAGCAAGCCATATTTGCAGAGAACACTGGTGGTTTTCTTTCCGCTGGGCTCTTGTCAGATGGGTGAGGATTAGAACCTTGTTTCTCCTCTCACATAGTTTTATATATGCTTGCTAGGAAGTGAGTTATTACCAAATATGGCTTGTAGGGCTCCAGCAGAATCTTTTTAGCCTGGCTGCCTGCCAAAAAAAAAAAAAAAAAATCAGAAAACACAGGGCTATCAAATTTGCCTGAGATTTGCTAGGAAGTTGCATGTGTATGTGCACTATGGAGTACTCATGCAGTAACCCTGATGTTTCTCCAAAAGACTGAGTTTACTGTGTAGCTGATATATTGCCAAAATTCAAATTGTGGTTACTGTTTTTCGCAACAAACGTATATGCTCATGTAGTAAATCAAATACTTATCAGAATATGCATCCATAACAACTATATGTGGAATTTTTGGACATATGGTGACCTGTTTGGTGGTGCTCTGTGCACGCAGCTGATGTGACCTAAATACAAAATAAGTAGGGTATGTATGTACGTATGTATGAATAACAGAGCGATGATTCCCAGGGGAATTGGAGAAACCTCAGGAATCAGAGACATGCAGGGATACACTGTGTAAAATTTCATAAGTAAGAATCTGTATGTTACAATTCTCAGGATCTGAAGAGAAATCATTTATAGAAGAACTGTACAGGAGTTATGTGCCTTGGTGTTTTTATCTGTCCAGCAACAGCTAATATCATTATTGGTATTCACAAATTATACCACCATCAACATTTTGTCTGTTATAATTTTATGTGTTCACAGATGGGATCTCTAACAGACCTTTCCAAGGGTAATTCCAGTCATAATTCAGTTTTCATCGTACTTTGCATAGATGTCTATTTCTGATGATACACTGTTCTAATTCATTACAGCATTTTTGTCAGTTCTAGACTGGGCAAATTGACAAGAAAAGCCAGTTGCTTTTTATGTAGTATTGGTTTCTGAAAGACTTTCAGAACCAAATTGCACAGACATATGTCAGAGGGAAATACAATCCTGTGTACAATATACGTATTTCATGGTGTTGAGCAAGGAAGGCTAAGTACAGAAAACAGTGTTTTATAGTTAACCTGTAACCCTATTGATTTGAAGCATCTCAATTTTAAGAAAAGCATCTGTTTGCTTGACTAATCTATATTAAGCATTGCAGTTATTCTTATAAAGAATAAGCTTATTAATATTTAAACTGCTCATTAACTGCATCTCTTATAAGGAGATAATATTCCCCATAACTTCCATTAATTATAGGCAAATTAACATGAACTGAGAAGGACTGATTGGGAATAAATATTTCATGTTTCAAGCCAAACCTGAGTAAAAGTGGTAACAATAGTTTTAGTAACACCTACGATGATTATTCCTCATTAATTGTACACAGACATAGGCACCAGCCCATGCTGAGGTCTGACTGGCTGGAAAGCAGATTTACAGAAAAGTGTCAGGGAATACTGAAGGCTGGCACGGTGGTAATGAATTGGCAATGAGCTGGGAATGTGCCCTTGAGGCAAAGAGGGCACATTCTAACTAAGGGCACCCAGGGCTTCTTCAGGAGTGCTACCAGCAGGCCCAAGGATGTGACCTTTCCCCTCTGGGCAACACTGCAGTGCTGTGGCCAGTTCAGGGCTGCCCCTGCAAGAGGGAGATGGAGCTACTGGAGAGTGTCCGGTGTAAGGGACTGGGGTGCCTCAGTGCTAGCACTGTGTGTGTTTGTGTGTTAGGAGAGATGGCATCCCAAGCCACCAGTGACTTCTGGTTATCATAAGGCTCTGTGGGACCATTATCTGCTTATTTTAGAGTGCATCGGTTTTAAAACTAATGCAACCAAGTTTTGGATTGAGACTAGATAATGCTGGAGTTTATCTTAGACAGTGTTTGTCTTATCCCATATTGCTTTCGCTTTACGTTACTTTCTATTGCGCATTCTAAGTGAGCCTAGATTTGAGCACCCTTGTAACAGCTGTGATCTCCCAGAACTGCTGGGTTTACATTTACTTAGTACCCATTGATCTGTTTATAATCTCAAGGTTAAAATACACAGTTGCACAGAGATATGTGTTGTAGGCTCATGGTATTTGGCTGTACCAGTGAAAGCTTGCTCTATAGATAGGATGTCAACTGAAGCTTTTCTCAATACAATGCAAATTTTATAAGCTACCACTCAGAAAACAGTTTTTCTGCAATGATGTGACAGGGCAATCTGAAGAAGCACTCTGTGCTGTGTCATATTTGTTTGGTTTTCATTTGAAAACATAATTCCTGCAGGGAATTCTGTTTCAGCCACAGAATGGAGGCCTGTGAACAGCTCTTCATTCTGCCTGAATGTTCCCTTATGAATTGCTGATGGTTAGTAAAGCTCACAGTGACAGAACAGGAGACAGTAGCTTTGTGCTTAGATGACAATAGTCTGTGTCTGTGCTAACAACAACTGGCACCATTAACTGCTTATCCATAGACTGAAAGAAGACCAATTATCACTGCATGCATTAAAATGATGAAATCCACTCTGTTTCTATAGTGACAGGAGTGACAATTTATATTATGACCTTAAAGAAAGTAGAATGTGACCATTTCTTCTATTTTTTTTCAGTTTTACAAGAAGCAGCAATTCTCAGAGAAAATAATGTTTAAGATGATGCACATAATTGGCAAAGATAAAGGTAAGATGTACTTTACCAGTAACAAAGAGATGCACAACAGAGATTCAAGCTGGGATGTAGAATTTGACTTTTATTATGTTATGTAGAGCCATACCCAATTTTGTGCTGCTTGAAGGGGATTCTTCTTTTTCTGTTTATTACAAATAATTTTAAGTGAAAGTTTTGCAGAAGATCAAGAGTAAACGAAAATAAAGTAAGTTAGCAAGCAAGAATTTTTTAATTGTTTTGCCAGCTGGTCTGACATAAAGTATTGTATGAAAAGCAGTTTTATATTCTGCTCTTTCTTTCTCAGAAGCATATCAAAGTATCAACACTGTAAGAGATTACTTCATGGATATGTTTATTATACTGCAACATTCTTAAGCCTATCCAAGCTACCATTTACCTAGTTTGTTTGTTTGTTAGTAGCAGAACGCTGTGGCAAAATATTTGTCTAGGTGTTGAAGAATCTATATTTATAGATACTTTTTTAATATTATGGTATAAACCTGTCAAGAGAGAAAAGTTCTTGAGTTCTTTAAACTGATTTCAGCATCCTGTTTTAATATTGCTTTGTTTCAAAATCACCTTCCTTTACGAAATATATGACATGTTTAACTGTGCTGTCATTTAGTAATAGTTGTAGTTCTTGAAGCGTTTAATAATTACAAGCTTTCCTCTCCCTACATATCTGTCTCACCCAAAACCTCTCTCCTCATTATCTGCTAAATATATGGAGTGTTTCTGTGAGCCCCTCTGGAGCTGGGATCCTCTGCTATGAATGAAAGATTATGGAATATCTCTTCACGTTACCTACAGCTTCAGAGTGTGACACTAATCCATAGCTGGTGGAATTTCCTTGCATGTAACAGAGACAATCAGATAAAGAAAGGAGAACTTAATTGTAACTCTGTGCTAAAACATCCTGTTCAGTCACTCGGTGTTCTTTCTTTAGATGCAGTAATAAATTGTTATCTTGAATTGATAAGATTTTTGTTTTAAATTAAGATAAATTATTGGCCTTTATCATAATTCCAGGGGTATCTATAGCCATGTGTTTTAGAGAAGTTTTTGACCTCCAACTCATTTTTAAATTTCATTTCACTGCAGTAGAGCATAAAATACAACACCATATTGTATCCTAATGCCCTTTTCTAAGCCCTGGCTTAGATTGCTGATTTAAACTGCATTTCTTTTAATGCATGTGAATGCTTTAATTTTTTTTCTTTGCATTCCAGTGTTAGAAACAGGTCCTCTCTGCACTGGGAGTTGTAGTGATAACACAGATATTTTTCTTTAAAAACTGTAAATAATTTACTTTTAGATGATAAGCAAGCATTCTGTTCAAAGTCTAAAATATTCAACTAATATTATCTCTTTTTCTAAGGGGATTCAACTGCGTAAATCAGAAAAGTTAAGTATGAGTTAAGATGCTGAGTATTTCTAGCATCTAGATTTGCACATTAAATATGTAGTCAGTTACATGAAAATAAATCTTGCCACTTACTAGCCAGATTTTATATTACTTGTGAATTAGGAGACTACACGACTGTCATCAGAGCCAGAAAGGAAACTACTTAAATAGAACGGGAAGAATGAAGAAGACTGCTTTTTTTCATGTAAAAAGAGCAATACTCTAACCTAACACAGCTTCCCTTCTGGAGCACGAATGGAATAAAAAAAATCTGTTTAAGGCACATAATGACACTTCATTTTCTAAATTTGTGAGATCAAGTGTGGTCTGAAAAACAGAGAAGTCTGGTTACTCTAGCTGTACATTCTTCATTTTGATTTTGATGATTCTTAAGTATGTATGTTCTCTACTCCTTTGACAGTTCATGTCTAGATGGAAGGAAGATTATCAAGAGAATTTATGTGGAATGGAGAAAAAAGAAATGTAGGTTACATATGCTGTTCTTGGAATTCCAATTATAAGATTATGGTTTCATAGTTACACAGTTATTTCACTTATTTTAAGTTGCTTGTTCGTGTAAAATATGTAGAACTGTTCATTTGCACTTCCTTGTGGTCTTTTATAATTACAAAAGCTGGTATATCCTACTTAAACCATGTAGAATTTCCCAATTATTTTTATGTTAAAGGTCTTGAGGTGACCACCAAAAAAAAGACATGTGGCACCAAAAGGAGAATAGTTAATGTTACAATTGATGGGCAAGTACTATATAAATCTTCTCAATTTCAATTAAATTTAGAATTAATAAATCAAACTCCAGCTAATAATAAGATCCTTAGAAGAAAAAATGAGATTAAATAGTCAGTCTGTGAACACTTGTGAGTGTGTAAAAAGCTGAATGAGCATAATGACGGTTAACCAGTAGATTCTGTTCCACACACAGACATGCATCAATAAAGTTTTGCTGTTATAATGTCAAAATTACATTAACAAACTGTGTTGTAATAAGCAGTAAACTGAAAAAGGGCTTTAGTAAGGATAGGTAATCACTGCATTTTATAAGGCAAAATTAACAGCTAAATATGTCTGATTTTAGTTAGAATGCACCAGATTGACTTTATATTTTAGTGATAATTTTCTGTTTGCTGAGCTTCTGTTTGTTCCTGCAGATTTTAGACTATAAAATCATTCTATCTTAATCTCTACATCAGCATAGCTACATCATCATTAAGAAATATTTCAGATTTTTTCCCCACATTGATAGATGTGCAAATATATGTCGCTGTTTACTCACTGATCATTCAAAACTGAACACCAGTGAAAAAATTGAACTAGACTTCTCTTCATGAAAACACCTCAAGCTAGTTTTCTAGTTTTGGCAAATCATAGAGAAGATCAGAGAACAGGATCCTTTTCAAACTAGGTGCCCATGTGGAAATGAAAATGAAAAAAAAATAGAAGTGAATGAATGACAGCCTATTTTATTCTGCTGTATGTGTTCATCTAGGACTAATATAAACAGTATTTGCAGTTCATTCTTGTTTGCCTTCTTGTTTACCTAAGGAATTCTGTTCAAGATCCTGAATGTTAACACATGCCTTGAATTCCTATTAGTATCCCTATTTTACCTCTGCTGCTACAAAGGTTCACAAATAGTTTTGCCTTTTGGCCTGGAACTGCAGAGAGTCTGTAATGACAGACTTCAGTGAAGAACAAGTACAGAGAAAGCTCAGTAAATAAAGAGCAAGACTGTGGTTCCAGTTTCCAAAAGGGAAAGGCTATATGCAGGACATGGCTTTCAATATAACTGGAAGTTTCCATTCAGTGATTTTAAACATGAATTTCAAATTAGGGCTAGGGTGGCTTTGATCTGGTAAGATTTTATTAAATGGAATCTATTTCAAAATTTTCCATACATCTTGGCTTCTATTCTTTAAAGAATTATTCTTAAATTATACAGACCAATACAAGAAGAATGTATTTTAAAGTTAAGTAATGAGCATGCCAAAGGCTAATCTAACTATATAATCTGATTTTTACCCTTGTTCCACCATTTCTTCAATATCCTTTAAAATATTAATTTGATATAGAAGCAAAATGGCACATTACTTGCATATGCATATGGATGTAAGTCATGTCTCCATGGCATATGGTATTCAGCTAAGCCTGGTATAGTTGACATATGTCTAAGCAAAGTCTCTTTCTGGTATTAGGTATTTAAATTTCTTCCTTTGTATTATGCTGTGGATAAGATGACACAGGGCATTTATGACAGTCATAGATATAATTTTTCTTGAACAAATTGTTCCTGTTTATTTAAACCTTTCAAGAGAGTTACTAGGAAAATTTACTATGCAGAGTGAAAATACCAAATGTCTACTGCTGGTAATAAATTCAATTTGTAATAAACAGGAGTCCAACCTGACTTACTCTGTTGGCCATAAATTTGTGACATCTCAAGGTCTAGAAGACTTTACTCTTCTGCTGTCATTGCTTGCTGTCCGTTACTGATGGAATTTACTGACTTTTTTTGGATAAGGTATCAGTAATCTGCTTGTTGTAGTCTTTAGCTTTGATTTCAAGATTTTTTCCCAGGCTAGCCTTAAATGTGTGAACATCTGCAGTGTCCAGGAGAGGGCCCTGCTTAGTTCTTTTAATCCCCCATTCTTGATTGTGGTGAGAAACACTGGACCCCACAGTGGAACCAATGGCTTGTCATACTGCAACAAATCTGGATAGCAAATCTTTCCAAAAATTGGATTCACTTCTCTAGCGTTGCCATAGCAATATCAACTGCACATTCTTAAGTGAAAGTTTTTTACCTAATGTGAATAAGTGAATTAGGGAAGGAACACTTAAAAGCTTCAGATGTGTTCTACTTTCCTAGACATCCATAATAATAATGTACCTTAACTTGAATTTATTTTAGGAAGAGGAATGAGAACAAAGAATTCTTTAGTGGCAGAGTATGATGTCTTTTAATTATGTAGTTTGCAAGGAGTGCAAAAAATGGAGAACACTATTTGTAAAGTTAAATTGAAACACTAAAAGAAAGTACGCAGTAATTTTGTAGCTTCATGAGCTACACTCCTGAGTGATAGTAGTCTTCTCTCTTAGATTTATTTCCTATAAATTCAGATACCGTAGAGGAGATGTGTACAAATTATCTACCATTGCAAACAGATTCTTGATCCAAGCATGTACATTGTCTTCTTTTATTTCCCCCTTAATCAGCTTTGAAGTGTAACCAACTTTCCAACTTTTGCTTTTTGCTGATGCAGAGACTTGGAATGTTAAAAAATATATAGCCTTTACAAAGAAAGAAATAAACCAGTAATGTCAAGATAAATATAGCAGATTTTTAGCTACCTAGTGTTTATTAAGGATGCAAAGCTAAGGAGTGCACCCAACTGGCATGCCACGAAGCTCTGCTTTTATGTTGGTAAATCTGTAGGGCTTTTGTTGCTGCAAATAATGTAGCACTGCAGTACAGTCATTGCAACACTGTGGCTGCAGTAAGAGACTGGATGACAATTTACTTAGAGTGGTTCTGGTTTTTCACAACTATGTTTTAAAGGAAAATGTTTTTCAAATACCTCTTCTCCACACTGCATCAAGGATCCTATTTAACAAGTTCTGAATTTATATTTAGACCTCAAAATTAAACAGTGACATTTTAAAAATACATAAATGGATTGGAACTTGCTGGCTGATGAGGAGTTTAGGAGACTTAGTTCTTCCATTTCTATCCTAAATGGAAACTGCTAACTTCTTTAAAGAATCTCTCCCTCTAATTGTAGATTTTGATTGCTAACACAAGGCTGTAAATTTGGGCTTGAAATGGTAAAGTACAAAGCACGCGGTTCCAGTGACTTTTGAAAGAGTACCCTTTTAATCTGGTTATTTGGTTTCATGTTCTTTGTTCTTTGCTATATAAAGTTTGTGCATATGGTTCTGATACTGTGTGATCCTGCAGTGACCTTAGAACCGTTAGTGGTAGTTATCCTCAAAGCCTAAACTGCTCTCCTTATTGCAGGAGTATGTCATTAGGTCAGGGCTGTGTTATTATCTCTGAATCTTTTTGCATCCTTGGATTGTCTACTTCTAATTCTTACACTATCACTGACTAAAATAACACAAATAAAATGAAGTCTTCCCAAAGCCACTGATAATTGTCAGGCTGAGATTAGATATAGATCTCCCTAATGCTTATTGTTTGTATTTAATTTATCCATCCTAGGACAGAGTGCTACATAATGCTGCAATTAAAACATGATTTCTGTATAAAATATGTTAGAAGCACCCTCACACTGTGACAGCATAACAGCAAACATGGTACTTTCATTAATAATTTGTTAGCATCAGTTACTCATGGAGAAACTGTTGAGACTTTCAACTTCCATTTTGCCCCTTAGGTTTCAGGGGAGGGCATGGCATACTCTAAACTCTCTGAATTAGAGTGTAATGCTGTTGGAAACAGAGCCTCATTGATGGGTAGTACAAGCCAGCATCTTTCTTCAAAAATAATGGAATTTAAGGGATTATGGTGGTTATAGCCACAGCATTATGACAGGAGAGAGTTTGTCCTTAGATTACATTATCCCAGCTACTATTTTGTCATTTCAAAGTCTCAACTCATTTTATTAAAGGATTGCTTTATTTTAAAGACAGAGGAAACTTCGTTCTACCTAATGGACAACATAAATCAACGTGTGGGTATTGGGAAGGGAAAAAAAATCCCGTGTTTTTGGTTTGCCACAAAGTTGTTTGCAATGCAAAACTGCCTGTAATTTCAACACACAAATACAAGCTTCATTACTGGATTTGAGGGAAAGCTATTTTTGACAATTTAACCTTGAGTAATACAGTTTTAACCACATTATCTTTGTGGAGTCCACTTCTTTGTAAGGGCTGTTGCTACCAAAATAGCTGTGGTTGGTGTGCTGGTTGCCTAGCTGTACTTAGAGCACCATGGGCTCTTTTTCCTATGTTAGTGGAGCAAATCGTGTTATACAGCTAGAGAATCTTATTCTAGGCTGGGTATCTACCCAGAGACAAGAAAAATCATGCTGGAAAAGTAAATAAGGCTGTAACTGTTTAACCACAGTTATCTTTGTAATGCAGAGAAACTAGATATTGAAGTATTCTTTTCCTGTCTTGTTTTTAACATGTAAAATGTTGAATTGAAATGTTGGACTGGGGGATTTATTATCCCAGAGTTGTCTGGCCTTACCAGTTAAAGATACCAGGCAATGGAATAGACTTCTGAAGAAAAATGGCTGATATGGCAGTAAAAGACATAAATTCCGAGTTAGTTAAGAGTTAGGATGAAAAATAAAGACAGGAAAGCATATCAAGGCATTTGGAGGTGGCCATGACAACCATGTAACTTCTTTGTCTTGCAGTTACATTGTCATTTAAAACATTTTAGGTTTTGATCTCAGTTTGTGTGAAAGTGAGTTCTAAAAATTATTTTCTTTTCCAGGAAAAATTACATTTTGTTCTATGTTCTAACTGTCACATCCTTGCCTTCATATGAAGGCAAATATAAGCACTGTTTTCCACTGACTGAATCATTTCCCTATGAGAGCTTTCTTTATTCCTATTTTGAAAAGAGAGGCTTTCTTTTTTTTTAGACATAGAGTTTGGAAGAAGTGCATGCCAATTCTTACTCAGAGATTATTTTGCATTTTGTTACAGGATTCATGCACCAAACATCACTCTAGCTTAAAAATACTCTCCTTGCTAGATTCCTACTTTAATGTTTCCAAGCTGTTACAAGGCATGTGAAATACAGATCTAATTGAAAGGGTTTTGTGCAACCATGCATCACAAATATAATACCTAGGTGAATCACAGATATTTATTTACGAGTCTAAAAATACACTTAATAGTTGCCTTATGAATAAAATATTCTGGTTGCCTGGAAGGCTCCAGACCTTGAGCAGTACAGCTTTGACCATAGTATCCACAGTGATACAGCCTTACTTTACAAAAAAAATAAGGTCTGGAGGACTACAGCTCACATTTATAGTCTTACTAATTTTTAAGATGAAAAAAATCACTGTGTTCTGAGTTCTGAGAATTGCTATCAGTTCTGAGTTCTAATTTTGGCAGTTACACTCAATTCTATGTGGATTAAAATAATGGTTTAGACAGTAACGTGTCACCAGTGAAACTAAACCATAGTGGTATTATTTTGCAAATGGTTTTGAAAGAAAAGCATAAGTTAATACTTATGACTCTCCTGTGGATATTAAATTATATTTTAACATCAGCTAATGTAATGGAAGTTTAATATATAATAAAGCCTGTTAGGATTAATTTAGTAGTAAATTAAACATCTACCTATGAATACTGTATGAAATTTATCCTTCAAGGACCTTTTTCAGAAGCAGACCTCGAGTCTGATATAGAAGTGCTGCTGTATTGATTTAAGGAGCTTTTTAAATGCCTAGTGTGCTCTAGTGCAGTATTTGCTTACACTTCATTGCACATTTCATGGTGTGATGTGCCATCTAGTGTCAAATTCCCCAAAAGGAGAAAAACACTGCAAAATCCTTCATCAACAGTACACATGGAGAGTTAGTGGATTTTCCGAAATGCTGGGTGTTCAGGAATATACTGAGTATAAGCAGTAAAGAGCTAATGTTTACATGTCTTTTTACTGATTGTTTAATTTAATATTTGCCACCTAGTGCTCTGTTCAATAACCCTTGTTGTCTGTGGATACACACCTATTAAAACCCTTTTCCCAGCTACAGCCATGCATTTTGATGTTTATGCCTAAAGAACTGTTGATACCTGTAACATCCTATGGGAGAGTGCACACTTCGTGCTAAACTTACAGAGAAATTAAATTACAAAGAGAAACAATTTTCTAGGGGCTTCTAAATGCATATAATTGGGTAGGGAAAAATTTTAATAGCCACAGAGATTTTGTAAGGATTGCTCATACAATATGTTTTGTAATGCAATAATGTATTATTTTAATTAGCCTAATTGGTCAGTATTGACTTACTCTGCTTCTATCCGACAATCAGAGATGGGATTTCATCCAGTCAGTGTGTATGTTATGTATGCTTAAAAATGTGTTTTTCTGAGAAAAAAAAGGTTTCTGTATTAAACTTGAACTTTTAGGTTGACAACTTAATTCAAATGAGCTTCTGAAGTAATACTATTAAAATTCACAAATTAAAAAGTTTTCAAAAATTGTTACTTTAAGAAAATGAGTCAGAGCTTTGGTGTTTTAAAAGGAATGTCTTCTTGCTTAGTAGGCCTGATCTTCAGAACAATGATAAAAAAATAATTTTAGCAAGTTGGGTATGTCAGGCCACTGTTGGTATCTTGGAACATAATTAGAAGCCATTTTGGTGTTCAAGATCTTTTACAAAGTTATTAATACCTGGGTTTTTTTCCCACCTCACACAGTAACTCACATAATGATATGTCATTCTTTTTCATCAAAACAAGAAGGAGAAATGGAGAGACTCACTATATCCAAGCTCTTTGTGTTACTGATACTTATTTTCTGTATTGTGTCAATTTTCTAAATTAGCCTCATTTTTTAGGAGTTTCAAGCAAAGCACTGTAGAAGCAGCTTGTTTCATGGTCTGGCAGCCATCTCATCTGAAATGGGAACTATTTAAAGAACTTGCCAGACAGATACAACTTTCTCTTGATTGTAGTTGAGGAAGGGAAATGGCTTTTATAGTGAGTAATTTTACTATGATGGTGAACTTCAGAATCACTGTACTTCTGAGTTAGCAGACAGTGAAGTAATAGACAATAAATGGAAAAGTTTAAATGGCACCTCTCACAAAAATGCAACACATTTTTATTTGAAAATCAATGTCAGTTGAAATACAGGAGAAAACTGCAAATCTTGGGGGTTTTTCATAAATTGAATACATTAAGTGTAGAGAGTCTGAAATCTCTTCTGGTTTTATATGTATAAGGCAATTATAACACTACTCTTCTTGCGTTTAAATTTTGTAAAAACTTACATTGAGTCTTCTTTGTTTCTCTAACACAGAAAGAAGCCAAAAAACAAACAAACAAACAAAACACAAAAAATAAGAAAAAAAAGAGAAAAAGGCCAAAAAGTGATTCATACAATTCACACAATTCACTATCACTCAAGGAAATCAGTGCTATACACCTTTCAGTGCTTGTTCATATAGCTATGCCACTCACAGTTTTTAAAACTTTATTAAGTATCCACATGAATTTAGGGTTGTCTTACAAACATTTTGATTCACTGAGATTTAAAAATGTTACCTCGCAAAAATAGTTTTTATGGGACTCGATTAGAGTCATAGTAAGAGTGTGAAAGAGCAAATTGTTCTGTTCATTAGAAAGTCTGTCTGCAGAATTCTAATTTCACAATATTTATTGGCAGTGGTGGTGTAAGTATTGTGTGCAGCAGAAGGAGCTCAGCTTGACTGTTCAAATCCCAGATGGAACTTGGGCTGCTGGTGGTTTAAAAATTCTATATTTGAATTACAAATTCCTGCAAATGTTGATGCCGAAGAATAATCATGGAACAGGAAGAAATCAGAAAGCTGGAAAAGTAGAACTGATCTGAATATATTACCTTCCACTTCAGATGACGTTTTCTTGACACTGCCAATGGCTGACTAACAGCTCGAAATGTCAAATGAAGCACAATATGGCTTCCATACTCTGGGACAGGATGCTAGTCAGGCAAGTTATTAGACATTTCTTTGGTGCATATTAAGTCACATTAAGACATAAAATACCATTTTTTATGTCAAGACCTACAAAAATCTTTAATAACATTTTCATGGGCATTTGAAAAGAAGGAATTGATGCAACAGATTTCTTGAACATGGCTACACTTGCACTGCCTTCAGCTGTTCTTCAGCTGGTTGGCTGCTACCTTTCAGTTTCAAAGCTTTGGGAGATACAAGCTTTTGAAACTCTACTAGGATGTAAAGGTTATATCATCAGTTTACAGAAAATATCATACCTACTACTATGCAGAGTAGGAAATAAACTGCAAAAAGGATTTATTGAGAGATTTTGAAAGAACAAATGAAGCATATATTATTTTGCTGTAGTTCTTTTAGTGCATTTTTAAAAAAAGCAAAAGTGACTCTTCCTCTTTTGTTTTTTTTTATGGTTTTTTTTTATGTTTTACACATAACATACATATAGTTTTGTTGAAAGAAATACACATATAGTTTTGTTGAATGAAAAAATATCACTCCAAGTATTGTTACAGTGGCTCTGTGTGTCTGTTGGCCTTTGTGCCAGAGCAAATGCTGAGTGTTTTGTTTGGGGTTAACACTGTGAGTAAAGGTAGACTCCAAAATACACAAAAGAAGGTTGAAAAGTCCTGAAAAAAATATACCCAGAGAGAAAGAGTGAAAGAAGGAAAGAGGTATATAATGGGCATATAATGAATGAGCAAATGAACAATATGAATATATTTATGGAAAAACAAAATAAAAAGGGAGGACCTGGTAAGAAGATAGGAAATTACAAATTAAATGTAAATCCAAAGATGAAGGAAAAGACTTCTTACACACCTGGAAACAAGTAGTGGTTCGTAGAATCCTTAAAAAAATGTAATGCAAAATTATCAATGGAATCTCATTTTAGATCAGGGCATATAAGACTTTAAGTTAGCCTTTACTTTGATATGCTTGCTGTCCACTCTGCCATAATATATACAAAAAACATCCATGTGTGTCATGTGTGATCTCTTACTTTTTTGAAAACCTGTTCCCATAGCAACATTGCTATGGCATGATAGCCTAGGTATATAAGTCTGGCAAATTAAATTTACAATAGTATGTGTGCACATACCTTTTCTTGCCTGACTAAACACACACACATTGTGTGGGTACTCAAATGGCATAGTGCGTGTTTTGGAGCCCAGGACACTTGCTTGGGACCCAGATACAAAATTATACTAGAAATTAATGAAGAAATACATTTCAGTAATACCACAGACCCCGAGGCTAGAAAACATAAAACCATAGATAAGTTCATAATTATTTCCATATTTTTAAAGGTTTCAAAACATGTTTTTTAAAAGAAGAAATATTCTGTAGAAGTAGATTATTAATTGCAAACCTGAAATTCCATCTGTTCTAAAGATTTACATTTAGGTTGTGTATGTATGTTACATCCTGAATTAGGAATGGTATGATAAGCCAGTTGCAACTTTGTATAGTTCTACACATTGGATTGCTTTAATGCAGAACTGCTCTGCTCTCCTCTGCGATCATGCCTTGTAAACACTCTAATTGTGCTTTTTTCTAATCAGCATTCCTTCTATGGTGGATGTGGAAACCATTGTCATTTTACCTAGCTAAGAGAGTTAAATTAGGTATTTGAAAAGGTAATTAGAGTGATTGGGTTATGGAGCCAGAATTCTAATGAGAGGTTTTGGTGTTACTGAGAATGCAAAATGTATTTAACAATTCCTGGTCCAAATGCTGGGATGCAAAACTGACAAGCGAGAAAGTACTAAAATAAAATAGACAGTAGTCTTAAAAGACAAAAATAATTTACCAGCTGAATGAAAGAAGTAAGAATACCAGAAGAAAAATAATTTTCCTTCATTTATTGTTGGAAGATATGGTGGTAGTGTGCAGTAGTAGGAAGTGTCGGGTGCTGTAGCCATCTCATACTTGAATTCACTTGAATACAGTGCAGCTGTATTTCTACATCTTTTTCCAGCTCTTGCAAAAAGCTACTGAGTGTTTTCATGGAAGCAGAGCAGCTTCCCAGGAATTCTCTCTCAGTTTTACTATGCAGAAGAGACAGTTGTTTTTTAGCAGCTGCAGTAGAAAAAGTGCATTATCTTCTTACAGGAGTAATTGGCTAGTCATTAATGTGCCTTTGAGGTGATCTTATGTAACACCTTGGGATGCTTTAAATATTCCATACTTCCCACAGAACTTTGAAGTATGCTGTCTATTACATTTGTACATGGATAACATAGTATTTCAAAATCATGGAATGTGTAAATTTATTAAGTCTTAGGGCTTTCTGGTTCTAATCAGTGCTAATTTATGATTGATAGCAGTCATGCTAATACACATTCAGCAGATTAAGGGGCTCCCTGATTAGTACTTCTCCTACTCTTTTTTCCCATCATCAGTATTGTTTAAGAAACTGTCCTGCCATAAAGAAAACTGGTGATATAGGAAACAATTGTCCTTTGCTTCAAGCTGTGGATGATGTGCTTACATTCTTTGAGTATTTACAAGGCAAGAGTGTTGGGTTTTATGGACCTGCTGAGGAGAAGACAACTCCTGTGGTGATTATGGAATCAGTTAGGTGTAAAGCTTTTTCTTTCTTTGTAACTAAACATTTTAACAGACTTTTAAACAACCGGAACCTATATTGATACGCTTAAAACCCCCAAATTACATGATTAGCTGTCACAGATAGTTTGGGTGGATGTGGTGTAGCTTCATTGCTAATGGAATGTAGAGGAATATTTCCTGACCCTTTCCTGGTTTTCATTATTTTGGCATGTTTCCTGAAATGCAGTTTTAGACTTTAGCTTTTGTGCCAGCCATAATAGCTGCTGATGGAATACTCCTCTGTATAATATAGTGCTTTTCTTCAAATTAGGGAGATAATAATTTTTTAATAACTTTTTCTTTTCTAGAAAGAATTACTTGATCCAAAAGAATTCTGTAGTGGTATTTCACTGTATATATAATTTTTTTTTCCAGACATTGACAAAGAAAAATAAAATATGAGATGAAACATATCAGAAATGTGAATAAAGGAAGAGAAACTCATTGATGTATTGCAAAACCTTTTCAAGGTAATGTATCAGCTTTTCTGAAAAAATATGTTATTGTCAACTAGATTTGTAAATCTGACATTTTCAGTTATTGCAGCTGGGTCACAGGCTGAAATATTTGAAGAGCAGCTATTCTAAATATTATCCTAGAGTTTTGGAAAGTTAATTAGATTTAAAAGCATGGTTGGTTTGAATTCTGCTTCTGTCTAGTGCCTTATTTAAAAAAAAAAAAATACGGTTGGCAGATTTTATTGAAGTGTGATGCAGAAAACAGTGGATATGTGTGGAATTACTCTCATCTTTCTAGAATCTTTTTTGATCTAACATTACCCTGAGTACCCAACACTTAGGAGACCCTGTAAAGCACCTGATATGAATAAACATTGGCAATTTTTTAAAGTAATTCTAAATCCAAGCACATCATGAACCTTATAATAATTAAAATCTATACAAAGCAAATTGTACTATTTAATATAAAGTCAAAAGAACCTACCAGACACTGTGACTGAGTTACTTGCTGTTTGCCACTCTCTATACAATATGGTTTAGACTGTAATTGTCTCTCAACAAATGTATAGTGGTGGTTCAGAAAAAACCTGCTACAGGAAGTGGGGTTTTCTTAACCTACCAATGTCTGAACTCTCTCTAGCTGCATGAGGCAGATTGCTACATAAATTATTAGAAATAAATTACCTGGTCCTCTGAATAATTTACCGATACAGAATAAATGAGTACATGTAATTTGATTCTAGCAATTCTTCAAGATATACGTGTATGTCTGAGGCAACATTTCCATAGAAATCTCTTTAATTGCCCTGCACTAAGGGAGTCTGCCCAGCTGTGGTGGAAAAAAGTAAAACCAGAGAGCATGAATAATCCAGTATTGAGTATAACTTGTGGTTACACTTCAGCATTTTCCAGGTCTCAGTTTATAGGGACATCAACGTTTCAATCTGCATACGGTGTTGAATGCAATACTTGATTGATTAAAAATGTACCACGGCTCTAAACCACAGCATATTGGAGTGAAAACCAGGCCTAGCAATCTATGTGGTGAATTCCCAGAACCAGATGAAATGTGCAACATTGGCTGAGAGATTTTATTATTGCTTTTTTTTCCCTTTTAATCAGCTAATGATGAAAGTATAAATGGTAGCATGTGTAATAATGACAAATGCAGTAATAATGATCCAGAGCTGCAAAACAGTATTTCTCATGCCAGCTTCTTAGGGAAACTTGCACAAATCACTCATCTCTGCACCCCTACCGTGCTTAATCCAGCTGTGTATGATGACAATGGAACTTGAGTGTCCTATGACTGACTGTAGGTAAAAGGTGAACAAACATTTTTCTGCAAAAAATAAAAGGGGGAGGGATTCTCTGCTCACTCCAAAGGGAATGGGATGATATCCAGTGTTTTTGTGCTATTATTTAAGTGACAAGTAGAGGGGAAGCCATACAAGGAGCTGCTGAGGTCACTTGGCTTGTTCAGCCTGGAGAAGAGACAGAGGGCAGAGCTCACTGTGGGCTGCAGCTCAGAAGGAGCAGTGGAGGGACAACTTCCATCTCTGCTCTCTGTGACAGGACCGAGGCTGGAGTTGTGCCAGGGGGGAATTAGGTTGGATATTAGGAGAAGGTTCTTCACCCGGAGCGTGCTTGAGCACTGACACAGGCTCCCCAGGGCAGTGATCACAGCACCAAGCCTGACAGAGCTCAAGGAGTGTTTGGATGATGCTCTCAGGCACATGGTGTGATTCTTGGGGTGTCCTGTGCAGGGCCAGGAGTTGGAGTCAATGATCTCTGTGGGTCCCTTCCAACTCAGCATATGCCATGATTCTATTTTCATTTACAATTTCCTACATGAAAAACCTGTCACTTGAAACATCTACTTTCCTTTCTAGCTGCATTAAGCACTTCAGAACTTTGGTTTATTAGAAAGCAAGTTGCACAGATTCAGATCAGATGGGTTGAGATGTTTATCTTCTATTGTATAACAATATTCCTTTTCTAAAAGAAAGAAGAAATCCTAATGGATTCTAGAGTTGCATATCTAAGGGTTAGCAGATATCTGTAGGGAGGGTCCTGCATCAATTCAGTCCTGATCTGACAAGCATGTGTTGTTATGGCAATGGAGACTATTGAGTGTGAACATGCTGCTCCAGCTGGGTGACAGAGATGAAGCCTAATTTTTAAATTAATTTTTATTTTAAAACTAAGAGGAAAATTTTATCATCAGTCAGCCTTAGGAGCCCCATGTAAACTTCTAAACTAAATTAGAATGTTACTAACAACTTTATAACTTTGCTTTCTATTCTGTAGCTGGTGTGCTTGAGGAGCATGTTCACTCTAATAGAGAAAATGGAACATACAACTTTCCTGGTTTAGTTTGCAGCTGCAGAAGTCAATAGTAGCACTTAACTACAGAAAACAATTTTTAAAGCAAAGTAGCACACAGCAATCTGAGTAAATACATTATTGCCTG
The DNA here is from genome assembly GCA_024500445.1 of Entomyzon cyanotis. NCBI lineage: Eukaryota > Metazoa > Chordata > Aves > Passeriformes > Meliphagidae > Entomyzon > Entomyzon cyanotis. Next base: position 8,961,116 of record JAKEPQ010000743.1, read on the forward strand.
TATATTCAACTCATCTTCATCAATGCATTAGCTCTGCCAGATTATCTTCTAGCTGGCAGTTATGTAAGGAAAATTAGTCAGTTTGAAAAGGAATACCTTAGTTTCCATGGAGCTCCTCTAGTCTTCATGGAGATGTTTGTAGGTTAGAACTGTACTGTGGGTAGAAAAAGTACTGAAATAAATGGAAAACAGAAAGGCAAAGTAAAAATATATTGAGGAAGAAAGAAATGACACAGTAAAGAATAATTAACATTAGGCACTTCACAGGTAAATACTTCTACAAGTCATCTGATCACCTTGACAGGTACATAAATATTTTTCTCTTCTTAATATCTCTGGGTTTTAAAGAGTAAAAAATATTGCTTATTGTTAACAACATAGAAATAAAACATCAGGAATTCCTGTAATTTCTGATTTATAAATTGTGTTTAGTTGGTGCTGTACTGTGCCCCATTATTTCTGGACTAGCCATCACATACAGGTTAAGAAAGTTTCCATGAGATCATGTACTCATACATCTTGTTCTAGCAATTCTGACTTAAGGAATAGGAGTAAATAAAATTCATCTTAATATCTAATCTAAACCTGCTCTCTTTCAGCTTGAAACCATTCCCCCTTGTCCTTGACCTGAGCATCTCAGTGAATGAGACACCACTTTCCCCCCCTCACAAAATCCCAAGTATCCACAAATATTGGGAGCATAAAACTGAGAGTAAGCTTGATTAAAAAAATTCAAAAATCAAAAATCTTTCCTCTAGCCAAGAATCACCATTTTTATAGTGGAATATGCAAAGCAGCAGTATTTTCATTAGCTCTGCAGATTGCAGGGTGCCAGTTCTCGGTGCTCAGTGATATTTGTCAAAAGGCAATTGTGTCTGACTGGACAGGCCAGTGGATTGACTGTCTCAGCCAGCATCATGCACCCAGCTGTGTTTGAATTGATTGAGTGTCCCCTGTAAATCTAATTATAAATACAAACAATATCATCAAGGGCTCAGTAAGAGGGTAATTACTAGTTTTGGAAACATCTCTAATGAAACCCTGCCATTCTACAACTGCAGTTAAAAGTCACTAGCTAATTTTAAAGCATCACATAATAAGTCTCTGGACTAAATGTAGTTTTTCCAGGCAGAAGTTTTGTAGATTACCAGAAATGGAGAATTCAGTAATGAATTAGATGTGCTTTCTTCCATAGCTGACTTTTCAGAGCAAGTCGAACTTAGAGAGCAGACTGATAGTAAAGCTAAGCAGAGTTTTAAATGCAGTAAGCTCAGGTTTGAATTCTCTGTTAAAAGAGAAATGTATAAACACACAACTTTAGAATCAATTGTGACCATTTAAAAATGCAGTCTTTGGTCAAGGGTGTAACTAGAGTCGGTCCAAGCAGCTGGTCCTGATGCTTTCGCTGCTCTAGAATCATGCAGATACCTAGCCATTGTCCCTTTTGTAGCCATGCAGTGTTAGGATTCAAACACTGCATGACTAGAACCATGGGCAGGGACACCTTCCTCTAGACCAGGTGCTCCAAGCCCTGTCCAGCCTGGCCGTGAACACTTGCAGGGATGGGGAATCCACAATATCTTTGGGCAAACTGTGCCAGGGCCTCACCACCCTCACAGGGAAGAATTTCTTAACATCTAATCTAAACCTCCTTCCTTTCAGTTTAAAGCCATCCCTCCTTGTCCTGTCACTTCATGTTCATGCCCTTGTAAAAAGCCAATTTCCATCTTACTTGTAGGCCCCCTTTAGGTACTGAAAGGCTGCAATTAGGTTACCCTGGAGCCTTCTCTGTATATTACATCATAAATTAATATGAATAGCAACTAGTTGGAACAAGCAGGGAAGAGTGGCTGTAATAATGCTGCTGTGTGAAGCAATCTATTTCATACATGATGATAATTTGTTACTGCTTTTCTAAGAGAAACATGTGATATTTAAAGCTCTGCACTGCATTCCTACCCCTATACTTGAGAAAAACACCCTGGTAAAAATCTAAGTCCTTGTTACCATCTCAAAGACTCACTCCTGATGTAGTGCTTGCTCCAACTCTCTTCATCAGAATTAGAGATTTTCCAACTCCAGTTGTTACAGCCAGCTTTAACACAAAAAAAAAAGTCATGTCTGTTTTTCAAACTTTAATTACATTTTCTGCATTGGTCCTTACCTTCTCATTTTTGCTTGTCTTTCAAATACATAAGCCTTTCATGCTCTTCATTATCTCTCCTGTTTTATATGAACTGTAACACAACAGTATTTGTTTGTCTACAAAATATGAATGTATTTAAATCAACTGTAGCAGAATTGTGGTATATCTTTGGGAATCCTGGATAATAACTGACAACTGCAAGCTAGGTTTGGAACTTGCACTGGGAGGTGGTTCATCATGTTTCAGTAAAATTTTGCATCTCAAATTTAAAGAGAAGAGGAAGTGGGAGTAAGGACAGGTTTGCATCAAGAATGTAGCACTCTATTCAGCCTTGAAATAACCCTGTAAAAGAAGAGTGCTTAGGGGGTAAAAACTGGAACAAGTAATTGAATACATAAATAAAGAGTAAGGAGAATTTTTTGAGTGATTCAGTACCTTCTTCTGTTCTGAAGTTTGCCCACCCACTCCTACATACCACCTCCTGTGGTGCAGGACATTTTTATGTAATGTGGGAGTTTAGCATACAAATTCCTACTTGACTGCATTTGTGCATAGCTTCCCACACACCTTTTGAAATAGGATCCCTTATTTAGAAAAGTAAATGAGTCGTATAGCTATGTCCCAAACTACAAGTGCAGTGGGTTGAAAATTACCCATTACATCCATTTTGAATTAAGAGGCATTTCATAATTTTTAACTTTGCTACTTAGACAAAGTTTGTGCACCAACTCTGAGCAGTTGATAACACAGAGAATGGTGGTCTTGTGCTGAGGACTGGAAAGCTGTAGATGCTGAATCTTGAATCAAAGACCTTGCAGAGAGTTAAATCACAATACCAGTGAAGCCAAATTTGCTCTGATATTGACTCACTGCTTGCCTTGATGACACACACAGATCTTGGGAGAAGATTAGCTCTTTCTCTGCAATCAATTAATAACAGAATTATAGTAAAGATGACATGACAACCCCAAAGAAGTAATTAACAGCTTATCAGTAAAAGTTTGTGATAGGTCTCACAAGCTTTCAATGACATGCTTTGGGCTGCTTCAGGCAGTTTTCTGTCCTACAGGAAGCTCCATGGTCTGCTCCTATTTGCTGAAGGCAGCCAGAGCTTCCCAGCCTGTTTTGGTGCTGTCAGCTGGTCCTGGTTGCAACTGGAACCCCGAGCTGTTATAGTAAAACAGATGGAATGTAAGGTCAGGTCTAACCCCTACTGCTCTTATTATTTATCACAACTTGACTAATTTCAGCAGATAAAAATATGGCATTTCCTGTTTTCAACCTGTCATTTCTTTGCAAAAAGAGAGGATTTTTACAGATCACATGTTGGTACATTTCTGAAAAGTCAGTCTGAGCCTGCCCTTTCTATTCACTTTCTATTCATTACTGAAACCAGACAAATCAGTTTAATTTCTCAATTTATTAATTGGAGTACAGGAAATAGAAACAAACAACAAACAGTAACAAATTAAATTGTTTACTGATCTGAAACATTCAAGAAAAAAATACTGACTGAACATACACTTAGGATTTACCAAATCCTTTCTGAAAGGAGTAAGTGCATAGTATCTTACTCTATTCCATTAATGTATCTTGCTTCTTAAGGGCTTGATGCTAAATACTTATTCCCAAGAACAGCCTTACATTAAGTCTAAGAAGACTTTTTCAAGTAGATTTGATCCCAAATCCTGGCTGCTTCATTGTACAGAAATAAGGCTAGGTTAAACCTTAAGAAGTATTACCAAAACTGTATTTAGCTGAAAAACCAAATAAAATTTTGAATATGTAAATACTTAACAGGGGCTAGAAGTAAAGAATCATAGCAGCAGTATTTCTTCTTGTGCACCTCACTGTTTTATGCTTCTGAAAAAACACTTTGTTGGTTATACGTGGGCATGCATACAAAGGTCATTATTATATTGAAAAAATGGAGTTATTTTATGGATTAACAAATTCTGGCAATTTTTTAAAAATTCGGTAAAACTATCTCTAACTTTTGCTATAGACCAAACTATTTCCTCACCTAAATTCTATGAGATGACATCATGAAAGGCATAAATTTTACTTTACAAATTGAATCCTTCTACACTGATCATAAACATATGAATTAGAAGTAATAAAACTTGTCTTGTTCTACTGTCAAGCTGCAAAAGAGAAAATTCTTGTTTAAATTAGGTGATACTCCTGTTTTAGAGATGTATATTACTGTCTGGTATGTTTATGTCCTTGTCTCAGTGGTAATAAATTAGTGATCATCCCCAGAAAGTTAATAACAAAAACAGCTGGAAAAGGAATAACATGATGACCTTGACTTTATTGCATATGCTGGTCTGAACTGGGAGATAAAGTAAATAATTGTCTGTGTTCTTAAAATGGAAGACATGGAAAAATGGCAAAATACAGTGATACTTGTGGTCCCTTAGGTGAGTCTCAACTCCTTAGCTAGGAGTGACCAGAGCTAGGCAAGTCAGTCACCATGAAGGGTAGGGGTCTCTGAAATGTGCACTGCTACATGACTTTTAGCTATGTGGAGATAGAGAAAAGGAGACAATGTTTTCTATCTCCACATGTAAATCCAGATCCTTTGCTGCTTCTCACAGCAAACATGCTCTTAAGACACATGATCTATACATGTATCCTGTGCAAATATTTGATAACTTCACAATTCCCAGACAGCTGCAGTCTTTACTGTTCAGTAATCCAACAACAGTCTCTGCTGGCCAGTAGAGAACCCAGGGAGCTTCAAATTAGCTCTTGGTATGTAGATTTTGATGTAGAATAGTCAAATGCCAGTAACTGCAGTCCAGCTAGCTACATGTTTTTTCCTTCTCTCTTGTGGAGCCAGAATTTTCCTTTTGCTTTGATGAAGTATATTTTAAAAACACAAATACATAATTGCCTGACAGACAACGTTTTACCACCCCAGCCTCTCACTTCTTCCTGCTGCCTGACATTTCAGTTCTCTTTTCTGATTTCCTGACATCCTTAAGCTCTGAGCTAAATGCCATCTTTGTATAGGCATCCCTGCTAAGAAAACATGGGTTTCTTTAAGCTAATTTGCCATTATTGAAGCATTTGATCTCTCTCCAAAAAGAAACTCTACATAACATTTGATTGTTAACAATTTGCTTCTGTCTGTGTGGAAGATTTTCATGCTGTGTTTGGCATTGGAAGGTTTATTTTTGCATAAGGTGATGAGATTTAAGCACCATTTAAGCAGAGGGAAAAAACTTGGGCTGAGTGACAAAAGCCTGGTTGGAAAGGCTTGAATTGAAGGCAAAGAGGAAAGGGTTTGTGTCACTGGATTTGGAGCCAAAACTTGACTGAGGGAGTTTTTAAAAGATAAAAGAAACACCAAACACTCCATTATGTTCATGGAAAGGTTTGGGTTGAAAGGAGCCCTAAAGGTCATCTCTGTCCAACTCCCCTGCAATGGGCAAAGACACTTTACACTAAACCAGGTTGTTCAAAGCTGCATCCAACCTGGCTTTGAACACTTCCAGCGATGGGGTATCCACAGCTTCCCTGGGCACCCTGTGCCAGTGCCTCACCACTCTCACAGTAAAGAATTTCTAATATCCCACATAAACCTACTGTCTTTCAGTTTGAAGCTGTTCCCCCTTGTGCTGTCATGTTGTATGTCATATTTTAGTTCTGGTTTTTTTATAGTATTGGACCCTGGCATAAAAGTACTAATGGACATAATAGAAACATGGAAAATGTGAAGTAACCTATACTTACCAGTAAATCAAAAACAAGGATACACCTTCATAAGGCATTAACTGCTTTTGGAACCTAGAGTTAGTTCAGCAAGATGAATTACTAACAAGGAAGACGTTATACAGAAAGTGCATTAATTCACACATTACACTTTTCTCAAATATTCTTTATTCTGTCCAAGAGTAGCATGACTGCTTGGCCCTTACTCTCTAGCAAATGATCTGTAGACTGAAGATGGTTTAATGACAAGGGCACAACTTTGGAGTTAAAGGTATATGATTAGATTCTGCCTGAAGGAATTTGAACAAGTTACCTATGTCTGAGTCAAACAGGGACAACAGTACTTCCTTCATCCATAAATATCACAAGAGCTCAAGGCTGAAGCAGTTACAACAGAAGTGAGGATTTCACACATATCAGAGATTATATCATTCTCTGCTTTCTGATTTTACTCCCACTAAAACCTCTTAAACAATTCACTACAAAATTTCACCTTTCAAAGGTCCTTCCAGACACCTGAACTGTGTAAAGCATGGCTTGCCCATCCCTGTTTTGGGACCTGCAGGTACATGTTTTGGCTTGGTCATTGAAAGTATGTTCTCATGATGTGGATAGGCAAGGACCCCTCATTACTGCCCCAGTTTGCCTCCCAGCTCTGCTTATAGATTCCACTGTCATCTTTAATCTCTGGTCACAATAGTATTCAGGCATGATAAGTACTTTGTGAGATTTCCTATATTGTAGTCTTGCCTTTTTTCATATAGGTACAAAGGCTCTGCTAGCACACCTAAGATAACAGCAGTGGCTAATCTTAACCTGCTTAGACCTGTACTAGTATCCTTCTTTGACTACCTCAGACATAACACAATCTCAAAACCACTAATAGTGATGAAAATTCTTAATCTGTAGGCACAGTATTTTCATGCAGTCAAATTTACCATCTGTCTTGATGACTTTACACATAAGGTGACATTTTTAGTTATACACGGAAATGCAGCTTGGTCAATAAATCTGCCTTCCCAGAAAGGTTACTAGGTGTGAGTCAGTGGTTACAAGCAAAGTGAAAATTTTGAGGTACAAGATTTATCCATTATTCAGCAGTGCAATACAAAAATAGAGCTGACAGCATTTGCAGTACTTTTGAAAAAACACATGGTCTCTTTTGTACATTATAGTACCATACACCAATCCACTCCATGTAGTTGTAATGTCCAATTTGTGCTTTAATCTGAGCATGTAAATGGGAGTGGATATCTAATTCATGCCTCAGATTGTTTTACTCAAGAGTTTGAATGAAACTGGAGTTTCTTGCTTTTTACATCAGATAAAAAAAAAGTTCCTCTAATAGCAGAATCTGCATATGTAGAATTGCTTCAGGACAGGAAACATTTTGTGGATATCAAACTTGGGTCTTCATTTCCTTGCAATCCTGTATTTCTCAGGTGAAATTAACACAGATGCCATTCAACATTACCTAAAAATCCTCTGTAAATTACATACTACTGCCCTCTACTGCATATATATGTATATAGACAAACCATTAAAACAAACTTAACATCAATATTTTTACTAAAACATTGCATATTGATTTCTTGCGTTTCCTGGGCTCATGCTATATTCTGGTTTTGCCTAAAGGATGCTGATTTGGGAGCTAAATATTCCACTTAACTCATTTGTTGATCTGAATGACCACAAAGAACATTAGTCTTAAACCAAAGCAGACTATTAAGCTACTAGAACTTTGGAGGAAAACCGCAACTTAAGCAAGAGAAAGCCAACATAATTTCTCAAAACTGTAATCCCATCATTAATGAAATCATTTAAGATAGCACAGCAAAATAGCATGAGACAATCTGCAGCTGCAATTTTATTATTAAAAGGTTGTGCAATCGGTTCTAACACCAGTGTTACATTGTTACTCTAGCACTAGACCACACAGGTCTCTCTCCTGGCTTTGCATCACTCTACCAGGCCTATTATCATTCTGTCCTCTGCTTTCCTGTGCTCTCAGCCTTCCCAGCTTCTTACAAGAACTGGCACATGGGTTTTGTCCAGGACTTTCCCCCATATTAACAGGGAACCGGAAGGTCACATTCCCCTTTTTCCTGCAATCATGCAGGGTCAGTGAACCTTGCAGAAGGCATGAACAAGACCTGTACTGGGACATGATGTCCAGAGTTGGCATCTAGGGCACACAGAGAGGAACAGCAGTCACTAACACTCAACTTGTGTTACAGTCTTTATCATATATAAAAAAACCCAGCTGCTAGCAGAATCACTGTCTAGCATTACAGTTTCTTCATTGCCTCAATGCACTATTTCTAATTGAAAAAAGACTGTTTTTTACAACTGTAAAACTGTATTGTCACCATGTAAGGGATTGTGGCAAAAGTATAAAGGTAATTGCAGGTGTTTAAAACACTTCAGGATTGAGGAACTAATTTCAAAATAATTACCTGAGCAGAATATAAGACATCCTGAGAACTTTTTTAAAACACGAGGTGAGCAAGTAAGATGCAAGAAAAAAGAAATTGAGTAGTCTCAGTCCCACACCTCCATACATTCAAGAACAATTAACAGGGAACTCCAGCTCCACATGTACCACAAGAGAGTGCATTTGGACGATTAACCAACCAAGAAGTAATTACTGTGAGAGACACCGAGCATCTTTAGGGAAGAAAAACATCACCAAGTTTTCATTCCCTCTGAGAACAGACAACACATTATTCACAACAGGAGACAGTCTGTATTAGATCAACTTTATTATATTATCAAATTTGACAATAAAATATTCAAAATCTGTTGAACACATTCATACACAAGAACATATAAAATGCCAGGTCTCAGAATATGTTCTGTACAAAATACTGGTTAGTGTAGAGCAGCAAAGTCATTGCCAAACATTCCCTGAATTTAAGAGGGCTTTGAACACACTGTGCTCCAAGAACTACCTTAATACCAAACATTCCTTCCTTTGGTCTGCAAATCGTCTGCAAATCCTTTGCAATTATTGCTAGTTATTGAAGCTTTCTGTTTTTATACAGAATCACATAGTGACTCTGAACCGCTTCAGAAGTACTACAATGACAGCAGAAAGCTTCTTCAGCATTTTCTATACATGTTGTCAAAAATAAGAAACACATTTGGTCCTCAAGACTAGTTTTGGTTTCTAAAAATATCCCGGAACATAAAACTAAGTAAAAATTATGGAGACACATAATTAATGCATTAGGTATAACGAAGATACATCAGTGAATTCAAACATTTCAGCTGTGCAGCATGGCAAAGCACCTGAGTTAGCCCTCTTACAGAAGTGCCACATTCTCCTTAAAGATTTATTTTTCAGACCTCTCTCCCCACAAGAATCTAGAAAGCTCAATGCACACGGCTCCAGCAGGTCTGTAACACTAATGCTCAGTACTGTCCTTGCAGAGGATCAGGCTGCAGTGAGCAGCCATTCCTCATATAAAGAGTGCAGGGGTTCCATTTCAGCAACTGGAATAATGCATTCACTTTTCAATGAGAACTGCACCCTAACATGCAAGAAACTGCAAATAAAAGGGCTGAAGATCATCTGGTAGGGGGAAAAAAAAATACAAACCAAACACAAAACCACACTTTTTGGACATAAAACTATGGCCTGCAGATCCACCACATCCAATCAAAGAACCACCAGGAGCACTGTGCTTGCTCTCACACAGGGCTCAGGTACACACGTCTTCAGAACAAGGCTTTATAGTGACAACATAACAAACAAATAAAAGCCTTGAAAAACCTTCAGCTTTGTTTTACCACATTAACTAACCCAAGTTTAAGGAGACAGTCTAGGGCTTGTTGACTATAGATTTGTAAATCTTAGGCTAAAAGATACAGTCAACTAATCTCAGAAACACAGTAGTAGGTTGCCAAAATTAGGAAAGAATAAAAGAGTTGTGCTTTTTTTCTTCTTTTGGGTCATAAAAAGTACTAAAAGAAAAAAAAGAGGAAAAGAACAAGCACTTTTTAAATCATGTATTTAGGAACTTCAAATCACAAAAACCCCTGCAGCTAAATTCTTACTATGAGACTGAAAATGCTCCTGATTAATGGGTAAGGATCCAAATGAAGCTTAGAAACATTCTCCAGATCAGGTTAATTGTTTGCCTACATTGTTTTCTCCTTTTTTTCAGCCCTTGATGTCTGTGTTGATATCCTGCAATACAGCCTCCAGTTCCACTCAATCCAGTGCTTACTAACAGGCATTCTCCTTCAGCAAGAAATACAGATTGTGATTAGCTGTTTTCTGTAATTTATTCAAATACCAATTTATTCAAAAATTGAGTCAGACCAAGGAAGAGCTTTATCATCTTTGAGCAGTCTTGGAACACAAGCCTGAAGCTTATCCAGCTGACAAGCCCTGAATAAAATAGATCACTTGGCTAAAGGGCAATTTTTGGTGGTGTTTTTAGGGTTTTTCCCCCTTGTTGTTGTAGATTTCTTTGTTTTGGGGGAACTGATTGTTTAGGTTGGTTGGTTGTGGTTTTTTGGTTGTTCTTTTTTTTAACAACTACACATTACAAAGGCTGTGGGCAACTCAGTAGTTACTCTGGAAAACTAGGCAATATTGCTGCTGAACTGTAGGGTCCTGGGCAAGTGAGGACAAGATTAGTGTTCCATTTGAAAATGAGGAAAATGTCTACACTCCCTCAACATAAGTAATAGGAAAAAATGCAGAGGGGGAAATAAAGCTACATAAGGAAGTTAAAACCTAGGGAGATGTTTAGCTGGTTGAGGACCCTCGTTCAAGTTGTTTTGGATTAACAAGAGATTTCTGAATTAAAACTTAAAGCCTTAAAACTACCTCCTGTTCCATTCTACAACAGCAAGAATTCAAGCTATCAGTTCAACACGTCTTATTGATATGTCTAATGGCAGCAAACATTTTAGGCATGTTACCAAAATAATTAAAACTTTACAGTTCAGACGAACTCTATTTCTTAAGTAATGAATCCTTAACAGTTTGATGACTTTCCAAAACTCTTAAAACATTTTTCTTGGAGAACCTAGCATTTTGAAAGCATTCAAAACTGTGTTTTCAGAAAACTAAGTGCAGTCTAACAGGGTGACTGGTTTTGAAGCAAGCAAGAAAGGACTTTTGAGTAAAACTATTTCTCCAACAGGACTTCTGTAATCAAGGTGGTAAATATGATGGCCTTTAGGCCAGCACTGCTGTGAAGGTCAGAGTTGAAATTATTCTATTTTAACATTGAGTAAAACAACACTGTAGGAAATCAACAGAATTGCATGTTCAGCAATTCACAGAAATATTTAAGGAACCACGTATCCCAACTTCTTGAAACAGCAAAAATGAAACTTGCAATCTATGGGAAATTACTTTTAGTCTTAAAACAAAAAATTTCTTTTCAGTGGAATGCAATGTTGATCTAATCCCTGCTTAATTGGTAACTGGATCATAGTCAAAGTATTTGACTGAGAACAAGGTTTATACTCCATGCAACATTATGCTGGTTTCCATTCCCCACCCCATTCCAGAAGATCACTTTTCTTTTTCAAATATTGCCCACCATCCATTATAATTTCCACTACAGGAAGGCTATTTTTCACCCAGAAATGCAATTTCACACTGTATAGGTTGTGTGCCAGTATTCAACTAGCTTTGATTCATGTGTTACTCCACACTGCTACAGTTATTACAAGCACCAGCCACAGTTTAGCTTCATTCCCTCATTGATAAAGCACAGGATGACAATTCCTCAGACTCCAGACTGTATGCAATCAGGGATTCTAGAAGTTGATGAGCAAACAAGCTCTTCTAAAATAAGCCAGTAGGGTACCTAATAAAGAAGCTTCAAGTTATTCACACATCTATCTTTTTTCCCCCCAGGCTGTAATAAAAAAAGTCTGGTTTACAACAATGGTAGCACAGTTCCAGGCCAAACCTCTTCCCTGTCTTACCTAGTAGATATGCACATTGACAAACTCATCCACTGGGTACTGTGGATCAGAATATGCAAGACCCTTTAAAAAGCTTACTGTGTTTCCCAAATTGTTAATATCATCCCTTTGGGCATCCAAAATTGCCATCCTTCCTTGCCTTCCCACTCCAAACCTGCAAAGACCACACAAAGGAACTTGGGGATGACTCCATGTAGTGTGTGCAAGGGGCTGCACAATCTCCAAATAAAAGTCTGTATGACCATTGGACACAACACCAGAGGCACCAAAATGCATATTTGACAAAATTTGCAGAATGTGAAAATACCATGAAGCATCATAAACACAAATCAGAGACAAATGATCATTTAGGACACCAAGCAACTTGAACACAACCTTTTAAAAAAAGCAAAATAAATAATTCAAATATCTAAATATCAAGGGATTAAAAGGCATTTCCCCATATTTAAGGGAAGGCATCACAGGTGAGGAAAGTAACTATCAACACAAGGTTATCACAAATCAAAGAGCAGCTTTTTGACATAGGAGATAGTAGTATCATTGGACAGCATTTCAATATGCTCATTTCCTGAAAGCTCAAACATCACCACTTCCTGCTTTTGCACGTCCACCCACTTTTTACATTGCAAGGCACTCTGCAAGTTCACTGTACCATCGCCATCGCTGTAGAAAATCTTGGGTTCTTTGTCAGGAAAGCTCTCATAATGGAAGGAGTCGGGGGTTTCCACGCCGGTGCCATACAGACAGTGGATGCGCACGCCCGGCGGCGTCATGCGGTACACCAGGTGCTCGGTGTCCTGCCGCATCAGCCAGCCGTCCTCAAAGTTAATGTCCCTGTAGAAGCGCCGGTAATCCCGCAGCGTGTAGTTGGCGGTAGGGGTGCTCACAAACACCTTGTCTGGAGGCCACGTGTAGTTGTAGGGCAGCATCCAATTCGTGGAAACTGCTGACCTCTGCTGGTCTCTGATCTTGAGTGAACTGATGACAGGGATTCTGTTGTTGTCACCTTAGGAAAAAAAGTGGAATTTCATTATACCTAGAGCAAAGCATCAGTCTTAGCAGCAATTACTAGCGCTCGTGGTGCTAACATGAATAATAAGTTTGCTCCCTGGCTTACAGTGACAATCTGAAAAGTTTCCCCTCATTTATGATTGTTTTGTTATTTAAACTTCTGTAAACTGACTTAATAACTTCCAAAATTTAAATATGAGTTGATGGATGACTGACAAAAATGGCTTAAACAGACATGACTCAGAAATAATTTATATGCATCTTTCTGCATATTTTATCAACTGTTCTTTCATCTTCACAAAATTAAAAGCTGCATAATAAATGGCTGATATAGTGATTACTTAAAATAAAAAAACCACACCAATAAAACCCTGAAACAGACATGAGTTTATATCCCCTGTTTGTTTTCATTATCCCAGTGGCTGTCACACCTCAATTCTTTTGCCAGCTGAACTTTGAATTTTATTTCCCATTATCAGACCCAGGTTGTTATAGCATGTAGTGGGTCCAGGTCAACCATGCCATAAAAACTGAAATGTCATAACCAAAACCACTATTCCTGAAAAATATGCTCTCGTGCTATTTCAGTTCCATGGGGTGGCACTATTGCTTCAGCAAGGAGACACATAGCACAGTAATGCCAGCTTTAGGAGGACTATATGGAGACATTGCTAGTCTGAAACAGATAAAGAAAACTCAAAAGAGCACAGCACGAATCACAAAGGTCCAGAAAAATGAGTTTTATGATGCTGTGTGGTGCAAGCACTTCACTGTGCACTCTCACCACTAAGCTACTGAATACTGCCAGGCAGTTTTCAGCAAAGAAAGCCCAAGTTCTGACCAGAACAATGAAAGGAATGTGTACAACATTTATTTCCAGTAGAATAATCAAACACAGAACCTGACTATTCCAGCCTTCTCTTACAAAACTCATACAAAGTGCTTATCAAATCCTTTACGTTTTTCTTAAGTGAAGAAGTACTGGAGGGCCAACACCACATTTAAGTCAGTACACATAACACTCACTCACAAAACATTAGGTCTCAGGAAGACACTGACAACATTTCAACCTTTCAACATTTCAAAAACAGAAACCAAGCACCACTGTGAGCTTGGTTTTTGACAAGACACAAAGAGTGTCTTTGCTCACTGTAGCAGGATCCAGCAAAGCATGTGTATGAGTAGCTGAAAGTATCACAGAACTCTACAGAAAGCAATTCCACCCATGGACTGTCTCCCACTTTGAAAACACAACGTGGATTTGACATGAGGCTCCTAGGCATTACATATTATAATCAGGAATGGAAGCAGAAAGAATGCATTAATAGACTGCCTTGTCTTTCCTGCAGAAATGCAGTATTTTTCTTTAAAGCAACAATTCTGCTGTATACTAACCCTGATGATTTTAGAAACTCTTAAATAAACAAATGCAATCCAAGTGCCGATGGAGGTGCTTTACTACAGCTGAGACAGAAACAGCCTAAAACTGTATACTCTGATATAATATTTGCTCTTTTAACTTTCCTACATTATTCTTAAATTTCTGCTCAAAAACATGAAGTTTAGTACAACAGATACACAGATTAAAATATGACTGACTACATATCAGTAGAAATTTAATTATTATGCATTCATAGAACTAGTCACTTTGTTTGAGATGCATTATAAAGGGTAGACAAGGTACGAAGCACAAAAGTTTAATCTAACAGAAATATGGGACAGTGGAATTTTATATAATAGTGGAATTTTATGAAAGTGATATTGACATTGTTCACTTCTTGCCATTTCTGTAGCATGCAAATATGTCAGACAAAACCTGTGAGAAAAGGGAAATCAATTTTTACAGTGCCATTTCAACAGCTTTAACACTGTGTAGATTGAATGTTTGTATTGAGTCAAGTTTTCTAATTAGTAATGGAGTAGTGCACTACTATTCAGAATCAAATGCCTTTGCTAAGCAAAGTATTCTTTGCTCCGTCCATGCATGGCTAGCTCTTGCTGTGTGTTTTGCATTTTGATGAAGTCCAATTTTTTATGTCAGCTTTGATTAGGAAGAAGATAGTAGATATTGAAAGCTAGCAAGTCAGAAAAACAAGCTACAAAACCAAGCCAGAAACATCATACACTAAATGCCAAAGCACACGATGTAATTATGGTATCACATGATGGGGTAAGTGAACATTTTCCATCAGTCATTTTCAGTTACTTAGTGAAGTACTTTATGCTGCTCTATTCAATTTTTTTTGGTTTTTAGTCTCTAGCATATTCAGTGTGCTAAACCAAAGATGTCAAAGATTCACTCTCCTAACCTGCAGAGTTGTAACTTTCACCTGACATTTACACTGTGCACACTGGTGCCCCACCATGTCTACAAACTTCCTTTAATGCTAACCTCAAGCAGTTGTGTGATCTTTAATCAAAGAAAACTGCTGAATGCTCTGCAGTCCTTGGTGCTGTTGCAAAACTGAACAGAGAGCAATCAGGCTGGTGGCAGAAGGGACAGAAATAGACGGCATCAGGCCAAACAGTAGATGACACAACAATCTGCTGAGAAGAGGTCAGGAGGGGTCAAGAAGGGAGAAAGCTCCTGGTTACACGATATGAAAAGACTCAGTTCACCCCCACAAATATGAAAAATAACAGTTGGGTTGCAAGGCTTGAAACATCAAGTTGTCATCACTTACAAAAAATATTTTTATCTTCATGGTACTTTAAAGTTTCATCCTGCAGTCTCTTACAGTCAACAGTCTCCTTGGTATTGTGCACTACACCCAAAATACAGCACAAACCCTCAAATTACCTACCTGAAGCCAGCACACGGAGAGTTTTAGCCACTCCTCCCCAGGGAGCACCTAATGACACATAATCCTTGATGTACTTGTCTTTCCAATCCTGGGTCTGTCGGTTCAGGAAGTACAGGGTGTACATATTACCCATACTGTGGGCAATTAGGACAACAGGACTTCCATATTGCTCATACAGTAACTCTATCATCTTGCGAAGTGCCACAAAATAGTCTTCATTCTCATCTAGAACATACAGAATACACAGTTATAATTATTAATTGTGAATACTAAGCTTTAAAAAAAATAAGCTTTCAAATAATTGTGTTGAACTGTCTATGAAATTAATAATTCAGAGCTTAGAAATTCCAATTTAAATGGGAGAGGGTGAGGGTTTTGTGTGTGCGTGCTTTGATGAAATAGGGTTATTCTGTTGTTTTGTTCTGTTTTTAAGCAAGTTTTAAGTATCAAGTTGTTTAAAGAAGAAAAAAAAAGAAACCACAAAACTGAGCTTGCATCTGCATCCTGGAGTACCCAGGCCCCATGACCTAGTCAAAACTAAGTTTTTAGGTATAATTGTACAGGATGGGAGAAGAGACTCAATACATTATTTGCTGGCTAGGAGAGTCAAAATTTTGTTTAAGTAACAGTATATTATTTACTTGGTGCCTTTCTCCAGTCATAAGGTGCTCCTCTTACATCTTCGTCACGTTTGTAGCCCCAATCCACTAAGCTCTGCACCAACATATAAAAGTAACTTCCTGTAAACATCAGATAAGAGAGAAACAGCACAGTAACAAGATTAGTGTTAGAAACAGCTGTCAGACACTGCTGCAAAACAAATTTCCAGAGGCATTATCTCTGAAACCACATATACAGACATTAAACCTGCAGTTTGCCTTTAACAATCTAGAAAGCTGCATGCATACTAAACAAAATGAGTTATGGTCATTATCCCCCAAAATTGAGAGAATATCACTATTAAAACTTCTTACTAGTTGGCTGATTTCTCAAACATTTTGGCAGCCAAGTGTAGTATACACAAAGCGGGTAAATTTTATGCAGCAGAGGAAAGTTTACCCTTGCTGCAACATAATTTCTGAGGTGTTTTTGTTAGAGTCACAGCTTTTGTTGATTTCAAATTAACTTCGGGTAGGGTATAAAGGTTGGTCTGGACCTCACCAACATTTATTCTTGGAAACAAATGCTTATCGTGTATCCCAGGGCAGCACTCTGGAAACTACCCCAAAACTATTTTTCCATCTATGGGATAGTGGACTAAAACTTAAAGTCTTAGTCTTAACTGAACATAAAGCTTTAACAGCAAAGAAAGGAAACAGTTACAGACTGTATATTGAAAGATGTTACATACTACAAGGTTTGACACATAGGATTTAAGTATTACCACGACTAAATGCATCCAGTGACAGTGTCACAACAGTCTACTGAACATCAGAGTCCTATTTAAGTTTTGAGCAGAACCTCACTCATTAGTCTTGAATGTTTATCACAGTCCCTCAAGTGGAGAATTTAATTACAACCCTGTTCTAGTTACAAGAGTGATCCAGTGCAGATCATTAAGCACATCACTGCCTTTAAAGAACAGATCCATGTTATGCAGCTTGTGAAGCTCAGTGCATTACTGACTATTCAACTCCTCCAGTTTGCAGTCACCACTAACAACAACTCGCAAAAGCTTATCAAACTCAATGTTTTTGGAAACATGACTTCTAGAAAAACACTAAAAAAAAAACCCCAAACCCTGCAAACACCAGCAAAATACAAGGAGCTACAGATAGTGGTACCATATCTCCCAACCCCATTAACCCATTCCTAAGGCCAAAGAACAGCCTATTCAGAACCAAGCTGAAGTGCTTTTATTTCAGTTTTGCTTGAGAAGCTTCAGTCACAGAATTTTCTACTCAACCCACCTCATTTTCAGAAAGTGTCTGTCCTCAATATGCCTACTCAAATTTCATCCAGCAAGCTTAAATTTGGTACAACACTAAATAACATGGAATCTTCTTGTCTCAATCTATCAGGCCATGCAACAAACAAAACAATACAATGCAATGTAAACTCTTAAAAGCAAAGTGAACTCTTGGAAGTATAATTTGAAATCACATTTCAGTAGCTTGTTGCATAAAGACAAACTAGAAAAACCCTCCAAGTTACAAAGCACTTCAGACACAGCTTGTACATACCAACACTCCTTTTACTTGGGTCAAGAAATTCCAAGGAAAATGTCTGCCCAAATCCTGGGACTCTGATATCCACTCCATCTGGTGGTTCTGTAACCTTACTTGTTCTATTATATACCAGCCTGGGGAGGAGGGGAAGAAAAACAAAGAAAAAAACCATGAAACATGTTATATTGCCACATGACAACCCTCATCTACATTGGGTCTTATATTCTGAGTGCAGTACAAGAACTTTAAGTGCTGTTACTCAGAAGGAGGAAAAACCCCAACTCAAGCAGACACGATCAGAGTACTCTCATGGCTAAGAGGTTATACAATGCAAACAATTACTTTAATGCTTTACGTGCAGAATCTAAGATTTTCATCTCTATAAAACTGAGTATATGGAACTGTGGCTGAACTTCATCTTTAAAACAAAAGCCACTTTATATAGTTCTGTACCATTTGACTTTGCATCAAGCCACATAATGGAGAAAACTTATAAAGAGCATAAGAATGTTGCAGTAGGATATAAAAATACAGACATCAAAAATACTACATTATCTAAAAATAATTAATTTCTGTTTAACTAGAAACACCCATACCAGCATAGGAGAATACTTTTTCTTGATTAATAATGATTGGCAGCTAAGGAAACATGTTGAGGTATTGAGTGCTTTGTAAAGACTTTTCAAATCAACTTAGGATGTGAAGCACCTGGAGCATTGACTCGGGAGTTTATGTCTTTAAATCATCACTATTATTACAGTTGAGGGTTGGTTTGTTTTTAATATCATATCAGTACAATTGCCATTTATGAATGCATGTTTTTAGCCCTAGATGGAGTCTAAGAGTCTAAACTGATGCACATATTTTCTCTCAACAAAAATCTCTCTAATCCATAAGGTATAGAGCAAGACAAAGCAGACAGCTTTACAACAGCTCAGTACATTCATAAAAGAGCAACATGCCAATACAATAGTTTTAAATGCACCAGCTAATTATTTCTTGTTTTCATAGTGATACTTGTATTATTTTTACAGGAACATTAATAAAGCAGATTGAATTATGAAATAGCGTGAAAGCTTTAAATCAGGCAATTTTTAAAATCAAAATATTTCAGGTGGAACTTCCTGTGCATCAGTTTCTGCCCATTTCCTCTTGTCCTATAGCTTGGCATCATCAAAAGCCTGGCTCCACATGGAGCAGAAAACATCCTTCTTCAGATAAGGCCATAGAAGTGTCTAATAAGTGCTCAAACCTACATTGAGTAACTGGTAGAAGAGAAAGTAGAAGAAACTAAAAGAGCTTCTGCTGCTCATCAGCAGTAACAGCAACCTCAGATGCAACAGAGCCACATCTTCAGACCCATCCTGTCAGTCTACCCAGCAGAATTCCAAGTCATTTCTCTCACTGGTCTTGAACCAGAAAAGGAATTTCAAGGCAGCCATTCTGCAGGTCAGCCTAAGCAAAGGATGTAACTGCAAAGAGCAATGTTTCTGGTCTTACCTGATATTATCAATCCAGCAGTCAATGATGACAGGCAGAAGCAATTCTAGATTTAGCCATAGTGTAAAATAACTGTCTGTCTTCTTAGAGCAGAGATAGTGCACCACTGATGGCTTATCCAACTTTGCTTCCAGCTGATTACCTAAGTCTCCTGGAACTGAAAAACATAAAAAGGAGAGAGAGAGATATAAAAAGGAGAGTTAATTAAAGCATATAACATTTTATATTGTAGTATACACATCTAAATACTGTAGCCATTATATGCATTATCACTGCATCCAGAGACACCACTAGATTTTGTAACTGGATTAAAAAATTCTACATAACAAGGTACTACATGTACATTTTCCATTGAAAATATTTATATATTTTCAAAAACCATTAGCTGAGAAACACCATGCAGAATTATTCTAGATCAACATGTTATAACTTCAAAGAACAGACTATATGGCAACACACATAGTAATACTTGGAGGAAAGGGTCTTGGGTATTTGCACCTTCTTAAGGCATATGCTAAATCCCAGTATTCCTTTTACTAAGGAATTTTTTAAACCCTAGATGGAATCAGGAATATTTTTCCAAACTAGAATTAAGCTTAACCAAACACTTTTATAATCTTCAGCAGCAAGTTTTCACAGAAACTTTTACATTCTGTTATGTTTAGTCATTTTTTCCTCAAGAACCAGAAAGGCAAAAAAACATTTCAGTAACTGAAAAACTTTTCAGTATTAGAAAAATTTAGAAGTTAGGCACTTCCTAATGGTTCCCTCCATTCCTTTCAGCTCCACAAAGCCCCCTTTTTAGGGTGTGTTGTATCCTATTTACTTGTCAATATTTAGTTTTGAAGTTTATTAATGCAGGTCCACCCATATATTTGTTCCCCACATCCCCCAGAAATTATTTAATTTAAAGAGTTCAAGTTCTATAATACACTGATACTTGGCAATGGTTTAAGGAAAGAGATAAAATCTTTCAGTGGAATGCCTAATTTAAGTGAAAAACCAGAAACACTTATTGCAGAACTGAAAAAGTCCAGAACTTCAGCCAACCACACTGTTACAACCTCCAACCACTGAAGGTTATATCCTACCACAAGATATACCTCAGGATTTCTTTATTAACTACCTTTACTTTCTCATTAGGTTTTTAGGGGCTTTATTTTTGTAGCCTTAAGTGAAACGTTAAAAGGCCCAGTAGCTGACCATGGTTTATTTTAGGTCATATTTCAAGGACTCTGATACACTGGAAAGCATAGTAAGGGAGATTACAGTGTTGCATCACGCCCTAGAAAGAGTTTACTGAAGTTCAGTCTTGTAACCTCACAAAATCTTACTTAGTTATTGCTTAGAAATCTAAGGCAACAACTTGTTCCAGTCTCTTGCCTCTGCCATATCAGTGCTTTTAACTGGAAAAGGAACAGAACGTAATTCTATTTATATCAATCTTTCATGACCAGCCAGTTTTAGCAGCAGACCTGCCAAGGACAGAACAGGTTGATTTTGTCTTCAGTTTCAGCGCAAAACAAAGAAGAGTGACATTTTGTTCTACCTTGGAATCTCACTTCCTTGGGTAAAAATAAAGTTCTTCCAGCAAAGATACTTTTCAAAGACTTAGACAAACATCTGGAGTATTAGAGTTTGGAGAACTTGCTGAGATTTCCAAACTGCATTGAATCATAAGCACTCCTGCTCAGAGTAGGAAAACTCATGACTGAAGAAGTTTAAGATTATAATCAAGATACATTTATCAACAAAAGTGCTGAAAGCAGGAAACTGTATAAAGTCTCACTTGGACTTAATGGAATGATCTTAGATTAACTGCAAGTTTCATTTAGTTAAGATATTTTATCTTCAAACTGTGCTCCTGCGTCCAATTCAGGACACAAGATGAGAAACAGGACAGACTGATTTTTACTAAAGGGATGATAAGGAACAAGATGAAAAATTGCAATTTTTTCAATTCTAAACAAAAGATAAGGAACAAGTTCCACCTGTGCCAAGACACACACTGTAGTTAAAAAATAATTCTCATGTACAAGTATGATGCCTGTTTGTTCAGAAAGCAGGGATTAACACAAATGGTTTTGTCATGTTTACATTTCCATATTAAGAGTGAAACTGCTAATCAGTATCATCACAACTTGGAGGTTTTTTATCTTCTAAAGTATACTCTGCAAACTGAAGATGGTTCATGATGAGCCTATAGGGAACAAAATACAATTTTTGGTTTTGAGATTGTGGAAGAAAACATGCAAGATCTTCAGTCCTCAACCCACCCAGTTTAACAATGTTAATGATTTACATTTTGGCTGGAGAACTACCTAGTGTTTTTTTATAAGTAACAGGTTAAAAAAATATCACACTGAAGATTAATTCTGTAGGTTAAAGACACACCTTTCCAAATTTTCTACGGTGGAATTTGAAAGCAGTAGAAAAACATCTTTCCCTTTGCTTTCTGGCCATACATAGAAAGTACCTGTGGGGAGAGTAATCTGTATGCAATTTTTCTCCTCATCCTCTCATCTACCAATATCTGTAGTTTCTAAGCATTTTTGCTGGAAACATTAAAGAGAGTAGTTACTTTTCAATGCCTGCAGACTGACCCCAAAATAACTTGCTTAGGAAGTTCTGCATGTATTTTGCAGCACTAGTTAAGACAGGATGTCCAAGAAGAGATCTTCAGCAGTACCCTGCTTCCCTAATTTGCAGCTGTATAATTCCTCTTGATTTCAGAACTGCAACATTTGGAAAGCTGAGATTTCTTATTCAGCAGAAAAAAGTATTTCCACAAGACTTCATGTTCTATCAGTTCTAGCACATCCTCATTTTTCATAAGATTCGAACCTCAACAGAACTCACTCTAATACATTGATGAGCCCAATTCACTTCCAATGTTTATAGTATCCTTGGCTATTTTTTTCGTTTCACCTGCCCTGATAAAACTAGTAGAGCTCCCTCTGGGATGTTTTTGTATGATTAAACCTTATAGAAATGCACATTTAGAAATATCATTAGAGTTTAAGAGAGGTAACAGAGTGTGAATTGCAGCAATTAGTTTTAGGATACATTCATACTCCTGCCTATCACTGTCCTTAAGTCTTAATGACTGATTCACAGTTCCCACTAAGAGACAGTAAGCAACTTGCACCCTGGAAGCGACTTGCCTTAAGACTGCTCAGATAACAAAGAAAAAAGATCATTCAACAAATGTCCAAATATGAGGATCCTAAAGAAAAAGAAAAAAAGTACCTATTTAATAACAGGCTGGGGAGCCAGGATGTTTTATGTGGGCAAAACAGGAAAAAAAGAGGGCCAGGAGTTGGTACTTTTTTGCTACTTTTATCTGAAATTCAAATGCCCTTGGGCATTTATCAACGACTGTAACTTTTTAACCAGTATTATTTCCTCAAATAACTGTTGCCTTTTGGTTCTATAAATTAATCTTCCTACAAAATTAAACACTTTCCTGGAAAATTAATTTTAAACTCTGACCACAGTTCTCTAAGAAGAATGCTTGAAGTAGCTCATAGGCTCTATAGACTGCCACAGAAAAGGCCTGTGTTTAAAATTAGGAACAAGAAAGCAAACAACGTCTCACATGATACTTCCAGATACCTTGGATCACATGAGGCATAAACATTTAAATCACTCCTGACATCTAGCCAGCTGACCATACAAACACACACAGCTCAATTAGCCGTCAGCAGGAATTCACAGGCAAAGCTCTTTTGCATGTAAATCAATTATTAACAAACTTCATTTAGGTGTCTTTCTAGAAAACTTTAGCCAAATACCTAACAAATTGTTTGCAGAAGGTATCAGAACATTGATATAGTAATTGTGTTGAGTCAGCTCTAAAAGGTAAAGAGTTCAGTGCATCTGACACTGATCTTATAAGGATGGGTTATCAGCTCCAAAAATTTCTATGACATAAGATAGTATGAAGTGATTATCAATGGACTATATGAGAAAACGAAGCAGGAAGAACAGCCACAATATAAACTACTTGTCACAAGCATTAAAGACAAGCCTGTTAGCCTGTTGAACATTGCTAAACTGATAAGAGAAGCGTGAAAAATTAAAATGCTTCTAAATATGAAGCAGATATACAGAAGTAATTGCACAGAATATATGTAACATACATTTTTAGTAGATATTGTCAGTAGAACAGAAGCATTCAGTGGGAGATTTTTCTGTATGTTTATATTGTCCTGGCTAAATAGAAAACATTTTAGAAAAGGCATAAAAGCAAGGCAGCATCATAATTTTCCCCCAAAACACTTGGGGAAGTAATCTGAGACAATCACCTTAGATTTAAATGAGCTTTGTGCTAGGTATCAGGCCTTCAAGCAGGCTTTGCAAGCAAGGTTTTAACTTTTACCTGTTTCTTCTTCTCTGGTCTGACTATTATATGAATACACTTCAATGCTTTTTTATTTAAATCTGAGAGAAAACTGAAATATTGCACTGCAGTATTTTGTTGTCATTTACTACCCATGGCAATTTGGTCCTGGGTCTTGCTCCCTTGGTATGAACAAAAATGAGCTCCAGGCATAGTAGCTCCTGCTACTAAGGCACCTTGAGAATGCAAAGACTTGGTTAAAAAACCTAATCCAAGCAGTGTAGTGCCACTCTCCACATCCTTTGTGCTAGCTCCTCCATTAAAGTAATTCAACTACAAAATTAATCACTACTTCCTCACCAGGTTATTTTCTCATGCTTTAGCAAGACAAAGGACTCCACAAAGTGGGCAACAAACAGGTACAAGGACAGCTGGGTGAGCACTAGTGAGCTGTGGGAGTGGCACAGCTGTTCCACAGAACCACCTTTCACCTGAGCCAGTTGGGGGCTCTCCAAATCTGAGAGCTGCTGTCATCACAACTACGGCCAAGAGTTACAAGGTTGTAGTCATGCAGCTCAGCTGTTTCCAGATGTGAGATTCCTCGAAGCAGTAGTTTTGTCAGTACCTAGGCAGCAGAACCACAGTTACCCATATATGAGCAATGCTCCATATTTTGCAAGATATTGCTCTACTTCCCCCTTCGTTACTTGGGTAAGCACAGAGTGCAACTGCAAACTTGGGGTCATTACACAAAAGGTTTGAGAGTAAGCTACACTGGGTCTTGTGACTGACCCTGGTCTAAAACATTTCTGAAGTGATCATTATGTTGACAACATTTCTTTAAACAGCATTTCTTTTTTCTTTATTCCTTAAGATCAGATGGCCAACTCACCACACAGAGTGTAAGACCAAACTTAATTCCCCCTTCTACTGAAGTGTGTTAACTTCCAAACAGATAGAGAGTGCTTTGATCATGAGACCCTGTTTATGCTAAGATAAAAATGTATTTAAAAGCTGAACTTATATGAGGAATTAGGAGTCTAGATGCTAGTCTGATAAATCAGGAGAATCAGCTCTGCATTCCCCCCGGTATGGGCTCCAAATTCATCTCAGGCTTGTACAGGCCGGTATAATGCGGCCTTGCACCTCTGAACCTCCTTTGCATTTGGGTATCCAGGTGATGTGGGTTTTTCTCCCTTCCCCCAAACACCTGTGTTAAGCCAGCACTTAGAATGCTTCCCTAAATGATCCTCCTAAGCCCTTTCACCATCCTCATCACAGTAATTCCTAAAATCTTAACATATCACGTACGCAAGAAGGGTGAGGACTGGACAGCAAAAAATCCAGGAAATTTTAAAATGCAGACTGACTAGAACAGTAAGAGATTCAAGTTCTGTAGTGTTTGATGAAAATTTACTGTAACAGCAAGAGAGTCTGTTGTAAACCACTCTGGATGAACGTGTGCTCAGCCACACAGTATTTACTTGAATGTCTCTTAAGAAAATGTAGGTCAGCCATAGTTCTCAAAACCATCCTTAGGGACCATATATACTTACAGTAGATCCATCAGTAGTAAATCCACACTTCCACAACCAGTAACCCTTTCTCCCCATTGCTTTTAAATCTTTGATTCCTTCCCAGATAGAGTTCAATACTGGACCAGCAACTAAAACATCTTTGTCATCAGGAAGCTTACACTGCAGCAAGTGCCAAGGCCAATTGTTAAATCACAGCACTACAGAGTGGAAAGATGGCATAAAAGATTGTTTCTAGCCTCCCCAGATAGAATTCAAATAACTTTTGCTCTTGTTTCAACTCCTGCCTCTTAGGACATCCCTTTGCAGTTTCTACTTCCAAATCCACAGCCTGTCAGTCAGTTCTGTGACCTTTTAAGACCTGCAGATTTGTACACACTGTTCCTGAGATAACACTTTTAAAGATGCTGTGTTAGAGTTTGCCCTTCTAAGTCAGAAGTTTGTAACAGTAGTAACAAAGTCACCATCAGAGTCTAAATTATTATCAAGCAATGGAGCTTGAACTGAACAACATGCCACTGATTATTCTTTTCCCAGTATTTTTCCCATCTTCTTTGTTTTTCCTCCCTTGAGACCATCAAGGTTAATCAATAATAACATGCAGCATGTTGAATGTATTCACAAGACTGGCTACTGACATTACTGTCACCAAATGCACTTGCTGTCTAGGGATGCTTAAAAATTACAGTTTCAGTAGACAAGTTATTAAAACACTTAAAATTTATTTATGTCTTATAAATGGATACAAAAAACAACTAGAAAATATTACTCATTAACTACTGTATGAATATTGTCTACACATTCACTACAAACTATTTTGTGTTAACAGGTGAAACCACGGGCCAGTAACAAATATTCATATTTCATCTTATATGATGAAATAAGCCTATTCTTTTTGAGTTTTGTAGCGCGACAGCTGGAACACCCAATCACACCTCTTTCTACATCTGATTCCAACCTCTTTCACGAAGGGTTCATACAGCGGAAAGACTTAAGCATCGATGCTCTGGCGTTAGTTAATGAGCTAGAAGTATATTAAAGCGAGCCTGCTGTCTCCCCGCCCGCTGCCAGGCCAAGGCAGCCAGTGCTCCGGGCACGCCGCGCCCCGAGCGCTGCCCCGGCCTGGACCTTGCGCCGCGGCCCGGGCCGAGCTGCCAGCGCCGGGACAGCCGCGGAGCTCTGCGCCCCGCTGCCCGCAGCCCCGCGGAGCCCGGGCACTGCCGGGGCGCGCTCCCCGCGGCCGTGCCGAGCCCGCAGCGCCCCGGGCCCCCCGCGCCGCCCCGCCGGGGGTGGGTAACGGGGCCGGCGGGCTCGGCTCGGCTCAGCCCGGCCCCGCAGCGCCCGCCCCGCCGTCCCCCGGCTCTTACCCAGCACCACGGGCGGGCCGGCGGGCCGGCGGCGCGGTGCGCTCCCGTCGCCGGGGCACAGCAGCAGCAACAGCAGGAGGCTGAGGACAGAGCTCCGTGCGGAGCGCGGGAGCAGCCTGGCGCCGGCCGGCAGAAACATCGCCCCAGCGCATAACCCCGGTGCCGGGAGCTGCCACCGCTGCGCCGGGGCTGCCGCGGCGCGGCCGGAGTGCGGCCCCGCCGCCCGGCACGGCCAGAAAAGGGCCGCCCGCCCCGCCGGGCCCGCCCCCGAGCGCGTCACCGCCGAGCGCGGAGGGCCCGGGCGGCCGCGCTGGCCCCGGCTGTGGCAGACCCGCGGACAGCGCTGTGCGTGTGCCTGTGGCAGCCCCGGCCGCTGCCCCGGACAGGTACGGAGGGCAGCCCGAGCCCCGGGCCGGGCCGGCAGAACGCTCTGAGCAGGGAGACGTGCTGAGGGAGGAGCGCGTTTGTCTCGCATTGCTACGTCTGCGGTTGTGTGGCCGTGATAATTCCTAACAGCGAAGTCATGGGCGTTTGCTGCAAATATGTCTAAAAATAAGTAGCGCATAAGGGGCGTGGTCAGAATGGTTCAAGGGAAAGCAAGGGTGTTTGGAAGAGCTGGGAATTGTAATATTACACGGTCAAAGCACTGGGCATCTGATAGAGAAGCCCATGGGCATACCTGCACTTCAGGCAGCGCCTGACTAGCGTGAGGGCTGATAGGTGCAGAGGATCCCTAAGATCAGGCGTTTGGCAATACTGAGAGGAAAAAAAATCATTAGACCTTTACACATGTAACAACAGCAGGCAGACTTGTAATTACAGTAATTTAGAACCAGAAGGGTTGTAAGCCTTTGCGCTTCAGCAATGCCAGTTAGTAGGGGCTACGTGCTGTGTTTGGTGTGCAGGTCGTTTGGTGGGTGTCTGTCTGTGGAGAGGAACGAGGAAGGATAGCCACACAAGCAGAAACTAAACAGAGAAATAAAAGGTACTTGCAACCAGTTTAATCACAGCTCATCATCAGTAATGATTTTGCTGATGGGCAGGACAAGGTTTCCTTGATTCACTCATATATCGACTCCTGTTGTGGAAATACACTTAGTGAGACAGATGTTATCAATTTGTACTCAGGATGAAGCTATTTCTGATAAGGTTACTTTGCAACAAGGGCATTACAGTGTCTGCTTCCCAGCTTCCTACATCCCCCAGTGGATCTACTAATTTTCAGATATATTCCTACCTTGAATGGTTAATACACTAGTATGAGCAATATCTCAAGTGAAGATGTGAGTGAAAGACAAGTAGAAGTAGAAAACTACTCAGTGACTTGGTAGCTCTACCAACTAAGGTATGAAATTGAAACTCTTCTTGCCTCACTGAATTCAGTGTTCAACAACTTCTGTAATTCCTGAAGAGAGACATGTTAGAGATTTGTTTGTGAAGGCAGAATCTGGTAAATCAGATACACAGCCTACTGTGAGGAGTTTAGAAAAAACATGTTGTCTTGGCATTGACATGGAAGGAGAAGGATACATCTTCCTCCATGGAAAGAGGAAGAAAAATCATTCAAGGAAGGTAAGGCTAAATCTAAATCTAGACATGCCTTTTTCTAGGCAGCAGCCACACCTTGCATGTTTACATCCAATAAAATCAAAGGCAGGTGCTTAGTCACCGTGCAAGTGTTGACATGAAATGACCTCCTACTAAAACAAACTACAGGGTGTGCAAATACGACTGACTAAAACTGATTGCAACAGTGAACCCGGTGTACGAATTAAAAATTACAAAATGCAGCAAAAGACTTTATGGGAGAGTAAAACAGTATTTAAAAGGATGACTGTGTCTGAAATCAGTTTTCTCTCATACTCAAAAGCCCCAAAACGCACGTGTCTAAATAGCCTGGCCAGGATCACTTGTGCTATGACACAAGGTTCAAGGAATGACACCTGTCAAGTCCTCTACATCTTGCGGGTTCCCTTGGGTGGCATCAAAGCATCATTTGGGGACAGATTTTTCTACAGCCCTTGCTGTAAATCTCTCAGAGCAAAGGCCTTTTGGGCTCAATGTACACATTGCATTTGTCAGCATTTACAAGTATAACTCCTACTGATTATCACATATGTATCACTTCTGTAACCATTTCCTCATTGATTCTACTCAAGATGTCTTCCAACCAATCTTAATATTTCCTTTACAAATCTCTGTGCTGTTTTGACAGCTGAGAGTGTCTTCACCCTTCACTAAAGTACTTTCCATCTAATTCTCTTCCAGGAAAAGTCTTCTAAGCACGTAATTGCTGTTCCTGCAAGCCCAGCCTCTTTAGATAACGGTCTTTCAGCTGGTGAATCAAGTAGTGAATATTAGTTATTTCTTTAATTGTCTCCTTTTGTGAGATCAGAACCATTTGCTTTTAAACACAACGTGAATTAAGCTCTTTGCCTTTGTAAGGTTTAAATATGCACAGCAAATTTCTGTTTTTACGCTGAGTGCCTGGTGCTGTTGTCACTCAACCCAACAAATCCAGGAACCTGGACACACGGCATTGCTCTACAGCCGATGATACCCTGCTATTAATTGAGTCAGTGTCACTATTTCCAAGGGCTGTTTTGTTACAAGAGCAATCCAGCTCTTTCTCCACAGAGAATGAGTTGACATCAGGACATTTGTAGATTAACAGCAGTTCAGGAACATGACCATGTGTAGCCACACAGAAATCTACCACTCATCATCCAAGGCAGATTCAAAAAATAACAGAACAAACTACACATCTGAACTACCAGTAAAACGCCAGCCAGCTTATTATTTTATAAAATACATGCTATATAGTGCTTCCTTCACATGTTTTGTATCCAAAACTGGCTAGAAATGGAAAATTAGGTTGTTACAGTTGAACTACTGATAAAAGGAGTATCACATCTTTTTCACTTATGTATGAAGTGAAAAGAAAATCATTATCTATGCTTCTGAGACCAATTTGCATGTGCGTAATCCATCCTCTAAAAAAATATTCTTTACTTCTTCCAAAAAACCCACACCATAGAATACGTTCCATTAAATACAAGAAACTACAGTGTCAGTAGCATTATCTTTGTTTAAGATTCTTTGAGGACTTGCACTGGCAACTTGACAAAAACTGTGAATTGGATATGAGTTTGCACACTGGTTATTTAAAAGAAACAATCCTTTCCAGAAATCTACTGTTTGCTTAAATGTCTTTTATTTGATTTAACAGAATTCTCTGTTTGCCTGTGATCCTTGCCATTTAAGTGGTGTTTGCATTGGCTCAAATACCCTCAAACACGATTGTGCTGGGTTACACACATGAGTAGAAGACAGCCACTTTCAAAGAAAGATGTGAAGACAACCAAAGTGTTGTCACAAATCTCCTCTGTCCTTGCACCTCAGCACAGTGGGACAGTCCCAGGACACAATCTGACATGTGTTTGAACCAGAGCCACAAAGACACTACTTCTTTCACTTCTCCCTGCTTCCTCCGCACTTCACATCCACTTCCATACTGTTCCCCGTGGTGCTGCTCAGTAGCATTAGGACTGTAAACAAGACTTGTGTTCCTCATTGTCTTTCAGGCTAAACTTGGTTACAATGTCAAACAGGGACTGGAAAAACAGGTAGTGGGCAGTTGGGTAGTGGGAGTACAGAAATGCAGGCTTACTAAGCATCAACCCACAAACTCAGAGCCAAGGTAGGATAACCACAGTTAACAGATTAACAGTCACTGTCATCTCATCTGCCTTCAAACCTTTAGTCCATATAATAGAGATCATATTACTCCCTTGGCTCACGTTTTGCTAAAGCAAAACAATTTGTCCATTTAAACCACCCATGTAAAAGAGGTTCATAGTAAATTGTGAGGATTTAATTACTAACAAGCTGAATTTCAGAATTCCTGCTCAAAGAGAATTTTGTTAGAATCTGGGACTGAGAAATTTTTAGCAATAATCCTCAGACTTAAATAGTGGAAGTTTTACTCAAGATTTACTCAGAGTTGGTATTCTGAGTTGCACCATTGAAAAATTTTGAAATTGAAGCTAGGCAATATATGGAATTTTAAAACAAGTAAAAAATAAAAGGTGGCATGGGAAGATGAAATGGGGAGATACAATTTTGTGTAGGATGAATATATTGGGAAAAGTGTTGAAAATGTAATGCATGATGTGATGAAAACTGAGTAGGTTGAGCCCTCAGGGACAGTTTGTGTCTTGCACAAGTTCCCACAAATTACAACAACTTCCCAGCACATTGCGAGAGTGGTAGAACCTGACCCGTTTTGCTGTGCAGAGAAACTTAGGCCCTCTGAGGTAGAAAGCTGACAAGGTGGTTGTAATCTGCAGACAAGGTACTTTTTTCTGGGAAGAGAAGATTTGGAGAAAAAGCAGAATTTGGCATGCTGTCATTGTAAGGCTTAGCATGTCTTACAAGACTGAGGGTGGTTAGAGAGGACATGGTCACACAAGTCAAGCAGAGCATTTCAGGATTCTTGTCCACATATAATGAAAAGGCAAGAGTCCACTGTTTAATAAGCAGTTGCGTCCAATGTCACACCTGTTTGGTGTCCCAGCTGGACAGGGTGCCAGGGAAGTCACAGAGAAATATAGGGCTTAGGAAATCTGCTAGCTCAGAGTTGCTTCTGAAGAGACACAACACTGCTGCTACTGAATCCAATGGATTACTGCAAAAGTGAATCCATCTCTGGAAACAGAAGTGTGTCCAGAAGAACTGAAACTGGTGTCAGTAATTCAGTCATGTATTGAAGGGGATGTTGGTCTTTGTCTAGTCTCCTTAAGGTTTCACTCACTCATTTTTAGTGCTAAATTTTTCCAACACTGAAGGATGGAAAAACATCTGATCCTGATCACATTTGTTGAGAGACTTCCCTTCAACCTATAAAAAACAATCCGAAAGTTCCTCTTTAGTGGGTACATTAAAAAATGAGAGTTTACCTGAGTTTAAAGGATAAGTAGAATTTTTTTCCTTTACTTTATAATTATGTCTCTGGCTCCGAAATGGGTATGCAATCCCATTAAAAGATGCATCTGTAAAGCAAATGTCACCTTAGATGTGAAGATCTGTACATAGCCCACTCGGTTTTTTTTCTATCCTTTAAACCCAGATTATCACATTAAAAACTAGACATGAGTAGGAAAACTGACTACACTTAAGAACCAAATAGGACAGACCAACATTTTAACCAAGTTTTTTGATTAACATTAAAAACAAACAAAATGAACAAGATTAATAAAAGTAGTTGTTCATATCTGAGTTTCAGCTGTCACTGAATGTGAAAGTGAATGCCTGCTCTGCTGTTTGGCTGGTATCACATTCCAAAGTAAGAGACAGATAGGCTACAAATGCACAGGCACTTACTGTCCCATCCTTTGTGTATATGAAGTTATGAGGTATTGCTTGATGATTCCTGTAAGGACATAGTTCCCTTCTAGACTGAGAGACACAGGGAGCTGGGAACAGTTAATCATGAGGAAATGGCTTAATCAGCAGCAGGAGTAACATCGTGTGAGGCTCTGTGAAACATGTCAGTGCAGAAATACAGTTACAGGGAAATTAGTGTTGGAAGGGACTTTTGAAGGTCATTATTTTAATCCTTGTGTTCAAATCATAGCTATGATCAAATTTGGATCAGGACAGTTATTCTGATAGTTCTATTGAACAAGTAAATGGATATAAAATGAAAACTCTGTAAAAATCCACCATTTCCTTTAACACATTCCTGGTATTAACACTGAATGAAAGATCTTTTAAACAGGCAGCAGTGAACTGACCTGTGATGTTTTAACCTGCATAATGATATTTTAGAGACACTTGTGGACGTCCTAGAAAGGGGAAGCCTGCCAAAGGCTATTTGGACATAGTACTTTGAAAGGATGGATTTAGTGGAAAAAGTTTTTTTTCTTTAATTAGTATGCTAAAGACAGCTTGAGATGTTGTCAATATTGTTGCCATGCTATGCTGACAATAGACTAACACACATAAGAGTTTCTTCATGGTATGGTGAAATTAATTTGACTATCAGTGCTTGGCAGATGGAAGTGAAGCTGCTCAGATTACAAGCCAAAGCAGCAGTAAAAAATGTGTACTGCTATCATGTGACATAAAAACAAGTTTTCTGCTGAAAGCAAGAAATACATGAGTTTTCATGTGGCAGATAAATTGGTCATGATTTCCTGTAAAAGGTTATATGATTATGAGGCAATTTCAACTCTTCTACTTGGACTTCATCCTAACATAACTTGTGAAAATGATTCTGCTGTGTTTGTGTGCTGCAAAGATGCGTTGATTGGCTGCAGAAAACAGTTCTCTCAAAGCTTCTCTCTTCCTCTATTTTATTGGATATTTCCTCATTTTGGCAATCTAGTTGACAGTGCTGTTTTTTTCTTTTGTGTTTACAAAAGATGATTGTTTTCAGGTAATACAGGAGACTAATAGTCTTAAATGTGAATTCTTTATAAATGTGTGTTTAAAATCTGGTTTTATATCCTTTAGAGTTGTCTTCTTGATATATGTATAAACTTTTATGGAAGTTAGCATTACATGACGACAACAACCTAACAAATCTCATTAATTATAAATTCAGCCTAGCACTGTTCAAAACCTCAATCAGAGGAGTAGAATGTGGATGAAGGTTGTTACTTGATCTGTGATTTGTCATGCCAAGGGGCATCCCTAGTAATGTGATCAATGGATACTCATCAGTAGTGTCTACCAGGAGCCTTAGCCATGTTTTCCATACTTTGTTTTCTGTTTTTCACTCACTAACAGATCTCAGAATGTGCCAAACCCCAGCCCTGGGTATCAGGGTATATTGCAGATAGCAAACACTTTGCTGGGCCAACATGAGGTACATGCAGCTAACACAGAGTGGAGCCAGGGCAGCAGAGCTCTAGCGAGAGTTTCAGTGACACTGTGGTCAGATACCACAAGCCTTGGTGAATAGTCACAAACTCAAAAGACAGGAAAACAGCAATCATGAGAGAAAGAGGAGTCACACATTTGCTGTGTCAGAAAAGAGATACTAAAGACATTCGGTTCAATACCATGAAGGATTAAATGTTTCCCACACAGCCAGGCATAACAAGACACAAAGCTACCAAGAAAAAAGTAAAAGATGCAATTAAAGCTGCCTTTCGTACAATGCCAAATAATGGCAATTTTAAAATAAACTTGACTTTTAGTGGTTTAAGCACAGAATAGAACACACAGCAGAGCTACAAAGAGGATAACCTATGGTTTAAGGATTACAAGGTAATTGCATCACATGAGGATTTCTATGATTGTGGAGCATCTGGAGTAAAGGAAGGAAGAATGACACAGTGACCTTTGGAACAAAGTCTTCTAAATCCTAGAGCACAGGCTGACATTGAGAAAGACAAAAGCTAATTATTATTTTTGTGGTTTGAATGTAAACTAAACTAATCCCCAATTAGAAAAAAAAACCCCAAACATGTTTGGGTGCAGTATGGCCAACCGTGTTACTTCAGCAGAGTGAGACAAACAGACTGGAGATGAGGGTACTTCGACCTCTGTGTGTTTTGGTTTCTTTCATTTTCCCTCATCAGCACACTGTGGTTTAATTGAACTATTGACTTTCAGAACTAGTCTGTTCCTCTGTCTGAAAGAAACATGTAAGACCTGAATGAAGAAACAATGAGAAGAATGAAGGGATGATGAAAAGCATGGGACAATTTCTACACAGGGTATAGGAAGGTAGATAGGTGTATTCATGTATGGAAGAATTCTTCAGTCTGCAAATGACTAAAAATGACTGACAGATGTAGGGTTAATCAAAGAAGGACTCTGGAAAGGATGAACATGGATGTGCTGTTTGCTGTTTTTCGAACATATGAACTGTGGGGAGCCAGCTGAAGCCAACAGGAGGGCAGCAAACAGACAAAAAGAGGTGGTTCTTCACACAGCATGGATCAAAGCTGCAGTGCTAAAAGTTCATGTGAGTTCAAGGATAGGCTTAGGAAGTCTACAGAATAAATGTTCACAAAGCTTTATTAAATACACAGAAACCATCCCTGATTCAGGAAACTCCTCAGCTGTAATTGAATGAATGCCAGAGAATGTGTGGGGCAAGTATAGACACACATGGCTTGTCCTTATATTCTTGTCTAACCACCTGCTTGTGGCTGCTACCAGAGACAAGATATGGGCTAAAAGTACTTTTTGATCTGACTCAACACTAGGACATAAGAAATAAGTCTGCCTAAAACCAGATCATTTTATTAGACTCAAGAGTAAAATACAGGAAAAGTATGACATGAGATTATTTCAGAGTCTATTAGCTTCAGAGTACATTAAATTCCATAAATATTTATATTTTTTAACTAAGAAAATGGTGCTACCACTCTCTGACAGTGAAAACATTTGCTTCATTTAACGGAGTAGTTATTGTTCACAGTAATTTCTAATATTATATAAAATTTCTACAGAAACAATGGATCACCTTACAGAACGATAAAAAATTATCTTTGCCTGAAGATTGCATATCTTACACTTTTTCTATGCAATGTATTATGTGTGTATTTACTAAATATCTGTTAGTGTTGTTCTGTATAGCATCTCAGAGTCAGTCCTGACTATGTTTTGTTTCAGATTAAGAATGTTTGGACAAGACCATTCTGAAAAGCAGCATGGCACAATGAGCTCAATTCTCTGGCTATGCAGAACAGAATGTCAGGTATGCTAATTACTAAGTGACTGAGGACACAGACATTCCTGACACACACTGCTACAGGTAGCTGCTACAGGGCAGGAGAAAGATCTTTGTATTCCCCATAAAATCAGTACACTCTTTCTAATTTCAACACAATTAACCAGCACCCTGATACAAGGCCACAAAATCAAGACCTCATGTCACGCTAGGACCTAAGCTTAATGCTTGTGTAATAAAGGAATTAAGTAAGTCTTCAAAGATGCTCAAATCTGCTGAACGGGGTTGTTTCACAGCCCTGAGAGATCACAGTTTGATCTGCTTTTCAAAAACAACACACTAATGGAAACTACACTGATGGACCAATTGTTTATATAATTACCAAACTTTCCAAACGTTGTTCCTTCAGAGGCATAGAAAATTAAATTTATTTAATTAAAATTAGCTTTTCTTTTTTTTTTTTTTTCCCACAGAGGGAGCTGTCCTTACTGTATCAGTTAAAATAGAATGTAGCATTGGAAATGTATATGTGTCAAAACAGAACTGAGATAGCTAGAAATATGAGTATTTAGAAAATAATGTGATGTACAAGACAAAAAAAAAGACATTGTTGTTTTTCTCTATAAATTTATTGGAATTTTAATCACAATCACCAAACCTTCTTATGCAAAAGAATCAGTTCTGTGGAGACCCATGGCTTTGAACGCCGAGCACCCCGTGCAGAGAAAGGCAACACCTCCAGCCTGCAGGCTCAGCCAAAAACCCAGAGATGGTTTCCCAGTGCCGCCCTGCGTTGCAAACACAGAAGTGCACGGACAGCCCCTTCCCCGTGGGCAGAACAGCTGCCGTCTGGTGCTGCTGCTCAGCCACTGCAAAGTGTCTGTTTGTGGGTTTTTAATCACAGCTCCTTCACTAAGAGAGGCACTGCGAAAGACTTTATTTCACCACTTCTGAATAACAAAAAGAGATATTGATCATATAGCAAAATAATATTAACATGCAATCGCAGTAAACAAGGTAGAACTGCCAGTAGGTTTAGCTAAATAATTAAAAATAAAAAAAACCCCAAATAATGTTTGGCAGCAAATCATCCAAATTGTCATCTGTAACTCATTACTCAAAAGAAAGAGCATGCGAACAGTGTATTTGATTTACCCAGCAACAACTGTGGTGCCTCATATGCTTGTATAGTTAAGGATTTTGGCTAACAACAATTTGTGGACAAAGCTACTTAGTGGTAGCTGATACAGAACAGGCCAGTCTTGCCTTAAATTGTAACCAATCTATACATTCACTGTTCAAAAGCTTGTACTGTAACAGGACACTAAAAATGCATACATTCATAATGTCAAGAAAAAGAATCTGTACATTTTTCCATAACCTCTGCATAATTGTTATTAATATTCCTGCTTATAGTCAGAATTATGAATGCAGTTCTCCACTATCTTAATTAACACCTCTAATCTAATGCACCTGCTGTGTCTGTACAAGGAAAATATTTCTCCATGGTTTTCACCATGGAAACATATTCTGATTGTCAGTGATCAGCCTGCTAGGG
Organism: Entomyzon cyanotis; assembly: GCA_024500445.1. Lineage (NCBI taxonomy): Eukaryota > Metazoa > Chordata > Aves > Passeriformes > Meliphagidae > Entomyzon > Entomyzon cyanotis. The sequence continues at coordinate 8,997,911 of JAKEPQ010000743.1, forward strand.
CAAGAAAGGTACCAATATGTAAGCATGTCTGATGCGCACACAACAGGTGCCTTGGAAGCACTTCCCTCTCACAAGTCCTAAAGCAGTTTCCCCTGAACATAACAGGAAATCTGTTCTCTAGCCAGTCATTATTTGCCACTGAGCTGGGTAAGGAATACAATTTTTAAATGCCATTAGAATTATAGTGCAAAATACACATCTTTTATTACATTTTAGAACTGATCCCAAGTTCTTCCCTAAGTTATTTTCGCTCTGATAAAGCAGCACTGGGAGTGTTCTCATTTGTACTTGCTGCCCCATGGGCTGCCGTCACAAACAGTGTTTGCAAGACCTTAGAAATATCTGGTGACTGTCTTTTCTTACACTGCACTTCGCTTTGCAGTAATTGCAGAGCAGAGAGATTATTGGCTGCTGCATACCCCCATGAAATCCCACTTTTATAGGAGACCCTCCTGAAATCAAGAAAGCAACTTTTAGATCAGCTGAGAACTAGCCCACAGTTCTCTGATCAAGGCAAGGGGAGGCACTTTCATGCTGTCCTCAGTAGCAGCATGGAACTGAGCTTGTTACAAGACATTTGTACAAATCCTGCAAATACACCTCAATTCAATGGCTGAAGAACTAAGGGGTTCAGGCTAATAAGTTCTTCCCTTGCACATTAACAGACAAATTAGGTTATAACATCAATTTGCAGCATCTCAGCAGATACATGATACTTGATAATCATTATTCTACAATCACTTACTAGACAAACATCCAGGGGATCCTTCTGAAGACAAAATTTAGAGAGGATTTTTAAAGTCTTCTTGGTAGAGTTCTAGATACAAGTTTTACAAGATTCTGGATTTGCCATGCATCAGCTGCTCTGTAAGTCCTTACAGGGATGCTCTCACTGCATGGAGGGATGGATACACTTTGAGCAGAGGCTCTTAGCCCACAGACTCTCAGTATTTTGAAGTGAAACTCTGATTCTCAATAAATAAATACACAAAAGGTGGAAATTTCAATTATAATTTACATTTAGGGGTGCAGACACCGTTCTTTGAAAATGCTCAGTGGTAGTGCAAATTACAGAGCATCCACCAGAGGGAAGCTCATGCTTTACTCATTCAGCGTAAATAATTTTAAGGATGAGGGAAACACATACCTGATACTTAAGCTGAAGCAAATTCTATTCAAAGTGTTTCATAGCAGTGGCAGAGACTTTTTAAGCTTGGAAAGTTTTCAGAAGTTATTTGCCAATCTAAGTGTAACAGACTTACAGAAAGTTTCCTGTATTGATGGCTGAGTTGTTGCACTGCATGTAATATGCATGCACACAAAAAACTTATTTTCTTTTTCTTTAAACACACAGGTGGAGCCTAATTTCACTGCTGTCATGAGGGAGACCAGAGCTTCTTTGGTCTAAAGTCCAAATGCATGGTCACACACTGAAGTCCTACCCACACGTGGTGACTAGAGTGAGTAAAGATACTGAATTGTTTAGCCACTGTTGTGTTTAGCATATTGTTGACTACACTTCATTGCTCTCCCTGTTAATGGAAATATTTGCTGAACGTCCCATAAAGTTTGTGTACTCCTAATATAAATTTGATAAATAACAGTCAGACACTTTTAGAGAATATTAAAGACAGCTTACAGTCTGAAGTTTTCATGGTGATCCAGCAGTCACTAAGAGCTGCTCACAAACGTACTCCTGAGCTAAAGTTAACTCTAATGTCTGAGACATTTAGTCTTGTAACGTGGCTTCAGAGTCTTACTCAAGGAAATCTTAGCATTTCAACACTTCTCTGGGATCTTTTTTGAAACTGAAATTCCAGGCTGTGCCTGCAACTCTGAGATTCATCTGTTTTCTTTTTTAAATGAAAGAGACAGCCAGAGGCAGAGGCCATCTGGCTAGCAAACTTCAACTCAAGTGGAGAGATGTGTTTCTGAAAAAGTTATGGCCAGATGCTTCAGAAATTCAACCAGATCCATACACCACTGGATTAGAACTATACTCATAGCAATGGTTGTTCAGACAATAGCTCTTTTTCACCAAAAGTAAAGTTTTACAGAAGAAAATCTTACAGGCGTCACACAATGGTACAGAACATGTAGGTCCTTTTAGGGATTATTGCTGGAATGCAGACTGGCCACAAGCTTGTACCTACAGTTAGAAGTTTAGTGTGACATAAAAATTTACTTATCAGCATAGCTTGTTATCTACAATTTCTAGCAGTTAGTATAATTTACTGCCACACAGGATTTTAGCAATTAGAAAGCCCAGCTTTCCCTTAAGCAGAATTTCTGCTAATCAGTGTAGCTTTCTTTACTATCTAGACTCTTTGGTTATGTAGGTTTTTTGTCACCTGGGCCCTCTGTAATTCAGGTCAAAGTCTTGATAATCAGCATGTGATACAATAATCATAATCTAGATTGACTTTACCTAAAGAACCTGGCACTCCCTGTAGCACTGGGTGATAAGAGGTACTGGTCATCTCTTCTTGACCATCTATTTCCCAATAAAAATCTGCAACTTAGTTCAATCTAGATGTGCCACTGCCAATAAATTAAAAATAGTCTACAAAGGTACTTCTGGAGAAATAGTGTTCATAAAGGTGATTTCATTAGAAGAAGAGACGCTGCCCAGCACTTCCTCCCATTAGTTAGTTTTCACAAGTGGTTTTCAGAAATTCCCTTCAGAATACAAACAACTTGTTTTGGATTTCCCCCTACCCAATCTTCCTTAAATGTAGTTAAAAATGAAAGGAACTGGAATCATGTGTCAGATTAAATCCTGATTAAAATCTTTATTACACAAATAGTATTTTGAAGATATAATACTTAACTTCAGCGGGGTTATTCTGGATTTGCTTTTGATCTCATTATACTCTTATGAGAGCAAAACCGGCTAAGCTGCTTTGGGGGTGGTGATGTTACAATCCTTTTTCCACGGTGAAAAATACTTTTGACTTATTACTATTCACTACATTTGCCAGATTTGTAAAATTAGGGAAATTGTCTGTATCACGTTTTTAAATTTAAGAGAGCTATGAATAAGTCCTTTGTTTCTGTGAATCTTTTTTTGTGGTAAATACCCTTCCAGTTTCACTTCTTAAACATTCTGTTGGCTCTGCTGTTCTAGTTCCCCCTTTAACATTTTAGAAATGAACTTCAAAAGATGTTTTTGAGATTAGGATAACAAAATAGTTTCATACTTTTTGGCCAGACTCTGAAGAACTTATGATTCATTTAGGATTTGAATACTGCACTGACTACCAAGTTTCCTAGGAAAAGTCATAAAAGTCATAGCCCACTGCTGGCACAGCAGGACAATAATGTAATCATATATTTTCTCTCTGACATGGAGCATTTCCTCCTATAACTCTGTATCCAGACTAAATATTCTGATGGTTATTGTTTGGAAAAGAACTGCAATTTACCAGAGAATTAAAAATATAGCTCCCATCCAATTTATTGTACCAGTACAGTACAAATAGGAGAAATCTCGATTTCCTTTATGCCAGCATATTTCTAAAGTATGATTGACTATTTTCTGCTGAATTAAAAAAAGATTATATTAAGGCAGTAAGCACAATTTTTTGTGCTTTAAAATTCATGCAAACATCTAATGGATATTTGTAGTTTACCTGCCACCCCTCTTTTTTTAGTTTTTATAAAATAAAGTGCTGAGTAATTCACAGGAGCAAGAGCAGAACAGCATAAAAAGGGTTTTTTCTCCTGGCAGCTGTTGATTAGATCAGTAACAGCAACACAGTAGCAAATTTCTTTAAATAGGGACACTTTAGAAAGACCACCAATATGCTTTAAAATCTGCTGAAGCACAATGGATGTGCAACTGAAAGCAAAGTATGTGCAGCACTGTATTTTTGGTTTTGCTTTGTGTGCAAAAATGCCCATCCTCCTAAACAACAGGAACTGCCATATGTGGTCAGACATCTGTAGAGCATCAGGATATGAGCTCACAGTCTGTATTAGCCTTCAGAACATCAGTTAGAGGAGAACTTTCGGGTAGTTCACCAACATCTTCAGAATAAAAGCACAGCACAGAGCAACCAAGAACTGAAAAATTTCCAGAATGAGTCCAACTGAGGAAAGCAGTGTCAACTCAACATGGGATATTGTGAGGTCAGTAGTCTGCATAATACTGAGCTTGTCATTTATTATTGGCACCCCTGGAAACTGCATCGTCATCTGGATTGTTTGTACCAAAATGAAGCAAGTATCTCTTTCAGTCCTGCTGATCTTGAACCTGGCCATTGCTGATGTCCTTGTACTGATTACTTTACCCATTTGGATTTACTCCTTTGCTGACTCGTGGGTTTTTGGAGTCATCTTCTGCAAAATGCTGGTTTTCATTATTTACTGCAGTATGTATGCCAGTATATTTCTAATTACAGCACTCAGCTTGGAGCGGCTAATGGCTGTGTTTTACCCTTTCACAATTCAAAGATACAAAAGTAAAGAAAAAATTTTTTTGATCATGTTCCTCATTTGGTTCCTGTCTATTGCCTTTGGCATTTCTGTCATTCCGTTTCAAGAGACAGAAGAAATGAACGGTCGACTTCTATGCGCATGTCGCAACTACTCATCTAACAGACAGAAAGTGTCATATCTTCTGCTGGAGACTCTTGCAGGTTTTGTAATCCCTTTCTTCATTATTTGCACCTGTTATGTGTGTGTTGCAAGAAGAATAAGCAGAATGACTTACCAATCCAAGCAGCGATCGGAACGTCTCATTGCCAGCGTTGTGGTGGCATTCATCCTGTGCTGGTTCCCTCACCATCTCTTTAACATCCTGGATGTTATTTCAATTGAGATAGAACTCTCTAATGAGGAGATGTCTGTGGCACTGGAAGAAATCGTAGACAAAGGAGTGTACATCTCTGGAGCACTTGTATTCATCAGCAGCTGTATTAACCCTCTGCTTTATGCTTTTGCTGCACGAAGGTTTCAGAACCACCTGAGGTTTTCCAAGATGTCAAAGCTGTTTGAACAGATCAGTCAGACTGTAACAGAGGAAGACAGGAAAAGAAATCTGGTTGTAGCTAAGCACAAAGATCCTTTGGCAGGCACAGAAAATCTCTAACAAGGAACTCAGTGAATAGTCTGTGTTATTCCTTCAGCAGTCTTTTCTCCTCATACTCTCAGTTTCATTTATTGAGCAGTCCAGGGAAAGGTAGAGAGAGATAAAAGTTTTTTGAGTTTTTTTCTTGTGTGTTTCATAAGAATTGGCATTGACAACCTAGTTTTATTCATAAGTTAATATTCCCATCATGAAATGAGCACTATTTCATTGTTTCTGAGAACCTCAGCAAGGTGGCTAAAAGCTCAAATTGTAAGGAATACAGCATTTTTATTTTCCATTTAAATTACTTCTGATTTCTAGAAAGTCTGTGTGCAGAAAACAGAAAAGAACTGCATGTGGAAAAGAGAGACTTTGAAAGCCTAAAACTAAGTTTTTCTTCAGAAAAAAAATTTACATGTTCAAAAATCCTTATATAACATAAAGTTTTAAGAAGTTAAATACTTCATATGGGTAAGAATGCTTTTAAAGTGTACTAATGACACAAAACTCTTCCGGGTCAATGGAAAGTCTAAAGCTGTTTTTATTCATTACTTTATTTAGGTTTGAAAGTAATTAGGGTCGTTTACACAGTCAAGCTCATTTGCTGCATTATCTTGTAGTAATAGGTTTGAACAAGTCAAATGTGAAGTGTGACATCCCTCCAGAAGAAACAGGAGGTATGAGAACTGTATTGTGTGACAAACACCATTGCAGACTGCATGCTGTATTTGATGTCAAACACATTGCATACTCCAGTGGCAATTAAATTATTGATATATTAAATATATATATTCTCAATATCCTCAAAAATTTTGATTCAAAGAAGTTAAGCTTCCAAGATGTCTATTAAATTATGGAAGAATTGGATCAGGCTTAGGTGAGAAGAAAGGAGAGATCTTTGATATTATTTTTTATGCCTAAGAAAATTATGGTAGCAGTGCAAAGTGTCTAATATCATAAGAACTTCACCTTGCAAATAAAAGAATTTTTCTTTTTCTTCTTTTATAGAATAGTGGACCTTGCCGTAAGAAACCAATACAATTAGTATTTGCAAGGGCTTTAGGTTTGTGAATGTATGCAAAATCACTGTGAAAAACTGCATGGCATTAAGTGTTTGCTTTTGAAGTTTAATTTATTTCAATTGTGCCTAACATTTTTTATGCTTACTTTTGTTACTTTTCAAGTCAATAATTTGTAATAAGATTAAGATAACTACTGATTAAGAAGCATATTGTAATTTGTATTCCTTGTTCTGGACAGCTGCTTAATAGCTACATTACACATCTTTACAAAGAAATTACAAATACTAACTAGAAGTTAGTTTTTGAAGTCTGATTGTGTCACACTGAAGGATATTTGAGTTGTATTAATTTAGCTTGTAAACTGAAATAAACATGGGGAAGTAAAATCCTTAGCTGTTAATGGAAGAAGAATATTTCTCTAAACTTTGCATACGTATTTGTTATTACTGCTTGTTATCAAAAAGTAATTTTTTCTCCTGAATAGGAGAAAAGTCCACAGCACAGAGGGTTTTTTCCTTCAATAGGACTCCTTCACTGAAATTAGAGAAAACTTTAGCAAGATTTTGTTTTGCAGCACATAGTAAGGAACAGATGAAATCCTTTAGACTTTACCCCACCCAATTACCACTCTTTGTCTACCCCAACAGCCCTTTAATTGCTATATTGTCACATTCAGTATAGCAATGTGACATTATCTCACAAAAAAGAAGCAACTTCAGTTATCTACTCATAAAAAAGTGAAGTTGTCTTTCCCAATATGTTCTTGAGATAGGAATCACTCACTATTGAACAACAACATGGAACAGATGAGGAGATTTACTATCTCATGAGCACATGAGCCCTGCAGCTGAACTTCTAGTCCACAAGGAGTCAAGTATTTCTCAACTTGCAGGGTGAGAAAACACCCAGTCAAACTTTAGAACAAGCTGCCTGACCAGTATTTTCCATTCTATCAGTCTGCGCATGAATCTTCTGTCTCAATATTAATTTTTCACATTTGAGAAAATGTGAAACAAATTAAAAACATGTGAGACACTGCTTTTTACTCACAACTGCAGTACTGAAGTCCTTGTAAAACATGGGGTCCATCAAGGAGATAGAGCTGTCCCTCTTAAGTTAACATTAATGGCCTTGGTTCTGCATCCAGTAGACAGTCATCTCTAAGAATTGTGTTTCTTTTGAAGGGTATTTGAGAAGTAGTAAGATGTCGTAAAACAGCAACCTTAACTAATATCACTTTTTTGTAAATAGAGTTAATTCTTGCAAATGTTGGTATGCACAGTGGAAACCCCCCTTGATTTAATATTTTTGTCAACACAGCAGTCATGTAACTGGGACCATAAGAGTCAACAAGAAAATACAAGCTGATGACTTGGCTGACTGCTGCTTCCTAGAGCAGGTACACATCAGGCCTAGCAATATAGCCAGCTTTACCACTTCATCAGTGCTAATGTGCTCTCACATCTATCTGCTGTTCAAGCTAGTTCAAAATAGGGACTTGGAGGTGAGATCAATCTTCCTTGTAACTCTTGACACACTCAGATTCTCCGGAGAAAATTGAGGCTTTGTGTTGTTTGAGTTCCTCTTTTTTGTTTTACTTCCTAACCTTTCCACCCTTGTTTATGAAGTCTGCTCTGTGGTTTCAGTATCCAGCTATTTCTCATGACACAGCAAAGGCAGAAAGCCGAGCTAAGAGAGAGGGACTTCAGTCACCTGAGTCAAATCACCTCAGACTACACTGAAGTACAGGGAACATGATGTGGAGTCAGTGCAACACTGCTTAGAACACTGAGTACTAAGAGGTGACCAGATAGTTTGAATTTCTCACATTTGTAAAAATTAATAATCTTCTAACATTTATCTCTTAACATTTCAGTATATCCCAGCCTGAAACTTGCTGTGAACCTTCCATGGGTTACATCAGGATTTTTTCACATTTACTGCTCAAAGTGAGTTCATGCTGTATTAACAGGATTGAAGGATGAATTTTTAGTTCACACAGCCAATATACAAGAAGGATAGAAAAGAACATAAAGAGAAAGTATCAGACTTACACTTTTTGTTGCCTGTTGACATCAAAATGTTTCTGTAAGCATCATGGTAAAAAGGTTTTAACAGCTATCTGGATTAAAACAATGGAGCTTTGTGAATATTTACAGGCAACTCATAATTTAAGGAGTAGCACAAGAAAAATCAGAGATCCTTATTTGCAAGCAGAAACAGGGCAACTGCATTATACTAAAGAAAAAAAATTAAACCACCATAACATTTTCTAGGAAGATGTACAGCAAAAGTTAATAGGTGTTTTAACAACAGTTAAGGCTGCAGTTATGGAACTCTTAGTTACCATTAATGGCACTAAAAGAAAGAGTTGCCTGCAGTGCTTGGGTGAAAGGAATAAAAGAACCTGGAAGCTAACAGATGGCACAGAAACAACATAGGAATGCAAATTCTTTCACATTCAAGCAAGAGTCTGATAAATAAGAAATATTTTAGAAGATGCAGAATTAGTAAATATTAACAGTGGTGAAGGTTTTCTCTATAGGTTAGTCTGTACTTCTTTTATGACTCCCTTTTCTGCATATATTGGGGAAGGGGGAGACAAAGGAAAAGTTATTGGCTTTTTTGAGTGGAAAAACATAAGAAATAAGTTAGTCAAGGTTATTAAGATTCATATGGACTTAGAATGAAACTGAGAAGTTCAGCTATGAAAGCTGAGTATAGGAAGAGAACAGACAGGGAAGTGAAAACTATTCAGCTGCAAGACAGTTTCAGATTTTTGTAAATGCTTTCTTGTCAGATCAGTTAATCACTAAAATAGCTCTTTATTAGAAAACTTCTTAGTGTGATCTCTATTGGTGGTCAATAGGTTAAAGGAAAAAAATCCAATAAAACAGAGTTTAGAGAGACATAAGCCTGTCCTCTGAGAGGGTGAATAACTTATGCTGCTTGTGTTAGCAGTAAGAGCTGGGTGTGACCAGGATTATGATGAGGGACACCAGGATTTCAGAAACTTTACAACACTGTTTACAGTCCTAAGAAAGTTCTTGCACTGATAGGTATGGAGATAAGAGAATCATATACTATTGGATTCCTTTGTGTTTTCTTTCCCTTTAAATCAATTATGCTAAAAATCATGTGGATGGGTCTTAGTAAGATTTAGCATTTTAAAATAGATTTAAGTTAAAGAAATCTTCGAATTAGAAGAAAATTATTTTTATGGAATGTGTCAAGTCAGTGATTTAAATGATGCAATGAATGAAAAAGATGCCATGAAGTCTTCAAATACAGGTTAAAGAGTCATAGCTCCTAAATTAGGAATCTTGATTATACATCAGCTAAACTGCAAAATCAACTTATTCTTTAATAAAAGTCAGCTATCAGAGCTATATCTTGATTGCAAAAGTGACTGGTTAGTCTTCCGTTTTGGCTGCAGCTGTGTACGTACTAACAGTGTGTGCAGCTAAGTGCATCACTATTTCCCCTGCCTATTAATTAGAAAACAGTGTGAACTGCACTGAGAAATCTACAAACAGGGTATTGTAATTAAATGGTATGTCCGGGTGGTTTTAAATCAGAGGATCAGAAGTTTAGACTGCTCTTACCACATCTTAAACTGAAAAATCAGACTTTTCATTTTTGCATAGCAGACCTGTTCATGGTGTAGCACATTACATGAAAAATTAAGGGCTAAATATTTCATTTTTGGAGAATTGTAAATTTAAAGCACTATTTATGGCCTGTCATTAACTTGGTAGTGTCACCATAATAGCCACAATAGGAAAATAGCTGTGTGAAGATCACTTCTAGTCATTGCATCACTGATGCTATGGGAATCTATGGCAGTGTCAACAATCTAAAATCAGGTTGCAGATTTAATATCTTAACTCTACTATATAATTTCAAAAGTTACTGTAACATTAACATATACTGTATAATTCCTGCTGAACTTGGTGAGTAGTATCAGAAACTTAGAAGTTCTGGACACTTTTTTAAACATTCCAACTAATGAATTATGTTAGTGCCTGTTAGATTTAAAAATACAGCCGCAGACCTTCAGCTGTGCTGTAGAAGGGAACATTACGTAATTAAAACCGAGGAAAGCATTTAGCAGGGCAGGTTTTTGACATGCCTTGTTCTCTCCTGCCACCGTGTGGCTTTTCCATTTTAAAAAGTTAGACCTCATTTTTAATACCCTGGAAGTCCCTGAAACAAGTAGTGAAGTGCTTTGTTCATTGTTTCAGTTGTGAACCATATTTAAGGTTCAGGCCATTGAGACAGAAATGTCCACAAAAAATCACAACCATACATTAGGCATTCAACTTCTATTCATTTCAGAGTGATCTAGTTGGTCTTTTTCTCACTCTTCAAGAGCCCAAGCCCACATTGTTTCAAATATTGCATAAATTAGGCAAGTTGAGAATGTTTCACAGAATATAATAGCCTCATGCCAGTTTGTGAAAAGTCTATGCTGGAAACAACTTCCCCCCCACCCCCAACAAAACCATCAATAAGCACGTTGAGCTGGACCTTGACTCGAATTTGAGTAGCTCACATCTCCTGCTGAGTGATATTATTGATTTCTAGACTGTTGCTAGTTTTGAGATGCTCTCAAAGGGTTTCAAAAGGTCTTGACTTCCTTGTAGTTAAAATTAGGAAAATTCTTGCAGTCCTATAGATGTCCATGACAAGAAATCAAAAAAGCTTTGCCTTTAAGAAAGTAAGAGAAGTATTAGGAGTAAAGCAGAAAACAGAATCAATAGATTTGGGTTCAAATTCCCTTTTTCTCTATTGCAATGTTTTGTTTCTGTATGTAATGCTTTTAGTGTCTATGAACAAGGCTTGGCTTAATCCTCTTATATTTGTCATGTTGAATAGTATTACACTAATTGATTAATCCTACTTTTAAAATTATCAGAATCAGAAGAAACTGATTTTGCTGAAGAACCTCTCATAGCACTTCTAGAAGAAGAGCTCATGAATTAAAGGTTTCTACCCAATAACCATTTCCCTAAATACTCATTCTACAACACAAAGATTTGCATTGTATATTACACTAAAACCCAGCCATTTTACATTACACACCTTATTTTATTCTGTGACAACTAAACTAAAATGAAAATTGAAGATCCTCTGTCTCTGGGTTCACTCCAAGCTCCGGTTTTTTGGTTTTGGGCAGATGGGGTGGCCCAAGGATGAGGCCAAGGCATCAATCTGTATATCAAGGTCAGGATCAGATCAGGTTATAAGCCACAACTGCCATTTTGTGTAATGGCTAAAGTTAGGCAACTTTGTAAAAAGTGGGGGAGCCTCTTAGAGAAAAAATGTTGGTTTACTCTTTAACATTTTAAGGACCTTTTCACTTATATTTACATTTCCTTAACTTTAATATTACAAATGAAGGATTATAATATAAGAATTTCAGACTATTTTTCCTACATCTAACCCTTTTTCTTCCCTTAATTCTTCAGGTTTCATCACAGTTTTCCTGTGTTAGATACACAGAAAGATACTTTGCTCTCTCCAAGACATGGAAAATTATGTCTTTAACTTTTCACCACTGGAAATACATCGGAATTCTATGAGCACAGGAGCTAGGAAAGCATACGGTGTTCTGATCACAAAGATATTATCACTCTGCACTGAGAATTTCACCTGCTGTGGGTCACTGAACTTTGGCTTGAGTTAACCAGACAATTAAATACCCCAGTGTAACTGTTGGATTGCCCATGTGATAGGATCTTTCATTTAATTTAGATAATACTGTTGGCTGAATAAAGTTAAATATTTAGCATCCTGAGCACAACAACAAAAAAAGGAAAAATGCTTGGTATGTGTTTAAAAACATAATTATGCATTTCCCAAGCACCAAATTAATATTGGATTGGCTAGAGAGTACTTGTTTCCTTGTTGCTATATAATTTAACACAGGTTTACAGTTTTAGGCACACTGATAGTTTCACAGAGGGGTGGTGGTGTAATTTAATCTTTTAAATTACTGGTGTTATCCACAAGTACTAAAATGTATTAAAAGGAATGAAACTGTTTAAGAACCGAAGGAGCATTTTGCTGTGGTTTTTCCCAGCTGACCTATGGCACTGCAGTCTGCCCTATGCTTTCCTCACAAACACTTTCCTCCTTACAGTAGGGGAGATAACACCCCTTTCAGTGCTTCAGCTGCTTTCAGAGGTGCTTAGTTCCTAAATGTGTGTGGCAGCTTGGAAACACCATTTCTGAAGGAGCTGGGTGCTCATTACTTCTCCCTGTGCCAGACCTGCCAGCCGCACAGCAGTTCCGTGTCAGGGCTGCTCACCGCCAGCTCTGTTTCGGCATGTCAGAGCAGCACAGTGAGACAATAGTGAATAGATACACCTCCAGATTCCCACCTTGCCACTGCTTTTTCTGTGCCAAGGAAATCCCTGCTCATTTCCTATGTGTACAGGCAAAAATAAACACACAGAGTGTGGCATTGCTAAGCTTGGGAAGTGAGGTTTTGTACTTTCAGGCTAAGTGTAAACACACATTTCACCTTGCCTGCTTGAGGCAAAACCACTTCCTTTTCTTTCTGCTTGTTCCCCTTTCCATCCATGAAGTAGCTCACCATCATTTCTGTTTAAGGAGAAGTATGATGTGTCTCTGGTCACTGGTGCCTTAGATCAGCTCTTTGCTGTAAAGTGAACAAACAAACAAGAAAAAAAACCCACAGGAAACCAAATTTGATTTGTCTTATCAGAAGATAGAGATAAGCCTCTTAAGCAGCTTCCTTTATTTTGATTAATATTGTAGTGTATTCTATTTTTCAAAGAGCTGTATTAAATGAACAGTGATAATTAAAAAATCCAATGCCAGAAAAACGTAAGGACTTATCTCTTTTTCTATAGCATCATGCTTTGAACAGTTAATTATCTCTGAAATCTGTTGCTTTAACTCTGGATGTGTAATTAATTATTACATGATAGCAAATAAATAATACAGCTTTTTAAAAAATTATTATTTAGGGAAGAAGTATTTTAATCTGTACAAAAAGAGGTTCAGGAAGTGGAAAATTGCTTCTTTGCAGTGGTTAACAGAATTGGTAGGACTCCATTCAGCCCACAATAAATTAGGGGGCTGCCTTTGTAACAAAAGCAGTAAAAGTTAAGAAATATTTTTCTACTAAATTTAAAACTGGCCTATAGAAACCAGAGCTGCAGGTGTTCCTGGAAATAAGTGGTGTTGCAGGAATTTTAAAACTCTGTAACTTTATGAGCAGTTATCCCAGCCAAGGCAATGACACCAAGTAACCCAATCTACTGCCTGAGGATATGAGCAGGGGTCAGGAGGGCACTCCTTTTAATGCCCCAACATTACCTGCATCTCAGAAGAAGAATTTTGTTTGTGTTTTTTTCTGAGTAGAATTCCCAATTGTAGAAAAATCAGATGGTTGGTGATACTGAACAAGGAGTTCAGTTTTGTATTTAATATAAAAAATTCCTGTAGAAATTCCATCCTGCCTCAAAATGAAAGCCAAAGGTGAGAATGGGTTAGAGGTGCTGCTGTGATGACCTGACTGCCAGCAAAGCCCCACTGCACAGCTGACAGAGGCTGTGAGTGACTCCTGGCTGTGCTGTAATTATTCCTGGCCTACAGTCAGGAAAACAGAAGGTGAAGGAAGGTACCCAAGGCTACACAATAGATGTCAGGGTAAGAGTTAGATAAGTGTAGTCATATTTCATCACAGCACAGGTGGGCAAAACACTTCAAAACTTTTATTACCAAAAGACTAATTTTTTTTATTGAATTGATATAAATTCTATAGGAATTTACACTACTTATGTAGGTATATAGGTAGACTTCTTAAGGAAGGTAGACTTCTTAAACTAGTAATGAGTTTTACTTAGTAGGGTTTTCCAAGTAGCTCCCTGGATTGGGAATAAGGCAGAAATAATAAAAGAGAAAGTTACATTAAAATAATACATTAAAATTTAAAAATTAACATTTCTTCAGCTTACTCAGCATGTTGGGCTGGGCGGGTGCTGCATGTGACGCATGACTTTTCACTGAGCTTCACTTTTATATAACACCTACCTCAATGCCTCTGGCATTTGTTTCTTTTAGAATCTACAATGTTTATATATCCACAGAACACAGAGAAAAATGATACCTATTCAGAAAAGGGTTGATGAGCTAGCAAATCGTCATTTAACCTTTTGCTCAAGCAACACAGGGAGCCAGTCAGCACACAGGAACAGTTTGTGTTTGTGTGTACACATCTGTGTGCATGGACAGACCCTGGAGTATATAGACAGAGACTGGTATACAAAGGGTGTCAAATTTTCAGAGTATAAATAGATTGTTTTACTAAAGTCGATCAAATAAATTTGTTATAAAAGCAAGGAAAATCCCTAATGGTGCAAGGAGTTTGTTCCTGCATAACTGTTGCACGCATTATTTCCCCTCATTGACTTTAATATGACCACTCCCAAGCTTAAAATGAAGTATGTGCTGAATGTTTAGATTTTCAAAGGAACAGAGTATAAAAATCTTCCCCAAAAGAGAGCTAGTTTCAGGGTTGTTTATCTTTTGGACGGGTTTCCTAGAGTGTATTTACCCATCCTGTTGAGATTTCTGATGTCTACAACAGTTTCTTTATGCATGTAGTCTGTTGCCATGTACACGATTGAAATATGAGATGCATGTGCTATCTAAAGATATTGAAAAGTTGTAACTCCTAGAAGAAAAGGATTTTGTATATTAAGAACAAAGGGCCCAGCATGGTCATCTAGCCTGAGTAAGCATATATTGTACACAAATTCCTGCTGGCTATCAAGGTATCATGAAATCCAGTTTTGTGCAGTGAGAGCACATAACAAACTAGAGAAGGAACAGGTTGCAGAGCTCCTGCAGAGCATGTTATGTGCTGTGTGTTCACACCCTAGCATGCCCTGTAGTAGCTTGTTTGTACATCTGTACCTACAGGCAGTAGAATCCTTGTTTCACCTTTTCCTTAAACTTCATTTATTAGGGGCAAGCAGCCTGGATATTAGAAATAAAAAAAAATAGTAAATTAGCTAAATTTAGTCTGAATACCATGTAAAGCCTTCCTGGCTAAGGTATATCAAAGTATATGTAAGGTATATTAATGAATCAGGGATTTTTTAATATACAACCAAAGCTTTTATAAACAAGAAAACAGTGAACACCACTGAGAAAAGAAAATTTGAAAATGCAGATTGTCATCTATTTGCATAATGTAAGGTTTTGGGGCTAAAAATAAAACCCAACAAGCATAATGTGATTTGCAATAAAACCTACATGTGTGTAAATCTAATACTAGCTTCCTCTTGAAAGAGTGTCATACTTCCAGTACTATAATCAAAAAGCAGTGCTATGGAGCAAAATAGCACAGGAGAGGTTGGCAGTGGAGGATATTCCTAATTCAGCTTTAATTAAACTTCTGGGCAGATGATTTGGACACCATGAATGAGAGATGTAAGAATGTGAAGATACAAGTTCAAGAGTAGTAATAGCACCTCCTCTGTGTACATAAAGGATGGAAATGGCACAGTTCCCTCCATCTAACTGAATGTATTTTACTAAGGTGTTTAAGTTACAAAACTGGCTGTGACTTCAGGTAAAAGCTAATTGTCCAAAAAGCACTTACCTTTTCCCTCTGCCCTTCTGTAACCCTCTCTGCTCTTGGCTACGTGATCCCCCTGCTTGCCTTGAACCACCTCTGGAGCTCATCTGGCTGCAGGTTGTTCAACCTGATAAAACAACACAAGTTACCTTTGCCCACCTTCCAAAGTGTACATTTTTGCCAAGTTAGTGAGTTTTGTTGCCTGACCTTGAGATGAATCAGATAAACTTCAGAGGCAATGCAAGAAAGCTGTGGGAGAAAAGAAAGAGAAGCTGGAAAGGAGGAGAAGGACTCAATGCTCTCCCTCCAAGAACTGTTAATTTGGCTTAGCCACTTGTCACTCTCTGGACTCCCTATTTAACCCGTAGAAAGAAGTAAGTAGTTCCTGAAGCAATTTAGGGGAAGGTCTTATTTGTCTTATCAACTGTACTTAAAAATAAGGAAAATACTTACCCAATTTATTTTCTTAAACTAAAGGTTTAACTTTATGTGATATGAATACCCTGCCTTCATCTTCCTTACTCTAAGCCCAACCTTCACAGCAAACCAGAGAATACTCTATGGCTTTCAATTACTTTTTTCCCATTGTTAATCTTTTCTGTTTGGCATCTCTCTCTCAGTACTCCTTTTGTTTACATTTCCAGGTGTGGGGCTTTTTTGTAAAAAATCGGTTTTATTTTTTATTTAACTTATTCACTCAATACTTAATTTGATGTTTTCTTTCAGTGAATGACTTTGTTTATAGTCCTTCTCATTCTATCATTTGTATTAACAACATATCTTTTGTTCTCATTATTAGTCCTCTTCTAGCTACAAAATCATGTTTGCATTCTTCTGTAGTTGCTTTGGTTACATCCATTTGAATTTTCTTCTGTGAATGCTGCTTGCTATTGGGCAACATAGTTCTCTTTACAATTGCTTTCTTCCTATGTAACATTTAATTTGGGGTATTTTTCCAATTACGTATTCTTTTCTATTTCAGTTTTTTTTTCCCAGAAAACAAAACAAAACAAAATGTAAAGGAGCAAGACTTCACTAGCAAATAGGAAAAAAGCCTCGGGAAAAGTAAGAGACAACACTTTTTATCACATCAAACTTATTCACCCATTTGTTTAACCCCTGTCAAATAGGCTGAGTCAGAGGTTTGACTTTTTCCTGGTGTTATGGAGCTAGCCAAATATTTGTTTCAGAAGGTGCTTCTATCACCCAAGGGATGGGACTCTCTCCAGTTCTTAGATCTATAGCTGCACAAACAGGAGACCCCCTGGAACAAACTGTGTGCCTTCCTGCCCACAGGTCACATAGCACAGGTGCCTTGGAACAGATGTGTGGGAAAAGTGCTGGGACTGGAGGCTGGAGGGAGCCTGGGACTGTGACTGAGAGGTGGGAAGGAAAGGGAAGCTGTGGCACTGCCCAGCAGACATATGGAGGGCTGGCTGTAGGGAATGTGTGTTTGGAAGCAGTTGCATAAATCTCATTTTTAGTGCATGAAACTTGATAGGTCTGAAGATTACTTACAGATTTTTCTATACCCAAATTACCTATCAGATAAGCATTCTCTCTGATTTTACAGACAGAAAATGTAGTAGATTAAGTAACCTCTGCATGATTTTTTGGAAACACAGGATGTAATTTGGAAATAGAGTCAAGACTTTCCAATTCCATGGCAGTTCTTTCCACATTAGATTGTCTTTCTCAGACATTTTTGGTGTACTTGTTCTTTTTCTCTTTTTTATGTCTCTCTCCTGACTGTTATAACATTCATAATGAGTTTGAAACCTTTTTCTTCCTACATCCATCTTCTTGTTTCCCTTTTCCCTTGTTTCCTTAGCCACATCTTTCAGTCATTCAAGTCCCCTCTGTGAGAGATTTTACAGCACCTTTGTCATATTGGTGCTAAAGGAAGGAAAATCACAGTATCAAATATTGGAAGAAAGATGGGTACTGTATCAGTGAGGCATTAACGCAAGTCTTGCTAACCCTGTGTCTTGTAAAACTATCCCAGGAATTTTCCTTGTCTTAACTTGAACATGTAAATGAAAACAGCCTCACATGGTATTTGACAACAGAGGCTACACCATGAGAGAGCTGATTCTGTTCAGTATTTTGTATGTCTATTTTCTTGACTCTTGTCTTCATAAATGCATGACATCATGCACAAATTGAATAGTCTTTCTAAACACATAATGAATTTATTTTGTGACTGTCTGTGAATTGCCCTTTAACATTGTGAGAGCTACTACTGCAATAATGAAGTTTGTTGTTTGTAAACTATCTCTTTACCCTTGCTGAGTAGACTGTAAGTACTTTTGGAAAAGTTGTGGAAGCTTTCACATCTATTGACCCTGCACATCCCTGGCATACTAAGACAGAATTCTAAAGCATCTCCCAACAAACTATGTATCAAAGTATTATTGATATAACAAGCCATAAAGAGTTACTTTCTCTTCTGGGCCAGTGTACACAGATAATACTTCCAGTGTAAATCATTAACACAGTAACACTAAGAGAATTGTTTTGGTCTATGAACATTCAGATGAGTTGTCATTTGCTAACATGTGAGACTCTGCAAGTCTACAGATTCCCCAGAAAATATGCAAAAATGTCATATATTCAATGCTGCTAGGAGCAGCCCTTTTCCAATGTGTGTGTGTGTGTGTGTGTATGTCTATGCACAGAAAATATATTAGAAATCATTAATAAACTGAGTTTCTGCTTACAAAATTCAGGGATTCATGATTTTCTTTTCTCCATATTATAATAAAGAATCAGATTGGTTTGTTACAGTGAAGCTTATTTGATCTGATACAGTTTGGTCTATTTCATTTCCTTTCCTGTGTTACAGATGACTGAATTTTTCCCTTGGGATATGGAATGAGGATTGAAGTAAGAGAGCAAGCTTTAGTCCTTCAAGTCCTTTGCCAAAGTAAGGCAGATAAATGTAAATCTTACTGTGTCTTACTAAAGGCTTTAAGGAAATCACATCTTTGCTTCTAAATACTGTTAAAATCAGTTTGAGTCTAAAAAAATTTTAAAAAGGTGAATTGAGCACAGTTCTACTCTGAGTATAAATGTTGATTAGGAAGCTTTGCTCCTGACACATGGAAATTACCTAATACAACCATGGTATCAAACAAGAGATACAGCAATTGTTAGTTTTTTGTCCCATTACCTTCAAACAATGCACTGAGATTTATTTCAGTCAGTATATTGCAATAGCTGCAGCAGCTATTAGTGAAAGAAATAAGAAACAATACAGATAAACAAGTTTGGTTTTTTTGCATACGTAGTAGACTTCCTGAAGCTGGAAGTAAACAGTGTTTATGGTATCAGAATTCCCTGCATGCAACCTTCCTCTCCACCTTAACTGGCAGTTTACTGTAAACATCAAAGTATAAACATGTCTTGAGGTTGGATTTGAAGTTGAATACTAATTCATTTGAGCAGGGTTTTCTAGATTTAAGGGGTAGTGTGAAAGACGGGTTTGGGCATAAATAAAGAATCAGGCAGCAAAAACTGGCATCTAGCTGGAAGTATTGGATGACAGGTGAAAAATAACTGTGGAGGACCAGCCTCATTGAGGCCTCTAAATGTAAGAATGGGGTGGGGGCAAAAATGAAAGATGTCAGCAGAACCTCTGATTGATTTTAACAGCATTTTTGAAATATTTAGTTTAAAATGTGTGTATGACTCGTGCATAAATTGGTTTTGTACCATTCTGATTCATTTAGGTAGTGTTCTCATTGCTGCCAAAGCAAGACCTCATTGTGCACAGCCATTCTGCAGAAATGTTTAAGAAATCAGGAATTTGCACTATGGGTGCAGTTTTTCCTCTCAGTGACAAGGACAGTTTACAAAGTTTGCTCACTTTGTACCTCTATCCTCTTGCATGGTCCTTGGTGGTGATGGTGCCTCTCTTCAGCACATCAGGGAAATTATCTGGTTTTAAAAGAAACCTTTTTCTGGGGGTTAATAACCCTTAATATCTTAAGATTTCTAACACTGATCAGTTACTTGGCATGTTTCATTATGCACCCCCACAAGCAGATGTATGAACCATTGTATCAAAGCTCAGAATGGGGAGAGGGATCTCCTTAAACAGACTTTGCTACAGAAAACACAAAATAGCAAGACAATCCCTTCCTTCAAGTATTTGAAATGTAGATTTTTGTTTTTCACAGTTTTTGAGTGTAGAAATGTGCTTTATTGTTTCTGTGGAAGCCACTAGAGAGCAGCAGATATTTCAGGAATGTTCAATCATAAATCTAACTGATAAATTAACATCAAGCTTATCAAGCTCATTTGGGTTTTGGCTCCAAACCACAAAGTTCTGGAGGGTGAACTCTTGTGTTGCCCAAATTAGAAGGATGCAAAACCTTGACACCACCTTGTAGAGAAGAGACTATTAAAGAGTTTTTTGTTCCACAATCCCATTTGCATCCCACAATTTCTTGAGAGTCCAGATATTTAATAATTTTGTTTCTCAGATCTTGGATGACAGACTTTCCTAGCACTTCCCATCTTGCGAGAATATCCCGGACTACCAGCCTGAGATATCAAGAAATAAGAACAAAGCAATGACTACAGAAATATTCTTTAATTTAGCAAAATAAGACTTCTGAAATTATTTAATGATTCTGGATTTATGAGATATAATTTCAGAACATTATTAAATGATCTAAAATCATGAAGCTTTTGTCACCCAAAAGCAATTCCGCATTTTGAAGAAAAAAAAAGAAATCAAAACCCAGGCTGTACTGGGTGTCAGAAACTCAAAAAGAAGACCTTTTTTTTTTTTTTTTAAGAGGTTCAGAGTATCTTTGGTAGAAGTGTGAAATCTTGCAAATTTGGTTTCCCAGTTCCAGAGTATCCCTTCAATCCATTGTTTTGATCTGCTGGAAATGTGCCTCAAAGTAATAGGAAACCTTAATCTTTCTGTTAGTGGCATCGAAAGTTTTGCCATGAATGTGACTGGGCATACCAAACATATTTGCATACTGACAGGTGGGGCAGCTGTTCTCCCCCGGGGCAGGGTTGGTGGATCTCAGGCTGTGAGTGAAAACATGCCCGTTGCAGTGAGTAATTAATTCCTGGCGGGAAGAGCTTCAACAGTACTTTTAGCCAGGGGAGCAATGAGGGCTTCCTTTTGTGTCAGCTTAGGATGCAAATAGAGAGAATCAGCTGAAAAATCTTATCTCAGAATCCTGCCCAGAGTGAAAAAAAATGGTTGGAGCTTTTCGGAGTTTAAAGTTTTAGGTTGTCAGAGGAATTATTAAGTGGGTACTTGAAATATAGTTTTTGGGTTTTACTGTGATAATTGCTAGTTTTTACATGTGAACTAACACTTATAGTGCTCAATCTTATTTTCTTGATATTTAGTGATAAAACCCTGGTAGTAAATGTTGGAAAAAAGTCATTAATATCAGTCTATCATCACAAAATAGTTAGATATGGGCATGTAAATTTCAGAGCCCAAAATTTCTGTGTAAGCTCGGTTCTTTACATTACATTTTCAAGATAACAGAATATTAGAGCACCAAGTTTATGGATTTAAACATAAACAGTGGCAACAATTAGAAATCCTTTATAATCAATTTTATACTTATAAACAATGGTAACAATTTCAAATCCTTTGTAATCAATCTTATAATTATATTTTGTATTACTAATATATATGCAGTCTTTCATATGCTGAATATCTTTTATATTATATTAACTGTGCTGTATATAGTCTATGATTCATTTTTTGGTAAGACACTAATTGAGATGCCCATCTTCCCCAGATGACTATTTCCCCTGGGTCAGGTCCAGCTCTCTTGGGTAGCCTGGGCTGTGCTGGGTCAGGGGCAGTTCCACAACGGTGTAAGATGACCAGGATGAACTTTGCCAACATAGTGGTAGCTTCATCCCTGCCATCCCCTGCTGTCCACATCCTCTCCCCATCCACCACAACCTCTCCCTGAACCAAACCCTGGAGCTGGAGGCTCCACTGCTGCTGCCCAAAGACCACCTCCTTTGTGAATGAAAAAGATTTTATTAGCCTAAGCAGGAATCTCTCAGTAATAGGAAGTTTTTTTCCAATTATTGGTTTCTAATAAAGATTTTTCATTGCTAGAAGAATTTCTCTGTTAAACTGGAGATGGGGAAAGAAAGACCCAACAGTTTTCTCAGTGTTCTAGGCGAGATGACAATTTCAGAGCATTTCTCTAAGCTGGTCTCTGTGCAAGGTGTGAGCAGTACCTGCTGCCACTGCAGCACACACAGTTACAGCCTTGGGTGGCTCCTTGGGGAACCACTAGAGGCTGCTCAATAAACACAGCCCCACCTTCGCCTCTTGGGGAGGGTGGATGAGATCATGTGTACGACTGAAGAAAAATATTCACAGAGCACTTGCCTAAAAGGCAACATGTTCTTCCTGGATGGGATAAAAGAAAATAATTTTTTTTAAAATTCTGATTTCTGGGTCATTTTTATTTGCTTGTTAAAATGGTTAATGCTTGAAGACAAGATCTTGCTGACTGATGCTATTTCTATTACACATAGGCCATTCTGCTCGAATGAAACTGAGGGGTAGAAAAACGGAATATTTATGCACAGGAAAAAATTAGAACTCCAGCAAAAATATCGAAGGATTTCATCCTTGCCCACCCTAATAAATAACTGCTGGGGAAAAAAAGGTGTGTATAATTTACATTTTAAATATGTGTGTACATATAAATACACATTCATGTTGTTGAGGAAAGATTTAATACCAAACCTGTCCTCTTGTTTCCATCATCCACTTGAGTTTCTTGTTTAGTTCGGATGAGAAACTTTTTGCTGACTGGATCTGCTGTTTCTTCAATAGCTCAACCAACATAATGCTTCCTTTTGATCTTTGGCGAGGTCATATAAAGAATTTCTGAAAGTATTGTACTAAACCCTGAACCCCTAAACCTCAAACATCATCTTGGATCTGTCCAGATAAGAACAAAAACTATGTAGATGTCATGAGTTCTGATAATCAGAATGCACCACATCACAGAAATTAATCACTTGTACTGGAATCTAGAGACTCTAAGGAACAAAAGGTGAGAAAGTATCATAGGGAATGTGGGCTCTAGCATGAACTCCCAAAATGGAGCTCACTGAGTCAGATGCTTTCATCAGTAAATTTAGTATCGTGGAGCTGGAGGATCAGTAGTCAGAAGGTTACTTGTAGCTCAGTGCTGATTCATCTGGGGTGTTAAATGTTGCATTACTTAAGCAACAACAATTGAGAAAGAAGCTGTTTCTCAGAGATTAAGAGGTGATGGGGAAGACTCGATGGCCTGAGGCTGCTTTTGTTCTTAAAAGGTGGGGATGGGGAGGAAAAATGCTGCGTGGTATTTATTCATGAGCAAAGCTGGTTAACAAACGGGGACAGTGTGTTTATCAAATGACTGTTCCAGCCATCAGATTCTAGTCTTTTCTTGAAAACCTGAACCACTTCGTAGCAGACTAAAGTTATACTTTAAAAAAGACCTGTTTAAAAGGGTATGTGTGTGCATACACATGCATAGATGCATGTTCAAAACTATCTGAAAGGAGCACTCAAAACACATATGGTTGTGCATCTGGTGCATTGAAAAGATGTGTCCTTCATACCATCAGATTTTTGTGATATTCTGGGAAACGAACACTGACATTGTTGTTCAAGATCAGTTTCTATCTCAGGCATTGATGGTATAAAAAATTTAAGGATAGTGCTATACTATTCTTTTTCCTCAGCTTTTTTTTTTCTTCTGTACTGTCACTCTCAAAAGATTTGAAAATGTTAAAATTCCAAAAGTAATTTGAGAGGCCCAGAGGCTGAAGTAGTTGCTGCAGGTATTTCAAAATAAAACTAAGTAGCTATGAGTTCATGACCCATTAACTAATGAAGAATTTGGCTGCTTACTGTTTATTTTTACTTTATTGCTTTGCCTCCTTCTGTACATGCATCTGAAGTAAATTACTGTTCTGTCTTTAGATCAATATGGTCTGTACTAAACTGACTAGAATGTATGCCATAGCACTTTAGTCAAGGAATTTCCTTGAGGAAGTCCGTGATTACATTACTGTCACACTAAAGTACTTGTTTGAAGGACCCTGTAAGGGCATGATATCATGACGATTCCTCTTCACAGCAGTCCTTGGGAAAGCAGCTTATAGTTAAAATGGAATTTCTGGCCCCAAACAACTGTCAAAAGGAAAAAGTTGTGAAACTGCAACTTAGTTTCCCTGAAGAATGGTTAGGGTGTCAAAGCTTCTGAAAATTATCAAAAAAATTTACTTGCCAAAACGAGTTCTAAACCCCTTGTTAGAAACATAAAATCAGCTTTTTATGTTGTGTAAGTAATGAGATGGAGGCTGTATCATGGCTTTGGCCAGTCCTATGGTTTGCCAAAAGGAGACTTTTTTCTCCTTCCTGACTGGGTGCCCCTGTGTTTACATAGGCTCTTGCAGAAACAGCCTCTGTAGAGCTAAGTCAGCCTAGTTGGTGATTAAAAGGGGTTTTACTGGTGAATTAACAAGTGGTTTTGGCTCAGCTAGAGTCTGACCACAACTACAGCAGGTACAAAGAGATGGGATGCATGAAGCTGGGAAAAAGAAGTGTGGGGAAACAACAAGGGCTTCCCACTTCTGGCAATGCCAAGCTGTTAAACCAGCTTAGCTGTAGTGTTTAACTTCAAAAGTTGTGTTCAGAAGTTCTACCTGAAAAGGCATGTGTCAAGTTCTGAATTCAACTCAGATTTGCAGGTGGTCATGTGAGCCTGTTGTCTGTTAACTACTCAGACCATTAAAGTTTTAGATTTATGTTTCATCTCAATAACGAAGTTTTTAAAATTTCCCTTGGTTCTACAGTACAATGAAATAAAGCACAAAGAGACTTAAATACCCCCAGCCATCATGCCCACTAAAAGGAAAAGTGGCAGAGCAGTACATCAGTTTACTATGAGTTTAGCATATAGTTTAGTTTCATATGCTCTAGTACAGCATTCTCTTAGCAGTGCTGCTGAGACTATTGAATATTGCTGTCACACATAACCTGTAGGTAAACAAAAAACAAGGTTTGGAAATGTTTTCCTTGTTCTGAGGCTGAATAGGTCTTTGCCAGGCCAACTATTAAAACAAACTTCTGTGTTAGCCACTTACAAGCCACACAAAATATGAAAAATTGTTAGCTGTAAGCTGCATGAGAGCTGAATTGTATTTTCCTTCTGGATCATAGCTTGACTACATGATCTATATAATAGAAAATGTTCAAGCAGAGGATGCTCTGTTACTGAGCTGTGAGAGTTAATGTAGTGATGATGAAAGCTAAATTGAACAAATAAAAGGACATTTACAATTTAACACACAGGATGTGTTTTTATTAACAGATAGTGCTACTGCTGAATGTTCTTATGGACTGTAAATTTTCCTCTTTTTTTTTTTTTCCTTTTCCAACAAATTGAAATATTGTTTTGTTCCAACTGCCTCATTGAAACAAACTGTACAGCAGTGCAACAGCAGCAGGAGTGTGTTTGTCCTCTTGCCTTGGGCTTATCTCGCAGTCATTGCCCAAGAACATTTTCAATGATGACCTAGTTCTGGGTGGGCTATAAAGAAAAATGGCTGTTTAAAAAGGGAAAGGGAAAGAATATCCAAGGGCTCTTTGAGGCTTTTGTCTATCACCTCTATATTATGAAAGTCTTGTATCAGATTCCCACATGTCATTATTATATGTACATAAACATACATATTTTAAACTTAAAATTGGATGAGTTTATTTTCCTGTGGTTTTCTTTGTAGTGCAAAAGAAGTGTGAGACTTTTTACTGTTTGAACATGCCTACTGGACGTTTTAGATACATCTACTTGTTTTCATATTTCTCTCCAGGGTAAAAAATTCAAATTAGCCCAGAGAACACAAATCTGGAGGGAAGACTCTAATCATTGGTTTAAATTTGACTGTCGTCTTCCCAAGACATTAAGGAGAATTATGAGAATTAAGTTGAAGGAAGCAAAGAGAAAGAGGAGGCAAAAAATGTTGTGCAACTGTGAGCAGAGATTTCTTTTATAACACTTTGTAAACCAAACAAAAGCTGAAGTCTCTTCCCGTGAAGTCAGCCAAATAAGAATGCAAATCCAAATGGTGTTACCACAGTGGTCCAGCCATAAAAGTAGTCAAGGTACAGGTTAATGTTACTTTACTATTTCTTGAACAACACACAGATTAGGATTATTTTTTGAATGAGTACATAGGAGCAAATTCATTATGAGGCGTTGGTTCAGTTGATAGCACCATTTGATTTGGAGGTGAGACAGTAACTGCAGAGCACTGCAGTGGGAGATTGTGTCTCTCATCTTCTACAGAATCTCATGTGAGAGGCTCATAGTTACACAGCCGAACAGAAAAGCAGCTTTCTAGAGCATATTTGGCTGCATACCTAACCCAGTGTGTGGCTTTCCAGAGATTAAAGGACAGTTATGTTGCATTAATATAATTCTACCCCTTTTGCAATGGGTAAAAGACACAGTTTTGGAATGTTCAAAATGAAAATGAAGGGAAATATTGCAAATATCCTTAAAACCTCAAATCACTACATAGCGTTCTGTGGTGGAATCAAATACATCTAAATATTGCAAAGAAGTAGGTTACATTAAATGTGACACTAGCAATGCATTCTTTATTCAGAATGGGTCCAGAGACCAGGAAGTATGATATAGCTAATTGATATAAAAAGTAATGACAATAAAGATTTTGCTTTAACTTTCTACAGGAATTCACCCATGTTCTACTCAGGACTAGTCAATGAATTTTTATGAGGCCCACAGGAGTCTTTTATCTGCTGACTTCTATCAAGTCTGGTTAACAGGAAGCAATAGCTGAACTTGAGTGAAACAAGTTAGCTCTATGCTGAATGCAGCCTTCACATCTGATACCTGTCATGTCCCAGTGAAACTTCTTGAGAAACTGCAATTACTAAGAAATACAGGGTCTTTTGCAGGAATGCAGTTTACATCACATTTGGAATCTTTGCATGACCTAGGAAAAGTTCAGTCATGATCCAGCTTCAGACTTAAGCTTGATGTTGGAGTTGACTTGAATTGGTTTGTATGTTCTTAATCAATGGTAGCATAATCCTCATCCCTTTCCAAAGACCCTGTTGAGAAGATGTCTTCTGAGTTATGGCTAAAATATAATTTCATTCTATTTTCAAATGGGAGCAGACATCCTGAGTTTCTGAATCCTCAGAGAGAATTCTGCCAGTCATGCCTTTTGTTATATCAAGGATATCAAACTGAGGCACATGGACTGCAGCTGTGGCCATATATTGGCATGTGTGTACGTAGAGCAGGGAGTAATGAGGGGAAAAAGAGAAGAGCTTATACATCCCTCCTATGCACTACTTGTTATTCATAACCAACATATGAAAAATTGCGTTGAGTCAAGCAGTTCAGAAGTAATCCTTGCTGTTCTGACATGAACTTCATTTTATTAGGTGTTTAAGGTGTAGCCTCATGCAGAGTATATGACAACAGCATTATCCAAATGGAAAGCAATTATAAAGGGCTACACAATGAGCAACAGTTGCATAGCTGTTGCATAGTTACTTCAGAGTGAAGGTGCTTAAACATGAAGGCACTGCTGGGAGGGGTGGACGAAAGGTATAAAAAATCACTTATGTGAAAGGAGTATATTTCTCCTGTGCAGTCATTTCTAAAAATGGTCATATATACTGCTGGTAGGAAAGTGATAGAGTCACAGTCAAATCAAATGTGAAATTAAGCGCATAATGGCCTTATAGCATATGTGAATTTCACACTACTAAGGCAGTTTTTCTTTGAAGTGTTGCTTCCTTTCACTGGGGAGTAGGGGGAGACAGTAATAACTATGTTGTGAATGATGTGTGAAATATACATTCAATTGATACTTGTAATACTATTGTGGGAAACCTGTGATCTCTACAGACATTTGATTATTCTGCATTGCTGTATACTCAGCTAAAGTTCTGCATTTTCAGATACTTGAGAGAAGGGATAGAAAAATATGAACTAAAAGAAGATTAAAGAAGTCAGAAATGCTAAACGGGAACAGATCAAGTATATGCCTTTGGCCCAAACTTGAAAACTCTGAGGGAACAGAAAGGTGAGGAATGAAAATGAATATGTAACAAAGGAGCTATGTCTATGTGCATGTAGATATACATACAGATTTGTCTGTAATGTGGAATCATGTGTTTTGATGAGTTTGCTATCCAAATGCTAATGTTGTCTTGTTTGAAAGATGTATTTTTATTTACAAAACTGGTTAGGAAAGTGAACTTTTATATTTTGATTCTTTGAAATTTGATGTTGAAGTAATTGAAACAGTTCAAGCAGTCTTTCTTTATTCTGTAAGGGGCTAAGGAAAAAAAATAGATCCCTGAGCTCTGTTTTTCCTTCATGTATAAACAAAGTTCTTGAAATTACTGTATTTTGTCTCACTCAAGGACAGTAGATCAAATAAACCCAGTGTTTCACTCCATATTTATTTTTCTTGATACACTACAACATCTTGATACATAAATTTTCTGGTTTCATATTAAAAATGAAGGTAGCAACTGCGGCTTTATGAGTTTAAGAGCATTCCAATGCACATCCTTTCCATCAGTATTCCAAAGCCATTGTGCAAACCAGCATGCCCAATGCCAAACCAAGTTCCCTGTCAAAATGTGACAAGTGGTTTTTGTCA
Source organism: Entomyzon cyanotis (assembly GCA_024500445.1). Taxonomy (NCBI): domain Eukaryota; kingdom Metazoa; phylum Chordata; class Aves; order Passeriformes; family Meliphagidae; genus Entomyzon; species Entomyzon cyanotis. The sequence continues at coordinate 9,026,343 of JAKEPQ010000743.1, forward strand.
TCTAGCCTTGATTGTACTGTGGAAAGGCAAATGAAGACTGAAGAGAGCACATTTTATATTAAAGAGCAGCATTTGACAATGAATATATGTTGTCCAAGAACCAGGAACTGTAGGCCTGACTTGCAGCACTCTTGGCTTCATAATCCCTTTTCCTGTAAGGAACTTAACACTTTTTCTCGTTGTCACACTCTATTCTTTTTCAGTTAAGACTCTGTAATCCTGCCTGCTTAATCCCCATATTACCTGCCCTCTATGATTTTTCTAAAGAAGGGGTGTTTTCTCTTCTACATAACAGAAGAAAACAAGTCTCTCTTATGCAGTATATTGTCCACACAACAATGAAGAAGTTACTGTATGACTCTGAATGAGGCTGTATAGTGGTTTTGTAAATCCCTTTGAGCCTGGTCTTGAGTAAGGCAACTAATCCCAGCAAGAAGGTATTGCTTCTTATGAAATCTTTGCAGAGTTGTGGAATCCATTCCTCTACCCTAGTTGCCCAGGCTGTTTGCCTACTGGGGCTTTGGTTGCTACTATAGATAAACTGTGCAAATAAATGAAACTGGCTGTTATTTTACGCCCACGAGTTTTGTTTCATTATGTGCATGCTCACAACCTCCTTCTCTGCCTCCCAGTAATATATTGGGACTGTTATGGAGACTGGTGTTCCTATGAAGCAATGAAGCTGCATCCTCAAATGCACTATATGTCCCCTGTACTGTTTTTAGGCCTGTGCAACAAGCTGTAAGTCTTTAAGTGCGAATCCTTTTCCATTACATTTGAGTCTACATCATTCCAATGTGTGCTGCAGATTTCGTTCTCAGAAAAAAAAAAAGTGACAATGAAGTAACTGATCCCAAATTTTGAATTTTTTATAGTTGCCTGCATATTCTTCTGTATAGAAATCCTGAAGAAAACTTGCACTAAAATGCTGTTGATTTTCTGTCCTCTATTATAAATGCTGAGAATACAAAATGCTTTCATGGCCATGAATCAGAAGATTCTGATTAAGTTCCCACAGAATACAATTCCTCACACCTACTCCACCTCACTGCTGTGCCAGTAACCTATCTTATTAATCATCCCTACTATCCACCCAAGCACTAGAAGCTCCTGTCACTTGTAACATGTCACAAAAACTGTAAGAAATGTCTAGTGCTAACCTGAAGTCCCAATTGCAGTATGCAGTGGCAATAAAACAAAAGATATTTTTATATTCTGCATCAGAAGTCAGGATAAAGGGGCAAATCTATGAAATTATGGGACTGATTGATCGGTAAGAAGGTTTCTGATGTGAATGTTCAGTGCGCTTTAGGCATTTTTAGACACCTTAAGTTTCAGCAATGAGTTCTGTGCTTGGATTTGTTTTATAGTTCTGACTGTGTGTGTGTTTAAAATTTAAAATTTAAAATGTTTCTTTAAGTAAACTATGGTAAAAACCCCAAACAAACAGCAAATACAACTTCCTGAGATTCATGTAAATACTGAGCATTAATAGGACTGACAAATCCTTTTATATAATAATTTAAATTACAGATGAAGCAGAAAAATGAGGATGCAAGTGATCTAGCAATTATACCATGATGCTGCCTCAGAGCACTGAGAGGGTTGTTTACATATATTACAAATAATGAGCCCTTACCCTCTGTGCCGGAGCTACCAGTCAGCCTGCAGCATCTGTAACAGCCCAGAGGGATTTCAGAGGAACCCACCAATTCGTTTTCTTCTAGTCACAAAGCAGGCACCAATGGAAACTCTGGATTCAAACAGATGAAAGGGTAAGAAACATATTATCACCATCCCAAACATCGAATTCTTCTGAAAAACACATCTCATGGTAAACACTTCCCCAAGACCTCGTGTGAACTATCTAACAAGAGCACAAAGACAGGTGGCTTTGCCAGCCAGGCAAGATCTTAAGATGTAGATGTTTATGGTTTTTTAACCTCCAATTATCTCTCTGGAGTATAGGAGACTGCTTTTAAGGCTGTACAGAGCAGGAAGTGCTAAGTATGTTCATAAAGGTGTGGCTTAACTCCCTAGCAATTCCTTGGCAACAGGGACTGCTAGCCTTAAGTCAAACAAATAGGCTTTGTGGAAATCAAAAGTTGAGAATGCAAGCTGTTCACATCTCTTTGATTAAAGCAGCCAATCTTTGTTGGAAAGTGATGGGCTCCACCTTGTTCCCCTAAACCAAACAGATTCACAAGGTTTGGATAGATAAGTCTAGTGCTTTTGAAAACAATGCAAAATATTAAATGTTTTTAAAGTCATTTTTGCAAGATGTGTTGTGAGAAAAGGAGACATTTATGCATTCATTTATCAAAAACTTGATGTTTTTGATGTATCATTCATTAAAGTCTCATCACCCTACATAGAATGGCTTATCTCACACTGAGAAGTACAGAGCAGAACCCATAATACTGAAAAAAATCCTCACCCTTTGCTTTTGAGTCCTTTTACCTTCTCTTCCTCAAGGGAAGTTATGTGTTCTTACCAGAATTAGTCCAGGACAAGTACAATTCTTGCACAAGGCAAAGCAGATTGCTGATACTTTCATCTAACTAGCAACAATTTAATTTATAGACAGAGTTCCCCTTGCCAGCAATTACATGGCTACATTTATCTACATTTTCTCCCTATTATAGATGCATCCTCTGACAGGGATTCCTGCATAGATAGAATGTAATCCGGAGTTTTGAGGAGACGGGAAGACCTGATCTCCCAGTCTTACATCTTATGTCTGTACAAAGTAGGTGTAAATGCTGCCCATCGTGACTCATGTGTGACAGTGACAGCCAGCCTGACTGCCCTCACTGAGGCTGCAGGTGTTCAGCGGGAACAGCTCGCTGGCCCTAGAAAAACTCGATGTGCCCTAAAGCCATGGATTCACGACACTATCAGGCAGAAGTACCTCTTGTTGGTCCATTCCCGTGAGTCACTCGTTTTTGCCCGGATAACTGTGTTTTGCCAGGATAACTGTGTTTTGCCAGGATAACTGAAGCAAATGAGGGAATGACCCCACTTTGAGGAATACTGAGGAGCAGATCAGACTCCTCAGTCTTCCTGCTCACACAAAGCAGAGCACTAGAGCATGGTTAAAAGTCCTAGACATCTACTTCACCCGGAGCATTATCGGTAATTCACCAAGTCACTGCAGGGCCACTCCCAGAATGTGCCAAGCAACTTTTTCTCGTGTGCCCCAGGGCTCTTTTTCTTTTCCTCACCACCATGTATTTCAGTGTAGAAATGGCAAAATCTTAATGTATGTTAATGTATATTAACTGTGTCACACCATGATTGAAATAATTACTTGAGGAAAACAGGGAATGACTGAACATAAGGTGACATTTCCTGTCAAACAAGGGTGTGTCACATTAGCAGAGGGTTGTGGAAAGGAGGTGAGGTACTACTGGCACTTATGAAGCAGCTCTATCAGGGTATATTATCACAACTCCAACTTACTGGGAAGGGAATTGCACCTGCTTGCTATGTGCTGAGTTATTACCTGTGTTTACAAAGCAATTTTCTAGCTGTTAAGTGATAAAATGCACTGAAGTGCATCATGTGGCATCTTAAATTTAAAATTTCTACAGTATGCCAGAAGTAATAATCTAGGTATACCTGTCCTTTTTCTGTCTGAATACATTTACTGACTGTGCAATATGCTTCTTTCAGAATGTTTCTTCTCAGGGAACCATATCACTCTCCTGTAGCAGCCAGATGCATCTGTAAGGCTGCTACTTCTTATTTCCACTGTATCTTCCCCAGCATGTAAGATACAGTATCAGGACAAAGGAAGAAAGGTATTTGTTTAATCATGCTCAGAGGTTAAAGTGAAATGAGCATTTGTTGAATAGAACAAGGAAATTTGAGCAAGGATCTGATGACTTTACTGTCATGACTGTAACTATATAATACAGTGCAGTGCAAACCAGAGTCATCCATGCAAGCAATTGCATCTAAAGGTGCTGTAGAAAAAGTCAGATTATTTTTGCAAAATCTTTAGTTGTCTTTTCAAGCTACAAGTGGTAGAGTAGAAAATAAGGTCATCTAATCTTCCTAGAAATCAGCATATAAGTTCTGCTAGAGTATGGTAACAATGAGTCAGACAAGACTTTTTAAAGAACTTGTACTTTCAAGACAAGGCAGTGAAAAGAAAAATACAAAAAAAAAGTTGTATCAGAGGTCTGCTGCTTCTTTGGGGAAAGTGTTCCACCATTGTGTTGGACAGAATAAGACGACAGGGTGTATTTGAAATCCCCCTGTCAGGTCCTAGGAATGTAACAATTGGTGGTGGAAGCGAAGTGGAGCAAAATGATTATAATCAAGATGAAAGGTCAGGAAATCATTGAATGATAGGTCCTATCATGCCTGTTTTGAATGCACATAATTGCATTCATCAATTTATTATACAAAATGCTTCGATGAAATGTTTTTAAAGCTTAAGTACTTCAACAGGTGGTTAAGTTTTGCTTACATTTTGCATTTGTATTTTACTTCTGTTTATGTTGTGGTGAGAAAAAGAAGTATATTAGCATATCTGTATGTGGAATAAGTTTAATTAAATTCTAATGAAGAAACAGGTTAAATATCAGAACAGTTAAATCAACTGGGAATGAAATATTATAGGAACACACCCTCCTTTTTTATCAAGGTTTTTATGTCAGCTGAGAGGTTGTGGCACAATCTGAATAAACAGACAGAGATTAGTAATTTCTGCCAAGATGATCTCATGAGGCCAGTATCAATCAGTTTTCAGGAAAGCTTGAGAAGATGTCACTTGCATAAATTCATCATTAATTGTGTAAATTTTACAGTTGTTTTTCTTTGAATAACTTGGACTTCCAGTATACAGTGCTTTGTATTTGATGATCAGTTCTTTCATCACTGCTACATTGCAGCACTGATTATCAACTCGCAGTAAGTGAGAGCAGTGTAGAGAATGCAGATCTTTTGATGTAGATAATGGCCTTTACATTTCTTATGTTGTCTATTTGTTTTTTATGTTTACATGCAAAGGTGACTGGAGTTGGATATCCAATGTTCCAGATGGCTGTTGCCACTTCTCACTCTGAAACATCAGTGATTTTGTGGTCTGGTGAACTTCTGAGAACTTTCTAGCTGTACAGTGTGAATGCAGTCGTGTGTGGGAATATGGCAGGTTGAATATCATAGATTCATTGAAGGAGTGTTACAAAAGTTTTCTAAAAGGGTAAAGGACTACTGAATTTCCTGTCTTGCTGCTCCTATGACTGGAAGTGTCTGAGTTGGTCTGTTAAATATAAAGTATAAAATGGCCCAAATTAAATGCTTTATGTAGACATTGGGTCATTCTCATTACCATTATAAGGACTTGAACTCTCGATCTTTTCACAAGAGGATATAACTTCATCCTGTTGAACCTTAAATATGTAACTGTAAGTTTTATTTTTTATTAATGGAGAAGATTATTCTATTTAATTGCATGTAAATACCAGTGAATAATAGAGAGCAGTTTGGCTTTTAGCTATTGCAGTGGATTATATTATCAGTTTGTATTTTTACTCTTTCAACTAGGGTGATAGTGATGGTAGCAAGGATGGTAGTAATGGATTTTTTTTCCTTTATAGCTTATGTAACAAATAACTCACTAAATTAACTTCATCATTAAAAGGCAAATTTTTTACTGTTGGATATTCTGCCACACTGACAGACTTGTAAACTGCTGTATACTTTCAATGCACAAAGAGAGGATGGGTTAGTATATAGAAGTGTTTTGATCTAAGATTGGACATCAGTCTTGCTTAAAAACCTGCCACAAAAAGAGTATTTTCCATTGAACTTCCTTTCTTATATTATACTATACCTGAGACTAGTAAAAAAAGTAACAAGTTGCAATGAAAATTTATTTTGGCAGGGTGTAGGGGAAATAAAGCTTCACACAAAGTGAATTTTCAATCACAGGTAAGGTAGATTGGAAGGGTCAGGAAGTACTTGCATATTCATCTCATTAGGTAACAGAAATTGTATCACATGGCTTGTCTAACTTACCACGGCTTAAAGATCCTGTCTCAACTAGTTGCAGTGAATTATTTAAAAATTTAGCAGTGAGATCAGATTGGCAGCAAGAGAAAGTTTCTCATCAGCAATGCATGCAGCACTGGAACAGGTCATCCATGGATGTTTCCAAGACACAGCTGGACAAAACACTGGTAGTTTCAGTGTAGTGCTGGCAATAATCCAGTGTTGGACGAGAGAATTTGCAGAGGTCCCTGTCAGCAATCATTTCAGTGATTCTAAATCCAGAAAATTCTTTAGTAAATTATTTGACAGACAGCATTATTTCCAATGAAAAAAAAGGAAATAAAATTTATTACTTACAAACTGTTAACTTTGATGTAAATCTATAATAATATTTATGAAAGACACCACTATGCATGCATGTTCAATCTGTTCACATATTTGATATAAAAGTAATGCTTAGATTTTCCAAAGCCCAGTAAGTGTAATCTGGACAAAACTGTCTAAACAGCTCACACCTATACTCCAATAGGAGCTGAGCATGTATAAAACCTTTGAGGATTAACCACTGGGTTGACTGTCATCCCATAAAGAAGAGAAGCTATGTAAAATAATAGGGGAAGTAATTTCATTTTTGTTTATCTTGCCTAGTCACCGATTTTGTGTTTTAACTTACCTTTAAGTCAAAAGAAATAAATTCCAACTGATACAGGATTCTAGGTGAATGCTGCTGTGTGGCTGGATAGTGCTGGTACCTGCAGGGTAACAATCCATCAGAACCACAGTTCTGAAGCTCTTCTGCATATTTCTGAGCTTTTGTGGATATCTCAATGGAAATTATTTCAAGGCTTCTGCAGCACATTTTAATCATGGCAGACCTACCTGGCAGACCAAAAAATCAGATCTCTCCAAACATCTGGACAGCAATCAAAGAACACTGCTAAGCTCTTGTTCCCATGCCTTTTCCCACTCATTTGCTGGTAAAGAAAGGATGCCAGAAAATTCTTTACATATGGGTTTATGTTTCAGGGGTTACACTAAACTCCTCCTTCAGCAAATATTGCTGCAGCACCTTGTAATCCAATGCACGAGCCAAGGTCTGAATGGGTATGTCTTCTCACGTTTGCTTGCAGATCACTTACAGATCTTTAACTTCTAGTGCCAGTTCAGTTTGGAGATGCTGAGGCATGCAGAGAACTTACTACTATCCCTATTGTGCAAATAAACACCAAGGCTCCGTACTTATTCAATTTAATATCTCTGTTTCTCAGAATCACAGAAAAAATTTGTCTGGAAGAGACCTCTAGAGCTCTTTTGGTCCAAAGCCCTTGTCCTGCCACCATGGCAAATTTTGGAATTAGACCCAACTTCAAAGTTAATTCACTTTTCTCAGGATATTTCAAACCATTTTACAGGGTTAAATATCATCATAATAGCCCTCCTTTTAACTGATGAGTAAAATATTCATGAGGGCAAATAACTTCTCAATATTATCTGTTCAGAACAGAAGACTGACTTCTAGGTTTCCTGAAAGGTAATTGAGTTATTTCTGTGATTAAAATGCAGTCAGGATATTACTCCAGATGTCATGTCTCAAAGTTTCATACCCCTTTTATTAGGCTTTAACAAAAGAACTTCAGCGATCAGGAATTTTTAATAATAATGTAGTAAAAGAGGTTGTCTTGTCCCTTCCCTTCCCTTCCCTTCCCTTCCCTTCCCTTCCCTTCCCTTCCCTTCCTTCCCTTCCCTTCCCTTCCCTTCCTTCCCTTCCCTTCCCTTCCCTTCCTTCCTTCCCTTCCCTTCCCTTCCTTCCCTTCCCTTCCCTTCCCTTCCCTTCCCTTCCCTTCCCTTCGTTTCCCTGTATAGTAAGAATGAAAATGCCATTACAGATTTATCCATTGAAAGCACAATGCTTTTAATGAGTCTCTTCAGTGTTCTCATGTGATCTAACTGTAAAACTGATTTATTTTGCAATTTTAATTGCTTAGTAATGAGAAACAATCAAAATAATCACAGTACTGAGGTTGCATAACAATGAATGTCCATCTTAAAACTTTTATTCTCCACCCAGTTACATTTATGAGACGTTATCATCACATGGAGCCTACAAATAAGTACCTCTATAAATATGCCTGCCAGGATTAAAGCTAAAGGTGAGCAATAATTCTTTATTTCAGCAAGATCTTGGTTACAAATTAACTTTGCTATGCTCAGTGTATAGGGGCTTGTCCCATGTGTTTTTCAGGAACTGTATCCTGTTGCAGTTCTGTCAAGACATACGATGTCATTCCTTTATGTTTTTTAGATTTACAACATTGCTGGTGTAATTCAGGGCAGAGAATGGGAGGGTTATGCATGGAAGGTGAGTGAGGAACCAGTTGCATAATCTGATACTTTGAAATGTGTGATATCGCAGGAAGACCAGCATGTACTTATGGATTTTTTAAAAAACATTTTAGAATATGTTTTAAGTTCATTTAGTGTAACAGTTCAGCTAAATTAGTTACAGTAGAATTATATGAGTCAAGATAGTCTACAAGTAGAAACCAGATGGGCTTTCTAGGAAGAGAGGCTACAATTTATGAGATGAGCTAATGTAATTGTAAAAAGTATAGAAGCTTTTGGGCTCACCAACCTTTGATAACATGTGTAGATTTCAAGTAAATTTTAAGGGTCTTTGGCATTGATTTGAGGAGGACTTTAATCTGACACGTTGTTCTAAGAGAATTACAATCCTTTTTCTTTCACTTTAGATAGATCCTAAAGACAAGTACATATGTATTGGCATTCTCTGTGCCAAGTCACTGGAACCTGTGAGCATATGTGTCAGCCTGGCCAAGAATTTATCATGTGTATGATCTTCTATAGAAATCTGCTAATTAAAATCCCATTATGTGTGAAGTACTCACATATTAGGGCTACAAAATGGCATCCTCGTGAGGGCAGCTGAATTGCAGCAGCCTGGTACTTTCTTCTGTGAACATAGCGACAGTAAAAATCTATGTTTACACTTACATGTGCAAACACTGCGTCTCTCCAAACACCCCCGTATATATGTGTGTGTTTGGGAGGGAAGGAACGGGTTGGGATAAGAGGAACACTTCTCACACTTGCAGTAAATGCATTTTTAAGGTTCTTACTACAGACTTCAGGGATAAGAATAATCCCATACTCAGTAACAGTCTGTTGCACTGTTTCAATACCACTATATCCAAAGGATAGATGTAACCAAAAGGAATAGAAATTGGTTTTCATTCTACCAAGGACTTCTAGAAATGCATTGGCAGAGGAAAATATAGCTGTGGCATAAATTCACCAATGCTAGAAAATATAACGCTGAAAATGTTTTGAAAATATTAGTATATACATGTTACAGATTAACATTTTCATCTCTAATGTTCAGGAATTTGCCCTTTCTGTAACAATGTGTTTTCAGGATTGCTTCTCAGGCAGCTGCCTGAGCTGCAGAGACAACAGCTGAGAGGGGTTTAGCAACCATCTGGTGATGTTCAGTGAGATGCAGCTGTGCAAAGTTTCCTGTATGGCCTCTGTCAGGTAAATACTTGTAACACATGAATTCTAAGATACTTCACATGGGACAGCATCCTTGAACTGTAGTTTATTTTCACTGAAATAAATGGAATTAGTCTTGCTGGTGATGTTAGCATGGGAATTAAGTGTTTGCCAGAAGAAGGTCCACAGTAACTGCTATAATTAATCAATTATAAAATTAGAATGTTAAAAGAAGATGAGAAAATGTGATTTAATAATTTAAGCAATCAGATATTCACAGCTAAGTGTCCAGCTCTGCATTTTCCCAGGATAGACACTAGTAGCTAAATAGCAACACCAATTTTCATTCAGTGAAAACTCTTTCAATACAACACTAATATTGAAGGATAAACTGAAGACTTAATTAAACAAAAGAAAAGTTATGACTAGTCTAACTTGCAGCATTTGGCCTTTAAAATCATTAGTAACTCATCAGTGGTGGCAACAGGAAAAATAATAACTTTCCAAAGAGTTTAAAGGCCTTTTGATCTTCTTTTCTGCTTTAAAATCAATTTGAGTGTGACAGTATCTCTGCAAATTGTCTCAGTCCACAATGTTACAAGTATTACTGCTGCTGCTGTTGAGCAGGAGTGTTTTCATAGCAGCTAAACTAAGTGGTGATTTCCCATTGTAGTCTCCCCAGTGAAACAGAAGAGTGAAGAAAAGCTGTCCCTCTTGGACTGCAGTAATGTGCAGGAGACAGTTCCTTACTGAGCAGCTATGGAGTAGAAAATGCAGGGCTTTATACTGCTATTTTGCATAACTTCCTTGATATTTCATTCCTCAAAACAACAACAAAAAAGTTTTGCTGGGACCCACCTTTACAAACTACATGAAGAATACGGCCTAAAATGCAAAGTACTCTCTGCCTGTAATATCCCTTAAAAATCCGTGTGGAATACTACACTTCCATTATACATTAACCTTGGCATCGGTAGCTGGATACACCACGGCAACTTGCACAAAAGGCAATTAATTAGAAGCAGGTAAAGGCTTTTCTTCCGTGGAATTCAATGCTACATCTCAAACATTGTTTTAGCAGCTGTACACGTATATTCTTCAGGTTTCCCCCGCAATGGGAGCGGGTCTCTCGCAGAGAGCCCTGTGCCCCCCGCACGCCAGGCCGGAGTGCGCAGTGCCCGCACCCAGCTCCGGGCGGATCCCGCAGAAATGAAAGCAGGTACAGGCACTTCCTGCAGGCAGAATTAAAGAGAGAAAGGGAGTTTGCCTCTGATCTCCTTCAAAAACCAATCAGGCCAGATCAGCCAGGCGTTGATTCTCCCTCCGTCCCTCCTACACCTTTTCCAGAGGCCCAATGGCCTTGTCCCTTTGGGAGATTGACTAGAGTCACATGAGCTGCACTAAGGGCAGGTAACTCAGGAGAGGGGAAGGGGAAGAGGGAAGGAAAAAAAAAAGAGAGAGAGAAAAAAAAAAAAAAAAAAAAGCCCAAGCCCAGGCTGAGCTTCTGCCATGATGTCAGAGGGAAAGAAACCCACAGTTTGCTAATTTCACCTCCCAATCGGCCCCGGGAAGGAGATCACCGGGAACAGGTAGAGATGGGAGCTTTCTTTCTCCATGTTTCTTTTCCTCAAACACCCAACCTCCTAAATAGCTCTTTCTCTCCTCTTTATATTGTGACTCCTCGTTCGCTCCTTTTCCCTTTGATTACTTGGAGGTAGGGGGTGAGCCTCGTGGGATTTTTTTTGTTCTTTTTTCGTTTGTTAGTGTGTCTTTCTTTTTCTCTCCTTTTTTTTTTTTTTTTTTTGACCTCTGCTTTTGATTGTAGTTGTTTCCCCCTGTGGTCATGACGGCTTCGCACAGTGACTCTTTGGTGGTGTTGTTTGGGGCAACAGCTGGTGCATATGGGGCTAAACTGGGTTCGGATGAGAGGGAACTAATTCTCTTGGTGTGGCAAGTTGTGGATCTACACAGCAAGAAGGTATGGCTTCGATATCCGGGGTGAGGGCGCGTTCCCGGCGCGGGGCGAGCAGGCTCTCCGGGCCACTCGCCGCCTGCCCGCGGCCGTTTGTTCATTTCACAAATGCACCGAGGGAGGGAGGCGCGGGGCTCGGGGGTCACTGCCTGCCCCGGCCGCTCGCTTGGGAAGCTCCTTTTTGTTCCGGCTGGAGGGAAGAAGGCACTTTGAAACAAAGTTTGGCCGCTTCCACACCCCGCTGCCCCGTCCGCCTTAAATCATGTGTAGCTTCGAGGATGTCTACGGACTTTAGAAGCTTTAAAACAAAAAGCTGCCCCGGGTGGCTCCGAGCGTGCTCGCTTCCCTGGGAGCGGCTCATGGTCACCGTTGGATCCTTTGGGCCTGCTTTTTGTTTGTTTAACCAATGTTTGGATAACCTTTAAGAGAATATTGACTTCTTTTAATTTTCGGGCCAACCTAAAAGTCATCTCTAATTTTTTTTTTCTCCCCAAAAGCCTTATCATAAATAACCCCCTAGAGATGAAGGGCTTTGATAAAACAAACAGGACTATGAATTTCATTAGTTGATTCATGAAACTGCCTTAATATTGAGTGATCTTCCCTTTGCAGTTAACAGCTCCCACAAAAGTTGGTGCTAACTGCAAAAGGCCTCCCATGAAAATGAACTCGGATAGTCCGAAGCAGAGAGCGTGGCTCTCCTGGGCGGGAGGGAGAGAAACCGCGGCCAAAGGTTTCGATTTGTGAAATAGACAAATGCCTTTTCTCCTGGCGTTTATCGGGAGGTGATAGTGTGCCTTTCTGATTTTTCTGCAGTCTCAACACATTGTTATAAAGAGCTAATTCGATTGTTCCTCACTTTTGTCCATAATTTCTTAAATGTTTTTAGGTAGGGACACTACACAAATCCCTGGTGAAAGCAGACAACTTGGACTTAAGTGACCAGTGTCGCGAAGTCAGTGGCTTAACACCAGAGGGACTGGGCAAAGCTGAACCACTGGACCGGGTTCTTCAACAGGTGAGGTGCTGCTTTTGGCAGCTGGGGCTCTTCAGGGTGAAGCCTGTGAACGAGATTTAATGGATTTGAAAAAGGAAATAGACTTTAATTTTGTCTTTCACTTTGCAGTCACTAGCAAGTTTTCAAGCTTGTTTTTAAGCTAACCCAAAAGAGACCTGAACCATTTGAAATGGGACTCCCATAATTCTGAAACACCTGTGTACAATACCAGAGTATTTGAGCTGATGCTGTAAATCCTTGGAAGATCTGACTTCTGGTTGTTTTGATGGGTCTGCTTTTATTCCAAGTTTCACTTAAGCCTTGAAAGTGTAGGCCTGTAAGAATACTCCTTAATAAAGCAGAGCTAATCAAATTTTCAAACTTCACATGGTATGTTTTAATCTACAGGTTCACTGCTTTTTCTCATTTGTTATTCTTAAAGTCAGCTGAAGTCTTCAAAGTCTTTCATGTAACATCAGATATGCTTGTTGTGTATCAGTCTTTTCCAGATGAGCCTAATTAGTGGATTATTAAGTGATTTGGTTTGACTTTTTTCTGATTTCTGTAATTTTGCTCTTTGGCTCATTTAATATGACACTGAGACAGTAAATCTATAAGTTTGTATGATACTTACAGCTCAAGAGGATTTAAGTTACTTCAAAAAATTTAGTGCAAATAGTGTACATGTAATGCAGTTCCCGAAAGTTTGCTTGCTTTGACTGTCCTTTCTATGCACGAAATGTGCTTGAATGGAAAAATACAATAGTGCATTTTTGTGTAACATATAAACCTGGCTTTCCACACCTTGTCTGAATCATTCGTAGGTGTGTTTCAGCAAGAAACTTGCTTAGGCAGTAGAACAGGTTCATGTTGCTGTAACTTCTGGTGACACAGATAACTTGGCAGACTTGGTCCTAACCCTCTTTGATACTACATGTTTAACACTACACTCTGGAGTGAGTATCTTTGAACATGTAACTTCTGTGTGGTTTAAGATCTGTCAGCATTGGGTGCAGTGGCATTTGTTCTACTTGCATTTGTTTTGCTGGAGTCCAGGACCAAGAGGTGATTTTGTTTCTTTTCTTTGCTTTTCCTTTTTTTTTTTTTTTTAAAGCTCCATAATAACCCCTGAGAAAATGTGCAGCTGCAGGTTTGATCTTGTCCCAGATCTTGCACTAAAGACATCTGGAACAGCTTAGCCTAGTACACACTGTTTACCTTTATAACAGACACACTTTAATTATACTCAATACTTTATGAGAGATTGTATCTTATTGCCGTAAATTGCACTGTAGGTGGGTCTGCTTTAGCAAATAAAAAGAAATACTACCTTTGTGTGTAGGTGGGTAGAGACTCTTGAAAAACAACAATTTTTTTCCTTTTTGTTTGCATATCTTTGCAACTAAATAATGATTTTGCTGTTAATTGTTGGATGCCAGTTGTGATGTGGCCAGTTCCATCGTAAGTCTTTTGGAACGCACCTTACCTAAACTCTTCTCCCTTCCCCTCTGTGTCTTGATTCCTGTGGGAATTAGACGAGAATTAATTCAACTTCCCACTTGCAATGGTGGCAAAAAAAATTCCATATTCTTTAATAGTAGATCCTTTTCTGCATTTTTGAAGACAAGTCCACTGAATATTTTAATTGCGTCATGTATTTTAAAGATGAGTCAGATATGTGACAACGCATACAGGGCTTTTCTTTTTCTTTTTCAGTTAAGCATTTTGATTAGCAAAAGCACAGGTAGGTGAAGTGGTTATTTGAAAAGGAGGAGGAAAAGGAAGTAGACTTGTACCTTGATTTGAGATAATGTTACAGAGCATGCGAAATTAGCTTTCCACACCCTGCCTGGATTGTGGTAGAAAATTGATGATGCAGCTGAAAATCGCTCACTTTAGCACATATCTCAATCATGTAAATGAAAGTCTCGGTGCCTGCTTCTGGCTTTTGACTTGGGTTCCTAGTCTCTACACGTAGAGGGAAGTGAGAATCACTGAGCACAAATCCATTGTAACTTTTATCCATGCTTCAGAGGCCTCTTTCAACTTCAAACATTCTGTGGTTCTGAATCAGTGATTTGTGGCTGGTAAACAGTAGATCAGCTACTGTGGGTTTGGAGTTATTTCCCTGACCACAGAGAGTCTCCTTTTGCTGTGTAGTTCACTTTTCCAGCAATGGTGGGGTCTACCAAAGGCCTGTAATCTGTGGTCAAGTCTTTACTCTGCTTTTAACCAGGCACTTCAACAAATTAAGCATCATTTCAATTTTAATTCATATTCTTCAAGTGTTGCATCTTGCGCAGCTTACTACTTGAGTTTGTATTGAGAAATATCCTAAAATAGGGTTCCTTATCAATAAGTTTTGGTTGTTGTAATTTGACAAGGTAAGGTTCTGAAGCACAGTGCTCCCCAATAACAATGCTGTTTGCTGCAGTGTATGTTCTATATGTTTTGTTGCAAGTTTTTAAATACTGTGCTTGTCCAGGGTTACAAGTATTTGATTCCATAGGTAATACTGCAGTAATGGGATCCATCTGTCTTTTCTGACAGGTGATGTGCAATGTTGTGATTTCCTTTTGCAGGGGGAAATATGTACAAACGTCAGGGAAATAGTTACCTGAAGTCATAAAACGTGTATCTTTTGGGAGCAGCCTGCTTGATGTATTTAGTTCAAAATGGCATTAAAATCTTATCTCTGATGTGGGACCAGTAATGGAAAACTCACAGCTGCTGATTGAGATGTTGTAGAATGCTACTGAGTACAAAAATGTGAGGATTTTTATTTAACAAAGTAAGTGGGAGGTCTCTTGTTCCTGTGTGTATTTGGAAGTGTCTTGAGTCTGTGATCTAAGCCTCTAAACATGCATCAGCTACACCACTTACCAAGGGGAATAGTTTTCTTCCTGCATTACTGGAACATTTTTGCCAGGTTTCATTGTTCAGATCCTCGAATCACAGGACTGGCTTATTTAGCATGTTATTTATATTTTTCTAGTTAACTTTTGTAGCTTTGTAGTTTCCCAGTTTCCAAGCATTTAAGGGAGAGTAATTATTTTCAGGTTGCTCTCTGAAACCTTGCAGTAATGGAGCCTTACTTTTAAAGAGCAAAACCAAAATGAACTTTGCTTTTTTCCCAGCCCCATTACTCTGTCATCAAAAAGCTGACATCCTCATGTGCTTCTATGATTGTAGCCATGGGGGTTCTAAGTTAAAGCTCCCATATGAAGTTGAAAGTGTTGCGGATTTCTTAATCCTTCTCATACAGAAAACCTGGCTGAATCAGCATGACTTGCCTTAAGACATGTTACTTTCCTTTTGCAAGGCAATATTTGCATGTCTTCTTGACAAAGGATAAGTCTAGGAAGAGCTAATAATTTTGGAGAACTGTTTGCAGTATTTAGCTGTAATTACCATCTTTCTTTGAATGATATACATAAAAAGGGAGAGATTCTCATGTGAGACCTGGCTTTGCTTTTGGACCTATTGAAAACATTCAAGTTTAATCTATGGATTCACATTTAAGTATTAAAAATTTCTTTACAAGACTGTCATAATCTTGCTGATTGAATATATTGGATCAAATACATCAGTAAATATTTTGATTCATATTCTTAAATAGAGAAAGACAAAGCTGGGCTTCTTTTTCTCCCCCCACTCCCATAAATAATGTTCAAATTGAAAATACTGAGTGGTTGCCACTTTATCAGGTGATAGCAAATTGCCAGTTGCCTCAAGCACGTTTGGATGCCTATTGATCATTCAGCTGAGCTGCAGGTGCAATTTATTTCCAGCAAATTCAGCAAGAAACAAACTGGCTAAATAAGCATTTGGAAACAAATGGGATGGGGGGAGAGGTGGAAGAACCCGTGAATTCTTCTAACCTGATAAACCGGTTACAACCCTTTTTTTAAGAGAAACTTGTTCTGCAGCTTCTTCTTCACAAAGTGCTAGCAGAAAGTCTTCTTGGCTCTCTTGCCAGCTGTCACACCTTTGCATAAGTGATTTTTTGAATTTAATTTTAATATATTTCTCAGGCTTCAAAATGCAGAAAAAACCCTGAATATGCAGGGTGATTTTGGGGGTTTTTTTGAGTCTTATGGTTGGTCTTCTAACTTCAGATTATTTGGTCACTGCATCCCCTCAATAAAACTCCTAACAGAGTTTATAGTTTGGAGTATTTGCTGGGTATGAGTTCTGACATTTTGGAGCAGGTGTTTGGTAAACCTTTGGCAAATGTTACTAGACAGGCTGTTCTTTCCACAACAAATACCTGGGGTGTCATTTCACAAGATTTGGCTTCAGCAGTGAAGCCAGCTTCCCTCCTGCCCCTACGCCAGACTTTGCCATCTTTTGTTGTGTCAGTAAAACCCTTTGTGAAGCTGTGCTGTAAACAGGATCACTGAAACGAGCAGGTGGGGTGGGATCTTCTAAACTGCTTTGCTGTCCAAGCTCACGTCCTGTGAAACTACACCCTTTGGTTGTGTTTTCATGATCCAACACGTTTGATGGTGATACCAGCTGAAGCTATTTCTGTGCTCAAGCTGCTGTTGTATGAAAACTCCAGTGGCACCTTTCATTTAGGCAGGTGCTGCTACATGGACCTCCCTCACCTGCACTCTGCCAATACAAAAGTTTTTGGGGCTGCAAGTTGAACTGGAGCAGGACACTGTTCTGAGCTGAAGCCAGCTCTGGTTTGGAGTGGTTCTGTCTGATGCACATGTGGCAGATTAGGAAGTTTTCCTGAGGGCAGCTGTAGCACTAAGGTGTGGGTGAAAGGAGGGTACCATTTTAAGACAGTTAGGGCACTGAGCAGTTTATGTGAAACTGTGGTCTTGGTTTGGCATCAGCAGTGAGTGATGAGGATTTCCTGATAGACACAAGGGCCTTCAGGTTGTCAGGGCAGGTAAGTGATAAATTCCTGCTCTTAAAGGACAGCTGAGTGTCCTGTACACATGTTGCCTTATGTGAAGTTTTTACATCTATTAACATCGAATAGCTTCCTATTTTCATTGATAAAATTGGATGAGCATTGGTTAAATTATGTGGCATACTTAATATTGGAATATCATCAGTGTTTACTGTGGGGAATTAAGGATGTGCTAATGCTTCCTGTAGCTGTAGGATGTTACAGTGTAGATTTTTGGGGGTTTCTTCACTATAGCTAACTCTTGTTCCAGAACCTTAGTTGTAATTCTGTCGTTGATGGTATAGGTAAACTATTTTTCCCTTTGCAAATCCTCAGTGCTACCCAGCTCTGTAGCCCACTACATTATTATTGAAACACTCAAATCTGTTCCCTCAAAAAAACCCAGAAAAGACTTAATAGCACAAACAGTGCCTCTGCTATGTATATTATATATATATGTGTACAGAAATATACATATGTGGATCACGTAAATCCATTTTTTACTGGCAACCTTTATGTTCGGTTAGGTTGTGTGGAAAAACAGAGACCTTACCTTCTCCAAAGGCTGCAAAACTTTTATCTGAATTCCTCAAGTATTCTCTTTAGGAAATAGGAAGGTTCCCTTGCTTTGTTCCAGTATTTAGATACATTTCACTTTAGAATGAACAGAGAATTACATAAAGAAGTTGGTCTAAAGCTGCATATTCTTTTCCTTATAGGTATAAAAATGTGGTAGTATAGGCTACCTGGGCTGTCTTCTCTTAAAACTAGAAGTGCCAATATTCATGAGGAGTGAATAATTTGGCCCAGTGGTTTGAGGATGAGTAGACTTTTTAATATAGCAGGTGTTGCTACTTTTCCTGGTGAAGTTGAACAGTAACATTAAATTACCAAGTCTGGGTGAATTAGCATATATGGACAAATAAACTTCACAATGACCTTAGCAAATAGCTTGAGGTACCTGTCTTCACAGGGAGTGATGTTGTGCTGTGTTTGAACACTGTGTCATTAACACATTTGGATATTTCCACAGCTATAATATTATATCTGAATACTTTAATTTGTCTTGAAATTGTTCTTGCAGCTTCTTTTTTTTTAAGTCTTTGAAAGACAGCAAAACAGAGGATAGAAGCATTTTAATACAAAGATTTGTGGATTGCATGATCCTCAGAGACTTTGAACTTCTTTCCTCTAACTTGCTCTATGTAGCTACTGAAAAAAATCACTAGAAACATGTTAATGAGTTATTGTCAGGGTTTTCCAAAGTAGCTGAGGAATAAATGAAACATAAAGGATTTTAATGTGTAGATGTGGCACTCAGGGACATGGTTTAGTGTTCAACTTGGCACTGTTAATGGTAGGACTCAATGATCTTGAAGATCTTTTCCAACCTAAATGAGTTTATGATTTGTATTCTACTATTTTGACAGTAATTATATCTGCAGTTCTTGTATCTGTTCTTGCTGTTAACATGGAAGCAGCTTAGAAAACTCTGTGGATACTCTGCATTGTCTGCAAACCTGTGCTGTTTTTTGCTTCCTCTGGTAGCATTTTGAAAGGGTTGCACACTTCCTCAATCTATATGTTGGTTTACTTGATTTTTTTCCCCCTTTTTCGTAAACCAATGCTCCTAAGTTATATGCAAAGTTCTTGGGTAGCTGAGTGCTGCCAAATGAGCGCAAGGTCTCTGTCAATGTGTTGCAGCACTTTGCTGAGCAGTTGGGTTCCACAGTGATGTACAGATGCTAGAATTGATACTGCTAGTAAAGCAGTGTTGTGGCCAAAACTAAAAATGCTGATTGAATATTAATTTTTTAGGAGCATCATGTCAGCCCTATCTTGTTTTATCATTTCTATGGTTAAAATTGGAAATGTTATGTCTCTTAATTAGAAACATAAACGGTAATTCTCCCTCACATTCATGTCTTTGCCATCTCCTATCTGCTCTGGAAAAGCTTTTTTCTTCATGATAGTTGCTGCTTTGCAAAAAAGCTGCAGAGATATCATGTTGTTTTGTTGCCTGATCCATTTCTGTTAGCTGCAATCTTATTCCAATAAGAGGGGGGAAATATGGATACTCTGAAAGACAACTTGAAGTGTCCTAAGAGAGTACTGAGTCAGAAGTCATGTTTGTTCTACGATCCACGTTTCAGTGCTTTGCTCTGATAAATCTGTGGTGATGTTCTTTACACTATTGACAACTTACTCCAGAGTACTTCTGTACAATAGCCTTTGTTCTTGCTTCATTTATTAACAGCTGCTTTACTAATTTATCCCTCATTCATCAAATCCACATGCTGTGAAGGTAGCTATGAGTTATGGGATAAATATTATGCAAAAGGTATTGGGAATTGAAATTCAAATGCTCACCCCTTGTGATGAGTGACAAAACAAGTAAAACCAACTCTCCCACTTCCCCCAAACTTCTGTTTCAAAATATTTTAGTTTCTCTTTCTTCTTGCTACCTTTCTTTGTAGAGGTGCAGTGGGCAGAGTGTGGCAAAAAGTGTTGAGAAAGGGATATTTTGTTAGTACTAAAATATTGGTAAGAAACTTGAGATTAAGAAACAGTTGTATTCCTTTTTACAAAAACTTGGCTCCTCTGGTGATAATGGACACCTGCTAGCTTAAAATGAAAGGTTCTATTACTAGAGCTCTTGGACAGTCTCTGAATTGTGTTATCATTCTTACTGAATTCAAATCAAAACTTAATTACTGGGTTTCCATTCTCTGGCTCTTATTCTGGAGAAATACAAGAATTGCTTTAACATTATAATGAGCTGCGTAGACATTGGCAGTGTGTGAAATTAATTCTGCTGTAATTTCTGTAAAGGTGTTTGCTTTCCTGATTAGTAAGTCTGTTGCAGTGAATTGCACTAAGAGGGAAGTAGAACTATAGCAATGCAATTTGAAAAATAAAAGTGAAAAAAACCCTGTGGAAGTTTTGCTGTGTAACTAGGTTTTATTGTAGCTGAAAGTTAATTTAAGTTTCCTTTGCATCTTAAGAAATACACAAGACACTATATAACACACCAAACCTTTTGAATGAAATACCCTTGGATAGGAAGGGGATCTTGAGATTTAGAACCGGAAATACAGAGTTGTCACAAGAGTATGACTGTGACAGAGTTTTGCTCTTTGCTTAATTGATGACTTGAGTGTCTCAATGTATTTCTTACAACAGAATTAAACTTCCACAGGATGGACTAGCTTATTGTAAGGCATGTGAAATGGCATCCTGTAAATATGAAGTGCAAAAGAAAAGTGCTGTTCGGGTGTGCTTAAAGAAACAAAAGAAAATATAAATCAACACCCTTTCTGTATAAGTGTTATGCTAAGGTTTGATCACATGAAGCTGCAATTTGCTTCACATTCAGACAAACTCATGTCAAGTCTTTTCTGTCACAATGAACTTGCTTTGGAAACAGTAAGTTACTTGAAAGGGAGGACACAGGTCTGTAAGAGGAAACAACATCTAAATAGTGTCACCATTAATGTCCTTGTTCTGTGTTGGGGAGGTCTGAATCCCTTGGAAAGCCAAGTGTAAGTTTTGATCTTACTCAGTTGTGAACTGCTAAAATCATAACTTCTCTATTAATTTCTTACTCTCATTTTTCCTTAGATCAGTCATAACCAATTCTTGATGCTTGCCTTAATCTGTGACTTGGAAGTTTAAGAGATTGAAGGCACACTGATTTAGGGATCTAATTCCACTTGTCCCTTATGAATTTGTGACAAGAAAGGGAACACTCCCCCATTTCGGGAGCAAAGCAAAGTGAATTTAAGAAAGTTTTACTTTCTTTTGCTGATATTTGTAAGGATTTGATCAAGAATCACTTGGATTCTTATATAAGCAAAGATACTTCATAGATCTCAAGGCTGTTACTCAGGAAAGTCCATGCCTATGATATTCTTACAGTGTAAGTTTAATGGAGAGGTAGGAGTATGAGAAAATCATGCAGGAAACTGGATTGTGGATGATGGGTGTCTCTTCATTCTTTTGATGTTGCCTCATCTTTTTACTTTCCCTGCGTATTACTACAAAAACAACTTGAGAAACAACCTACTGGGAAAAAAAAAGCTTTAATTTTGCAGGCATTGGCTATTCTCCTACAACTGGTTAAGCTTGCACTACAAACAATGAGGTAGTGTTGAGTAAATAGAACAGTACCAAGCATTACAGTCAATAGAGCCAGTGCTAAAGATCACATTGCTAATGAAAGTTTGTCCTTGAAACAGAGGTAAGTGGGAGTGGGGGAGGTATAGAACACTGAGAGAGAGCTTGTGCTTATATCAAGACTGGGAAATATTGCAGTCATGGCATTAATTAAAACCTAGAGTTTGGAAAGTATGTTCAACCTTGCCTTTCAGGCTGTAATGACTTGCTCTGTGAGTTGAGCTGATAGCAAGCAGTCTGTGAGGAGTGTGAGGCACCATTGTAATCCTGCTTGAAATGTAGGTAAAAGGTTGACAGAGTAGGGATTTTTTTTGTATTATTAGTATTCAGATTTTTCTTTTTGTTTAAATTCAGACTCATGAGTAGTCTCTGCTAACAAGTGATAAAATGTTTTGCAAGATATGCATATTTTTGCATTATTTTGTTGGTTTTGATAGCTATGGCCTCTTTCACACAAATTAATTTAAAGTGAAAACTTAGTTTATCTCAGTAAGTGTTTCTTTATTTAGCAGATTCCTGACACAAAATGTAGTAAAGTAAGTCCACAAACTCTGAAATTCTTATGTTGCTGGACTGGGGCGCTTTATCTTACACAAGGCTTACTTCAAGTAGCTTATTTGTGGAGTACTCTGCATATTTCAACACTCTCTTATTAAATCAGGTTGTGCTTTTGAAGATAAAAGCCTGTGACCTGATTGCTGTGACATTCAGATGGCCTGAGCCATGGTCTTGCCTTTTATGCTTAATGCATTACCTGAATTAGATGCTGTAGATACCATAGCTGGAAAGCATGCAAATAATCTGGTGTTGCAAACTTCCATCTAAGAAATAATTAATCAAAAATGGTCATAAAATGCTCAAGTGGCATGGCTTGGACAGATCTTTGTCATGGCAGAAGGTTAGATGTTTGCATTCTTTCCTAGGAAGAATTAAAAACATTTAGTTAGCTATTGTTTACTTTGTCCCACAAAGACCCAGTTCCAATTAAAATGAACCACAGAAAGGAATAATGTGGAAGTTTCATCTTTAAGACAGTTTATCACAGCCCTGAGTCATGATGGTCTGTTTTCTATGCTCCCACAGATGGTCCTTGGACAGACAAACCATGGCAATTGTTGCTCTGTTTCTGTATTTCATGTTCTGCCTGTTGCTGAACAACGCTTAACAAACCTATCTTTATGCAGGAAATTAGCTGTAGGCTACTCTCACCATCTAAGTTTAAAGTTTCCAGTCCCTCTATTAATTCTGAAGGAGTATAATGAATTTTAAAGGACTTTATTTGTTGGTTGGAAGGATGCAATAAACTTGAAGAATACCTTCCATTTTTCTCCCTTGAAGTCTTGCAGTATAAAGAAGGTAATTATAAGAAGTGTCTGTAGGCTGTGTGCCTTTCTGTCTTGAGAGACTTGTGGTGACCTGTGAGAAGACAGCATAGAGGGGGACAAGGTGGTATTATTTCCCATAACTTCAGCTTCCCAACAAAGTAAAAAATAAAAGTGAATATCAGAAATACATTTAAAAATACAGTTCTGTGTTTTTCAACTGCTACTTCTTTTGAAGATTTCTGATTGGAATTTCATGGCAGAACCCCAGGCATAGGATAGTTGAGACTGTTGTCACCTTTGGCTCATGCCATGGGTGGAAGAGGATTAGTTCTGTTCTTTAAGAGAGAGGCAACAACAGGAGTTTGTCTATATGGGCAGCTGGTGTGGAGGAAACTGCTTTGGAACATCTAGAGAAGCAGCAGGATGTGCAGTACCTGGTCTGGACCTCTATTCAGGAAAGAATACAAAGTGACAGCAGATTAAGAGCTAGTAAGAAGCAGCATAATTTACTTAGGGACAAGACAGTCTACAGTGCCTGAAGCTCAGTGCCACATCCTGCCTCTCCTTGAGACTTAGTAGGGCAAACTTGCTTTTACACTTGCAAATTCCAAAGAGGGATGGAAACTCTTCACTGGTTTTGGCTACTATGTAGATGTCTCTCTTGAGTACATTTATGGTGGCCTTTGTGGCTGATTACTCATTCTGTTATTTAATGCAGTTTATAGGCCATTAAGAGGCATAAGGTAATCTGTAACTTGACTGGTCATATTCCGCAAAATTAGATTCTCTGGCAAGATGGAAATGAAACCCATGCTTTTGTCCAGCCTAGTCTGCAGTCACTAAATAATCTCGTACATTAGTGTTCAGTAGAGCAAATAATTGCCTTCCTTCTAATTGGAGAAATCAACTGGCAATATTATTTTTGAGCATTTCTAGTGAATGGACCGGGGCTGCCTTTGTCATTTCCTGCATGTTTGCCCTGCAAAGAAATAAAACCAAGGGGTAATTTCTTTTTCATGTTTATGTGTGAATGGTGTTTAAATACAGTAATTTTTTCCCTATTTAGCTAGAAGGCAAAAAAAATTATTTGTAGCTTGTGTCTACACTGGGACTTATACTTTTTACTTTTTTTCCATACAGCAATTTCAGTACAAGGTCACCATGTATCCATTATCAGCCATGTGGAATATCAGTTAACAGATGAACAAAGGCAAGGGCTTACTATAGGATTCTCTGTTTAAAAAGTTACCCAGCACAATAAAAGGTTATCATACTTGTAAATAGTGCTGAAATGCAGTCTGTGCACCTCCCAGTAGTATTGACATGCTTTAAATTCCTCCATTGCATGGCTAAGGCTGACATTATCACCAGGGTTTGAAGAGTGAAGGAGCAGAAAGCTGCCCATGGAGAGTATTGTAAATGAACGTGAAACCCTCATGGGTGTAGGAACTGAGGCACAAAGTCCAAGTGAAAATATTTCCCTAGGCTGACATGTCATGGTATGTTTTGTGTGTGTGCTAGCTTTGTATACAAAGCCATGGCTTGTTACTTTTGAGTTTTCTCATGCTGTATTAGATCCTTTAGGTCTTCAGACAGACTTCAGGGTTGTTGGATGTTGTTTCTCGGTGGTGCTCCATTCTTGCTTCTGTTTTGGTGGCACACAGGTTCTATTAATGAGATTTGGCTGCATCTCATCTCTTGATCTCCTTCACTTCCCCCCATCCCAGAAACATGTCCTTTCCCAAACATCCTCCCTGCCCCTCACGTACACACCATGCTGGCATTGGTGTCCTGACCTTTAGTGGAGCTGCAGAGTAGGCAAAACAGAATCCAGAGAGGTGAGAGTCACACAACAGCTGAGGCTGGAAGGCACCTGTAGATGTTATCTAGCCCGAGCCCTGAAAGCAGGGGCACTTGAGCAGGCTGCCAAGGACCATGTCCCCTTGGGTCTTGAGTATCTTCAGTGATGAAGAATCTGCATCTTCTCTCAGCAGCCTCTTTCTTTGTTCTGCTCCTGGAAATCTTCTTTCAGGAGCCGCACGTGCGCCTGTATAATTGGGTTTGGGTGTTCTCTGGCAATCAGTTGTAGAGGACTTAGCATAAAGTCAGGTTTTGAGGCAACAACTGCAGTACCTTTGCCTGTTGAAACAGAACTGGGAGTAGAAAACCTTCAGAGAAATCTTTTTGAAGATTATCCTTTGTTTTCCATGCTGCTCTTAGCTGAAAGAGCACTCATCGTTGTTATATGGTCTATGCTACAAGCAAAGAATGACTCACACCAAAGGCCTAAAAGAGAGTCTAAAGCTCTAATGTTGTGAATTGCAGTAATGTCTAATAAGTGATGATGATTTTTTTCTTTTTAATAGAAGTAAGACTGGAAAACATCCATGGTTATAAGCAGTATGGCATTAGTCATAGGTTTGCGCAAAGGAGATGTAAGCAGTGCACATTTATGTGCACTCAGATAAAACTTTTTTCATCTCAGGGTACTTTCCAGATCTGTGGAATCCTATTTTCACTTTCTCTATGACAGTTCCATTTTAGTAATGTGAGAGGTTTTTAAGCTCAAGGGAATATATCAGAAGGTATGGGCCTAGGTGAGACAAAACATTTCTTCTAAGTTCTTCCTGAGAGTTTTCCTTTTAATAATGACCAAAAGATATCACTCCTGAAAAAGTTTTAGTATGTGGGGTTGGTTTGTTTCAGTGGCTTTTGTTTTGTTTTGTTTTGTTTGCTTCGGTCCTTTTTGCAAAACACTGATGTAGAATGCTAGAACTGGTTTCTGTTCAAAGTCTTTTGACAGGCTTTAAGCCAAATCAAATATCAGCTCTCTGTCTCATGTCTCCAGTTTTGACTTGACCAGATGTGATCTATTCCCCCACCCAAGTATAAAGATGGCATGGAAGTAAAAATAAACACTTTTTGATATGATGATTTGGCAGAAAGTAGACCTTGTATTGATCTTCAGTCACCAAGTTGTAAACTCTGGGCAGTTCAGTAACATCCTGTTGATACTACTGATTTGAAATCAGATCCCTACACTGTGAGGACTATTCTTTGTGCAAAAAACATTGATAAATATAATAATTCACCTTTCTACTTGAAAATAGATTCACATCTAGTTTAAGTGTGGACTACAAGCTAAACTGTTGGGGTTTTTTTTTTTTTTATGTTATACTTTAGCATAACATCCCAAACCTGGTCAAACTGCAAGTATGCCTTTAATTCTGAATATCTGTGAATGATTTTGTCTTTTCTTAGCTGTAATGGGTCAGTAGGGCCAAAAGAAGCAAAACAGAGAAATTTTGTGCATGACTAAAGGAAAGGGTCCTGTTTGAAAGATTCACTGGGAGCTGCTAGAAATCTGATGAGTAAGAGGTAGCTGAATTTTCTGTTATTTTCAGAGGAGATTTAAAGAGAGAATTCCCCAGAGTACCTTCGTGTTTTAGAAAATACCAAGTTTGTTTGACAGGTTCTGTTTGACAGCATGGGTGCATTCTGTGACTGAATTATCTCAGTATTTCATTACCATGCCAGGCACAGATACAGCACAGATGCAGTGGCCTTTCTCAAGGATGAGAGCTATTTTTAGTAAGGGAAATGAGAATATCTAAATAGACAGATGTTTATTTTAGTGTTTTGTGCATCATAACTGTAGAAAAAGCTTAATGAAGAATCTTCTTGTTTCTCTAAGATCCACATCTTTGTTCAGCTATATTTAAGGCAACACGAAGGGCGCTCTTATTTTAGTCTCTTGGGATTCATTTGCAAAAAACACAGCAGCTTGTGCTGGCTTTCATCCAGCTTTGCTGCTGGCAAAACATGTCTCTTCAGTCTCTTTGTACTCTCAGCTACATGACCAAAATCCTGTTCAGCCAGTTTTTCAAACTCGTGTTCAAAGTCTGTCCTTCCCTCTCACAACCTTTTCTCTAAGAGCTGTTTTAGGTTTCATGGAAGCAAATATACAGAGCAGCTTGTTTGATTCTTCCTCTTCTCTCTGTTCAGTTTTTAATCTCTGTGTGGAATTATTGAACATATTCCTTTAAATATGGAATGACTCATCAGAGTTTTACGGGAGAGACTGATCTGGTGGAACAAGCAATAAAGGTGGAGGGTGATGCTAATAGACCGGTTCTTGCAGTCGAAATGAGGGCTGTCTGCAAGGTGCAAGCAGGTAATTAACAGTGTGTAACTGCTGTGAAAGGAGCAGATGAACAGGGCAGACAGGGTGTGTGAGCTTGGTGGGGGAAGCATTAAGGTGGGGCAGCTTTGCCTGCTGGAGTGGGGGCGTGCTTGGAGGGCAGCACGGAGATGAGTGACAGGAGGTAAATAGCTGAGATGGTTTTTATTGGCGGAGTGAGGGAGATGGGGATGGAATTTACGAAATGACAGAGTTGTGGACAGGTTGTTCAACATGTGAGACAGAAAAACGTAATGTAAATCTGGTGCTGGTCTTAACTTGTCCTTAGCTTGCTACATTTGGGTGGGTGCTGGTTCAAGGCTGTCTTTTGAAATGCTGCCTGAAATCGGTGGTGCAAGAAAGGAGGCTGAAGATGGCTTTTTCTCGGGAATGCTGAATTGCTTAACTGATGTGGCTTCTTATGCTGAACAGTGTGGCTTTACAAACACATCTGCCCCGGCTGCTTTCACACGTTTGACACATGTTATGTGTATCTATTGCCTGAAAGTCTTGAGGGTCCAGTGTAATCTGTAGCAACAAGAGCTGGTCCACAGCTATGCCTTTCATGCTCAGCCTTTGCAAAATTTGAAGATGTCTCATATGGATGAAAGAAGCTACTTCAGGCTAATCTCAAGTATCTGTCATTCCTCTGGGTCTGTTTTGCCCCATGCTCTGCTCCTGGGTGAATCTTCCCATTCACACTCTGCTATCCCCTCCTCTCCTCTGTTAACCCATGCCATAGTTAAACTGTTTTGGATAAGGAAGGATTGCTTATGTCTCCTGACTATTCTTCCCACAGTCTTTTTGCCCTCTTCCAGAGCAGTACACCCCAAAGTTTGGAAAAGGCTGTTTTTAAAATAGAAGGTTCTAAATAAACTCCTCTCAGCCAGGCCTGCCAACCTTGTGGCAGTTTATCTAAAGCACTTTAAGCTGCTGGCATGTGGTAAGAAAAGTAGAGAGTTGTTTTACCTTGTTGATTGTTACATCGGAAAGGAGTTTGCAATGTTCAATGTTATCACCGACTTTTAATAAATATGCACTGCAAATATTTAGGCTTGGTAAAAAATAAGAACATACGCTGATTCTTGGGAGTTCTTTAAATCTTAGTACACTTGGAATACTGGGCTTATCGGTGTCCTTATGCAATATTTTACTCCTCTGGCATCTTCTCAGTGCAGGCTTCTGAAAATATCTGTGTTGTCTTTTCAGCTGTAGGTTGTGTGGGAAACACCACGTGGGGAAAAAAGTGAATATTTCAGTGCAACAGTCTTGATTTTCACTAACTTGATTACACCATCTGACATGAGTATTTCCTTCCTTGTACAAACATTTTTCTCCTTTTGTTTTCTAACTTGATGAAGTCTTTTTGAACAACAGTTCTTATGTTTTATGTGTACAGCAGGAGGCTGCTTATATTTGCTGCTTCCTTCAAATTGTGTGGGTTGTATTTCTTCTTGTATCTGATCAAAATAGCTCCTTAATTGCACTCTCTATATTGGCTTTTGAGCATCTTCAGAAGCACAGGGTACAAAGTTGAAAGTTTGGGGAGTGTTTTATTACTGTTCATCAGTAAGACTCTGCTTCCTTTTGGCAAGGATCCCTGTGCACCCTCTGGAGGCTGATTCCTATCACCATTTCCAATCCCTTTTTACAAATATTTGCTCTTTACTGTGCCCAGTAGTTAAAAAAGAAATAAGTTGCTGCATTTAGTAAGAAGGCAATTCTCCTCATGCGTGTTATTGTGGTGAGAATATTTGTTGTTGATGTGTGACTGTGGCAGTCCACAGAACTACTTTTCTGAAGTGGTTCCTCTGGAGTCCACTGGAATTTTCCTCTTTTTCTGATGTTTACACATCAACTGAGGTATTTTGAGCATTCTCAGATCTCAATTTTCTGACTTTAAATCATCCTTGAACAATAACTTGCTTTAAAGCCTCAGATTCTTCAAGTCTTCAATTTGTGGTAGGAACACAACCTGTACTAGCAATTTGGAGGAAATGGGCTTTGTCAATGTGCAGGAGTTTGGGTTGGTTGATTTTTATTTGTCTGTGCGTGGTGTGTTTGCTCTTTTTGTGTGTTTTGGTAGTGTGCAGAGAATTGCACTATAAAGGTTTTTGTTTTGAGGGGATATTCACCCTTCTTATAGTTTCGAATATGTTCTCAGCTATTAAATAACTTCACTTTATAGATAATTCCTATCTATATCTGTAAATGTAT
Source organism: Entomyzon cyanotis (assembly GCA_024500445.1). Classification (NCBI taxonomy): domain Eukaryota; kingdom Metazoa; phylum Chordata; class Aves; order Passeriformes; family Meliphagidae; genus Entomyzon; species Entomyzon cyanotis. Next base: position 9,055,629 of record JAKEPQ010000743.1, read on the forward strand.
CTGCAAATGAAACAACACAAGGTGCTGAGGTAAGTGCCTCTCCTTAGCCAGCTCTGCCCCTCAGTTCCCTGTTATGATGTGTAGTTCTCACTACTACAGGATTCTGAGCTCAAAATGGTAGTGGAACTCTGGTCAGCTGCCCAAGCTTGGGAAAGAGCCTGGATTGGTTTGAGCAGTAATTTTGAAATAAAGCTTGGGTAATCATGTTCTTTCTCCTTCTAAATTGTGTTCAACACATGATTTCTCCCTTGTGGAGCCTTACCTTTGGGCTGCAGGTGCTGCAACACTTGTTCACACTGTGAGTTCTGTGTAGCTGTGGGATCAGGTCATTAGGACATCACCTTTGCTGAGCAGAGACTGTAATGATGTAAAGTGTCACACGTGTTATGGTAAAACAAACCAACTCTCTTTTCTCCCCATACACAGATTAAAAGGCAGCACAAAGATATTGTCTGAATTTCAAGTCAACTTGTAATTTGCCTTTGGGGGTGGTTGTTTTGCAGTTACAAGATGTTGCTGAGAGCAGTGGGTGGCTACTGCATGTTGATTGTAATTATTGCTTTGTTTGTGAGGTGATGCTTTCCTGAGAGGGAGTAGCATCAAGAGGGAAGCTTAGGATAATTATATTTGTCCCCTTGGAAGTTAGTTAACAAACTGCTGCTTACTGATATGATACATGTGGGTCCTATAATATGTTAGTTGACTGTTATGAGCTAGGAATTTAACACTGGTATGGAGTGATAAAAGGCTGGAAACTGTTATCTAAGGATGGAAAATAACATTGAACAAAACAGCTGGAGCTCTTTCCTCTTGAGAATCATCTGTTGGGGGTTATCCATCCTAGAGCTGGGTATAAATTTTTTAAATTTAGTATTTGTAACACTGTATCTCTACCAAGAATTCAATTACCTTGGAGGTGACTTGATTATAAGTTCACTTTTGAAGGTATTAGATCAGTATTTGTTTGGTTTTTCTTAATATGTTGCTTTTGAAACATTAGTAAATCCTGATGGGTAGCTTTTTTCTTTTTTGAAGTTTAAAAAAAAATTTTTAAGGAAATAACCAAAGTCAAAGGTGCCATAGTTGAAGAAAGGGTATTGCAAATTCAGTATTATGAGTGATCTTCAAAGTTCTTTCAAATATTTAATAAATTAAATTATAATTAGTCCAGGTTTTGTACATTACCAGTATAATATGATGACCTTTCATATGAACTCCTAATTCTGCCATATTTTCCTAATTAGTCATTTTACTATATTCTGTGTGTTCTTGTTTTCTATTCCACAAATGCATACAGTTTATTTGCTTACTTTTATCAGGAACCTGTGTCTGCTCTCCATTGTGTTTCTTTCAAAAACTTTCACAAAATACTGGGTTACTTTATCTCCTTAAAAAAAGTGCTGGAATAACGTTAAGTGCTTCTTTCATGAAATTATTGGTCAGTACAATGAAATTTATCACTTTACTTTCCAGTTTAGTCAGCTGGTATCCAGTGACTTGAAAGTACTTGGAAGGAGCTCTTACACACTCTGCAGTGATGGCCAATTGCTCATTCGACAAGTTCTCCATCCAGAAACATCTAAGAAGGTATGAGATCAGAACTGGTGCTGAGGGGCAGCACTGGGGAGGGGAGTGACACCTTGGGAACTGGAGTGTTCCTTGACTATTGAAGATGATCCCCTCCCTGCCTCAGCCCTGAGTAGTAGAATAGTTATTTTAGGCACTTGCTCTTGAAAGTCAGCCGCACTACTTGGACTCCCAGGTGAGCATAAGGAAGAGGAAAATTAGGAAAAACAGGGTAGAGGCAGGAACAATACAAGTAATCTGAATTCTGTGTCTGGAGCGGAAACATGTACAGATTGAACCTCAGCAGAAGTGATGGAGAGCTATTACTTTGCTGTTAAAACAGTGTCCTGTGGAGGGTAAGCACACAGGCAGTGATGTGGCCTCACAGTGGTTCCCCATCTGCATTTATTCAGTGGGAAGCAGAGCTGCAGCTTATTTGCTACTCCCACATGAAGCAGCAGTTACTACTCCAAGTTCCTGGAGGGTTTAGAGCAGCCTGTCATGCACAGGGAGGAGAACCTTGCCTTCGTGCAAGGCAGTGGCTCTTGAGGTTGCTGGCTTAGCAGGGTCTACAGGAGCCACACAAGAACGAGAGCTGAGTTTCTACAAATATTCGTTTGCTGTTTGTGTTTTATTAAAACTTAACACTGTGACTTTTTGTGAAAAGTGCATGTTTCTGTAGGGATGAGATAAGTAAGGAAGAAGGAATTATATTTATCATTCAAGCACACTACTATTTTTTTTGTGGGGGTCATTCTTTATTCTTTCCTTTTGAAACAAATGGACTAAACTAAAACAAACTGATGTTGTGGAAGAAATATTTGTCCATACCAGGTCAAGGAATGGATCTGGTATGAGCGAAAGGTGTCAATCTGGTAGCAAATGATCAGTCTCTTAATATTTCATTTATTTCTCTTTGTTCTTTTTTTCTTCTCCTTCAATACTTTTTCACTTGTGAAAGTTTATTTCTCTGTGCACATGAATGGTTACTAAGCTTCAGACCTTAGCTCTTGCTATTCCCACCATTCTAGGAAGCATTACCTTGTGACTTCTCTTAATTCTTTATTTACAAAGGTGGGTGCTGTTTGACTAGACTGAAGTTAAACTTTTATATAGTAAAGCAGTTGGAGAGTGTGAGAGAGATAGTAGTGAATTAGACCAAGTTATTTGTTTTATTCCTTGAAAAAATAGGCTTATATCTGAGTAAAGGGTTGCTTAAATGTTTGTTTAATAATATTATACAATTAAAGCTCTTTTCCAATACACAATAGTAATGACTAAATATCTTTAAGTTGCTGAAAAATATTTTGTATTCTGTAACAATGGTTATTTAAAATTTGTCACCATGGTTTGGTGTAATTCTGCTTTTCAGTGTAGTTACAAAGGAGAGAATAGAATGTCCAAAATGGGAATTAAGCAGCAAAACCTAGATATATTTAAATATTTTTCCCAGCCATCCTCTCCAGCTGCTTTGTATGGGTCTGCCTCCCAGAGGCTATTTGACTTTGTTTACGTAGAGATCCAATTCTGTACAGTTATGGAATTTGAACTGTGTTACAAAGGAACCAAACTGCTCTATCGTAGACAAGCTGGTGATGTGCAACTACGTGATTTTTGAGAGTGCCTCTTTCAGTTCAAAATTGTTAATTGAAATTTAAAGGGATGGTGTGTACAAAACAGACATTTTTGCCTTCCTTATAGAACTTCTTGCTGTCAGACTGCTTCTATTCCTTTTATGATCTACGCAAGGAATTTCACACTTGCTACCCTAGTTCAGCCGCCGTGAAGGATCAGACTATCAAGACCATGGCAGAATGTATCCTTTTGCTGCAGCTTTTACACCACAATCAATTAAACTTCCTTAAGCTTTATCTCTGTGCTCATTATAGAGTTTAGAAGAATAAAACAAGATGTGGGTTTTAAAAACTCACAGGTATAGTGAAAGGAATATCTACTTAAGTGTGTGTTGGGGGAGTGGCTCTGCTTGTAATTTTTTTTCCCCTGAAGTTGAGTCCAATTGTTTCCTAAACCATATTTAGTAAATCTGACAAAGAAAAACATCACTTGCATTGATACTTGATCTTGAAGGAAAAGCTGAGCTGTCAGTGGGCCTTTTTCGCACCAGCTGGCCTGCAAGTTTCTACTGTTTGCAGATAATAGTAATCTTGCATGATCCTGACTGAACTTAGTTTAAAACAAAGCAAAAACAAAACCCAAACAATACTCCTTCTCTAAATTCACATTGGGAGGATTGTTGTGGTCCATCTGAATAGGACTGAAGTTCAGTTATGTTTAAAGTGATAGAAACTTCTTCAGCTTTTTCTTTTTTGAACTGTTAACACTGAAATTATGTAAGCTCTCCATAGTTTTCAAACAGTTGACTGTTAAAGTGAATATTAACTACTTTATGAGCAGAGTAACGTCTAATAGTCACATGTCCCCACTAAGACCAACACATTTGATTACAGTTCTGTGTTAATATCAGAAAAGCCTTATGACTTGTTTACAAATGATTGTGCAGGTCTGTTATTTTCTGTAATCACCTGTTTAGATCTAGGCTTAGGGACTGATGAAGCAGAGGAGGACTTTGGTGTGTGGCAAGTGAAGACCATGGTGGCTATCATTTTCAGCATGCTCTCTGAAGGTTGTAGTAAGTTAACTATTTATACCAAATGCTGCAATCTTTCTTTTCTGAAAGAATTGGCAGTGGTACTGTCATTCTTAAGTAATCTCTGACTGGTTATATTTAAACTTCCTGTTTTGTCACAGATCACATATTTTCTGAGCCTGAAACTGTGAAATACAAGTATGAAACAGGTCCTTGGTAAGTGCCCTTGTCACAGTTGTTTACAAGCAAAGATGAGTCTTGTGTACAGCAAGGAGAGCTTGTGAATATTTCCCCATGGTCATGTGAAAGCAGGTTGGCTCCTGAGAACAGTAACAGTGTGCTCAGCAGTCACTCAGTGCATACAGACTGGGGCTGGCACGTTGAATGCTGTACTTTAGTCCATCTCTTTAAAGTCACTGCAACTTAAATGCTCTTTGTTCTCTTGCTTCTGTTTTGCATGGCAGCGAGGCTGGCTTATCTTACCCAGGGTGAAGAAATATTTGTGAACTTTCCCTAAGTCAACAGGGCTGATGGCTAGTGCACCCTATATGAGCTGAGCTGTGTGGTGCTTCCCAAAGTGGGTTTATATGCTGAACAGGGTGTTGGGTTTAGGGAGGAAGGAACAGGATGGCTCATTCTTTACAAATGCATTTCAGTGACAAGACAATGAAGTATCTGAGGCATAAGTGATTTGTATTGCTTGGACTGCTGGATCTTTCAAATAAAATTTATCCAGTTCCTTGTTACTTTACACTGAGAGAGTTTTCTTTTTTTTTATTTAAAGAACTGCAGTGTGGTGACAATATAGTGCATCTTCAGTGTTGCAGATATACAGCAACTGTCCAAGTTATCTTCCCTTTCTTTATTGAAAGGAATAATGGAGATAGAAGAGTCTAAACAGAAAATATACTCCCAATTTACAGTTCAATTAGTTGCAGTCTGAAATTTGGTAAAATATTGGAAAACCTAGATTAAAGGATTAAAGCTCATTTTGACTTGCTTTTTTTTTCCTTCTGTGCAGTAGTAAATCTGAAACCGTGGACAGTGAGACAGTAATACGTGCCAGAGGTTTGCCATGGCAGTCTTCAGACCAGGATATCGCTCGCTTTTTCAAAGGACTCAACATTGCCAAGTAAGATAAGGAGAATTTGCCTTGCTTTATCACTCTGCCTTTAATAGCAAGTTCCTTTAATATTTGTTTAACACACATCCCCCACACTCCCCACTAGAGTCCTTGCCCCACTTGACCCCTTCCCACACGGTGGTCATGTCAACTGAACAGGTTTACCAGCCTAACGTGTGCAAGAAAGAGGTTTGAAACGTGTGAAGAAAAAGAAGAGACTTATCAATTGAAAACCAATATACATTCATTTATTGCTAATATCTAAAGGGAGAAACTCCTATTGCATTAATCAAAGCAGAGGCCAGGATACTAAAAAAACTTTAATTTTGTGCCAGCTCTTCACTGTTCTTCTATACCCCCTAAACAGGCCACATTCAGAAACTTCCAAGTACTGACTGGAAGAAATTTTCATATGACTTTTGTGTATACACCTGTATAAATGTATGTCTACACTTATATAAGAAAAGAGAGTGAGTTTAATTCAGAATACCTGTCACTTAATATATATATATTCCAGATCCTCAACATTGAGAAAATATAATTTTTTATTTAGAGTTATGGGGAAATTCAAATCTAAGGACAAAATTGTATCTTCACAGGAATCGAGAAAGTGGTGAACACCATGAAATCCACGATCTCAATTAAGTGGATTTTAAATATAATTTTTTTACAACAAAAATGAAATTAAATTGTGGCTAGTAGCAATTTCTTTTTCAATCTATAACCTTCATATTAAAGCCTGATTCCTATACCATTCTTACAGAATTATTTATTAAATGTATTAAAGATTCAGACTAAGCTTACGTTTGTTGGCTTTACCTTGCAGAGGTGGTGTGGCTCTTTGTCTGAATTCTCAAGGCAGAAGAAATGGGGAGGCTTTGGTTCGGTTTGTCAATTCTGAACAGAGAGACCTTGCCCTGGAAAGGCACAAGCATCACATGGGCAGCAGATACATCGAGGTAAAAAGTTGTGACTTTAAACAAATCTTTGGAGAGAAATGTGAATGTTTTAGGTTATGTTGTCATTTAAAACCAAACTGCACTTCTGTTTTACTCAAAGTACCAAAATAAAATTCTCTTGCTTGTGAAAGTGTGTGTGGTTTAGAGCTGAACATTGTGATTTTCATGTGGGTTTTTTTGTTCTTTCTTTTTAAGGTTTACAAAGCAACTGGGGAAGAATTCTTAAAAATTGCAGGAGGTAAGTGATGCTGGAGTTCAGTGTGATTACTTAAGTTCGTAGGAATGTTGTTCTAGTTTTTTTTTTTCCTTGACTGTGGATGCAAATGGATAATGAAGTAGCTTTTCCTGTTTTGCCTTCCAAGAATATTTGACCCTGTCAAGTTCCGTTTTCACGTGGTTGAAACTGGGCTGTGAACATTTGAACTGTGGTGTTCACAGACAGGTCTTGGGAGGAGACCAGCCTTTGCAGTGGAAGCATCCATGTTTCTGTATAAATTCACATTAATCTCATCTTTGTTCCAGTTTCAGTACACTATGAATCACTTGCAGAGTCAGAAAATTTTCCTTCCAAATAGCTTGCTGAGAGTTAGTAGTGTCTCAGTCTTCTCTGGTTTGCTGCTGTCTACCAACTTCCTGTATTCTTCCTTAGCACTTTGCCTCTGCTGCATCCTCTGGAGTTGACTGCCCAGCTTTGACCAGATGCTCTTGGCTGACCTTGTGCTGTTATCTCCTTACCAGGCACCTCCAATGAAGTGGCCCAGTTCTTATCCAAGGAGAACCAAGTTATCATCCGGATGAGAGGCCTTCCATTCACTGCTACTCAGGAAGATGTCTTGGGCTTCCTGGGCCCGGAGTGCCCAGTGACAGGAGGGAAGGAGGGACTTCTGTTTGTCAAGTACCCAGATGGCAGACCCACAGGAGATGCATTTGTGTTATTTTCCTGTGAAGAATATGCACAGAATGCACTTAAAAAGCACAAAGAAATACTTGGAAAACGTTACATTGAACTCTTCAGGAGCACAGCAGCAGAAGTCCAACAGGTTGTAACTATTGGTTGTGAGAATCAAAACTTAACTGTTAGAACATTTCTTCTAACTCTTGCACACAGACATGTTGTGAAGATTGGGAAATGGCATTTCCTCTTCCCCCACAATGTCCCTCCTGACAGAGAATGAGGCAAAATCCTCTAAGGAACAAAAATCACTGTGTTACAGTGACCAAGGCTCTGATCTCATTTTTTTTAGGGAGACCTGGATAAAACTTACATTCTACCACTATGTCATTACTTCTTCCTCTATGACAGCTGTCTAGGCTGACACCCTAATTTTTTTGCTGCTTGGGCAAGAGGTGATTTCATAGGGAATTACAGACTACTTGTTTGAGTAATTACAAGAAGTAAAGCCAGCTCTCATCTACTTAGTGTTAGTAAAAAGTAATTGCAATATTCTCCACACAGCTGAGGGAGATTTCTGACCTGAAATTCATTACAAGGAGATTCTTGAAACAAACTCCCTAAGATGAATTGGTTTTGACAAAACTAAAGCTTTTTAACCTGTTTTTTAGTACCTCTTTCAGTAGAATGTGTTTATTTGTGATAATCATCACTAAAAATATTTTTCAGCAGTAAGCCCCAACATGTGTCATATGTTCCCTTTGTCATTTGGACATGAGTCAAGAGACAATGTTGAGATCAAAGTCTCCTATATTCTTATCTTTAATTTTTAATTTTTCCTCAGAAACTCTGTACTTGGAGATGAGCACTGGGGTTAAACAAATAAGGACCCTCACTTAACCAGTCAGGTTTTTGACTAAATTAGAACTAGTGCTTTTACTTATTAGTTTTTTCAGGTCTCAGTTCTTTTAAAATGTTTTTAATTTACCCTGATTTAACAAAGAACTGGATGTGGCAATACCGGTTTATTAGCACAGATGTGATTTCAGATGTTACTTTTTGAGATACTATAAATTGTAGTTGGCTTTTAACTTTTTTTTATACTGACATTAGAAAACTCTGTTATTAGGGTCTAGCAAATTGAATTTGTTAGCCTTCCCCTCTCCCCTTCTGAGTTTGAAACTTTCAAATGCCCAACAGGAAACTAACTGCAATAATTTGGTGTAAAAAGGGGATTTCTTTCTGATGTTGGAAACAGTACTGTGAGAACTGCTGTGTGCTCAGACAGATGAATGTAAATCTCCATTGCTGTGGGTTTTTTGCCAACAGGTACTTAATCGATACATGTCAACACCTCTTATTCCAACTCTTCCAACTCCCATCATCCCAGTGATACCCCCACCATACACCATTGCCACAGGCAGCATCCGGGACTGTGTCCGGCTCAGAGGTCTTCCTTACACTGCTGGCATTGATGACATCTTGGAATTTATGGGAGATGCCACCGGGGATATCAAGCCCCATGGAGTTCACATGGTCCTTAATCAGCAGGTAACAGCATTTGGCGTGGGAGGAGTAACTTTGCAGTGATGGAATAGGTTGGAAGTCGGGGCAGCTTACCTGATCTTGGCTCTGCTTTAGTCTTCTCTAACCTTGGGAAAATACAATGTTCTCTTGTCTGTCTTTGCCTCATTTCTCTTCCCCTTTTACATACACCCTTGCTTTTCTCTCTGTGTATGTATGTGTGCATCAGCCTGGGGAAGATGAAGCTTTTTCTTTGAATGATAACTTTTCCTGGAGGCTGTTTAAATAAGCCCTCATGTTACAGCCAGAGGCTGGAGATAAACATGATAGAAATGTCTCTTGTTAGATGGCATAGTTGCTCTGTCAGCTGCAGGGTTCCTGCTGTGTTGTTTGAGTTGTCTTTGTGTCAAAATTAGGTATTTCTAACTTGATTATCAGTTGCTCAGACTTTAAAGGAAGTTGGTAATTAAAAAATATGTTTTGGTATATTTTAATGACATGATCACAGAGGCATATTTTCCTTGTTGTCTTGTGTTAAAAATAAGCTCTTAACAACAGAAACACTGAGGTATTAAAGAAAAAAAATGAAAGAGATCTACTATATTTGTTTAGAATTTTTTTCATTTGTTAAGGAATTTTTTCGTATTTTACACAAACAGGTATATCTGTCAGACTGCAGAAAATCAGACCTGGAAACCACTTTCTGATGTAGCTATGAACTTTCCTAAAGGATTTGGAACTTTATGCTGTCATACTATTACCTCAAAAGTAGTTTTAGGGAAGGCAAAGCCAGGCTCTTCCTAGAGCTTCATAGGAAAAGAATAAGAGATAGTGTGAATAAACTGCATTAAAAAAAATCCAGTTGGGTGAAAAGGGAAAAAATAAAGTCACAAAAAGAAATTAGCTAAGCACCTGAACAGGTTCCCAGAATGACATGGAATCTCCACCCCTGGAGATGCTCAGGTTTCAAGTGGAGAAGGCCATGAGTGGGCTGATGTAACTTGAAAATTGGTCCTGCTTTGAATAGCTTTTGCATGAGACCTCCAAATTTTTTTCCATGCTACATGATTCTCTGTTTCTTTCTGCAGAGGACTGAAGTAGCGTTGTGTTAACTGGGCACTTGTTGCATGAGTCTTGAATTTTCTGCTCCTAAAAAGAATTGTTGAGTTGTTAGTCATTAGTGCTAGAGAAGAAATAACGATACAGGCTTTCAGTAGATGTTTGATCTTAGTCCTTTCTGCATTTCTTGTGATCTGGGTGATTTAATAACAGATTGACCTACAATTATTTCCCCACCTCCCCTAGGGACGACCATCAGGTGATGCTTTTATCCAAATGAAATCTGCTGACAAAGCCTTTATGGTGGCTCAAAAATGTCACAAAAAAATGATGAAGGACCGTTATGTGGAAGTATTCCAGTGTTCAGGAGAGGAGATGAACTTTGTTTTAATGGGTGGCACTTTAAATCGTAGTGGCTTATCCCCACCGCCATGTAAGTTACCATGTAAGTCTCCAATTCTTCTGCTCTCTGCTGCTAAAGGCTGATATGTGGTAGGTGCTGAAGCTTTGTGGCCTTTCACCTTTTGACTCGGGTTTTGCCATGATCAATAATCATCCATCTGTGTACATGCTAAGATTGGAATTGTTCCCTTTGGGCAATAATGGGACTGATCAGAGGCATTTTTATTGTATTTTCGGTGGTGAGTAGAGGGCAGCAAGGCCTTGCCAGTCAAATTGTTGCACACTTTGCTTTTTATGGGTGTACTGTTCTTCTGAGCTCTGCAGTAGACTTGCCTGTAGTGAAACCTACTTGGAATGAGAGGGATTTTTAAAATGGGGAGAAGTTCTATATTCCAGCTGCCGATGAGTGCTCTTGCTATCTTGCCTCAGAGCATTGAGAAGGTACTCTTTGGGCTTATTTTTGAAGGAAAACACCCACTGGGATGACCTACTAACCAACCATAGAGTGGTGAAGTTAGATGGATTTTAATTTTTTTATTTTAAGATTATGGTGAACCTTACTGAGGAACTATAATTAGAACAATACAGTAAAATTCCATTAGTCTCACTACCAAATCACAGTGCAGATACTGATGTGTATTTGCAAAATAGTAAAAAGCTGCCGAATATAGTATATAAAACCAATTTGACTGCACACCAAGCCGAGTTTAGTGTTGGTATTTGTTCATCAAAATGTATCAGACTAGAGATCTAATGGGGTCTTCTCCCTTCCATTTGCTGTATCCTGAAAATACTTTTTGAAGTCACAGGAAGCTTATACATGAAGTCTCATGGTAAGCATTTATGGATGCCCATGTGTAGCTACAATTATGGTACTTTTGTCCCACAGAGTACAACTTCTGTTAGAAAAACATGAGGGTGTGTTGGTGTGCACGCCTGCTTTCTCTATGCACATGGCTTTATGCTTTCTTTTAATAACTCTGAAGTTCCCTACTTTCCATTTACATATAGACATGGCTGCTCAGCTCTAGGAGTTGTGAACTGTTAGGAATTACTCATTCTGAAAGCCCCAGTTGTCATTCCTGGCGATGTGGCAAAGGTCTCCAGGGGAGAGGCTAGAGAGCAGTCTTTGCTCAAGTGTTCATCAATTGTGCCCAGATAGTTTTAATCATATTGCTGTAAGAGAGGAATTATTCATCCTAGAGTTCTCTGTTCTGATTGCATTTTGTTGCTGTGTTCTGGTTTGGTTTTAGGTCTTTCTCCACCAGCTTATGCTGCTTTCCAAACAGCAGCTGTGATACCAGCAGAGGCAGCAGCTCTTTACCAGCCACAAGCCCTCTTGCCAACCACCAGGACGCCCCAGGCCTCTGCAGCTGCTCCTCCAGCTGTTACCTACTACCCAGCCCAGGCTGCTCAGCTTTACATGAATTACACAGCTTACTATCCCAGGTAATCCCGAATTTAACTGCTTCTCTTGACCTTTCATCCCAGTGGAGCAGGCGACTGTGTGCTCCCCTGTGAACAGCTCTTAAATTTGTACTTCTGGTGTAGGTAATCCTGGGAACTTGATGTTCAGCAACAGAGGCAGAAACCATTTTAACTGTTTCTCTGTGGCTTTTTCATGGGGTTCATCTTCTCTGTAGGTTCTGCTTGAATCTCATGATAATGTTGGCCTAATATTTAACAGGGGCTTTTTGGCACTGGGGCACTGTCATCAAGGCAGTTCCATTTCATGGCCAAAAGAGAAGCTGTGTCAATACATGCCTCTACCCTCACCTCTTTGTTGTTTTACTTATAATACTGTTTTGATACTGAACGACTCATCATAGGTGTGTACTAGGTTTGATCTTGTGTATCAGTGAGACCAAAGAACATTTTTACATGTGAAAGCAAGGTAGATCTCCACCTTTTCCCTTCCCACAGATGGTATCAGCATGAGTCACTGAGCTCTGGTCCTTGGGTTGTGGGGAATAGCTTGTTCACTGATAGTTCCTAGGCTTGTGACACTTGCTAACTTGAGCAGCTGGTAATTTGCTAGATAGGCCCTGACTAGAGATGGAGATGCTAATTACTCACTATTTTGTGGCTCAGGAATGTCAGATTTGGGGGTTTTCCTCCTTTTCATACTATGACATTCCCCTCTCCTTTATTTCTTCGTGTTTTTATTAATGATCTTAAAACCAGTCATCTGCAGCTACTTTTTTTACTCCCCTGTGGAATAGCAAATGCCACTCCTTATGTCTCTAACAACAAATGTTAGCTGTTTTCCTTTCCCTCAGTTCTCAAAAAATAGATTTAGATGCTAAAGAGAAGTTAAGAAAGTCCACAAAACAATCCACATCAGGGCAGTTTGTTTCCCTGTGGCATTTGGGTTTATTTTCAAATCTAAAGTGTCTGTTTCATCGTTGCCTGCTCTGAGTAGTAGAATCAATTATTGGTTTTCATAACAATTTTGCTCCCTCTTTCTCTTTCAGCCCTCCAGTATCTCCTACCACAGTGGGGTACATTGCAGCTCCCCCAGGAGCTGTGGCTGCTGCTGCCACTGCCACTCACACTCCGCTTCTGCCCCAGCCTGGAGCCTTGGTCCGGATGCAGGGCTTGCCATATAACACAGGAATGAAGGAGATACTCAGTTTCTTCCAGGGGTACCAGGTTAGTATGCAATCCCTCTCCTTGAGATCATATTTGGACCTCAGTGGAGCTCAAACTGAGCAAGTGAGTGCTTTTGGAAATTGCCAAACAAGTGTGCAAGCTGCATGTCATATATTTAACTGGCAGGCTGAAGTGTAATACATGATTTGCCTTATTTCTTATTAAATAAGCAAATCCTAATTTGAAAGCAGTGATTTGGTGTCTAGGTTTGGGGTTTGAGTTTGAAGAGCAAGAAAGCTCAGAGCCCCAGAGTGAGTGGGGCTGCAAAGGGGCTGCCACAGGAAAGTGGGGACTGCCACAAGTTTTCAGTCCTGGCCACTTGGTGGTGGGAGCCTTTTGGTAGAGTCAGTGTTTGACCTTCACGACCTAAAGTTTGCTGAGTGCAAATTGCAAGTACAGAGAGCTGTGGGCTGGGTGTGGTGACTTGCAAAATGAGAGAGACAGATGTCTCCATCAAACACTGTTTCAAGTCCTTATTATTTTGGTTACAGGCAGGAACATCTTTCATTAAAGCTATATTACATTGCAAACTAAAGGAAATCTGTATTATCCAAGCTGTCTGTATTGATAGCAAATATACTATAGGTAGCTTCAGTCTGTATGGACTGATGGAATGCTCTCAAGTGAGCAAACCCATAGAAACTTATCTTCTTGCTAAGTTAAAAAAAAAGGCACCGTCTACAACCATTGTTTCCCCGTAGTGTCGCTGTTGAGCCGCTAGCAGAGAAAAAACCCAGGTTCTCAGTGAGGCAAGAAAAAAGTGCATTTATTATTTTGATTTCCATATATATAGACTTTTCAGAGGTTACCCAGATTGGTCAGCCAGAAACCTCCCCCTAGGCCTAATTGGCCAGGCCTGAACTGTCCAAATCTCGAGACACTGTTTGCAAAACATCCAAACTTTATCTTTGTTTATAAAACACAGCAGAATGTTCTCACGAGAAAGACCTGTGCTAGCCACACCGTAGCACTCATTTAAATTCATGGAATGGCTCTTTCCATGTCTTCTGCCTTTTGTCTCAGAGGATATTGTATCTACATGCATGTTTTGTCATTACAAGTTTGCTGAAGGGAAAGAGAATTTAATATGGTATACTGTGGTAAGTATTGAACTCCTGTGGGTAAGAGCACTTACACAGCTACCAGCTCTGCCTTTTTGGGTACTGCTTGGAAGCCCTGACCTAAAATCCTCTTTGTGACCCTTAAACCACTGCAAGTGAGCAAGTGATTTGTGTCAAAAGACAACAATTTTTGCATGTTTGTCCTTCAAAATTCTGTAAGTTTGATAATAGTGGTATTGCTAGAGTTAACAGGAAACATTCAGGCATGATATGATTTTTTTTTTAAAAGATTCTTAAAGGACAATGAGCTTTAATTTGTTGAGCCAGATGTCTGGTATGCAAATGAATGTAGACTAAGAACAGATGCTTAAATGTGCATGTTCCAAGTTTTGAGTATTTGGAAGATGCAGTGCTCTACCTTTTGTGTCTTCTTTTTGAAGGTTACATTTATGTTTTGAAAGAAGTTTTGCATACTCAGTTTTTCAGTGGAAAAAATCATCACATAAAAACTATGGTGAATTTTGACAAGCAGTAAAAAGAAACTGAATGTTGTTGTAGTTTAGGGCTTTTTCTTCCATAGATATTTCCAGAGTTCAAACCAAGTTCAGTTATTTGTGGCTTTCATGATGTCCAGACAAACCGTAACAATCATCATTCTAATTGTTTAGGCATCAATATTTTGCCTTTTAGTTGTTTTCTGCTGACTGGGGGTTTTGGTGGATAGATGGTGGATGTTTTAAAACTTTAAGTGGGGAAGCTTATTTGCTAAATTGAAATTCAGCTAGGAGTGTAACTGCACCTTTGAAGAATGTGGCCTGAACCTGTCTGTGCATGGAACAGGTCAGTGACAATCTCTAGCATCTCTACCTTTTACTAAATCTTCAGTTTAGTGAATCTGGACTTTGTGTCTGGTGCTCAATTTGCCCTTTTCCTCATTTCTGCATTTGGAGAGCAGTTCTGCGTGTTTGTATTGCACAATTAAATGGTTAGAGGAACAGAAATTTTGCCACAGGGTGAAAACTATATTCTGCTGCTGCAACCTCCTGTCATCATCAGTTACTGTTATTAAATTGGTCACCTTTTTGGTTTCTTTAGAAGATGTTGTCCAAATGAGATCGGGTTCAAAATCTTATAAAGGAGCCAAGGAATTCTTTTGAATTGTTCTTGGAATCCCACATGTGGTAATGCTAGTTTTATACTCATTCATTCCTTCAGGGGAAAAGGAGATGGTGACTTACTGTAATGGGACAATATTACATCTCTGGAGCAATAACTAATTTTTTTTCTTTTTTCCTCCCCTTTCCTCACATTGTGTTTTCGTTTTCTGCTGCTGCCCAAGGATTTATTGCACGATGCTTCTGCTTGTTCATAAAGTGAGCCCCTAATAATCATCAGTGGTTTGGGCATGGTGTTAATCTCTGTAGAACTAATTGATGTTGGTATTCAATGGACTTCAGTGTTGGTATTCTGGGAACCAGATCAGAGATGCTGAGATTGAAGGGTGATTTTTGTCTGTGTGCATCCTTGTCTGAAAGGAACAGGGTTTAAGTTTTTGTTCTTGCTTTATTCTTTTCTGGTTTTTTCCTTCAGTCTTCATGGGCTCCGTATATTGCATGTGTGCACATGTTGCTGCTTAAGTGAAAGCACTTTTCATACCAGACCTGCCTCTTAAGAGATAGACTTTGCCTATCATGGCCTTCAACAAGCTGGTCTCAACATCAGTACATGCTTCTAAAACCAAATAATTTAGAAGTCTGCAGACCAGCATTTTAATTCTCATTTAATTTTATTAGAATTAGCCACTTGTTTAGTGTTTCAGCAGCTTGATTTCTTCTTGTAGTTCTGTTTTCTTGTGTTTATTGTTGAAGATTCCTTCCAGCTTGCATGTATTTATTATAACTTGGATTTAGAAATTGAAAAACTCAGGAAGAATTTTAATAGTAAATCAGGGAGATGGTGATTTTCACCATCGCCTTTCTGTATAATACTGTAGTGTACTATAATCTTCAAAAGAGCTAATATTAATACTCTCTGATTCAGTAATTCATGTTAAACTGCTTTTTAGTTGTATTGTAAAGCAATAGGGCCATTAAGTCCAATCACATACTGGCTACATAGATAAAGGGTAGCTAAAAAAACAGCAACGAAACCCAAGCCAACTAAACCCATATTGGAAAAACAACAAAACCCAAAATAACCAAAACAACAACAAAACCCTCACCATGCAGTTCACCAGCTGCTCAGCAGGTCC
The DNA here is from genome assembly GCA_024500445.1 of Entomyzon cyanotis. Lineage (NCBI taxonomy): Eukaryota > Metazoa > Chordata > Aves > Passeriformes > Meliphagidae > Entomyzon > Entomyzon cyanotis. Next base: position 9,071,726 of record JAKEPQ010000743.1, read on the forward strand.
TGGTCTCTGGGCATTATGTTGAAGTAAGGGATCTATGGATGGGACGGTGAGGAGACTTCAGAAATTCAGAAAAATAACTCTTACTTGATCTCCTATGGGGTAAAGTTTGAAGAAGAGGTGCAAATATAGTAATAACATAGAGGAAAACACCTCAGTGTTACTTTAGTGACAGTGTTCACTCTGAACAGTTGAAGAAGCAGCAAGAGAACTCCAGTAAATAATGAACAAACAAGGGTAGTAGTTGTCATGGATTTATGTGAAGATGGTGCATAGCAGAATAAAATTTTTCACCCAAGTATTTTTCTTTATTTAGTGGCTAAGTACTTTATGAGTTACTATTTAGCCACTAAATGAATCAATGAGAAATATTTTAGTCTCCAAATACTTCCTTATTTTTTTGGTTGGTTGGTTATGTTTTTTTACTTCTTTGGTTTTTTTGTTTTTTAATGAGTATGCAAATACTGACAGAGTTGCAATCATGACAAGAACAGTTAGGTTAATGTAAAAGCAGATGCAATATAGCTGTGCCTGTGGTTTTAGCTGACCAAAAACTAGTTCTCAGCTGTTGTCTTGGCTAGGATTCAGCTTGCATTTAGTAGTACTTGCCCAGTTTCTTGGAGGTTGGCATGAGTGTGAGCTCATGCCTGCCTGAAAAAGACCCTGTGGATTAGTTCTTAGAAGGCAGACTTGCTATTTAGGTAGGTTGTGTGTAAGTATAGTAGTGGAAAAAACCCAACCTGCGAGATGACTAAGATTTAGGGGCCGTGGTCACCATATGAACTTTATTTAAAGCCCCCTGCATTTGCTGAAAAAGGCTAGGGTGGAAATGTAGAGACTTTTTTGTGTACGTGTTTCTACATTAGAAAAGCTTAAAATAAATAACGTTCTTTAAAACTGTACTGGGCTTAACTGTCTTTTGTCTGCAGCTATGAAGAGCTTTTGCAGTATATTAATCCTCCAAGGCTTCAGAGACCCAGAATTCAAGGCTTGCTGGTGGAGGGGAGGAGGGTGACTGTGCTTGAAACAGTAATAAGGAAGTGAAGGGAAGTGGATGGATGGCTGAATTCCAAGGGCATTAAGGACATTTCTCTCTTGTGTCAGGACAGCAGACTTCATTGTTACTGACTTTTTAGGGATTAGGGTTTTTTTCCCTGAGAGGCATGTTTGAACAAAGAAACAGTCTCTATTTCCTTTGGGTTCCTTTTGAAATCTGATTCTTTGTAGTCTGAGAGGCGAGTACCCCATCATCTGTGTGCCAATCCTAGGCACAGCACTCTCTGACTAGGGAAGGGAAAGGGGATGTGGTAGAGGAAGAATTCCCACTTACTGGTATTTGAAGTCAGCTGGCAATACAGACACTGTTACATGCTCACCCCCACACTCTCAGAATAGAGCATAGTTTGTTTTGCTTTTAGTCCTAAATTTATCTCCCACCTGGAAATGGTGCCTGTGTGGAGAAAGCATCTGTGAGACTAGGACTAGTAAATTAGTGGTTAAAGTTTCTCTCTGTTGCCTCCCACGCTTGAAGCGGAAGACTAAAGTGGCACTCTCTGTATTTTTGGGAACAGGCATTACCTGTTTCAGTCACAGACACACAAAACATTCAGGTGGTATCTCTTGCACAGAGCATTCAGGTGCTTGTGGGTGTTTGTGTTGGCAGTCTTAAGGTACAATTGATGTACTTTTAGGGGCAAAACCAATTTAGGGTATTTCTCCTAACTCTTGTTCTAAAGGTCAGAGTTACCTACCATCAAATCCGATTCTATATTCCAGGCTTAGCCTAGCTAGGCTTTTTTCCAAAGTCTAAAAATTCACTTTGGGAACTGTTCTGCGATAAAGTTTATGGGTAGTTTGGGCTAGAATTGTAGCTGCCATCCAGAAGTGGCCATTTTGCTTATGTTTTCCTTTGCTTTTATTTGCTCCTGTTTTTTCCCAGTTGGAGTATGTCTAAATATACTTTCCAGTTTTAACGTTGGGTTGTTTTATTTTTTTAGCACTGGGTTATTTTCTCTAGATTGCTTTGTATGTGCTGTTTTTAGACTGAGCTTTGAATGTTCACTATAGAAACTGCAAAAATGAAATGGAAATCAATGACTTACTGGTTAGTGACCTGGTTAAACCTGTGTACAGTCTGTGAGGGGAAGGCAGTCACATATTTCTCTCAGCATAGAAGAAAGAAATAAAATAGCTTGAAGAAAAAGAAAATTCAAGCAGAAAGTATAGTGAACTACATCTTTGTTAACCAGTTGGCCCTTGGTTTGGTTCTGTGTGGTTGGATGTTTTTGTTTTGTTCTTATGGGTTCCAAGATGCAGACAGAACCAGAAGGATTCACAATCATGTACTTACTCAGGCAAGGTAGAGTAGTTTTCATTTCATTTAAAGATTTTACTGTTCTACAGCTTCTATTTCAATTCGCTGCAGTCTCTTACCTATCCTTCATGTGATTAGACGGTACTTATATTTCTAAGTCTTTTGATTAATTTATTTTTCTTCTTTCTCACTTTCTTTCTCTCTTTCTTTCTCACTTTCTTTCTTTCTTTCTCACTTTCTTTCTTTCTTTCTCACTTTCTTTCTTTCTCTCTTTCTTTCTCACTTTCTTTCTTTCTCTCTTTCTCTCTCTCTTTCTCTCTCTCTTTCTCTCTCTCTTTCTCTCTCTCTTTCTCTCTCTCTTTCTCTCTCTCTTTCTCTCTCTCTTTCTCTCTCTCTTTCTCTCTCTCTTTCTCTCTCTCTTTCTCTCTCTCTTTCTCTCTCTCTTTCTCTCTCTCTTTCTCTCTCTCTTTCTCTCTCTTTCTCTCTCTTTCTCTCTCTCTTTCTCTCTCTCTTTCTCTCTCTCTTTCTCTCTCTCTTTCTCTCTCTCTCTCTCTCTCTCTCTCTCTCTCTCTCTCTCTCTCTCTCTCTCTCTCTCTCTCTCTCTCTCTCTCTCTCTTTCTCTCTCTCTCTCTCTCTCTCTCTCTCTCTCTCTCTCTCTCTCTCTCTCTCTCTCTCTCTCTCTCTCTCTCTCTCTCTCTCTCTCTCTCTCTCTCTCTCTCTCTCTCTCTCTCTCTCTCTCTCTCTCTCTCTTTCTGTCTCTCTTTCTCTCTCTCTTTCTCTCTCTCTTTCTCTCTCTCTTTCTCTCTCTCTTTCTGTCTCTCTTTCTCTCTCTCTTTCTCTCTCTCTTTCTCTCTCTCTTTCTCTCTCTCTTTCTCTCTCTCTTTCTCTCTCTCTTTCTCTCTCTCTTTCTCTCTCTCTTTCTCTCTCTCTTTCTCTCTCTCTTTCTCTCTTTCTCACTTTCTTTCTTTCTCGCTTCCTTTCCTTTCTTTCTCGCTTCCTTTCCTTTCTTTCTCGCTTCCTTTCCTTTCTTTCTCGCTTCCTTTCCTTTCTTTCTCGCTTCCTTTCCTTTCTTTCTCGCTTCCTTTCCTTTCTTTCTTTCTCGCTTCCTTTCCTTTCTTTCTTTCTCGCTTCCTTTCCTTTCTTTCTCGCTTCCTTTCCTTTCTTTCTTTCTCGCTTCCTTTCTTTAGGTTGTTGCCTAAGCTCTGATAACTTTGACATTTCTCCACAGGATATTTTCCCAACTTTCATGTTTGCCACACTGTTTTTTGCATTTCAAGTGTAACCTTTGAAATACTGTCCCTTACAGGAGTAAGACTGTAGAACTTTGCCTACTGTACATCTACTGATAATCTAAAGTATGTACTATCTTGAGACATTCCTTCCAAAGAGTAAACTTACATTTTGTAGATTTGTTTCAAGGGCAGGTCTGGGAATTGATAAATCTAATATTTGCACAGTCTGGTTGCCCTGGCAGAGACTATCTAGAAAATACTTCTTATATTTGTCTTTTACTTAATGGCATGAGTTTAGATGTGAAGGTGGCTAGAATTCAGTAGTAAAAATTCTGGGGGTTTCTTTTCTTTTATGTTCTCTGTGCTCTTGAATATTGTTTTCTGTGGAAGGTGTGTACTGTGATGGTTGGTATTTTTCTTTTCTACTTCCCTTTGGATGGATACATGTCCTGTATGCCCAAATATCTTACCTTTTTCTCCCTAAGCTGGCAGGAGACTTTTTGTATTATAGAAATGTCAAAGGAAAGGCAGGACAGTACATCTACATTAATGATTTTGCACTACACATTTTAGATAATTGCCAAAAGCACATAGTGTTAGTCCATTTTGGGGGATGCAGGAAACTCTTCTTGCCACTGAAATCATGTTCTACAACTCAGGTTATGCTAAACATTCTTGTCTTCTGGATCACAGGAGCCACTCAAGTAGTCTTTGCAGCATGTGTAAGCATACTCAGTCCCTTTCCAGGGTATGTGATTTGGAAAGATTATGTGCTAAGAACAATGTTTCATATTTCCCAAGATGTATTTTTGGACTATAGATGTCATATTTGTAGCAGGCCAATAGTATGAGTGATTACTGTTCAGATTCAGGATCTCAAATACTTCTTAGATCTGATTCACATATGTGGTTTTGGTTCTGATTTGTTGGTGTGACATTTCTGTATAGTCACTATTTTTATTTTAATATACTACTTCCACAAATCTATCATGATGCAGTTACACTGTGTAGTTTATTTCTTTTTCCAATATAGAAATATACTATGCAAGTATAAATACTATTTTACCTTGTGAATGCATTGGTGCCAGGGCACTGATTTTCTTTCATTACATTGGTGGAGTCTGTGTAGTACAAGTGTTACCTGCAGCTCAAGCTTTTGTCACTCTGGCCTAGAGAAGCTGCACCTTATTTCCATGAGTGCATAAAAGATCTGAATGAGATCCATACCATTATTCTAATCCCCCACTTCAGTGCACAGACTGGAAGATGCTCATCTGTCCCAGTGAGAGCCATTATGGGATGTGTGACTGTGCTTACGAAAACTTAAGATTTTGGTTACCTGATGCTGCCATCTCATGAGTTGAAGGAAAAAAGAAGCACTTCATGGTCTGAGATACTTCCTTTCTTTGATAAGGAGCAGATCAAATACACAGTTTAGAATATTCCCACAAGCATTTACATTATATCTATTTCTACAGCCAGTAATACAATTGATGTATTTTTCATCTTACATAAAACTAGTTTCTGTCCAATTCAGTGTCTCCTGCCAGTTATTATAGCTGACTGATGCTCTTATTTATGGTTGCAAATGATGGTCTGTGTGGCTTGCTGTGCCAGACTGTTCCTTGTCTTGCTGATTGTCCCATATCACACTTGTACTGTAGTATGCACCTGATGACTACAATGGCCTAATTCAGCTGAGCGATCAAGCCAGGAGTGTGTTACAAGCACCGAAAGAGTGGGTCTGTTTGTAACTCTTTGTAACTTCTGAAGAAGGTAAGATGTGACTGCCAGAGCCTGGGTCTCCAGAAGTGCATGGGAAGGGAAGGAAGGGCTTGGTGATGCAGAGATCTTTGCTTATGGCTTTTCCCCCGTAGTAGCTTGCATTGGGATCCTGGTGTTAGTCTTTCTGCTTCAAAAATCAACTAACCTAAGGAAATGGGCCAGCTGTGATCTGTAGCTGATGTGGGGCAGCAGTGGTGGTGGTAGTGTCATTGCCTGGTTCTGCTCAGATGGTGTGTTAAATTTCCAGAAGGCTTTGTTAGTGCCTGTTTCTCGTGTGAAAGCTTTTAGTCCAATATTTTCCTTTTAGTAGAGTGGTAGAAGATGTTTTTTTTCCCCTGATATTGCAACAAAGCACACACAAATGTGTGTGCAAAACTCCCCAGATCTCTGGCTTTGTCTTTTCTGTACCATATAACTGGCTAGAGATTAGTATCTCTCTTTCTTGATCTCCCTAATGCAATGTGAATGATTACTTTTTTTTTTTCAGAAGAGATTTTTTGGGTATAGTGACTTTCTAATGCAACCAGCTGGATTTGCTAACAGTAAATTTGCATTTTTGGCACTAACGCTTAATTCTTAGAGAAATTTTGTTGTGGCCTATTTGGAGTACATGATGCCCCAGTACTACTGTATTTGATTCAAAAGGCTACTGGTTAGTTAGTACTTTTTTTTTTCCCCTTAAGAAAAAAACAGAACAATCTTTCAGTTTAAATATGGCAATCAGATAACGTGCCTCAAGAGAATTACCTTCTCAGATAATATACTTTCACTAAACACCATCAACTCAGTTGTTTTCAAATTAATTGTTTTCTTTTGTGGGATCTGTAGGGAGCAGACAGACTGGAGGCTGCATGGTCTGATGATTAACTGGAAAACTAGATCAGCAATAGGTTTCTACTAAGTATGACATGGAAACAGTCTCTTGCTTGCAGAATGTGTAGACTTCTCTGCTAGCTTTCTATGCAACTCTTACAACATGAATTTCCAGATGCTTACATTGGTATTACACCAACTGCTATTTAAAAAATGATTTTAAAACAATCCTTTGTGCTCAGAGGTCTAACTGTGCTCCATGTGTGTTTTCAGCTGACTCCAAGCTGCAGTATTAAAGTTCTGCTCTGGACTGATGGTAAATGACTTGATCCCATAAGGATTAACAGCAATGAGCTGTTTAGAGCAGTACTTTTAGCTCAGATTTGCAGCTCAACCCAAATTGCGTACAGCTTTTCTCTTTGAGAGGGTGTTACTCCAAAATCAACCAAGATTACTTCCAAACTTGAAGTGGGTTTTAGACATGATTTTTTAATTTTTTAAAAAGATTTCTTTCTGCATGCTGTTTCTTGACTAACTTTAGTTCTCTGAGAAGAAATGATAGAAAGTTGTACTAACGGTCTTACGCATGCTTTTAGTTTCTAAAGTGTATTGTTGGTTATATCTTAAAAATATTTTCACTGCCTGCTCAGTGTTTGGGTGAGTGAAGCTCTGGCACGTACTTGCTTTATTTTCATATGTTTGAATGTAAAGCTGATATATGATATGATATATGAATGAAATGCCATTGGTAATAACTGAGAACTCTGCTCTTTCTTGTAGTACACCAGGCACACTTAAATTCTACAGAAATGAAACACTTAAGTATTTTAACCTTTTATAAATTGAACAGGACATATGTCATATGAGCTTCACTTGAATTGGGTTGATATTCATAAAACTAGTTGGTTTTCCAGCATAGCTGTCTGACAGTGTTTCCTCCAAAAAGAGAACCTTGTATGCTGAGCTTTTGATCCTTCAGTCTCTGGTTTTGAAACTTCACTGAGATTCATTTCTATCCAACAAACAGGAGTTCCAAACTTGGCTTGGAAGGATTTCCTGCATGTTATGGAAAATGAATGGGGTATAAGAGGGCTGACAGTAATGTCTGCCTTGAACTCAGCATTTTGGAACTGCCTTTTAAGACACTATGAGACATTTGCATTCAGCAAATGCCCTCTGAAGTAAATCAACTCCAATGACTAAATAATCTCATCTGCCAACGTGGTTTTTCTTAACCTTAGTTTAATTCAGTTGGACTGCACCAAATTTTGCTGAAGTTTTCTGAAAAATCTTCGTTGCACTGTATACGTGCGTTGAGTTCAGCTCATCTTCCCAAGAGAGAACTCATACACCTCTTTTATTTTTTGCATGTGTTGGGGTTTTTTTAGCTTTGTATGGGGGTATTGACATGCTTTAATAGCCTTTGTCACTTGGCCAGTAGTCCACATAGGACAAGAACTATTCATTGAATGCCTGGATTTCTTGCTCCATTCACCTCCAGTTAACATCTAACTCTCTTTTCTGACCAGCCTTTAATCTCAATTGCTTCTCTAGCAAAATTGTTGCACAGAATTGTGTCTACATTTCTGTATTCATCACACCAGCAGAATAGGAGCTGCTGCTGTTTGCCAAGCTAAAAGCTGAATTTCCTTTAATCTTTGATTCATTCTCCTTCTCATTCTCAACATCCAGAATATTTTCACCACAGACACCGGAGTGGAGTGAACCAGATGCACTAAAAAATGGACCAGCATTAAAAACAGCATTTCCAGGTGTGATCTCTGGTCTTAAAAACTTTTTTCTTTTGTCTTCTTGTACCATTGCAGCTCCAAGCAGATTCCATCCTCATGCTTTACAACTTTAGTGGCCAGCCCAGTGGCGAGGCATTGGTGACTTTTCCAAGCCTGGATCTAGCTAAGAAAGCAGTGGCTGAGAAAAACGGACAGCTCCTGGGAAGCCGCTGTGTACAATTGCACCTGGTCTAACTGAACACTCTCTGGAGGATGAGGAAAGGATGTTGCACTCAACACCATGCCTTTTGGAAAATAAAAAGTCTTCCCTTGCCACCCAGGCAGCAACAAATGTGCCTTTTCAGCATAACATGTTGGAATGCAGAGTGGTGCATGTCGTGTATTTAATTTGCAAAATGGCGTATCCGATGCCAAAGATAAAGCAAAACCAAAAATTATGCAGTTAATTTACTTAATTTCTATTGTACCTGTGTAAAAGAAGCCAACCCACTCCTAGTGTGTAGTTAATTCTGGAGACAGCCCAATAGCACTTCAGGTACTGCAGCCATGGGCAAAACTTCCTCAGTAGTATTTGAAGTGGAAAGCGATGCTTGAGTCATTCAGATTCTTCTGTGTTTAGTTTTTAAGAGTTTACACTTGACAAAGTGTCTCATTTTTGTAGAGTTTAAATGTCTTTAGAAAGGTCTTTTGGAATGCATGGCCCACCCAGTTCAGTGCGTAGATCATATTGATTTTTGTTTTGTTCTTGACTGGAAAGTATCAGGACGCTGGATCCCAAACGCAATAGTGCTTTTTCATGTTTTCATTAGACATCATTTTGCAAAAGCCATATTTGACCTTCTTACCAGTGTACTGCTGCCAACATGTAAAGCGAAAAACTAAAACCAACAGCAAAACCAGAAAATCCTCTGCCCACCCATAACTCCCTGCCCCCAGCCCCAAACATTTAATCTCTACAGGACAAAAATGGCACATAAACCTGAGTACTAATAAGTTATATTTTTTTATTTAAGCATAATAGCTTTCAGATACTGTATTAAAGATTTTGCTCTAGTTTATGTGCATGCAATTTGTTTACATCTTTAAACTACTTTATTTGTATATTGTGAAACAAGATACGTTGAAATCTGAATTCTCTAGTGCATGCTTTTTTTCTTTTTCCCTGTGTGTATATACATAAGCTAGAAGTACTTTTACGTCATGTAGCACGTGTTTAAAAAAAGACATCTGCTGTAGAAGCACTAAATGACTTTGTTTTTACTGTGCCTTACTTCAAAACCATTCCAAGTGCAATACCAGCAGAGCAAAATGTAATGAATTCTGTTGTTGACATGTTCACGGATGTCTGAATTGATCTTTTTTGTTAGTGTACAATTTGAATTGTACTTTAAAGAACTGAATGATGTATGCTTCTTTATATTACAATAAATAAGAGATGCTTATGATGTGCATTGCCTTTTGAAAGTAACTTATGCTTTAGTTTCATGTATTTTCACAGACCATCAGTCTTTGATAAATAGCCTTACACATTTTTCTCCTCTCCTAGATTTAGATAAGCATTTGTACATTGTGCAAGTGGCGTGATTTTTCTGGGGTTTTTTTTGTCTTTTTGCATGTTCTGGTAAGCCAGAAATATGTATAATGCATGTTTCTCTTGTAGTGCAACACTTTTTAGGCAACATGATGTAACTGTTTACATGCTTAGTGTTCTCTTTTTGTTGCCAGAGGAAACAAAGTATTGAACTTGAAATTGTGTTCGTGTTTGCGTTTAATTGACCTAATGGGTCACTCGCTTTTCTGTGCGACCCAAAATGCTACATTTAAGCTAGGATAGAGCCAGTCAGCCTTTTCATGTAGTGAAAATGGAGAAAGGGGAGAAAATTATATCAAGATAAGGTTTGTTTCTGTCTAGTAAGAATCATCTCATGCCAGATGCCATTTCATCATTAAAACCTCCCAAATTAAGTTTCAGCATATTGGGTGGGACTGGAGGGAAAAATTTTTCATTATTTTGAAGTGGGGGTGTTTGCATTAATCTGTTTCCAAGATTTGTCTTGATGAAGTCTACAAAAAAATCTTACTTTCAAAGTAATTTGAACAGTAGAAAGGATTGCACAATGGTAATTACCATTCTCATTGTGCCTTGGAGGAAAATTTGGTAGCTATGTAGTCCATTTATTATGCACTTACAGTCTGCCACGGTCCACCTGGCCACAGCTTTGCAGGCTGTTGAGACATTCTTATTTTTCCTCTTAAAAAACCCATATGGAATTTGTGGTTTTCTGCTTCCTCGGCAAGCTGAGGCAGGGCTGGAAGGGAGAACCTCACTCTCATCAGCCATTATTTGGATGTGAGCACTCCAGCTGCTCATTTAACACCTTTATGGCTTAGTTGACAATGATCACAGTTCTGTTCGAGTGCAGCCCCATGCCCACACCACACACTGCAATCCTGTACCTCCCTGTCCGTCCCCAACTGCTGCTTTAATCCCTGTCTAGCATGAGATGGTGGAAACCAGCTCTAGAAAGTGAACTTGGACGTTTCAGGCTCTGTGTTTAATGTGTGAGGCCTAATATGTGGGACGTGGGAGCAGTGTATCATTTTCAGCCGTTGTCTGTGTAAAATGACTGCGAGGGCAGTGACAGCATTTTGGGTAAAGCAGAGTCCTCTGACAGCTGGCCAGACCTGGGGCTGCTTCTGCTCTGAACTTTAACTTTATAGCTCCTACTGAACACTGTGGGGTCTTGTCTACAACGGTAAAAAACAAAGTGCCGCTGGCCCAGGGCGGTGGATGGGGCAGGCATGCGTTAGGATCACAGAATATTGCGAGTGGGGAAGGACGCACAGTGATCATCAACTCGTGGCGTTCCGCGGCATGCCCGTGAGGGGATGGCAGCCGCGACCTGGGCGCTGTGGGCAGCCCGTGCCGTGAGGGGGCAGTCCGGCCGGGCCAGCCGCCCTTGTGCTCCCTTGAGCTCGGGAGAAGCGGCCCTGCCGTGCCGGGGCGGCTCTGTTCTCACTCCGGGGGCAGAGGGCCGCGCTGGGCTGGGCTGGGCTGCACTCGGCCTTTGCAGTTTGCTGTCCCGGCCCGGGGCTGTGCCGAGCCTCAGGTGAGGAGGGAACAGCCGGGAGCTCAGCGGTGCTCACAGTGACCCTCAGCCTCACCTCCCCAGCAGCAGGAGCCACAAGGTGTCCCTTTGGCGCTGCTCACCTGGGATTGTGCTGCAAACGCTTCACAGCTGCTGGGCTGGCCAAGTGCAAGGGCTCTCCTTCACAAGTGGGAGATGAACACTTGCAGCACAGTTGGGATGATGGCTTCCATCGCTGGAGAAGGCTGGGAACTCGCGGTAAGCCCTGAGTACTTTTTACTGTTTGGTGAATGCATTTACTCCTTGTGATTGAAGTTTTAGGCTATGCAGTATTGCAAAGCCTTATCAGAGCAATTGCTGTCTTTACATGCATGTGGCTTAACAGAAAAATTAAAAAGCATCAAGCTTTAACTGTTTCACCAAAGAAGAAGCCAAGTTTGGCAAAGAGCCGTGATTTGAGTTTTACTGTTGTTAAAGAAAAGGTCCTCACACTCAGCCCCAAAACTTGATTCTCAAAATTAGAATCTTCTTCTATGCTCACAATTAGCAAACCCCCTACCTGCTTTTGCATTGCCATGTTGTATAACTGAGGAACAGAATTACCATCGTTTGTATTTCTCCTGGTTTCACACTTCTGATGGTGCTGCTTTAGAGATGATTCATTTAGTCATTTCTGCTCCCATGCTCTTGATACTGATTATTTTACTTAGAAATTATTTCTGTGTTGGCCCATCACATGGGATGTTCCTGCCCAGCTTAGAGAGAAGATAGTCTATTCTTATTACTTTTGTTTAAGGTGAGATAAGACTGAAGAGTTTGAAATGACTGTTCTCTGTTTCAATAGTTGCAGCTGTGCATGCAGATCAGGTGTTCCTGATTATTTGCAGAGCAGACTTGCCCAAGGCAGGCTTATAAGTTTTGTTTGTTTGTTTATTTTTTTTAACAAATATTTTACTAGTGAAATTCAATTCCTCATTTTTTAAAGAAAAAACCTTTTCAGCACCTTCATTTTTGAAATAGTATTTGTCTTATTTCAGTCAGTTAAAATGAACTGCAAGGCTGGCAGTTTAACCTGTTGGGTCCTGTCTTAACTAGAACTGCATTTGACAAGTCTGTTATAATATATTTTGAGTCTACCAATAAGAGTGTCTTCTAAAAGCCAATTGTATCTAAGGATAACTTGAAATATTCTAAATCAGAAAATTCCTGATGTGCCAAGGTTTGCCTGTAGTCAATTAAAGTTTTTGCTTTTTTAGGTTTACTTGTAAATTTTTTTAAAAAGAAAATCCAAACTAAACCAGAGACCTGATTTTTTCCCTTTTTTTGGTCTTTTTATAAAATCAGATGAGAGCTACTGTATTGTTTAGCTGGATATGCAGTTGAAATGCAAATATTCAAATAAAGATGACAGCATGTTAATTTAGGGTTGCTAATTGCCTTTTTTTAAATTGCTGGTGTTATTCATTTTACTTTAAATGCATTACTTCTATTTAAAAAAAAAAGCAGTTGTTCGTCGCTTTCTTTGTGTTTGCTGATAAAAGTAGAGTTTAAATAAAGCGCCTTCCCATCTATAAACATTACTAGGTACTGCTCTATTTTTGTCGATTTAATGTTAGCTTTGAGGGAATATCTTTTGCTGCCAGTAGATGTCCCCTTTCCATCGGAGTTGGCAAGGAAAGGGCGTGAAACATAAGTGGTTTGGAGCCGGGAGTTCCCTGTGACCAACTGCAGCAGGAGCTTCAAAATCCGGGAGCTCTCTGGGGCCTCTTGGCCTGAAAATCGGAGGTCATTCTGCTGCCCATAAAATTGTTGACTTAAGTTTCTTGTGTTAGTTTTTCGGTGGTTTTTTTTTTCTTCTTCTTCTTTTTTTTCTTTTCTTCAATTTTGTTCCTGATTTCTTTCATTCTTTGTCTTTATTCTAAATGTTTTCTACGTGTTCATTGATATATGATACACTTGAAGTGTACAAATGCTTTGAAATGTACAAATTGACTTCCAGCTGTGAAAATCACAGTTGTATCTGACTGTGTTTGGTCAGAAAAAATAAACTTTTACAAACTGCCCTTCAAAAAGAAATCCATAAATTGTTTGCTAGAAATCCAGTGGCAATGGCTGGACAAAAGGAGTGCTTTAATTGTCACCAAAATGTGAACATACTGTGTTAGGCTGAATATGAAAACAAAATGTCTCTTTCTAAAGTCTTCTGGCTCTGAGAAAGAAAACCATAGCCCAGCAGCATTATGTCAAGGCTTTACAACTGATTAAATCTGGTAGCAGCAAACAGGATTGCAGCCTCGGCTGGGCCAGCCTTTGGTTGTGATGGCTGTCTGCACCCAGCTGGCAGAGCTCAGGGTGGTGGTTTTGCTCTGCTGATTGATTTAGTTGCCCTTGCTCTTGTGGTTGGCTTCTGGTTTCCGTGTGTGGTAAAATGGCCTCGGTATTGGCAGGGCTCCTCTCAAAGAGGTGGTGACTTTCTCAGGCAGTTTGTTCAGCTCCTCACTGCTAGGGGTTGTAAACTACTGTTGGCAGAGAGTAAGTTTGTTGTTCTTGTTGGGTTTAATCCTCATCTCTCAGGTCCTTTCTTTGGTTGTGTTGGGCACCATAAACTGAGAGCCTTTGGGAATTGTCCTTGTAGAGGATCCTGTGCATGTTAATCACTCACACTATAGTGTTCATATGGGTTAGAAAGAAGTGTGAAAATGGGGAGAGGTTTTTAATGTTTAGTATTAGATCTTGAGTTGCTCCAGCACTCCCAAATTTTGAGACTGCCTAACTTTTTCAAGAGAAAATTCTGTGAAATTAGCAGTGACGGGGACATGTGGAGGGTTGTGTTATCAATAGTTCCACTATTTAAAAAATGAACAAACACTCTCGCCCACAACACTTAACCTTCTATCACGGGGAATTGTCTTTGTAAATTTCTATTGCTTTGAAGTCTGGGAATACTAAACAGGGTCTTCTACTGCTCCTAGACCTTCTAGGACATTCTTCTCTCATTGAGCAATAAGTGAAAATAAGAAGAATATGTTGTGTTGCTTTTCATTTGGGAAAAGAAGCTTTTACAATAGACCTGATGAACATGCAATTGTTCTGGTTTATACCAATCTCCTGTACTGGTCCCTACCTTCCAGCTTGGCTGTTACAACATGTAACTTTTGAAAGGTTTTTTTGTTGTTGTTATTTGGTTTTAATCATTCCCCTTTATCAGCACTTAATTTTTCACTTCCGGGAGTTAGGGGAAAAGTTAATGTGCTACTGCTATGGATTACTTGTGTGTGTATATTCCTTTTGAAAATAACTTAAGACGTTTGAGTTTCATGCAAATGTAACTTTTAAAATACGTATACATGTGCAAAAATATTCAAATCTTTACTCTGGGTACATTTAAAATAATAATATTTAAAAATATGCAAGAACAAAATGAAGGAAATATTGTTATATTTCTCTTCACTGCTATCCACAAGAACAGATGAGAGGTGGAAGGAAAGAACAAAACAACAACAGAGGAAAGGAAAATGAAGTATTTTGGGGAGGGGGAGTCTGACAGGAATTTTCTGCCAGAAGCTCCAAAAAATTCTAGGTGGTTTGTTGGAAAAATCTCTGTTGTATGCAATGGAATAGCATTAGAATTTAGTTTTCTTTGCTGCATTGAATAAAAACATGTGGATTTGCCAGGAAGAGCAAGACCTTTTCCTGCTGCTTTCTGAGCTAATTCAGTGTTGGGAATCACTCTGGGACTGCTTTCAGTAGGGGTAGCAGGCAGCTGTGGGAGAAATGCAAAGGTGTGGTGGAACTGCACGGTGCAAAGGCTGGCAAGGAGCAGGTGCTTTCACATCTCTGCTCAGGGCATGAGAGGTTAAGTGAGGAAAGGACAGTCTGAGCCTTATCTGGAGTGGAACATTTGTCACTACAACTTAGCCCAAGGAATTCTTAGTTAAACATGCTCTGAAAATGCGGGACTCATTCCCATTGGATTAGGTGTGTCTTTCTTTTGTTTGATGCAATGCAGTCCTTGTGCAATTGTGAACTTTACTGTGACAGTGCATACAAGCTACATTGACTATTTATTGTAGTAATAGCATTAAATTAAAATATCCTTGAAAAGGTCAAGACTTTGGATTTGGGGTGGGATTTTTTTGTTTGGTTTGGGTTTTTTTTGTTTGGTTTGTTTGTTTTGAAAAGCAATGCAAAAATTTAGCAAAACAATCAATTTTTCTTAGTTTTTACTAACAAGCAATCTATGCCTGGGAATACAAGCTGTCCGATTGCTTACAATGCTATGTATTTTGTGTGTGGTTTTTACCTTTTAAATTGTTCTGAAGTGTTTTATCAGAAGTCCAGTACATCATATCCCTGATGGGATCTGGGGCACAGATTGGATAATAAACTGGAGGCCATAAGGAGATACAAGCATTTAGAACTGGAGTTATACCTGGTAGTGCTCATGACAGTAATGGGCCATTTCTCTTGCTTGTGAGGAGGAGAAGGCTTTTAAGAATGGCAGCTTCCATATTTTCAATGAAATGTGACTTCTGCTGTCTCTAAAATTAACCTTTTTGCTCAGCTAAGATATTGGTGACTGATAACAGCATGTCAGTGGTTTTTTTTTTTAAAAGTGACCTGATCTTACCTTATAAGAAGTAAGGAAAAGAAAGGATTCCAAATTTTCAGCTTATGTGGACAGTTTTGGAGATGATTTGGGGAAGATAGAAAATTGTAAGGCCATAGGACTAGACACTGATGATACATCCCAGAGAGTGTGCTAGCAACGGGGGAAATCAAGAATGCAGCGAAGGCAGTATTTTGGGTTTTTAGATTGCTGTTTTTTTTAATTCTGTTCTCTTGCCCCAGGTTCCACCAGTGGTTCCTTTTCAGATACAGCTACTCAGGGAAAACAGCACAGTGCTGCTGCAGTGTAGGGACTCACTGCTGAAGTGGCCTACAGATCTTCCATCACAGGGCAAGTTCAGCGTTGGATACTGTAGTTTTCAGAGGGTTTGTAATGAGCAGGCTAATGACTCTTGTAAGGGTTTAGGAGATGGGATGATTTTCTGCCCTGTTTTGAACAGGAAAAACAGGTTGCAAATGTGCTGAGGAGGCAGCAGCAGCCCGCACTGCTGCTGGGCTGGGATGAGCTGGAGGCAAAGGACAGCACTGCTGGCAGACTGCGCTTGGGGTAACTCTGGGAAGCCAGAAACAGAGAAAAATCAGTCAAAGAGCATCGTAGATGGAACTAAACCAGCTTTGGGCTGGGCAGCTCCAGAAGTGCCGGCAGCACAGCTCAGCACCGAGTGCAGCTCCGTCAGGATGCTGCGCAAGCAGGAATGCATTTTCCAGCACAGCTCTGCTCGTGTTGCTGGGCTCATGAACTGTAGTCACAACTGATTATAAGTTATAGACTCCAGAATTTTTTGAGACAATTAGGATAAACCAAACTGGGGGAAAGGGGGTGTTGCTGGATACAATTGAAGTTTGTTCATTGCATATCTGTCATTGAGCATAAATGAGGGTTTAGCCTCTAGATGCAGAATAGGAAATTGGATTTGAAATCAGAAGGAAGAGCCAAGGAACAATTTTTCCTATGCCAGCACCTCAATTTTCATCCCTTTAAACAAGGCTCAGCAAGGGGGGACATGCAATATTTGTGTTGACGTCACTGTAAAAAGTACATAACTTGAGGAGTAATTATGGACCTGGTAAAGAAGCAGACACCCCTGGCTCTTGGAACTCTTGAATTTGTAACTCTGGCATTTGAGTCAGAAATTCTTCAGAGGAGCTCTTATAGAATTAGAGTAACTTTTGAATTCTATTTAGCAAGCACTGCATGTCTCTCCAGAAATTCTTCTCATTCCTATGTATTGCTATTGATTTCAGAAATACTGAGTTTCATATTTGCTTTAGATATAAAATTTGAGAAGTATACAGGGAAAAAATGGTCACACTTCAGCAGACTGTGCCACTCAAAACTGAACTCTGCAAACTCTTTGTGTAAGAGAACTTGCATTTTTTCCTGAATGCTCAAAACCACTGCCATCCCCACCCCCACTTGAATGGTTTTCTCTATTGTTCAGTGTACCCAGGAAAAATAAGATTCTGTGGTTTATAATTCATTTTTATTTTTTACCCACATAAACCATAGGGTGTTTTTTGAATTTTCCTATTACAAACACTCCATCATTAGTTCCCTAAATCAACAGTGGAACACCAAAACCCAAGGGATTAGTGTTTCAGTACCTTTGGTTTTGAGTACCTTTTGAACATGCAGTGCTTTGCAGATCCCTGTTTAGATAGTGTTGTGAGAGAGCAGCTGTGCAGAATGGTAACTGCTGTGACAATCCCCTTCACTGGGAGATGGTGGAGAGGACACCAGTTACCCTCTCTCCTAAATGGGTTCTGCTGTTGTGCTTTAGAAATTACATAAAAACCTTTCATGTTTGCTGCCCTTCAATCACTCTGAACTTGATAGATTTACAACAAAATGTTTTTCATGAATGGCAAACAAAACCTAAGATCTGAAACTCAACCTCACTTCTCCACCAATGGTGAGGTTTGCAAATAACTAACCATCAGTAATATGGAAAACAATCCAGACTACTACCTGTCACTGTGGTAGCTCTGTAGTGCCAAAAGGAGTAAAGCATGGCAGGCTTTCAGGGTTTTTAAATATAAAAACAAAGTGGCAATTTATAGTAAGGATGACACAATAATATGAGTGTGAAAGGAAAGCTTTTGTCCTGCTTTGTGGTGCTCATGAGTAGCTGCTCATATTGTGCTTCCAGAGCACCTTTGTGGCATGGCCCAGGCTGTGTTCCACATTCAGGACCACACTGGATTTTGTCTATGGTGAGCACTCTGTAAGCTCTGCATAGGGCATTATCTGCTCTGGGGTTCCCTTGAACCTCTCCCTGCATGGATTGCACACACAGGCTGGGCCAGCAATCTGCCCAGAGCAATGGCCCAGGTTTGCTCTGATATGCCCCAAGTATAGATTTTGTTTGTGGAATGAGCTCATCTGGTTTCAGCCACATGTGAGTACATTTGAAGCATGTTAATATTTAGTCTAAAATTATCTTTGTTTTCCACATAGTATCTCAACAGTGAATAAGATCAGCAACTTGTGATTTCTTTTTAACTCACCCCCTCCCCCTCACATAAATTGTTCAGACTTTCACTCTGAGGCAAAGAGAAAGTTGGGTTCTTTTAAGTAATTTTTTGCGAACACAGTAAATGCAGTTCACTTCAGACCAATAATCAAACCACACATACAGCCTTTTGTCTCAACTCTATTAAAGTATTGAAGATAATGTTCTCTTGATAATACTTCATGATGGGAAAGCATTCCTCTCTTTCAGAAATGCCTTTGCATTTATCTTACTGCAGCATTCCCTAAAAGATTGCTAAGGTGGAGCTTTATAAATAATCCTTTCTGCACTGCTGTAAAAGTAATATAATGGACATTTCTGGGAGGACAGGCTGATGGGAAGGTATTTATAGGAAGTATCAAGGGGTGGCTGACAAAGTGAGGTGGATGGTTTGGCTTTTAAGGGGAGCTGGGAGCAGAGCTCAGTGTCGATGTTGGTGAGCAGACAGCTCTGCTGTGCAGGGTGAGCACACTCTGTGCCTCCTGTTCCCAGCCCACCCAGCCTGTTCTGAGAACAGCTCGGCTCTGCAACCCTTGTAAACATTGCTCCAGCTGTGTGAAGCCACTGCAGTGGCTGCAGTAGTTGCTGGAAGGCCAACCAAGGCCAGCCTTAATTATGCAGACAAAAAAGAGAAAATAATTTAAATGTTCCCAACACTGAGCAAACAGCAAAGATTTCCTCTTAACCCTACTATAGCAGGAACACCTATTTGCTGAAGGACACATTTCTTTACTTCCAAAATGGCTCCTCTGCCTGAAAGCCTTCACTGGATCATCAGTCCTACCTGGCCATGCCTCTGAATCCAGCCTCTTTTGCCAGGGATCTCCTTTCTTACAAAGGACATTTTTCTGTGCAAAATTCTGCACTCCTTTTTAGAAAGTAAGTCGATAGAGGGTTGTTCTATTTTGTTTCTTCTCACTTAATTGAGACATCTGGTGTGGGATACCAGGAATCTGTTCTGTATGAATTAATGCTACCTTTCTTAAATACACCTTCATGTGTCCTTTTCTTTAGTTTTGCATCTGTTTTGTGGAAACCACCAGGTGGGTAATACTGTCTGTCAGGTAGTACCTTTTGTGGCAGGGGCAGATGGAAGACTTTCTGGGCAGTTGTGCATGGCTGGTGTTGGAAGCAATTGTTTCATGTGGTTTGGATGCTTCTCTACTGCTGTTGGAACAAAAGAGGGACATCAGATTAATTGTTTATATATAAATTATTCATTACTTTTAAATTAATAAAACTGGAAGCATGAGCTAAAAATTTCTAGGGCTCATCAACCACCATCTGTTAGTTAAGTGAATGTGATGTTGGGGCATAAATAAGGCATTAGGTGAACCTGAGTATCTTTTCATAACAGCAGAATTCTGGAGCTGGAAAGGAGGACCATAAATATGAAATAATAGCAGCAGAATGGAGTGAGATAACCAAGAGCTTGCAGGGGGCATTGCTGCCATTGCAGATGTGAGGTGCAGATAAGAAAAGCCCCTGAATAGCTCTGTCCCGCCCCCCTCCACATGTTTTCTCCCTCTGGGCGTACAGGGAGGGCTGGGTGTGAGTGCAGCACCCAAACTCACCTGATCCTAAATGGAAATCGGTCCTTCTCCTCCCAAGTGGAATCTGATGTGGAGTCACTAAGTAGCGTGGAGGGGGCAAGAAGCAATGAACCTTAAATTTCCTTTGGTTTGGGGCTGACTTTAGATAGTCTTTTCTGGGGGTGGGGAGGAAAATCGCTGCTAAAACTGTGAATCATTGGAAGTTTGAGTTATGGGAAAGGTTGGTGATGGAACAGCTCACGATCAATATGTTTGCAAAGACGGGGACTAAAAGGTGCACTTTGTAACCAGTAACTCTGAAATGCTTTCTAAATGTGACCTGAAATGTCAACCAAAACATATATTGAGTTCTGGGAACTGGAGATCACAGTACTTAACAGAGATTTTATGTTATCTCTGTGGGACATAGTGGAAAATAACTCGGAATTCAAATGATGATTGCTTAAGAAAACATTTACCTTAGCGGCCTGCACGACCCCAAGAGAATTACATAATACCTACTTGAACCTTTATTTCAGCTGGCCATGATATTTCTTAAAACTTGACTTTTTTACTATAAATATTACATGCTTGCTGCATTCCAGGTGAGTGGAGGCTGTCTTCTTCTTGGTAACCAACATGGGTTTTTTTTTGCATTTATTTGAAGTACATCATGATAGATAGTGGGTTAAAACAAAATAATAGCACAAACTGTCTATGATACAGTGATACTGAATTATTAGTACATCCTAAGACATCTTTGTGTATTTTACCAAAGCTTGTTTAGTGCTGTGATATTCTGCCCTGTGTGAGCCTTGGAGTTCTAGTACATTTTCAAAAATTGTATGTCCAGTTTGGTTAGCTGTCAGCCATTCCCCTCTTCTGGGTAGTCCAGTCATTAACTGGAAGTAGAAGCAGCAGGGACTTCACTGGAGTTTGGCACAGAGGGATGCTGTAGAGGCTGTGAACCTCCTGACGAGCCCTGTTTGGTTTAGTGCAGGCTGACCAAAGCTGTGTCCCTCAGTGACCTTTCTGCATGTGAGATTTCATCTTCTATTCCTGCTTGCTTATGTTTGTTTTGTGGGAGTCCTACTGAGAATAAAGTGACTCAAAATACACAGATGGAGAGAAATAATTCAAACTGCATGTGATCTTAAACTTCCCTCTCAGTTGCAAATAGAAAGCTAAAGCTGGTTTGCCATTAACTTCTTGCTTTAAGCCCAATGTCTGTGCCTTTGGGGAGCTCATAAAACCTAACCTGGATTCAGGTGTGTGTTTTGTGACATTCGCACTTCATTTGCCAGAAAAAGAGACTCCAGAGAACTGTCCTTTATCAGCTTTCTTCTTAACCCTGACTTTTCTTTGGGGGGGAATTAGAACTGCAGGATCTCTGCATGAATTAAATACTGTAACAGCCCTGGCTCCACCCCCAAGTTGCAATTTGCCATCTGAAAAAAAAAGTAATCCCAATACCGTCTTTTTGCTCTTGAGAGCAGGATCCCGATGGTGTCTATGCAGCTCAGTGCCAGTAACACCGAATGAAGGTTTGGAGTTGCTTGCCTGTTAAAACAAATTTGAGAGCTTTGGGGACAGTTGCAGAACAGCTGAACACATGAGATCCTTGGATCTCAATAATGTGATTTTATTCTAACTTCACCCCTGAGGATATTTTATGTTGCATGGAGCCAGTTCTGATTCTAGTTGCTGGGGCCATCTGCAGCACACTACTGTCTGCAAAGTGGCCTTCAGTGATGCATAAACTACTTGAGAGTATTTTGGATGAAAGAAACACCAGGTAGCTTGAAAACGATCTTACAAGCTGAATGTAAAGACAGCATTTAGTTACTTTCTAAATTTTTTCTAATTTGAATATGAAAGACTGAGTCACTGTTTAAATACAATATTTAATGTCACTCAGAATTGTGCTGTGTAGGCTGTGTCCTTACAACCAAACAGGATTCTTTTTTTCTCATAAGTGATAGAATTCCATTTTACTCATCTGGTCCAGATGGTGTTGGACCTGCTAAGAGTTCATGTGCTGTTGGAAAAAATATTGAGCTTAGTGTTATATATGTGAAAATGATACAAAGTCAAGAAGGCACAGTCCCTGTGGCAGGGGAGGGTCTGGGAGGGAGGGCACAAAAAACCCGAACGATTAACATTAGAACATGCCCTGCTTAGCCAGTGATATTTTTAACTGTTGCTTATCTAAAAGATTTTTTTTGCAGCTTTGCTGCTATCTAAAAAGTGTATCTAAAAAGGACTTTGTGAGAGACTTTCCTGCTTTCTGCTATGAAGTAGTTGCGGTCACCCTTTTGTGGCAGTGGAAGCTGTAATTGGAGACAGACCTGCTCGGTAACCAAAATAGTTTATCTTTTTTCTTTTTCCCCTTTTCTCTCTCCTTTGTATGTTTTGTATTCCTCTTTCTAGCTAAGGAAACCTTACTGGTCTCCAGTGTCATTTTAGCAGCTGGATTAGTTCCAAAGGGTTTTAGGCTCAGGCAAGCAGCATTTGAGTCTCTCGGCAAACTCTGCTGACAGGCACAAAATGTATGGCTGTGCCTCTCCAAGCCACGATGTCATTCAGCCCAGGATTTGGCCAGTGTTGGATTGCTTGTTATCCTTCATTGTTTGTGCAACTTTTCCATTATAACTTTGTCAGTGGTGAGGTCAGATGGCAATGATGACATTCTTGGCATAGCTTCTTTTTTCATATCCTTAGAAAAAAATAATCCCATAGTAGCACTTAATTCAGTTTCAGTATTGCCTTATTTGTCCTATTGGCTTGATGGCTTGTACTCCTCCTCCAGCTACTGTGACTACAGCCAGGCAAATGTCACAGGGTGGTATTTGCTGTTACTTGAATAAAGTTATCCTTGACCTCTCATATTTGCTTTCTGTTGAAGATTTTATTAGCAAATTTTTATTCCTGGTAAGGGAAGAAATGGTGGGAACATGGAAATGCGGAAATGCAGAAATGCATGTATTGGCAAAACAGCATGTGCTGATCAGTGCAGCTGGAGACAGAAACAATTCCAGCAGGACCTGATCACACAGCACAGAGCTGAGCATGAACTGCTGTGACAGGCAGCTGTGAGGATTAATGTCCTATGAGCAACCTTTCCACGTGGAGACCCTGCCTAGAAAACACACAGGGTGAAGTTGAACCAATGGCAGTTAAACTGGAAATCTGCACACCTGCTGTCAACTGCAGCTGTTTCTGACCTGTAAATGGCTGTTGCACCTTTACTATGATGCAATTCTTACAATGGCAGACCTTGAAAATAAACCTTAATTCATTAAATCATAGAAAACCAGTGCTTTGGACAGGCTGCACAGCAGCTCTGGAGGCACTTGTTCAAATGACAGAAGACTGGACAAATCTATTCTTGCATCATACTTAGAGAATCTCCTACTTGAAAACAGTGACAAACTGACTGCTAAAAGCTTGTCTTGTCCTTTTCCAACACATTGCAAGAATGGCTTGGCTTGTGGATACACCAGGGAGTTCATGGGACATTTACAAACAGATCCTTTTATTGCAGTGAGAAAAAAAATGTATGATGCACGTAGGACAACACTCAGCTACTGTGTGTTTGTGTGTTTGTTGCCACACCTTGGCAGAGGAGACTCCATCACACCTTTTGTACCAAGCTCTAGTAAATTTAGGAAGGCAACCCTGCCATTTCATGCCTTGTCCTAAAAAACACCCTGTGCCAGCCTAAATCCTTGATGCTGGTTACAGCCAGCACCTCTGATATGTGGAGAAGTTGGGCTTAGGAACTTGTGTCTTTGATACCAGACTCTGTAGTTGCTAATGTGTAGAGGTGTTTATTGAGAGATGCTGCAGTTGTTAATGTGTAGGGTGGTTATTGTTTTTTAAAATTGCCTATTCTCTAGAAAATATTTGCCCTTCCCAACTGTCAGGATTTCCAGCAGGTTGATTCCTTGTCTTTCCTGTTTTTTATTACAAGAAGGACCTTTCTAAGTCATCAGTCATTTATCATTCCATTGTCACAAGAGCTGGTAAGACTAGTTGTTCCATTTTCCCTACAACTTATTTTATGTGATCCCCTGATTATCCAGCACTACATTCCCAAGCAAGATTTTCATACTGAGTCCTCTTTAGATGCATTGCTTTTCTTTGGTCAAAAATTACAGAAAAGAACAAGCACCGACTACAAACATTCTTCCAGCTCTTACCAGCAGGTGTCACAGCAATGACAGTAAGGAAAAGGTGTTTTCTTTCAGTTCCTAGTAATTAAAAAAATCAACAAAACCTTTGAATTTGCAGAAACAGCTTGAGAACTTGTATAGCCTGGCTCTTCTAGTGGATCAATCTCTTCTAAAACAAGATTCATGGAACGTCCAGGTCTTTGCAAAGTATATATCCTGTTTATATTACTTCTGTATCTTAGTTTGATTATTTTTTTCCTTCTGTTTTCTTTTGCATGTAGCAGATGTTAACAAAGGTGACAGTAGGTTATTGTAAAATAATTTCTTAGAGGATATCTGCAAATGACAATGATTTTTAGGTGTTAAGAATGATTGATTGATAAACATCTTTTTACCAGGCAGAATAACAGTTCAGCGTTAACTTTCTTTAGCAGAGGAGTCTGTATGCAAAACTAAGCATGAATTTCAAGACATTGGAAATACTTTTTCTTTTCCATGGCCTTTTACATGCCTTAATACTTCACTCAATACAGCAGTGGCTAGTTCCTGAATACTATTATTGTAAATTAATTGAAGCCAAGGGGCAAAGAAAAAAAGTATGGAGAAAACAGCTTAATCCTCACCTTACTCAGTGCAGTGGAGCACATGGTGAATGCAGAGCACACAGTGGTATTTTGGGCTAGGGAGGGAGAGAGAGAAGTCCAGAAACAAGCAGCAGAAGGAGACAGCACAAGTAATGCTGTGGAATATTTTAAGGAAATATTGGCTACAGTATGAGAATTAGAAAGCCTTGATTTCTGCCAGCATTTCCTTTGGGTTTGTGAACAAACTTCTGGTTATTCTTCTAAAGGAATTGACTTTAACAGGACATTCCTTCTCTCTGATTACCTGAAATACCAAAACAGACTTTTGCAAGGTAGAAGCGACGTTTTCACCCTGCCAGGAATAAAGTCTCGTCTCTGCACCAACAGCCGCGTGTGTTCAGTGCTCAGCTTTACCGGCGCTGGCGTGACTGCAGATCCTCTCCTCTCGCACACCATAAATCTGAGCGAATCAGCCTCCAGCCTATTTGCATCTGAAAGGCGACTTGAACCGAGAGTCAAGCAGACGCAGTCAATGGCTTATTGCGGGTGTCGGTGTGTGCTAATTATACCCTGGGTAATCACCCTAGAAAACATGTGAACAGCTTTCAAACTGCCGGTGCTATTTTTACTAAACCTCGGCTATATTTACTGTGCATTCAGTTGGTGGCACTTTAACATCCCCTTTCTGGTGTATTTATAGCTAAAAGCACCGCTGAAGGTAATGGGCTGGGACACGCACTCCAAGGGAGAGGCTAATCCTGCTCTCTCTGCCATCCTGCTGCATTTCTCTCCCGGCCAGGTGAGCTTTGGCAGCCAAAGCAAGAGCTTTTGCTTCCGTGTTCAGTTTGGAACACTCACACATGTCACTGTGGGGTTCCACGGGTAAGTAAAGGGCCCGGTAACAAAACTGTAAGGGAAATAAAAACCTTTTCAGCTGCACCAAGATCACTGAGATGAGATACAAATTATAAGGCCTGACTTTGTCCGATGGCACGTTCCTCGGTACTGCTTAATCAGCCAGGATTTGGCAAATAATTTTGACTTAGTAGGAATTTCACATTTATTTCAGAAACAGTTTAACTGCATCTTGCCTATGACAGTATCCTTTCAGGAATGGAAATTACTGTTTATGGTGAACTCGCTTGAATAATAATTTCTAGAATAACTTGTCAAAATAATCTTGTGATTTTCTAATTGAAACAATGACACTTGCAAATAGGGAGCAGCAGTATTGTGCAGACTGATACTCTGCCACTGATACTCTGCCAGCACTGCTGATCACTTCTTATGTAGGTGGAGGTTCACTGTTGCTGGCTCTAATCTGAGCCCCAAACTCTTTATCAGATTGTTCAAAATCACCACTCTTCCAGGGGAAATATCCAGTGTCCTCACTTCCTGTGTTACAACCTGGCACAGCTGGTTACCACTGCATTGCAAACAGGGAGTTTCTTCCCATTACATCTGGGTCTGCGTTTTAAATAAATGACAATGCATTTGCATTATTTTTATTTATTTGAACACTATGATTTAAGAGCCTAAATGCAAGTTTTTCCCTTTATTTCTGCAAGTAGCACTGCAATCATAACTTACAAAAATGTTTAAAATACAAAATGTACATGAAATTACAATGCAAGGCTCTGTAAACATCTAGAACTTAATCTTTATTGTCCCACATTTTTAAATATAAAACTTCAATTTGAACGATTTCCGAACCTCAAGGAATGACATCCATTATGAGTATCAAAAATAGAGTTTCAAAACTTTGTATCAGAACAAAACTGTTATTTTCATTCTTTGGTTTAAAAAGGGTGGCAGTTCCCCTGATAACAGGTAAATTTTACTACAGAAATTCAGATTGCTAGTTTGTGGTAATTTCAGAATTCAGAATTCAGAAACTCACCCCTGTCCCCCTGGATTAATATGCTACCCCTTTACCTTCTTTTCCTAAACATTGATCTTTGACCCTCCTTATAGAAAAGCTACCACATCATTAAGGCTTTCCTTCAGGATAATCTAAGTTATTAAAAATTTTTGGAAAAGTACTCAGGGAGAAGACAGGACTTAAGGGCAAGGAAGTGGATGCCAACAAAATATTAACAGTTGCCGGGTTCTGTTGTTTAATTAAATTTGCATAGTCCAATAGAGATAGTGTGCTTTTTATACCACTAAAATTATACAAGATTAACAGTCTTTATCTACGTTATCACACAAGCTAAAATAAAATTAAGACCCTTGTATTGAAGCTTTTACAAGGCAAATACAAAACTGCTTTAGTATCCAAAGCTATATTTTTTAAATTTCATTTTTAAATAGGAAAGCATTTCTATGTCTACAGGCATCAAGGTATTTAAAGGCATCAGAAAATTTAGTGCATAGCAACTCCCGATTGTTTGGGCTCCTATATTTTAGGTACAGTGTGAATTCCAGCTACTTGGAGAACTTGCAAGGAGCATCTGTACCAGCAGGATAAAGGAGCAAAAATCCCATACAGTATGAAAAGCTTTTAAGTCAGAATTCTCCTACAAACAATGGTTAATGCAAAAGACCCAATACATGAATGAAAACTGGAACATGCCTTGCCACCAGCACACACTCTGAAGACAATTACATAGTTTACAGCATTGTGTGGTTTGTTTTGTTTTGAAGGTGTTAAAAGCATAAGTAGATGTATTTCTGAGCATGTGAGTCCTTTCTAGGATCTTTAACATAAATGAGTAGAGGACAGAGTAAAGCACCATTGCTGAGGGACAATTACAATATCACACTTTTCAGATTCCAGCCCTGCCAATTATTTCCTGCAAATGTCAAGATTTGCACCGCTGAACAGTACATTCACAAAAAAGGATGCTTAAGATTCCCAGCAGGTACACAGTGGCCTTGCATTAAGTTGTCTGAAATAACTATGAAATGTCAAGTTAGTAGCCTCAGGCTGTACTCTTAAAAGGAAGTACATGATAAAATTATAATTTTACCCACTTAATATATGGTCTTTAAAGTTCATGATTCAGCTGTTACAGAGATGAGATAACAACTACTGTAATGGTATTGCTTGGGCACTGATTTCAGGTGTAAGGTTTTGCCTGCAAAAGGCTCAATGGAAAGTTTTCCCCATGACTGTTGGCCAAAATGCAACATCAGTAGAAGCTGTGTTTACTCTCCCAGGTGTTACAAGTCAGCACTACTCTCCACTGTCAGACCACTTCATCCATATGAAGTCTACACAACAAGGCATGTGCTCCCCATGTGCTAAACTGCTAAAATGGGTAGCACTTGTCTGAACTGGAGCCAATGCAAATATATTTTCCAATTTTCTAATTATTTGAGTTAATTCACTCTTAATTTTCATTAGACTGTCATGTCTCACCCAAATGAGCAACTAAAATGAACATCTTGGATGTTTTGAGGTTCCAGGTACTGCTGACCCTCCTTTGCCATGACTGTTGTACCCTGTCTGTTCCATGGAGGGAAGCTCTGTAAACCAGGGATTCCTGGGGGAGGGAAATGTGTGGCATCCACAGGCAGTGTGGGATCCTCTCCACGGTGTCTAATTGTAAAGGCCAGAGATTTTTATGTAACCATGTAAACAGATTGTTTCAAATTCATCAGATTATGTGGATAAGGGAGATGCATCCTCAGAGCACAGCACAGTTCACTGCTGCTGCGATGGATCTTGTTAGTTCTTTGGTAGCTCTTGCTCACACCTTTACAATTAAACATGGGCACATTAAACTGACTAACCACTAATTCACAGTAAATTACTTTTCAGCAAACTGACATTTAAAAACAGCCTGAACTTAAGGAACTGTAACTGTCATTTCCTTAGGACTTCTAAGTGGCACGGTCAGGCGTACAGCATATAAAAGATACAGATGTGATCAAATTATTTATTGCATTGAAAACTTGAATGCCACTGAATTGGTGATTTCAAAACCATATTCTGCAGGGATAATGGGAATATTCAGATCCTCAGCAAATATTAAATTTTCTCCTGTATCTAACATGGCTTTGATGTTGCTGTTCTTTAATCTAAAATCCTACTGCTCAAATTTGATTACAAATGTAACTTTCTAAGAAAAAAACTATTTCAAGAAGGAGCCTGTGCTAATAAAGATCAGGAAGATTATCCACGAAGTTATAAAAGTTAAATTTTGGAATGTCATTTCTATCCCAACACTTTCATGATGGAATGGTCTTTTTGCAGCCTATCAAGTAACATTTTCAGTTTATAAACAAGTGCAGATCTACATTTGGCTTTGCTTCCTATGAATCTAAGAAAGAAAACACTACAGTATTCATATACACAATGGCTTCCGTGGCATTGGCTTCAGATGACAGGTAGGATTTGCCACTGGAAGATCTTATTAAGAAAAAAATTAAACAATAGAAGCTTTAAAGGCTTTCCAAAATGACCAAAAGGTGTTACAAATCATCAGTTACAAACTATACTACCTCTAAGGGAAAGCAGCACACTGAGGATGTGCATTAAATCTTTTTCCACATTCAGGACTGTGAATATTATAAGAGCAAACTAACATCTTCACACATCTGAAGCACTTACAATATAAAAGTATTCTATTTAAATGCAAAAAGCAAAGCTTGTTTGTAACTTTAAAACAGTTAAAATAGCAGGTGTAGATTCTGTGTGTCCATTTTAAGAAGTCTCTTTACAGCATCTGAGGAACTATAATTAAAATGCTCTGTCTCTACATCAAAAATGTAACCCACTAAAAGGGCTTTGCAAGGATCCACTGTTCCAGTTCATAAAGGCCACAGAGTTGGAAGCACAGTAAGTCTAAAGAGGAAGAGGATGAAGAAGTATTCAGAGAAATGGTGAAGTTTTCATGGATGTTGAGTCATTAGCTTATCCATTACTGGATTCCATCCGATAGTCTCGTCTCCAGAGATCCAGGACACGTACGTGCAGACTGGCTGGCCACTGCTCCATGTGACACTGAGATCTGTGACATATCTCTTCCTATGATCTCATTCACTATAAAAAAAGAAGAAATATTAAAAAGTGACAGTTTTTATGCTTTCCAAAAGGCAGAACTCATCAGTATAACCCTTTTAAAAAGAAATACTTTCAGTGCTAAGCCTTGATACTGTTATGTAACAGAAGGTGAATGAGGAGCCTGGCTTCAGCAACAGTTAAGCGAGGAGGGGGAAAAGAGTCCTGCCATAATCCGTGCTGGAGACTCCCTAAGCCCCTTTTAAGAAAATAAGCACGAGTATTCATGACAAGCAGGTAACTGAAAGGCACAGCACAGGTCACGTTAATACAGATTTCCCCACAGAACTCCTTCTGTTCAGGAGTGTTACAGGCACAACAAATAACTCTAACAACTCCTGGCTCTTTCAAGCTACTTACAGAACTTCCTCAGAACTTGGATTTGGGTTAATAGAATGTTCTTTTAAAATACTACATACCTATTATAATGGGTCAGTTTTCTGGATACTTACACTTCTGAAACCACAATAACTACATCTTCCCAGTCAATTTTTCTATAATGAAGATTTAGGATGAACTAATATGCAGGTTGGTTTGTGTGTGTACGCCTGTCAACTTCAGCCAAGTTTAGTAAACTTGCACTATTTAAAAGTGAGGGACACCTCTGCGAATTAAAGTTAACCTGAGTTATCCAGAAATGACAATTTTGGAGTCTTACTCTAAATCCTAGATAATTGGTGGCAGGACAATGAAGGCTGGAAGACAACAAATACTATTATTCTAATGGCTAAGTGTAAAAGCAGTGGTAGAAATACCTGTTTTACAAAAATGGACCTTGGCAATGTTATCAAAGAAAACTGAATAACATTCTACATAGAGATGAAAAATATCACATTAAATAATAATGACAAATTTAAGAAAAATATTAGATTATAACCAAAATCTAAATTATTATTTCACCATTAGAGGCAGTCAGTCCTGTTGTTTTCCAGGACTGAGTGGCAATAAGTTACAGTATCTCTTACTCAGCAAGACTTTGAATATGCTGAATTACAGAGGCTTTTCCTTAATCATTAGCATGAGTTTGCTTGGACATTCTATAAACAGCCATTTAATGGGATCCTTTTGTTGACTAAGGATCATTCTTATGTTTAGAGTGTTTTGTTCTGTTAAGAAGCTGCTTCTATTGAAAATCTTAACAGATTTGGAACCCAGGCTTTTGCTACTTTGTTCTCTGCTGGGTAACTTTACAGAACAGTGTTCATGCATTTCACCACCCTTCTTAATGCTTCCTTACTTTTCCATAGCAGGATTTAGCTTCCTACTAACCATTCCTGTCTGGTTGAAGCATAACAAAATCAATTTACAGGTAAGTGTAAATTGCTCTTTGTGTTGATAGCACTGCCTGAGCATTGCTATGGAAAAGCCAATTCCCTCACACATTGCAAGATGTGCAGTTTATTTGGCTTCAAAAAAACCTGTCATTCAACAAAGAACTGCACTACTACACTGAAAATCATGTGACTGTAGGGAGGCCACTTTCCCAAATATTTTAATTAGGCAAACACAATGCATAAGTAAACATCTGCTAAAAAAAAAAAACCATGACTTTTTATTTTTTAAACAAAATATAGATGATCATTTATAAGAACTGTGCTCCACCAGCTTCTGTCAGGGCATTCATTAGCTTGCTCAAAGGGCCTCCAACAGCTCTATCTACTGCACAATGCTGAACAGTAGCTTTGTGCAAATCGAGTATCCCAGCTGTTCAGTACTGCCTCAAACTTTCATGAGTGGTACAATAAAAACATTTAAAATGACTTTTTGAAGTTCAGTATTTTGAAATTATTAGGCAGTTACTTCCCTTCACTTTTCATGGCTGATCTGTATCTGTACTAAGCACCATCAGCACAAACTGGTCTACCCTGCAATGCTTTGTAGTTCCCACAGGCAGAAGAGTTTAACTGAACAGCACGTAGCCATTGGCACTGCATTTTCTTTAAAACACATTACACTGAATACAATAGCTGGTCACATGGGGTTTTATTTGGCAAACTTCTGCATAAGTCATTATGTAGAGTATTAAAGCTACAGGTTAGTTTGTGTTGCTTTGTTCTAAATAATCATTGATTTATTTATAAGATGTTTTGTAGCTCAGTGCTCTTTTTTTTTTTTTTTGCAACACTTTTAGCATGTGGTGAGTCCAGATTCATCTGGTTTACATGGATTTTCATTAGAAACATCTACCATTCCTTAGGCAAATGCAGGACCATGTCTTCATTCCAACAGAGAATTCTAGTGGAGAAGTCTTACTTGTCCCAGTGACTTTGTAGGAATTGCTAATTTATAAACACAACCGGCATTCAAGTGTGCTTTAAAAAAGTAAGTATGTAAATCAGTGTTGTGCCAGAGCACCTTGCAGGCCTCAAGAAAAGGCCAAAATGCGTTTCCTGTTGTGTCTGGCCAAGGTGTTTTTTCACAGACCTTGGCCCCCCAACTAACACATCTTCCTATTTTGTACTTTCCAGGAATGTCCATTTCAGCTGCCTGGAACTCTGTATCCAACAAATGGAATGTGGGGAGCCTGCAAACTCCAGAAGATTATCCATTGATTAGATGAGGTACAGATGATGGTAAAAATAAATGCTTCAAAGAAAGCAGAACTTGCAGAGGGAAGCAGCTCAGATCAGTCTCTAATCTTTCATGGCATACATAATATTCATGTAATACCAGCATTATCAGAACTTGTCTTTTTGATGGGGAATGGTATAAATTAAAGCAGTTTAAAATGTAAATCATGTAGTCAGTAAGAAGAGATAAAATCCTGCACAGAAATGTACAAGGCTGGAGGTGAAATCATACAGTATTTTCTTTTTTGTATTAAAGACTAAATCAGAAATCTAAAGGTCACTATTTGAATGCATGACATGTCACCTTCTTCCACTGAGTGGCAAGCACACAACATGTAGTAGTCTGTGATTAAAACTGAAAACGTAATTCTTGAGTGAAAATACAGGTTTTCTGTAATATTGTCTAGCAAAACTCAAGTTCTTCATGTGACAAATTGGAAGAGGAAAAAATTTCAACAATTCTGAGAAAGGACAAGCTCAGGCTCTACTGCTGATGCTTTACAAACAAAAGAACATTTCTTTATTTTTAAATAAACACTTTATCCCACCTCTACTAGCTTTGACTGTGGGCTGCAAGGGCTACCCCGTCCTAAAATTATAGCTAGGAAGATTTCATATTCCCTTTTGCTTAACCTTAAAAGGCATCCTATTAGCAACTAAGACACAGGGAAAGCAGCATGCATAGCTTTGTTAAGCCTTGCTTTGATACCATTTCCTTCCTCCTGCACAAGTTTGCAGGGGAAGGCTGCAGAGCTTGTTTGGAATTCAGTGACACAGATCTTGAGGATGTTTTTCAGGTTCTCTGTGCTCTGTCTGCCAGGTTCATGCCAGTGTGTTGTGTAGTTTACACTTTTGTTGTCTCTTTGGAGAGAGCCAATTTCAGTCCACTGTCCCCTCCAGTTAATTCCCTGCCTGTTTGGTACCTGTGGTGCCAGGTTTTGACTGATAATCCCACAGCCTGGACCTCTGCTCACCCCTCAGGTCCTGAGGAACCAGAAATGTCTTACTAAATCATTGCAGAGGCCTCGCTAATATTTAATAGTTACTTGGTACCTACTGATACCTAAAATCATTCTGGATGATCAGATTTTTCAGAGTGGATGACATAAAAAATGTTACAAAATGTTTCCTATGCTAACAATGCAGGTCACTAATCCTGAAATGACTGAACCAAATGAAAAGACAGAGGGGTGCACACACTACACTGTGTACACACATGGCGTATTCCTCCATACAACACTGATAACTGCACTTGGAAACTGCACTTGTTTGTCAGATGTGACACAGATCAAAATGTGACATAGCTTTTTAGTTTGTTGGGTTTTTATTTTTTGGTTTTTTTTTTTTTAAATTGGGCTGTGAAATGGAAGTTATTTTAACAACTTTTCTCTGTCTATTTAATTGACCTCTTTGGCAGTTTTCCCAGATTTCAGAATTTCAGCTGTTACTTTATTTGCAACAGTCTCACCTTTTCCTCCCTTAGTATTTATCTAGAATGTAAGCTGGCTGGCAAATTTATACTAACAGTTTATAAAAATAGACTGTGCAGAACAGAAGTTAACTTGGTAGGGAAAAAATCTGCTACAGACAGATTAGATTGGCCTGGTCAATACTGGTGATATTGCAATATTGCATTGTAAACATTTTTGTGATTTTTTTTTTGTTTGTTCTTCCCCCTCTGTGCTGCATTGAAAAAGGAAAAACACACTGCATTACGAAAGCATGAAATGTCAGATGGAGGATTCAGCCTGCAAAATTAAAAATTGCAAAAAAATGGAGCAGCATTCTAACATCAATATGGGTGGAACAGAGTAGAAGTAGCTCTGACTGTTAGACCAGCTGTCAAGCTGTAGAATAAGAGCACCCACTTACTCTGTTTTACTGGGCTCTTCCCATGGTTTTCATTTCCCACTGTGCTCTGTGTGCCTATTTCCAGCCCCTGCTCACTGCACAAGTGGAAGCAGCCCAAGCTCTGAGGCCTCCCCTGCCCCTGGGCCTGAGGGTTTTGCCTCTGGGCCACTGAAGGCTTGCACTGGACAGCTGACAAAGCCACACTCCGGCTGCTTGTGCCTGACAGCCAGACTGGTCAGGACGAGCTCTTCAAACTTTGCAATTTGCAAGCCAGAGTTTTCAGATAAACTAAAATTAGGTTGAACAGCTCAGCCATTTGTGCAGTGAGTGACACCCAGAGCTGTGGGTGCTGATCTTATCAGCTGTTCCAGTACTGACCAACCCCTCCAGAGAAATTCCCACCTACAGAAAGTGAGCCATGTTCACTGACTTGAACAGAACAAAGCTTGTGTTATAAAGCATGACATCTCATCATGAAAGCTGGTGCTTCTAATAATAAATTCCCAACTGTTTTGAATAAATTAAAAAAACCCAAACTATGAATTTAGAATAACAAGTTCTCTTAAGAGTGTTTTTAAGGTGTTTGAAGTTCCAATATCAAAAGTAAAGGGA
Source organism: Entomyzon cyanotis (assembly GCA_024500445.1). Lineage (NCBI taxonomy): Eukaryota > Metazoa > Chordata > Aves > Passeriformes > Meliphagidae > Entomyzon > Entomyzon cyanotis. Next base: position 9,106,181 of record JAKEPQ010000743.1, read on the forward strand.
TTACCTTTTTTAATCATATGCCAACCAAATACCAGCATGCTTCTGGATTGCTCTGTATTTAACTTCCCCTCTTACTGTGCTAAGAGACAAATATTTTGTAATGGAGCACAAAGGAAAATAGAAGTATATCTAAGTATATATATATATTTTATATAAGAATATAAGAAAAGGAAATACCTGAACCTACAGGCCTTTCAGGGAATAATGCAAGTAATCTCTTTTTCCTTTCAGGAAGCTGCTAATCTACAATCAGCATCTGTACTTTCTACAGGACAAGCAAATCTCTTTAATAGGCAGTTACCGAGCATTTTAGGTTTTTCTAAGTGAAAAACACTGCCTGAAAACCTCCATGGAGAGCTACAAGCAAATCAGTTCAGATTATAGACCACTATGTCTGCAATGGACAAGAGCAGAACATGTATGCAAAACACAAGGATGCTTCCCCAGGGTGTTCCACCAGCCTCCAAAATGTGTTTTTCCCAGGGAATTCCTGAGTTACAGACAGTATCTTTTGCACCAAATGGTCCCATTTGGATTTTTCTCCCTGGGGTCTTTCAAGGTCTGTGAAAAATTCTGTCAATTCTGTAATGTTCTGTGACAGCAGATTCCAAAGCTTAACTACCTATACTTGCAGCAATGCCTTCTAGATGTGCTGAACTTGCCCAGGATTACTTGGTGGTCATTTACTGGTTTCTTTCCCAGGATGTATCTCCCATTACCTTTTCTGTGCCCCCCACTCATTTTTTTATACTTGGTGTTTTCTCCTCATTACTTTTTTTCGCTGCAGAGTTTTAGCAGATTCAACAACAGGCATTCATCTAATTCTTTTGTGACAAAAACAGATCTATAGAGTAGTATTTTCTTACTCTCTGTTGTTCCCCAGACATTCCTAGTTTATTCACCCTTTCAAGACTACTTTTAACACTACTGAGCAGATTTTCATAGAAGTGTCCATTTTAAATTCAAGACAGCTTTAAATGAGAATAGTTAACAGAGAGGCTGTTGTATGTATGATGAGTGCAGGTTTTATTCTTTTCCTTACTCTAATTTCCACTTTTTCTTTCACCACCTGATTTTCTTTAATCACAAGATATTCCTGTAGAGGTTTCTAGACAGTTTTTTGTTTTCACCTTTCTGAATAGCTGAGCAGCAGCAGTGTCACATTTACCCAGGCCCTACATCAGGTTACACATTAGATAGTTAGCTGTTGCTTACTCTTTCAGACACTGTCAATATCTGCTTTGAAACCTTTTTACTCACACCTCTCCTTGAGACAGGTCCTGCAAAATGTCTCTCTGTTAAAGGACTTGGAGCATGAGAATCTCTAGTTCCTCAACTGCCAACATCAATACTCAAAACTTTCTAAGATCACTTACCTAATTGTAACTGACTTGTCACCTGTTGGTCACATTTCCCATTTAACTTAATAACTTCTATGTTTTTTTCTGTTTTCTGCATTTGGAAGCAGCTTCTAGTCACTCTCACTGCAGAGGAATTGCACCTTACTATGAACCTTCACAGACAGTCTGCAGACTGCTTGCAACTATTTGACCCTTCTGACCACCTAGTATATCTTCATAGGCATGATTATTTCCTACAGTTTGTCTTTTCAAGTTTGTCACAGCCTGTAATGCTGAAACTGCTACAAAACAAGGATTTTATTTTTTCAAGCAGTTTCTGTATGCTCCTTTCAACCAAATAAAGAGTTATTTCCCTCTGTGGGTTCTCCTCATGGCTTGATACTCCCCGAAGCAGTCATCACACTTATCCCTTCTACAAAGGATGACTCAAGTATTCCATTAGTTATTTCCTGCCTTTGTAGATGCTCTGATCTCCTGCTCACACTACAGTCACAGTTGCTCTCCTCTTCAGCACTATAATTTAGAAGCTGTGCTCTTCCTAACTTAAGTCTGCTGTACTAGCAGTGGATACAGTTAGCTTGTCTGCTTTGACACTAAGCATTCTTCAAGGTACAAAACCATCCTACTTTCCTGTGTAAACCTCTCTTGTATTAATACCACACTCCATTATGCCAAATGCATAAAATATCCATTATTTTAATTTTAAAAAGTGTCATGCTTCTCAATTGCATTTGTCACATGCTAACATTTGTGTGTAAGCATGTTTCTCCCTGGATCTGGGTTTCTGTTCATGTGCCCTTTTTAAGAGGGACCTGCCAGTGTACATTTCACAATCCTAAGTTTGGGGGTTCCCATCCTGTGTGTTATTTTTTAGTTGCTGGTACTGGTATTTGGGGGTTATTTTATTATTAGCCTGAATTTTCATTTTGCAAGAACTCTCACTCTTCAGCAATTATTCTGAATGTACCAGATTCTGAGCTGCACAGGATATAGTGTAGAAGACTGAAATAATCTAAGTTATAACTTGTATTTTACTAATTGATTTGCTGTTTCAAGACACAGGAACGTTAGCTTGGTGTACAGTCCTTTCCCTGGCTTTGCCATTCTGAATAGGTCCTTCTTACCTTACTAATAACATTTTGATAGGTAAGGAAAGCAGATTTAAGTTTCTCGGAAGATGGCAAAAGACCAGTGTGATTTATTTCAATTTCCCAGGCAAACTTAAGATCAGTCTACACACTAATTGTGTGAAAGTTTTATGAAGAGCTTGGTTATTTTACTGTTACCAAATCTACCATACATTTACAGGTAGTACCCTTAAAATATCTATGGAGAAAGTAGAACGTGTTATAAGTGTTTATAATATATGTGTATATGTATATATATATATAAAAAAAAGGGACAGTATAGTTTCTTTGGCATTTTAGGCATGTTTGTAATAAAGTGAAAACCACTAAAGTCTAAACACAAACAAGACCAATATACCATGCAACAATTTCTAATATCGTTAGTATTTAGAAGAGTCATAGTGCATAATTATCTTGCTTATATGTGAAATAAAGAAGCTGAAATAATAAATTCAGATGTTCTTTCCCAGTTATAGTGCACATTCAACACTAAATCTAGTTATGAACCTGTATTCCTAATACTTAGACTGCTAGTGCACATCACTGCATTCCATCTAAATTGACATTGCTTCATCTTTTTAAAAAGAGAAACATTCCAAATTTCTCAGTTAACTGATCTGGCCACTCTTCTACCTTGCCCATATTTGGCTTAAGATTTTCATATCCTCTTTTGCTGTTTTACTAGATCCTACAGCACTCAGGAAGTTCTGTGGCAGCTCTGTATACTTTCAGTGGAGGTTTTTACTGAATGAGTGTACACCTGGTTCACAAATGCTGAATTTCCAACTATTTCAGAATACACAGGTGTCCAATTATAGCAATACTTCAGTATTACACAGTGCTTTTCACTTGTAGCTCTTAAAACACTTTCCCCTTTCCTTCGTGCTCCAACTTCCAACATTGAAGCATTTCAGTAAGCAGACTCACCCTCTAGATTTTCCACATAGGAGTTGGACATGAGTGCTGAATGTTGAGTCCATTTCTCTGTTGAACCTGATGGCTGGTATTCCAGGTCAGAGATAAAACTGTCTGTGTCAGAGAAGAAGACAGACATAACTACTGACTGGACTAAACCAAGAAGTTACAGTTCACTCAACCAGGAAGTGATTTTCATTTTTCTTTTAATAGCACTAAATTTAAATACCCAGTTTCATTCATGACGACTGTGTATGTGACATAAGTAACTATTTATAAGTTATCAGAGTGCCTATTAAAACCAGTATCACTTATCTTATATATTTAGTTACTTTTCAGTTAGCAGTCAGACCCATAAAGGTAATGGTTAATATTTTTGCATGTCTGCCTAGTTGTATCATCGTGAATTTACATTACTTAAATTTAATTTTAGTATTTGTGTTAGTTTAGAACATTCCTCCTGCAGTTTTCTGAATTTGCTTTACTTACTGTGGTCTATTAGAAGTGCTTGTGGCCCTTGACAGCAACTCCAGGGTAGGCAAAAGAGTCCCTATTGCACCAGCCTTGACTGCCACTTTCCCTCTCCCCAAAGTGGAGCTGTTGCTGTTCGCAGCTGCTGCTCCCCTTGGCCTGTCCCCCTGCACTTTGCCCAAAGCCCTGCTCTGCACTCAGGCCACACACAGCTCCACGGGGCAGAGCACCAAGTGCTACCTTGGCACAGGTGGCTCCCTTAGACCAGGGCCATGTGAGGAACCCTGCAGGTAGTGCAGAGCTGCATTTCATGGAACTGCTTTTCCTAAAGGAAAAATCCATGTCAAACAGTGTATTCGTTACTTTAACCAACAAGTGTGTGTTTATCCAGTTGAGATCACTGGTCCTGCAGAGTTTACAACAGGGTTGGATTTGGGTTCTTTTCTTCCCCAAGACAGGGTTGCAAGTTTAGTAAATTGGGTTTTAACACAATTAACAAAATCACTCTGGACCCTGGCTAATTTGTGCCTTCTGGATAGAGGCACACACTTATTTTGCCAGCATGGTTTCTAAGCCCTGCTTAGGGATGGCTCCTGGGAGAACAATGGAATCTACTCTTTCTTCCTCCTGAAATTCAAACAGCTCAAATTACCTCTTTGGGTGACTTCTTATGCTTAATTGTTCACAGTGTAAAGTTACATGTGTTTAAATGGGAAGTGGAAAGCATTATCTGGCTTTCAATGAATGTCTGCTGCCATTGTGAAGGAAAGGAGTAAATTAAGGACAAATTCTTGTCAAATAATAGGAGATAAGAAAAGAACATTCTTCCCCATCAATTGTAGTAGAAACAGCAAGAAAGTGATATTTAAATAAAGATCTAATGAATCCAGGGAGATGGGCAGGAAATTGCCTCGTGATGAAACCAATTAATTTTTATCAACAACCCTCTTTAAAAAGGTGAAGCTTTCAAAAGACCAGACAACAAACACTGACAAAAAGCCTCCAGAGAGAGCAGTGGAGTTCATTAGTTCATAAAGCAACAGCCTCTGCACCATAAAGATAGCACAGCTTATACAGTAAGGATTCTATGTCACTCTGGAAGGGAAATATGATTCTGAGCAATCTTTCTAATTAGTTTCATACCTAGCAAGATCCTGAGGTTCTCGCGTGTGCTACCAAAGCTGCTGACAGCGGTGAGTGTTTGCTTTTATCAATCCCTGACAAACTGTGTCATGCACAGCACACACAACGTCTGCAGCCAGCACCTCCTGGGACAGAGCATGCACTGCCCTGGGCACACACTGCTTCTTGTTTGGGAAATGTGGGACATAAAGCAACAGCCTTGCCAAGTGTGTGATACAGAAGAGAGATTTTGTTCAACACACACATCAGACAGAACTTCAGGAACCAGAAAAATATACATCAAAAACACCTTTCTACTTTGTAAGTTCCTAAACATTTGAGAAAGCTTTTTACTCTCTCAAGCACTACTACAATGCATTCTGTAACCAAAGAATATAAAGCCAAAATGAAAACTATTCAGCTGGAACAAAAATTAAGAAAAATGACATGCAACAGATCTGTTTAACTGATCAAAAATTCATATTTTTTGAATGATCTCTTTGTCCTGACTCGGTCTTTAGGTAAAGAAAGGTTGAGATTATCGATTATCAGCACTGGTTTGGGTCAAAGCAAGAAGTCAACTTAAAATTAGGCAGACCAGAGAGCTACTGGAGTCATCCCATTTGGTTTTCAGGATCTCTTCCTACAGGAGTCAATTACTTCCTGTTTTTATAGCACTATCTGATTAGAAGTTTGGCCTGTGTATCCTTTACTGCTGCTGAACTGAAGCAGGATGCGTGGGCTGGGGGACATAACCTAGATGAACTGGTTTTAGAAAAGCAGATCTTCCAAAATATTCTAGAATGCATGACTGACTGTAGTGTTGCTTCAGTGAGTAGCACAGAGTGGAGTTTTTTTAATATGCTTTTCAAAAAGAAGTTTGATACAATTTGTATGTTTTAGAGGACAGATGAGTGAATTGTTCTCCTGACAGAGGCAACAAGGATCAGTAAACCTCAAGGAGCACTATGAACAGACTGCAGCACACACTTGCTCAGACACACACCTTCTTCTGTCAGCTCCAGACTGAGCTCTACCAGCTGAATTTATATGTCACATTTCACATTGCTTAGTGCAGTATATTTAGCCTGGTTTTGACTCCGCATGACCAGAAAGTAATACAGTGTCAACTTTCCCTAAAATGAAAAAAAAGGAAGCTGCCAGGCTATAATTAACCCTCAGTCCGCTGTGCTGGAGCAGCCAGTTCATTGTGCTGGTTTGAGACCCAACCAGTCACATGTCAGGCCATGCTGACAACCCTTGATGCATAACATTTCACCTTTGCTCACTGCTCCACCCCTCAGCTTTTAAACTACAGCTCAGTCTGGATATTTATTTCATTCATAACACACATTCCTCAAAGCAGATTTCCATTCTCTTTCAATAGATTTCAGGTTCTACTATATCACCTCAACACCTCACTGCAGGACTGCTTTTTACTGCTGTCTTATACTACTTGACAATACAGATTTAATAACCAGAATACTAAGGATGGGGGAGTTTGAACACAGCTTTACTAAACAATTTATACTAGCATAGTTTTCAGAATGCCTTTTATCAGCAGGATTGTTCTGAGAGTTCCAGATGCAATGCAGTTGGGCACACTGCAAGATGCAACATTTTGTTCTCTACTCATGAGAAAATAAAAACACCTAGGATTTTAGATGTACATCTCAAGTTTGAGCTGCACCAGCAAGACAAGAGATTTTTGAGCTGCTCTCCTCCATACTACACCAGACTCCAACATTCTGTACTTTCTGTGCTTCTGCAGATCTTCAACGGCAGGATGCTGCCTTAATTAACATTGATCTGTTAATGAGTAAGTTTTAAATACAGACCAGAAATACAAAGTATAGTCTTTCTCCAATGCTTTCTTATTTGTCACTATTTGGATTCTCCAGAAATTAAACTGAAGCTACAGTTAAAAAAGCTGCCTGCAGAGATGTACAAGTCATCTAGCCAAGATCAGAATAATCTGAGCTTCTCAGCAAGAGAATTTATCAGCTAGAGAGTTATCACAGAACCATTAAAATGAATGAATGCTAATGGCTTAGAATTCTACATGGAATGTGTCTGACAAAGCAGATTTATTACTTTATATACACAAAGTGCTTAGGGGATTTCTAGTTATGATTTATAGTAAATGCACATACTGGATTTTCTAATCTCCAGCTTTATGTAATGGAGATGCAATGAGCAACAAAATGTAAGAGGATTAGTAGAAGGTCATCCTGATTTGCTGAATACAGCCAAACGTAATACCTTTAAAATGGTTAAATACAGGTGTACGTGTTAGAAATCTCATTACTGCAGAAAGCCATGAAATCCAAGGTAAACTCCCTCCTAAAGTGCAAACCACAAAAGATTAAATTTGAGATCAACAGTATTAGAACAGTTTTAAACCTAAAACTTGACAGTGGGAATAGGTAAACCACCATGTTAGGAACACTTATTAAAAACAGAGGAGGTGGAAATTAATAAGGCCTCATCATATAACCAGACTGAGTCTATCTTCAAGCAGCTTTTCTTTCAAGTGGGGAAGAAACTTTATTAGATGAGTGTGCAGCAGAGCACAGTATGGATGATGGAAATGGGAAAGGACAGAAATGACCAGCTGCCTGTTTCCTGTCACTTCAGCAGCCTTTTTTACATCTATTTGCAGCCCTAAACATTCCACTGTCTATCCAGGGAAATGTTAACCTGACGTGCTGGCCAGAGGGCTGACTTGCTGAAAGATGTTAAGGAAAAAAAGGGTCCAACACCTCAGGGTGGGAGGGAAGGTAGAGGGGACAAATAAAAGTGCAAGAAGCTGCTTTTACTTAATCCTAGCCTGAAAGTTCAGGAGCTTGTGCAGTCTGACTATTGCAAAAACCTAAGCAAAAAAGAGAAATTTTTCAGAAAACTTTTGAAGTAGTAGCATACAATATTACTCTGAATTTGTGTTATGTTTCAAATATTTTTTGTAATATAATTTGAATTTCATATCTATGTGTCCTCATGCATCTTCATCCCTTGTTTCAAGTGAATTAGAAAGTGTTTCCTGTAGGGAAGGAAGGATGGGAAGAGGGAAAACAAAACATAAAAGCAAATTTAAGGTGGAGATTAGAAAAGTCTAAGGATATCAACAAGATCCTGCTGAAAAACAAGGTAATGAAGAGTCACACAAACTTTAGTATGGGGGGGAAAAAGGAAAGAAGTGTCCTTTGTTCAGACAAGCAGGGGCAGAATCTGCCTTTGCATTGTGTAACCTGTGTTCAGTCCCAGGCTGAACAGAGTCCGGCTAAGGGCAAAGGAATACAACAAAATTAACAAAGATTCTCCATCTGGTCATTGGCAAACACCTTGGACTTGCAGGGAAGCTGGAAATATGTTACACTTTCCAGGAGATGCTGGATCAAGACTAATCCAGATGCTCTTGGCTTGAGCACTGATGGATGAAGCAGTTTTGTATTATGTACTGGATTTAGAGGGTTTTTAGTGTGTTTTTAAGAAAATACCTGAATGTTGGCTGAAGAGGCAGTAAGATTCACTTCTAGAGGTCTTACTTAAATGAATTTGTATAACTATTATCCAGACTGCCACTTTTGCAGGTGGGGTGGGGATTTCCCAGTTCTGTGATGTTTATTTAGTTGGGATTTTGTTTTTAAAGAATTTTAAATTCTATTCTGTCAAACTACACAGTAATTCTGGGATTAGCTTTGCCATGGGGTAGCACATCTATACTACACTGAAATTCCGTAAAATATTTCTTGAAATATTTTATTTTCTTGGCAAAGAAAATATCTACTATTTTAATTTTGAAACAGTGCACATTACTTAAAAGAAGATAATTTATGCTCTCAGAGTTTTTTGCTTATTTTAAGACTACCAATTTAAATATTTAAGGCCAGTAATCCAGACATGATTTAAAGCATTTTCAATTGGCTTTGCCTTAGTGTTTTATTTTGAGAGGTTTATTTGCCTTAATTGGTAACCCTCAAAAACCTATTTTCCAGCTAAGAAAAGCTTTCAGGTTTGATGTATTAGCTAGGAGAACATACTGTATCAACACTCGTTTTATGTATGTAATTATGTTTGGATTTTTTCCTTAATTGTTATAACATTATTGTAGAATAACCTATTTGCTATTTGTGCCTGACTCTATTTATACAGAAACTAAAATTCAATTATACATGAAAGAGAAATTTTAAAATTATTTTTTAAACCAGAGGAATATGTTAGCTAAATTATTGAAAAAAGTGTTCTTGTCTAAACATGTCTTTGGCTTTTTTTTCCCTGAAAGCTGATTAAGCAAAGGAAGTATTCACTCACATTGAGAGAACTGAGCAGCTTTGCTTCTTGTCACTGTGCCCTTCCAGACTTTTGGAACAGCAGGTTTCATGCTCAACATCTGATTTGTATTTGCAGATGGGAAATGCAAACAAGCCCCAAACCCAAGCCCCAGGAAATCACTGCACAGCAGCAACATGGAAGGGGAAGGCAGGAATCTGCTCCCAAACCCAGTGCTACTGCCAAGGGCAAGTTCAGCATTTAAATCCATGTTCAATTTTCCATATATAAAGTGTGTTATTTAATCTGCAGTTATCAGAACTTCTTTAATTTTCTGTAACAATCATTTAAAAAAAGAAGTTAATAAAGCTGTGGCCATTTGACTCCCATGTTCATTGTACTCTAAGTCATCAGCAAGTGGCCATGCTTTCAGTGGGGCTCTGACAGCTTTTCCTGTGATTCCATGTCATTGTCAGCACAGAAACAAGTCAGTAATTTCAGTATTAAGCAAAGGAAATAGTATCAAAAAGCAACAAATATTTGTGATGTAGAGAAAAACCCTGACTTTCTTTATACTGTGAATCCATTTTAATTTCTAAACAATTATAAACAAACTGCCAAGACGCTTATAAATGCTAAACACCTCTGCCTACATTGTGAACAGTCTAACTAGAGTATTTAGTTACATTTTATTTGTTTCTACATCTTTTTTTTGTGGGTGTGGAGGGAAGAAGGATGAGAAAAAGATATGTTCTAACCTGACACTTCTTGAAACATGAGATTTCTTTCTCACTCCTCTATATAGAAGTAGAAAATGCTACTTTTTTGCTGCATGCTGTTTCATAAAGCCTTTTTTTTTTCTCCCCTCAGCAAGTCCTTGACAGAATCAGTCTCTTCCTTCCTTTCTAAATAAACTTAAGTTGATTGATAAACAGTGTTTCTAAAAAGAGAGCTTTGTTTAATTAAGGTGGCCATTGGACTGAAAGCCCAACTAGATTGGTTTATCTCATTTTCTTCCTACAATGCCATGTCTTTAAAGGCATTTCTTACTAATTTTTATTACTACTGTCTGGAGGTAACAATAGCAAAACTCCATTTATGCAAGGAGCTGGACTGACATGGATATTTAACAGATGGCCTACACTTAAGTCTTTACACTACTGCTGATGCAATTAAGTAATTACCAGGGTTAGTTTAAAAAACCCCAAACCACAACATTTAAGGCTACTTTAGAAAAGAGACACTGATACGATTCCCTTCATCAAAACAAACCACATTTCACACAACTTTTAAGGCGAGGCCTTCTGTTCTTCCAGTCTTATTAGCCTGACATGTTCTTTGAATCACTTTTTCATCTACAACTTAAATAGTCTGGTGTTTAAGATCTGATATTTTTATTTCCTCACTTGGTTGGAAAATTTTATAAATTACACTAAGTATTTAAAGTACAGTCCTTTATAGTCTGGCTTTTAGCATTAGAATACCCTTGTGCTGTTTATGTTAAACAAGTGAATTTCTCAAAAAGGTAGCCAGAGTGGAGAAAGCAAACAGCCATTGTGAGCAGAGGTGCTGAATGATGACAAGTGTCTACAAAATGTCTGTGAGGAGACCAAGACAGTGCCAAAATGCATGTGATAGATTATCAAAACACCAGCCTGCCCTTCAAAACTGTGACAACTCCAAGAAACAAGACTCCACACTACATCTATTCAACTTAGATATTATGATTTTCACTGAAACATATCAATGAGACAATCAGAAAAGGCTTCAAATTACTTTCTTGGATATAAGAAGTCAATGTGGAGGAGTTGATCCTCAAGCCTTGTTTTATGACAAACCCAAAATCCATGGGCAAATTAGACTAAAATGCTTGCATTGTATAACTACCAATTAACAGTTGACACAATTAGTTTTAAATAAGTTGTTGCGTTGGACACAAAAATATGACTCCATTCCGATGATATAAATTTCCCTCTGTGAAGAGCAGTGTGTTCTAAACAAAACAACCCTCCCACACCCACTTTGTAGTTTAATGCAGATTATACCCCAGTATTGAAATATTACATCCACTTACCATCATCTAGTGTGATGTCCTGTAGTCCTATAGTTTGAAAATTCAGCTCCCGGTCTTCAGGCTCTGGTTTGATGTGAACAGCTGCCCCCTCGGGTGCAAAGGGAGACGAGTCACACCCGGGATGAGGCCCCAGGGGTGACACCGTGCCCAGGGCTCCCAGCGCGGGGCTGGCGGCCTGCGGCGAGTGCTGCCCCGAGCGGCTCCCGGGCGGCGGCGACGGGGCGGGTCCTGAGCTCGGAGATTGGTAAGGCAGAGGCTGGAGCTGCGGCGAAGAGGGGCCGGACAGCGGCGAGTGGCCCAGCGGGTGGGAAGCTGTCGGGGACGGGGAGGAAGCGGCCGCCGGGTTTGGAGAGTGGTACGGGACCTGCTGCAGCTGGGGAGAAGGCTGGCCGAGGGAGCGACTGATGGCAGAGGGGATGGAGCCCTGCCCGGCGGCGGGGCAGTGGTACCCCAGCGATGGCAGGTGAGCGGGTGACTGTCCTGAATGAGCTGCGTGTGCCAGCGGGTGTCCTGCTGGGCTCGACGCTGACACGGAACCTGGATTTGAAGAATGGAACTGCATCGGTGGTAGAGCTTGGCAGTTAAGATTTATCAAATGAGGTACAGCTGTGTCTTGAGGAAATGAAATCGCATCGAACGCTTGGCTGGAGGCAGAGTTCATAGGAAGACCAGGCTGTCCATTGTACACATCGTTAGACTGCATAGGCTGGTAGGAAGGCCTCACGGGAGGTGCTGATGTTACCTGAAAAGACTGAGCCACAGCAGGAGGCAAAACATGACACTCTTCACTTGGACTAAGGTTTCTGCCCTGCATATGTGGCAGGTGTGACACTGCTGAGGTCACCATGGCTGTGTAGGGTGGCTGAACAGGACACACGAGGCTCCTGGGTGACGTGGAGAGCAAACTGTCATGGGGGTGGCCTTGCTCTGGCGAAGGCAGCTGGGTTCGCATCGAGTGCAGGCCCTGCACGGTGCCTGGGTGCGGCAGGGCCAAGGATGGAACAGCAGACAAATCCACCTCATCTCTGTGCTCTTGCTTCATTATCACTAGAAAAAAATAAAACAGTTTTACAACTCCAGCCCATCTGTCTCCTGTGACAATTACACACCAATTGCTGTTTAACAACCACAATGGCACTGTTAGTGTTGTTCCAATTTCCCTTCTTTTGCTCTGCTTCTTTGATTTTATGCCCGGTATATCAACCCTGAAAAACCAGAACATCTCTCCCAGCAGGTATTCAAGGGCAAGTATCTTCCCCTCCAGCACACCTTCCTATGCAATTTGCAACTCAGCCAGAGAAAGTCCAGTTCATCTAAAGGATGTTCTCATCACCAGAGTGGGGGAGATGCTGCTGGGCTCCACTGAAAATAGGCAGATATGAGCTCAGTATCATCTACCAGCAAAAGGTGAAGGAAATTTTTAGCAAGCTTCAGGCTTTTCTTAGCCTCTGATCACAAAGACAGCTGAACTTTGGCAACACACACACTAGTTTGAGTAGTGCACTTTGTTTTAATTACAGCAGCTCTTTAAGCACATCCCCCAGTTTCAGTCATGCGACAACTACTCTTATAACAGAGTGACAAACTGACACACTTTCAGTTACAGGTTCATTTTTTTAAACTACTGGTAGGCTCAGGACAAGATACTGATCTTAAGTACAAGTAGTAGAAAAATGCTAACACTTAAATGTTTGATTACTACTTTATAAAATACAGTTAACTAAATATTACAGTCAAATGAGCTGTAATACATACAGTGCTTTAAGTGCTTGTGTAGTAACAGCTGCAGTTACAATTAAACTTGCTTCATATTTAAGTAGCAACTGTCATTGCTTCATTCCACCATTTAAATAATTTAAATAGAAATATTTCAAATGAAAATATAGTTTAAGATGTGTAACTATCTTGGGAGCTGATATTCTTGAAAACCAGTTGACAAATACCACAGAAATCTGATAACACAGTTAATGTGTACTTGGCATACCAGACACTTCGGTAACACTGCCTAAATTAAAAAAGTAGGTAATTTTAGAGCACAACAAGTGAACACAGCTTATTTTAAATTGTGTTAACTAATGGAAGTTGGCTTTGTCAGCATATACATAAGTTTTAAGACGTTTATATTAAAATCCCTATCTGAGTCCTTCAGATATCTGGCTTCAAGTGCTCCAAGCAGTATCAAAGGGTCTCCACCATCACTGGTACCTTGGGAATTCTGACTGCTCTAAAGGAGCACGCAGCTCTTAAAGGGAAAGAAAGTGGCAGGAAAGGAGCAGGTATTGCATGTCTTGGGTAAGCTCTCCCTCACACCAAATGGGAGGGAACAGGCTGTTTTAATTACATCTGCAGTTAAAGTGTCCCATTTTTACTTCTGCCTAAGTTACAAACTGATTTGTCTCACTAAGCTGCAATGTGTCCAGAGTGGGGGAAAAATATTTTGAGCTTCCTTGTATATAAACCTGTTTGTTTGGGGCTTTTTTGTGCATTTGAGAGTGGGAAAAAAATGCATAAATCTATTCTTCTATCTCACTATCCTCTGTGTCATCACCAGGGTCATTTAAAGAGCAGTTTCTGCAATTCATCATCATTCTCAAAAAAAGGTAGAATGCAAAAATTACTCAGTAGAAAGTGTAATGATGAAATAACAGGCTGTAGGCACAGTAATGGAGCTTATTACTCTGTATTTCAGCTTTTGAATTAACTAAGCTTTAATAACTGTTTTACAAACTATTCAAAGCTAATTTTATGTACCTGTCAAAGGGACAAGACTGGACACACAAATAGACTTTTGTATGTCTATTAAAAAAAAAAAAAAGTCACTTTTGTGTTTTTCATTTGATACCTGGTGTATAAGTAAAACGTTGAGATTGGCTTTTTTTCCTCTTGCCATTGCAGAGATAAAACTGCACCTGAACTGCAGCTGTGATGGTTTTGTTATGGTATGGAGGAACTTCAAGTATGATGTTTGCCTGTAGGAAAGTTGAAACAAAGAAGTTTTACACATGAAATGCAAATTAAACTATTAATTACAGAAAAACTAAAACACTTATTGTAAAACTAAAGCACCCTAATATTTTGAAATTGGCAAACTTCAAGTTTATGCACATTACACAGTAAAACAGTACTACATGCGAGCTTTTATTTGGAGAATTTTATCTTATTTTAAACACAAGTGTTCTGAAGATAATGCTTTAATTAATTAGACATATCATCTGAAGGAAGCTTTGCTTATCTGCCAGAGCACAAAAAACCCTCTAGCAGTCAAAGAAATGCATTTTGGATCATTGAGCTTTAAAAAAAAAAAAATTAATGCACTGGAAGTAGTTTGTCATGTTAGCAAAATTATCTAAAGTTTCCTTTTCTTGATTTTAAAGTTATTTTTTCATTGCTTTCACAACAAGCATGCTATTTCCAGTTCCTTCAAAGCATCATCTTAATGGCTACTTTGTAGTGTTAAGCCAATTTAGAAGACTCCAATTGTCAGTCTGAATTAGCTAGTCATCTAATTACTTTAATAAATGAAGTCTAAATTTCAGAACAACAATGAAAATGTCTATTTTCACATTTTTTCAAAAATAAGCTTTCTAAAGTAAGAAAAATTGTTTCTCACCCCTTGACACTTTTCCCTAATTATTTTCCCTTCTACCTCCCACTGAGGTCGTCCATCTGTTGAGAGAAATTTAAAAATAATTCAAGCAAAAAGCATTTTCTTAACAGTTTAATCATTTACCTTAAAAATACTTAAATACTTAATATAAAGCTGGATTTATTTTCAGTCACAAAGAGGCTGTTAAACTGACAGACACACATTGTAAACAAAGGATAGAGATGCTTTAGCAGTTTCAACTCAACATGCATTGGCAGTTGCCTGCTGTGCAGGACTCTGCATCTGAACCCCGAGTGCTCATCCCGTGCAGGCAGACTGAGCTCCACAGGAGGCTGTGTGTGCTGTCAAGTGCACAGAGGGATTTTCCCCTCATTTTTCTGACAACATGGTTGAAGGGCAGTTAAACTACTACTACCACTTGTGGTTATTCAAACAAACATGCTGGTGCCTGAGTCAGCACACGAGATAACCCAGGCCACTCCTTCCTGCCCTGCCCCACGGGTTACACTCTGCCCAGAGCCTCGCTGCCCTGAACCCACAGACCCCATGAGCAATTGCTGGCCGAGCTGGCTGTGCTGGGAGAGGTCAATCACCTGGGCAGCCTCCCTCTGCTCTGCCCTGCCATAACCCACACCCTGAACTGAGCACTTGGCTCTCTCTGTCTCTGCGAGTTGCTGCAGGTAACCAGGGAACTACAGCAGCAGCTGTGCTTCTTCCAAAGGTGTTCAGGTTGTGTGGCAAAACATACTGTTACATAACATATACTGTATTTGCTAATAAAAATAACACAACTCTTATTTACACATGTAAGGAAATAGTAAGATGTAGAATAGGACTCTCTTTGCAAATTTTTTGTAATTTCTTTTGCTACTGTTTTCCCAAAAGTTCAAATCAGGCACTTAAGTGATGACAATGATAATTTAAGCTGTTCAAATTTTATGTTTTATTGTTTTCTAACTAATATTTATTTCATTATCTTAGAAGTCAGTTCCTATACAATGATTAAATCATATGTAACATGGCATCAATGCCAAATAGTACAGTTCAATTAGTTCCCATTTTCACTTTTTCATTTTTTTATAATAAGAAGGAGAAAATACATGTTAACAGCATCTTTCAAATATGCACAATTCCAAGTTAGTTACCCTCTACTGTCTTCCTGAATCAGAAGTACTATTTCATTAACAATTGCCAACTAGCACATAGATCAATGCCCAAATGAACTTTCCAATTACTACCCAGGACTTTTATTTTTTTCCCCTTTTAAAACATCCTTACTTCTTAAAATCAAGCTCAAGTAGTGTGTTTGGTTTGAAAAAAAACCCAGTAAGACAGTATTTACCTTGTCCTTTTTCAAAAAATATAATTTTGGATTCTGGAAGAAAATTGGATCCTGTCACCACCATTTCATGGCCTCCATTTACTGAGCAGCTGTTGATGCTGTACTTCTCAATCTGAGGAAGTTCTTGTGCAGATCGCTGAGCTTTAGAAATATTAAGGGAATAATTATTATTCACAATTTTAATCATAGTGTCATTTGTTTTATGGTTCTAACTTGAAGAATCGGGGTGAAACTAAAATGACCATCTGTTTACATACACAAATCATATTTGTGTATGGTTTATCTTTGCTTTTAAAATTATTTTGAAATTACGTAATTACAGAAAAGAAACACCAAGAAGACATGAATGCCAACAGTCTCTAGTGTTACAGCAAATGAAATTTTTAGTTTAGGAGTACTGCTTTTAAAATTAATTTAGTAATTTCTAGACAAAATGAATTTTAGGAGAAAATGAGATTAAGGTCACGTTGTGATTCCTGAGTGCCAGTATTTAACAAATGAACTCCCTAGAAGTTCAGCTGTTCACTAGATAATACTGTAGAGAGACAAGTCATAGTACAGACTCTTGTCAACAAAATTGATTAGCTTTATCTATAATGAATATTATCAGCTGCCTCTGCTCATACACAGGCACTACTGAAGCTGCTCTGTGACTGCACTGTGAGGTTAAAGCCTAAAACATTGTTTTTCCTTTAAACCTCCAGGCTGCCACTTGGCAAGTACATCTTTATATAAAGATTCATTAATTTTTGGTAATTGAACTCTTCACACACAATGCTTTTTACGCACATTATATATATTTTGGGCAATAAATGCTGTCAAAATGACACTACTGCTGACACATGCAGGCAACATGAGTATAAATGATGTATAGTTAAAACAATCTTACAGCATTCAACAGGTATGGAAGCAGTCTGCAGAGATAAGACTTTTCCACTGGGCTGTGGGATGTGAACACGGAACACAAGGCGCACTCTGGTGTTCTTTCTTCCAATATCTGTCTCTCCTTTCCGGAGCTCTATGTCTGAATTGCGCAGTTTCAAAATACCAGCACAATCGATACTGAGATAGGAGAGGATGGACGGATGGAATCACAAGAGAAATGGATGAAAATCAATCAAACTACTGCCAAAGTACACACTCTATAGCCTTTCTTTTGTTAAAGAATTAAGCTGTTTTATTTTTTTCCCCACATTATGGTATTTTAAGTGCTATTTTAAAAGTCTGAGATTAAAAGAACTCTTAGTGTGGAAACAGCAGCAAGTACTGGTCAAAGGTTTTGTCTTGTAAATGTCCAGCTGCTGCTTTTCTTGAACCTTTAAAAGATTATTTGTTATTTCACACTGTTTAACCTCCAAAGTGAGTTATTTAACATAGTAAACATCATTTACAAGAAGCAAGAGACCAATATTTAGTTCTGGCTTAGGAAGGACTACAGAAAGACAAAGTGTACCCATCAAATCACAGCTGCCATTCCACACAGTGTTCAATTACTCATATGAGACACACAACCTCAATCAAATAACACGTATGCACAAGACTTTCCCAGCCTCTCTGCTCCTTTACTTCTGACTGGCTACACACTGCCTTGCTTTAAGAGATGTCTCCCTTCATCATGACCCGGATTTGCTAATTTTACAAGATTTTTCTTTCACTTTTGCACAAAGGAAACAGAAACAACACCTAGCAACCAAATGGCTGACTCATGCTGTGATGTACCTGGCTGACATATTATTTTCGGGAAGAAGTGGGATTTCCAAAACTTTAGTGCTGGCAACGATGATCTCCTGGCTGGCGGTGGCGACAGTCTTGCCGGTGATGCGGTGCACCTGGTAGAAGGCGTGGGGCCGCAGGTAGCGATCGTCGGCCGTGCCGATGAACATCTGCAGGTTCACTGGCTTCTCACTGTAGCCCAGCAGCTGAGAGAGCAGCACATGAATAGGAACACGTTAGCTGAGTCCTCCTGCAGCTGTGTGTGCACAGTACAAACACACAGCTAGGCCAAAGAGTTAAGAGTCTGTAGTATTTCATCACAAACTTCTTCAAACTATTCAACAAGCAGAAAACTGAGTACAGGTATCTATCCCCAAACACAAGTACAGCCAACAATTACTGGAATAAATGGATGTCAAGATAGCATTATTATTATTTTTGAATCTCTCAAAGAGAATTTTTCTATCTACAGAACTTCTACATCAAAGCTATGCTATGCCATAAGTCTGTTTCTGGTATTGTTTTCAATCAAAGCCAAAATTGTAATTTTACTAAGATCCACCTAGATTCTAGAAATACTAAAATACTTTAGTTTTTCTAATATCAAATGGAATAGCAACTTTTATTAAACTTAATAAATTTTGTGAATGCAAATGTATCAAGTTAGGACAAGAAGATTCAATTCATATGTAGAAAATCAACTGTGGTTTATTTTTGGCAATGAAAATACTTTAAACCCCCAAATTTTGCAAATGTTAATTTACACATCTTTCCTTTTCTCAAATACACATCTAACCACCAATGCACTCAGTTGTCATAAAACCACCTGTTGCTTGAGCTAACTGCAGCAATTCTGGCACAACACATTGAAACATCAGAAAAAAATAATTAATTGAATCTAAAAGAAAAACATGGTACATGGATAATATTAACCAACAGAAGACTTAAGGAAAAAATGAATACAACAGAAACACCAAAGTTGCCTTTAACCACTGCAATTATAAATGTGAAGCCTATAAAGTGTTTCTTACTAATCCATTTTCCTTCACCTTCCTGCAATTGGCAGATTGATGCAGGCTGCAAGTTATATAATTGCTAAACGGCATTGGAGCAAATTTACGTTTCATTGACTTTGACATCAACTTATGTTCAAACGGGAGGGAGGGCCAGACAGTCATTCTTTAAACGTGGTTTTGTCACGTCAATATTTTTGTCTCTAGGGAGAGTTATTTGGTCACACAACAATATTATCCAAGCTCTTTACAGACCTAACACTTAAAAACCAAACAAAACATGTCAATTTAACCTACTTAGAAGAGTAATTTAAGCCAGTAGTCAGCGGCACAAAAGCCCAAAGCACACCCACACCCAGCAGTCAGAAGTCCCACTGCCAGTGCATCACTCCTGGCAGGGCGCTTTATGGACCAAATGAACTCCTGGTTTCTTTATTCATGTCACAGCTATGGCAGCACCTACCAGCCCAGTCACTTTTATCAGAGCTTTCTCAATCAAGAATAGAAATTTAGGTTCCAACGAAAGTCTGGAAAGTCTTTTGTTTTGCTAAATATGTAACATCTTTTTGTTCTCCCTGGAGTTCTCAGTACAAAGCTAAATCCAGCTAAAAACACCCAAACCAAACCAAAATATCCCTTCAGCCACTGAGCAGAGACAGTCTAGACTGTCAGAGTTGCTTCCCATGTAAATAAACGTGATAAACAGGCATTTACAAATGTTACAGTAAAGAACCTCCTGTGACAATCAGTGCACTAACAGGTTTCTCGCCCTTCATCTGTCAGAAGTCAACTATAAACTACAGGAACACAACTGGACCACAAGGAACTTTCCTCTTAGTGTTGCAATGACAGTGGAGCACAGGGTCTGTCACATCAATTAAATAGATACACACGTATAAGTTCCTTTTTATACTTGATGCAGGACTCCCCTGTCTTTCCATTTTGGTTAAATACCAAATGAGTATTTTAATTTTTTCTATTAGTCTGAATTATTTTAGGAGTTTAAAGAAAATTAGGACACATGTTAGTTTAGCATTTACAGCAGCCATCTTGTCACAAGTTCTCAACACTGACTCCACCATCCATTTTCCTCAGAGTTAAAATTAAATCTTAACACAATGGAATCTAGCCTAAATGTGACGTTAGTTAAATGTGTTCACTCTAATACTGGGAATTATAAAAATTACAAGCCAGACCTATTCAAAAATTTGACTGACTTCCAAATGCGGTCACTGTGACAAAGCTAATTTCCAATTAAGGTTAATCTTTCCCTTCCCAAACAATGGACATGTACACAGCAGTTCTAGAGATACTGCTGATATCAGAGATAAGGAAGGGTGGGGGGATACTTGTCAAATTAAGCTGCTCTGTCTGCAGTCCATGAAGACCATCTTCTAGAGAAGCCTACACAGAGCAGGAGCTTAATTTAGGCGAGTAAAACATCCCCCATGCCAGCCATCACCCTGCTATTGCCTGGGAGACTCTATGGCCATATACACTGGCAAGGTAGCAGACATATATATATACACATATATATACACACACGTATATGTATATTTGGTATTGCAGACAGCTTATTGCTTTTATTAAAGGTTAAAATAAAAAGAGAAAAAAACCCCACAATGTAAAGCCATAAATATAACCAGTGTGTGCAATGCCTGTGGCAATTAAGTAAGCCAGGGAGTGGGAAAGAAAGAATAACCCCCCTCTCACCCAGCACAGGGTGTAATTCAGGGCCTGACTGCACTAAGTGGTCTCATTAAAAGGAAACATCCCAGCCTAAGCAAGCAATGGACAGGCTGCAGTGTCCCCGTGCTCCCAACAGACCTACCCAGTAAGCTCAATAGGCTGTGGATGCTAATGAGATAGCCTGATGTGCTAGTGAAACTCAGACAGCTGGAGAGACTGTGGATAGAAAAAACCTAACCTTTATGATACAAATCTGTGCTTTAGAATGAACATTTTCCCCGTAAATCTTGTGTAATGAACAAGCTGGCAAGTCCAGGCATGCAATGGATTCTGCAGAAGTACAATGAAAAATTTACAATGTCTGTAATCAAAGATAAGAGTCTGTGGGCGCTCGTGAGCCAAAGTTTCAGTAGAAAATGATCTGCTATCTTGTGCAGAGGATGGCTGCACATTCCCTGAAGTTTCTGTTACAAAATCACTCGGTCCCACTGAAACCAACACACTGCACAGCACCACTGTAGTAGAGACAGCCCATGTCACACCATCCCTGAGGACAGGGGACAATGCTGGATTACGCCATTAATTCAGCTGAAGGACCCCCACCACATCTGCAGGTGCAGTCAGCACTTTGCTGAAGAGCATCAAAGTATTCTGGAGTCCATTCTACAGCTAATCCTGGTGAAAGCAAGCCTTGGCTGTCTCTCCCTACATGAAACCTGCACAGAAGCAGGTTTCTGCAAAGCAGAACTTTCTGTCCACCACACTTGGTCCCCACTGGAGACTGAATTATCACAGAATCTGCACCACCTTCTGTCTCCTTGGAATGCTGTCATCTCTACTCCAAAGGAAAGATGGTATTTGGATTCTGACTTGCCATTATTGATGTAATATCTACCATGTGAATAATGAAGGAGACATACTACTCCAAATCAACATAAAATCAGGAAAAATTACTTATTTAGGCATTTAAAATGCTTTCCTTTTAAATCCAGTTTTGTTCTCATTCAAAAAAATGTTGATTGTACCTAATTTCATTGACAGCAGGGTGGCACTTTGTTACCACCTCGTGTGCTTTATGCACAATTCTGTATGTTGAACAGCCCAAACATTTAAGCCAGTAAAAAAAACCAACCTGCTAATTGTTCAACAAAAATAACTACATAATTAACTTGAGAAAAAAATACTGTATTTTGTTCAAATACATAATGAAGCCAGAGTATGTGAACCTTTAGTTCACCTTAGTAAAGAATACACAACGTACACAAATAAGAACACGGTGTCTTTATACAGACCATAGGTATTTAAATAAACAGCATTTTACAACTTACTGGCAAGTGCTGCAGAATCAGCACAATGAAGAAGCATTACAGTAAGGCACTACAGCATCAGTGTGCCCAAGATTCAGTCATGGGTCACTTAAAGAGGAACAGTAACCTGAACTACTGGCTGAGCCCGAGGTAGGCTTTCAGGTACACCTTCCAGCACTTACTCCATTAATGTGCAGTCCTAGAGCTGCTCACTACAAAAAAAAAAAAACCCGCTAATTTTACTTTAAAAAGATATAGCACTTTCCCAGGAGCAGCAGCGTGTGGCAGACAAGCAGTAAGTTACTGCACTGTGTCACTACTGACCTCTAGAAACCCTCCTCTGTAACAGAATCCTGATACACCACCCACTGCTCTGCCGAGGAAACTCAGCCAAGTTGTTTTTGTGTTTCTATATCGTTTCCATAGCAAAGGTCAGTGCCTGCGTAAGTTAAACTAAAGCTGGAAGGCTAAAGACTGAAGGTCACTACAGGATAAGCCACAAGGGCTTCACGCCAAAGCAGCCCCAGCCGCATTACTACAGTGCACACAGGAAACCCCTGCATGGCACTGCGAGTTCAGAGCTTTGACCAAGCAACTACAAAGGCAGGCAGTTCATGAGAGAAGTTTCGGATCATCAAGAAGTTGTATTTTATGTGAAAAAACACTCCTATGTTCTTAATGCACACATGGAAAATCCTTTAAAATAGTGTCACACTAGACAGAGTATATGGAGTAATTTGATCACTGAAGACAGTAGTATTTAAACTTGCAATTTTGTGGCAGTGGTGAGAACCTTTTCTTGCTGAGGAAAACAAAGAGGTCACATCAATTAAGAGGCATCAACCTAGAAAAAATAAGTTAGCATTTTTCCAGATTACATGCAGATTATATTCAGGCCATAGCTGGCTCACATGTCACTGGTTCCATGCTCTGATCTAAAGAAAACCTTGCAACACTCAAAAAGCTTGTGAGAAGACTCTTTTTGGTCTCTAATATTTAAAATTTTTACCTCCTCATCCCTTTTTTTTTTTTTAAATGAAGAAGGTTCTGTCCATGTTTTCCATTTATTGTTGCAGGCTAAGTCTTACCACTCTCTACTCAAGCGTAAAAGTATCATTTCTTAAGATAAACAATAAGACTTGGGGAAAAATATCCAACAAAAAATATATACTTCACAGTAACCAGGTACTTACAGACAAGACTAGTATACTTGGAAATAGTCTGGGTTTTTGAACCAAAGTATCCAAAACCTCAAATACCTAATAGGGTCACTGAATCCAGAAATAATGTCAGCATTTCGTATGCCTACACTTTCAGTCTTGGAATTCAAGAGGAAATATGGAACTGGGGGTGAGTGTGTGTGGTGTGGTGGTGGTAGGGGAAAGATAATTTCATCAGTTAGGTTTTATGCTGAGCTATCAAGCAATACTATTGATACCAACAACATTCAGATGGTTTCAAAACTATTTGATTGTATTTATAAAGTATTTTTTCTGCAAAGTTTCCCAGCATTTATTAGGAAATTGACATGCTTAACCAGACTTGGGGCTTAATACTCACGTTTTATCTTTTATGTGCCTTTTCTTGCTTGCTAATTGAAGACGAAGATTTGATCAACACTTCAGTGCTCCTTTGAGCAATTAATTCACTGCTTATGGCATTACTGGATTGGTGAATTAGGCTGATTAGAAAGAAAGCTTTTACATACAAATAGGCCTCCCTAAAAATAGGGCATAGTCTTGAAATACAAGACAAGTTTGGGATAATCAAGACCCTAAAGTTAACCATCTATCTTCAACAAATTCACCAGTGTCTATATAAAAATCCTCAATTCAGTCGTGAAGAACAGGGAAGGAAACTCAGCTGTGTAAAGAACCACAAGCATTTACTTCAAATGGAGATTTCCAAGGCTTTTCAACACCTTGATATGAAAAGCATGCTGTAACCAGTTATTGCCTCACTGACAGACTCACAGCAGCTTGATGCATTTCAGTGATTTCTGTATTCCTCAGAAACCCCCCGAAGTGACAAGGTAAGGAGGGCAAAAGAGAAGAATGCAGGCAAAAGAGAAGAATGAGGGTGAAAAGAAAGAGCTGTTCTCTTGAACCAGGTACTTTTCCCTTTTACTTTGGAAGACTCTCTCAGCAAAATATGGTATAGTTCACCACAAAACCCAAACAATCCTAAAGCAAAAGAACCTTCACTGCTTAAATTTCAATCCACTTCAAGAGTAAAATACTATTTCTTAAAAAAAAATTAACTTAAAGAAAAATATGAACCATCTAAATGAACCTTCTAAGTGTTTTATCCTCTGAGAAAAGGCAGACGTGACCCACAAGCCTGGAATCATTTGGACAGTGGTATCAGAGAGGCACCTGTGCGTGGCTTTGAACAACAGACCTTTTTTTCTACAGACATTTCTCCACAAAAATTTCCCTTTTGAGTGGTGCGCAGTGACTTTCCTAAAGAACTGTGAAGATTGCTGGGTTTAAAAGCTGAAGGGCTATCTGCCAAGCTGAACAGCACATCTATCAACCATGACTTGGGGTGACAAGTAAGGGATGACAAGGATCCAAGGGCATGAGCATAATGTGAAACCAAAAACACCAGTTTGACTGGTGACTAACACCAGTGGTGCAATTTATTATGAATTTATCAACAGTTGCATTTTGAGAATCTTGAAGCAAACCATATGCATGAAATGAAGCAACCAAAGTTCAGGGAAGCTACTGAAAGTCAGACTGACCCCAGTCACCCCTTGCAGGGCTGCAATGAGTGCTGACCTTTAATCTCCAACAGACTGCTTAAAAGAGACTGCAGAAATTAATGGAAGAAAACTCCATTCAGATCTATTATATAATATCCCAACCACTGGCTCAGAAAGTCCTAACAGCACATTAGAATTTTCTTTACAATTTCATTCTGATTCTGCGGAGGTTATAACATTACAGAAAGTTAAATGTCTGATTTTAAAGTTAAATATGTTAAAGCAAAACATCTATTTCAATCCCTTCCTGAAGTGCAGTACTATTTTCTATTACTTGATTATTTGATGCACCTTTCCATCAACTGAGAAGGAAAAGCATGCACATCAAAAAAAGTATCTGTCTTTTGTTAAATAAACTTATTGAGTAGATTGACTTGAAGACTTTAAAATAGTACAGACCTTTGCAATTCTGAAAAAAAAAAAACAGTGACAGATAAAAGGAACCAACTTTAATAAACTATTAGGTAGGGACACAAGTCCAATTAAAAACATTTTAAAGGTCATCACAAAAACACACAGATCCTTCAAAGGACTAAAGCAAACAAGTAATGGCAAATATCAGTTCATTATTGGTCATGGTACCATGTGTTTACACATGTACAGGACATTCTTCAAGGTTTAAAGACTTGGATTTCTACTTCTGAAACCTCACACTTTTACACACTCACTGCTTGAAGACAGGATTGAAATTGGTTTAAATACTGACTTCAGGCATTTCTGAGATGTTTTAGCTCAGTCCTGTCCCATTTTACACTGTGCAAAAAAGGATGCAATTTGATAGCTAAAATAGCGTTAGGCTAACACACAGTGCAGAATTGCCAGTTGCATATAACCAGCCATCAAACCATCCATCTGCACTCAGCTCTACTACACTCTTGACAAAAATGGGTGCTATTCTTGAAATACCAACTCCAAATGCTAATTATGGCTATGGAGAGTTTTTGGACAAGCATTGCTGGGATAGGAAGAGGTTATTCCCACATAACCTGTAAAAAATATATTAGTAAACCTATGATACAAAAAGCAGATGACTGTTTTTATTGTTTTGCATACCAATTACTGCATTTTCTAGAGTAGATGCATCACGTTTGCTATCTATTTTTGGGATTCTGAAGCAGAAGCTATCTAAACAGTCATCAAATTGTTCTTGAAAGATACATAATTTTAGAATCTCATCCAAAAGTCAATGTTTTTCCCAGTACAGCCTATTACACAGTTCACACATGCTGACTTACTGTCTGCCTTTTAGATTTATTGGCAGAATGCTGTCACCAATCAGCAGCAGGCAACTAGAGCTAGGATACAGCCTGCCTTCTGGTGATGGACAAACTAGGAAAAAATTCAAGACACAAATGAAAATTAAAGAGTGAAAGGCAGGAAGAATGGGAAGGGTCGCATAACACAGAAAAAGTGTTTATTGGGCATAGAGAACAGGGAGAATTCCAATATTATACCTGCTATTCAAGTAGTTACATGCATCGGCCAGAGAGAACAGCTGGGAAAAGGTGACAGCCACAGAATTACAGGCCAGGAAACATACACTCATTTAGACAACCCTTTGTAATTTATTTTTATCAGATCATTTCTGACATTGCTCGGATAGGTCTTCTCTTGTCAGTTGCAGTTTCTTCCCTAAGGACTGAGGCAGCATTAGATAGGCTTTTTGAGAACACATTCCTGTCTCTGAACTTTCAAAGCAATTCAAAGTGAGTTTACTTTTGCTCAATTAGTTTACTTTTTTCTTCCACTGCAGCACTTCAGTCATGACTTCAAGCTCTGCCATCACGTCAAACAGAGCTGACATTGAGTCCCTCTTTTACAGGTCTCCATTAAACCCCAACAGAAGATAACTATTTGCTTGTCGGTGAGTAGCAGTGCATAGCCATCTAAATAAACTGACTTTTATTTAATATTGCTTTAATTTTTGATCTTACATATTTTTTCAGCTGCAGTACTGCTGAGTTGTCCATATGGATTACATGATGCTTCCTCTCCATTACTGTGAATCAGCTACAGGAATAATTTTGCTTATGATAGAGAAACAGAATTATTCTATCCTCAAACCTTTCACAGTATAGGAAAAAGACACTTCTGGTCCAGGCAAATTCTTAATAGCTTTCACCACTCCAAGTCTATCGTACATACCTGGAGTGTAAGTGGATGCTATACAGTGTCTGTTGCAGACATATCAACAATTGCAGAACAAATTTCCCCTATCATAGTTCATATTTACAATTGACTCCCACAGTGGTCAATGGCCCCAGGACAGACACTCCTTGCATACAGAATGGTGCCAGGGAGTAACTGTGAGCTCAACAGTCCCTGAGTGCATCACACTACAAGGTTACAAGATGAACATCATGGAGATCACCTTATTCCTTAGAAACAGGACAAAAGATAAAAGGAAATACTTCTGGTTGCACAACACAGACTTTACGATTTACTACCAAAAGATGTCATTAAATTTAAAATACTTGAGCTCAGAAAATTGCAGAAAATTACACGAGCAGCAGGAACACAATATATAAAACAAGTTTGCTTCTATTAAAAAGAAAAATTCATTTTAGATCAGAAAACTGAGACACAACAGTAAAAAACATCCAAACTATTCCTGAAAGATCCTTATCATGTGCCCTCCTGCTCTAAAAGGCGTTTCTGTTTTTGATCATAGGCATTATCCAAGTGAAGAATCCTCATGAAGAACCCTAACCAGTTTAGACAGCAGTAAAAGCTCGTTCTAGCAAATTTTAAGTGCAAACACTGTTTAATGTACAATTGGACCCATGGGACAGGTGGAAATTCAAGCAATAATGACTGTTCATTTAGAGTTGGATGTGACAGCTACTTCTTTAAAAGGCTTTGTAGATGGGTGCATTGAAGACTGTAACCTACAAATCAGAATGGTAAAGGTAGGGAGTGCTCAGAGGCTGTCTCCTGGCAATGCAATACAAAATTTCCACATAATTTGGATGACAAAAGCTCAACATGCCACCTTTCTCCTTTCAAACCATTCTGCTATATTATTTATTCCTTCCTGGTGAAAACTGTCAGCATTATCATGCAGATTCTCTACCAAGGTAAAAGAAACTGTTCCAGATGACATGGATTAGCTGGAACATACTCCCAAGAAAGCAGAGCTTAAAATGAAACGTATCCGCTACTTAGAACATTTTGCTTTAAAACAAAAACCCTAAAAACAAGGGAACATTATTACAGAATTAGCTTTCTTAAAGTTAAGAGATGCACAAAGCAAAGCATGATGCTCCACTTATTTAATTTCCTCCCATTTGGAAATAAGCTGATTAAATGTACTCACAACAGATGATGCCAAATTTGTCAGAAGCTTTGTGTCCTAGCAACAGGTATGGTACAGTATTAGTAATAGATTAATGACATGCACTAGTACATTAATGGCTTAAAGCCATGTACTATCTTAAAAATCTTTATTTTAAATAATACATCAAGTGCACATGCAGAACTAGAGAGGCTTCACAGTTTGGAAATTAAATACTCCAGCTTTCTATAAAGTAATTTTCAAAAGCAAAACTAATTGTGGAAGAAACAAAAGCACAGAGGCCTTCAGGCACCCAAAGGTGTAGCAGTTGGACTTGACAACCACTGTAGGTCTGTTCCAGTGAAAAGATTCAATTCTATTTACCCACCTCCTTTTTCATCACTGACACTGGTTAACACACAGTTATTTTACACAGTAAAATGCTGAGTACTTTTTTGCAATGTTTACACACATGAAGGTGACTGCTCTAAAGCTAAGAGCATCAAAAAGAAAAGTCAGAAACAGTGACATGGATTTGTGTAAGAAGCTTCCTGAAGTACTGGAAAACATTTCCGTTTGTACTGAAGTAAAGTAATATTCGCCTGCTTACAGATATTTAGTATTACCTTTTCCAAACCTGGCCCTTCCCATACTGTTTTTCCCAGCATTGAGTAAAAAGTAAATACAAATCAATGCTCTGTTTCATAACAACTTCCTATCTCCCATCAAACACAACAATTAATTTCCAATCCAGCTTGAAGAGACCAAATTGCAAAGTAGAATATTGATCTGCATTTGTATTCATTTTAATTTAGAGAGGCATAGTACAATGCATGTGTTGAAGCATGAGACTGTCAGACACATAAATACAATCATCATTTTTAAGACAGCATTCTTGTATAGCAAGGTATTTCACAATTTCAATGCAAATAAATAGCTTTTAAAAATCATTGGTGTAAGTCACACACACTACAAATCTGTTTCCTCTAACTTGAATCCAGTGCTGCAGTTTAGAAGCATCTAGCTCTGTAAGCAAAAGAAAGCCTACATATTTGTCAAATCTTACAAATATTAGCATAAATTCCCTTAATGCAAATATTTGTGCAAAACATAAGCACCCCAAAAAATTTAAAAAAATATTGAATGCAGTTCACAGAAGTTCAGGAAAGATTTATTTTATCAGCTAAAATCTTTTAAGTTTCTGCCTTCATTAATGATGTGTTAAATTCCACTGCTAGCACCTTGGCATGTAAAGTTGTGTCTACTTGTCCTCCACTGACTAAAGCAACACAATACTCCACATGAGGGAATGTGTCTTGCCAGCTTTCAGATTCCAGCCTAGTCCAGGCATCCTCAGTTTTCTCTAGTTTGCAGCATACATTTCTCTAATAAGCACTTGATCCTTGCCTCTACTATGCTAAGAAATCCAGTAGGTCTGACAGCAGAGCTGGAGCTGGTTAAGCCACAGTATTGTGAGGAGAAGAAAAACACTGAGCAACTTTGCAGGGTACATGGAAGTTGGATGAAAAGCTCAGCTTAAGAATTGAAATGGAAAAACAAAGACATTCAAGAAAGAAGATGGGATGCAGATAACCAGCCCTTTTTAGAAGGAGAGAAAGGAAAGGTACAAAGCCTTAAGAGGAAAACAGACATAATGAAAAAGTTCAAGGTAAGGCGTCAGAGAAGAAACAGTTTGATAAACAAACCAAGGAATGTGATTAGGAGTCAAGTTGACACAGAAATTCATCAGATGAAGAGTCTGGAAAGAGGAAGTTGCTTAGACAAATTAAGAACAGCAGGTAGTCCAATACATTTAAATTCTCCTGGTATATATTCATTTATATAGATAAAATGTAATGATGTAATTACAGTGTGACAGAATTCACTTGCCAAAGTGGAGGAATATACTATAAGGAGAAAAAATGATAAGATGGTTATACTACAGTAAGAGTAGGAGAAAGAATGGGGACTGATTATGCCAATCCTGTTAGCACTTTGCATCTGGTCTCCAACAGTAATGAGTTACTTCCAACTACTGGAAGAGAATAAATATATCAAATACATTTTTAATGTATAGACTATAACAAAACATTTCAGACTGAAACACAGACTAATTTTATTGGAAAAGAACATGAAATATCCTGGATTTGGAGGAAAAGACAAACTCTGCTGTAACCTTGCTGTAATCAGATTTTTTTCCACCATCTTTGTTTTATAAAGATTTTGCAACTTTTGTCTGATTTGACTTATAAACAAGCAGTTAAATTTTGTCTTAACCTGGCTTTGAACTAAGATAAAGACCATTAAGCAATATTGAGGTAAGTAAAGAGACACTGCTTTCACCTATGGATGTAGCAAACATAAACCAAGGCATCTTAAGAAGTGCCACAGCTCCTCAGCACTGTTTTGCCTACGTTCAAAGAATGAGGGTGGGTTCCCTTTCAAGCTGTGTGAGCCAGCTGACACCACAGATATTAACAAAGACATAATTGACTATCCCTAACCAATCCAGAAGTCTTCCCAGCACAAAGCAAGGTATTTGTGTACACACCTGAACGTCTGAAGTCAGACAGGAGCACATCACATCTCGTGCACACAGTTTCGCCAACTAGACCAAACCCACAGATCTTTCTCTTCGAAGAGAGTATGATGCTGAAGTGAAGGTTAATTTACCAGGACCTTACATCTAATTCTGAGCTTAACAATAATCAGTCAGTGTTTTCAAAATAGTTATCATTACATTCTTAAATGTAAAATCTTGCTCAGGAAAGGCTGTAAGCTTCACAAAAGGTAACAACTCACAGCACTGTAAATAGCAACAACCGTAGTTAAAAAATTATCTTCTATTCAAGAAAGCCAAACTTCCTACCTTCACTACAGGGTGTCCTCCAGTAGATGCTTTTACTGCTCCTCTGCTTCCTTCTGTTTCATAGTGAGCTCTGTGATGAGTTTTAGGCTGGACTTCTATTTTCAGTTCACACTGCCCGTAATGGCTTGGTAAAGGCCAGTCCAGAGGTGGCAATGAAGACGTGCTGCAATCAAGACAAGCACACTGTGGTTACATGAACTGTGCCATCTGGCCACAGCACAAACAAAGTCTTCACTGTAAAATACAGACAATGATGTCACCTTCCTAACAAATTATAACCAAATGAAAATAGCTATTAGCCTGAAACAGGAAAACTCCAAACTTTTGCTGGTACATTAAAATTTTCAATTAAAATGGAATTTCTTCTTTCCAACACCTGAATATAAGAAAGGTACTGTATGACCCCCAGCCCCACACTGCCAGTGCTACTCCATAATGCCTTTATATTAACTTTCAACCTTAAGTATATCAGCAAGCAGATTCAAATGTGGTTTGGAGGGAACAGCCTAAATTCAACCTGCCAGTCATTAAGCTTAACTTTCTGCATTATTATCTTCCAGCTTGCTGTTTTTCTTTTTCTTTGGCAAGCACTGCACCCTGTTAACGATCATTAAAATGAACACTATGTGGTCACAAGTTTTAAAAAGCTAGTTGTGCTATCTATGCATAAAGACTTATTGCAACAGATAACAGACACCTAAAGTTGTGTTCAGCTTATCCACAGACACACCCTTACACACCATAGCAAAGGCACTCCAGGGAAGAAGAACAAAATATAATAATAGAACGAACATGGAAGAACCTCAAACCAATATTTTCATACCTACCCTATAAATCTGCACAGATTTATAAACTTAAGATTCTAATAAGATGAACAGATTTAAGTCAGTAATTATCTGTTAAATTTAATTACGACCGTTTAGAAGTGAGTATTTACAGAACTGTTTATTAAACAAAACCATTTATAATAAAGATGAGCTTCTATTAAAA
Source organism: Entomyzon cyanotis (assembly GCA_024500445.1). NCBI lineage: Eukaryota > Metazoa > Chordata > Aves > Passeriformes > Meliphagidae > Entomyzon > Entomyzon cyanotis. The sequence goes on from JAKEPQ010000743.1 coordinate 9,138,091, forward strand.
TAGTTTTGTACTACCTTACTCTGACCAACAGGGAAAGTAAATAGGTTTTAAAATGATGGACAAATATTGTTTTGTATCATCATGTGATAAAGCTCAATTTCATTTCTTTCCCCTTTACAGGAAGTCAGGTAAAACCCCATCACCAATCAGTGCACATTTCCACAGACATGAACAGCCACAGGTCCATGAAAGATAAATGATACCTTTTGGTGAGTTTAGCTAAGGCATATGAAAACATATCCACAGCTGAGGAAGATTAATGTCTGGACTGAACAAAAAAAGAAGGAAATCTCTTTCTTTAGGAAGTATCTGGAGGGACTTGGGCTCAGCCTGCAGCAGCACATACCTACATTTTACTGCAGAAATGTCTGTCATTAAGAATGGAAAAGAGGGAGAAGAAATGGCACCACTTGCTGGCCTCCTCATCAGGAGAACAACCTCAAGCTATTGATCTGCTGTTTCATGGATACCTGTACTGTGCACTTCAGGAGAGACCTAGCATTAGAACATAAACCTTCTCTCCTGAAGCACCTCTTTGAGAGCAATGGGAGGAAGAACATGAGTATTTCCCTTTCTTCTTACTGAAAGGCAGAAATGTGAGAAATAAATCATCTCCACAAGCACTCAGAGTACAGCAAAGAGGCTTCTGCCCTCCATAAGGAGGTCTGATGATTGGTCCTCCCACAGTAATCGCATTCACTAGGTAGGAGAGGGTGGTGATGCCAACAATAGAAGAGGGAACTGTCAGGAATGCAGTATAAGCCCAATCCTTCCAGATACTCACCACAGGCCAAGATGTACTACCTAAATGTTACTATTGGCTATCAACTACACCTTGCCATTCCCTTTCATAGTTACTGAGGGAGAAGGGTTCAAGTCTTGAGTCTGAAAATGAAAGAAAATGTCAGGATTAGAAGATACTAAAAAGGGTTTTAAAAGAAACATAACATGTGAGAATTTTTAATGGTGTTTCTGAAAATCTTTATCCCACATATAACCAAATTTCTGCGTCAAAATAGCTGGTATACACTGAACAGATATGGTATCTGAGAGAACTCCGTTAATGCATACACACTGGTATGTAATTGGCTACATACCAACTATTGGGACGTTATAACTGAAAGTTGAATGATAAATTCAGTAATGAAGAAAGTATTTGTTGCTCATTACCACTCTCCATACAGTGCCTCAGAAAGATTTATACCTCCTGCAATTAACCAACAATAACGTGGCACAAGTTGTATCAGACTCACAGTATCTTTAGAAAAAATATTTGGCATACTATCAAACAAACATGGAGACAAGAAAATAACCAAGTCTCAAGATTTTGTCATTCTTTGAAAACAAGTGCAAAATAACAGCATGAGAGAGCAAGGAAGTGCACTATGCACGTGCAGATGCCTAAAACATTAAAAAATTGTTTTCAAAACACAGATCCCCCAGTAAATGACACAGCTTTTGAGGTTGTACTGCACCAAACAGATGTTTTCTAGATGTAGCTGGCTTGAGAGTTACAGCTGCTTCCCTTTTGATGTTCAATATCTAAACTGTTGTTTCTCTCTGAGTATTTTTCTTGTTGTCTCTATCACCTGAACTTCACAGCAGCAGTGGATTCTTCAAAGGTTTTAGGGTACTCTGTCATGCACCTTTCTGCCCTATATGGGTATCAGTTTTATGTATTTTTGCTTCCACATCACCCTTACACGTTTTTGAGACAAATACTACTAGTAAAGGACCAAATCACATGTCAGGATATGGAAGAAATGAGTGAGAGTCACTCTAATGCTTTCATTAAATCAAATCTTAGTACGTTGCTGAAACGGCACCAATCTGTAAACCTACAAATGTTCTGGAAATACCAAGTAAGCTTTATAATCTTATTATTGCAAGCCTCCAAAAGCTCATACTCCTGTCACATAAAGACTAAAGACTTTAGAGAACAGCAGCTATTAAAGAGAACTCAGAGGTAAAAAAAGAACCCTTCGGGAGCATTCTCAACAGAACCAACAGCATTTAAAGCTATCACTTCATTGATTTTATCAATATTAATTTAACAGATACCTTCTTCTCTGCAAACATGATCTCCAAAACAGAACTAATTGATGAGGAAACAACTGATGTTCAGTGTAAGAACAGACAAATGTGTCCATAAAGACTTCAGTATTCAGACCTGTAAAAGCCAGGGCACACCTCGTGGGCTGACTACACCCCTCTCACATAGGAAGAAGTTTAGGGCAGAAACAGGACTGCTCATTTGCATTTGACTGTGGCCCCAGAGCAGTATGTGTGGGACAGAAGGAAGAACAAAGCCTATGGGACATATTAAAATAATCCAGTTAAAAACTTAAACCAGTTACCTTCCACTTGTAGCCCTGATTTTGAATACAGGTGCAACTGATGTAAAAATTCATTTTAGCCACTCTGTATGAATGTTCCTGCCTCTTTGCAGCCACTAATTCTAGCAATAAGATACCCAGTAGTATCTTGAGATAGTTGTGAAAGTTCTGGGAATCTTAACAAATGAAGAAAACAAGATCTCCTAGAGAGATACTTTTATTTTTAGTTGCAGCAGAGATAATTTTCCACTTACAGCTCCTCCCAACACTTCAAAAGGGAAAAAGCTCACTGACCATACAATGGCTATTCCACATTTTTAACTCATCCCAAGTTTTTGCAGAGATGAACCCACAGCATATTCTGTGACAAATCAATGCTGCAACACAGCAACCCCCTGAGAATCTCAAATCATAACTATGATCCAACACTATGGTTTTCAGGAACTCTCGTAGAGCCAAGATACTGCTGTGGCTGCTCTTCACTGCCTAGAACCAAGCAATATTCTCCCTGGAGGAGGAATTCTGAAGTTAAGAAGTTTGGGGCCATTCCAGTTGCCACAGTGGCTTATCAATAGACTTCATATATATTGTTTACATTCAGACCACCACCATTCTGTTCCTAGCAGAACCACAGCTAATGATGCTTTCAGAGTATTGGTACAGTGTATTGCCACGTGGAAATCTCTGTTCCATCATCCCAGAACGAAGTGGAGAGCTGAAAAACAGGTACAGCACAGAGGTCCTGTATTAAACACTACCTGAATTTCCCTGGATTCATTAATGATGTGTAAACATTACAGTGATAGCCTCGCTTATTAAAAACCTAAGAGGTTCAAAGTTCTTTTGCTTGTCGCACTTAAGTGGGTCCTTATCTTCAAAGTCAGTAATTTGCAAACATTTTCACTTTAAAGTTTTGCTAGTAGAATTGCTGGTGTTATTTCTATTTATCAGAATAAGGTGATAAGTACTTAGCAGGCTAACTTTGTCTGTAGAAATCTTTCCATGTGAGTGGACTTCTTAAAATTAAGACCAAAGTCCCAAAATAGTTATGGTAAAAATAGGACATAATTCTGTTCCTCTCTATTCTTTAGACTTTCAAGAGAAGGATTCAGACAAGAGAAAAAACTTTTCCAAGTATTCCACCATCTACCACTTTATTTAAGCTATTTTTTTTCTGAATAAATAAATTACATTGTCAGACATCCTAGTTTTCAGCAGTAAAATACTCTCAAGTTGCCCTTACATATCCACCACTAAAAAGACTTCTGAGCTGTAAATACATCTGTCAAAGCCTGTTTGTTCATCACCACTGGAACAAAGCCACTAAATGTCCCATCACCTCTCAGTGTCATACATTAAATTCATGACACAAGAGTCTGGAGACAAACACCAATTTATGTAGCAGTTTTTAAATCAATGTGAAAGTCTTTATGAATTCCATGAGGGAAGTAAAAGAAACTAGGTTTTATTTCAAGATTTTTGACTATTAATGAATACTGCCTGGTTATCTTCCAGACACAAACCACCATTTGCTGCCATCAAACACTGTGGCACAAAAGAAAGAAAAAATGAATGACTTTAAAAAGTTTACTACCCTGCAAAGTGCCTGATTGCTTGAGACATAAATTACATTCTCAAGATCCACTTTACCAAACCTAAAGCTTACTGTTCCACTAGTCATTCACATTAAAATTTTAAGTATAAAGCAAAAGATAAAAAAATCAAGCCTAAAAGCAAAAGTAACAACTCCCATGATTTTCAGTTGCATCATCAGTGACCACTCTGCTAAAAAACAGCCCCATGCTATCTACACCGGTGCTGGCCATGTCTGTGATGATTCTTAACTCCATAACACCATAACCAAGGTTAGCATCAACAATGCTGCAGATCTTTTATGAATTGTACTTTCAGAATGAAGTCCTCACTAAAGGTATTGAATTATATCACCTGCACAGTACAGATTTCTAGGTCACCTCCAGACTCTTTTTATTTCCGCTGTTCAAATAAAGAAAGTATTGTAAAACAGACCTGATTTTTCTCTTTTGCACTTTCTGGAAACCTTACAACTCTAACAGCAAATGTGCAAGAAAGTAATAAAATCAGCTTATTAGTGGAATGTCGAGGTTAAATGCAAGTGGGGAGGTTAGATCTACTATCACCACATTAAGATCCCAAAAAGAAGGGGTTCTTCTAAGTGGAGGGAAAGAAAAACATGAGACACAGGTAAAACCATTTTTTTTCATCACCCTGGGGAGGCTGGGGGTGGAAGAAAAAGGTATCTTAAACAGTAACGAGAGTAACTATGCAATAAATGAAATTATCAAGTAACTTAATTGCTGAATATTCCGTAAAATGACCAATGGAATTTGCTATCATACCTGGTGAGTGACATCAGCAACAGACACCTCCACAGTTCCCTGCACAGAAGCCACTGCCCAGTTCTTTCACCTTGTAGGAATTGTTGCAGTAGCCCTGCCCAGTCACTTGCCTACACTTATCTTTGACAAGGGAGGAGAAACGGGACTCAGGGCATGTAATACACAGACATTTTTCATATGCCACAGACCAGCAGATCATGGGTTTCTGTGACCAAATAACAAGCTGCCACCTAACAAAACAGTTTGGATGGCATCTGAAATATGACTAACATGCTCAAAAGCATGTTACACATTTTTAGATTTTGTTAAGCATTGCTCACTTACTGAACATAGAAGAAAGAAGGGAATCATGATCAGGACGTGACAAATAAAGTGGGTAACAGATTTACAAAACTTTAGAGAGCATTCAGAGAAGAAGGTGCTACCTATGTATTTCACACCATAGAACATGTGAGGCAAATAATCCCCCCTTCTACCAGGGGTCAGTTATTGCAGTTGGGTGTGCACTTCATCTGCTTGGCATCAATACTCCAGTTTACTTCATGCACTACTTTGTGCTTGACAATACAATCAGTACATTGAAAAGAGTACTATTTTTACTATACCTTGTCATTTATACTACAATTAATATAATTGAACATACAACATAAAATAAATACATAAATAGCAATTATATAATTCTATATGACAACTAAGATGCTCACTTTTGGTCACCATCATCAACTATTTAGAAACAGTGCATCTTCTTGCATTTCACTTTTATTCACAAAACGCAAGGGTCAACTTAGCTACCCCGGTTTATGAGAATCAAAATTATAAAATATTGCATGACAGAATGGAATGTTTAACATAGTGAACATGCACACTGCCATAGACCCTGTTGAACAGGCTACAACTGCTAAGTAATTCAACATTTCACTGAGGATACAGCTGCCAGTGCAGCCATTTCCACTAATTCAATAGTCAGCCGACATTTTTGGCAGCAAATGTACACAGCTTAATAGACTTATGTAGTTTACTTGTGTATAGGTGTAGTCTTCATTGTCTTCTGCCTGTTTGCCCACTTTATATTTACAGAAATTCTTCTGTGCTAGCTTGTAAATAAAGTCTGACATTTAAAAAAAATATTTTTACTTTTTAATGAAAACATTAAAATTGTTTTTTATTCAGTTGTTCTCAGTTCTCCACAGTATAAGAGGAAACAGGTATGAGTTGTCTGGTTTTTAAACTACTTTGTTCATGCCACAGAAGAACAAAGAGTGAACTCCTCACCGAAAGTGAGGATCCACACCCCATCTTGCCACCCGCCTGCACGTTCACAGCCTCTAACCCTATAGTAATGCTCACCTTTTATGAATAATGTTAGCCTGCAAGCTAACAAAAATGCCAAGTTAGGACTGCTTAGTATCCTACAGAAATATAATACAACTCCAAAATACACAACAAAGTTAAAACAGTCATCATTGTTTTAGTTCAAATGAAAAGATTCTAGTGACAGATTGAACACCTATTATTAACAGATGGCAATGGAATTTTAAAAAACCCCAGACTTGAAGACAGTTAACTTATCTGTTAACACAGTAGTTTCAGACCTGCTAGAACAGATTTTTCCAGACAGAAGCTTTGTGGTTTTACTGTTAAATTTTACATCCATAAACAGTTATATGGAAGAACATTAAAGGAGGAGGGAAAAAAAATCCCTTCTATTTAGTAAAATCAGTACAATTCTGTAGAGAGAAACTAAAATCTGTGGTTATACAATTAGGCAAAAAATAACAAAATGGCTGAAAAAGTATTATTTAAATACATTTAGCTATTAACAAGCCAAGCCAGGTGACAACTTCTGAAGAATTTATACAAGCTTTATGACTTGAAAAATCACAGAACTGATCCATCTAAAAAGTAACAGACTGGAAAGGACAGGGACTTTTTCCCCCAGTTGAACCAGTTCCCTCTTCTGAGTCTCCACAAATCATCCTGCTAGCACATGCCAGGACTGCAAAAGGAAAAGACCTATTTAATTCTCTCATGGATAGTGGAAATAGCTTGGAACTACAGCCCAGACATCCATCCTTCACCTGGATTACTTTCAGCATGGCATACAATTTTTTTCTTTATTTCTAGAATTATATGAGCCCAAAGAAGGAAGTAGACACAAAACCAAAAAAAACCTCCCTACCTCTTTTGTGGTCTCCCAGTTTTATAAAATCATGTAAGTCAGGTTTCTCTAGCTATATTAAAAATGTCAAGTGCTCAGATTAGATGGGACTGTAAAGGAGTTTGTACAAAAATGTACAAAATCCATGGACATTTAATTCAGCTTGGCACTGTGCATATACACAAACAAACTTTAATTAAATAAAACAAATTCTATTTACAATGTATTGTATTACAATATATAGTATTAAAAATACAGTATTGTATTACCATATTTTTAAAAGATTATAGGTATTTGGTATCTCAGCTTGTTTTTTCCTAATTATAACCTTTACCTGCCTTCAACAGGTTTTCTTTACGTCTTAATGCATCACTGAAACACAAGGACATTTATATGTCTATTTAAGATGCACAGGAAGAGAAAAAGAGGAGGGAAGTACTTCCTAATCACTTACCGGAATATAGGAGTGTGACCAGGCTTTGGTTTGTTCCAAGTAAAGTGCGAAGGAACAGAAAGAAATTGGTCTCCAGGCAAGTCTTTTTTCAAGGTGTGCTGAGATCCAGAGCAATCATCTACTGCAGTTTCAAGGGATGATGACAAGTTACCTTGCTCTTCAGGACAGATATCTATTTTTCCAGATAAAGTGGCAGTCTGATCCTCTGAGGTCTTTCTTGTTTTTAGAGGAATATCAGTCTCTGTACAACACTGAAATGGCGAAAGGCCAGAATTAAGGCCTTGTACATTATGGATGGAAGTGTTTAGCCACGTGTCTTCTGTTATGCTTCCTCTGGGAGAATGGCCAGGTGATGGAGTTGGAGAATGGTGAGGGGAGAGAGAACCAGCATAGCAAATCTCAGCACTGGAGTGTCGTCGTTTCCCACAGGGGGATGTAGGTCTGGATGAGGGCCTTGATGTTGGTCTAGGGCTCAGCCAATTTTCATCTGTAATACTAGTTCTAGGAGAATGACAGGGAGACTGTCTAGGTGACAAGGCATGCCCAAATCCATAAGGCTGCTGCCACGACTCATCACTGGGACCTCTTGGAGAACCACCAGGTGATGCCAAAGGAGAGCCAAGGGTAAATCGAGCAGCTGCTTCGTTTAGCTCTGAGTCTACATCATCATAAACATGGGAAATGGATTCACAAGAGGAAGCATCTGAAAACCAACTCCTGGACGAAATGCTGCTGGCAGGGCTTGGACTAAGGGATGATTCCCTATACGATGGCTCAAGAGGAAGATAGAGATGGTCCCGGGAAGGCCTTTCCATATACTCATTTTCTGTGCCATTTGTGTGTAATTCATCTTCACTGGCCTCAATCCCCTGGTGACAGTTGGGTGAAATCGATGTGATTTGAATACTGGGGCACTCAAAGGGTTTGGGTCCACCTAGTGGACTGTACTTGGATTCTGGTACCTCACAAGTGCCTTCATAGTTCTTGTGACTCTGAAGTCTTGTAGGAGGCGTCAGAGGAGAGGAGTGAGACTGCAGTCCATGGCGAGGAATACAAATTGGCTGATTGACAGAAGAGGATGGCTGATCTACATTAAAGATGTATATGGATGCACAGTCATCTGACTCAAGATCTGAAACAAAATTAAAAAAGAAAAAAAACTTTGTAAGAGTCAGAATGCAATACTTGGAAAACTGCCATAAACAAAATCTTTTGCTTTCCAGATATGGACTGTTATCAACATCCTAGACATTTCCCATTATACTAGTTACACAAAATAAATCTAATTCCTAATTTTAAATTTTCCCCAATTTTACAGCTAAATATGACTACAGTATGGTTTTCTACCATAAATCCCATTTTCAATCAGATCTCAAAGTTTATACAAATCTTCAGTCATTGAAAATATAATATGAACAGAAAAATGGGTTGAAATCCTGAAAGAATCTAAGTTTGAACACTCAATTCAAACTTCATCTTTCATAATTGTATTCCACTTATAATTAAACATTTTAAATCAGAAATCATTTAAAAAATCATCTTTTTGACACGAATAGGACTAAGGTACTTTCTGAAAGCCCTGTCAATACTTACAAGCACCAGAATATCACATAATATTTATCTACTTTAACAGTAGAAAGCATCTCACAGTGACTCAGACTTGAATGAAGATTATGAACCGCTAAAAGCATTCAATCAAAAGAGGCCTAACAAAGAATATTACTAAAGAAATTATGAAGAATCATATTTCAAAGATTTTCTTTTGTAGCTTAGAACTCTCAAATGCCTAACCCACAAAACAGCATTTCTCAGTGCAGTCGCATGAAGTTTGAGCACAAGTTGTTCAGCAAAATAAGGCAAAACAAAATATCCTCAGATCTCACTAACTTATCCAAAACACAGGAAATATTCCAAAGAAAAACAAGCAATTGAGAGGGAATACAAGTCCTGTTAACAAAATCAGCAACTTTGTTTCACAAAACTGAAGCAGATTTTCTTGCCCACTTCTCAATATTGAACATTTGTCTGAAATGAAAGTAGAAAAAAACCACAACTTTTTTTCATGTTTTGTAGCCATTGTGATTCCACTCTCGTTTCTTTCCACTTGTAAAATAGGGCCATCACTCTTTAATTTTCCATAAATCCAGGCTAGATGACATTAATTGCATCTCTGGATATTAGCTTTTTTTTTTAAATTTTCATCCTGAGTATCCTCAGACTTTTAGTATTTGTTTTAAAGTAAATGTAGTCTCTCTCACAATCAGTTAAAATATCCAGACAGGAAGCTATATATTTTAGACCTTTCCATGATGAAAAAATTAGTTTGTTAATGAAGTCAGTCTATTATCAGTTTCATTAATATCCATCAGCTTAAAATTAACTAAAACAGAAACAAAACAAAACATGAGCTCCTCAGAGACAGGAAAGAATTTTCAAATGAAGAGAAAGCATATTGTTACCAAGTAATGGACTACGTTCCTCAGACCTCATTAAAAAAAAAAACCCAAACAAAAAAGGCTGAAAGTTCATGGGCAGGGAACAACTCTATAAGAAATCTATTAAAGGAGGCATAAATTGCATTTAAGGAGTACCTAGTAATAATATAAACACTGTGTGTTTTTATATATATTATGGTCATGTATGACAATTATCCATATTGTATAATTATATCATTAACTACTATTATGTGTTAAGAGCAAAAAAAAATCAGTATAGGTTGATTTCTATATATGCTTACAGGATTCCCAGGAAGGACTATTGTACATATCACACAAACAATTAACACAAGCTCACTATGCTGAGCACTATCAAAACTGCATTTCCCTGTCCCTTCACTAGGGTAACAAACATTTTGAGAATCTTTCTTTTTGCTGTTTTCCATCACAGAACATGAAATGCAGACAGTAGTTGGTTGTAGGTTTTCCACATCTAGTGGGGTATTAATGTACAAGATCACAGTTGTCTTTGTTTCCTAACCCAGTATTAGTAAAAGCACAGTTCAAGGGAAGAAAAAGGCAATCCTGTTAAAAGCTATTATCCAGCTTATCAAAACTTAGAAATAAAACAGTTACAGCCACAGAATTTTTAAAATAATAATAAAAGCGTTTTAGAAAAACAGCAGTTGGAAGTCTTCAAGCCCTATGTGTAACCATTTAGTGTCATTAATGGTTTCAGGAACAGTAGCAGCCCATTGTTTGGACCAAAACTCTCACCATTGCAGAGAGGCTTATTTCTCTTGCACCAATAATCAAGAAATCTGAAACTATTTAAGACAATTTCTCTACTTTCCGTGTCACAGGGATTTACAAAAAGCAGATGTACATTCAAAATTTAAGTTTCACGTGGCTGAGGTGCAGAGATCAGACTAGCACAGAATTATCAACACCAGCTGGGAAGAGCTGGAGAAGAGCTGGAGCAGACAGGAGACAGCACTTTTCTGACTCAGGCTTCTTTGGTCCCCCTCCTGACAAACAGCCTCTCACGAGTTTGGCACTGAGCTCTCCCGTTACCCCTCCCCAGCACATGCACACACATAAAAACCAGGAAGCCAGAAACCTAATGAATATCCAATCCCAAAAGCATGCTTAACCCTCTGAACACAATAGGGTTTGAAGACTAAATCACTCAAATAATTTTCAGACACAATTGATAAACATGTAGATCTATTTCAGTCTGAACACACAAATCCTCCCCCTTATAGTTCATGTGTTAAAATAACCTATTAGTTGCTCATAAAAAAGGATAAGACATTTACAAATCATGTCATTAATTCTACTGAATTATTTACAGTAATTATTTTTGTCCTATTAAAGATTGCAGGGAGAACCCAATCTGGAAGGGCCCTCTAACCCATCTTAAAGAACTAGTAAACACACAAACACAAACTTTGGTGAAAGAAATGGGAGAAAAAAGAAAAAATGAAAAAACCTTAGGTGATAACCCTTAAAATGGAAAGCAGTGAGAACAGCACAAAAAAAATTCAACACAGGGCTTCAAGCAGCAGAGGGTAAACAAAGGGAAATCTCACAATAGGCAAGTGTGAGGCAAAAAAGTTACGGAGAAGCCCAAAGGAAAAAAATTGAGTTATGGAAATCTGGTTATTTAATAGGACACCTATTACATCCAAACAATCCTACTGGGGGAGGAAAGACAATAAAGAAGTAAAGTTGGCCAAGTCATGAGGCCTTCACTGACCATAAAATACAAGAAAGCACTCAAGACACAGAAACTAGGGCAGATTACTAAGGTAGAGCATAAAAACCACCACAAACACGGGGGCAAGATGCTAACACAGGACAGACACAGCAAAACACAAAGACCAAGAGAAGTAGTGCCATTCACATCAAAAGTCCTTCATAACCCTGAAAAGGCAGGTGTGTGAAATGCTTTTTCTTTAGTAAGGACAACAGAGTAAATTGCTAACAAAGGTAACAGCAATAGAGAGTAAAGAAAACTGGACTAATAAAAGGTTAAAAAATACTGGATAATTATGGGCCAATAAGTTCAGCTTCAGATTTAGAAGTAGTATTAATAGTTTATTTGTTCCAGTAAGCATTTTAAAGGAGACAAAGGAACAAAACAAGCCACTGTTTGCTAAGAACAAACCACGTCAAACCAATTTTGTTTTATGATCAAAGGAGATCTTCTGGATAAATGGCAGAGAAAGAAACTCAGCTTTGTTTTTACTTACTAAGACCTTTAATGCTACCATGCACAGAGAAACCATCAGTCTTTAGAAATTTACTGAAGCCTTCTTCCCCACCCTGCTGAGATCAGGTTCACTACTGAGGGATCACAAAAATGAGCAGATGCTCTATATTCACAGTGTATAAGCTAAATAAAGCTGCAGACTTCCACTGCAGTCCTACATCAGGCGTCTGTGTCATCCATTGTCAATGAGAACCAGAAGGTTGCTCATTTTGAATGTACATTTGCTACTGCCTGGAAACAGGCTCATGTACAGAAGCTCCTGTGCAGTATTAAAACAACGCTGGCTCATCCCTTACTAAGCTGCTAACTACACTTCAACATAAGCTGTCTAACTGGGGAATATAATTAAATAATATCCAGAGCAACTGCTTCTAAAGTACATTTTGCTTGCACATTCAGGACTAGTAATGCTTGCCCACCACCAGTTGTTCGCTCCTCAATGATGTACTGGCACATGCACGTGTGCAGCTGTGCACTCAGACAGATTTCTCCAGAGGAGGAAGGTCAGTTCCTATCAAATGTCTGAACACAAGCTCCGTGCCAGAATTATCCAAGCTACTTTATTATTCTAAGTTTATAAGCCCAGAAACAAACATTTTCTGACAATAGGAGTTGCTATAAGGTACTAAGAAAGTGCAACATGACCTAGGTCTTATAAAAATACTACTGCGAAAACAGGATCAGTAATCAAGTCCTTTAAATAGCATGAGGAAAGACCTGAACATTGACACAGACATCATGTGTGTACTCAGGCAAGTCATTATCTGTCTCACTGACAAGCTTTAAAAAGAATGACCAACTCTTTGGTTTTCCAGTTCTGTCATGACAGTTACCATTATCCCTTTCTGAACACAATGGTTACAAAAATATTTGAAAATAAGTACAAAAAGCATATCTGGCTGCTTTTTTATTATTCTGCAGGTTTGCAGCAGTTTATGTATTTCTTGGGATGAAAGAGGAGTTTTAATCTTCACCCAGAACACAAAATAGCCAATAATCACAGTTTTCCTTTTGTGCCCTTAAAAACCCAATTGATCAGAGTTCTTCTTGGTACTCTATCACACTAAAGCTCTCTAATTGCATATTTAACTCCAGTTTTCCATTACACGCTATAGGTTCTCCAGAAACTCTTCCTACAAACTTAAACACCAGCTTAAAAAAACCCCACAACTGAAATACAGCAATATATTAGTTTAGAAGGAGTACAACTGACTAGTAAGCCAAATATGGTATTGAAAAAGAATAGACAGTAAAAAAATTAAAGGTAGCAGGGTGGAGTAGGGGGAAATACATCCTTCTAGACCAAACTTAGAAACACATGAAACAGTAATGCAAGTTCAAGCTTTCAGAGAGTGATGATTTATGACAAGTCTCTCTTTATGAAGCAGTTCACTCTCTTCGATGCTTTTTGTGCTGTTCGATGGTTTTGTGCTGTTTCATGGTCATATTGGATTATGCAAAAAAGGATAAAAATAAATTTTACTTTTGTCAATCATGTATGCCAGAGGCAGCTCTGTTGTGCCAGTCACAATTTCACTCATTTTCTTTTGTTAAACAAGAATACTGGAAACATAGAAGAAAAATAATCTTCTCAAGAGTGGAAGCTCATCAGTGAGTCTTTTCCAAATTCTAGTCTGGATAACAATTCATTATCCTTGGTAGAAATACAGAAGAATAAAGAAGCTGCATTAGTTTAAGCAAGGGAATAATCCAGCATATCAAATGTTTACAACTGACACTGACTAAAATAAGAACATTCTGGCTCTTGGGGTGTAACTACACTAAGGTTTTTTCAGCAGCAACCACCCTCCCACACACCTTCATACACAAAGGGGGAGGGGAAATGAGAAGAGAGGTTCTTTTAACACAGATGATTTTGGCAATCATATTTACATTGCACTAACACCTGTATACACACAACTGACAGAATGGCAAGCTTTAGGACGTGGGGGAAAACGAGCAACCAGGACAGGAACTGCAGGTGTTCACTAGTGTTCACTATCAAATAAAAACGTAACATGCAACTAAATAAACGCTTAGGCCACAGCCCGGTACACATTTAAACCAGAACTGCTGTCTTAGTGTACATCTAGCTTCACACTAAAATAATGAAATTAAGTTTCAAATAGGGAAAGAACAGCTTAGAGATACATTGATAAAAAGTGATGTACAGAGCAGGTAAAGAACTCAACTTGTAACTGTAAGATTCAACAAGAATTAGTCATTCTAAGTTCAGTTACAAAAGAGAAAATAGCAACCGGAAGCGCTAAGCAGTGTTTATACCTGTGCCTTCTCCAGCTCTCCTCCTATTGCTGGTTGAGTATGAAGCCTGTCTTTAAACGACAGTTTTCTAAAGCTTTTGGTTCAGTATTTAAGGATTATTCATTAATACTCATTAACAGGTTTTAAAAAAAAGTCTACTTCTTGCTTTAAAAGCCTCCAAGTTCTGTGGGCTCCTCTTTGGTTCCTTTTTTTAATCTGTGGCTATATCATTTGAGAAGACACAGTATTTCACTGTGTAATACCCTTGTAGACAAAACAGAAGCTGCTGTCCTGCAGTTTGATGAAGCCTTATTTGTCATTCACTGTCAGATCAAAAGTCAGCTTAACATGACCCAGTAGTTCAGAGGTATTAGTACGGCCTTTCAGAAGATTCTTGAAACAGCACAATACATTGGCACAGTAGGTACTGTCACACCGTATGAACAGCCTTTTGATACTGCTCTTCTGAAGATGAACTATATTATTCCATATAATCAGCTGTTAGTGTCTGCAAATGGACTGCAGCGTATGTGTAGACATGGGAACTGAGAAGCCTGATCACTCCAAAAGTGGTGTGCTGTGCCTGACCCACTGGAAGTAGACTCAGCAAAAAGGTAAGTGAGAAGATTAAGCAAATACTGAGTGAAGGGAACAAGGAAATTAATCATGTGCTGTGGTTGCCAGCAGGCCAGGTTTGCCTGGTATTCTTGGTATTGTGGGCCAATTTACCAGGCACAATTATTCCTTTGTGGTGGCAAAACCAACAGATTCCATCAAAAAGCTCTTCAGTCTTTGAAACCGAATGAACTGAAATCCTCACTTAACTCCTATATGGACGCCTTTACCACCAACTGACTTCTAACTCAACGACCTTGCTCACAGTGACCTGCTGCACTATACAGGGACACTGCCAGTTTACTGCTCCAGTCCTGAAGCAAGCACTGAGTAGAAGCCAAGATTTCAAGATCAGAAGGTATAAGTAGGGCCATGTCAAAGAAAACAGACAGGAGTGTGCAAGAAAATACGTATTTTAGTTTACAGCAGAGTATAGTAACACAGACCTGGGACTTTATGAAAACTGGTAGGAAAGGAAAGTAGCAAGCCAAGGCAAGATGTCCAAGTGGGGAGCATTTACATAATAAACAGGGGAGACTGAAATAGGGCATCCCCTTTCTGATTATCAAACCGAGCACAACACAGAGACTGAGAACTGGTATCAATAATATCTGAACAAACTGGTTTGGGAACTCTTCACACCTTAGCCAAATTATACTGTCCTTCTGCAGCTGGCCTACATGACAGAGGGCAAACCATTCCACAGCAGGAAATCCTACCATATAGTTAACTCAGTATTTCAAACCATTAATTATGACAGCTTTTCACTAATATTTTATAATGCACCTTAAATGTGAACTTCAGGTGCATGAAACTCAACAGGCTCTGTACATCAAAGAACTGTAATGAGCCAGAATGATAAACTGAAATTGCCTTATTTTCCCACCTGCTCACATGAATGTAGAATCAGAAACACCTTGAATTCACTTTGTTAGATCAATACAGTAAAAGGCAGAAACGGAAATCAGCCAAACAAAAAAGAGGTGTCTGAAGATGAGCACAAATGCAATTTTTTTCAGCAAGGTACAGAATGACACTTCGAAATACTGAGTTGATCATATCAGCATGCCTCATGACTGTGCAACATATAACTTTGCATCTCTTCCCAGAGTCCTAAACAGCCTGTGTTTATTCCAGCAGGAGTGGAGGTATCACCACATACTGTACATCAGCCTAACCTCCTGCCCCCAACACGAAAAGCTCGGCAATTTGAAAGATAGCAGCATTCACTCTCAAAAGACTAAACTTGACAAATTCCACTGATGAAATACAGAGACTCTTACCTAATTTAAAGAAGCTATGCAAAGTACAAAATGCTGACAGATTTTCTTAGTAGTTGTTTGGATTAAACTATGTATTTCCTTGTGGCCTTGTCATTTGAGTACAGTTATCCCAAACAACTCCATTAAAGACTTTTGTAATTATAGTTACTTCATCTCCTCATTTCCTTTGTGTCCTTGACTTAGGGAACAACTTCTAGAAAGCATCTAAAGATACACATGAGTAGCTATACATCACTGCAGATATTATTACAGCCCATTATGTAGCCATCAAAGCAATGAATCATTGTCACCAACGGTTAATAAATGCAACATGACTGGATTAGCAGTTTGTCATTCTGTCACACTTTCATTTTGGCTATGAGGATACAGAAGGCTACACTGTAAAACAACTTTAGTTAGAAGGTAACAGTTTGTGCTTTGGCCCTGCTACAATCAGTCATAACTCCATTCTCTCTCCAGCACAGAACAAACACTGCTTCTCTGAAAGCATGTTTAAGTTGTCTTTCCATTTTTTCTAAAACTATAAAAAAAATTAAAATATGGGATTAAAAAAACATTTTTCACACCATTTGTTCCCAAAAAAGCAATGTTAGCAGCCACTAAAACATGAAGACTCTCATTAACCCTCTCCACCAACGTGCTAAAAAAACCAACAAACCACCAGAAATATTCAACTTCATTCAAGAATTTTTCTATATTAAAAATACTTCTCATTTTTAGCAGTGATGACGAATCTTCAAAGTACAGCCTGAAAAGACATTGTTAAGCAAGCAATTCCTATTAATCTAAATATTAATATGAATAATATGACTCTACATTTCTAGTATTAATAAATTAGCTGTAAGTATCTGCTCTTGTTTTTACCTGCAAACATCTTTCATGCAACCTCAAATGAAGTTTTTGTTTCTGCTTTAAAAGAAACCACCAAAATCATCACGCAACACTAACTCGAACCATACAGAGTTCTATTTTCATGAATTATCTGCTGAAAGATCATGGGTTTGTAGTCATGAAAGTTCATTCTTCTCTCCTTCCACCAGACCTGCAGTGTTTCAGATTCAAATTCATCTTCCTTGAATGACTTTGAACAGTTCTATGATTTTTTTGTTCTCTTTTGCCAGTATTTCACACGGATAATCACAGATGGGTGTACTAAAGGTAGAAGAGAATGCTGGCTTGTTAATAAGCTTGCTCCTGCCTTGCAGTTTTACTTAGCCTTACTGATCATTTCACTCATCTTAAATTCCACTGTCATTCGAACCCCACATGGCATGCCTGGACAAATGCAAGGACTTGGATGTTGTTTTACTGGCTGGGCTCACTGCCAAGTCTGCTCCACGTACTTCCCTGGCCCACTAGGGCAGCTTGAGGCAACAACTCCCGTATTTACGTTATTGCTGTGAACAGCCAAACTGCTGCTTACTATTGACCCAGGCCCCATCTACTCAAATTTATTCTCTCATTCACAGCAACATTACTGAGTGGGCTATACTTCAGGTGGGATATGACAAACTGCTTCCAGTTGCACAACACAGACCAAGGGAATGAGACTGTCATGTTTTAAGCACAAGGCTACTTTTTACTCTAAAGAAAGAACAAGCTTATTTCTAATTTTCAGAAATATGTAAGACAAAAGCATTGGCCCAAATGCTTTTGTACCCTGACCATCTCCCAGATCTCAAATCTCAGGATTTGTTTTCATTTACACTCTGCCCACAATTCAGATGGGAGGAAAGGGGACAGAGACTGATGGGCAACTATGAATTCACGAAGAAAATAAGTGACAATTTTGTCAAACTGGGGACCTTTTTCAAATGCGTGCACTACATAGTGACTCACTATGTAGTGACTCTCGATGCACTATGTAGTTATCAAAGAACCATACTGCCAAAACAGTGAAGTTATTAAATTAGATTTGCTGCAACTACCACTGCTTTGCAACACCACACAAAAGACTTTGGCATTTTCCCTGAATGGTATCATCCTGGTCAAGCTTCATTCAAATAGGCAAGATTTCATTTAACCAGAATACTGTGAAAAATCACAATATATACAAACATGTCAGCTTGCCAGGATTGCCATCTTAATCTCTTACTCTTAATTGCCAGGCAATTCTTGACTCCACTGATACCACTTTAGTACACATTTTCCTTCGGTTCTTCCTCAGTGTTTCTCTAAGTTATCTTGAAGTCACAAGACACTCTGGTTTTGGTCAGATGCAGCTGTTTGGTTTTCCCTCCTCCCCCCCCATTAGCAGATTATATAACCACAGCCTATATGACTGATTTGCATTGTGTCCCTGTGTGTCAATCTTTTACATGCAGATACCAGCATCCACTAGCTTGTAAAATAAAACGATAGTAACTCAATTTCCCACAAGTGGTGGTTTATCACAATACATTTAATACTCAGCTATCTAATAAATAAACAAATATTTCTGTCAGAAAGTATCATTTAGGTTTAAGAGAGAAAAAAAGAAATAGATTCAAGTAACTTATCCATTCATTCCTTTGCTAAAGTTGCACCAGCTGATCCTATTCTTAAGCCACATGAACCCTCTCTTGTATAGCAAATGTTAACAGACCAGCACAGACAGCTGTATTTATACGGATGTCTCAAATGATACATATTAACCACAGTTACCATCTTGTGCAAAGACTATCCATTTACATAGACAACCAAATCTGAAAAGAATCAAAATATTTTAAAAAATAATAAAACTTCAAGTGAACCATACAGGTGTGCAAGACAGCCTGTTAAAAAGTCTTCCAAGGATGTCCCACAAGTTTCTCTGACTCAGCTAAGGAAAGCAAGCTTTGCAACTGTTCTGGACCAGCACTACGTGAATGTGAAAACAAATTTCATCAAGAGCAATCCTCAATCAATTCACACCTCAAGTTCACAGCTACTGCCAGCATCCAGCCCTTAATTTTCCACTCCATCTAATTACAAGACTAGTCTTTTTTCTACCACAACTTGACTTTCTTGGGATTACTTACCTTAATCACAATCTTTGGGAAAAGAACAAAAAGTTCAACCACGCTGCAAACTCCCGTCAACAGCTCTGGCTGTTTTCTACTCTCTACCAACAATCTCTGATAGCAATACCAGTAATGAATACACAATTAGGAAGAGAAAAAGGATACTTTACATATTAATGATCAAGACAAAGCTATAAAGACTAGTATTGTGGTAGTGTTTCAGTACAATCAGTGGCTTTAAGACTTGTACGGCATATCTAAAAATGACACATACATAGTGCCAGTTTTTCCTATAAGAGAACTCTGCCTAGCTGAGGGAAAATTCAGCACCCATCATCACTTCAGAGCACTTGGTATGTGGGCAGGACACAACTGCTGAGCAGCCTAAGCAGCTTGAGGATGCTCACAGAGAAAGGTCTGACATGAAAACTTTCAAAAGATCAGGTATTACTCTGACAGTCACTACAGTAAAATGTGCATTTAAGTCATGATATCAAATAACCAGTAATCAAATAGCTCTAAGATAAAGGAAAAAAATCTCAAAGGAGAACAGGAGGAAAAATTTTTCAAATCAATGAAAGAGCCAAATCCAAACATAGTATCCTTATCCAGAATGAGGCTGCAGCTCACAAAGATGTTTTGAACTGTCACTAAATTCATCACAGAACTGCGATATTTTTCATATTCTTCAGGAGAAAAGTAAAAGAGATTGTAAGATTCATTCGTAACAAGATCACTAAACTGTATTACTTAACCAAATGTTAAGTCACAGGAATATGGAGAACCCCTTTTAAGCTTGTTTCATGGTCTCCAAGAAAATATAACAAATACTATGAACCTGAAGTCCAAGTAGGGTAGTTTGATCAGCTCTTTCAAAGCACTTGAGGAAAATAAATAAAATAAATAAAAACAAACAAGAACGATTACTTACATGGAACTATTAATTTCTTCTTCTCTACTTCATAACCCATGTTCATAAGAACAAAGGTGGAAAACTCACATATAACTCTGTTTCACTGCATAATAAAACATTAACCTCTCTTTAGCTCTTAGAATACTTCATCAGAAATAACAGGAACGTTGTAGACAGGATTCTGAACAGCAGCATCTGTCAGAATTTTCTAAGTAATTAAATAATTTATTTTCTGGATACTGAACAGTTTGCAGCCTCTAATTTTAGGTTAGTCCTAATTTCACGTACCAATAAGAAATAGTTTTGCATGATACAGAACCTTACAAGAACCCAAATTCCCAGCTTAGTACTATATACTCCAAGCACAGCTTTTACCTTGTAAAAGCTCATTCTCCAAAAGAGAAGATGAACCCCTAAAATAAAACTTCAGCTAAAGAAAATATCATAGCAACTCATATCTGCTTCCATTTTGCAAAGTTTGGCATTTAAACAGTATAACATGTCCTCAGTAGTGTGAAAAACTTAATGCAGCTTAATTGCTTAATGAATTCTAAACTTTCCAAAATTATACTGAATAGTATTGCAAAATTGGTGGTGGTGAAAGGAATGGGGGCATCATTAGAAAAGCATTCAATTATTCAAGTGTCACATGTTACATCCCAAAAATCTCTTCACCAAAAAGACCAAACAAGGTGACACATCAAATACTGTCACTGACATTTGCATACCAATCTATTTTAGCAGACTGTGGAGGACCTGAAGATACTGTAATGCACATGCTGACTTACACATTTCAAATGCAACTGGTAAGGTGGCACGATGCAATCCGATGCTACTGCAGCTACACAAAATTTTGCAACAAAGAGCACACCAAAGAGATTTGGTTCACTTCAGAGTGATCTATAGCATTATTTTTAGGCACCAGAAACTTGAATTTCTTGGTCAGAAAAAGATGAAGCTCATTAGTATCAAGAACTGTACCAAACATTTTTAGTGCGTAACAGTACAAAACCAAAGTGACAATTTCTTTATTCTTTGGGACAAGGACACTAAACAATCAGAGAAACAGAAGGCAAGATTTTGCTCAGTCCTTAATATCCACTTGAAAGAAGCTGCAGAGGTTTTGAGAATCTTTAATTCAGCCATTACCTGAGCAAATTTTTATCTCCACTCAAAAACTACATAAAATGGGCTACCCCTTTAATTTGAAGCCAAGTATGCTGCAAAGATTGCAGTATTTCACCAGGGATTTCAAGCATCTTCACAGCATCTTTCGTGCATTCTTCCTCTCCAGCAGCAACTACAACTTTCAGATCAAGCAAACAAGCACTACTGCAGAACCGAAGTCCCAATTCCTGCCACTTAGCACAAAACTATGAATGTTACTCCTACTGTCCTGCAACCCACCGAAATTGTTCTGTGCAATAACCAAAAATCCCAGCTGATTTAATTTCTCTTACTGTTCTTTTAACATCATAAAAAGGGTAATCTACTGCCTGGCACTAGCACTTTCTTAGTAGTTCAAATATCAAAAGCATTTCAAGGAAATAAAGGAACAGCTCACTTTTCCTTGCTTTTGATTGCAAATACAGTTAAATAGAAACATGTAACTGTTATATGTGTACATATATAAAAGAACAAAATCCTCACAACACTACAGCAGTCTTAGCATAAAAGACAGCATTAACATAGATTTTCATGTTATTTGCACAAGAACTTAGTACCAGACACTTTTTTCATCAGAATGCCAGTCTCAAACTTCTAGAGATAAAGCATAAAGGAGCAGAATGTGTTTTCAGGTGTCCTCTGTGATGGTGAAAAATGTAGTAATTTTAGTATTATTTATTTCAAATTAAGCAACTTTCCCTGTGACCTACGTGTTTTATTATTAGCATACATTTGAAAAAAAATAACCTTATTCTTACTTTGCACCACAACGGACACCACCATTGAAGGAAGTGATACAGGATTATGAAATAGATGCTTCAGGGAGCTCCAAGAACTTGGTTCGGTGGGTTTTTTTTTGGTGGCTTTTTTTTGGGGGGGGAGGGTTCATCTAACTAATATATATGGAAGAGGGGCAAGGGAAAAAATAGATTTCCAATATGCGACCTCTCATATGAATTCTAGTTCTTCATATGTAAAATACATGGGCAGAATGAACAGATGAGCTCTGGCAATACTTTTAACAGAACACATGAAGGCAGAGATCTACTCTAACCCTTTCCCCCGAAGGCCACATCTGTGCACAGCAGGAGAGATCATCTCCAGAATTCTACAAAACAGTAACATTACTTGAGTTTCAAACGCCGAATTTCTTACTGAAAGCTACAAACAAATCAGTTCATGGTCCAAATACCGCATTTTCAAATTTGACATAAGAATAGTTTTGACTTACCAAGCATGGAAAATTCTCTGTATTCAGAGTAATATTAACTCCTTGTTAAGGAATGCTACCCAAATACAAATATCATAACAGGGAGTTGATACACACTAGTATTTCCAGTTTTCTGAGCAACTTGTTTTCTCCTTCTCCTCTATTATCAACAAAGGAACATAGTTTAGACTACCAGTTTTATGTCAAAATAATAGAAAGGGGGGTGTCATAATTATTTTTGTTGTCATTTGTTAATATGTTTTCAATTGTTTTCATATGGTACTGTAATGCATTTATCTAGCTGGCAGAAGTCAGGCCCCCTTCACAATGCACACCATCTGCTATACCACCAAGATGGAAAATAGGCAAAGAACATCTTCCCTTATGTGAACAAATCTGCAAATTAAATCTGAGCATCAAGAAAGTTAGGGATTTTCTAAGAAGTTAATCCCGAGTGTTCGCACACAGACTGTATCAAACAAATTTTTTTGTAATTAACTTAGGCAGACAACGGAGTCAGGGAACTAAACAACATGGCTGCATCATTGAGCCTGGATACAGTCATGTTTCAGAGCTATCTTATCATCTAACACTTAGACATAAGACAGCCCACTACCAATTAATACTTATTTCAAGTAGGTTAGAAAATAAAGCACGCAGTCATCAAACTCTGCTACAGCCACACAAGGCACAGCTGGCCCTTATTGAATCTTCACTCCGTAATTCGCAGGGAACACTTTTTTCCTGCAGTTTAAAGAAATACGAGCTTTTTAAAACCGGATTTTAAGGCTCCAATAGTACAAAACAGAGTAAAATGGAAGCACTCCGAGATGCGTGCGTGTATGCGTAGCCACAGACCCAACGAGCCATCACATCTCGGCACGCGGTGCTCGCCCATCCACACGTACACAAAGTCTGGAGGAACACACTGGAGTAACTGGGATGTTTTATATACGGGGAACACTTCACTTGAAACTTTTCATCGCAAAAGCTCGAACACGGCTCTGGCCCAGCCCTGTTAACACTCTTGCCGCTCTCTGCCCTGTCCCTGACCGGACCCCACCGCGCTCCGGGGCTCGGGGAACGTGGGGCCACCGGATTCAACCCGGGGCCTTTTCCCCCGGGAGCCACCGCGCCCGGGGCGGCTCCTCCCGCACGACGCGAGTTCTTGGGTTTCTTTTCCCAAAGAAAGTTGTTACGGCGGGGAGAGGCCCGGCCCGTCGCCCCCCGAGCCCCCGCGTCCCACGGGCCGAGGGCGGCACGGGAGCGGCGCCGTGAAGCGGCGGCGGCCTGAGGGACAGACGGCCGGCCGGCGCCGCTCCCCCCGGGCTGCCGCCTCCCGCGGCGGAGGGGCTGGCGCAGCCCCCGCTGCCCTCCCCGCCTCGCCTGGAGGAAAACAGGAACCCGACCGCCCCCCCTCCCCGGCCCCGGGGCGCACCTGCGGGCCCCAGCGGCGGTCCGGGGCCGGGCTGCCCGTCCTCGCCGAAGATCAGCCTGAAGTCGAACTCATCGGTGGCGCCGCAGTTTGCCGTAGTCATGGGTTTGGCCGGCGAGGCGCAGCGAGACCCCGTCGCCCCTAAGGGCCGCGCCGGGTCCTGCCGGGCTGCGCTCGCCCCTCAGGGCCGCCGCATAACACCGGGCGGCGGAGGGGCCGGAGGGGGGCGGCGGCGGAGCGGCGGCTGCGGCCCCAGCGCGAGCTCCGGTGCCCGGGCGCTTCTGTCACTCAGGGGGCGGGCGCCTGCTCCGGGCTGCGGCTGGACCCGCCCCCGCGCCGCGCCCCGGGCAGCGCCCCCCGCCCGGCCCGCCCCGGCCCGCCCCGGCCCGCCGGCCCCTCCCACCGCCCCCCTCCCTCCCTCCCTCCCTGCCCGGCCGTCCCTCCCGCCGTGACGTCGCGTCACCGACAGCGCCCCGTGACCGCCGCCCGCGCCGCGGAGGCACTGACGGAGCGGCCCCTCGCCCCGCCCCCCGCGCCGCGGGGCCCGCCGGGAGTTGTAGTCGGCTGTGCGCGCCAATCGGGTACGGCCAGCGGCGCGCGGGGGGCGGGGCCGCGCGGGGAGCGGTGCCACGTGTCGCCCCGGCGCCGAGCGGCTGCGGCCCTGCTGCTGCCCCGGCGCGGAGCGAGCCCCAGCCGGTGCCGGTGCCGGTGCCGGTGTGCGAGCCTTCCTGCAGAGCGCCGGCGCTCCCGTGTGAGACCAACGGAGCGGAATCCCTTGCGGCGTGCGCAGGGTTACTTTCTAAAACACCCCATGTGAATAGGTGGTGCTCTTGGCACCAGTTAATGACTCGAGTAACTAGGTGGGATGGCGTAAACTGAGGAATGTCGCTTTGGTAACGAATGCTGGCTCCAGGACACTAAGTTGTTAGCTACTTGCCTTCCGGCTCAGTGAGAACAGTGGCAATGAAGCAAACAGAACCACAGAATAGTGCGCAGGAAGGGACCCACATGGATCCCCCAACACCTCGGCTGCACAGGACACCCCAAGAACCCCACCATGTGCCTGAGAGTCTTGTCCAAGCACTCCTTGGACTCTGGCAGGTTTGGTGCTGTGACCACTTCCTTAGGGAGCCTGGTCCAGTGCCCACCCCGGCCTGCACCGTGGCTGTTCCTCATGCACTTCACTTTCTGGTCACTCCAACTGCTGCACCAAGGGTATACTACTGTGGGGAATTCCAAGAAGAATTTTAAAGTATGGAAGGTGTCTTCACAGTCTTGCACTTGTGAGATCCGCATCTAAAAGTTTTTAACCATTAGGAGACTATTTAAAATATTCCTTAGCAAAGTATGTAATCAATTAAGGGAGCCCAGCAGTCAGTAGGAAGAGCACAGAAGCTTCAGGATACTCTTCCTGCATGATAATATACCATAATCTGTAGTTTTGCCTTGCACTAAGGTGGAAAGACAAAAGGGCAAAATGCAGAATTTAAGTTGCTCTTGCAGCAGCAGCATCTGTTCCCTGCAGGAGATGGCAGTAGGGAAACTGTAACTGTCCTGATGTATCTGGAATTTGCAGTCTTAAGAAATCATAGAGCAATTTGAGGGAAGCTTAATATGAGTACTTGAGTCCTCTGTCCAGTCCTGTGTCCCTCACTTCAAGAAAGACATTGAGGTGCTGGAGCATGTCCAGAGAAGGGCAACAGAACTGGTGAAGGGTCTGGAGCACAAGTCTTACGAGGAGCAGCTGAGATTTAGCTGGGGGTGTGTAGCCTGGAGAAAAGGAGGCTCAGAGCTGACCTGTTCACTCTCTGCTGGCAGGAGGGTATAGCCAGGTGAGGGTCAGCCTCTTCTCCCAGGCAATCAGCAACACGAGATGACATGGTCTTCAGCTGTGCCTGGGGAGGTTCAGGTTGGACATCAGGAAGAATTTCTTCTTCAGGAAGGGGTGTCAAGCATTCGAAGGGAGATAGTGGAGTCCCCATCCCTGGAGGTGGTCAGGGAATGACTGCACATGGCTCTCAGTGCTCTGGTCTGGTTGACAAGGTGGGGATTGGTCAAAGGTTGGACTCAATCATCTTGGAGGTCTTTTCCAACCTAAATGGTTCTGTGATTCTATTCCATGGTTCTAATTTAATGAAACAGTCACTGTGTGCTGTGGAATTAGTAAAATATTAATCCTTAAGGCATGTGATCTGGGGAAGATTTTAGGTTTGTGCTGAAACTTGGGCATTGATGGGATTAAAACTACAACTCACAAGTAGCCAAGTCTGCTTACAGACAGTTATGTAATATTTACAGTTTAATTTGTTATGGAATGTGAGGCTCATATTAACCAGGAATATCATTGCTGTCTCTAAGGTTTCATTACTTAGTTGAAAAATCAGCTGAACTAGTTAGTGTGCTGTGACTCAATGGCCACCTGGAAATGAATATTGTTTGATTCTTAAATTATTCTAATTGTTTCTGTGCACAGTGTCTTTCCATGTTTGTTGCTGTTTAGACAGATCCAAACAGGCATTTCATGATCCCAGGCATGCATTTGTACCTGGATGTTCTCGTTAGAGCCTGTGAAGTAAGAAAAGAATGCTCATGTGAAGAGGAATTGGCTACAGTGAATAATCTTCAGTCCAGAGACTCTTAAAATAGGAGTGCAGGCAATTCTCTCTATGCACTTCTGAGGAAGGTTAGTAATCTACGCTGAAGAAAGAAAGCCTAAATGAAAAGCTACTTTGTGGCATTGCAATTCTAGTAGAAACAGAATGCATAATATTAAAAAATACTTTGCAGAACTTGGGACAGCAGGAGTTTGCTCAAGTTTGCCCAAAATGGGAAGTTGCTTCTAGTGCAAAAGCAGCCATATGTTTTTTCCTTATCTTGTAAAAAGCACTGTCCTTGCCATTGTCACTTCCCACACACCACTAGCTACTTCTTTACTGAAAATACATGAGCAACTATAGCTACTGTTCCTACAACACTTAAACCAAAGATTTATGCTCTTGTTAGGGGAGACAGTTCCCTCTCCTGAACGAATCCCAAACCTCTATAAGGAGATCACACCCAGCTGGCCTATAGCCTCTTTTTTATCTCTAAATCCAAGGTCACGTAGCAAGACAAGCTGGAAAAGTATATGTAATTGGATTAACTGTGGTTAAGAAAAATCCTCATACATTCTTGAATGAAAACAGATCTAAGAGGAACGATTCAGTAAAACACACTATGCATAAAATGAAGTTTAACAGCTAATTTTTCTCTAAAAACTTTTGGGTAATCTTTTGCTTTTCAGAGCAGCTGTATTAGACTTCATCTTATTGTTAAATAATTGTTGTGTCAGATTACAGCAAATGGAGCAACCACGGCAGTTTCCTGTTCTGTTATACCAGTAGATTACTCACTATGCATGTCCCTGGTACAAAATACAATCAAACTGGTTCTCTTCCTAAGGGGGGATTTGAACACAAGTATTTCATCCATGTTTGTTGATAAGATGCTCAGAGTATATTTCTAATGAATATGCTAAATTAAAGATATTAATATTAAAGACTTGTTCCTTTCTGTAAAATAAAAAACTGTAAAATAAATCTTGTCTCCCCTGTTTCTTGTCTCCACTATTCACTCAGAAAGCTATAATACATGCAGGACATTAGGTAGTGCTTTTAGTCCTACCCACTGCTGTCAATTGAAAAAGGAAGTAGACTGTATGTCCTAAAACAAAACAGAGTAATTGGTTTTGACACGACCACCTAGCCAAGAAGGTAAGAATTTAGAGATATGTAAAAGTTAAGGTAGTCTTGTAAGTCATTTACAGAAGACTTTACAAAGCTTTTTACTTCAAAAGCTGATATATGTCTTTGAGTTTAGTAATTCCATTGCCAACATTATCTTTTCTTTTTGTCTTGTCTTCACCACAGTTTTCATTTTGCTGACTCTGTTCTACTGCACCAAAAAGTACATCCTTTCTGCACATGAAACCGTAAAAAGAAATATGCCTTCAAACCTCTTCTACACAGCTAATAATTGGGGTGTGACTGTGAGTTGGTAAAACAACTGACGTGAGCGAGCTCACATCAATTTCCAGGGAATTATGTCAACCTCTGTGCTTGAGGTCCAGGGCATGGATGGGTGATTTGGCTTTTGTTGGCTACTGAGAAATGAAACGGTGGCAGTAACAAAAGCAACTTTATTTCACTTGTGGTTTTGTGAGGAGAAGTTACTTTTATTTATTAATTTATTTAATATGCATAGGTGGTTTCTATCCTTGCTGCTTCTAGGCTGTGTTATTGCATCCAGATGGGGATACACCTTGATCTGGTCAGGAGCTGGAGTTATTGCATGTGCCTTGAGAAGGAAGGAACGCGCTTCCTGTGGTATTTGAATCCCTTCCAAACCGCGGCTATTTTTTAGGCGTGTTGTGACTTTCGGCTCCAAAAACCTAAGGGCTACATTGTGCTGTGTTTTATTTTCCACACATCATCCGATGCTGGATAGCTAGGAATTCTGGATCTGCAGCCACATCCCAGATCTGTATTTGTGTTGGAGTAACAGGGATTCCTCCCCCCTTCCTATGGGCAGCAAATCAAAGCCAGCTGTGCAATTGTCGCCAGAATAGGCTTTGGAAGACGCATGGTCAGGCATTCGTTCTGCATGATTCAATCAACCAAACAGCCTCGAATTAGGAATATAACGCAGAAGGTTGCATTTCAAGTGCTTGATCTCATTCCCATTTGTGGTTGAATCTGGACCTGTTTAGCAGCCACACACACCAGCGTGGCATAGAAAGGGCAGATGGGAAAGCACAGAGAAAGACTCCTGGAATGAGCAGATAGTGTTCCTTGGCTGCAGCAATGGTTATGCCTTTTACAGCTGCTATTGAAGAAAGTACGAGTACAACAAGGGAAATTTCTTGATCAATGTGTATACTTAATACTCTTAAACTCATTTGCAAATGGCAAACAAACAAAATTATCACAGCCTTCATGTCTCTTACAGCGAACAAGGCACATCCATTGTTTAAGCAGGCAGAATGGTGTTATGTAGGAGAAAGATAACAGAGCCTATGTTGAAGAAAGTTAAATTCTGCAGTCATATAGGAAAGGTGCTTGCATTCTGCATACAAGGCCTTAGGTTATTTATATTTAATATGTGACATCTGGCGTTTTAAATAATTTCCTTGGCTAATTACCAGTGCCTGGGCGAAATATGAAACTTCTGCCGTTGGGGAATTAAAAGCAAAACAAAAACAAAAGTAGATTGCATAGCATTGGAAAGTTTTATAGCAAAATTAGGAGTTGTGCTAATTCAGGCATTAGAATACATGGTAGCAAAAAATAGCGTAAAAGACAGTAATTTGACTGAACTTTGATAAATTCTCAGTGAAAATCTACAGTCATCCTTTTAAGATTTGCTATGCCATGACTTAATTACAACACTCCTATCTAGATCCTGAGCTCAGTGTTTGATCAATGGAGCATTTGTAATAATGAGATTACAAAGGTAAAAAAAAATATTGCCTACATGGTATGTGTTGACAAAAACATACCCACATAAAAACTTAATGAGGTCACAGTCTCATTTAACCATTTTACAGTTTTCCCCAAGAAGTTTCATCACTCTCCTAAACCTACTGCAGTCATATAAAATACACTTTAATATATTTCTCTTCAATATACTTTTACATTAAACAATCATTGCTTTGCTTTATTGTTTGTTTAACATGCCATGTAAAGCAGACATTACTTCATAAAGTTTGCTGCTGCTTTATATTTCTATAGTTTTACAGAGCAGGTTGGAATCCTCCCATTGGGAGGTTACCTTCACACTTGTTAAAAAGACTAGAGGGTCTAGAAATCTGGCACTGAATTGCATGGCTCTCCTCACAGACTTTATATTCAGTATTCTGCTCTCAGATCATCAAATGAAAGCAAAGTAAAATTATCAGCTGCATTATTACTGATACCAGTACATAAGGACACTCCAGGCACAAGTACTTGCTTCTGAAATGATTGCTTTTACAGATACCTTAGAGTCTTATTACAAAGCCTAAAGTGGTTTCTGAGTGAAATCAGATGACAACCGAGATTTCTACCAGAACAAGAACAAACTGTAATGCACGATGATGTTTGCGTAAGATAAATATTTGTGGAAACTCAAATGAGGTTTCATAAAAGCTCTTAGGCTTGATAAAAAGACTAAGATGGCATTTTACTTACTTTTCCATATTTTAACTTTCTTTTTTCACTGTTCACTAGCCAGCATACAGTCCTCTTGTACAGTGCTGGGATATAGAAAATATGGGCTCTGTTCCAAGCTGCCCCTTTCCTGCAGTCTAATTTTCAGACTTCAGAGCAACTTGCTATTTACATAGACACAAAACACTGCCTTAGTTTCCCTCTAAGGTGAGGGTAATACAACTTCTGTTCCTCTTTTCACTTAGATTGCAAATGCATCTGAGTAAGGACTCTCAAGTCTGGAATACTGATACACTCCATTTGAGCAGTCAAGCAGCCTGGCCAGATGATTTGGGCTGGTATTTCTCTTTGTACTGGACAAGATGCATCACACAACTGTTGTGGCAAAATGGAACCCAAGTCCCTGAGCCTTTAGCTGTTCTATCCTAGGATCTATAAATACTATGGTCCTTCTGTGGAATAGTTCTGTTTTGTTCAAGTGTAATGCATGTGCCATTTGAGGTGCAATGGTCTTTCCATATTTCATATATACATTTGATGTCCTTTGATGAGCTTAGGTATAACCACAATCTCATGAGCTTAAGTCATCCCTCCTCATATATTTTGATTTAATAAATGATACATAGACTTTGCTTATCAATAAATTAATATCTCTTCATCAGTATTTTAATTATCTTCAGGGGTAGAAAAAGAGTATTTCCCCTCAGTACAGCTTTTCACCATAATTCAGAATAAGCAACTAGAATAAATGTATTACTAAACTTGTCTTGATGTGCCTATTGCCAGGTTTCCATAGGAAGCCTAATGGGCTCACTCTTCAGTGAGCAGGACTGTCAGCCTTGTGCAAAGCACCCTCATGTCCTTGACTCAGATCAGGCTGAGCCAACACGAAACAATAGCTTCCAATGGTGTGGAAAACTTTAAAGGCTCCCTGGCAGTTTGGATCTTGGACTTCCACCTTTCCTCTGTGGAGGGGCATCCATTTTGCAGTCCTTAGATCACATATGCTCACACTGCTTGCCTAGGCTGTGCCTAATGAGCTTTTTGACTCAAGATCTTAATTTGGATACAACAGGTTTCAGCTGAGAGGTAACATGTAGAACACGACTGCCATATCCCAGCTGTTGCAGGTGCTTATGTGTCTTTTGCTGTAATCCATCCCAGTCTAAAGTCAAACAGGCCAGCCAGGTGGTTTACGTTTATTTTTGCCTTTGCATTGGAATAGAGGTGTTTTTCATTAGCTGCTCTTGCCTCTCCATTTTTCAGTTGATTGAGTTTCCGCCTGGCTTGATGTCCAGATTGCAGCATGTAGGAGGGTTGATTCTTCTTTGACAGAGCAAGGGCTGGGAGCTTTAACTATTCGATTTGGTCACAGAATCAATCCTCATTATAGTCAGTCATCTGATATTATGCTGCTGGTCCTGATCCTTATCTTTCTACCCCAACCCCTTCCCAAGAATAAGTTCAGCTGCATCCTCTAGCTCCTTATGTGTTAGGCAGAGTGGATTGGGATAAAGGTAGTGCTGTATATTAAAAAATTATGGAAAGTAGAAAAGAAACAACACAGAAAGGAATAACTGATTAAATATTATCTCAGTATTTTTCCTAGCTGGAGAATGAGCTATTCAATTAATAAAGTGATCCCAGTCAGCTCTGGAAGAATATTACTCAGTAAAGGTCCACCCATTTAAAATTAATTCAGTTTTGCTGTATTTGCAGATCCTATATATTAATTCACCAGATATGCATATAAAGAATGGTTTGGCTGTTAATTTATATTGAACAAAACAGCAGAGTTTCAATGAATGCTCACATAAAATGGATTTTTAACATGTATTCAAACTAGAAATCTTATTGCAAGGGTCATGTCACTTAATCATTGAGCAAAACCAAATCATATGATCAGTCCATTTGCTTTCATTATCAGAAAGGAAACAGATGCCTGAATATGCACAAATCATCTGTCTACAAATACAAAATAAAATGTTTGACCTGCTGCTTATTCCTTTGGAGACCAGGATCTGGTGCTCCTGTATGTTAAGAAGAAATAATACCAATAAACTAGAAATATTTTCCCATTAAGAAAATAAGAGAAAATAAGAGAAAAAGGTAAGCTTATTAAATGCAACACTACAACATTATTTGATCAGTAAATAATTCTATGAGCTCCTTACCAAACTCATATAGATTACCTTCCCATTAAAAATGGAATTTGTCTAAAACAATTGTGTAAACCATGACATTAACAGTGATTCATGTAAAAATATAGAATACATCCATTCTAGAACATGATACATACTGTAGAGTGATCAAAATCTTTTTTCTCATGTATTTCATTGCATAATGTTCTTTTGAGGTATTATAATTGCTGGACTTTGACAGACTGAAAATATGATTATCTGTACAAAATGTCATGTGCCTTTATCACTTAACTTGTTGGTTAGTTAACATTTAAAGTGTTCAAGGCTGCACTGCCTCCTGGGAAAAACAATTAACTATTCAGTTTTATTTTTATTCTATCTGACTTCTTTTATAAAGCATTTTTTGATGCCAAGGTTCACAATCTGTTGATTAATCAGGAAGCAGACAACAATTGCAAAATGTATCATTAGAAAATTGCTCAGTGTTGAGACTCCTCTCTAATTTTGTCATTTACTTTTAGTTTCTGTGATTGTTGGGCAAAAATATCATAATAGTAGTTACATCCAGGTAGTAACATTTGGGAGGCAAAGAATGTAAGATAATGGAAACTGGCTACCTCCACGATGATGGGTAAAATACAGACAGGGAGGTGCTAGTAATGTTATGGGAATTTTTGCTTTAACTTAATAGACTGTTTTGCTAAACTAAATATACTCTCAGACAAGAAATGGTCTCTGGACTCTGCTACTTAGATTTCCACTTGAATTAAAACATACACATCTTCTCCAGTTTTGCACAATTAAAAAAGGAGAAACAATCCATCAGCCATGGAGTGGTTTCAGCTGGGCAGGGATTCAGCAGGACTGTATGTACCCACAATCATTGTAAAGCATGACTTTTTTAGCATGTAGTAGCATTAAGCTGTCTTGATGGCTCAGCAAAAAAATGCTGAAGAGAACAACAGCTGCCCTTCTTGGTGCTCTCCTGCAGCAGACTCTAATCCTCTGGGTTTATACAGTTGTTCAAGAACCATTAAAATGAAAAGCCTTCTAAAGCACCAGAGGCACCAAATGGGACATTGCTTGCTCCAAGTTTTATCTATGTTAAGAAAAAGTGTATTTTATGCTTTAAAATTTTTTACAGTAGCACCTTCCAAAAACAGCCAATGTATTAACGATCCATATCACAGAATGCAGTTTTGTATTTGTTATCTCAAACGGAGGGGTGTGTCTGCTCCAGTATGACCATAAACTGAAAATGAATCTTTTCCAGTCAAGACAGTACATGAAAGTTATTCGTCTAAGCAGCTTCCAAAGTTGTAAACCCAGTTCAACTGGCTACCAGGCTCTGACTGTGCTTGGTACAAAACAATTGGTATGAACCAGTGAATCAGACAAAAGATCAAACTAAAAATAGTTTCAACATTGGTATTTATATATCTTCAGACAGTCTTACTGGATTTCTTGGACTTTTTCTCCTTGGGAATTCCCTAACAAATTATATTGAGGCTGTAATAAAATTGATTGTGAGAGTTTAAAATTAAGCTTTAAAATTAGTGTAGAAAACATTTGTAAGCCAAGAAATGTCAGAGCAGAACTTGAAAGAAATCCAAACTTTTTAAGGCATAGAACTACACATAGGATATCCAAGCAATGTTAACTCTTTCCTATAGTAGTTCCTTTTGTTGGAAAATAAGTTTGATCTACTTTTTAATATGATTTTAAACTGAAATTACAATCTCTTGTTACAGTAAATGATGTCAAAAGTTCGGTATTGATGTACAGCATTTCTGGTGCCAATAACTTTGTGAAATATCTAAAACTCTTCTGTTAATTAACTGTAACGTCAATTCTCTGTGTGAGGCTTCATGTTCGGAAATAGTAGCTATATGTGGTTTATATTGCTGAGGGAATCACAAATAAGAAATCCTAAAAGGAAAGGAATGGTTGCCAGTAAACTGTACAAGACCAAAGGTTAAGTAACTCTCAGAACATGAGGTTATGGGTTGAAGTAGTTAAAGGGAAAATAATCCAGAAATACATTTCAGAAAATAAACTAATTAACCCATAATATCACCAGAATGACAGGTATTTAAACAAAAGGGAAAGGGTGGAAATTATTCCTTTTTTGGGAAATCTACTTCAATATTTATAACTTAACTGGCCCAAATATGGCTCAAAATTAAAAATCAAATTAGAATTATGTCGGATTTAAATTCCTTTGTACTTAATATCCCTGCATTTCTCAGTGGTGGCTCAATCGCTCAAGAAAAACAGTATTCTGGAAAGGAAGTTTTTCTATTTTTTCTGCTTCCATTCAGGGTGTATTTCTCCAACACCTTAAGCCAAGCTAATTTACAGTTGCCACTGCCTGGCCCTCCACCCTGCCCTTGGCTGGTTTGTGCTGATGTGAGCACTGCGCACTGAGGCAGCTCAGGGACCTGAGCCAGGTCAAGACTCGCGCTCCAAAGAAAGCAGCTTTTTGTCTCAGTTCCCTGAACTGGCTCATTATACAGTAGCACAAGTGGCACAAGGGAGGGACCTCAGCCAGCCCGGTTTCAGGTCCTGGAGAAGCCCTGGGACCCTCAGCGTTCCAACACTCCGTGGTTAACCACCCTTCTGGGAGCCCCAAGAGGGACAGCAACTAGAGTTAGCTTTAGGGAGGTAGTAAACCAAACAGATAACTTCACCAGATCTGATACTTCCAACACGGGAACAGTAACATCTTTCAGCAGAAATGGCCCAGCATGCCTCGTTTGTAAGGTAAAGGTGCAGTGGGATTGCTGCTCCAGTCATGGAAAGGGGAATTTCCAAACGCTTTCTCCCCTATGATCCCCTCGGTTGAGAACTGCCCCAACTCACTAAACTGGATGGAGATGTCTGTCTCACTTTTGCTGTGTTAATTTCCTGCCTGGGGCAGAACAAGGTGGGAATGGAGCCATGTTCTTTGGGAAGCAGGTTTTTTCAGCTCAGCTCAGCCTGTGGCTGCTCCCTCTCAGGCTGGGGATGCATGTCCTGCCGGGATGGCTGCTGGGCTCAGGGAAGGGGTGACCTCTCCCAGGCACCTGCAGTGACACTCCCTTCCAGTCACAGTTCAAATAAGCCACATTAGCCCACACAGCTTAAACAGCAGATCTTTTCCCTGTGGAAACCAGGATGGAACCTGTATCTTGGTCATAGCTTTATCACCTCAGTTTTCTTCACCACCAGCCCACCTGCCTATGCCCCAGAGCCAATCTCGGAGGTATTTGCTGGGTGTGTACCAGAGCTCTCTCATTATGCACCTATTTTGCAATGAGGCCACAACAAACATGTAAAAGACAGGGCTTTGCATATAACCCTTTCCTGTTCCTCAACTGTTGTGTCTCCACACCTTCTCCATAAAATTAAAACAAAAAGAGCAATTTGTATCAACTGAACACACCCAGTTTCAAAAATAAGGATGAAACGGTTGCTTCAACAGAAATTACCAGTTGCTTTGCCTTGTGACAAAGTGCAGAGAGTGGGGGGGAAGCTTCAAAATCATGAGATATATGAAGGTTGGATCAAAGAACAATCTGTGGAGAATGAATGAACGCAAGGCAGCAAAGGCACATTCACAGGTGGCTTTTTTGAAGGCTTTTCCTTCAAGTCTTGTGGCCTACAAGACTTGAAGGAAAAGCCAGCCCAAGTCAGGTACAGTACAGAAATCACTGGAATTGGTTCAATTTGACCGAATGCCAGAGCACACTCTAATCCAGGGAACAGAGCCAGACCTGACCCCATTTGCAGGACCTTTGTTGCTGTTTTAAACATGTATCTTTACTGCACCAGATAACAAATCAAAGATGATATTAACCTAGCAATTAAAGAATAATTAGCAAAAGAAGCAATGCTTTGATCCGTACCAGTTACTTAGACTGCCATTAATGCCAACTGGGGTATATTAAGTACAGATTTTTCTCTTACAACATTTTAATCAATTTGAATAAATAAATTAATTTAGGCTACATGATAAGTTATAACACCTAACTCTCAAAACCTCCTCTCTTACACATTTAAACTCAGCCATTAAGGTAAATTGCAGTTATAACAACAAGTATTAGGAAATAAATTTAATTTTTGCAACTCTTTGTACTCGGGGCTTATAAGAATATGGTGTTAGGCAATGCCAGCGTAATGGTTTGCTCCTTCCCTCTGTGCCCTGGAAGCCTCCCATCTGCTCAGCTGGCTCAGCAGAACCACTTGTGAGACCACCCTGTGAGCCAGGCCAAGGGAACTGACCCAGCTTCATCTGGGGCAGAGGGGGAGGATTGTTCAGGTCGGTGAGCTCCCCCCGATCTGACCCACAGCATGGCCCCACAAAGAGCTGTGTCAGCACAGCCACGCGGGGATGGTGCAGTGGCTGCAGGGAGAACACAGACCGAGGATATCTAAAGTTAGTAGTGCTGCCAAGGGCTGTGTGTCATGAGACAAAACCACAGGAGCAGCCCTGGTCACTGGGCATGCCCACGGCGGGCAGCAGCCTGAGAGGAACACTCCAGCCCTGAGTCAGATCCACGCACCCCACGAGCAGGGAAAATCCCCTGTGAACGAGCATATGAATGAGCAGATGGGATTTCGAAGATAAATGCTGTGAATATATTGCTGTACAGTGACTTTAGAAGAAAAGCTGTGATGAGGCTGATCAGTAGTGAAACTTGGAGCAAGTGAGTCTGAATAATGAGGCTTATTGCAAGGGATAAGTACAGGGCTATTGAATTATTTGCTATAGAATTTTCTCTTGTCAACCATAGTTTTAAAGACATTATGTATTCAGTAAAGAAAAGGATAATTGCTTTAAAGGATCATTGTTAGAAAGAAGTATATTATATAGCAAACCAGGAAAAACAGACTAAAACTTATTTCAAATAAGAGAGGATGTTTAAAACACTTAGACAACAATTCATCAATTTTTCCCCTCCCCACAATTCATACCAGTAACTCTAAAAAACAAACAATCTATCCGCTAGGGATGATTGTTGTTCTAAGCCTCAGCCCTGATGAATATATTTTTTAGTCTCAGATATAAGGAAAGCTACAAAAGGTTAAAAAATGTGGGTATAGTTTAGATAAACATCTAAGAGTTTGGAAATTCATCTGAATGCTTTCTGTCAGAAAAAAATGTGCTGTAAGTCTCGTGAGAAAAAGGCTTATTTGTGATGTTGCTGGCACTTTTATTTCTGCTCTCAGCTGGAATATGATGAGAGTAGCCAACCTCGCACATGGTGTTTTGTCTTCAAGAGTTGTGGGGAAAAAGTTCAGTTCTAAAAATAGAAGATTATGGTGAGACTTTTATCCTACGTAAACTCACTTTGCCTCTTGTTCCTAAAAGAGACAATGGGATGGTAATGTAAAATTTTTGTTATTACCGAAAAGTTGCATGCAGTTAAAGAAGAGATAATTGTTTTCATTTTACAAGATTAAATAAAAAGTCCCCATATATACAACTAGAAAGACAACTTCTGTTCTGATTTTTGTTACACGGCTCAAAATCAAAAATGCCTCTCAGTTGACTTGAACTGTAACTCTGACATCCACCAAGTTCTTATGACAGTGCCTAGAAATGAAGCTTGACCATACACAGCAGTAGAACTGGGGTCTTAGCAATGAATGGAGTACTCTACCATTGATAAATTACCTCCAAAAACTACGTTTCATTTCCAAAATGCCTTAGAAATTTATCATTCTTTCATTTTAAGCAGTGGGATGTAGCCTTTAATATTAGTAATGAAAATGAAACTCGAACTTTTAAATTACTTAGACTTATTGAAATTTTTCTACCAACAGTTTTATGTGACAAATACACATAAGTGCAGGGAAAGGCCATGGTGTACATGCAAATTTTGAGTGCTCTGCCTCACCAAGGGCAGCTGAAGAAACATCACATCTCTTCCATAATGGCAATTCTCCCTTTGGACAGTTGTTTTTTTGGTTTTTTTTCCTGAAACAAATGGGTTTAGTTTATATTTCCTTGGACTAGCTCTATTGGGAAGCCTTTAATATTTCTAATGTCATGGACATCCACATCAACAAATCTAGCTGACATCTACAGGACATGCTGCTTTTGCCAGCAGTTCTGTCTTAAACCATCCTTGTCTCCAGGCTCCTTGTTCCTTCCTTTTCTTTCTGCCTTGTTGCCCCAAAGAACTGTTTGGATGGGGGGTGGAAGTGGTGTGGAGAATACAAGTTCTAACCTGCATAAGCTCCCTCATCCACCTAAAAACCAGACTTGCACTATGAGGAGCAAGGAGATACCTACCTAAAAAGGGTCACACAGCCCTCCATGGGGGTCTCTCCTTCTCTCTCCCACCCTGGATAAGGTTGCAATTTCACACCGCTTTTGTATGAACAAGCTTGTTGTTACTGACTCCTGCAGTTTATTGGAAAATTAAGAATTAAAATATGCAGACTATTTTATAACCCCACATGAATGTACAAACTTCCAAGATCCAGTATGTTTGCATGTCCCCAAACCAGACACACAATACAGGTATTTGTATGTAAAAATTCATAGACAGAATTTTAAAGGCTCTATAACACACAAAAAAGAGCTGTTAAGCAGCTGCTCATTCCCCACTTTTATGAATAGAGGGCTGAGTTATTAGTCTATATAATGGAGTACTTGTTTTGCCATGAGGTAGGAGGTAATCCCTAACACTTAGTCTGTTTACAGGTCATATCTGCCTCCCCAGTTCTTCTAGGGCCTGGTAAATTTTCTGAAGGGCAGTGGGACTAGACTAAGTACCTTTCACACACTGACCAGGGTATATGCTCCCTATTTAGAACCTCTGTAAAGGGATTCCAAAGAATATGCTTTTGTTTTAGGGAACAGAGGCACATTTTTGTTTAGCTCCTTCCCTCCCAAATCTTTTCCTTCAGAAATGATGCTTGGTAATCCATCATGCTTGTGGTTTTTTAATCTATAGACAAAAATCTGGAGCCAGAAGTCAGAAGAAAACTCAAATGCATAAATCCTTTTAAAAGAGCTTCTGTCTTATCTAGGCTTATGTAGATGTGGTAGGAACGTGGAGACTGGAGCCAACTGTATTATTTTTGCCAATCTGCCTTGAAGTGGGAATAATGTCCCAAAAGTTTATATGCTTTCCCAGATATATATATGGTTCACAGATAACTGTCTCTTCTGTCTGTCACCTATCCCAGCAGCTGTGAGAAATACCTGGACTCCTCAGGAAGACATATTGTTCAAAATGTTATCACCTTGTCCATTTAGAAAATAATAAATTCTCTGGAGCACCATCAAAGAGGAGTGAAAAAAGGTAAGTGTGGATCCTGGAACAACTTTTCTTGCAGTTCTTTCCCCTGGACCTCTCCCTTCCCCTTGCCTTTTTCCATCCCTTATGCTCTTTGGGATGAGTTCAGTATGGAGGATCACTCTGCAAACCTTGGCTTCATTCACAGCCAAGTAAAGCAAAGGATCAGACTCATCTGCCTGTCAAGAGCAATCAGAACTTCAAGTTTATCATTCAGAAATCATACAGACAATAAGCTAAGCATTTATTTGGCCTCTGTATCACAAGGGACTTTGAGAATGGAGTTTCTTCCTTCCTTACTTTGATCTGAGAAAAAGCATTACTGAACTTGAGGATATGGTCAGACTTGTGCAGCTGGTCTGGATTAAGAGATGAACTCCACACCACCTCTAGCTACCAGTCCTCTCAGATCTGCCAGTCTGACTACACATGGAGCCACTCCTTAATGTGGTTCTGTTAAAATAATCTGCATCTTGTGGCAAATTATCAGAGAACCATAGAAAGGAACGAAAGAAAAATACTGCTTTTTGTTGGCTCCTGTTACTCCAGGGACTGGACAAGGTTCTTACTGACAGTTGGTTACCATGGCTATTAATACCCTGATAGAAAGTGAATGAATACCATGATTTAGAAGAAAAGAGAGAAATCTCACTAGGAAACCCTAGGAATATCATAGCAGTAGGCAACTGTACAGCAGTTTCTTTAAAGAGAGGAACTGATGGCCATTTGGAAAAAAGTATTTATATTTTTATGACCTGCAAAGTTTAGCCTCTGGCAGTCCTATTTTAAAAATAATCTCTTACAATTAAAACCAGTTAACTCAAAAACTGCTGCAAGAAGAAATATATTTGGTCTCTTGTCCACAGTTTGAATTGGCACAACTTTTCTTTGCTGCAGACTAACTCCCCTCCAAATGCTGTTATCTTGCATACTCAGAGAAGAGGCACAGCATCTATTACCCTGTCAAGAAACAAGTCTGAGTGCCTTACTGCCAGAAAAGACAACTCACTTTGTACAAGAATGCTATTTGTCTGTTAGACGTACAAGAATCCACTTAGCTTCCATTTCAGCTCATTTGTAGTTGCCAATATATATCCTTTAAACACTTCCAGCTGCCACTTCTGTGTTGAAAAGGTATCTGTTTTCATCTTTCATTTAGGACTGACACATTGCCCAAAGCATCTGGTAATGTGAACTGTGGGGCCCTAGGTAGCCCAGGAACTATATAACCTGGTTCAAAGGCATCCTAGATGGGAATAAAAGAGGCTCCTGAGTGGTTCTTCTGGCAGCAGTGGCCCTTGTTTATCAAAAATTTCCACCTAGACGAAACCACTTTCTTCTGCAGGCTTGTTTTTACCCTGCATCAGTTCCCCAGTCAAGTTGGCCAGATAGTTGTACACACAGTTGCACTTGCAGAGCTCAGGGTGTGATGCAGGGGCAGGAGGAGATTCCCACTGTACTGTGACTTCACATGACACACTTGTAAAACTGACTTGACCACCATGCATTCAAATCATAGAGAAATTCAGTGGACACAGACACTAATTCAAACCTCTTCCATAGGACTAATACACCAGGAAAATATTTACAAGTAGGCTGTGGATTCAATAATTATTTCAAAATGTTTGTTTTCAGGAAACAATAGTGGGAGGATAAAGGAGGTAGAACATGATATTTAACTTTGGATTCTACACTTGACTGAATTGTTTATCAGCTGCCATGAGCCCTATTGAGAACTAGCAAGAAGCAATAAAATGTCTAGGGCTTGAAAGATAGAGCCTTCTCTAAAAGCATAATCTAGGCTCATAAATGGCCATTTCCATCACAAACTCACATTGCTGCCATATACATCAAAATGAATGGGAAGTCCACCTGAATTACAACTACTGTAGCCATTCAATAATGCAGATACTGGTCCAACAATTCCCCACTGTGTCTGAGCGTGTATGGCCACTATAGGCATTTTTAGAGCTACAGCTCATGAAAGCACAGCCAGCCTGGCTGTAAAGCTGCTGTTGTTAGCAGAACCCTTGCAGCACAGACTTCATTGTAGGGGTGCATGATGTTCCACAAAACTGAACAAATACTTGAGAAGTTCAGCCAACTCCAAGATCTGTTTCAGTCTGGCTTTTCTGCCAGTAGCCAGTCATTTTAACTGGTATTTTAACAATACAACTTCAATTACATGGAAATAACATTTGTCTTAACTGCTCCCAGAAATCACAGAATTTACAAAGCAAACTGTCTCCCAATGTGCCGTATCCTTGTTCAGAATGGCTCTTTTGCCATGACTCTCATAATTTGTAGAGATAATTTAATGCAAAAAAATTACAAGTCTCATTTGACTAATATGAATGTTTCCCATAAACAAGATCCACAAATGCAAAGGTTAGGCTGCTGGGAGGTATTTCTCTGGGCCTGAAGCTAATCAGGCTTTGGCTGTACTGACCTTTCCTAGGTGACTAATACTGACTTCAGCAGTCCCCATTTTGCCTCCTTAGGCACCCTCCAGTTCCAGGTACCCTTTCTCACTGAGGTATCATCCTTGCTGTTGTGCCACCACTAAGACTTGTGTGGTCCCAGAGTGAATCAAATCAGGGAATTGATTCAGCTGAAAAATAAAAGCAACCACAAGCGTCTGTGTTGGCAAAAGGTAGGAGGTAATAAGCAAAAAAGGTTGCAACAAGAAGCAGAAAGCAAGGACTTGATGCCTTCATTCAAACTGCAGCTTATCAAGCTTTGATAACTTAGTGTGTCCATTCCAACAGAGGATCTGGAACTGTAAAGAGATGAAATTACTGGTGAGTGTGAAAAGGTCAATGAAAGAGCTCAGAACAGATGTCAAGTCAGCCTTCACAGTTCTTTGCCTGAGGTATATCTTCACTCCCCTTTCAAGAAATAAAGTGTTTAACATGTTTGAATTCAATGCTACATTAGTTTATTTAGCAGCTTTGAGCATCTCTGAGAAGTGTGTGTTGTTTCAAGAATAATTTGTCCAAGAATATACTGGCAACATAGTTCAAACACAGTGTCATTCCAGTGCTCTTATGAGACCCAAGGACAGGCAGCAACCTCCTTAGCTGATGGTCATTCAATACCTTTTTTTGGCATTTTTCAGTTCACCTCCCATTTTAGTTAAATATAATACATTTCACAAGA
The DNA here is from genome assembly GCA_024500445.1 of Entomyzon cyanotis. Classification (NCBI taxonomy): domain Eukaryota; kingdom Metazoa; phylum Chordata; class Aves; order Passeriformes; family Meliphagidae; genus Entomyzon; species Entomyzon cyanotis. Next base: position 9,180,770 of record JAKEPQ010000743.1, read on the forward strand.
AATCTCATGCAGTCCCCATGAATTATTGGATATCAGTTCCTTCTTCATAAGCACACAATTAAATTTCAAACAGAAAGGAGCTTGGGGCAAAATTCCTTGGCTAAATAGCTTTTAAGTTTGTGAGAACTTAGATCCAAAGTATGTTGCTTTAATCTATCTAATTCACACAGCATTTTATCCTTTATAAGTAATTCAGTCTAAAGCTTTATACTCAACTAGTGAAAACTTGAATGCTGATCTCCATTTTAAACAATCTCTTGTCAACAATCACACATAAGAAAGTACATCAATACTTCCCATGTATGTGGTGGGTAGATCTCAATTCAGGACATCATCCAGGATCTTGGATTCATACCTAAATCACCAATAAAAGCACTCATGGAGATGGCAAATAATTTTACCCTGACAGTAACATTGCTTTATGTAACCCCAGTTCCAGATCCTGACTGTTTTAACTTTCTGCTCACCATTTCATCCACAACACATTCTTTAAGCTGCTTTGTGTAATGTTTTTCTCTCTCCTTTGTCTTGATGATACCATGAGTCCATTCGGAATCCCTCAGCTTCCTCCTCCTTTAGCACATCCATCCTTGTCTGTCACAGAGAGCACAAAAAGTCTAAAAATATGTACTCCAGCTTCTCCTCTCCTCTTGTGAAAAATGGGTCAGTCAGCTCTGTGCTCCTCCCTACCTTTCACCCTTTGTATAGTTATATCCTGTCTGCTCTACTGTTCAGCTTTGTTCTCTTGGATGGTAAATTCTTCACAGCAGATGCTCCACGTACTCATTACACTTGGCCTATTTCAGATTTTGTTATCATGTAGAGAATAAAATTACATTCCACACAGACCTGAATCTTTGTCTCATATCAACCATAAAAACTCAAAACCTGTGCATAATTGCTAATGTTTTTGAGTCAGAAAAGTAATGTCGGAGTCTATTTTTAGACACTGTGTTAAGTTTCACTCACTTTTGATAATCTGCATTTTCCTTTTGTGGAGCTATGTTTTGTTTATGGCTTAGAAATTGCGCATGAGATCTCACATGATGACCTTTAAAATAAACCAAGTTTAACATCTTGATATCCACAGTGGCGTGGGAGTCTAAAGATGTGGTTGCAGATACCTGTTTCTCGTTAGAAGGAAACTAATGACAGATCATGCCACTTCCTCACTTACCAAGGAAGATCCTCTCGATGTGAGTTTTGTGTTAAACTACAGCTTTACAATTTCACCATGTACTGGGGGTGTATTTCTGTTATAGTGCCACAAGTTGTTGACAGAGCTCAATACTGTATATTGTTCATTAATGGGTTAATTCATACAAATGAACAGAATAAATTTAATACCTATGCAAAGCTTATGAACTTGTCTGCAAAATATTGAGCAGTCAATAAATGGGAAGTATGGTGAATAGAAATATTCCAGGCATTTCCCAGTTCCACCTCTTCAATCACAAGGAAGTGTAATAGAAAAGTGCATCTGTTGGTCTGTATCTCCTGCTGGCATTAATTTCTCTACTAATTTACACAGAAGAATGAAAATTATTACTTTTTCTTAGGAGATCAGCTACATTACAGACAGCAACTGTACAAACTCCACAGATGTGCTTATCACTGACCCTGGAGAGCTGGAGATACTGTACTTGAAAAGATTAAAACGTATTTTAATTGCCCTTTTCTTTGTCTACCACTGATGTGTGCTGAGGTTGTCAACAGGATGTTTTATATGCAAATGCTCTTGAGGATCCCAGCTGCAGTCTGAGTAAATAATGTAAGGAAAACCAACACTGGCACCAGTTGAATGCTGCCAACTGTGCCCTACAAACCTCAAGGAAAAAGCTGTGTAATGATCTCTGCTACACAAACAATCTTTGCAGACCAAAGACCAGAAGACAACCGACTCACTTTTTTGTCACCCCAACTAAAAACCTTCTTGAATGGAAGTCAATACCTGAACAGTACTGTTGAGGTTTAACAGCTGAATCCCAAATTATTTTAGCTCACCCAGGGATGTGAGAAAGGCTTGCAATGGAAATTTAGGGATTAACAAGGTGACTATTTATGTTTAGATAAAAAGACTGGTCAGCTTGACATGCCTACTCTAAATACTGAAGTGGAAGAAAAGAAAGGTGTTTACAAAAGCTAACTTTAGCTTAGTGAGGCTGAGAAAACAACTGAGCAGAAACTATCCTGAATTACCATTTGAAAACCTTCCTCCCAACCCACACAGACCTGAATGTAGAGTAGCACCAATATGCTAAGATTAGCTTTTGTCACTGTCCCAAAATCTGTTAAAAAGTTGCACACGGCTTCTTCTCCAAGGGCTGAGTTGTATTTAGAGAAAATGAGTTTAAATCACAGTCCTAGAAGAGCCAATAAAAATTCCTAATGCAAGAAGGAATACAATTAGCTGCTTTCTGTTAGTCTGCAGTGTCAGTACAGTGACAGTGTGCACGGGGGGCTCTAAAGCACAGGGGAAGTGAGAGGAGGGAGCTGTGTGGGTGAAATGTTCTCTCCAACCAGGTGATCTGGTGAATTCACAGGCTGGTCTGAAAGGAAAACAGTACACAGTGGCAGTCAGGCAGTGATAGGTGAAGACACAAGATGTTTTCTAACAGGATGAGGTTAGCTCTTCCTTTCATGAAAATATATCAACCTTTTCTGTAAAATCTCCTTTTCATCTAAATTGATTTTTTTTTTCAATTAAGAAGTATGAAGAAAATAGCAAAGTGTGGGTGGATCAAGTCTGTAGAGAAACACACTGAAGACAAACAAAGTTGAATGGAAACTCTTTCCTCCATCCTACTATGCGCTGTGTTTGCTTCTGTGGCATAAGGCATCACTTTAAATAAATGTGCTGCATTACACATTTTGTCCCTAACAAAGAACGGAGAATCCTACAACAAACTCACAAGAGTTTAAATACTGAATATGAACGCAAGGAAAACGGGTAAATGCTGAATCTATGGGTAAATGCTGTATCAGTACTACTGTGCAGAAAGACAGTAGTGACAATTTTTTTTTTCTCTCTCTCTAACCCTTTACCCAGCATTGCTGCCATTATGGGATATTCACACTGAGGTCATGCTGCATGATCATGCATGTTACCCATACCAGTGAGCAAACTACCACTGAATTTACAGTCTACATTGCAACACTTGGCATGCTGATAAAAGTTAATGGGAGAGAAGGTAATTTATTAAATAGCTATTAATTCAGCATTTATAATGCAGTATTTCTATAGCCTACAGGCTATAAACTTTCTAAGAACTACAATTGTCTTCCATGTTCAGGCACAGCAAAATATGAAAGCTGCTATTAGCTGTAATAAGAGAATGTCACAGGGCAGCATGACAGTAAACTATAATTACCATGCCACTGATGTGACAGGTAGGCATCATGGTCCAACTGTACAGTGATTTACTGCCTGAATCCTGCAGTCTCACTATTGCACCTCTCTGGAATCATATCATTCTGATGCCCTTGTGAATACTCCCATCTTCCATTCCCTTCCACCTACAGATCTGAACACACAATGTTCAATTAACTTCTAAAAAAACCCCCAAAAAACCTTAAAAAGATCCCTTTTGTATGCCATACATGGAAAATAAATGCACACTTCTGCTTAACTGAAATGGTCCCATACTGTTTTTAACACTCTTCAGATCTCATGGTTTTGTGGCTCCTATAGGTACTTCTACCCACGCATGTTTACTTGTGTTCTGTCTGGTGTCCAGGATTTGGCTCTATTTCAGCACAAAAGAAAACAATGGTTTCAGCTTTCAAACCTTTTGTGGCTTGGGATTTAGTATGAGTATGTAACTCGAACAGATAAACAGATGGGCAGAAAGTTTGCTTTAAATTTTATAGCAATTTGGGGAGCTAATGAAATGGCAAACCATTAAAAAAAATCAAAAGCACTTTTCCTGCCTGAAAAACTTAAAGAAAACTGCAATAGTCCATTTCTTAAGTAAATAAGCATACACTAAATCAAACCAGGTAAATCACTGAGAAGTTTCCCAATAAGGTTCAATTAGAGCCTGATTTTTTTTAACTCAAAAAGGTAATATTTTCCAACACTTGGGATAGAAAAGGTAAAAATGTACTAGCTTTAGTTAAGTATCTTTATAACACTCACTTTTCTTTGACCACAATGATGGAAACCACTTTAACAGTTTTTGCTTAAGAAGTTTAACACAAAGGCCCAAGACCAGCTGCTGACAATCCTCACTAACACCTGTGCACAGGCAGTGGCAAGCACACAGGCACACACAGCAGCCTAACACTGCACAGAGAAGTTTGCAAATCAACAAAAAACTGTATTAGAAAAGGAAACGTGTTTATACCGATTTAAACCAGCTAAAAAGTAGGTTGAAGATCTGTATTCAAATCCAGTTCTGTCAGCTCTATGCAGCAGAATACAAATCAAAGAATCCACGTTCACAACTATCCATGGATTATATCAATTTCTGTTCCAATCACCAAGCAATAATTTTTAAAGGCAGTTGAACAAGAATTTTTCATGTCAAACACAATTACATACTGAAGCATTAACAAATGTATGGAGTTTATCAAGGGAAATTAAGTTGAAATGAGTAAAGCATCAGATTTGTACTAGAGTGCTCTGTAAACTCTCACAAGAGGATATCTCTCAGACAACAATTTTCTGAAAACAGAAAACAGAGACTCTTCCACCATGCCAGGGCAAGGGAAAAGTATTTATTTGTTTAACTAATAGATATTTAACAGCTGATTCCCGTTAGCTCCTGCAACACAGTTTCATTTGGGAGCTAAGTGAACACCACAAGCGCAGTATACTTTTAAGCCTCCTCTCAAAAAGCCCCCTGAGGTTAAAACTCCTTGGAATATGGGTGGCTGAACCAGACTCCCCCTGGAGCTCAGCAGCTCTCCCTAACTGACCCAGGCAACTGTTTTTTAACAATACATGATGCACTCCCTCCTCACCAAAGCCTTGCTTTTCATGTTTAGCTTTTAATGTTTTTCATCAGGTTTGTCATCAGCACCTCTGACTCAAAGCTTCAAACGTTGGCCTCCTGCACTGTGGTACAGATGGAACTTAAGCCTTACAGGCCATCTCATCACTTCTTGCCTCAGAGTCCAAATATAAGCAGGCTCCTGTTGAATAAGGCAACAGCTCTCATTATGCTGAGCTCCTAGTTTTGATTAAAGAATGGCAGTAAAATGCTTTTGGGAATGAAGACTGCTAACACCTGTCTGGGACCTCTCACAATCTTGCCAGTTGACATTTTTTGAAAAACACGTTCTTCTGTGTGTCATAATGGGTAAGCGAAAATCAAACCAAAACAAAAACCATCTCACCTCCCCCTCCTTCCCCAGCAACCCAAGGCATGCTTATTCTTTGAATTGGAGAGCAGCTGAGCTGACATGTGGCTCACTTGCCAGTTTCTGAAATTGCAGTGCTGGGGAGCTCTAGGATTTTGATATTCAAACTCTGTATTTGTACCGCCAACATTTAACCTCACATTCCAGGGCGGGGTTGGGCTCAGAGCCTGGGACATTCCAAAAAGCATTCCAGCCAGCAAGGCCCTGGAGGTAGACCCACAGTGAGTGCATCCACACCAAAGGCTGGTAAAAATATCCCTGCATTCCCATTCTCATTTCTAGTAGGCGGAACACAGTGGGGAGAAGCTACAGATCTCCCCATACCCATGGACCACACTCTGGCAGGTATCATTACAGATACTCTCTGCAGCATCACTGTCAAGTAAAAAAATACAAGTGCTTTTTTGTTGGCTGACTGTACCCCTGGCACAAAAACCCCTCCAGTTGCTTCACAGTTTCATAGCATTAATAGTGAAACATTTCACTGAGTAAATACTTAAAATAGAGCACAGCTTTCATCAGTACAAACCAAGTATCATATTCATACCACATTAAAATTTAAAAAACGGAAAAAAAAATCCTGAAAAGTGAGGCTAAATATCCTCCAACCCAATTGTGGTCTCAATTGCCACCCTATGCAAGAATGCAGAAGTGCAATGGCTGGATTGTTAAATACTGCAGAAGTCTGCATACTTTTCTGAAGACAATAAAAAAATCTGCCACCTTCTGTTTCTAGAAGGTACAGCAGGGAAGAGAAGCACAGGAGAAACTCAGACTAACCAGCACAGTTTGCTCTTTAAAAGTAATGTGAATGCAATGATTTCTAGGAGGAAAGCACTGGTCACTGAACTAACTACTTTAACACCAATGCTAAAAAGGGAACATACATGATAAATACAATCATCCTATCTGTAGAACTGGTTTGGAAGAATTAAATAATCAAAGCAGGGTAAGTTGTCACACGTCAGTTGTAAGAGAGTTATGAGGAATGAAAGTATGTACCAGAAAGTCATTAAATTACAACATTTGGACATTCACCTACATATATGTACAACTGCAACTTTTCTTTGGTTCTTTCTGAATCTGATCAAAGGTGTCAAATGTTACACTTTCTAGCCATTTCTGAGAATTACAGCCCTTCTATATTTAGCATTAAAAGCTCATTCCAACAGAGTGACTCCTCACTCTCATTTGCACAGGCTCTGCTTTGCCTATCCATAACTACAGCCCAGACAACCCCATTGATGTGTACAACCAGTGCAGAGAGCTGAGGGGCAAGTGTAAAACTGGTAATGTAATAATTTCAGGAAGGATTTGAAAACATGCACTTATTAGAAAAGAGAAACAACCCCCCCCCCCCAACTTTTAGGGCCCCTTTTATTTAATATACACACTTTGCAAACTAGTGTTAACATAGTATTTGTTTCATTCATAACAAACTATGCAGCCAGTATTATCCAACCCTCTCCATCAACCAGGCCAAGGCACATATTCTGTAATAAGAGATGAGTAGTAAAGCACCTCCGGGCTGGTACTCATACAACCTTTCTTAAGGTATCTATCTCCAACTACAGTCCCATGTGAATTTTTGACAGCATCCTGCAGAAATCTGCTCAGCTGTTCAGATGAACCCAAGATTTACACATTCTCAAGCACCACTGGAACATCTTCCCCTCACCACAAAGCTGTGCTCTGAACTGCATGGACTCACTGGCTGGAAGGAAACTGTATCAGAAACCTGCATGGGCTGTACCTCACTAAGTAGGCAGGACAATGCACATTCACATCACATGAAAAAACACCAGAAATAAAAAAAAACAAGGTACAAATACTGTTATGAAGGCCTTGGCTCCTAAATTGAATGATCCTATCTCACTTCTGTAAGAAGTTCAAGGCAGCAGTGATACACTTTCTCCTGAGTAATTTTTTGGGTTTTTTCTGAGTCAAAAGAGAAATAACATGCTTCTCATGATTGACTTATTTATAAACTCATCCAATCCACTGTAATTTCCACTGATCCATAGTAGCTGCTGCCATACAAGTCCACACTGTACTTAGGCACCACCACCTATATTACCCAAAGATTCAATTCTGCCTTTAGACAGACAATAATGACAAGAGACTAAGCCAGATCCTTCCATGTGGCAGGACAAGAGGCAATGGACACTGAAATACAGGATATTCCACGTAGAAGAAGGAAAAAATAACCCACTTTTGTTTTTACCTTAAGGGTGCTCAAACACTGGAACAGGTTGCCAAGAAAGGTTGTGGAGTCTCAATTGCTGAAGATGTGCAAAACCCAGTTAGACACAGTCCTGGCTAACCTGCCCTAGTTCACCCTGCTTTGAGCAGGGGGTTTGGACCAGATGATCTCCACAGGTCCTTTCCACACTCCAACATCCTATTATTAAATTATTATATTAATTTTAATTATCACATGATTCTATTACATTAGACCTTGCAAACCACACTGGTAGCAGGACCTAAAAATGACTTTTTTATTATCACTCCAAATAGTTCTGACAAAAGTAAGATACCCTGACAGAATTTATAATAGGAAAAGGGCTACTTCTGAAATTCATGATTAATACTGCAGTTTTTTTTAGTGCTTTGTAGTAAAATTGTAGCACTAAAATGATATCAGATATATTTAACAGCATTTACTGCAATGTACAGAATGAACAAGAAAAACTTCCTTCTTCCTAGACTATCTAGACCTACTGTAAATTACACTAATCTGAACAGCAGACATTTTAACTTCACAACCCTGAATATTATCTGGTGAGATATTATTCTTCCTTTTTAAAAGGATGATTTAATTTGGCACTATCATTTTAGGAAAATATTAAAATTTTTAAATAGGAACTTTTTATGAATTACAACCAAATTAATTGTATATTGCACATTCTTTATACAAAGTACTTTAGAGATCATGGCATGATATACCCCCATCATTTTGGTTTCAAACCAGAGCTGATAATCTCAAGATCCTTTGCACTGTTGAGGGAAACTAAACCACCATTTCATTAAACTGGTAATAACTGAAATCCCTGAATTCTTTTGGCATTCTTTTGAGGATTCAGAACTCTAATTTAAATCACTCAGCTGGATTGCCATGAATCCAACACGGTCTGTATCCTCTCTTGCCATGTAGCATTTACTTACAATTTACTTTAATAGGAAGTTGTGATGATGGAAAACAAAGAAGAAAACATGAGCCTTTGATCGAGACCCCCAGTATCACCACCAGCTGATTACTGAGAAAAACAAGGTCACATTTCAAGAACATACAAGGCCATATTTGGATGCCCATTATTGCAAGTATTCTACTTGTAGACATTTACCAGGACTTTCAAGTTCAAAAGTAAAAAACAGCTCAAAGTGCCTTCATTCAGCAAAGTCATTGCTACCATGCTTGGCATGCCCGGAATTCATTACTGGAAAGACACAATTGTTAATACCTAAGACCAGGAAAGGATGGTTAATTCTACTGTCATATTTCTGAAGGGTAAAATATAGTAGAAATTACCATGGAAGAATGCTATTTTAATGCTTGTATTACAATTTTTAGGTCCTTCTCTCTGCAAAAAACTTTTTCTTGATACATGAGGGGTGTAAGCAAAGCTTGCAAGACATGCATAAAACTCAGTTGACACAATCATGTCTACATAGCTATTAATATTTTTCTACATTAATTTTTCTGATTACACTATTCCATAAGGAATTCCTCTGCTTGTGGATGATGTATTAATGCATCTCTTACCAGCACACTGTAGGCTTCGTAAAAATAAAAAACAAGTAATAAAACCGATGACAAAATTACTTTGAAAATACCTGATATTTTTAAAAAATTTATTATTTGGGATTATCTTCTCCACGTTCTTTAAAATCAAGTTCCTAATTATCATCTGAAAGGCACCATAAGTGAGTGAGTGGTGAACAGTAAACATCGCAGTGGCATTTTTCACAACTTGGAAATTCACCTGTGTCTGAGAGAATCCAAATGAAATCTGAACAGCAAGATATACAAATAGAAGTGAACTTGTAGCTGCATAGGCATGAAACCTCTAATTTCCATGCTATCGTGGCATCTTAGGCAGATTCATGTCAGAAGTTTCTTCAATAAAATTAGCCTTTTTATGGGAAGGCTCAGCAAGGTCTTCTCCATGGTCTTTGTTAATCAAGCGCTCCTGCTCTTCCCTCTTGCGTTTGTTAATCAGGTGATTTTCTCCCTCACAGAGCTTTCCCTCTGGGACACCCAATGTTCTCAGGCAGACAATAGCTGCAGCCTGTTCTGCTAGTTTCTTGGACTTGTCCCTGAAGAGCAAGCAGACAGAGCACAGGTAAAAGTAGAAACTGAAGTCTCTACACTGCCAAGAGACAATTTCCTGTCTCTGATGCAACATCATGAAACAAACAGCCTTTGTAGTCACCTCACAGCAGAGGAACAAAACAGGCCAGTTCCAGAAATTATTTCAATCTTGCTAGGTGTCAAGTGTTGATGCATCACTCCTGATGCAATATTCCTAGAAAATCTGTCTCTATTAGGTCTTGTCTCTCAAACACTCTTCATTTCAAAGGGACAAAGTCAATGTGTGTTTGGCTGAAGTGGTAGCAATTCTCAAAAAATAACTTTTACAAATCTGATTACTAAACAAAACTGAGTTATGAAGGATCACTTTTCTTGAAAGAGACTCAGACTTAAATATACTCTCTGGCAGGTGTACAAGTTCATCGATGCTGACAAAAGCAGGAACTGTTCCATAACAATAAAAATTCTGTCATTTCTGAGAGAGAGTGCACACCACACATCTGTGAAAGTCAGTATTTGAAAACATTTTCTTCTCAAAATTTCGTATCAGCTGAGCATAACTTCCTAAAGTCTCTGAACAGGAAAGCTGCAAAGCAGTTGTGTGCACTTGTCCTGTTTAAAATGTTCAATGCTGAGCTCTAGCTTTGCAGTTAAGATCAACTTAGGTGAAAATGCCTCAAGTCAACTCCAGTATTAATAGATGATTGTATAAAATACCATAGTAAAACTTTAGAGCAGCCCTGGGTGTAGCTGCCAATTAACTGTGATCTCCAAGAAGTCACTGCACTCTCCTGTGCTTCACTGTATGTAGACACTTAGTCCTGACTTCTTATTGGGATTGATCTGCTGTAGTGGCTGAAGACAAAACCTCCTCCAACATTCCCCTCTGCCTCCCCTGGCTTCTTTCTGAACTCATCACTCACAGAATGGAATTGGGTCACCTATTTGCTGCCCTTCCCATACAACTTATGGACTAACACAAAGTGAATTAAAATCTGTGACCATTTACTTGAATATGCCAAAGCTGATTTCCTCTTGTCACATTCAATTCTCAGAAATTTTTAATCCTTTTTCCCTCCTAGAGGTAGCTTTAGGAGGTAGCTTTTAGATGACCATTATCAAAGTCAACTGGAATAAACTGGAGTACCCTTTTCATGCAAGTTGTTAAGCTACATTTCAGAAATAAAAATTCAGAAATAAAAATCCAGCTGAAAAACCCATTAAGGATGGCTTACCACAGAGTCGATCGGTATTTTTGCTCAGCTACTGTCACTACTGAACAGAATAATCTATCCAGTGGTCTTTGAACCTGTAGAATAAAAAGAATTAAAAGGGAAAGAGGTGTCAAAAATCAATCATGTAATTTACAGAAGAAACAATATCATCAATATTCCTTGACGGGTGTAAAGACATGAATAACAACATAACTTTAAAATTACTGTATTTCATACCACAAATGTAACCATACATATTTAACATAAAAAAAGAATTGTCCAAGCTGCAAATATTTTTGCTTAACAAAAATAAACAAATAATGTCCCCATCTAACCAAACAGGTACTCCTGTGCCATACAGTTCCTATCCATAACAGTGTGCAACAACAAAGAAAACATTCCAAGACTTAATTTTTTACTTCACAGAAGTAGTAAAAGAAAGTCAGTCATGGGCTCCTATATAATGACCAAGAAGTTAAAGCAGCTTCTTTCACACATGAATCAGAAGCAGACTGAAGGTCTGACTTTTAATTTTTTATTTTCTAATGAAATAAGCCGCTATTTTCATACCTATGTGTATTACCGTTCCTGCAGCTGCTTTCTGAAAGAGCTACACCAGACTGGGACACAGAATTTCTCTACCTTGAGTCCTAAAATACCTAATTTCATGTACAAGGCAGAGGAAGAGGTTTGAAGGGGCTTTTCATTGACTCACAGTTTCATAAACAGGCTGAGGATGCTTTTCTTTCCTACACCATTCCAGAAGATACATTTTTGGAGTGATCTGTGGTGGATATTCTCGCCTAGACAGAAAAATTTGTGGTCAACAACTGTGCAAAAGTTGTATTTTAAAACAGACAATGCTGCTTGTTGTATTACTTCTACCAGTTATTTGAGGTTTAATTTTATAGCTCAAATTATGAGAAAGATGTTTGTTCCTCATTAGATAACTCAAATAATAGGTCTGACAAAACATCTTAAAAAAAACCAAACTTTTCTGTTATATCTTCCCAAACATTCACATCCTGTAGTAATACAGCTAAAGAAAAGATACCTACCAGAAATGAAATTCTAACTAAATATGTGACACAGAAAAGAGATACAGTTTGGCACTGTTTATTATAAGCACCAATTAAATACTAGTAGAAAAAAGGAGAAGATGCTTCCGTTATGAAGCAGTAGAGTTATCAAATGAAAAAAAGGTAGGAAATGTAGGCTTTGATTCAGTTACTGACACAGAATTGCAGCCCCTTTGATATGGCAAAACAAAAAAACACTATAAAATCTGTATTCAGCTCCCAAGCAGTCAGGTAAATAAATATCCTGTAAATATTAAAGCACTATGACTGGATTTATGGAGCATTTTACATATCACACTCTTCTTGAGCTGTTTGATAGGGCTCTTAGCAAAAAACAGCAAACGTGAGTTTCATGTTGAAAGTAACAGCAATTCCATAGGCTTCACAGATTATAATTATACATTATATAAAATAATAATGTACACAACTCTATGAATTAGTTTTTCAAAGAATAGCTTATGAGTGAAACACATTTAGAACACTTCAGATGAGCATGTTATCTGCTTAGAAGAGTATAAGGAAATTTGTTCAGAACTTTTAATAGAAAAATTATTATGTTTTAGTCAGGTTTCACTAAGAATAACTGAACTCTATATCTTGGTAATACTTTCTACATGCAGTCTCAGGAAGACTGGAACTAAAGAATATCTTACAACGTCCACATGGCACAGGAAGAGTGGTGATTATGCAATGATATTCACTTACAGCATCATAAGAATTCACTCAGTAAGTGCTGTTTTGCAAATCATAATTTCCCAAAAAGTGTTAGGACATTCTCAACCTCACAGTTATTATTCAGAGATGCAAAATAGTGAAAAACTTCATTTGCATGCTTACTTGTCAAATCTAACAGCCATTTTTATTACATCTGGATCTTCCATCTGGTCATCTTCATCTTGCATCTTGGTTTCTAAAGATGTTTTCTTAGCTTCAAAAATAGCTGTTGTTTCTTCATAGAAGTCACCCATTTCAAAGACTTCACTATTCAAACAGAATTCCTTTGTATTAGAGATCAGTTTAGAAACTTTCGTATCACATTGCGATGGAGAAAGTAAGTCTAGAAATCAATTTGCTAGCATCAAATATGCTAGAGTACAGAGAATAAAGTGGAAGTGTCGCTATATTCTGCAGAGTTACATTATATTGCTTCTCTTTCAATTCTTACCAAACATTGTTGAGCTACAAGTAGAAAAATAATGTTCTGATTTCCAGCCCTACATATGCAATTTGTAGCCTGGAAGCCCAGGCAGAATCAGTCAGAAATACAGGTCCTGCAATGCTCAAGTTATTAGCTCATTTAATAATTTGCAGTTGGATGAATCAGAGACAAAACATCTCTGAGTGACTCCTCGTGCCTCAGTTCCACAAGGGCAATATGAGCCAAAAGTAGGAAATAGATTCTTCTAATTACAGTGATTAAAAATACTATATGCAGTAAACACTATAGCATCCAAACCCCTCAAAATCTCAGATTTTCTGACTTCAGAGTATTATTCACAAGCCCAAGTAAAGAGTGGGAGAAACCAGAAATTTAGTCAAAGCCTCAAATCCTTTTAAATTTCAGATCCATGGCAGGCTGGATCTACTTTGAAAAACTGAAACTATTAATTTTCTGCAGATGATAATGACAATCAAACCTGCAGCATAAGAAAACTTTTACTTTCTGTTATGAGGATGCTGGGTGATATGGGACAGTTCAAAACCATCTCCAGTGCTCTAAGCAAAAAAAGCAGTGAAGCTGAACAGTGCTAACTTATGCTTCTAAGGGAAGGCAATTTATTATGTACTGCTATGTAAATGTTTTGTGGGAAGAGCAGCAGGCCAGCACTGAGGTAAAAGCTCAAATGGCTGTAACATGTCCTCACCACCAGGAGACAGCAGAATTATGTACCATTTTTGTCTGAAGATAAATTGGTGCATTAGGAGATTTCAGGTATGAAAAGCAGCACAAATAAATATATTTCAGTACCATATATATAACCCTGACACATGGTTTTGAATTTGTAAGTGTTCATTTTAAAACAAATATGTTATAAATATTCCAGTAACATTAAAAACCCACATGCAAGAGGAAAAGCTAAATCAAATAAATATCCTTGGAAGAACACAAACGCCACAAAATTTCAGACAAGCTGAAATTTTTCTTAATCAGTTCATGCAAATAATGGATAAATTCCTGTCACTCAGTAAAGCACCACTCAAATTAGTACACTGAATATAGTGAGTTTTAGCGTTAAAGATTTAACACCTGAGCATGGAGGAAACCTGGAAAAGTTTACTATGTTATTTCAAGTCTCCCTAACTGGGGGTTTGTTTGGGTTGTTTTGGGGGTTTTTGCAACTTCTTCTGATGGTGTGAAATGCCAGGTAGTCCTAGACAGAGAAGTGCTGTGCAAGTTTGCCAGAGTACAATCCCTGAAGTCCATGCTTACCAGATCTCCTGTGTGGACTGTGCAGCGTGCAGCTTCTTACCCTGAGTAGTTTCCAACTGCTCTCTTAACATCTGACACAAACAGTATTTTGTGTTGGTGTAGTGATTATCATATCTCACTGCCTGATGGAAAGAGACAAAAGTAATTAAAAACACACCAAATAAATTTATTGTATATACTGTGCAATGTCTCTTGATGACTTTCAAAATGATTTTTGTAAGTCAAACCACAGTGCAGTTTCCTCAATAACATATGCAACACTACTCATGAATGTGACTATAATCTGATTATTTTGGAATGACTTCATGAACTAAAGTTCAACTGACTCACATACTTCAGAAGAAGAAGTTGACCAGTTTACATCATTGACTAGCAATGCACTGATATTTTAGTAAGTAACTAGTTAATAGCAAGATCAAATTAAAAAACAAATTTTAATTGATGACATAATCAAAGCTACAGATTTCTGACTGATTTCCTATGCTGTCATTAAAATTGTGTCTTTTGAATAATGGATAAAACTTTATTATTAAATGACTCAGCTAATGGAGCTACAGTACTACAAACACAGAATTGCTTTGTTGGTAAATCGTTCCCTTTGCTTCCCTGCTGTGAATACTTCTTGACAGTATTTGTGAAAAGTAATTAATTTCTAAAACTGAATCTAGTATATTCAATGTTGTATACTGTATGTAATACTCTGTTCAATTTGTACAACTGTGACTTCGAAAGAGATGGACTAATTTCTGGACATTTTTAGATAGCCTTGTAAGCCTCATAAATGTTCCCAAGAAACTAGGGCTAAAATGCACAAATAGAGATTTCTGAACAAAATCAAACAGAGGAAGCAGTGGTTGTGATTGCAAGACTCATGTCACATGAACTATGCTAAAATATCCCCAGAACCGAGCCTTTTAAATGAGGAGTTAAGATACTGCAGTAAGATTTGGATTAACAATTTTAAACAATGTTTATTACAAGTAAGAGCTCAAAAAAACATACATATTTGATGTAATCTTGCATAACATCCTTCAAGGGGCAAAACCCCTCTTTTCTGAAGATAGAGGGGTTCCACATGGCAGCACGAGCAATCATCACTGATGAGGCAGCTGTTGCTTCCTGGAAGGTCTCAATGTCTGCATATTCTTTGATGAAGTCATGAGATCCTCCACTAAAAATTAACAACACTAACGTAATTAGTCACAGTTCTTTTTCCTGCACTTGCAAATCCTAAGTTAGGTACAGGCACCCGACCATAACTAGCTAATTAGTCCAACTTACTTTGCTATTACTGGAATGGAGACAGCTTCAGATATGGCCTTGATCACATCACAGTGCACAGGGTGCTGAGGCCTCTCCTCCTTCTTCCTTTCCAACAAACACAAAAGACAAGACCAAAGATTTCCTGTGGAATTTATAGATCTCTAAATCACAGCAGACATGACACAAGGATTACTGGGATATACTTGTTTCCACTTATTTATTTTACATATTTGATTTTTTAGAGACAAAGTATGCAAGATGATTTTTATTTGATCTTTGAGAAAAAATATTTAGGAAAAGAGGAGCAAGCAATTCCATTCCCTAATCACCAGCTGGATTTCCCAGAACACCAATTTGGTTAACAGCTGAAATCAGAACCACATATTACATTTAGACTATAGAGTATACTTATGTCACATCATACTGTGCTCCATCAACAAACTAAAAAAATCTAAGTCTTTCTTGCCTAAAATCAATTTACCTTCCATGGACTGCAATGGCAGCAATGCCAGTTTTTTCTATTCTCTTCACCAAATTCACAGTATCCTCAACCTGAGGGATAAGACAGACTGACATGATTTTAATTCAAAGCAAAAGGAATAACTATCATGTGTCCATGTGATTCCTGTTTTTTATTAATAAAGCCCAACATGTATAACCATTTAATATCTACTTCAATTAAAGCACACTATGGCAAAAATAAAAATCTATTTTCAATGCTTCCTTGAAACTATAGACTGCAAACTTTCTCAAACCAGGTAACATAACACTCTGCAGCATGAGAATATTTTCCAACAGGTTTTCAGACTGTCAATTGAAAATGATTGAAACACTTGATTAGCAAGTCCTCTCTAATGACTATCCGGTAAATTATAATTAAAATGCTTTTCAGTAAGAGGACGCCTTCTGAAATCAACATAACATGCAATCACACAGCTATAAATATTCCTCTCAGATGTGTCTTAAAAATGTTAACCAGCATCTAAAAAATTCTAAGGATATTCACATATGACCAGTGAATCAAAAGGCCCAGTAGGAAAAAGGGGAAGCTCCCAGTGTATCTTCAAAGAGGTAGGATGCTCTTAAAAGGCAGGAACAAAACTGACACATTGCTGCATTAGCCTGTCTTATGCAGCTTCAGGGAAAGGGAGAATGAAAAAAAGGTAAGACAAATTTTCTTTTCAAATGCTGGAGATCTGTGGCTCATCCCAAACAAATCAGATTCAGTTTTTGAAAACTGCAACATGTCCCATCTGGCATGGACACACAAACAGAAGCTCACCTGCTGTTCTGATGGATGACATGATGCAAAAACAGCTTGAAATAAAAAGGAAGAGGCTCTAGGATATTTGTAGAAAATAAAAAGGAAAGTTGCCAGTTCTCTGATTTAATACTTCAGTACTTCAGAACCAAAATTATCTTAGACTGGGTTACTGATTCTTTTCACACAAGCTTCACTTGTTTATCTGAACACATAAATGACTTCTGAACAAAGCTTGCTCAGGTAAAGTTCATTCATCTACTGAAATATCTATTTAGGTAATATGCAATCACAGTATCTAGGCAGATAATTAAACACACAGTTGCAAAATAATCAGTTTTAAAAGAGACATCATCATCATCTCTTGGAGGTTTAAAAATATGTGGAGAATTTATCTGCAAAAAAAAAAAGCAGTAAGGTTGCTACAACAGCTGTAAAAAAAGTCTGGAAAAAGACAGAAACTGTAACTTCACTAGCTGTTCTAACTGCAAGAACAGGAGAAAAATTAGTCTCAAAGTTTGGAAGAAAAATTAGTCTCAAAGAACAGAAATTGTCTATTGGCTGCCCCATGTGAAAACCAGAAACTAACAGCATCAGCTGGCTGCTCAGGGGGTGGTGTCCTACACCCTTCTGTACCTCTGTGACATAAAAATTACTTAGTTGAGAAATTTAGAGGAAGAAAGCCTCTCTGTCCTTGCATATCATGGAATCTGACAAGCCCACTATCTCTGTGCACCTGCAGGTCAGATAACCCTTCAGCCTGGGACAGCATCCCAAGCAGAAATTGTAATTCCAAGTGCGATTTCACAGCAACAGGCATACAGTGACAACATACTAGAACATCTTATATTTTAACTGATAGTAAATCAGAGAAATAACAGCTGAACACTTCAGCACAACGATTTATGCTCTTACTGAGGGCAAAATGCGGATTTTGCAGGTTACTGGTTTACAAATTCCTTTAACAAGGGTGGTCAAGATCTAGAAAAAGAAAAAAAAGACAAAAACCTGATCACAACAGTGAGGTTACTAAAACTCCCCTCCTTTCTCTCCTGAAGATAAATTAGAATAATGTAACACCATTAACTATTCCTCTATGAAGAATCTTACATGCTAGACATACACATGCAATCTGTAACTGAATATACAATTTTATCCAGTAGATACACAAACCTATTTCTAGTCTAAGACATTTTTACTTTTACTTCTTTTTCATTTCACCTGGATTTTTACAGAGCAATTAACTGCTGCTGGAGTTCTAACACTGCTTTTAATATGAGGTGACCAGTGAACTCTGACAATTTCAAATTACATGCATAGGCATGTAAAACTTACAAATACAGCATCACACTGGAAGTTTTTAAACTGAAATGAAAGAAGGCAGCAATTTTATAGTCCAGACAATGGCAAGGAGAACTAAATCAGGAATATTGATCTATAACCTTAATTCCAGTGTTCTAAACTGAGTATTCCACTCTAGCTATTACAAATTTGTCATTATGCAACTCATGCCTGCTTCCAGTAGAGCACAGTGCACAATTCTTTCCAGGGCAGCTCAAACCCCACCAGGCGATACTTACAGACTCTATTTTGTCAGGATCAGACAGCAGTGCTGCTCCCATACCTCCCTGGGAAAATAGACAGAAGCCATTATGCACTAGGCAAGCATATTTTTCTACTCAATTATTTTGCCCAATAGCAGACCACAAAAAAAGCACAATGTTATATTAAGGAAAAAATGGCAAAATTTAAAATATAGGAGCATTAGTGAACGCTTTGGTGCAACATTTCCTAGAAATACGTCAAAATAATTAAGCAGTGATTCAGGGCATCAACTTGCTCTCATTACTTTATGGAGCGGACAGGATTTCAAAAAGCTATTTTTAGCAAATATAATCATCCAGTTTCTCCTCGTTAAGTGACAGCTGAACAGATTTACTGTTTTAACATTACACACCACATTTGAGAGGTCTTTTGTCAGTAGTTTCTGTCTACACACTAGAATAAGAGACTAAGACAAAGTAAGTGCCAGTACTGAACAGAAATAATGAACATTTAACATAATTCTGAACAATTTAATATTTTAGTTGTTCTTCCTGTACTATTTCATCTTCAGACATAGATGCACTAACCAACAACTTTTTTGTACAAACTTTTTTGACCCAGAACTATTGTTGGAGAATAACCATTCACCAGCAGTTGAACTTTTGATCTTTCACCCTAGTACAAGGTAGATATTTTGGTGTTTGGTTCTTAATTATGGTTCTGTGGAGCATTTGACATCAAAATGGAGTGCCATGGTCCAATATATTGATCCTTTATCTCTACACCAAGTGGCTTAACATCCCTCACAACCAGTTTGCATGCTTTGTTCTAGCCACAGACACAGGACGAATTTAGAACTGCATGTGTTTTACTACCAAAAAATCAAGTTTTAACTGATCCATTGTCCTGACAAATAAGTGAATTAAGCATTGCTGAGTTGTGACTGTTTACTTGCTCAGATGACAAATTTTTTTTTCAATTTTTATTAAAGCTAGGCAGAACATATTTCATTCACCCAACAAATTACTGACCTAAGAGAAACATTAAAAAACCCCAAACAAGTCACTTCATTTTATCCAGCCATATAGAATTTACTTTTCTAACAGCCTATGGTATTTTACTGTATTAGGGTCATGACACTTTTGAGAATCTTCTGTCTATTCCAATTTTTCTCTGCGCCAGAATTTTACTGCATAAATTTGAAGACCAGACCATATATCCCACGTTCCATACCTCCAAGACAGAAAAGGCTCATTTAACAGTAATCAAAATCCACTTGCCTTAGTAGAATATTCTTTTGGGCATCCCATGTTGATATCAATACCAGCCACATCACTCTCTCTGAAAGAGAAGGAACAAATTAGAATATTTTTAGCATATTAGAACAAGAATCAAGAAATAGATATCTTTCCAGGTAATTTGTTCCATCATCATTAAGGCTTAAATGAAAATTTAAGGTAAAGTTAATTTGAACTTCTGAATGTTTAGCTTGTCTCTTATTAAAGTTAAATATATAAATCTTAATGGTGATCTGAAGATCACTCTGTCCACAGGTTTCAATAACCAGTGCTGGGCAGAAGCTGCAAATACTCATCTTAAACACCTTATTTATACTTAATCCTTTATAAAGTATATCCACCACTAAATTCACCACTCTCACTACATCAAGTCCTATGGAAACTTCCATCCATTTAAATGGAGGTTTAGGAACACCCTTTTGAGAGCCACTTTTAGATTCTGCAACAATACATTGGAGGCTTTAAACCACAAAGAGTAAGAAACATTTTCAGGGGCATTGGTCTTGCAGCTGTGCAATACCCAGGGAAATTCAAACTAGAGAGATCAAGGACACACTTGCAAAAACGCATCAACCCCAGAATTTATGCAGCTGAACTTTTCCTGGTTCTATCAAGAGCTACCTTGATCTTCTCAATCACAAAAAGCTGTCTTCAACAACAATTCCTCTGTACAAAAAACCCAAACAAATCCATGGTGGAAAGGGGGTGAGAGAAGATGACTTACACAAGCTTAGCTACTGCCAGGGCTCTTTCAGCATCTGATGAACCCTGGTGGTAAAAGAACAGAATTTATAGCTACAAAACATCATCAAATTAATTTTAAAAAAAGGTGCTTACTTGCACGTGTGTAAAACTTTATTTGCTCTGAACATTTAGTATAGACAGAGATCCACTCAGAGGCAGTGGATAGTTAAAATATTTAGCTACAGCATGTACTAGAGTCAGCCACTGAATGATAAAAGGTGATACAAAAAGGAATCCGAGGAGGTTTGTCTGCCTTCTTTACCTACCCCAATATCAAATATTCTTAGCCCATCAGCAACAGATACCTATTTTAATGTTCTAAGAAGCTCTACTAATAACAATTCTACAGCCTCTACATGCAACCTAATTCAGGGCTACATTACCACTGGAAAAGGTCTTTTCAGTATCTAATGCAGTGCACTCATGCACTCTCTCCCTCCAAGCCCCGCTGTCTTTTGTCCTACACAAAGTGGTCTCTAAGAGCAAATTGCTACCTTTTTCTCTCCAGCAGCCTTTAATCCACTTGTGCAATGCTCATGCACACATTAACAGTCTCTTATCTATACCAAACAATGCCATTTCTTTCAGTCTTTTCAGTGAGATTGTTTACAGGACAGTGCAAAACTTCAATGTGTGATCAGACATTAACACAATTTCTTTCTGGCATCAGATCAGAAATCTATCTAAGACACCTATTACAAAAAAAGCCGCTGTCAGAGAGCATAGAATTCATCTTAATCACCTCTTCTGAAAACAGCTGTAAGGAGAGCTTACAATGTAGCATCTTGACTTCTACCAGCAGCTTCGAAATTCTGCAACACATTGGTGTGAAACTTTACCTCCACCTGAAGCACCAAGAAATTGACAGTCTGCAATACAGAGAGCTGCTTTAGACTGACATCAACATGTTACCAGCACTACCTCGTTTAACTATGTTGTTAGAAGAGTATCTGGTTTCTTACCATTTGGAAGACAACACGATGCCTCTCCCTTTCACAAGTTCTGAAAACAACTCTTTCATTAGGTGCAACAAAGTCCACCGTTTCAAGTACTTCTGTATGAAATGGAAAACAGAACAGACAAAAATTCTAGACAGATGTAAAAATTTTAAAAGTCATATGACTATAATATGACTGTAATTTGTATATAACTGAAATGCTGACAAAGTTTTCCACAAACAGCAGAGCCAATGGCTCTGTATGTCCTTGCAGTACATTTCTTACATATTGCTAATTCCCTCCCACAGTGCTCCTTCATAACCCCACAACCTTTTCCTTGGACATCAACACCAGAACCAGTCCAATGATGACTCAGCCAGAATGAACAGTACTATTTTTGGGAAGGGGCAGGAGGAGAGAGGAGATTTGTAGTGAACTTCTGTTTCCCAGCAGGGACACTGCAAATAACTGTTTCTGTGCCACTCTGGTAGGGACAGGTCTCAAAGATACCTTTTTAAGGACAGGCAGAGAAATCCTGTTAGACCAAGTCCAGCTCATGGACCTCAAGTTAATAAATGAATGATAAACAGTGAGATCTTGTATGTGTAGCTTCCTTATTGCAGTAGACTAAAAGGTGTGTATATTATCATGTCACAAACAGCTTACATTTAAAAAGACTTATGACTGGAAACTGTTTCTACTGCAGTCCATACAAACTGAAAGTATGAAACTGTATGGCAACAGACAGGTCTAGGGTAGCATTTCAAAAGTTTACTGTAAGTCCCTAGGTACAGTTTAGTGAGATTATACGTACTGATACATCACTATGATCACTATAAAAATGCTTCAGAGAAATAATTACCTTTTCTCTTAACTAGAAAAGAGACTGCTTATAGGGAATATCAAAAGAAATGCCATACTTGCCATTTATAACCCTCTTACACTGCAGCATCTTTATGTCAATCAGCTCCTGAGAAGAAAGGATAAAGTCTCAGTGAGTTGAATTGTTTCACCCAGTCAGCTCTCAACAGTTGTCCATTTTATTAAATAATTATCTAGAGAGATCAACTTCTCTGAGCAACCTGTTCCAGTACCTCAGCACCCTCTGGGTAAGGAACTTCTTACTAACACCTAATCTAAAGCTCTCCTCTCTTTAGTTTAAAACTCTTCCCCCTTGTCCTATCACTATCTGTCCTTGTAAGAAGTTGCTGTCCCTCTTTTTTAAAAGCCCCTTTAAGTACTAGAAGGGCCCAACGAGCTCTCCTCACAGCCTTCTCTTCTCCAGAGAGAACAATCCCAATTCTCTCAGCCTGTGTTTGTAAGAGAAGTGCTCCAGCACCATGATCATCACTGTGACCTCCTCTGGATCCACTCTATCAGGTCCACATCCTTCTTGTGCTGAGGACCCAGACCCCAATTTCAGACAGCTTTAAAAGGAGTGGTTAAGAAACAAGGACAGCAGTGCCATGCGTAGAAATATATGGATGCACAGCAGAACTAATCAGATGAGACAGTCATCAGATGAGGTCAGTCTTCAAAGTTCCTTCAAAGTTCTGAGTCCACAAAAAAAAAACCCCAAAACCAAAAAAAACCAAAATAAAAATACTAGTACTCCCCCAAAAAAATACCCGCAAATAAAAGTACAAGTTGAGGAAATTGTTATGGTGTAAATTACTTGAAGTTAGTGAACAGCCTTAAAATATGGATTTGCCATAACTTGAGAACTGCCCGGAGAAATGCCTTAAGCCACAGAGATTCTTCTTTCCCCATTTTTAATGGAAAACTATGTGTAAAAAGAACAAGTCACATAGTGAAAAAAGTACATTCGTCCTTTTCTTAATAATAATGTTATCAGACAAAACCGCCTCATCTGCTCATCCTGCATACCTCGCAGTACACGATATCGGCACCATAGTCCAGAGCCAGCAGACGCATGGGCAGTGTTCCCACCCGCACCATCGGAGCCAGGATCTTCTTTCCTCTAAAACACAGCGGGGTGTTCACCGTCATTCCTGTCGCTGTACCACCTGGAAGAGAAAGCCCAGGGAGCGTCATTTCCTAGCCAAGCACAGACATGTCCTGTGCCGGGAAGGGGCGGCGGTGTCCCTGCGGTGTGTCAGAGCTCGCCCGGCAGCGCGGTCCGGCTGAGCCAGCCGTGAGGGAGCCCAGGGCGCCGGGCGATGCTTCCCGCCACACGGCTCCTTCCCCGGGCGAGGGCGCCGGGCCGCCCCTGCCAGAGCCCCCAGGGCCGTGTCTGTCCCGCGGGGACAGCGCTCAGCCGGCAGCGGAGAAAGGCGAACGAGAAGGCACAGGGACAGAGAAAGGGACAGGGAAAGGGACAGGGACCGGCACCGCCCGCCGCACTCACCCCTCGCGTGGCTGTGCCGCGGCTCGGCGGGGCGGGCACAACGGGGCCAGCGCCTGTTTCAGGCGTCATCGGGCAGCGCCGCCGCCTCACGTGGGAGCCGCGATGGCGCTGGGCCGGGCCGGGCCGGCGCTTGCCCTCCCGCTGCTGCTGCCGCGGCGGCCGGCGGGCAGCGGGACAGCGGCGGCGGGGAGCCCGCAGGCCCCCGAGGCCGTGGTGCGCGTTCCCTGGGCCCTGCGGCTGCGCCTGCAGCGGGGCGCGCAGCGCCGGCGGCGCGGGCAGGGGGAGGCGGCAGCTCCGCGTCCCGGGAAGCTGCTGCTGCGGAGCCGGCGGCCGGAGCTGAGCCAGCCCCGCTGGCAGACGGTGGGGCGCTGGGAGCAGCCGCCGCTGGTGTCGGCGGGCTGGAAGCACCGGAAGGCGTACGGGGATTACTTCCAGCTGGAGCCCTCGCAGGAGGCTGCTCCCGCCCTGCAGGCGCCGCCGGCTGAGGCGGGACAGGGCCCGACCTTCGCCGAGATGGGGCTGCAGCCGGCGCTGCTGGCCGGCCTGGAGCGGCTCTCCATCGGCCGGCCCACGGCCGTGCAGCGCCTCGCCATCCCCGCGCTGCGCCGCGGCCGCAGCGCCCTGTGCGCCGCCGAGACGGGCAGCGGGAAGACGCTGGCGTACCTGCTGCCGCTGCTGGAGCGGCTGCTCGGCCACCCCGAGGCGGCGGCGGAGGCGGCGGGGCCGGCGTTGCCCCGCGGGCTGGTGGTGCTGCCGTCGCGGGAGCTGGCGGCGCAGGTGGGCGCGGTGGCGGCGGCGCTGTGCGCGCCCGCGGGGCTGGCGGTGCGCGGGGTGACGGGCGGCGGGGCCGCGGGCGGGCTGCGGAGACAGCTGCGGGCTCCGCCGCCGGGCCCCGCCGTGCTGCTGGGCACCCCCGGAGCGCTGCGGGAGGCGCTGCGCCGGCGCTTCCTGGCCCTGGAGAGGCTGCGCTGGATGGTGCTGGACGAGGCGGACTCGCTGATGGACGAGTCCTTCACGGAGCTGCTCGAGGAGATCCTGGCACACTCGCCCCTGGCCGCCGGCGCTGCCGGGCCTGCCGGTCCCGCCGGTCCCGACGAGGAGAGGACGCAGGTGGTGGTGGTCGGCGCCACCTTCCCCGCGGGGCTCAGCGAGACGCTGGCGAGGTTCACTGATGTGGGCCGGTTTGTCACCCTCAGCACCCAGAGCCTGCACCGCCTGCCGCCTCACGTCCAGCAGAAGTTCGTTCGCCTCAAAGGCCAGGACAAGCTGCCCGAGCTGCTGCAGCTGCTCAAGGAGCGCCCATCATCTGGTGGGGCTGTTCTCATCTTCTGCAACAGTGCCGGCACTGTCAACTGGCTGGGCTATATCCTGGACGACCACAAAATCAAGCACCTGAGGCTGCAGGGACAGATGTCGGCAGCTGCTAGAGCTGGCATCTTTGCCTCCTTCCAGCAGGGTGACGTGTCTGTCCTGGTGTGCACTGACCTTGCCTCGCGGGGGCTGGACACCAGCAGTGTGCAGCTGGTGGTCAACTATGACTTCCCAGACACCCTGCAGGACTACCTGCACCGCGCAGGGAGAGTTGGCCGGGTTGGGAGCAAGGCGCCTGGAGCTGTGGTTAGTTTTGTCACCCATCGGTGGGATGTGGACCTGGTACGGAAAATAGAGACTGCAGCCCGGAAAAGGACAGGTCTCCCAGGAATGGACTCCTCTATTAATAAACCTTCACCTAAAGGAGGTTGATTTGGGTTGCCAGGCAGTCCCTGGTAGGGGTTTACCTGGAAGTGATTAGGGCAGAGTGAATGATCTGCTGTGTGTAAGGAAGAGTGAAAAGAATAGAGTTGAGTTTTGCAACAAGGTGATCAGGTTAACTTTGTGCACTGTTCTGGAAGCTGCAGTAGCCATTTCCATGGCCATCACAACACACTTTGGTTTTCCCAAAGGAAACTAGAAAGTGAGTAATAGAATGATTTTGGTGAAGATTGAAGAATTACTTCATCAGTTGGTTTGGTTTACTTGTTTTGAGACTTAACAATTTAAATTCAAATCAAAAAGAAAGTATGTCTGTATGATATACAGCTCTGTTGCATTTCACTGCTGCCCACCACCATCAGCTAACGTGGGTTGTTAAAACTTAGAAATTGCTACTGTGGCAGGAAGGAAACCCTGATATACCTTTGACCAGTTAGAGATACAAGTAGAAGGACTAAAGGACAAATGATGCTTGATTTTCTTGTGATGTAGCTGTTCATTCAGAGAATTCTAGACCAGATACCTGTAAAGTTCAGTGGGAACGAGAAGGCACAATAATGCTTGAGGCTCTTTTAGGGCCTTAATTTTTTATGTTATGGTTACCTTTCACTGAGAAATGGAATCTTGCTTCTTCATGCTGTATTAAATAAAATTTTAAAAGCCCCAAAGTGTTTCCTGCACATTTTTTTCTGCATACTTTAGTGACATACCCAGTTTCTGAGCTGACTAAAAAACCCAAAAAACCCCAACCTCCACACACCAAAAGATGTCTCCTGTTAAATAAAAGAAGTATGTTGGCTCAGAGGTTCTAATGACTCTCAGGTAACAGTGAGTGCAGGATTTCTTTTGAATGTTGTGCCATTGTCCCATTTTGCTTCAAACCAAGAGAATTGAAGTGAGGCTATTTCATATCTAGCTGCTAGTTTGTATCCATGGTAAGTAATCACACAAATAAGCATTTGAGCTGTGATTTCTTTTGCAGTGAAAACCACAACTTTTAGTGGCTGTTTTCCCCATGCTATCCACTTTGGGCTGTGGAATATAGAAATAGTAGATTTCTACATTATGGTAAATGAGAAGATCACAGCATTGGAGCTAAATCATTAGTTCCTGAGGAAGTAATGTGCTGGAGCTACTCGTAGTACACTGAGTGTAAAAGCTAAAGAAAGAAAACTTGCACAGATAATCACCCAAAGATCAGGCAATATGACCTTATCCTGTTGTACACATGTCCTCTGTTCATATTGCATACTTAAGGAGCTCTTAAAGGAAGTTACAAAGTGCAGTAAAATTATTTAATACAAAGGCTTCCAAGTTTTAGAAATGCAGTGAAAGAGTGATCCATTTTAGAGACTGGAAACCTGTTCATTGCATGGGTGGCAATTAATTTGTAGTTTAACTCCTGTAAGTCACATTTTTACAATCCATGAACAGGTCAGTCTGGATTGTGGCACACACAAATACTTAATTAGACAACACAGTGAAATAATGAAGTTCTTTCAGCCATCTGTTCCCTACTTTTGAAGTAATACACACTTTACATAGTTACAAATAGTAACCTTAAACTTGGTACAAATGCCCTTAACTGTTGCTAGAGCACTGTTGGTCACAACAGTTTGTCAAAAAACCACAAACAAAAAAAAACCCCATCACAAAATCTCAGGCATTTATATAATAAAGTGGCTAATAAAAAGCCTTGGCTAGATAGAGGACACTATATTTACCAACAAAACCTTTTGCAGACTACTTTCAAACAAAATCACAGTTCTTTTAAGCATATATTGAGAAATACCACTTTCCTACTGTTGCTCACCAAGAGACAGTTGCTGCAGCTAGTGATTAGCAGCAGTAATTAATACACAGGAGCACACAGACATTGAGACCCTGGGACACAAAGCTGATACAGAGCCACCAAATGCAAACAGCCAATGTCTCTGACACATCATGTGAAAGCTGTAACTGTCCAATATGTGAATGCTACAGCAAAGCCTTCAAGGAGATTTAAAGACCCTACCCCAGGTAGTAAGCTAAATGTGTATGTAACTCACATACAGTCAAATTTGTTGAAACAAAGACATCCAAAGATTTTAGTTTGACTTCTCCCAAACTACTCTCTGAACATTGCATCACTCATCGTTCACATCTAAATTACTGTCTACAGACTGTTAAGTGCTCTCCTCTTCTCTGTGCATATTCTACCTTCTGTGTAAACCTCATTTTATATCCTATGGGCACAACTACAACTGCATTTGGGCTCTCTCTTATGGGCATTCAGGTACTTCTGTTGCACATAGCCCAGTGCCTAGCAAGGTGCCCTAGGACTAGCTCTGTCACATGTCATCACAGCCAGAGGGAAATGTCTCCTACCACTCCAGAAATCTGGCAAAGTCCACATTTTTGCAGACTCCACTGCTCCCTGGAATGCATTTCTATGCATGTTCTCCCCAGACAGGACCCTCTTCCCTCCTCTTCCTCCTGACACACATTTGTGAGCCTGATTTACACGTTAGTGGTGGAGTGTGTGGTAGAGAAGTTCTCCATGCGCACTCTGGCCAGTTTCTCAGCAGAGAGTGGCCGCAGGAAGAACTTGCAGGTGAAGACTTGCCGGCAGGCCTTGCGGAAATTCTCCGAGAGGAAAGCGTAGAGGATGGGGTTGACGCAAGAGTTCCCGTAGGCCAAGCAGTGGGAGATGATGCGGAAGGTGAAGGAGATGTTGTTCAGGGGAAAGTGCCCGAACTCTGCCCACATGGTGATGATGTGGTGTGGCAGCCAGGAGAGCAGGAACACAGCAACCACGAGAAGCACTGTCTGAGCTGTCTGCAAAAGACAAGATCGTGGATTAAATGGTCACAGTGGTCAAGTGAGTCTGTAGAAAGGGTAAGTTTGTTTTCCTCTGTCAGTAGTAAAGGCAGTAATGGTTATCATGGCTGCATTTAGTTACACCCATTAACCTCTCAGAATGATGTTATTGCATCAGATCAAGACTACAATATATGCTTAAAAAAAAGGGGACTTCTGTCAAATAGACCTCTCAAATAAGTTTGTATTAATTTCGAAAGGCAATAGCCTGTCTGTTCATTGTGTACCTGGCATACTCCAGGTGCTTCCTTGTCTCACCTACTAGAATGCTGCCTGACAGCAAAGATGTTCCCCTAAGACTAAGCAAAATAAAGCACCAAACATCCTCAAATGACCATGCTGGGAGCCAGATGATATCCTTAAAAATAGGCTGGTATGATTAGAAGTTGATGAGACTGAAAGACACAGACCCAGTGGTCTTGTGGGATCTAGCTTACCTACCGTGGTATGATGGGTACCAAAGAAATGATTAATAAACAGGTCCCATCATTAGCTTTCACCAGCAATAATGGTGCTACTTCTTTACCCTCTAGCAATGTTAAGTAGCTGAGGCTTGTTACCCTGGCAACCTTTCATAGCATCCATCTGCTTAAATTAGGGGGCTACAAGCACTGAAATACTCCTTTGAATAAGGCTTATATACCTAGCTTTTTTCCCCCTTTTATTGTGAAATAACAAACTGTGCATTTAACATAGGGCTGAGTATTACAAAATGGGTTTGCAGTTGCTATGTAATATCACAAGGCTGTTTCTGGGGTCCAGCCTTTTGGGGTTTTGCAGATGGAAAACACAGACAATACTAGAACAATAATGTACATAATTCATGACTCAAGAAACAGGTTTTGGAAATGGAACTTGTGTCTGTTTTTTCAAGTTAGGGAACATGTAGTTAAGATAGAGGAAACTGAAACAAAACATTGTTTGGCTTTTTATGTGGTAACTTTGCTGTAGCTTAAACTACTGCTACTATAGACTGTGACCAGCCATGGAGGACTGATAGCTTGTATACTGTTTAAGCTTCTCCCACAGGCTGTGACAGTTTGCACAGTTCCTGCATTACTGTTGGTCAAGCTGTCCCACTTAATGCAAACCTTCAGCTTCAACTCCAAAGTTTTGGTGGGTCCATAATGGACATGTACAATGGCCACTACTGGGTTCTTTAAGTCTGTCTTAATACTCCTAGAAGCCTTCCA
Source organism: Entomyzon cyanotis (assembly GCA_024500445.1). Lineage (NCBI taxonomy): Eukaryota > Metazoa > Chordata > Aves > Passeriformes > Meliphagidae > Entomyzon > Entomyzon cyanotis. Next base: position 9,210,391 of record JAKEPQ010000743.1, read on the forward strand.
AGCTGCTCCAGAAAATATATCACTGTGTTATTTGTTGAACAGGCAAAGTAAATGTGTTTAAGCTGTACAATGAGTCAATAGCATGGTGACAAACAAAGACAAGGAGATATTTTTGTTTGTCAGATAATGAGGTAAGCTTCTCTCTTATTCCTCCCCCCACCTTGTTTATGTCATGTGCAGATTGTCTTGAATTTACTTACTTATTCTTTTGTTGCATTTGTAGGTTGTCTGCCTCTCATTTATGCTTTCCTGCCTTTCCTTGTCCATTTTGCCCTTTGATTATTTTTTTCTCAGGCCCTTGACAATCTATTTCTTACTTTTAGCCTTGCCCCGTCCTTCAAAAAGCAATGGGAAATGTGTTTAAAAAACACTTTGGAAGAGATACTGCATTCTGGAGGATGATGAAGTCTTTAATATTTAATTGCATTTAGAGCTGTTGTCCTTGATAAGCTTCTAATGAAGTTGCCTCAAATTGTCAGGCATCTTGTCAAGGGCAAAATTAAGATTGTTCTGTAATGAGTCCAATGCTTCAAGTATTCCATGGATTTACCTATTTTAGGAAGAACTACCTGAATGTTAGATGAATAAACAGTCCTGAGATTAAAATATAGAGTGGACAGAACAGTCTAGAGGGGTAGAGGGCTTGTCACTTTCCTAGTTTAGTGCCAGTTGGAGACAGCCCAGCTGCACATAATTTTTCAGAGCTGATCAGACCATCCATTTCTAATGTGTACCTCAGCCACACAGAAATGGGAAAGAACATTCAATTAGGTTTTTATTAAACAGTACTGGCTTGCAGAAAAACTGGGCTTCATTAGTGAGGCACCTGCTGTTTCCTGAATATGGTGTGATTATTTTCCCTCTTTTTTCTTCCATAATTCTAAATGAAAAAGCATAAAGAATCCTATGGCTGTTCTTCCACACAGTCTTATCAGCAAATAACAATTGACACTTCCTTTATTACTGCTCTGTAGGAAGATGTCTGATATCTGATTATGTGATTTACTGGTAAATATTTTCTCCTGTTATGCTCATTCCAACTTTATCTTTTTTCCTTAAAGTTTGAGAGAAAATTGGCACATGTTTTGATTGTCCCAGACTTGATTATGGTAAGATACAGAGTTACAGACTTCACTATATATTGTAATTTATTGTAGTGAAGACGTGGAAAAAATGTAGTGACCCATGGTGCTTAAAGCTTTTGTTTTAAATACTGCAGGTACCCTATGTCAGTGCCAAGGAAAGACATGTGGCCTAGTGCAAAATACCACTGTACTGCTGGAGGTAATTACCAACCTCTGAGGAAAACAGTTTTGTGGTTTTAGAATCCAGGATACTCAATCAAGAACATCCCTTTTGCTCTGAGGCCATCTTTGAGTCAACATGCAAAGTGAAAACTGCCAGTTTCTCCACTCCTGGTGCCACATTCTTGTTTGCTTTGTTTGCAAATCTGACTCCCCCTGATGCCTTTGCAAACGTTCTTTTCCTTTTTACCCATAAAGTTCTAACACAAAGGTCCCAAGCATGATTTGATCTCCAGAAACATGCTCATAATGATAAATGCAGAATGTTTCAGCCAGCTGGTTCAAAAAATGCCATACTGACTCTCAAGTAGTGCACACATCTGTTAATTACTTCTAAAGCACTTCTAACTGCCCTTTGGTCTTTTTTTTTTATTATACTTGAGTGTAATTTTTCAGTGGTCTGAAATCACTGAAATTATTCTTTTTCATTGTTCTGTGTCTTCTTTCTTGGAGTCAGAGATGGCAGATGAAGAAGAGGAGGGATTGAAGTAAATATATTTTCAGACATTATCAGTTAATTTTGATTACTTGCTTTATGTGCTAAGAGGGACTCTTCATTTCCCAGCAGCTTGCTTGCACTGTTCAAACTGCTCATCTGTACATCTCTCATTCTGTGATCATGCCACTAATCTCCACCCTTGGTGCCCTTGAAACTTATTCACTTTATATTCATAAATGCGTATGAGCATCGTGATTTTTCCATTATCCCCTAATTGGCAATGATGCTCTTAATTCCTGCTGCCCTGGGCTCCTGTTAACCAAACAACGTGCAGGATTTCACTTCTGAATTATATTCTTTTGCACAGTGGGTCCTAGGATGTTCCAAGCTCCTTTGCTGTATTTATTGTTGTTCAAATGCCAAGGCCTTGAACATCACATGCATTGTCTACATGAAAACCTTCAATGTGCGTGAACAATAGCCAAATAATTAGTTTAGCATTAGGAAAGCAGTTACAGTGCAACTTTTATCTGCCTCTCTTGGCCAAGATGTTCAGGAATACCATCTACCTTGAAGGAATTCTGTGTGTTTTACCTCAAGCTGTTGAATGACCTTCAAAATGCTGCACACCAGGGAGTGTCCCAAATAAATTCCATATGACTTTGTGTTTACTTAGCTCTGGAAGCAATGAACAGCTGATTTGCTTACCCACCAGGTGAGCATGGCTCACCTTTCTATTGGAGCTAACCAATAGAAAAGCATAGTAATAATTTGTTGTCTTTAAATGGCTCATTTGGTCTGTTAATTGAAGCTTTTGGCCTCAAGGTCCCACAACTCCTACTGTCCTTTCAAGTGAACTTGCAAAACTGCTGTGAAATTCACACCCCAAGAAATATTCTTAAACTTGAAAAAGCATTTCAGATTGTTCAGTTTGCAAGGCTTATTTGTTCTTTAAAGATGTACAAAACAGAACTGAATAAACACTGAGGGAACCCTGGTGTGCTCCAGAGGCCAGTGTAACACCGCAGGGCCGTGATAGATCTTGGTTTGCATTAATTTCCATCATTAAATCACCTTATTTAAGGCAGATGTACAATCAGAGTTCCTGGGGCTGGGCTCTTATGAAACACTTTGCAACACTGTCAGGAAGGGAATTGTTAACTTTCCTCTGAGCCAAATTACAGGCTTTTCTGAACTCTCATAGTTCAGAAAAGAAGTAACAGAACTGAAATATACTTTATTTGTGGTAAAGGGGTGCACAGAATTTCTTAGTATGTGGTCTTGCTGGCTGGCCTCAAAAAATGATTGTCCAAAACTTCAAGGTGGAATCCTGTGGCATCACACCATCTGATTTCCAAGGTTGGCAAACTTGTGCAGGTGGTATGACATTAGATGGGGAAACAGCCAGGCACGTGTCTCTTCTGCAGGCACAGTCTTAGTTCATCATGCAGAATTTCAGCCTAGGCTTGCAAAAAGTTCTAAACATCTTCCTTGATCTAATGCACAGATGTTACATATAAATGGAAAAGCACATTAAATTGAGCATGTCCAACTTTGGCATGTAGATGGCAAACTTATATAAAAATTTCAAAGTGGGAATCTGAATTAAAGGTCAAACTCTCTTGATAACAGAATGTGTAGTCAGGATGCAACAAACTCTGTACAAGGGGAATTTTTGCAGCTTCATATGTGCATAAATTGAAAAGGTTGCTGTAGTTTGAACATAATCATCCAGTAACTTAAAAGCTTATAGATCACAAACCAAGCACAAAACCTTCCTTTTTCTGGTGATATGTGCCTATCTGTCATTTGTAGGATTCTGCTAAAGATAAACTTGTTCTTTTCAGCAGGTGTTTGAACACTGACTTGGGGGGATGACAGCTGTCAGAGCTCTCTGGATCATTTGTGAACTGGACCCATTCAAACAAAAGGTGGTTGTAACCAACTTTACAACAGTGTATTTAAACATTACCCATGAGTAGTTTGTCCTAAGAAAACAGGGCTCTCTTAAGCTGTCCTTCTAGCCCTCACATATCTTCAAATAACACAGACTTTGAGTACAATGTTGTGGCAAATGGGACTATGACAGACAGCAGAAAGATCACTAGTAATGGTAATTACTGATACAATACCATATTTAAGGGGGGAGATTGAACTGCAGTACCAAGTACCTGGGCTCCACATCGCATTGCATACCCAGAGTCAGTTAAATCCAGGATTATTTTGCTTTCTTTGCTACAGCAATGCAGCTAGGAAAGTCAGGCATATACTTGCACAACACTGGGACTGTTCATTTGGCCAGACCCTAGGTCTGGATCCAGCAGTGTCCCACTTGTTCTGTAAATGTTTGTCTTATTGAGGTTCACATGCTGTTTCCAGATTCCAGGATGTACTAATAGCAGATAAAATACCAGCTCTCTATGACCTTTCAGGTGGCTTTAATTTGGATTTTTCTCAGTAATGTTTCCTACTGCATTTCTGTGCTTTGTGGCTCAGACTATGTGAGTAAGAAGGATGTCTCTTCTGCCTGTTATCAGTGTTACAGGATCTGGGATTGGAGGGACTGGTACTACACCAAGACTCCAGCAAAGTCAATGAAAGCTATAGATCCAGAAATAAGACTTGACATTTAAAAATCTTATGTGATAACACTATTTTTTTCAGAAGCAGCCTATGGAGAATAATTACAATGTGTTTCTGGCCAGCATGTGGAATGCTGCTTATGGCAAGACCATTCCCTGAGCTCCATGGCATTTGCTTTCTTTCTTAACTATGTTTCACCTTGAAGTGTTCAGATTTGAGGAGAGTTCTTATAGCTTCTGAAATGCTGAACAGCAAAGCAAACTGTTTGCAGTGGTAATGCTGGCAAAATTTTCACTGGAAAATCTTGTTCAACAAGGACTCTGAGTCTGCAATTTCATTCTTTTGAGACCTTTACTCACTTATGTAGCCTAGATGAGTGTAGTGAGAGCTGAACAAACAGCTGTTTGCAAAATTTACTGCTTATCTGTTCAAAAACAAAAAAACCCCACAAAACAAACTCACAAAAAACCCCCAAGCCCCAAGTGGGAAAACCAAAACAGAGCAAACCCAAACACTCTTCTCCTAGGGATGGGAGGAGGATAATAGCTCAAGTTTTCTTGAAATTACAGGAATGAAGCAGGAATTGAGTGGTCTTAGTTTCAGACTATACTCTTTTGTATCAATATGACACTTTGTTTCCACATTAGTGTGGCAGAAACTGTAACAGCTCTAAATCAACTGCAATCAGCACAGACCAGGCAGATTACTTTATAAAACTGACATATCTATTATATTGCAGTCAATTTACAGATTAAACCAAAGATATTTACCTTCTTCTTTGATCTCTCTGACTTCTTGGAAATGTTCTTTACTTTCATATGGAGATGGTATAAAACCTTGGGGGGAAAAAAGGAGCAATATATTGAATGGGAAATTGCGTTTAGTGTATTAGTACTTGAACTACCCATACAAGCACCAAAAAATTAAAATAATTTTTTTAATATGACTTCAAAGACAAATTTGATGCTTTCAGACTTTTAATTCTAAACTCTCCACTTTCTCTTTCAAGAAACAAGGTTTGGAAGGAGCATTAAAACAGCTAAGCTTCCAGTAGTTCAGCACGTATTAAGAGCTCAGCTGGCACTATGCTGAAACCCACAGGAGTTTTCACATGGGCTTTGAATTTTATATTGTGCCTCAGGTTGTCTTCATTTATTCCCTAGGTTGATGATATACATGGGCAGAGAGCAGGCTGCCAGTCCTGTGCCCTGGTGGGGCTGTCCTGCCACTCCTGAAGGCAGCACAGACAAATGCAGAGTGGGCTCACCCTTCAGAGGGAGAGTCATAAGGAGTATTGGAGCTCTGAAGGCAAATCTCATTTAAAAACATCTAGATCTAGCTTTTGAAACCTGATTACAGCACAGCAATAACCTAGAAATGTTTATTCCCCCATAGGTTTTTCCTCTGGCTGGGAGCAAACATTTGTTACTCAGAAAGAACAAAATGAAAAATATGAAAAACAGCAAGAGTCTTTGGGTGTCAGGTTGGATGTCATCTTAATAGTTGTAATCCTTTATGTGAGCTGGTGTGATTTCATTCTCTGCTTTCCTTCCCTCCCCCTGCCTCAAGAAAGTATTCTGCACCAGGAGAGAATGTGGAAAGGGTTGGATCAGTTATTTGGCTGTGTAGCTGTGTACACACACAAGCCACCAAGAGTCTGGCATCTTTCCCTCCATTTAAACATTATTCCCATCCCTCACACCCACCTTGGCGTAGCAGCAGGTGATGAGCAGCAGGGGCAGGAGGTATCCCACCAGCAGGATTGTAATCTTGTACATCTGCTTGGCTGTGGAGCCGTTTGCCCAGTGCTCCCAGCAGAAAGAGCTGTTGGGTGCCTGCTGATGGCCACTCATGAGGGCCTGGTGCTGAGCCACGGGGACAGCAATGAGCAGGGACAGCAGCCAAATGACAGCCACGCCCAGGGCAGCGTTGCGCTTGCTGCGGATGCAGGGCGAGCGCCTGGCGTGGACCACGGCGATGTATCTGTCCACAGACATGGCCACCAGGGTGAAGATGCTGACCAGCATGGTTGCCATGGCCAAGTAGTGAACCCACTTGCAAAAGAAGGCCCCGAAGATCCACTCTGGCAGGGAGTAGATGGTGGCCTGGAAGGGAACGCAGAAGAGCAGAAAGGAGAAGTCTGCAATGCTCAAGTTCAGGATGAAGATGTTGGTGGCACTGCGCGATGGACGGCCGCCGGGCCGGAGACGCCCCAAAACAACCAACACTAATGTGTTTCCCACCATTCCCAGGAGAAAAATCAACCCAAAAAGCACTGGTACAATCACCACCTCCGGGCCGCCCCTGGCTGCTCCTGCCCAGAATGTTGGGGCCTCTGTTTGGTTGGTCTCAAGGCTGCACTTGCTGGTGTTGGCTCCAAGGGAAAGCACAAATTTGTCTTCCTGCTCCTCCATGGAGCCAGGCAAAGATCAGTCACTGCAGCCCTGACTGCTGGCAGATACTTCTGTGCTTGTTAGGGGTGGCCAGAGGTGAACTTTTGCCTTTTCCAATGCTGTGTCTTTCCTTTGAGGAGCAATTTTCTTCAGATGATTATTCCAAGTTCTCTCTGTCTCTGGTGCAGATTATTCCAGGGACTGGCAAAAAAGGGGGTTGAGGAGTTTGAGTCATCCAGGAGGTGGCATCCAGGTTTGGCAGTTGATGCTGTTGTGGCAGAGAAAAACTCTGTGCCCGGAGAGCAGAGGGTGAGGCTGTCCTGGGAGCTTGGAGCAGCGGCAGAGCAGCAGCAGCTCGCCTTCCTCATGCCCCTCCTCTTCTGCTTCCCTCCCACACTCCCTGGATCCGTGGCTGTCATACCTGCTTTCCCAGCTCCACGCCGAGCTGTGGCAGAGAGAACAAATGCTGTCTGTGACCTGAGCCCTTCAGAAAGTAACCCCTGGCCAGCTTTATCCCCATGCATTACTGCTCACAAGGGGGAAGAGCAAAGCAACAGCTCTCATCCAAAGGGCTGGATAAGCAGCAGCTGCTGAACAATAGCGTGTGTGGCTCTGTGAGGGGCAGCACTGTTACTAGCTGCATAAGAAGGAAAAAAAGCTAAAATACCTTTTTAAAATCAACAAAGGAGCATTTTATTTCATTATTTGCTTCACAGTCTTCAATGCTCCAATTAGAGCATAAAGCCATATGAATAGCTGTGTTTCCAACACAAAAAGCTGGGAGAGGTTTAGACTCAGCACTAGGTCCTGCCACTTCTGGGCTATCTGCCCAAATTCCTCAATGCCTCAATATTCATGGACCTTGTTGATCCAGCTTCAAAGACATTTTGGGCTCAGCCCAGCAGTGCCAGCAGCATCTGCACTGGGAATGTTCAGTCTTAGTAGCTGTGAGCAGCTGTAATATTCTCTGCCAGGGAACAGAAATACGCTTTTTAAACGAAAGTTTTATTAAAGATTAATGGCTTACTTACTGTGGTTTTAATGCTTACTTATAGAAACAGAACATATGTTTTAGAAGGTACTGAGCAGGTTAGTTTTAATGGTTTGTTTCCTCACATCTCTTAAGGGATTATGCAAACCCTGCAGGCAGTGAGGAGGCAACAAAGTTTAGGCAAACATTAACAGTACCTGCACACAGTGATTCATGCATGCAGGACAGCTGCCTGCAGAGAAGAGTGCCCACCTCTATTCTCAGTGGATACAACTCCAGCCACTTCAGAGGGGCACCTCTGGCTCTGTGAATGGGAGGCTTGGGCTGGGGGAGCCCCTTAATTTTAGAAACCAAGTTCAGAACTGAGAGTTGCCCTGCCTTGCGATTTTCTTCTAAGAACTTGTTGAAAGGTGACAATACTGCCTTCCTCAGCCTGCTCTGATTATACCCTTGCTTAAAAACTGAGCTGGAGCTAAATCCTGTATTCCCCCAGAGTTATGGTGCGAGGTGGGAAGCGACCAGGGAGGCAAAAATGTCTAAGTTGCAGTGGAAAAAATGATCTCCCCTTGTGGTGAGCAGATCACCATGGCTGAACCAGCTCCCTGATGCCACCTGCATCTCTCTGGGTCTTCCATGACCTGGCTGCCTCTCGTGCTGTGGCACAGGACCTCGAACACCTTTAAGCACTCCAGTTCCCGAATGCTTTTTCTGTTTGCTGAGATCTCAGTGGGGACCGTGCCAGCTCTGGGGCTGTGCTGCAGCCCGAGTGCCATCTACTGACATCTCGCCTCCTTTGCTGCCTTCAGGCAGCTCCTGGGATGCCCTCAATTTATAATAAAGATAAAACAGCATCATTTAAACAGACAAAAGCAGTATATCCACACTGTTTGCAAAATTTCTTCTGCAGGCTAAGTTTTCATAAGGCAGCTAAAGTTGTTTAATGAAGTTTGTTATTCATTTATAACCAATTGAGCAAAAAATTACGATTTTGGCTCAAACAGAAATTATGTTGGAATAAAGCTACAGCAAGAGAAGACTCTTCAGCATACAGTGTTGGCAGATACTTATAAAACTAAGACAAGAATATTTTAAAACCATAAACTTCAAAACAGGATGCTTGTTTATATTTGTTTAGTATTCTGTAGAGAATAAGGAACATGATCTGGTTTATGTCGACAGAGTCAAGACAATGTATCTCTTCCTGTGTGCTCCTGTGGTTTTGTGCAGAGTTCTTTTGTAAAGGGACAGGAGACAAAGTGATGTGAGTGATCTCTCACAGGTTGGCCTTAACATGGAAGAGCAAGATGTCTTTATCTGGGTCCTAATGTGATATATTTGTAAATACATATGTAAATACATATGTAAATACATATGTGCCTCTATACAAAGGGCAGCAGAGTGCAGAGCCAGAGACAGATTGTGAAAGACAGAAACACAACCTCACCCTGGAGAGATGCTGCTCCCCTGTTCAATACCAGGCTGGTGTTTGCATGAAGGAAGGTTAGAAGATCCTACAGCTTCAGTGGAGTGTGTGAGCTTGATGCACCCTGATTTGAAAACCAGATCATTCTATGACAACATGAGAACACAAGGTTAGCTTCTCATGGTGAGAACCTAGTTTGAGGCCAATTTGCAAATCTGTTTTTCTTGTGTATGTATAAATTTGACTTTACCAAACTGTTTGGGGAAGATCACTTGTTCATTCCTCCCATAACTTTTCTATCTGTAACAAGATGTACTGTCAACTGGCCAGCTCTGGAGCATACCAAAATTCTGCAACAGTTCTGAGAAACTCCTGGTCTCTTGGCTCTGCAAATAACCCTTTTACTCTGTCACTCCAGACTGTATCACAAAATGCTGCATATTACAAAAGGAGAGATGTAAGTGTACATGCTGCACTTTAATACTATCTTAGCAAAAAGTTTCCATGGTGATTTGATCTCATTCCTGCAAGGGAGCTCTCTTTCCAGTAGAACCACAGCAAATTTCTATCTACTGCCTCATTCAAATTACTGCCAAATTCCTCAGTTAAAGAAACCTCTTCTTAAGCATCACAACGTGTTGTGTAAAGTACCTCAGAAATAATGGATCCTGGGTTGACAAATTTTCTGGTCCAACAAAAACATCCCAAGACAAAAGTACTTGGAAGTTTCTTAATACTTATGTAAAAAAACCTATATATTTAGGATTTTTTATTAGCACACAGCTCTGGGTGTTCAAGAGCACAGGATTGTTCTTTGTGTCAGATTCTGAGGCAGCTAATTTAAAATAATTGCGGCAAATTCTAGATTTTTCTGAAAGTCTCTGGCAGACTGAATGAGCAATTTTACTTAGTTTCCACTTTGTTCAATGTAATCTGCACAAGAGACACAACCAACAAATTTATTTCCATGCTGCATTCAGGTTCATAATGCTTGTGAGGTAGGAAAATGAATACTACTTTTATGTGTGCCCAGTACAGCTGTTTGCAGATACACAGCAAAGGGAAGCCATTGCTTCAGCCTTTCAGAATTGCTAATGAAGAGACTGGCACACAACTGATTATTTAGAAAGCTGGTAGAAGAACCTACACTCTTCCAATATCCTAGCACGTGCTGACAAGCTTGTAGTTAAAGGTGGTTGGGATCTTCTCCTCATAAGCATAGGACTGAATAAGAAATCAGGCCCTGCTCAAGGATTACCTGGATACCATCTGCAGATCAGGCACAGATGACAATTTTTAGGCATCCCCCCAAAACTCAAAGCGAAGTCTTTGAAACACAAAGAAAAAAATCAACCCATTATTAGGTAGCAAAAATTAAGCTGGATTCATCATGAACTATTTGCTTTCAGCCATAGGCAACGTTCAGCTCTAACTTCCTTCTTAGGAGCTTTAGTGATATCTTGATGTGCTTCATGAAATCTTTACTCCGTGAAGAGAAAAACCTATCTTTGTACTTCCTGTTTCTTTTGTGTTTGGTGATTGGTGCGAGTTGATGTGGCTCTGTGTGTTCACATCCTGAGAGCGTATGGCAGCCTCTGAACTGACCTGGGAGAGCTGCTCAAATCAGTCATGAAATTGGGGCAGCTTCAGGCACCCATAGAGCAGAGCAACATGGGAAAAAGAAGTTTTTTACTGACTTGGTTCTTAACCCCTCTGATCACCCATGCTTAGAGTAACATTTCTCATAAGGTCTTATCAGAGAAATATGTTGCAACCATGCTGATTTAAACAGATTAAAATTACCAAAGAACCTCCCATCACCATCCCCTCCAAGTGTGAATTCACTTCATTTTAGAGCCTGAAACTAATGCTGAGATGAGTAGAAGAAACAGATGGAACTCAGTTTGCAAGAGTTAAGCCTGCTTGTATTGCTATTTTAATGCAAACAGAAATCTTGGTACACAGGATTTCCTCTTCCTAACATGTTGTAACATTTTCTAATTAAAACATGGCATGTGCACTCAAGAAATGCCAAATTGACAGCCCTGGAGATTGCAATCTTCACACAGAAGTAAGACAGCAGGTTTAAGTACTTGATAACCAAGACTTACAATACTACGTTAAAATGGTTTGTCCCTAAGCAATTGCAATGTCTTTTTAAAGCTGATTCACACACAAAACTATATCCATGATAAATGCTGAAGTGCTATTATGTAGTGTGGTTGATGCCAGGAGCTGGTAGAATAGAATAATTTTATGGAAAACCAAATTGCAGTTGAAAATGGCTGCTTCAATAGACATCTGCATGTACAAAGTCCTACTTTCCCACCTGTAGTCATCTATGGTTTAATCTGTACTGGTCGTGAGACCACAAGTGATTTGGATGTGAAAGGACTGAAATTAATGAAGATGCTCTGGGATGGAATAAGCCTTCCTAGCATGAGAATTAGTTCCAACACATAATGTTATCCCTCTGTCTCCTGACAGCAGCTGATTTAAGTGTTGCAGTTATTTTATAGCTCCTCAGCTTGCTCCAAAATATGTGTGAGGTGAATATAACATGATATAAACATAGGGATAGCTATTATCAGGGAGAGACAGCTGTGTAACAACATTCTGGACAATAAAGATAGCTCTTGGGACATTTATTAAGAGTCCAGTCCTGCCAGATGAACTCTGCAGGAAGGATGCACGTCACAAATGCCACATTGTAGGAATTACACACAGACAGCTGCTCACACTAATCCAGGGCTATTGCAATAAAATTATAGAAGAAATCTTGCTGTGAGCCAAAGGAACCATTTGGCCTTTTGCAGCTTTAAAAATCAGTTGTGTTCTGAATCTGCAAAGAGGTGAGCTCCTAAAAGCTCAAGAAGGTTCTTAGTTGCTCAGCAAAAACTGTTGTTGAACAAGGAGTTGGTGAGTTTAGTTTTTCTGGAGGCATGCAGAAACAGAGTTTTAGGTAGAAATCAGATCAGAGATTAAACTTGACTTTGCAACAAGAAAAAATTCATAAAATGGGAAAAATAAATTGCAAGCAATGATGGCTATGTAATTGCTGCTTTAAATTAAAGATGAAAGATCATTTCCTGTCATAGGCATAATAATGGCTCTGCCTGGATCAAACTTCAGATTAGAAAGATAAAATATTTGTCTTTTCTCTTGTTACTTCATTCGTATTGTTTAGGGTTCTCTAGTCCACAGAAGTGGATGATAAATGTTTATAAGTGAAGTTCACCAAATCAGCAATGTGCAGCAGAATTCCCAGGGATGTGGGGGTTCCTGTTCAACTTTTCCAGTTAATAGGAACTGGAGGATTGATGACAAATGTCTGTTCCACTTAAAACTGGACTTGCACAACAAGTCAGTGGGAGATTTGATCATGAGACTTAGTAATTTCTCCACAGTGGAATCATAAATAAAACCAAAATGCCCTTTTGGTCTCCAGTACAAAATACGGCATGAAATAAAAATTACAATAAGCAAAGCTTACTTCTTGTGAAACTCTAGCATCATGGTCTTACATAAATTTCTTTGCTTCAAAACTTCATGTCCCAGAAAGGGACTGAAAAGTCACAGTAGGTTCAGAGACGTAATTATTCTTGGAAAGGTCACCTGTACCTTGCGACTATTTTGACTTTTACAAATATAATACAATGGCACTGTAAGTCCCGAATAAATACAGCAGGTGTAGTAACAAGAGGCAGATATTTATTGGCTTAAGTATAGTCAATGTGAATAAGAAAGTGCTAGAACAGGAGGAAAGTTTGTATAATCTTTTTCATTGAAAATATCAAAACTTCCACTGGATGAAGCCCTGAGCAACCTGATCTAACTTTGGGGTTACCTTACCAAATCAGGTGGCTGGACTAGGTGACATCCCACTAGAAATCCCTTCCAACCTAAACTATTCTGGGGTGAGAGGAACTTATTTCTGAACAGTACAAACTGAGTGATTTTAACACATCATCTGCTAGAGAACTGCATTATCTGCACTGTGGGCTGCACAGCCAGGCTGCCACGAGAGGGAGGAAATGCTGGGTTTTCAACCAGGCACAGCAAAAGGCTTGTTGGCTGCCACGAGGGTGCAGCTGAGCTGCAAGCTTGCTCACAGACCTTGCATCTCACAAAGTGGTAATTTCCAAATGTCTGTGGTGTGTGCAGCCTGTGACATGAGCTAAAGAAATAGGGGATGTTTCCTGGTTGCTGCTGTGATGCCAAGCAGATCTGGTGCCAAGCTTGAGCTGTTGTGTCCAACACAGTGGAATGTGGATTTCGACTCTGCTGCATTATCTGAAGAAGGTAACTGCTCCAAGGAGCCTTTAGATAAACCAAAGAAAAGCTATAAATCTCATGTCAGCTTCCACTTCTCAACTCTGTTCAGTCAGCATGGGGGAAAGCTGTGTGGGTTTTGTATTTTAAATGTTGTTTAAACAGGGATGCTAATATGCCATGTTCTTAATTTTGTGTAGTGCTTGCAATACCCTTCAATTTTCAAGAACTGATCTCTGAATGATGATATAATTATGTGGGGTTTTTTAACCTAAACAGTTTCAAAGACAAGTGAGTCTCACATTGAAGTATAAAGAACATTTTGCATGAAACGGAGAAGATGCTTTGATATAGCAAATCTACAGAAAATTCTTATAGATAAAAGGAATTGCATTTTTGTACACATACAAATGGAGAATGGAGATTTTGTAATGAATAGACAAGAATAATTTATTTTAGCAGTCAAACCACTTGAGGAACACATAGATACAGTTCCTGCTTAAAAATCTTCCTCAAAAATGTTGTTGACTTCACGAAAAAATAGTAAATATTTAGACCAAAATCCACAATGTGTATCAGTTTTTATATCATCAGAAAAGTTTTATTGTGTGAACAAAGTTTGCTACTTTCTCATTAAGCATTTTGAACTGACAAATTATATGGACTTCTCTATGTCTATCAGAACAGAGCAGAAAATAAGCTATAAAACCTTCGTTTTCCCTGTAGAGTAATTTTGCCAGAATCTGGCAGAGTTCTAGAGATTCAGGCTGCAGATCTGATGTGTATTTTGGCTTGAGGAATTTGCAACCAAAACATGCCTACAGAAACATGCCTTTGTGGTACTAAGTTGTCAGAATTCTGCTGCTTGGGCAGTTTTTTAACCTTTTCTTTTTAGGATTTTTTCCGTGCTGAGCTGCCACAAACAAATGTAACATTTTCTAGATTCGAGATACAAAGATTTTTTTCCCCTGTGGTGACAAAGTCTACATTTGTGGTAAAACGTTAAGTCTGTATTTGTGCTTTGACATTTGAGGGAAATCTCTATGGTTGCCACAGAAACAACTTCTGATTGCTCTCTAATCTTTACAGTTCTGTAGAAGTGCTGTTCCACTGAAGTTTTTGTGTCTCACGATGTATGTGTATTTCTGGTGCATATTTATGGAAAAAAACCTTCTATTCTGAGACTACACTGCTATTGGAGGAAGGATTTTGAAGATGGTTGTGTTTCTAGGAATTACTGTTCCTCAAAAATCTTTCATGTGCATGCCATGACCAGAATAACACAAAGTGCTCTCTTTAGATTGGAAAAATGTGGGCAGAACCCTTTCTGTGTGTATGGAAGCACTGCAACCACCTCTAGTGGATTCCTTTATCCCAAGAGGTTTGGGACAAGCTGTCCTGAAATGCCTTCCAAACATCACTGTATTTATTCCCTTTCATCCCCTTTTTAAGCAATAACCACTGTGTTTTCTCATTGTGGTGGAACTTGGTGGAACTTCATTGCATCTTTGCATGGGCAGTGAAGGAATAGAAGGCTGGAAATTATAAATTGTAACACAGCACTAAGGGGGTTACCCAGCTGAAGAGGTAAACTTGATGATTTAGAGCTGGTGATGGCAGAAGGAATTTCAAGAAAAACTGAGAAAGATTTGAAAGACTGCCCTGATGACAAAGTGAATTTCAGAGAGATCACTCTTTTCTTAAAAACATGCTTCGTATGACATGTGTTCTGCTCCTACAAGCATGTTTAAGATTTATGTTTTACTAATTATATTTAATTATTATTTAAAGAATAAGGAAAATCCATGTTTTTGCCAGTGGTCAGCAAGAAAGTTTTTACCTAAGGTTCTGGTCACCTTGTGTTGTCTGTTGCAACTAAGCTGCTGCCATGATCTGAAGCAGGATTATCTAAATGAGATCTCAGCATCACTGGACTGTGGAGGGGATGAACCTTCTTCATTTTTCAGGATATGTTACTATTTTGAGCAACAGGCTCTATTTTAATGCACTTTGTATATTTGATTTGGCACAACAATTCAACAAATTTGAGGATTAATGTAATGGCTGTTAAGTGTCTCTATAAAAAATAAAATGGAAAATAAGGACTCCAGATGGGATGAAAGGAATGCCATTCCTAATTGAGATTTGCTCCACTTAAATAGCAGCTGTTTACTGAACCTTCTGTGCTGAGGCATGGTCTGCCTGCTGGAAAGGAGAGGAGGGGCCAGGCAGCTTGCCCAAATTTCCAAAGATGGTAAATGACAGAAGCATACAGAAAGCCTTCCTTTTTCTACTGTGAAATTTCCTTTTAAATCTGTCTATTTTAAAAGAGCAAAGCACCTTTGTTGCATCCTTCTGTGGCAGCTATGGCCAAGCTGCTGCACTATGGCTCTGTCCCTGCTGAGGCCATGTGCCTCCAACCAGGATGTCACTCCCAGCAGTAAGGCAGCCAGTGCTTCTCAGCTGTATAGGTAATGCTGCCAATAACTCTGGTGGGGTGTAGGTGAACCCAATCTTTTATCTGTAAAGGTATTTTTACCTCCTGGTGGATCTTACATTTACTTTACATAGAGCAGGAGTTATTTCTAATCTGTTTGTAAAAATGGTTTTTGACTGATACGTGAAAGATTTGCCCAAGTGTTTGAGCATTGCATTTAAAAACGTGCAGGAGGTGCTCTGGTTACTCTTGAAGTTGTTGTCATACACATTCCATCATGAAGTGACTCTTTCAACCTTGGCACATATTGTGCTTGCCAAGGTTTGGAGAATTGCTGGATTTCAATAACTTTCCTCTGGAAATAATCTGGTGTTCTGTGTGTTTTAACAAGGCAATGGACTCAGAAGCAGTTCATTTCTGGACTTTCTCAGAAAACAGTTTCAGTGCTCGTTTGAGGTTTCCCCCATAAAGAAAACAATCCTGTTGACATAAATAAAAAGCTATCTTCTTAAGCTGTTTTGGAAGCTGCTTTTTGGGAGTTGTGAGGCCAGGGTGTGACAGGCTCAGCCTGCCAGCTCGGACTGAGCACTTGGATCTCTTCAGCAGTGAGCTGGTGGCAGCAGCAGTGTTTGAGTGGTCAGATGGGCAAGAGCACCATGGCCATGGACCTTTAAATCTTTGGGAAAATGTAGCGTTTTCAGAGTTTCCAATGCTACCTTCCCTTCTGTTTACTATTATTTCTTTGGGTTTTTTTCTTTTCTCCTGCAGAATTCATGCCAGCCTTATCAGGAGAGGCATTCATCTTCCTGTACTGTTAAGCCTACAACCTCTGCAGACTGGAAATTTTGCAGTTCCATTGTCATCAGTGAACAATTGTAGCATCTTGTTGCTTCAGCAAAGTGGAAAATGGACATGAAGAGAAACACAGCAAAGTTGTTGTGGCTGTTGATGCTCTTTTCTGGTATTGTGCCATTCAGCTGTGAGAAATCAATGAGAGAAAGAGCTGTTGAGCTGATGCAAGATGCACGTTTAATCGATGGGTATATAAAATATGTTTGACTACTCCCTCTTTGTGTGTGAAGAAATGCTGAACTGTGTTAGATTAGCAGAGACACAGGTTGTTATGAGCACACAGCACTGAGCTACTGCTGCAGTGATGTATGGGGAAGGAATTTTGGTTCAGAGGGTACTTAATGTAGGATTCTGTTGCTCTAAACACCTCTGCGATTTTCTGGTCAGGTGTCATGGTTCAACCCCAACTGGCCTCACACAGCCCTTGCTCACTTGTTTCTCTGGTGGGATGAGGGAGAGAACCAGAAAAGTGAGAAAACATGGGTTGAGATAAAGACAGCTTAATAGGGAAAGCAAAAGCCATGCACAAACAAAGCAAAATAAGGAATTAATGCACTACTTTCCATGACTAAGCTGTTCAGCCATCCCCAGGGAGCAGGGCTTCATCACACATAATGTTTTCTTGGAAAGACAAACATCATGATGAATGTCCCAAGCTTTCCTTCTTCTCCCCAACTTTATATGCTGAGCATGACCCATATGGTCTGAAATATCCTGGGGTCAGCTGTCTCAGCTATGTTCACTCCCAACCTACTGTACACCCCCAACCTACTTGCTGGTGGGATGGGGTGAGAAGTAGAAAAGGCAGAAAAGAGAGACTTTTAGGCATCTATTGCTGCAGGGATTATTGGCAATTAATGGTCTAAGGGGCTATGAATGGTGGAAGAAATTACATTTGGGTTAGAAAGGGAATGGATTATTTCTGTCACAAGCCCTATTTGTTTTCCATTCTAGCCATAATGATTTTGTACTGCAGCTGAGAATACTTTACCAAAATAGACTCAGTAGAGTCAACTTAAGAGAACTAAACCAGACCCATACAAACCTTGTGAAACTTCAGGCTGGTTATGTGGGAGCTCAGGTATGTACTGCCATGGTGGTGAGTCTGAGACCATATTTTTACATTTGCTTCCTTCCCAACCACAAAAGTACTCCTAGCCCTGATTTTTGCTCCTTATGTTGAAAAAGAAAAAAAAACAAAACCAAAAAGCCACAGACACTGTTTCATAACATTTGTGTTTCAAAAGTTTGGGTTTTATAATTCAGGTACCCTTAGTCAAACCAGAAGCATTTGTTTTCTGATATATATAATTTAAAGGAAGATTACATCTGCTTTCCTGCATGTACTGTGGAGTAGCTGAGTGTGTCAGGAGCCTTTAACCATGTCTGGAATGGCTGCTTTTGCCTTGCATCATAACTCTGTCTTTGGGGGAAAAGCTATAGTGGCAACTCCCTTGTAAACTGTAGGAAGTTATTTTGGTCTGTGCTCCTGAACTATGAGCAAATGAAAGTTTCTGAGCCAAAACACAAGTTATCTGGTTTACTTGTCAATGTCTCTTTCAGTTTTGGTCAGTGTATGTTCTTTGCAGCGCTCAGAACAAGGATGCTGTGCGCCTGACCTTAGAGCAAATCGATGTTGTCAAGAGGATGTGTAACAGTTATGAAGAGCTGGAGCTTGTGGTGACTTCCCAAGGTGATGCTCCTTCTTGTAAAAGAATTTAAAAAAATGTATTGCAGGAGAGAGATGCAAGCAGGCAAGTTATCCTGCTTTAAAGAGGAACTTCAGCTTTTCCTCTGAACCACAGCCACTGACTCTGTGAAGAGTCCTGGCCCACTGCAGTCATGAGAAAATTTGCCATATAAACATGTACTCTGTAAGCTCCTATTCTGTGAAAATGTCTGTATTATTGCTTGCAATTTACACAAACAATTGCTGCTCACTAGTGTTGGCTTCCTATCCATCATGGAATTACTTTGGAATTACCTTTCTTTGTGTTTTCCAGGTATCTCTGACAGTAGAAGGATTGCATGTTTGATTGGAATAGAAGGTGGCCACTCCATTGACAGCAGTTTGGCAACACTGAGGATGTACTATGACCTGGGTGTTCGTTACATGACTTTAACACATTCCTGCAACACTCCTTGGTAACTAATGTGCATATTTTGTGTGACTGTCTAATGCCCTGGAGTGGCAGCTGCATGATGGGAGAAATATGGATTCAGACAAAACTTTAGCCTGTGACTAAGTCAGGGTGATAGGTTTTGGGGGTAAATGATTTGCCATGTGTACAGTGAGAGACTACATCTGTTTTGTAGTGCTTGTTACGTTCACAATCTGGACACTTTAAAACTCTTTAACAACACAAAGATGGTAAAATTGCTATCTCCTTTGCTATATTAAGAAAGTTACATATGGCAAAACAGACAAAAACAAAAGTACTGAAAATGCATATGATGTAGATAAAAGAGGGTAAAGGCTATGTAAGAACTCAGCAGTCAGCAGCCTTCAACACTCCTCTCTGGCCAGCTCAAAAGTGCAGGTCCCATATGGAGCTACAGAGATGGGTATTTAGTTCCTGTATCAGAATCTTAGCAACTTCTCTTTGCTGGACTGACAAAATACCTTCTTGCAGTGGCAGAGGGAAAAGGGAATCCTGTGCAGGGGACTGAAAAGCAGGTTTTTTGCCTGGCAGGGAACTGACATTGCAGTGCCTCTGTTCTTTCATGGAAGTTTGCTAAATCAGAAAATTGCTGACAATCACCTCTCTGCTTGTCTTAAATTCCTTCACAAACATCAGCATTAGTGAACCTGAAAACAGTTATGAACATAAAAAGCACGGCCTGAACAAGATACCTATTATGTGGCTTATTATGCCCACATTTGGCCATGTGACATGATAATAATTTTTATTGTGTGTAGTGTAAAAGGTTTCAGCTGCTGATAATGCATTCGCCATAATAATGTGATGTTTCTCCTCCCTCACTCCCATTTTTAAGGTCTGAATCATCATCTAAAGGAATACACAACTTTTATCCTAATGTTATTGGTCTGACTGCATTTGGCCAAGTAAGGATCTCTTTCAAATGCTAACCTGGGCAATCTGTCATGCAACTAATAACTTCTGGCTTTATCTTCCCAGAAGCAAATTGTCATTAAAAATTAATTACTGGAAGTTCTTGATAGTTAGGAGGTGATCAGGACTTAGTCAAACCAAATCCCCTGTGATGTTTCTTAAGGTAGAAGAAGTGTTAGATTTAATTACAATTGTTTTAATATGGATTAGATGTATTAATTCATATGTGCAAGCAGTTAGATGAGAATAACACTTCAAATGACTTATCTTAGATTGACTAACTATTCTAAGTTTTGAGCATGTTGTGGTGTGCTAGCTAATTTTGAGTGAGTAACTTACTATTAAATTAATAGGTACATGGAAACCAGTACAGGCACAGCATGTTTATGAGTGGCTGACAGTTGCAGAATTAATCTATCTGTTTACATCTATCAATTAAACAGCTTCCTTTCAGGAAACTTAATACTGACACTGTTGTCTGTACATCTGTTTCAGGAAGTGGTAAAGGAGATGAATCGCCTGGGTATGCTGATAGATTTATCTCATACCTCATATTCCACAGTAAAAGCTGCACTCAATTTCTCAAAAGCACCAGTAATTTTCAGCCACTCGTCAGCATTTTCTATTTGTAATCACTCAAGAAATGTTCCTGATGATATCCTCCTGCAACTGGTGAGTGATGTGGTCCTTGGGTTTGTCGTTTGGAGGAAAGAATTTGTTGGTTTGCTTGCTGGGGGTTTTGTTTTTTGTTTTGATGGCAAAGTTTGCCTAGGTTGCAGCAAACTTCTGCATTCAAATCATGATGCTTATTTTCCACCTCCTCATCTCTGAATTTAATTTAGAAGCAGATCCCTGAGCAGCAGCTTACTTTTGCTTCTGAGATATTTTCTTTGGGTTGTGTTTAGTCTTTGACTACAAAAATGAAGTGTTTGCAAATACTTTGAAATTGTGGTTGAGTTTGTTTGATGTAGTCACTGCACTTCTGCTGATTCAGTCTACATGAAAGTAAAATGAACCCAGGGGAAAAGAGAGGGAGGCAAAGCCTTGTGTTGCCATCTGAACTTTGACTTAGTGTTGCTGCTCTCACTGATGGATGGGTGTAGAAGGTTCTGTAGAAATGCCCATGAAGTTTGCAGGACACAAATGCTCACTCATCACCTGTCTCTTCATATCTTTCAGAAAAAGAACAAGGGAATTATCATGGTGACTTTCAATGCAGATGTACTGGCCTGTGGCAGAAAAGTTGTTAATATTTCTACCCTTGCAGGTTTGATGTTAATATATTACAGTTTTTGTGAGTTCTATGAATTTGTATAAATTCTATGAATTTCTTGGCCCATGCATCATTTTCAAGGTCATGTAGGTTATACTGCCTGTTTATTCCATCCACACCCTCGCCCAGCTCTAGGTACTTTTTGGGATTACACTCATTAAACAATAACAAGAGGTGCAAGGTGTGTGTAGCTGCAGGACATGGTGCTCTCAAATGGAGCCAACAACCATTAATCCCCAAGTAGTTGTTACTTTCTGGAGAACACCTTAAGCCTATGTAATTAAGAGTGGAAAACATAGGTATGAATTGGATAATGAAAATTTTATTGGTATAATTGGGCTACTTGCTAGGAATGAATGTGCTGTGATGATCATGTCTCTTTCCTCATTTGAAATTAATTAGTGTAGTTGTTATGTTGAAGATTGCTGCCTGATGAGGTGTCTTTTGACTTTTTAAAAAAGGATTTGATCAAGAATCCATGGTTAAGGAGAGCTGTCACCCAGAGCCAATATGTGTGAACTGTAATATTTCTTTTTTGCTGGATGCTTAGATGTTGTTCTCTTTGGTATTTATTTTCAGATCATTTTGACCATATAAAGAAAATTGCAGGCTCAGAGTCTATAGGAATTGGTGGTGACTATGATGGAGTGGAACGGTTAGTAAAGGTGTACATACATTGACCTGTGCATTTTAAATTATGCAGGTTTTCATTCATTTAAAGGGGCACAATGATTTCTTTTTAGAACTGTATGAAGCAGTGCTACAAATGTAAACATGGCTCCTCATGCCCTGTGAACTCTGCAATCACATTTTCTAGATGGTGGTTTGTGCATACAAAACCAGTGATAGAGGTTGTTTTTCTCCAAAAGCCACAGATGAATGACAGAAATGCTGCCTCAACCCTGATATGGTAAATGGTTCAGCCTAGAGAGAAGCTGCAAAACTCTCTCCTGCACTATCCTTGGGGAAAGCCCAAAGTATTTTGGTGCTGTGAAGCCACTGCTGCTTTTGGGGCTTGGGAAGTGTTCGAGGCAAGCAGAGCCTGGTGAGCAGCCCAGCACATAACTTCTTCTCACTCTTGGGCTACTGCTGTTACAGCACAGGAAATAAATGCAGATTAGCTGGCATTTGCAGCTGTAACCCTCAACTTTTTTTTTTCATTTTATCTTTCTATTCAATCATCATCTCCTTTTTCTTTTTTCTTTTTCTGCTGGAGTCAGACCTGCTTGGGAATGAAAGTCAGAATCAGGCTCCCATGTATGAAGTACAAACACAAAGCCACTGTGTCAGGTCCCATGATATCATAGCTCTGAAATTATAATGTTCAAAATAAAAACAGTTTGCAGCAGAAGGACATATTTTACCACATGCATTTTCTCAAAGACCATCAGTTAAGTTGGTGGTGGACTTGTTAAGGTCCTAATTCCTGGCAGTAATGCCACAGATTTCTTGAGATATGCTTATCATTACACCTTCACGAAACAGAAAAAGAAAAAAAATATTAGTTATCTCAAAACAATGTCAAAGTCTCACAGAAATGCAATTCAAAACAGCTGTTTAATGGAGGTTTTGCAGCTTCTTATTTCTAAATTATTTTTATACTGACAAGAATTAGTATAAGACATAGATCAGTTTTGCTTATTTTAATTTCTTCAGTAGAGGTCTCTGAATAGGTTTCTTTCCACTGCCTAAACAATTGGCTTAATTCAAACCAATATTATTATTCTAATTTTATTTTTTAAAAAATACTTTGCAAACAGTAGAGTTCACACAATTGCCTGCAACTCCAGAGCTCATCATGTGTTTGCAGGTTTCCTTTTGTTCTCAGTTACACCAGTGGATTGCACCAACTTCGTCTGTAGTGCAGCTGTTTCCTCTTACTCTAAAGGCCAGATGGAAAGCGTGGATTAACAAATACATGCATTTCTGGTTATTTTTTTCCCTTTTGTTCTAATATCCTCCCATGCTGTTGTTTTGCCTCTGTAGAAGTTCATCTTCATTCCAGTTGTGTTCTGTTTATTGGGTCCTATGTGAAGACAAAGCCTTTTGTTGTGTCTCAGTCCTGGTTTTGTTTGCCAGTCGAATTCTCAGAGGAAGAGCTGGGTCCAAAGTGAGCTCCCTCCAAAAGTCAATATGTGCAAAAGACTAATTAAAAACCTTTTTTTCCAATTTTTCAGTGATGTGTGTTGAATGATCTTGTGTGACTCTTGCCAACAGCTTCCCTGAGGGATTGGAAGATGTCTCCAAGTACCCTTCATTGATAGAGGAGCTCCTTAGAAGAGGATGGAATGAAACTGAACTGAAAGGGGTCTTAAGGGAGAACTTTCTTCGTGTCTTCAGGGAAGTTGAAAATGTAAGATTAAAATCCAAAGTGAATCTTGATTATTACTAAGAGGGAAAGAGGATCTGTTGATGCTTTGTTGTTTATTTTTTGGGTGGGTTTTTTCCTTTGATTTTTGTGTTTTGTTTTGGGGTTTCTTTTTTTGTTCAATGAGAGAGATATGAGGGAATGTAAGCACCTAATTCAGTAATTCCAAATGCTGGGAAAGAAACCAAGATGGCAAGAGAGTGTTAGCAGAATAAAGGAAAATGAGAGAGAGTAGACAAAGCTCTTTGGAACTTTTTCTCTCTGCAGTAATCTGATAAGCACACATCAGTGACTTCTAAATGGAATCACTCCATGGTTTGGAGAAACTGCGGATGTACCAGCATCACAGTCTGGCTGTGTTTGCTGGGGCAGGAAGGAATGTTGACTCCTGCAAATCAATTTAATTCTTGTCATGGGATTGGGCTGCTATTCAAAAGGCTTCTGCCATGACCAGATCACTAACCAGCCATAAATGTAACAACGAGATCACAACGAGCTGTAAGAGTCAACGGTAGAAGCTAAACCAGAAAGGTGGGAGAGGAGAGGAGAGGAGAGGAGAGGAGAGGAGAGGAGAGGAGAGGAGAGGAGAGGAGAGGAGAGGGAGAGGAGAGGAGAGGAGAGGGAGAGGAGAGGAGAGGAGAGGAGAGGAGAGGAGAGGAGAGGAGAGGAGAGGAGAGGAGAGGAGAGGAGAGGAGAGGAGAGGAGAGGGAGAGGAGAGGAGAGGAGAGGAGAGGAGAGGAGAGGAGAGGAGAGGAGAGGAGAGGAGAGGAGAGGGAGAGGAGAGGAGAGGAGAGGAGAGGAGAGGAGAGGAGAGGAGAGGAGAGGAGAGGAGAGGAGAGGGAGAGGAGGAGACTGTATAAGAGTAAAGCCCCCTCAATGGTGACTTTTACAAATGCCTCTATTGAAACTTCCAGACTGCTTGCCTCCTACTGTTTTTATTTACAGGGATAAGTAAGCAGACATTATACACAAAGCCTTATAGACAACATATATTTCCCTGTCATTTCACTGTTTTCATTCACTTTTCTTTTGCTTGCCTTTTTGGCTGTGTGGGATGAACAGAAATCAGGGAAATTTGCACTATTCCAGTTAATCTGCCAAAATACCTGCAAAATGCTGGCTTCATCATGTGGCAGGCTGACATGAAGAGGCTCAAGTTTATCACACCTAACCAATCTGTGGGATTTAGTAATATTTTTTTCCTTCTAAATTTGAGATGTCAAAGTTCTGTTTTGAGAGTGTGAGCTCACTTCAGGGAAGAAGGCTCATGATTTTGTTTGCTCCATATGTGGAGAGAGCTGAGAACAGCCAGACCTGTGACTCTCGCCTGTAATGCATTTGTGCTGAATTCTGGGAAGTGTTTCATAGGAATGCAAACAGCACAATAATGATGTTGATTTCCTCACATTCAGATGTGATTTTGCAATACAGTTTGAGTTGGGTAACTTGAAATAGCACTGAATTTGCTGGCTGCATAAAGCTTTGGCTGTTGTGCCAGTCTGGCTGTCAGGGACAACCTTCTGTATTGCTGTAGGTGCGGAACAGTTTTGGAGAAAAGGATGTGGGTGAAAGTGAAATTCTGCCAGAAGTACAAAATTCCTGTCGCCTGGACCTACGTAAGCCTCAGCTTCAGCCAGCCAGGTCCTTTGGATTTCCTTCTGTGTCACAATGTGTTAGTCTGACACTTGTATCATGTTTAATGCTGTATTATGTATCATAACATCTATGGAGTCTAGAAAGAGATTTATCGAGTACTCTGCAATGCAACTACTTACCTTTTTGTGTTTTGTTAATGGAAAACTATAATAAATTTTAAATATAATTTCTATAAATTCACCTGCATACTTGAAAATTCATGTAAATCATAAATGATGCAGCAAAAGCCTTTACAATTTGAAGTGATAAAATCTGTATTGTCTCAGGTAGACCAGGACCAACATTGTTAAAAGAAAATATTCACATCTAATGAAATTCCGTAATACTTGATATTGGTTTTGGTACTAGTATTGTGGCATAAATATTGGAGTCCAGAACCAGCAGTTCCACACAGGAACTAGAGATTATGGTTAAGACATCTGTGCCAATATATTTTCAAATATTACCTCCTGTTAAATCACACAATTTTCATCAATAGTTGATGGCTGCCATATGGATAAGAGTGCTTTTTTTGGTTTTCTTGGGGTTTTGTTTTTTTTTTAAGATGACAAGATTGATGACAAGCCTATTGCAGTTTGGACTGCAAGCTTACCACTGGCTTTAGAGACTCATCCTGAAGTACTAAACCTTATTTTTGAGCCCTGACCAGGACAGTGGGCAACTGAACAGTTACTGAAGAGTGGAGGTAGATCTCTTGCATTCAGGTGCAGGTGACCAGGCAATGTTGTAGATAGTTTTCTATAACTTGGGGACAGCTGTTTGTAGCATATTCATGAAGATGGGAGCAAGAACAAGCCAGGACAAAGCAGGAATTCTGGCTGGTAAGAGGGTTGTGGAAATCTTTTTGACATTTAAACAGTTATCCTCATCAGTAACATGTTTCATTATATCATTTTTATTCTAGCTGGCTAAAGTCAGACCATGGCCAATGGACATAGACACGAGATTAGACACAGACCTTTTCATTATAAATCTGCTGTTTCGGCCTTTGGAATACATTTTGAAATACACAAGGTTTGTGAGGTTAGAAGCCACTTTTGCAGAAAAGAGCATATATTGAGATAGGCCTGTTCTTGATAGACTCAGAATAGACATTTTAGTCAAATATACTGAGATTCATGATGAAATGACAAGATGGCAGCCCTACATTTTTGTAGGGTCAGTTCCCAGTGCTTGCTTGTAAATGCTTTCCCACGATACTTGCTGTTAATTTTATGATACCAGTTTTTATGTACTGATATGACATCTACAGAATTTAGCCTTAGTGTAGAATAAAAGACCTGTAATTGATCTAAGGGAAGCATTTGTAAACCCACAAATTATTTAACAACTGAAAGAGAAGGCTGGGCATGAACAGAATGGAAAAAAGTAAGATAATGTTTTTCTAGAGCCATTTGAGACTGTTCCTAGCATCAATTTCTGCATTCCATGTACATGTAGGGTTTCTGGAAGGACCCTGTTCTTTTATAGCTTCTGAATTAAGCTTCATTAATATCTTTCGATAAGATGGTCTCCTTGATTAATATATCCTAATTATACTCCTGTATGTTACCAAATACTTTACAAAACCTGTGGAACAATCTAGTTGCGTACAAGCCAAGTTTTTAAGAATAGTTTCTCAATAAATACTGATCCTATTTATGATTGTATAAAAGGGAATTACTGCACTGACTCAGAAGTCTGGCCTCCCTGATTTTGCTTGACTGCCATCAGAACATGTTTTACTGGTAAAACAATGAATTCAATAGGGCAAATGTTTGTTTCCCATCAGTACTTCTTCTAATAGGCACATAAGTCATTGCAAAACTGCCATCCATGGTCTCTTTTCTCAGAACTAGTACTCTGATGGTTGTTTCATTATATACTTGAAATGTAAGATGCTTCCTTATTCCTTCCAGCTGTTTTCTTTGTACTCTGTTGTCACTTTACTGCCTGCTAATTCTTACTTTTTTATTTTCCCATACTACAGAAATGGACTAAAAATATATATTCCTTTTATTAAAGACAGAGATAATACTTTAATATGACTTGTCTTATCTATAATGTATTGCACTTATTTGTTGACTGCTTATGCAAATGAGTAATTTGTAACCTTGCAGCAAAACACAGGCATGAAATTTCAATAAAATATTGTTTAAAATTTTGTAAGGACACTGGTGTGATCTCACAAAACAATGCAGATGTTCAGAGGGCTGTGAGGCCCAGAAAGAACCTTGCACCTCTGTGGCAGAAAGAAGGCCAGGCTATCCTGAGGTCTCTGGGTCAATATCAGAGGGAAGGGTTGCCCTTTCCATGGCAGGCAGGAGAAATTCAAGTGGGTTTAATTCTAGAGCATCCTGGATGTAGGCAGTCAGCCTCATCTAAACTCAGATACTGCTGAGCCTGTCCGAGCAAGTGCCCATGGAAAGGGATCAGGCACTGCAGTGAGCTCATGATGACAGAGTTACCTGCAGCAAATCCCCTGTCAGGCTGTCAAGGCACAGAGAAAAGGCATATGTGGAACCAGCCAGGTCAGCTGCACCACAGTTAGGATAACCTCTGCCTGACAACCCTTCTCACAGGTGTGTTATGATCTAGAAGTCCCTTTTCCATTACCAGTTACAATGTTAATTCACAATGCTTCAAACAAGCTGCTTGTGTGGAACAAAACCAGAATGCAAAATCAACACATGGAATCTTGTGCACTGGTTATACATGTGTTATCCAGCTTATTTAATAGATGCAGCTAATTTATTTTTCTTAAGTGATCAGAAGCACATAGCTTGAAACATGGTAGAAAGGCATCTCATTATAAATTAATTTCAAAAGTAAAGTCATGTAAGACACAGTTGTGACTGCTCTCAGGAAAACTAGTGACCCTTCACTCTGGTGCCAGTGTCTCCAGCCCTGACAGCAACTCGTAGTAGTGGTCACAACACTGCATTTGTAACAACTCAAGCATAAAATGATTGCACTCTGTTTTCTGCCTCCCAATGGGAGGATGATTCATGCTGCAATTGAAGGCCTTTGCCCTGCCCCAATTAATAACAGCCATTTGCATTGGTAATTCAAATACATTCAAGTTCAGCTGACAGATTCTATTATGGCTGCTGGTATCAGTGAAGTACCAGATATAACTGAGATACAAACTTCGGAATAAGCTTTGCTGGCTGCCAAATGGAAGAATGCAAGTCATGATTTACTTCTTCTAAATAACGAGTTTACTAACATGAATTCTGAAAATATTTATTACTATTTCTGTAAAACTCAAAATCTATGTACTGTGAAGTACCATAGGTTGATTTGCAAAAGACCCAAAGTTGAAGGCAGTTTAAACAATTGAAGGCTCATGCTTTTACATGTGTGATATGAACAACCAAAAACTACAGGCGTAATATTGATGCAGACTATTGATTTGATTCTAAAAGGTTGATGCCAGGGCCCTTCCCCCAGTACTATCCTTTTCCAGACTAATGGACCTTAGCATCTACAGAAATAAATAACTTCAGTTCCCAGTTGTCTCATCTGGGCAAGCAGTGATGCTAGAAATCAAACCTCCAAATTCTGCTGCTGCTCTGACACACACACAATAGTTCTGCCACCTAAAATCTGAGTAGCTCAGTTCCTGAATCCATCTGCCTCCCAGCAGGTGACTTGTTTGGGCTCTGGAAGGATTCCTGCATGTTTTGCATTGGATATAGACTACTCAGCTGTGCCAGTGTTGAACATCTGCATTCCTGCTTGCATGGCATTGAGCTGCTCAAGCAGCATGCCAGCACATTTCTCTGTTTCACGGTCAGCAAACATCGTGCATTAAAGTCTAACCACCTATAAAATATGTTTATTAACTTTGTTTGATTTTACACCTAAGGTTCAGTGGGCACCTGCACCACAGAATCAAGTTTGAAAAGCCAGGTATGACTGCATCCTCCTCCTGTTCTGGAGTGAGGAGCAGTGCCATAGCAGTCCATGGCAGGGTCAGCTGTGGCTGCTGCATTGCTCTAGTCCTGCACCGCTCTAGTCCTGCACCTTGTCTCCTTGAGACAGCACTGCTGTTTGTGTAAGCTGTTCAGGAAGCTGGTCTAGCTCAAAACTGTTTTCCTCCTTCAAGAGATGAGTTTCTTGCTGATCATGTCAGTGATTGGGTTAACCATGCTCACTGTTAGGGGAGGGAAGGAGTGAAACAGCAGAGTGACACTGCAACTTGGATTTCTTCCACTTGCTATTGGAAACAGAAGTTTTGTTTGCTCTTCTCTGGATTTATCCATATGGAAATGATCAAATTGCTTCAAATTCTGCAACCATAATGTAAACTACAAGAATATTAAATAACAGAAGAGTCTTCCCACTAATAGTGGCTGTCATTTGCTCATAAGATTTGCTGGATTTAATTTGCAGACCAGAGCAGTATTTTAGTTGATCTGAATTGTTTTCAGGACAGACTGTGATCCTGGATAACCCTACTTGGACTGTTCTGGAAGGTTTGATTCAGTGTTATAATATTTTTCTCTTCTTTTTCCTTTTTTTTTTAACTGGTCTTGATTTTTGTCTTGCTATCTTACCTACAAGCCTTACATCTACATAGAACAACTTGACATGGGAATAGTTATTTGATGTTACTATAATTATCTTTTTTTTTCAATCTCCTGAAACCAGAGAAATGGAAAAGATTTCACTAACCTTCATGTTTATCACGTTTATTTATAACTTCATTATGATCTTTTTTTTTTTTTTTTTTGCAAAGCAAAAGCAACAAGCAACCCCTTTTTCTAAAAAGTGTAACCTCAGCGAGGTATTGGACTTGGTTCAGTTGCTTCTGTCATGAGACAACAAATAGTGGAGGGGAAAAAAAAGCAAGCAAAGTAAACAAAGTTGACCATTTATCTTACAACAGAGAAATGTTGCTGCTTCTAATCAAGGCTCTGGCCTCAACAATCGGAACTCAAATAAGTGCACTTAATTTTGCTCTTTTGCTGTTGCTTCTCCCCAAACTGTTTTTAAAACTCCATTAAGATGATTCTTTCCTCTATATAATGTGTCTTTTCCTCTGAAGCCCTTTCTCAGAATCTGGTCTATTTGTTTTCATAAAACATTTATTTTGTCAATTCTGCAATGAAAGGAAAGCATAAAGCCCAGGAAACAAGAATTCAAATTCCCCTGAGGGTTGCTTCTGAGAAACAAAATAAAGATCACATGAAGTGGGATTAAAACTGAAGCTAATACAAGTTTCATCAGACAATTCAAAAGAGGGTCCCTTTAGTCTGGACTACAAACATTTGAAAAAAGTTTAATACAGCTTTGAAAAGTCCATTTGGGTTGATCTTCCTGAGTTTCCTCCTGTAGCTAAACTCAGCATCTCAAGAATCTTGTCTAGGCTTGTGCTCTCTGTTTCTTCTCTGAGCCCTTTATAAAAAATTAAATAGACCCTGACAAAACTACCCATGCTAAAAATGTAACTGATCTGAAAATTGACCCTCTTAAAAAAGGATAAAAGGAAAAACCACACCAAAACACTGAGTAGTACTTTTTCCAGCATCTTCATTCTACACTAAAAATTACTGCCATGTTTAACAAGTTTGTGGTAGAAAACCTTGATACAGCTCTTCTTACTTGAATGTACAGAACCAGGTAGAGTAGGGAAAAAAAGGTAACTCAAAGACCAAGTAACTTTTCAGTTTCTAAAGATGAGATCAAGGTATCTTTGTAGAAATGGCTATTGCATGTATCAAATACAGTTATAAGTAATTTTACAAGTGAAGCAGAAGTTCCTTAAAGTACATAAATTTTGAAGGTAAGTGGCACCATAGTGTCCTCTTGTGGTCTTTTAATGTTTAAACTGTGATATGTTTTCTAGCAGGACAGCAAAATTTTCAACTGTCATTACCAGAAGAGCTCCCATCTTGCTACAAAGTGCTCTTTCCTTGCCTTTCTTTTCTCCTGGAAATGGCCTGTGGAGGATTGCACGTTGCATCTCCCACAAGCATCACTACATGATGCACATGTCGTGGTCCTCTCCAAAGGATCTCTTCCAGTCACTACCTGTCCTTCCCATGGGAACTGGATCCTGGCTCTGTGAGTGAGAAACCTTTACAGCCAGTTTGCCAGTTCCAGCCTGCTCTGTCCACGAGGCTGGTGTGATCCTCGGATGTGGAGAAGCAGGAATGTGCTGAAAACCAAAGTTCACTATGCTGAAATGCTGGCCATGAACTTGTAGAACTCCTGCCAAGCCTCATGTCCAGGGAAACACTACCTTGGCAGTGGCAAATTTTGTTTTGTTATTTTATTTCTGATGGTCAGCTCTTGTCACCCAGGTCCCTCTCTGGTAGGAAAAACCTTTCAAAACAATAAATAAGTTACAGATTCCCTGCAGTGTGTATCTCAGCCTTTACACAGTTTTAAATATCCCCATGCTTTGTAAAAAAAGGTTGGCTTCAAAACTTGCAAGCATTTCATAATTCCAGATATCAGGGCTTTTTTCCCAATTGTATGGCAGCTAACTGAGCAGGTTTTCAGTTTCACAGATTATTATACTGTTCTTTCTGTGCTGTCTATAAATCTGCAAACATCTCCTTTAGCCAACCACCTTATTTCTGCTCCAGCACAATGTATTTTCTTTTCTGGGTCACTACCCTGCTACTAACTGTATGATCCAGGATATTTCATAAATACTTTTGAAGTCATATGGTTTAGAAATTTCCCGTGGTTTTAAAGCATAATTTCATGGATTGCCCCACTGACAAAGAGTAATCATTGTACTGCTCTGTTAACAGAGATGCAATATGATTATTGTCGCTGTTGAGCGGCTAGCTGAGGAATGACCCAAGTTCTCAGACAAGGAAAGAGAGGAGAAGAGAGCTTTATTGTTTTGAATTCCATATATATAGAGTTTACAGAGGTGCCCCAGATTGGTCAGCCCGAGACCTCCCCCTAGGCCCAATTGGCCAGGCCCGAACTGACCCAATCCGGAGAAGTTGTTTGCAAAACATCCAAACTTTATCTTGTTTATGAAATATAGCAAAATGTTCCCACGGGAAGAACCTGTGCTAGCCACAGATTATTATGTAAAATGCCAGAATACAGGTATTCCACTCAAGCAGTTCTATGTATTTTGGAAAAACAGAGTAATGGATGTTATCCCTGAGGCTTCTAGGGCAGTGCATCCTGTGCCTATACCTCTGAGCAGGATATGTACTCATTCTCCCTGAGGACATAAACATAGTCAACAAAGACAGTAATAACTGGGAAGGTTACTCCACCAATGAGATATTTCAAAGCTTCATTTACAGAAAATTAATTTAAACTTTCTACTAAGCTTTTGAGGTATCATGTTATTATAGAACACACCAAAATAATGTTAGGGGCAACATAATTTTAGAGATGAATTTTAAAAAATTTATCTGAATTGTTATATTATCACTTATTTATTTCTACAGATGATACTTTTTACTTGGCCATGATTCTCCTACTTAGAAAATAAGCTATTTGAAATTAGACATGTCCCCATGAAATTCAGGAAGAAGGGAAGATAAGAAAAGCTCCTCAAACACAGTTTCAAATGCTGTGTCTTCCTATCCTTAAATGGCAAATCATTTGCTTTGAGAAGGAGCTGAAATGCTGCTGCTTTTGTTTGATGGAGGTTAACATCACATGTTGCAAGTCCAGAAGCTAACAATACTCCAGAGCTCAGGTACCAGGGCCTTCCAACATGTCACCACATCCCTCCATGAGGGCTAAGTCCTTGCAGGTGATAACTCACACTGGTTGGAATTCTGTGCTCATGCTGCCCCAGGATGGCTGGATGAGCACCACAAGGGCACCTCTGAGCACTGTCTGCCAGGGAAGGGAAGAAACTCCCTGCACAGGTAAGCCAGACCTGTCTGACAGCTGAGGATGTGCAGCCACTGTCCCATGCTGGGCTCTGAAAGCCAAGCTCCTTTTTTAATGCTGCACAGGTTTCACCTGCAACTAAAAGTGTTCAAGGCAAACTGGACCTCACTTGGCTGCCCTGAGGGTTTATATCAGGCTCTACAGCAGTTTACCAAACCTTCTGGAAGACTCAGAGTCTTTTCTTTACGTTGAACAATATAGTTGTCTACTGTGGAAATGTACTGATCTTTCGGCCAGAAGTTTTACCTGCTTAAGGTACTTCACAAATACCCGGTGGCTTTAAGAACTGAACTGTGTCTTTGATTATATGATTCGTAGTAAATAACAATTTAAAAAGCAGTTCTTGGTTGTGTATCAGAGGGGAGATGATGGTTTTTCTGACGTTTAGGCTGTTGATTTCACTGATGCTTTAAATGTACACTAAAGTACTGAAAATACAGACCTTTTCTCTTCTAATAAGCCTTGATTCTGCTGAGCTGAACTCATTGTTTTTTGCTGTGGAACTACCAGACTTTTTCTTAGAAGTGCAGTTTTTCTCTGGTGATATTGGATTGGGGTGTGTAGAGAGAGATGAAAAAAAGAGGAAATTAAAATTATTGTCTCTGCTTTTCGTTTTCACTGACCAGTCTGTACCCATATAAAACCATCATCCCAAATTCTAGTTAGCTTTGTCAAAAAACAGGTTATTTTCATCCCTGTTATTTAATGAGAGGATACCAATGTTTTCTCAGGCAAATGCTGTAGATCACCCAGTTTCATTCCAGCATCATATTTATATCAGACAACTTCTGAGCTTATGATGGCCACTGATACCACGCAAAGTAACACTTACTATCCTCAGAAAAAATTGTTAATCATCCAGGTTGAAATTCTGTTCTCTTACAAACCAGATACTAAACAAGGTTGACAGGGGTAGATAACTTCTTAGCTTTAAATATGGTCTTTCTACAAGTCAGCAAAGAACCATTGTACTTAGACAAAAGAAATATTTTTGCTTCGGTAGACTTGAATGGTTTCCTAGGGCTCAATTCTCTCCTAAGACATTTGGATTCAGTTTCCATTCCAGAGAAGGGAGTTGCTGGTAGATGTGCATGAGCCTTACTTTTTTTAACTTTTTCTGCTCATGAGTTACAATTTTGGTACCACTGATTTTATGATACTAAAATGTTTTGTGATGGCATAGATGCATTTTTGGTGCCTAAAGAATGGTGTCTCCTTGTCACATCCACTTTCAAAAGTGCAATGAGAAGGAAGTCCCCCTTTTCTATATAAAACTATTTGTCCCCTATCAATTAGTTTTCTTGTTCTCTTGGTGGGGTTTAGCTTATTAGGCCATACCTTTAACGAATACTAAAGCAACGTAACTCAACCATAGAGGGTAAACCAGAAAATACTACTTTTTGGCCCATTGTTCTACTTTCCTCTGGAGAGGGAGAAATTATTGCTTGCCCAGAGAAATTGCGAGTAAAACTTTATAAATCTCAGGGGACCACAATTACAAATGTGCTCATTTTAGGGTTACTGGAAAAAATATCTCACCCTAGGTCTTCAAGACACTAGGAGTTTCCAACTGAGGTCTTTTTTTTTTCAAATCTCCTTCAAAACTGATGAGGATGTTACAGAGGTACACACGGCCACATGAAGACACTTGTGTCCCCCAACAGAGCAAAGAGACAAAAGTAAAATGTAGGTTATATGAAAGCATAGGAGTCTTAGAAGTCTTTCCACCTGTCTGATCAATACAAGGGGTGTAATTGCTCTGACTTTCCCCAGAGGTGGTCTACCAGCAACTTTGTGTTAAGTGAACTGAGAGACCTCTACCCCCTTGGCAGCAGTCGCCCCACAGCATGGATCCTTCATGCTTATTTCAAACCCCAACTAATTAAAAGTAGACTTATTACTCAGTTCTCATGAACAAAGCATTCTCCCTCATGTTTGTCCCTCTTCTGCTCATTACAAATTTTTCTTTCTCCCAGTGACCTGGGGGTTGCTTTGTCAAAACGGGAGGACATACTGAGAAAGCTGGGGATAAGGTGGTTCTGAGCACAGGAAAGGTCCAGTCTTAGCCTCTTCCTTGGCTCTAAGCTTTTTATCCTCCTGTAGAATCCTGTGTGATCCAAAGACAAAACTTACATCCATGCTGGAATGTCTTGTCACTGTACACCGACTTCTTGATTAGGGAATATTTCAGTCTACAGAAATCTACGGAACTACTTTGAGTTGACAGTCCATAGTAAAACACACAAAGTGTTTCCTAGAGTTTTTTTCCGATGATTGCACAACACATTAAAAAGAGATTCTTCTACTGTCAAGGCTACCTTTCAAACACAGACCATAAATAGCATTATCAACTCCTTGTGAAGGCTATCACACACGGAATGAAGGCCAAGATACCCATCACTGGCGCCAGCTTTTTCAAATGTGAAGGCAAAATCGAATTTTGCTCCCTCGCGGACAAGAAGTCTGGCGGCTGGCGCGCCACGAGCTTTACGAAGGGGATGTCACTGCTCTGCCTCTGTGAGTGGCACCGAACAACGGTGGTCCCTGTGTGCGCAGCAGGGCCACAGCGCATCGGGCAGGCTGCTGCCTTAGAAACTGAGCGCTTTGCATAGAGCCACAGCACCCTCGGCCCGCATGCAAATCTGCCCAGGACAGCGCCTCGCTCCCCGCTCTTCAGCGCTGCCATGGCCCCGTGTCCCGTGGGCTTGCTCCGCTTGTCCCTGCTGAGGGCTTGTGCCGCCAGAGCCCAGAGCGAGCACAGGGGAAGCCGCGGAGCCGCCACCGCAGGCACGGGAAGCGGGGACAGCCGCACATGGCCCGGTACCGGCACCCTGCTTACACTGCCCATGGCTCGGTACCGGCACCCTGCTTACACTGCCATGGCCCGGTACCGGCACCCTGCCCACAGCCGGCTCTGCGGGTGCCACAGCGCCTTCCGCCCGCCCCGCCGCCCCACGCCGGGCTGGGAGCTGCTGCGAGCCGTGACATCCATCACCGGCGCTCCGGCTGCCCCGGCCCGGCGGGCCTCCCGGGCCCTCTGCCCGCGGCTCACTTGCTGCCGCTTGCCCCGCATCACCCCGCTCCTCCGGGCGATTCGGGACCACCCTGCCCCATCTCCGGGGCTCGCCCCCCAGCCCCGCCGCCGCTTTCCGCGCATCGCTCGTGCCCAGCAAATGGCGGCGGCGGGGGAGGGAGCCCGGGGCACGGCGGAGGGGAAATTTCCTCCCCGAGGCGGCCCGGCAGAGCCCGCAAGGGAGGGCGGCGGGCGGAGGGCTCCCGCCCCGCCCCGCCCCGCTCCCGCCGCCCCCGGGCCCGGCTCTTGTCACGATGAATGCGGGAGGAAAGCTCCCCCTTCCCCTCGCCGCCTCGCCGCCTCCGGCCCCTCCTCCGCGCCCCCGCTGCTGAGCGTGGCCGCCAGGCCGAGCGACCCCCGCCCCCGCTCCCGGTGCTCGCCCGGCGGCCCCGGGGGCGGCGGGATCCGCACCGCCCCGGCGCTCGCACTGGAATGGGTGGAGTTGAGGAGCGCGGTTTCCTGAGAGGAAGTGACCGCACGGGGCAGGAATGCGCCGCCGGCTCCGCGCCGCGTCCCGCCTGCCTCGCCGCGGTGCCGCGGGGAGCCCTCTCCGCCCCGCCAGCCATGCCGCACTTCACCGTGGTGCCGGTGGAGGACAAGCCCCGCGCCGAGTATGACAGCGTGGAAGGGCTCAGCTGGGTGGACTACCGGGAGCCGGCCGCGGCGCCCGCCCCCGGCGATTCCTACGACACCGTCAGCTCGGACGGTGAGCGGGCACAGCCGGGGCGGGGGGGCGGCGGTGCCCACGCTCCGGGGGCTCGGGCGAGCCCGGCTCGCCGCCCCGCCGCCGCCGGCCGCGGCGGAGACAAAGGCGGGGGCGCCGGCGGCGGTGGCGGTGGCGGGGCGGCTCGGGGCGCCGCGCCGGGAGGAGGAGGAGGAGGAGGAGGAGGAGCCCCCCGGGTGCCGAACGGGCGGCGGCTCCGCTGTTGCCAGGGCCGGGACGCGGAGCCCAGCGCGCCGGGCAGCGCTGTCGCCCATGTCAGCCCGCCGCGCCGGGCCGGGCGGTGGCGGCCAGCCCGCCCGGCTGCCCCGGGGATGCCCTCGCCGCGGGGTTCCCCGGCAGCCAGCCCGGGCTTCCCTCCGCCCCCCAGGCGCTCGGTGATGGCCCGGGGTGCGGGAGGGAGCGGGGCCGCCGCGGGGTTCCGCTCTTATCGGTGCTCGCACACGCTGCCGTCTCCAGAGGTGATAAGAGAATATGGAGATAGGCTCAGATGTTTTCGGTGCTCCTCCGCCGGAATAAACGAGTGATAGAGAATTCAGTTAAAATAGCCGAATCTTGGGTGGCTGCTTTACTTGTTTATTTCATCACAAAAACCGCTGCCCAGCAAGGTCTCTCTCTCGCAAACCGGGCCCTTGAATACTTCAGCAAGTGCTTTGTGCCTGTGTGCCTCTCACAACTGCTCCTGCCAGGCAGAGCTGCTTTTTGTTAGGGGTTAATTTATTCCAATTACAGAAGAAGATCACGTAAGTAGGAGGGGATTTTGGGTGGTGAGAAGTACATTCTTTAACTAGGCAGCTAATACCAGTGCTCAGCTTCTCTTGGTGTTTTGCTGTGACTTTTAGATATAAATCACTTTAAATACAGTGCGTGTTTCTAGTGGGAATGTGAAGGACGCTCAGATTTGGACAGCAGTGCAGTTCTGCTACGAGGTTGTTTTAGCTCTTTGTGCAGTCTGTTTTTTTCTTCTGCCTTGGTTATGTTTAGCTTTCTGTAACCTTTAGGAAGAGGATCTTCCCGTGGGCTCATCTGGTGAATCTGACTTACCCTCTGTGAATCATGCGTGACTCTAGGCAACAAAAGAAAAAGCAGTAAACACCTGACCTGTTCTTCCTTGCCCGTGCAGTCAAACTTTCAGACTGCAAGTATTATTGACTGTACAGTAATCCCTGAAAGGAACCTGCACTGCTCAGGCCTGTGCTTAAGGAAGGCAACAGGATTATTTTGCTGAGTGATATTCAACTGTCATAAGAGCAAAGTTCATTTCCTGCCTTGTTATCTTGCTCATTTCTCTGAGAATATGTGCTTCAATCTCCAATATGTGCGCGTTGTGAGTTTCTTTCTTTCTCTCTTTGCATCGTTTTCAAAGAAATTTTAGATTTCATGTACCAAGTAGCTTACATAGCCCCAGTGCCCATTCTTTCCACGGGTAGTGTGGGTATTTTAGGATGATGAAAGGTAGGTGCTTTTCCCAAGCTGTCTATTACCACAGACAATTTGAGGCACTAGCCCTTAGGCTGTGCAGGGCCTTTAATTTGTTTTGTAAAATAGGTCTGTTTTGCTCTCAGGCTACTTACCGTGTGGTCCATGTGTGTATGAAAGTAACAGGTGTTTTTTACCAATCTCAGCAGGTCAAGGTGGAGACCTCATGGAATGCTTTTTCCAGTAGCTAGCTTTGGCCATGGGTTGGTGAGTGTGGCTTGTGGAAGCTGCTGCCATGGTGGATAAAGGAAGATCGACTCAAACCACCTCTTATTTGGGTATGAGACTGCCTGTAGGATGTGTGCAACCAGCACACCTCAGGATACCCACTCTGCTCCCTCTCACAGTCCATCTGTCACTGGCAAGCTGTGGTCTCTAATGTGCTGCTGTCCCAACTGCAGTGCACAGCCATGCTGCTGGAAGTTAGCTGAGTCTCTTTATTTTAAAGCTGATAAATATCTAGTAACTTCTCTACTAATATATGGTAGCTAGTTCTGTTTCTGTTTGAACTCTAACTGCCTTCTATTTTTTAATTTACTTTCACAGTAATTAAGTATTGTTTCATATCCTCAGGGTGTGCATATAAAGATATGTGTCTTGCCTACCTGTGCTGACAAGCATGTTCTTCCCCACTAGCCTTTTCTGTCTTTTCCTAGGTTTCTTGGGTTTGTAGCTCTGCAGAGGGGACTCTGAACTCTCTTGTGTTACTCCTTTCAGTTTTGGTGCTGGTTTCTACATCCTGTGCAGAGTACCCTGGCCTCTCATACAGAGGGTGTTGATATGACACAGCAGAGGTGGAAGCTCCTCTTGGAGGCAGAGTATCTCAGAGCTGTTTAGCTCTGGCTGGAGCCTGCAGACCAGGGAGGGAAGAGAGGGACCCTCCAGAGCCTTCTGTGGCAGCTGATTACAGGGCTCATGGAGGGATTTGTTGGTGTTGGTGTTGCCTCTGATTCCAGATAAGGTAAACTGTTTGACCTGAGTGCAGAGTTCAAGTTTTGGGCTGTGGCTTACTGAAGTGCACACAGTTGATGCTGGCCCTGCACAGATTCTCACAGTGCCCATGGTCCAGGCTCTCTGTGCCGTCAAGTAGCTCCACCACAGTGTGAGAAACTGGTTGCAGTCGTTGTGGTGAACCTTCTGCTGGGGAGATTTTGTTTTGTCAGCTTGCTATTCAGAACCTGATTTCAAGACTTGTTTGGATTGCTCGATCTGATTGGATGGGTTAAGGTGACTCAGGGCCCTTCCAGAGTGTGGTCATGGCACTGTAACTGTTTATAGCTGCTCTCTGACAGTCTGCAGAGTAGTGTCTGTGTTGTCCAGTACTCCTTGCACAATATCTTAGGGCTGTTGCTTATGATTCTGGTGGATTCTTTTTTCAGTTTGATCTTTCCACCCCATATTGTCATATCCCGGTTTTTGAAGTTTTTTTTCCTCCCTGAATTTTGCTTTTTTTGGGACATCAAGTGATAGGGTGTCATGTAGACTCTACAGGCATGAAGCCATTCTGCAACAGAATTTCTTGTCAACCATTTCCATAAGAAGACATTAGTCAGTGTGCAATAATTTAGCCTTGTCAGATAGTTCCAGTGCTTGCTTATGAATCAAATCAGGCTTTTATTTCTAAGTAGGTTCCACTGACTGCCACTGCTTGTAATAGACTTTGACATCTTTCATTTAGAAAAAGAAGTACAAAGAATTATCCTGTGATCCTATGATAAACACGTGAGCCCTTCTTTATGGATCGTCAGGGATGAGAAATGTGAATTTGGCATCCCCTCAATCTTTGAAATAAAGCCAGCATGTTAGGTTGGGTACACAGGGCAAAAAGAGGGACAGTGGGGTCTGAATAGTGTTTAAAAATCAAATACACTTTGCTTTAATAGGAATCTCAGCTCCACAGTGATTGTGTACCCAGTTAACCAAAGTGTGGCAATGTCATGTGTCCTGTGGGAAGTTAGTTATCTTCCCTTGACTTTTGTATGTGGAAATGAGACACTAATCAGCTTGGTGTCACTAACCAGCTTTGGTCAGCTGCCACCCTTGGTTTTTGCCAAGGAATTGCTCTGCTTATGTTGCAGTTATCACATGGCTTCCTCCAAGCCCAGAGTTCTCTAACTAGACTTGGGACCTTTACCTCAAGTTTACGTTCTGTATCAGTGTGTTCAGGGCTCTTGTGCAGCAGCAGATTCTGCTGCTCATTTGCAGTGAGCTCTTTGGAAAATGTGGGTACAGCTGTGGTGTGAGAGCAGTGTGCTTTTACTTCCGGCATCTTCCTGGTTCACTGCTTTAAGATGCAGTAACTTAATAGTAAAGATTTTCAGTCTTTTGCAAGAAGCTAAACTCCCATAAAGCGTGTCTGAAGATACCTTTAATGGGGACACATAAATCATTCAAAAATTCTTCTTCAAAGTGCATAATTCCTACATGTAGGTGTTTTGGCAAAGTCCAGAGATAAGATAAAATTAGTCATGTAATAAATTAGGCACTACAGCTAAATAGGACTGACAGAAATATGTTCAAATAGCATTTAAGTTATCTTAAGAACTTCTGCAGGCAGCAGTGTGGGTAAATAACACTGGTATGGTGGCCATAGTGGAATATTTTTGCATAACCTCTGGAGCAAAAGTGTCTTCAGCCTTTTTTTTTGTGTCAGGCCTCAAAAGTGCAGAAAGAAGTCATAGAGGAGGCAGCCTAGGGTGGAGCTGAGGCAGAACCTCTGAATTGTTTCAGAGAAAAGAAAGTAACCTGAGAATAGCAATACTGATGTCAGTGAACTATCTCTTCTGGTGATTTGTTAACTATTCTCTTGCTGAAAATGGGGTGGAGGCTGCATCTTGTTCGATGCAGTTGCAGCTTTCCTGTCAGTTGCAGATGTCCTGTCAGTGCTAAATATGTCAGTATTTGTTTCTGTTTCATAAAGGGTACTTGTGGGATGCACAACAATGATTATGGTTTTCAGTGCAGATCCTGAAAGGGGTCTTAGCAGCAAGGTCATACTTTAGAAGTCCTGGGAGGTATTTTTTGTTAGGGTTTTTTCCTTTTCTTTCCTTTTTTCTTTTTATTTTTAAATTTTTTTTTCTTTCTGTTTGAGCAATCAGCAATTAGCATAGCACTGATTGCAGTGCTAAATTCCAGAATGCTTTTCTCAACAATACAGGTGCATAGAGAAGTGGACTCTCACTTCAGATAAGGAAAGATAAGAGTTTGGCAT
Organism: Entomyzon cyanotis; assembly: GCA_024500445.1. Classification (NCBI taxonomy): domain Eukaryota; kingdom Metazoa; phylum Chordata; class Aves; order Passeriformes; family Meliphagidae; genus Entomyzon; species Entomyzon cyanotis. The sequence goes on from JAKEPQ010000743.1 coordinate 9,251,806, forward strand.
GTGAAAAATGAGAGTGGAAAAGTGCTTGGTGACATAATTAGCTGTTTATAATAGCTGGGTGGGGGAAGGACGTGGTATATACTTACCACCTGTAAGCTTTGCTTACCCTGTAAGCAAAGGAATTTTTCTGAGAAGCTCTTTATCCTGAAGGCTATGGTTGATACCCCTAGTTTCTTTTATCAGCTTGTAGTGTAGTAAGGTTTAATTTGTTGAAATGCTTGTCTAGGAAAACAAAAAAGTTCTTGTTGCTGCATAAACTGCTACTTTTGCTAAGCAAGTCTCATACTTCTAATTTGTGCAGTGATTAGGACAGAGCTGGAGAGGCTGCAGCTGTCCAGTACCAAGGGGATCGTGGTGCCAGCTGCTGGTGAACAGGAGACTTAGCTAAATATAGGAAAACATGGGCCTTTTTGTGGGTTCTCTGGTATTTCAGTTATTTGAGAAAGCTCTGGGAAGAATCTTTGTGATATGTCTAAGGGATGTGAAAGCAGCTCCCGTACCCGTGGATGCGTGGGTCTGCCTGTTGCACAAAACTAAGAGAAGATTGCTAAAAAAAAAAATCCCAAACAACCCTCTGTTGGTCTTTTGCAGCTGCAGATGTTTTGTGTTTTGGAGAACACCTGCATTAGAAGGCTAAGCAGTTGTACGTGCAAATACGTGGATTTTCTGTCTAATTTTGTCTGCCAATGCTTGCTAAGCAGCTATTTCAAACTTGAGACTAAGTTTGGGAATATTTTAATAATGCTGAAGCTATGTCTTCTATACAATCTCTGAACTTTTCTAAAGAGTTAAGGTACATTTTTGGGTGTCTTGTGTTTTTATTACACCTCTCTCTCATGTATAAAATTAATGTGTGTGTTATTCAATTTCCCCTTACAAATTTCTTCAGTGTTTCACTTCCTCAAAGCAAATAGTGACATCTGCTTTCTTTTCCCTGCTGCAGCAGAATTAAAGCGTAAGTTTTTGCATGCTTTTCAAAGTAAAATTTAATTTTGGCTTTTGCTGTAAAGTTCTGTGTGGAATGAAGACTAAGGTAGTTTGCAGTCTCCTTGACTCGGAAATGTAGCCAAACATAATAAATGCTGTTGGCTGAGGTTGGCACCAACCACCTTGAGAAAGATCAGAGTTAGCGATCACTGCCTTGTTTTTAAGTGCATGTACCAGGATGGGGATCCCCAGTGCCACAGGGAGAGGAAAGCTGCATTTGGTGAGTTTCCCCTTCCTAGACCAAGCTAAGGATTTACATCTGTTTTTGATTGTGATGCAACAAATGATGTGCAGACTGCTTTAAATTACAAAAAAATTGCTATTAGCACCAATATGTGGAACAAGATTTCTTTGATTGAAGGGTCTGTGTCTTCAACTTGTTGGTTCAAGGTTGTTCTTTAAATACTTTGTTCTGTGACCTGAATTACAGAGAGAAAAAAATGCACAATTTGAAGACATGGTTTAAAGCCTATTTGAATTACATTTTAGGGGTGTTTCCTTTGTCTTCAGTAACCTCTGAATCAGAAATTTTTGATCTCTTAATTGTACTAAGCTGATTTTTATTCTCAGATAGTAAAGGTTCTTTTTTTTTTTTTTTGTTTGATTTAGTAAAACCTCTTTCTTAATTATTAGTTTTCAATAGGCAACTGTTTAAATGCTGCCAAGTGATCCCTTAGCAATGAGTAGTTCTGTTCTTGTTCTTTCAGTTGAGCTGCTTTGGATGATTTCTTTCAGCATACTTGGATTTTGTAATGCATGGAGGACTGTGCATCTTTCACAGTGGCTGCTGTAGCGATTGCCAAGCAAACAATATCTTTGTTTTAAGCAAGCAAAATGACAAAATACGTACACAAAAAAATTAGTCTTTTTACAGACTCAAATACTTCACAGTTAGTATGTCTGTCTTTAAATTTAAAAAGTCTACACAACCAGGAAAAATCAGCTCTTATAAAGTGTGTAGTGTAAACCTCTCTGGATTTTGAATATGACAGCATTTTGTATACTGTAACTGCATATATATGTTCATATATACTTATGCAACTGTATCTGGAGGTTATTTTGTAACCTGTTTACTGCCTAATTGTCCCCAGTAGCTTTTATTTTAAACATTGTTTCACAAGTCTCAACCTGTCACTTCTGAACCATAAAAATAAGTTCCTGGAGTTAATGGAGTAGCAATTTTTCATAACAGGCTTTTAATAGGACTTTAGATTTTGTGGTGGGTTCTAGGTATGGCCTGGAAAAGAAGTTTGTTTACTTTCCAGCAGTCTTAATTCATGTCTGAGCAGGAGAGGTATATGTTGGAACAGTTCTGGGGATGCATTTTTTTCAAAATTTTTGTTGCTGTTAAAGGTGCCTGGTGGAGTTCTTTCTCAATCATCTTTTGATCTTGCTTGTGCTCCGTGGGACAGAGAGATGGAATTTGACATGCAGAATAAAGTGCTAATTGCCCCCAAAAGCTTTTCCTCCATTAGCCTATGGATCAATGGGGAAGTTTGAAAACTTGGCAGTTATGCTTTGCTGACTGGAGACAGCTTTAGACTTGTTGGAAATGTAAATGAAATAGCATTTTGCTGAGCAGATGAGAAGCCAGTGCCAGGCAGGGCTGGGCACAGGGTGAGGGAGGAGGTGGCTGGTGCTGGTGAAGGGATGGTCAGCATCCCACCTCTGTATTGGTGGTCACAGTGCTGCTCCAGGAAGCCTGGGAGCTCCTTTGTGTAAGGCATGGTGTGCCAGCATTTCCACAGGTCCATCCTCTGGAATCCAGAATGCCAAATTTTGCCCTTTCTGTCCACTCCACCCGAGTGACCTGCACTGTCCTAGAAGCTCAAGTCTTTCATTGTTTGGCACATGGTCTGTCATGAGGAGGCAATCCATCGATTACTTTGAAAATGAGAATCAAAGCTGTGAGCTGCTGGTGGAGGCTGGCTGGCAGGGATCTGTGGCAGGGATTGTATAACAAGATGCTGGCAGAGGAGGATGACGCAGAGCTGTGTGTAGGGCAGAGGCATGCTGCACTATGGATAGGTTTGAGGTAATTATGCCTCAACAAAACTACGTGGTTTTTTTCCCTACAGTCTAATTACCAACCTTCATTTTCATCTCCTCCCAGGAGCCAGCAATTTCTTCTGTTTATCTGAGGGATTTAGAACATCATTCAGTCACTGCATTTACCCTCTTATCGTGAAGCAGGTTAGACCACACAAACTTCTGACTTTCACTTCCATGTCAAAAGGAAAAGAAGATTTTTATGGTGTGCCATTAGAAGCTGCTCATTTGCTGAGTTAAGAAGGGCAAGCTTGTTGAGACTTGCTCTTGCATACTTTAAATTGCTGATTGCTGCAGTAAAACACAGTTTTAATGCCCTGGAGTATAATTGTTTTCCATAAAATTATCTATAGCAATGCTTCTTTGTTTTATGGCCCTGTCTCTGCCTGCAAGCTGAGTAGCCCTGAGCTTAGTTACTGCGTGCGAAGTCCACCTCTGGATTTCCATGTAGGAGGTCAGATCTGAGTCAGGACTAGGGGTAATTCAGGAGGATGGCATGGCTGCTGCTGTCTCTGGTGGAGGACAGCATATTACTCTTTCTCCTCTGCCTTCTACCTTTGCATTCAGGAGCTTTGTCTTCCTGATTCTCTTCTAAATAGTATAATTGATCTTACTTTTCCTACTACTTGTTGTAGTATCTATTTGTGTCCAGAGCTGACACAAAGGTAGAAGTTTGTTAAAAGTCTTGCAGGTCTGATTTTAGAACCTACTGCTCCTGGATATTTTTGGCTTTGTTATGCTAAGGTTTTAACTGTCCAGTCTGTGATTTTGCAGTGTGAATTGTTTGGCAGTAATACCACTTGACCATCTCCCCTCAAAAGGATCTCTTCCTTTCCCTGGATTCCTGTTTGTGTTCTGCACCCTGTATTGGGGCACAGCTGTTTTGAGAGCATCACAAACCAACCCTTGCTTCAGATCCCACATGGAACTTTTATCTTGACTTCTTTGCCTAGGCCAACACAAACCACTCACTTTTGATGTGTCTCTGTATTGCAGGAAATGCATTGACAATGTCAGGGATTAATTTCTGGGACATGGTAGCCAAACGTGAAAGGAGGCAAAGTTGGGCCATGTTTGGTAAATCCCAATTCCATCTAACCAGACAGTGGGATGATTTTCTGCCTTGTGTCAAGATGCTTTTTAGCACAGATGCAAGGAGCTTTAAAGCAGTAACTCAAAGCAGCACAGAGAGAGTGATTTATTCTTTCCTTTTTGCCTTTGCCCTTTTAAGACACTGTCTTGTAGACTTTGTGGTAGAAGCATATATTTAGCAGGAGCAAACTGACTATTATACGTCTTGGAGTTTTTCTGACTTAGATTGTGCTCCAGCTGCCTAATTCCTGACTGGTGGAGCAGAAAAGTGATCTAATGTTGCCGACTGCTCCTTGGAGAATTGCTGTAAGCTAATGTGTTATACTCACTTTGCTCTGATGCTCTTGCAAACAGATGAACCTTTTCTAAAATGATGATAGAATCCACCGTGGTTTCTCCACGTATCTGACTTTATTTTGGTCTGTGCTGTGTTGCACTGTGTGAAATGTGTTGTGCTAGTTTGGAAGACTTGTGGACTCTTTGTAAATGTGTGTTAAAGTATTGTATTTTAGAAGTGCAGTGGTTTGTTGTTTATCATGTGCAATATCAGAGCTCTCTCCACCCTCTAAAATGTTCAGTGCAGGAAGGAGTGACTCCCTTTTCTTGGAGAAGTCTCATGCTGACTTGTACTTTCTGTAAGTACTATGACCAGAGTTACAGTGAGTTTTCGCTGTTTATAGCACTTCATACTGAAATGTCATCCTTGGATTTCAGCCTTGGACCATATACAGGCTTAACTCTTCTTCCCCCCACCCCTTCCTCCTTAAAAAACCCTCACGCCTTTCTTTTTTCCTTGGCTTAAAAAAAATCTCTCATGAACTTTTTCACATGGAACACAGTACTTCTCAAATTTAAGAAATATCTGATGTTCAGCACTTTCTGTATGAGTTAACTGACTGAGAACTAATGACAATCAGGGTTTCACAATAGGCTGTAAGGGGTTCCCAAGGTCTTTTTGCTGTCTTCCAGAAATGGATAGTAGATGTCTGAGAATGTACATTGTGTAGTATGCAATGCATAGAATGTACATATATTGAAACGTTCACAGTAATTAAACCTCTTTTTTTTTTTTTTGTTATTTTCTGTAAGTCTGGAGCATATCTAGCATCCTGGCTCTTACCTTATTTCTTTCCACTTGTTCCCTGTAGGAAGTCTGAGCTGGTGGCAATACTGGCTTTTTTACTGTTCCCATCTGCCTTCTCTCCCTCCATGATTTGTGCCTGTGCAGTTGTTTCTTTGGACTATGTTGAGCTGGAGCAGGGGGCAGGTGTGTTCAAAATTGTACTGTGTGTCTTTTGGACTTCTTTGGGTTTTTTTGTTCTCTCTTTGGTTCTTGAACCCATGAAAACAATTTTCTGTATTTGGTATCAGAGAGAAAGGTGACTTTGAATTGAATACTGTATAGAATCTGCATGCTGGCCTCATAGGTGTATATGTTGCAGTCTTTCAGAGAAAGTGAGAATGTTTTATGGCAAGATAAGAGGTGTTTCCTGGGGCAGGGAAAATGCCAGAATGCTGCTCCCTATATTTTGATCGAGGGTGTGCTGTATCTGAGGTGCCCTCATGCATGTGAAGGGATGGAGTTTCAGGGAGGATAGTCATGAGAAATGGTTTGGAGTTGTTCCACTTGAAAGAACCTCTGAAGTGGATTACAGTGAAATACAAAGGTTGTTTTTATAGTGGTTTTTTCTCATCTGGCAATGACAAGTTATATTATGAAAGCTTTTAGGTGATGTGAGTTCCTAAATCCAATTTCTCAAAAGTGACTTGGCATGTTTAATTACACAGGTATTCCCAGTGACTGCACCTGCCCCATCATGTAGATAAGTCTCAGTGTGGTCTGTGCTGGTATCCAGAGGCCCTTGCTGTGAATGGGCAGAATGATGGGGGTGCTGGTAATTACAAAGTGCTTAGAATCATTAAGTTAGTATTTCCTTGTGTATCATATAAACCTCCCACTTCATCCTGCTGTTGCCTTTTTTTTTTTTTTTTGTGGTCTTGTATATGGTTCATCCATTAATAGGTCATCATATTCTAACGTATTGAAGATGGAAAGAAATAGATCACTGCTTTCACTTGAAAGCTGGAATGCCTGCAGGGCTAACGTCACAGAGCTATACTTTTGGTGGCATTAGCAGGTTTAAACCCCTGTCTGATTCCACACTCAGCAAGCGGCAGATTTGTGGCACATTTCTGAGTAAGTGTGCAAACAACAGGCAGTGTGCCTCTTAAACGTGGCTGGGCTTGGATTTGACAAGTAGCATTTTCTATAAGATCCTGATATTTGTATATTTTCTTGGTGTTGAAAAGATTGTAATGTCAGGATTATATCAGTGTTGGCTTAGCTTTCTGTAAGAAACTCTTGCTTCCTGGAAGAGATCAGTCCAATTCAACATTGCAGCCAGCACTTTTTCAGAGCAGGTAGAAAAAGTTCTTTTGGGAATACAATATTATTAAAGTTGTGCAATCCTCAGGACTTCACAGAGGAGGCATTTACTAAAGCATGTGCTAAGAGCAGGAAGAAGAATAATGGTAAACCAAGTTACTGAAAATGTCAAAGAGCTATTGCTAAAGGGTAAGTACTTTATGTTGATATTAGCACCTAAAAGAATTGTGGTGTTCTGAAACTATCAGTGTATCTTGACTGAAGAATAAAGTCAAGGTGCTCTGAAACACAGGATTATTAAATTGTTCAATCCTTCGAGTTGCAGAGGATCAGTCAACTTGATTGGTGAGACTGTTCTCTAATCTAGTTTTGCAAAGTATAGTAGAATTCTGATAGTAAGTTCACACATGTTTATCTAGTGTAAATCCCAGATCTAGTAAATCCAAGATCTGTGCTTAATCGCTCTCCTAATTTTGTACTCTTGTGCAGCCTAACTGTTGCATAAGTTGTCTGGGAAAGTTTCTGCTGTTCCTTTCAAGCAGAGCAAAAGCAAATGCCATCTTTTGAACTCTGAACTGATTCAGAGGAATGAATATGTTATCAATAATATAGCTTTTTGTTTTATTTTTTTGGTACAATTATGCTTTGTGTCACTTTTGTAGGTGCCATAACTGTTGTTGATAAATGTGTACTGCAATGTACCATGTAATGAGTCTTAAGACTGTATGTGTGTTGTCCATGGAGAAAGAAGTATTTCTAATAGGCTGTCTATTGTTGTTTAAAGTTATCTTTACTTCGGACTGCTGCTGACATTGGATTAGGATTTTTGCTAAATTGTTGAAAGTAATTTAAGAAAAGAAGCAATGTCTAATTTCTGTTAATGAAATTTCAAGGTAATGATATCTGCAAAAGTATAATTGTGCATTGAATTATTTGGTACAGTCTTGCGAATGAACCAAGAGAAATGTTCCATAACAGTTCTGGGAATGAATAGGAATTTTGTTTAGTCCAGCCACATGTAAGGAACCACATGAATAGAAGCAGATTTGGAATGTATTTGAAATCAAATTGTCATCTGCATGTTTCTTAGGTTATCCTAAAATGACAGACTCTTGATATACTTCAGCAGTACTCTAGAGTGCTTGGCTGCTGAAATGTGGAGATACAAGGGTTCTTGGACTGCTGGCAAAGTCCAGGAAGATTGTTGAGGTTTTTCTGTTTCTCAGCAATACTCAGAGCTGCAGGTCTTGACAGCCTGTGGGTGATTAGCAGAACACTCTGAACATCACACAGCCCTTGGGAGGAACAGTGTGAGTGTTATCCTTATTGACATCTTGAAAGTGCTTTCTCAAGAGCTGTGTTAAAAACAAACCAAACCCCCAAAGTGTGATAAAAATGGACATGGACAGCTTTTTATATTAAAATTTTATCCATAAGGCTGTGAACAAATGCCCTCAGAATAATGAGACTAATAAAACCTGATTGTGCAATAATTTCTGTTTGGAGCAATCCCATTGTTTCTCTAATTTTTTTTTCTCCAGTAGAATACCTAAGTTGGGTGTATTCATTTGCTTCTAGGTCTTATAAGAACAGTTAAGTGTAGCAGACCTATTTTGATTTTGTATTCAAAAACCAAAGTAAATGCTGTCTTAATTACCAGTTGTGTAGAAATTTGCAGAACATACTGACACATGAAAATGTGAGAAAGCATAAATAAATCAGAACAGAACTAACTTGCTTTCCAAAGTGGGATACATTTTTCCTACCTTAAACCATCTGTAAATTAGGGTTTTATTTAGGTTAGGCTCTCTTTAGAGGTAATTTGCACCATGTCAGGGTGCATGTAGTGGAGAGACACTCCAGGGATCAGCTAATGGAGCCTGTGTGATTAGTTGGCTATAACTGCCTGCTGTTTAGATTGCTTTTACTAAGGGAAACCCACAGCACTGCCTTGGGTATCAGCTCTGATTTCTCATCTTAGATTCTGGTGTTACTGGTAGAAATATTAGAAGCATGAATTTTTTTTTTTTGTTTTGTTTTGTTTTTGTAATATTAAAAAAAAGTCAGATCAAGTAGCATTCTCTGTACATGAAACTTTGTGTCCTTAACTATAACAGGCTTTGTGGCCAGTAATACTTGTGAAATAGTGTCTGAATAACAGCAAAATGTGGTGTTAGCTGCTAGACAGGCTGTTTCATCACCATGTTTTTTACTGTGGTGCACACAAAGGAGTCTGTACATGCATAGTACAATTACAGGTGAGATATTAACTCTTATGCTGCTCCAGAAATTAAATTACATGGAGGGGAGGAGTGTTGGGCAGTCCTTTGAGCTGGTTTTCTAGGAAATATCTGCTGTTTGTCAGTTAAAGGGGTAAATAAACCAGCGTGTTTCTTTGTCAAGCCGAGCATTTCAGTTCCAACTCTGACTTGTACTCTGATTTCAACTGAAATTATTTGAAGAAATTTAGCCTTATCACTTAAGATGTAACTCTTGGTATTTGGGGCAGGGAGGATTCTGGCAGCCCTGCATGCCATCCTCACAGGTCACAGCAGTGTCTGGAGCTTTGTCCTGCTTGCCTGCCTGCAGAACATGTCTGAGGCTGTGTTCCTCCTGAGGTGTTCGTGCCTCTGCCACCTGGCATGAGCTCAGCTGTGTGCCTGTACAAGCAAAGTGGCAGAAGTTTCTTATCAAAGCTTAGCCCTCTTCAGAATATGCTTTTTCTTTCATGTTTTAACCTTGCAGTAGCTTAATTGGCATTGCTTTGTTCTCTTTTGCTGTGTGGGCCAGACTAAAGCTGGTCAGACTCTATCTCTGCCCTCAGCATGTCTTAACTTGCCAGGTAGATAAAGATTCCATTAAATGTAGGTGAGCATCTCTGAGTTAGTCATGTCCTCATGGAAAAATCTGTAGTTTTAAAAAGATGTACTAATTTCTGCTTATTTACCTGAATGTGACAGAGTAGGGGAGTGGTGGTTTTTTTGTAAGGGAGTTTAGAAACTGGCAGTAAAGAAGAATAAAATCTTGACAGGTCAAGTCATGCAACTGCTCTTGCCACCTTCTCAATGGGTATCTTAGTCTGGCTGAGTAGACCTTATAATTGTGAAGCTTCCTGGTCTTTACAATAGTCTGACTGTGTCTAATTGTTCAGCTTTCATTTATCCTCGCTAATCTGTCTTTTAGGTACTTTCATATAGGTCTTTTGTTTGTAATTCTCTCTAAATTCTGGTTTTCATCCTTCGGTTACTGAAGAAAACCCAATGGCTTGCACGAAAGACTTGCATTCAGCATGCTGAAGCAGTGAAACTGTGTCTGTCTGGCCTAATCCTCTTCCAGAGGGAAAGCAGTAACATGAATACTGTCCTCCATGTTCTTAATCCTTCATTTATTTTTATTTTTTTTTTATGTAAAGACAAAATTAACCTTTTGGAGAAGATCAAAATAAAACCATTCAGTAGAGTATCTGCTACAGTTTAGTCACAGTGTTTTTTCTTGGCTATGAGGCAAAAGTTTGGACATCCATTTATCGCTTTTGTTCTGTCTCCTGAGTTTGTGTGTTTGCATGTGTGGGAGTATGCACACGTCAGGTTTTTAGGTTTTGTTCCGTGGAACATCTTTGATATTTTAAGGAGCTCAGGTGATGCACAGGATGAGGAACTTGTTCTATGGACCAGTGCTGTATCTGAGTAAGGGAGTTCTAGAATGTTCAGGGAACTATGGTGGAGATGTTTAGATGACCTGTATAGTTGAAGTGGTGGCTGCAAATAGAATTATCTGGTTTGGAAGAGAACTAGTAGCATTCAGAAATAAAATGCCTTAATTACTGAAAGATAATGAAGACTGAGAAGCAATGAAACAAGTGAAGAGGAAACATTAGCCTACTTGGAATACAGCTTGAGTGCCTCAAAATTTGAGATCAGTTAGGGACTAAGGCAAATAAATTATTCTCTGTTGCAGAGTGTTTAGCTCCCTCTTTAAGAAATGTTCCTTGCAAAGCAGTCTTGCATGATGAAAACTAACACCACATAGCTACTGGCCAGGACCAAAGACTTGATAACTAAGAATGTGGAAAACTGTGCGCATGTCACGGGATGGTGCTTGCCCAGGAGACTTCATGCTTCAGAATGTAAACTGTCCTCGGGTGAAGCTGGGGCAAGAATTCCCCAGGGTAGCTTTCCGAGGTCACATCCGCTCTCTTCCAAAACTGATGGAGATAACACGCTCTTCCCATGCAAGTAAGTCCCTTTGAAGCTGCTGCTGTTGCTCACTGGCAGATAGAATATGCCAGAAATATTTTTTCTTGCAGTGTGGTTTCTGTCCTGTGCTGCAGTCTGGTCTGTTTTGTCAAATTACAGTTGTGATTCTTGTTGAGGAAATGGTCATTTGCTGGAGGTTTTACTCATGAAAGGGAGACACAATATGAGAAGAGAGAAAGTGAGAGAAATTATTAGAACATGTCTGTAAAGGCAGAGATTGCAATGAACATGCAGCAATGGTGAAAGTGATTTTTGACTATGATTTAATTAGCTGTATTTAAGTTTGCAGTGTAGTCATCTTGAGTTAGCACACATCTCTGCAGCACCCAATTCTGCTTATTGACGAGGTGGCACTAAGATGTCATTGTAAAGTAACTTGCTTATAAATTTACACTCCTTCACTTCCTGTTGCACAAGTGTATTGTGTTTGAGAGGGACTTTAAGGTGGCACTTCATTAGATCAGTAGGAATGTTCACTTTTATTTTTGCATTGTCTGCAGTAATTCATCTGTATGTTATTTCAGGATAATGGAGCTGGTGCTGTGAATGTGTTGAAAAGCCACAAGAGGAAAATGTGCCCTAGCAATTGCAAAATCAATCCTATATTTCCAGCCACTAGTTCTACTGAATTTTCTATTGTTTGGATTTCCTGGGCAAAGGGAGATGTATAAAGCCAGTGTGCAAAGGGGTCAAATTTGGAAGGAGAGTTTAATGGGAAGGATTTGGGTAATGCTTGGACATGTAAATGGAGAATGAGAGACAAGATGGAAGCTCTTAGAGAAAGAGAGAGAGAGGTCTTCTGAAGAGACCAATTGTGAAAAATTCACTGATGATAAAATGAAGATGCATCTAAAAAATATCAATTAAGTTGAAGATTCATCTTAAATCACTGGTCTTTGTGAGGCTCAGGGAGATAGTATGAAGTAATCTTTCTTAACTAAGGATAGATTATGTGGATTATGGTAACAAGGGCGTTTTGAAAGAGAAAAACAATTATTGTTTAAAAAACTGAGATTGAATATACGAATTATCTTGGCAACAGTGGGATTTTGTACATAAAAAGGTTGAGAGTTTCTGTAAGCATTACAAGTAAAAGAACGTCCATTGTACTGACTTGAGTGATCAGGTAGGGTTCCTGATGGAAGAACAAACACTAAGACAGCAAAGAATTGCTTTAAAAATCACTCAGTGATTAAAAAAAAATCAGTTTGATTTTTCAAGCATTCAGTCACCAGAGCTAGTATATAGGATTTTCTGAATAGTACATAGGAATTGAGGAAACAAACCAAAGTTTTTGTGTTTGATAAGTGTAATGGTGAGAAGATACTGCAGAGGCCAGAGTCCTGAAGAATCAAGCAGACAGTATGTCTGTTGATGTAATAATTTGCACCATCATTTGTGTCCAATTTAATGAGTAAAAGGTATATGGGAGATAACTCCATTTCCTCAGCAAAAATTGCAAATGTACTTGAACCACAACAGGATGGGGAGACTGCAGCACACACTGCAGCAAAATTGATCTGGTGTATTCCAGTATAGGCATAACAAATACAGCAAGCAAGCAGTTTTTGCAGATTTTTACCTTTGCTGAGCTTAATAATAACCATTTTATTTTGATGCTGTGTTGTTAAGCTTACTGATGTTTTTCTAGTGTAAAAAATTATACAGTTACAGCAATGTGAGCATGTCTTATGTGTAGGTGGGGCCAGCAGATAAACTGAGCCCACTTGTTCAAGGCAGCTGCTCATGAACATTTTGGGGTTAGTTGTCAGAGCTGTGAGAAAGGCAGTAGGCATATAAACACAGCAGACTGCTCTCTACATATGTGTTTGGTCAACTAAGTATTTACTTCCAGAGGCTTGAAAATCCCTCTGTTCTCTGTGAATATTGTCTTTCTAACAGTTTTGTTCAAAGCACCTGTCAGCAATTTCCAGAAAATTGTGCTGCTTTCCATGCATCCCTTCTCCTCAGTAAGAGTAGGACTGAATGTTCTCTTAATTTTTTGGCTTATAACAATTACTTTTGTAACAGTGCATTATGTGCTGATCACTGTGTGTGTAGGGGAGGACTCTTCTCTTTGCTGGTTAGGTTCATTTTGTAAGTTGATTCAAATTTCAAAATGCAGAGATATTTTCACTTCACTTATATCAGAGTAATTTAGTGTAGCCTTGTTGAATTGATTACGTTAATCATTGAAAATACGCACCAAAAAATCCAGCTGTTTAATCTCCTGCTTTTGGTGCATTCAGTGTACAGTATTTTAACTTGGAGTATTTTAATATGAAATAATAATTTATTTTTATTTAATTTTTAATTGCTATAGCGGTTACTTCTTTTGTAAATAGAAAAAAGTATTCCTTGGATTAATCCTTTCTTAAGGAGATGCTCTTGGAAATCATTCGTTTGTATTGGCTGAAAGAGCAGGGAGTGAAGAGGTACAGACAAAAGAAAAGAAGTTTTGTTTGTTGAGCAGAGGGTAATGGCAGACATAAGTCCAAGAACTTTTGAAGATGGAAATCAATTTAATCTTCTTGTTTTTTAGGTGGTTTTTTTTTTCCTTCAGAGGTTATTTTAAACTATAGTGCCCTTGGCTTTTTTTTTCTTTCTCTTTGTTTTTTCTTTTTTAGTTACTACTTGCTGGAGAAAGCTTTACTGATCTTCCATGCTATCTTATTTTAAACATTGTTCATTGCATTTGTGAAGGCTCTGGTTTTAATGTACCTGATATTAGGTTTTAATTTAAAAGTATAAGAGGAGCCTGAAGACTGCACAGCTTAAATGTTTAAAACACAGTGTGGGTAGAGGCATGAGGGTTTTTAATGTCTGGGATTAGTGGGCATAGTGAAAAACAGCAATTAAAAATAAAAAGGAGGGAGTGCTTTGGGGACTGTTTACCTGTATGGTCATTACAGAACCTAATCTTTGAAGTGTTCAGTCTTACAATATGTATCTAATTGGTTTGGACATACAGCTCAAAAGTTGCTGTTATCATTAGCAGTGATTTCTAAATGCACAGGAGCTGTCCCTGTGCTTGTCACTGCTCTATACAGGAAACAGTTACAGAAGTGAGCACTAGAGAATAAAGGCATTGTAGCTGTGACCCTGCTTGTAAATTTTACTTTGAGGTGACTTTTTATCCTATTTTAATGAAATGGAGGAGTAGAAATAGAAATAACTCTACCTTAAGTGTAAAACCTTTGATATTGCTAACATTGTATAACTTGAGATACTAAAAAGAAACATTCAATTAACCAAATCAGTTTATTCCCTATGTATTTGTCAAGGTCACAAAGTCTCTTTCTCTGCTTATCAAAACCTGCTTCTTTTTTCTCTTTGCAGGTCATGGCAACCATAAAGAAAACAGTCCTTTCCTCAATAGTACAGAAGCTGTCAAGGGAGGTGATTACTATGACAGAAATCTGGCCTTGTTTGAGGTAATTTCTAGCTTTTTTTTATACTTCTAATGTGATTTGTGGTCATCCATGATGGGGGTGATTGAGCACATCTTTCTCCCCCACATTTTGTGGCTATTTTGTGGGTGTCTGTCTGTTGTCAGAGGTGCCATAGGCAGAGAGCTGCTGTGTGATGGCAGAGCTCAGATGTGGTGAGCAGCTGGGTCTGAGGCAGAACTATAATTACCCATTGGGAAGTAAGGAGGGACAGACACTCATTCTGGAGTCCTTTCCTGTAAGTGATGGCAAGGAGCACACCAGGTGTGCAGGCTCTTCTGTGGGACTCAGTAGAGGGAGGAGCATCCCAAAGGCCATGCTGCTCTGCTGAACAGGAGGTACATGTTGTCTCAACCCCTTTCTGGAAGGAGTTGTAAACAGGTTTTTAAACATGTGAACTGCAGGTCAGATCAGAGGAAGGAATAAGAAAAGGGGTGCTTGGCTTATGGCATTCCTTTAGGGTTGATCCTATTTGGAGTCAGTTTCTGCATCACGTACAAAGCATATAATGCTACTGATCCCACCAGAAAATGTTCAAGGATATGATAAAGATGCAGACAGCGAAGTCTTTCTCAATTGGTTTTTATTTCCTGTGTGGAAGTTGTTACTCTTTACCATGCATTCCTTACTGTGCTATCAGACATGTAAAACTTTCTAATTTCAAAGAGAAAGGGAAAGGGAATGATTTTGTTCTCAGGCTTTTTTCTTCCCCTCTTGCCCCTGAACTTTCAGAAACAGAAATTGGATGGGATGAATATAAAGGTGGGAGGCCCTCCATACATGTGGCTATTGGGAGTTTTGTCTAGATCCACATGAATTAGATAACACAGTTTGAAAAATGTAATAAAATTGTCAGAGTGCATGCATGTCTACAATGAGTAGAGTTTAATCACTAAATCTCGGATTTGTTTGGCAACTTGACCTTTTTAAAAGTGTATCTGTTGATGTAAGTTGACATTAGAGATACATGCAAGGTACACATTCATTTTCTTACAGTTCCAAGGCTCAGACTTCATTATTGCTGTAATTATACTTTTCAGCACCTAAGGAGGATAATCTTCATGGTGCAGACATTTTGGCATAGCCTTTTCTTATCAGAGTTGCCCTCCTTTAAGAAAATTAAAATCTCTCATCAGTAGTTCAGGCACAATGAAATACTCTGTCATTCCCTGGATGATTTTCCTGGTGTGTTCTCTGGTAGCCCCAGGCATGCCCAGGAAGGCATGATCCCAGCAACTCCTCAGAAATACTGTGAACTGCAGAAGTTGACTTGTCTTCTTCCACAGGAAGAACTTGATATACGACCAAAAGTGTCATCTCTGCTTGGCAAGTTGGTCAACTACACAAATCTTACTCAAGGTGTCAAGGAACATGAAGAAGCAGAAAATAGTGAAGGGTCGAAGAAGAAAGTATCAAAAGTAAGTAATGATTCTCTCCATGGCCAACTGATGAATGGGATGATCTCTTATGTGACTTTTGGGGAGCTGGCCTCCTTTCTGCTTTTTCTTAGCCTCTCTCAGGAGCCACGACAATGTTGCAAAGAAATGACATAGAACCTGTAGGGAACCAGCTGTTACCTGAGAATTGGGGCAGATGTGGTTAAAACTGGGCACTACAGTGCAATTCCTTACACTTGGTATAGATTTAGGTAAGGGGATAGGCTTTTAGTGGGGTACAAATAGAAACTGAACAACCCCCCAGCTTTTTCCTAGTGCTGTTTTAGCTGCCCAGTGGTATCTGACACATCTCTACAAGCCTGGTAGGTAATGACACAGGGTTTGCAGGAGACAACACCTGTCTAGAGAGATGGGTGGAGGTCAGATTGGACACCCTGGGGCAGCTCAGGAGTCATTCTGGTGTCAGGCACTTAGGCAAGTGAATTCTGCCCAAAGGATCTGCATTTAGATGGTTAGCCCATTTGGGCTGGCCTTGGAATGACTGTAGCAGGTGAGGTTTGATTGTTGGTGGTTAAATTTCCATCAGGAGGGCAGTGTTTAACTGCTCCACTCTCCTCTGGCAGTGCTGCAGGTGCTTTGGTTATTGCTGCACCTGCAAGTGCTCTGGGTGCATTTTATGGCTTGCAGGCCTGTCATTTTGCTTGCAAATTCTGTTAAAAGAAAGGCTTCCTAAAAGCTAAGATAGCACTTGAATTCTGCAGGTTTTATAGCACTGCCCTGCAGAGTTTGAGCCATTTCAGAGAGATGTCAGTGATAATGTTGAAAACCAGCTGTGCTCTCAAGGAGCATGCATATTATCCCATGCTGAACAGCCTTACTCACACTCCAGTTCCTTACTCTGCAGTTTTATGCTGGGGATAACAAAGTTGTTTTGTCAATGTGAAGCTTAAAATTCAATTTTATTTGAGACCACATGCACTAAAGTGCTGCAACATTGTGGTTAATGTGACATCATTACAGGACTGAGCTAAGGTCATCTGGGTGAAGTAGCTGCATTCTGGTCCTGTAAGCTGACATTAAAAAAGTAATTTAAACATTTTAATTATGATTTTCTTTTGTGTGCTACTTGCTATTTTACTAATTGCTGAGTCTTGTCCAAAGTTTTTACCCTCACATTACTAATAAGGAATGTCAGCTGCATGTCTGTTTTAGCATGGTTTTGGTGGGAATAATGTCAGGCATCAGCTGTTAATATGGTATTATTGCATAATCTAAAACAATTTTTATCCTCTTGCTATCAGAAGCAGATTGATTATTTCCCTAATGAAAGCAGAATGGTGGTGGATACAATAGATAGAGTCCTTGTGATTTTTGGGAAAGTTCTGATCACTTTTGTTGTTTATTTCCTTATTAATTGCCTGAGCAGAATACCAGTGTGAGGTGCAGACCAATCTTGAAGCTAATCCTTTGCTTCCCTGCTGGAAAAAGGATTGGGAGAATTTGGCAATGAGACTGTAGTATAAAGTTGTTTAAAGCAAATGTGTATAAAACTTCACAAGGTAAAAATGGGGCAAATAGCAGAAAACTGAGAATTTGTTTTCAATCCCTGGTAGAGTACCATGCATGGTGTGGTGGTAATATTTCTACATCCAGGTATGATTCATTATTGTGAATTTTCAAGCTATTTACTGCCATTAGAAAGGACTATTATCTTCATTAAAGCTTTGCTTCTATGGCAAATGGAGTTCAGACTTAATAACTGGGTTTTCCTCCATTATGCTTTCCCATGTCCCAGAAATGTGTGTTCACAGACTTCTCAGATGTTTTCTGTAAAGGGGGTTTGGTAACCTTTCCAAAAGTGACAGTATCATCCTGTATTAATATCTCAGTGTTTTCTGTGTAAACACTGCAGTTTCCTTAAGCCAACCTTTGCATGTCTGTCTCTGGGATAAGTTACATCAGCTGCAATATCATAACTGCAGGTTGAATTTCTTCTCCCTCTCTTGCCATGAGCAATATAAAATTTTAAACATCTTGCAGAATATAAGACGATTGAAAAACTTGGCCAATAATTATAACCATCAAACCCAGGAAATTCAAAAGCAGTAACTGGTCAAGGACATGGATTGAAGGTATTCAGAAACAGTGCAAATGGGATTCTTCTACATGTTTGTTTCTAAACATCTTTGAAGCATATATCACTGTGCTGCTGTTACCTTATCCCTCCCCTCTGAGCATGAGAACAGAAGGCTGGCAGTCTACCCCAGCACCAGCAGGTCTGTTTTAAGTGGCTAAAACCACTGTTAACCCACTTGTTTGTGAGTGCTGCACTGGGTGTGCTCAGCTGGTGTGACAAAAAGTGGCCTGCCTGTCACTTGCTGGGATTGCCATCTCATAGACAGGATCTGGAGCAAGACAGGTGAGCAGGCTCTAGATCTGAAATTCAAAAATGAACTGAGGAAGGCAACCTTTCAGTAAGTGACTGTAATTCTCTGAGCAGGTAAGACAGGTCTCACTGAGAGTACCCTTTTGTGACCTAGCACAGCCCTGCCTGCCAAATCATATCCTTTCAAATTCATTTCATTTCAGTGAAAAACATCTTAATATGAACATATTATGTTGTTTCAGCAGCCCCACTAAATACTTTTGGTAGTAGCATTCTGTGTTAGGTGCACATCAGGTAAAATTGACACAATTCCAATGTAATAAGGTAGAAATTGGGTTGCTTTTTCTTTTCTACATGCAGTCTTTCAAGGAAACATTTAACAGTCACAGTGCTATAGAAATATCCCCTTCTCATGATGGAAAAAATTAAATAAACTGTTTTAGTTCTTGTATCTTTAACAAGGCGGTTTGTTTCTGTGCTGCTGTCTGTCCTCATGCTACAGAGCAACTGTAAGAGCTGTCATTGCTGATCAATGTCCCTGAGCCCTGCAGCCAAGTACTTTAATAACCCATCACATTGGCACAATGGAAATAGTGTCCTTCAGACTCAGATCAATATTTACATAAATTATGTGTCTGCAGCTGATGAGAGTGAGCAGAAACATGATCTGCATCACTGAAATTGAGACTGTTTTCGAGATTTTTCTATCCCTTCTTGGTTGTTCTAAAACAGTGTTCTTCAAAATATCTGTCTTTTATTTCCTTTATGCAGCACAGGATGTTACATTTTTTCATGTGGTTGCTGTTGAGGCTGAGCATAAAATACCCTTGTTTCAGGTCACATTCTGTTGAGACTTAGCACTGGTTTAGTATCACTTAGTGATGATTAGATGCTATAAAAAAGGGTGAAGTCAGTGCAGATTACTGGTGTTAAATATTTCTGTGAACAAGCTGGTTCAAGTAATATTTCAGGTAATATTCTTACGAGTATTTTTTTCCCACAGAGTAAGAAAATCTGGACTAAACTGTTATGCCTGAGATGCACATAGTAATACTGTGGCTTGGGTTTTGGCTGTGGGCAGCACTTGGGCATTTCCTAGGCTGCTCTGCTCTGCACTGGTCTCACAAGTGTACAACTAATGCACAATTTCTCTTCCTCTGGTCAAAGTGAGCTTGTAACTTGATAGGCTTAAGGGGCCACTTAGGAGGGAGGGGAAGATGATGGAACAGTGGAGCAAAGCTGCAGGGACCACATAGGGCAGAAGATAGGAAAGAGCTGAGCTAAAGTGGATTCTTACCCAAAGGAAGCAGGTTTTGGGAGGTGTGTAAAGGGCAGCCTGAAATCTCACCTGCTTTCATAGTGTGTGGAGGATTGTCACGTAGAAAACACAATAACTGTGGTCCACTTGCTTCTCCTGTTTAGGAGCAACAGGTTGGGCTTCTTTTCTTTTCCCAGATGCCAGTTTTGACAAATTCTTTAACTCTTTTATCCTGAGATACCCACATGTCTGATAAATTCACTTTGTGAGTTCAGAGATGTTGTGAGGGAGTGACCTGATGGTCTTACAAACATGATTCTTCTAGATTTTGCTTTGTGTAGTGAAATATACTCTTGAATTACCTTATGTAAAGTTTTTGGCAGACATTTTATTGCTTGTCTTAAGTACTATTGCTTTGGGTTCATGACTTAATTTATCTATAAAGGTCCTATCTATTTTTGCATCTAGTTAATGTTATGTGGGGTCAAGTTTGAACAAATTTTGTCATCTCCCTTTAATATCCTTCTCATTTGAATGATTGTTCAAGGGTTTCTTTAAATGCTGTCTATCTAATGTGTTTTGGAATTCATATTTATTTTTAGAAGGGAGTGTGAAAAGGGATGAGCCTTTCAGAAGTGACACTTTCTATTCCCCCTGTGTTTTAGAATTCAGTATAATTTTAAATGCAAAAGGAAACCTCAGAAAGCAAAAGCAATGAAATGTCTTGGCAGGAAACCACAGAGATTTGGGACTCTGAAATGCTGCTAGTGCCAGGTGTGCCAATGCCGCAAACACTTTTATATTCCTTGGAATAAAGCCCTTACCAGTGGCACTTTGATGCCATTTTGGATAATTATTCTGCAGGATGCTATGTTGAAGGCCAGTCACGTGCCTGTGAAGTCACATAACTTGTATTTTCTCAGTTGCTGTCAAAAGTAATTCAGAGTCTGATGCTGACATTGAGCATAAAAAAGGGTAGAACCATTAGTTTTGCATGGAATATATAAAATGGAAGAAAATACATTATGCATGTCTCCAGATTGCTTCCAAATCTGTTCGAGTTGTAACATGACAAAAATATGTTTTCTTTGAAACTAATTTGTGAACTCAGGGCAGTAGGGTAAGGTTCTAGTTTACTTGAGGTGTGCAGCACTCAACATGTTTCACACTAGAAACTCTATGGATCTAGAAAAAACAAAAAAAATACATCCTGTTCTTAGTAATCATTTTTAAATACTGAAGATAATTACTTCAATATGTAGCAGGGTCATAATTTTGTTCAGAAATTCATGATTCTGGAATTTTTTGTGTTTTTGGAAGTCTAGCACAACAGTATTTTGAATATGTCTACCTAATGTTTCCCAGGTAGAAAGCCATTAAAAGAAATAAACTTCTAGGTTTTTTGGTTATCTCTGCTTTGAATAACTTCAGTTAATGAATATCAATTTTGTTTTTTTCAGTCACCCAGCATGGGCACCCTGATGGGGGTGTATTTGCCATGCATGCAGAATATCTTTGGGGTTATTCTCTTTCTTCGGCTGACCTGGATGGTGGGAATGGCTGGAGTTCTTCAGTCCTTCCTGATTGTATTGCTTTGCTGCTGTTGTGTAAGTATTTGGGTACAATAATGCATGTGACATAACCTCTGTGAAACTACTGAGACACTTGGAGAGGCAGCATTGTAGGTGCTTGTGTAAAGAAAAGTCAGATTTATGCCAGGCACTCTTGCCATGATCATAGCTGTGGGATTTCTTTTTTATTGCTACTTCTAAACCGGCAAACTGTATCTAGTGTAAACACAATCTTCAAAATAGTGTTTGTTCAGCAAATAGCTGTTTTCCATGCCTGCCCCAGGTGAGGGCTGCCTGCTCTGCAGCACCAGGCTTTGTTGGAATTGCAGCTCTGCAGATGGAGGGACACCTGCGTTCCCTTATCTTGCTTTGTCTGCAGACACCCACTGTTTGACCTGATAAAGCAGAGGCCATCTCTCAAACAGAAGTCTCAACAGCTCAGTGATTAAATTCCTGCTGCCCTTGTTTTCTTTTAGATAATGACAGGCAGAATAAATAGAAATACTGTATCGTATGTGCAGTGGCAGCTTTATTTTATCAAGAAATAAGTTATGTTTTAAAAAATGTTGTTGACGCAATTTCTTCCTTTCCCCTGTTTTCCCCAGACTATGTTGACAACCATATCAATGAGTGCAATTGCCACAAACGGTGTTGTTCCAGGTAAGTGTGGTTAGCAAATATCTCTATTGTGTTAAAAAGGAAATAAAAAACCCCAAAACTTAAGTTGCTGTAAGATGTCAGCATGATTTATTCCAGAGAAATTTGCTTAATCCAGGATACAAAGCCTGAATTCATATCTAGTATGTCTTCTTCGTATCAGCCAGGCCAAAGATAATTTTATTTGGTTTTTACCCCTGTGCTAACAAAAAAGATACTTCAGTTGAACCTCAAAGTAGCAGATACACCCTGTATAATTCTGTTGTATTCTTTTTGTGAATATTAAAAAATATATAAGAATAAATTTTAATTTTACTCTCACTTTTCTTGTTTCACAGCTGGTGGCTCCTATTTCATGATATCTAGGTCATTGGGCCCAGAGTTTGGTGGAGCTGTAGGGCTGTGTTTTTATTTGGGAACAACATTTGCAGGAGCCATGTATATCCTTGGTGCCATTGAGATTTTATTGGTGAGTAGTACCAGAGTAATCCTGCTTTAAAGATAAATAACATATAGAAAGTACCACAGTATTCTTGTCCTGTGTTTGTATACACATTTACAGGAAGAGACTAGAAGGTCTCCAGTTCCTTGGTGTCCAATTCTTTACCACTAGTGCTTCCCATTGGAAGCTGCACACTCTGTGAGTATCCAGACTGGGAGCTCTTCTGACAAAACATATCAAAGTATGACTTAATCCAAGACATGCTCATCTTTGATAAGGTTGGCTCAGTTGTACTGCTGACATAGAATGAGCTGTTACCTCTTGACTTTTCCTGTAAAAGATTCCCAGTGAAGAGCTTGTTGCAGAATGCAAAGTGATTTACATTTCTTGTGTGGGCACATGATTCCAGAGAGAGTTCTGTGCTGGTGTTCCTTCAGCTCACTTTTGCTTTCTCTTGTTTCAGACATACATTGTGCCACAAGCAGCAATTTTTCATCCATCTGGTGCCCACGATGCATCCAGTGCCATGCTGAACAACATGAGGGTATATGGCACTGTGTTCCTCATCCTCATGGCAGTGGTGGTTTTCGTGGGGGTGAAGTATGTGAACAAATTTGCTTCCCTCTTCTTGGCCTGCGTAGTGATATCCATACTGTCCATTTATGCTGGAGCTATCAAGTCCATCTTTGATCCACCTGTTTTTCCGTGAGTAATGTTTCTGGATGGGATTATAGCTTTGCTTGTGGGTCTGGAAGTTGGGGTTTAATGTAGGTTACTTAAAACTTGTGCCTGACGCATTGTTGAAGCTACCTTTTTTTTGTGAATTACTTGAAATATTTTTAGCTGTGTATAATGACAGTGAGTGCAGCTTATGGAACAAAAGTTTAGGCTAAAATGAACACATAATTACATTTTTTAAACTGTTTTGGTAGAAGGAAGTCTCATGGTGAGGTTGCTGGAGGCTGACACTGCTCTGCTTCCTGCAAAGACAACCCAGTCTCTTGGCCCATGGCTGTTAAAGTTTGAGTGGCAGTGATGCTGGTTATTTGTGCAGCTCTTAGGCAGCAGTTTGGCAGATCCCTTTTCCCCAGGCCAGTCAGACATGACGCGCTGCCTTTGTGGTTGGAAATTTGTGGTTTGGTCAACTCCTTGCTGAGGAACTGGGCACCTCTTGGGAGTGTGATGTGGGGCTGTGCTGAGGCTCCAGAAAACCTTCCCTCGGTCTGTGAGGAGCCTGCCCTGGACCCAAACCAAACTCCTTGGCATGTTGGCAGCCAAACATGAAATCTGCCTCCTGAACCCAGAGCTGGAGCAGCAATAATGTGGATGCATGTGTTTTACCAAGAATGCAAACTGTATTTTCTGATAGCCAGCAAGAGATGAATGGAATGGAAATAGAGGAGTTGCATCTGCATAATTATTCACATCTTGGAATGCTTTGACCATAACTAAGCACTTGCAGCCCTCAAGTGTTCCCTTTGGATATTTAAGGCCGAAAGATTATAATGTTTACAACAGTGAAGGTTTACAGCAGTAAAACAATGTCTCTACATCCCACTCATTATCTCTTAGGTTGTTCTTGAATGTTTTCCCTATCTTTCTTCTTGGACTGTATTCCTCTTTTTTATTTTTTTCTTTCTGAGGTAACAAGATAGTGGATTTATTTTTAATTTTGGAGGGGAAGGCTTCTTGGAAGTTAAAATTCACAGGCCTGCAAACCCTGCAAAAATGGCCCTGTGTTTTCCATTTTCCTGTCTTCAGTGATCAATAAGACCTATGAAACAACTAAAATGGAAGAAAGTTTGTTTTCCTGTGGGTGTTTTCTGATAGTGGGAAGAAAAGCTGAATGAACTTTCAGTAGCAGCAAGCTGTTACATTAGATCACTGTCTTGTGGAATTCTCTTTGGACAAGTGAATTAAAATTTTTTCAGTGCTGGAATAAATGATGTTTGTGGTTAGACCAAGCACAACAGGCAGTGGAGGATTTTAGGAATTAAGCACAGTATCTTCTGACAAGAAGAATCTTTGCTTATTGTGCTTGAAATACATGTTTCTAATTCTGAAGCTAAAACGTCAGGGGTCATTGAAGTGTTGCCATGTAGAAACTGGGTTAATGAGATTCCAAATATCTTTAGATATTCTAAGTGTCTAATAATTTGAATTCTAGTACTCTTCACATTTCTTCCACTCCAGTAGTTCTGTTTAACAAAAAAACCAAACAAACCCAAACAACAAAAAAGAAAACAAAAGTGTCCTAATTTTTCCCTTTCATTAAGATAAATTGATCAAATTCCATGAATCACATTGACATGCCTTTTTATACCTCTCCCAAAAAGTAGCTTTATACTTCTGGCCCTTAAAGGGAACAGGTACAGTCTTTGTCGTGCTACCACCATCCTTTTGAAGGTGGGAAATGATGTAGCAGACCAGAGCCACTTGAAGTTTTCACATGATATAAAAGTATAAATATGGGCAAGGGTGGATTTCATTTTCCCAGTAAAATCCAATAACACTGATGTTCATGTTTCCCTTCCAGGATTTGCATGTTGGGCAACAGGACTCTGTCAAGAGATCACTTTGACGTTTGTGCCAAAACTGTAGTTAAAGATAACATAACTGTGGCCTCTAAGCTTTGGGAGCTCTTCTGCCACACCACAAACTTAACCACTGAACACTGTGATGAATATTTCCTGATGAACAATGTCACTGAGATAGCAGGAATTCCAGGAGCTGCTAGTGGCATTTTAATAGGTATGGTAGAATTTTTTTTTCCCTTAAAGAGGAGGCATGCTGAGCAGTTGAAATGGGTCAAACTCCTCCCTGCTGGTTAAGAAAGAGAGACTCAAGAAATGTAATTACAGTGAAAAAAAATATCTTCAATAAAGATAGTCAAGTCTTATAACCTTTACAAAAAAGAGATGGCACTTTTGTCCTGATATAGTACTTGTGTGCTGTAAAATTGATTAAATTGGCCTTGTTCGTCTCGTAATTTTGGCATGAAGTCAGCTATAATTATAAATTATACTAACATGAATAAGTCATTAACATTTTTCAGAACTCTGTAGTGACAGCTCTCCACTTTAGGTTAAGATTATGCCCTGAAAGATAAGAGTACTTGTATAGAAATAGTGTGTCTCCTTCTTTGCCCACTCCTGAATAAAGTATAATTGAAAAGTGTTCATTATTGAAATGAGCACCAGAGAACATCTGCTTTGTGCAGGTGCTGAGTGCTGAAGGTTCCCATTTTCACAGAAACCAGCAATCTAGTTTCTGAGATTACAAGAAGACTCAGCATTTGTTAGTGAAATTTCAAATGCCAAACATATAATTCTGTAATTCTTCCCCTGACTGAAGAGCAAACCCATTTCTGTCTAGAGAACTGGTCAATATTGCTGCTTTACATTCTTTGAGCTACTGTATGGTATGGTAGCTCATAAAACATTCAGTGTATTTCCTTGGATTAAAATAGGTATGAGGTTAAAAGAATGTTACATTTAGTAGTAATAAAGGGTAAGTGGCTTAGACTTCTGTAGGTTATTGATATTTGTGGGTTTTTTGTGTTGATCACTGAATTGCATTTTTAATCCTCAGTTGTAAACCCATTATAATGAGAACAGGTTTGAACTGAAAACATGCTTTTCTTTTCTTTGGTGTGATAATAACCTTGAAGACAACTTATGGAGCAATTACTTGGAAAAAGGAGAGATACTGGAGAGAGCACATCAGCCCTCTGTGGATGTAGCAGGCCAGAAGAACAACCTGCACCTGTACGTGCTTTCAGATATCGCCACGTCGTTCATGGTGCTGGTTGGCATTTTCTTCCCTTCAGTGACTGGTGAGAGTGCTGGGATGAAGGGACTTCCTGGGCCTCTGAGCTTCCTCCCACCCTGTGATCTTACAAAAATGTACTTTCAGGTATCATGGCTGGTTCAAACAGATCAGGGGACCTCAAAGATGCACAGAAATCCATCCCTGTTGGAACAATTCTTGCCATTGTTACCACATCATTAGTCTGTATCCTTTTAAAATGACTGGAGTGCTGGTACATTGTGCTTGATTTGTGGGACTGCTTTTGGGTCACCAAATTGTCAGTGCAAGTATGATTGGCCAGTGGAAAAAAAAGCCAAAAGAACAGAACATCAGTCCTTGAGCTGAAAGAATTGTAATTATTATCCTGTTATTTTCCATCCCCCTTTTTGTGGTGGGTTCTGTTCTTTTGCATTCCCACTGCTGTTCTTTGCCACACAATGATCTGTAGCTTTTCAGACTGGTGGTGTACTTGGAGATATTTTTATTTTTTTGGGTTGCAGTGAAACATTAAGATGAGAGAAGGCTTTAATCTGAGAGTTCATAGATTTCCTTTTAAATTTCCTCATACATCAGTTCCTTTCTTTAAAAAAAAGCCTTTTATTTAGAGTGACTGTAAGGAGTATAGGTTTTCTTGAACATTTTAGGACAAGGTTAACTGGAGTTAGAAACTAGACTAAATGTTCCCAAGTGTTTTCTCAGTTCTTCAGGGTTTAAGATGACAGGAGCTTTGCTTAGGAAAGACTCGTCATCCCTGCTCTTCTGCTAAAGAAGAGATGAGCCAAGATCTTTCAGCTTTATCTGCTCTTATTGTCCTAAAGGACAATTTATCAACATAAAAGATATAAAAAAAAGTCAAAAGAGCTTTCTGAATCAATCTCACCCGAAGGACAGTTGGCTGAGATGGTGACTCTCCTGGAAATTCTGCTGTTTCATTCCTGTTTTTTGTCAAAACTTGCCAAGCTGTAAATCAGGATCCCAACTCTTCAGGAGTGCAGCCTTTCCCAGCTGTCACTTCGAGAACTGACCCTGTATCAAGGAGTCAGCATTTCCTGTGGACATAATAAATATTAAAGCAGGTCCCAGCCATAACCCTCATCTCTGTTGGCATCTCAGGCCTCACTCAGTGGGTCACTGAATGTGTCCATGTTCACAGGCCACTCTGGGGGAGGCTGACAATGTCACTTTTAGGAGCAATGTTTCTCGTTTTATTACAGTTCGTAACTTAGAGTTGCATTGCAGAGATAGAATTTAAGATTTAACCATTTGTGTGAACTTAATTCACAAGATCAAAAACTTTACTGGAATGCCAGATCCAAAAAGCCTGAGGTATTTTGTACTTCCCAGTGCAGAAGCAGTATAGTTTAATAACAAACCTGATAGTGAAAGACTTTCTGTTGATGTGAATGCCAGCAGAGGCTACAAAAAAATAGCATGCGAGGTAATGGTTTGCCGTATGTTCAAAATATCTTCAGACACAGGAGAAGGAGTGAGAAAAGAAAGATTTTAATATCAGCTCCTGCACTAGTCAAAGATGAAATTGACGTTTTAGTGTAAAAATGCTTCGATTTTGTCTTCTTTATCATAACATTTAAACCTGTATTTTTTAAAAACTGAAAGTTAGAGAAACTTTTTCTCTGTAACATTAGAAGGTATATGTGAGCAGTGAGACATTAATTTATTTGCTGGCTTTACCACATACTTGTGGAGATGCTGGAGTGCAAATGCCATGGGATGGAGGCACGTTCTGTCCTTCCTGCAATACTTTGATGTGCCATGTCTAAATAAATTCTACTTCCTTAGCACACTCTGTCCTCCAGACTTCAGCTGTGTGTTATTATTTGGAGCCTGCATAGAAGGTGTTGTCCTGAGAGATAAGTAAGTTTTACTGTGTTAATGCTTTCCTTCTTTTTTTTTGCAGTGTAGATGTGTTCTTGCCCATCTTGTCTGCATGCCCCACTCCTCTCCCTTGTGATTTTATTTTATTTTATTTTATTTTATTTTATTTATACTTCTGGGTGCCTTTTAAACCATATTTGAAAGTGAATTGTAAACACTTGGTTTGGAATCTTCTTGTATTTGATTTGATATTTTCTGGCATGGCTCCCTCAGATTTTTCATCCTGTGTCTGAATTCTTGCCTTTTTTTGGTGATAGTGAGAAATAGTTTTGTGATAACAATACAAAAATTTACACATATATATAATGAAAAGAAAGTTTTTGAATTGTTGAAATCAAGTTGCAGACCCTTCCAGTCTGTGTGTCAGAAGTAACTCAGATTGTTTGCAACTTTCCATGTTTTCTAGTCAAGAAAAGAACATAGTATTATTAACAATATAGTATAGTATATTAATAATATGGTATTAATAATAACATTCAAATGACGTGTTAAAACTGACCCAAAACCCCCAAACATGAGTCTCAAAATAGTTCTCAGAGTCTGAATGCCCGAGTGTGTTGCTGCCTGCAGGTACGGTGATGCAGTGAGCAAGAACCTGGTGGTGGGCACGCTGTCCTGGCCCTCGCCGTGGGTCATTGTCATTGGGTCCTTCTTCTCCACGTGTGGAGCAGGTCTGCAGAGCCTCACCGGAGCGCCCCGGCTGCTGCAGGCCATAGCCAAGGACAACATCATCCCTTTCCTCTGGGTTCGTACGCCTGCAAAAGGCTTTCTGCTCATACTGCCTAACCAGCTCTCTGACTTCATGCTCTTGAAATCAAATGTATTCTCCCCAGTTTGCCCAGCACTGAAGTGAGGGTCAATGTTCTTTATTTTGATGCGTTTTTTCTTTTGTTAAAAACAAGGAATACTTCAAGGAGTTTAACTAGACATAAATGGTAATTTTTTCAAGAAGTCGAATCTAATTCAGTGAAGCACAGAAAGCCATTAGAATAATTTGACTCCTTGCTCTAGAAAAGGAAGTATATAGAAGAATTACTTTTGTTGTTAAAAATGTAATTTGCTTTTTCCCCATTAAAACTGTATGAAATACTTGTATGGTATGCATTATGTTTCTGTCTCTTCAGATCTTTGGTCATGGAAAAGCAAATGGTGAACCGACATGGGCTCTTCTGTTAACAGCGTTAATTGCTGAGCTGGGAATCCTTATTGCTTCACTTGACATGGTGGCTCCAATTCTCTCAATGTAAGAAACAGACTGGTTGCTGTCCCAGGGAGGGAATAGAAACACTCTTGAGTTTTTTGAGTTTGCTAGTTTGATTGTCTTTCAGAACTATATCTTAAACCAGTAAAGAAATTCCTAGAAGCCTGAATTCCACTTCTGTAATTTCTATGAGTCCTCTGACTTCAGGCTCTACCTATAAATCTATTTGTTTCTGCTCTGGAGTATTCTGTGAATAAGCAGTTTTTTATATGTTTTTATTTGGTTTGGGAAAACATTTTGCTCACCGAACAGAGACAGCATTATGTTGTGAATAGATCTAACTTATCCAATTAAAAAATTGTTCTAGCTACTTTATGCCAATAGTTCAGGCTAATAAAAATCAGAGGGGTATGCACGTGTGACAAGGCAGTAGCATTTTGACTTGAAATCAATCACGTAATTGTAATATATGCCAGAATCTATAAATGTGCATGCTAAAAGGTTTTGCACTTTTGGTTTTTTTGCTTTTGCAGGTTTTTCTTGATGTGTTACCTCTTTGTGAATCTTGCATGTGCAGTCCAGACACTTCTGCGAACTCCAAACTGGCGGCCTCGCTTTAAATACTACCACTGGTGAGTGAAAGGCTGGCACCTCACTGAGCCTGCAATCTGCACTTGAGAGCCCTCTCCATGAGGGCTGGGGGCATCTTTTACTTCTCTGTGTATCAGTTCTACACAAGAGTAACTGAATGTGATATTCCTAGTGAGCTAGACTCAGATATGTAATGGCATGAGAGTTCCATTTTAACAACAGGATACTAAAACTGGTGGGACTGGGGAGATCCATTGGAGGCTTTACTTTCACTGCCAGTTCAGAGTAGACAGTTTAGAGAAGAAAGAGCAGGAGTGTAATTGACTGGTTTTTTTAGCTTTTCTGCCCCACTACTTATTAAAACCTTTGCTTTTTGTTTTAGGGCCCTCTCATTTTTAGGCATGAGTATTTGCCTGGCACTGATGTTCATTTCATCTTGGTACTATGCTTTGGTAGCTATGCTTATTGCAGGCATGATTTACAAGTACATTGAATACCAAGGGTAAGTGTTAACTGGATAAAAAAGGGTAAGAGGGAGGTTGGATCTATTTTTAGTGATTTATCTCCAGTCTTCACATTTGGAAATGGAACTGTCCAGAGATTACTTGGAGGACTTTCCTTCTTAGTTAATTTATTCGCGAAATTTTGTTATGTCAGTGCTAAACAAAAGCCCCTGAAGTACTTTGTTGTTAAACCTCTAAAGGTGTTTGGTGAAACTTGAGTCACAGGAAGTAGAAAACTTTTTGGGATGTATCTGCTGTGTACTGCACATGATTACTTCAGGCTCAGAACAGCTGATGCCAGCTATCTTATTCCAATTTATCTGGCATAAAGGCCTGTTTAGAACGGTCCTTGACAAGTTGAATCTGCAGAATGGATTGCTGGAGATTGTTGACATTGGATGGAGTCAGGCTGTAGTGTGGCTGTTTAAGTTAATTTGGCTTAATAACTGAATCGGATATTGAAATGCCAGATGTTTGTGTATGCTTGGGAAGCCTTCTCTGTTGTGTTGATTATAAATTAAGCCCAGAATGGTGGTGTCATCACATATGTTTGTCTGAAACATTTGCATTTTTCTCATGTGGTCTGGGATATGACAGACATTCAGGTACAAATTATAAATGTAGATAATGAGCCATGCTATGTGTCATGTTATTAAATTTATTGTAAGGTGCTCAAACCTCTATAGCCTCACTGTAAGTGCACAATTAAGTGCTCTTGGAGCCATATGTTGGCTGAACTGTTTGTCCTTCACAGTGCAGAGAAGGAATGGGGTGATGGCATCCGAGGCCTGTCACTCAGCGCAGCGAGATACGCCTTACTCAGGCTGGAGGAGGGCCCTCCACACACCAAGAACTGGAGGTACTCATCTTGGACTAATCAAATGACTGGCATGGTTATCTGCTTACACTAAAGGAATTAAACTGGACTCTTAATAAGATGCTTTTGATCTGTGTGAATGAGTTTAAATACCCAGAATATTAAAAGAAGAGGTGTTGAGTTTGCAGTAAGCTTTCCTGTCACTGCCAAGCCCTGCTGTGTGGACCCTGTATGGGCAGACCTTTGGTACCCTTTGGTCTTTAACTGGACTCCAAATTGGTAAATTCAGAGGTGGAACCTAGGGACATGGAAAGTCTGTGAGTACAGAGGTGTAGAGGCCAGGAAATGAATAGTGGCCAACAGTATTCCTTCTGATGTCATCTCTTCTTGGTGTTGAAAACAGATTAAGTGGGCAAGAGCCCTCCTCTTGGTTGGGCATTGTACAGTCCTTGGGCTCTGGATAAGAGGACTAGGAATCTACCAAAGACAGAGTTTTATAGATCTTTTTATACTTGCTCAGCCGGTCAGAAAATGACTCAATTATAGGTAGGAATACCTTGAAGAACAAAAAGCAGGTGGGGTGTGCATTTAGATGAAAATATATGTGTTTTCCATGTGCCAGGTTTCTGGATACAGAATACAGATACTTTCTTGGCACAAGTATCCAGTACAGTATGAACACTGTGCACTCTAATAGTACTCAAAAGAACCTTGAAAAACAAGTGTTTTTATGCAAGCCTCTTAAGCTGAGTGTATCAGCAGGTTTTATTACTGTCAACATAATGCAGCAGCAGAATTCCCACAGTTTCTGCTTTTAATCAAGAGAAACAAAATATTAAGTAAAACCCCTCGAATGTGTGAGGTACAGAAAAAATGTTTCAGAGTTAATATTCAAGCACAATATAAGTGATGAGAGGCAGTTTTTACATGTGTTTTTGTTAAAGCTTTAGTTAAAAAATACGTTGTCTCTTTTATTTTCTCCAGGCCTCAGCTGCTGGTGCTTCTGAAACTTGATGAAGATTTGCATGTAAAATACCCTAGACTGTTAACATTTGCATCCCAGCTGAAAGCTGGTAAAGGTTTGACTATCATAGGATCAGTCATCCAGGGGAATTTCTTGGAAACTTATGGAGAAGCCCAGGCTGCTGAGCAGGTCAGTGTCTTAAGTACGTGAAGTAAAAAGGGGTGAGTGGGCAGGTAATGTGAAATTCTGTTTCCTGATCATACATGGGAAAAAGCATCTTGATAAGGCTTCCATGAAATACAGGACTAGTTGAGTAGTACTGCAACTGTTCAGTAAAAGACTTGCATACATGTTTCAGCTGCCAGTTGTGCCTTTGGGAATGCAAGATCAATGCTCACAACGTGTGCAAACAGCCTTGCTGCATGAAACTGTCTTCATTTATGGGAAAGAATTACTGTGAAGCTTTCTGTATGCTGCTTAATGGAGGGAAGAGGACTGTTTAGTTTTCTGAATATTGAAAGTAGCATTTCAGTAACTGTCAAACTTAGCCAATGTGTTCTTTTTCAGTGTATTGATAAATTTATTACAAAAAGCATTGAAGGATGGTCCTTCAAATTAGTCTTTCTCATTGTGTAAACATGACATCATAGCCCTGGTTATATCTGTAGAGCATCAGCATATTTGTTTTCTTCCCCAGAGGCTTTACATATAGGAGAATTATTACAAAGGGAAAACTAATTCATGGGCCATGTGTTGGTCAAGTTTATTTAGTTTTTAAACAAATAAAAGGTATACTTGATAGGTGTGTGGGATTTGGTGCTTATATTTGTAAATTTAATATAACTCAGCATGTTACATGGGAATCTGAAACTGGAAATGCAAATGAAGTCAGTTTGCCTTGGGTTTAAAAAGGTGAGTGTTACAGGACGAGAATATGGAAAGTCAAATAGTAACACTGATGTCACTAACTACTATTATGAATAAGAGATGATAGCACAAACCAAAAACCCCTTACCTTAATCTGTTAGAAATTATTATGTTTGGAAGGAGACTGTTTTAAACAAGTGGGTGTTTTCTCTTTTGTTTTATTACGGAAATTTGATGTACAGAGCTTTGCATTGAAATGTGCTTTACCTATGGACATGTGACCCAGGAATTTACATTGTAATGCCATGATAGAGAAATTTTAGGAGGTCCTTTTGGAAAGGAAAACTGAGATTTTTCCTTGTCTGTCTTGCAGACTATTAAGAATATGATGGAAATTGAGAAGGTGAAAGGATTTTGTCAAGTAGTTGTAGCCAATAAGGTTCGAGAAGGAATTGCTCACTTGATCCAGTCCTGTGGACTTGGTGGCATGAAGCACAACACTGTGGTTTTGGGGTGGCCCTATGGCTGGAGACAGAGTGAAGATCCAAGGTCTTGGAAGACATTCATAGGTGAGCTTTAAAGGTTCTGTATGATCAGACATTGTGAACAGAGATGCTTATTACACACATGGTACACAGAGGATTTTAACAGAATCCTTGTAAAATTTGGTTTGGGTTGTAGTCTGTTTTTTCTAGTATTGATGGGGAGGTAGGTATTTGCTCACAAAACTGCTGTGTTTGAAATGCCACTTCCTGTAGGTAAAAGACCTAAGAAAGATCTTCAGAGATTAATCTAGCAGCTAAAACTCACACGTCTAACAAATGTTTAAAAAATTATGGACTTAGATGCTGGTTTTATGGCAAACTGTAATTTGTTTCCTAGATAATCCTTGTCTTATTACTGGTTCTAACCCATCCTTCACTACTGGGTAACAGTCTCCTTGCCTCTATCCCTCTCCTCCTATGGTCCAGTTACTTAATCAAATTAGAGCAGAGCAGATGCTGTCTCCTCATACTTAGCTTTGAAGGTTGCTGCTTTTATTTCAAATGTGAAATAGGGCTTGTGTTCCTGCGAGTCTGCTTTATCCTGGCTTTGTCATTTGGACTGACCTGTCTGTGCAAGCCTTGCTGTACATACTTTTCTTTATTTAAGTGATGACTTCTATGGTTTGCTGACATTTGCTCAGTGAGTAGCATTTTTCTAACCATAGATGACTCTTGCAGAATTGGAAGTAACTGTGTTCTTCCCCTCCTGTGCAGGTACTGTTCGCTGCACAACTGCAGCTCATCTGGCTCTGCTGGTTCCCAAAAATGTTTCTTTCTACCCAAGCAACCATGAGCGTTACAATGAAGGCAACATTGATGTGTGGTGGATTGTGCATGATGGAGGCATGTTGATGTTGCTTCCTTTTCTTTTGAAACAGCACAAAGTAAGCAGCTCCACACCTACTTCTGCATGCATTAGTTTATAGAAACAAAGTCCAGTTGTACAGCCTGTTATGATAAATGAGAGTGGATATGTTGCTATGTTTCTATTTTGTAGTGCAAAATATTATTTTTTCTCATAACTGAGAAAACATAATATTCATAACAAATTCTCATAACTGAGAGTTTGTGTTCCCTCGCCAGGTTTGGAGAAAATGCAAAATGAGAATTTTCACTGTAGCTCAGATGGATGATAACAGCATCCAGATGAAGAAGGATTTGGCTACTTTCCTGTATCAACTCCGAATAGAGGCAGAGGTAGAAGTGGTAGAAATGGTAAGGCAATTGAGCCCATTTTTCACTTCATTATGCAAGTGGCGATGTTTGGTTATGACTTGATTACAAGCACAATATTTGTCCTTATTTCTGCAGCACAATAGTGATATCTCAGCATACACTTACGAGAGAACTCTTATGATGGAGCAGAGATCTCAGATGCTGAGGCAAATGAGGCTGACAAAAACTGAGAGGGAAAGGGAGGTATGTAATTTGTGGTTGTTCTCTGGGCTGCTGAGGGGGGTGACATGAAGTGCCTTCCTAGTAGTGTGTTATGTAGCTGCTGCTTAAACTCACCTCCTGTGTTCTAAAGATGTAAGGAAATACTTTTAGTGTAGTTATTTTTGTTTCCCCAAATTGCGTGTAGTTCTTGTTTTTTCTTTATATGGGGTATCCGGTATTTGTCTCAATTTATAGCATATCCTGTTTTCCTTCTGAAGATGTCATTCCAGTTTGGACTAACAGGACACATGGCTATGAAAAGTGTCTATGACGTGTAGCTATGAAAGATGATCCATCTTTGCTGCATGTGTTTGTCAAGCTTTTTTTTTTTTTTTTTATTTGTCAATTTTGGGTCGGTCTTGTCTGTTGTTTCTGACCATGTCATGATGTGAGCTAGACTGACCTTTTTTTTCTTATATAGATACAGGCCTCTGTCAGTCCAAATTCTGCTCGACTTACACCCATCAAAACTGTTTAAAGTCAGTTTGGTATGTAAGACTTTTGGCTAGTGCAGATGCCTGGTATCAGAGCTCTCCTAAAGGCTAAATTGACTGAGAAAAATAAAAGATACAATGGAACAAAAATATCTTATCATTGCTTAAAGAGAACCAGAGAGCATAAAATAAAGTCTCTGAGTTCACCTTGTCACTCATGCACCCTCCAGGCTCAGCTGGTAAAGGACAGACATTCAATAACACGTCTGGAGAGCCTCTACTCAGATGAAGAAGATGAGGGAGACCCTGTTCCTGAGAATATCCAGATGACCTGGACGAAAGAAAAATGTGATGCTGAGAAGCGGAACCGAGGCGGTGCTGTGGGAAGCTTTAGAGATCTCATCAGCATTAAGCCGTGAGTCTTGTCTAAGTCTACACTTTGCATCTCCTGAAACTCTACATGTGCTGTACTTGTATTATCTTTTGTTTGCTAATCCTTGGTTTGGACTTGTGCTGTAAACACTGAGACCTGGCTATGAAAAGACAGCAGTTAGCCTCCCCAGAAATCTTTAACTAGTTAAATGTGCACACATCCCTCGATATTTCACTTGGTATAGTCAAATTCTAAATTGGAGCTGCCTGTAACAACTTCCCTCCTTGTCTCCCAAATACCTCAATAAAACACACTGATAATTTCACTGATCTAATCAGAATTTTGAAAAGCAGACGATAATTTCACTGTGTAGTGTGGATGTTTAACGCATAAAGCAAGAAGCTATGGAGATGGTGATGAATGACTTGGAATAGCATCTGTGTGTGATAAACCTTCTGAGACAGACTTGCTGCTGCAGGAGCACTGACATGTAACAACAGCTGTAGTACTGCCATGTGTGTGTCCCCTGAAGAGTGAGAAGTAAAGGTCTAATTTGGCTTTGTGTAAAAATGTGTGAGTCTCCTGTGACTTCTTTGATGTCCTACATCTCACATGAAGAGCTCAGTCAGTCAGTTTTGCATACTTGACAAAGTTCCAGATTTCTCTTCTTCATAAGTCAGAATTCAAATCTGTTTTAGGCTGATTCATACTGTAGAAATTCTGCTGAATTTGGTGTTAACTACCTGTACTTTTTCCTCTTCCATGCTTTCAGACAGTGGGAAAACTTGTAAGTTTGTTATTTAAATTAGAAGTACATTAAGATGGTTGAGAGGAAAGACTTAATTTTCTCAACTAAAAGTAGAAAAACTCTGTGTACTCATGGAAGAAAAGGCACTAGGGTTGAGCAGTCTTAGCAATGTTTTAAAGGGAGCAGGATTAGCTACTTAAGCTAAGTATCATTATAAATAGGATGTAACAAACTACAAGAGTTGTCCTGACGGGAACTAAGGATAGAAAACAATTCCAGTCTGAACCTATTTTCTTAAGCAGAGCATGACACAAGCAGGGGGAAACATTACTCATTTGGAGAAGCTCTCATTCACAACACTGCTAGGATGTTATTTCTGGCAGTTTCTGGGCACTAAACAAGCCCTTTCTTGTAGCCTACACCTTCAAATCACTGGGGAGATGCCAATTTAAAATATCACTTTAGAGAAAACTAAACCTTTAGTTTTCAATTACCTTTCCAAAACTATACATAGCTAACAACTGTCTGTTCCTGCTGCTGGTTTCTTCCTCACTTCTTGTAAACATAATCTGGCTTCAGTGTTGTCCCTTGTTTTCTGAAGCTGATGTGGTGAAGACAGAGGGTGTCCTTGCTCCAAATTAAATAAGAACATGAAGTAACAGAGGTAATTCACAGTGGGTTAAATATTCTGTTAGCATAATAAACATGATTCTTCCCACTGCATCTTTTTTCTGTGTTTATTAATTATTTCTTTGCAAATCTGAATACTCAGAAGAGCAGCAAGGTTACTAAAGACTTTCACTCATATCATGAAAAGCTGAATCAATGAAACCACAGATTCATATTTCATTTGTTTCTACTAATACTTGTTTTTCATATATTAAAATTAGGACAAAAACCCAAGTGGAAAAGCCTCAGAAGTGTAAATATATTCTCCTTTTGATAAGTTTATTTCAGTACTGTATTTCCTTTTATGTTACCAAAATAGTGATTGGTTTCCTGTAAGAAGGAAACATTCCCTGGCTTGCAATCCCCAGAGGTTACTTTTGAGTTTTGGTCCTGCGTGAATTGATGTTATTTTGTGTTAATATATTCCAAATAATTCATGCATTTACCTCTCTTAGCCTGGATTCTTAAGGAGCAGAGGCTTATGAGATTATGCTGTCCCTATTCCCTTTTCTCCCATAACTTTTGAGCCAAGTGACTACTTAAGTTTGAAAATGTGATTGAGATTTTAAAGACACCTGGGTGAAAGTGTTTCTTGTAAATAGCCAGGCAGAGAGGTTGATTAGTGTTCTGAAGGAGAAGTTAACATCCTTATTACACTCCAGAAAAGCCCCCATTCCTCAGCCCGCTGTAGGCTGCCAGTCCATATTTCCTCATCTGTGATTGCAAACCAGGCTTTCTCTGGAGATGCCAACTGCTGTTCAACACAAAGAGGGCAGCGTGCTCCTGGGAAGTGAGGGCTGAGGACAATGGTGCCAGTGTCCTGCTCGGTTTCCATCTCTTTGGGAGAGTTCTGTGGTGCAGAGGCTGGAGAGGCGCAAGGCCTGTGCTGCTGTGGGTGTGAGGGGAATGGGCAGGGCTGCGCTGAGGGAAGGCCCTGCAGGCACAGGTCAAAGAGCACATCCCCTCATCCCCTCATGCAATTGTCTTTTCATTTCTTATGCCAACACTGAATCATCTTTATAAAATACGCTTTTTGAAGAGCAGTGTAACTTTCTAAACTGGAGACTTGACTCTAGAGATCTTAAAACCAGTGGACTAGGCATACCTGAGTAACTCTGTGAAATCGCTTTTGTATCTTCATCGTGAACTTTGAAAAAAATCACTGTGTGTTGAGGTGACATTTAAGAGGGTATTTAGGAGATTTGAGTATGCTTTTAAGGACCTTTTTAATGTTCAGAGGCATGTTTCTAACAGTGAATCTGAATGTGCTTCTTCTACAGGAACCACTCTAATGTCCGAAGGATGCACACGGCAGTGAAGCTAAATGAAGTCATTGTAAATAGATCCCATGATGCCAGACTTGTGCTCCTCAACATGCCTGGTCCTCCAAAGAATACTGATGGAGATGAAAACTGTATCCTTTCAGGCAAAGCCTGGGCCACACTGAATGTTTTTCTTTCATCTGTTCCCTTGAATTCATTTTGCTGTTGAGCTGTAATATGTGTCCCCTGAGTGGAGGGTACTGGCTTGTGGCTGTAAGGTAGTACTTGCTTAAAGGAAAATGTGCCACAAACTCACAGTATTTTGGTACTTACAGGGATACTTGCACTCTGCCCCTAAGTCAGGCCAGAGCTGAGGGCTGTAAGCTGGCCCTGGTCTGATCCCTGTGCATTTTGGGTTTGCTATTTTCTGTCCTTGACTTTACTGAAACAGACATGGAGTTTCTTGAAGTCTTGACTGAGGGTCTGGAGAGGGTATTACTTGTCAGAGGTGGCGGCCGAGAAGTCATCACCATTTACTCCTGATTTAGAAGCTTCTAACCCTGGTCTTTATTTACCTTCTTGGCCATAACGGACATTCCAGTTTTAAACAGGGAAGAAAAAAGGTTTTTTGCCTTTCTGCTCATCCAGTCCTGTTCATTGTTTTTCCATTTGCAACATACATATCTTTTGGGATTGCAGTATTTGTTACACCATCCAATTAGCAACAGAAATTAATTGTGAAGCTGCCACATTATTCAGTTTCTGCTTTGGTACCCCAGCATTTGTGCATGTAGTTTTAACACTAAACTTATTTTTAGTCAGCACTGCTACGTGCAGTATTTTTAGTAACTGTATGTAAAGTTAGGACATGAAAGCCAGTTACTGTAAAAAGATTTAAAAAGCTTTTTATATTAGGTGTGGGGGATAGAAGTGCATTATATAGCAGCTAGTTTCTGCTGAAGTTCAGCTATAAAGCATTTTCTAAGAGCACACTAAATTGTAAGAGAGGACTGAAAAAGCTTTCCTTTTCTGGGTTTATTTCCAGAACGAAACTCTCAGTATTGGGTAAGAATTTATACTTTTAATACATTTATTGATAGAGATTTAAATAAATTATGTTGATATAGTTGAAATTATGTATGTAGCTTGCTATAAGTTTTGTTGCTTCTGAGACTTCAGGTTCTGTGAGGCCAGATCCCTATTTATTTTTGTATTTATTTGTCAGAAATATTGGATATGCAGATGCAGACTGTTTAGGAGAACAGAGATCTCACAATAAATTCTGAATCACCAGTGGATTGAAGGACCAGTCCTGGGCAGTTCTTCCATGCTTTAAATTTCTTGCAGACCATCCATCAAAGTACCTTGAGCATGTTGGAGTCCCGTGTAGAGCCAGGTGCTATGCTGCACGCACAGCAATGGGATTGCACTTGCACAAGTACAGGGGACCTGCTGCTTCATTCTATGCTTTATGCCCTTAGAGGGAAAAGAAAAAAAGAAGACCTATATTAACCGATAAGTCTCTGGAGATTTTATCAAGCCCATTCAGTTGTACTTTATGTACAGAACATTCGTATTTTTTCAATAAAATGTTGCATACACTTTGAACCTGCTCTTTGTTCTGTGTGTGAGGGTGGATTGTGCGGGAGGAGCCTCTGCCCTGCCCTGCCCTGGTGTGACATCAGCACCGCTGGACCCACCAGGTGAGGGCCAAGGGGCTGGGGCTGTGTGTTGGTGCTCACCCAGATGGCACCAGTCCTGCCCAGGGGAGCTGCCAGTTTACACTTCAGAGCAGCTGGCTGTGTGTCTGAGGGAGTAAAGCACTGCCAGAGCTAACAGCCACGTAAAACTCTGCATCTGCAGACTATTAAACACACACAGGCTGGTACCCTCTCAAGATTTCTGGCTGTCTGGGAAAGTGGTAATCCCATGCCATGGACAGGTGTGAACTAACCTCGTTGGGATGCATTAGTGGTACTGGAAGAAAGGTGTGGATTGACACATTTCTGTCCCATGTGCTCTTGCTAGGTGGTGTGCTAGTTCTGTGATCCCGGTTGTGGTGGTACGCCCGAGTGTGCCACTGATCACAGCATGACAATGTGTCTGAGAGAGACAAATCTGAGAAATATTCCAGGCTTTAATCTTGAATAACTTAATAAAAAAAGGGCTGTTCATAAGGATTTTATAGTTAAAGGCTGCTTGTTCTCTCTGTAAGGGGCATACCTGATGGAAAGAGAATGGTATTAATCTATGCCAAGATCCCTTCAAGACAACAGCCAGGAAATACCTCTGGGGTGTGCTCTCTCTATTTGGTATTTTTTTATCTTAACAGTCTTTGCTTTTTCGGTTTTGAAAGCCAAAATTAAAGTCACTCACACTTTCAAACCAGTGGAAAGAATAAAGCTTTCTTATTTGCAAATAATGTGCTATTTATAGAGATTATTTTTACATCTTCAGGGCACTGAATAATGGAGTGCAAGTGTACAGCAATTTTGATAGCTGACAATTCTTTGCAAACATTCTTTTATAGGAGTAATACAAAAAGGTTATGAAAATATTTGTTCCTCACTTTTGCCAAATGTGATCATATTCAAGCATGCTGAGAAATACATACACTTTCTCCTTATGAAATCCTGTGCAATTGGAGGATGACTCCACCTCATAAAAGGATTTCAGGGCCATCTGTGACCTGACCCAAGTAACCTGTTAGTGGCTTTATTGTGTTTTTAACATCAAAGCAACCAAGTGAACCTCTTTACAGATACAGTGGATTATGTTTTCAGAGATGATTATGTGCCATGGGGATTAAAAGCCCCCACCCTAATTCAGCATTGTGTGGACCCTAAGGATTTTATAGGTTCCAATTATGTAAGCCTTCCGTACATCCAGAAGGTTCTTAATAAGTTCCTCTGAGACTTGCTTGTTCACAGCACTGAAAACAAAGTAGCATGGAAAAGGTTGTGTAAGAAAAGATCAGTGAAAAAAAAGTAATTTCTATCTGAGTCATCTGTGAGTGTACCTGAATGGTCATCTTCCATTCTTGTCCCTATGCTGAGACCTTTTTTGGTGAGGAGATGAGAACGTAGCAACTAAAATACAGTATGACAGAATTTAATTAAACTCTTAACATGTGGGTATGGAGAATAACATCTAAAACATCAACGGTGCACTTTTAATAATTAGTGAGTTACTAAAAACTATTCCTCTGGAAGCGCAGAGATCGCTGAGCTGTCTCTTTCACAGAGACAGCTCTTCGCAGAGCTCTCAGTCCGAGGAGATGCGAAGCTGCTTTGCCGCTGTTCGCGGCCGTGCCCGCCGGGCCCACCAGGGGGCGCCGCGCCCCTCCTGTGTCGCTCCCGCCTTGCCGGCAGTGCTGTCCAGCTGGGATCCTTCCCGCTGCGCATCTCAGGAGATTCCCTGCCTTCTAGATGCACTGATAGCCACCGGAACGTGCTAAATTAAAAGATTTCCACTTCAACAATACATACTCCCCCCCTGTCCCCGTTTCGCATTTTCTTATCTGCGTCATCCATAATAATGTTTGCTTCTTCAGTAGTTCCCCTGGGAAGGGAAAAACTGCCTCATGCTGTGCTTGGGAGGTCGAAAGTTCTCATTCCATTCTGGAGTAATTATCCCTCCGCACAGCCGCTGGCCCGGGTCAAATAGGGCATCTGTAGGCAGATGCTGCCAATACAAAGTGCTGCTTTTCCCTGGGCAGTGGTTCCCCACTGCTCTGGATTTCCCGTATCAGACAGCATAGTCAGACCCACAGCAGGTGGTGGGTTTTGGAAGAAAATTCCTCATCTGAGTCACAGTCTGTATTCCAAGCTCTCTGAACAGAATACACCCTGCCAGTGGACAGTTGATTAAAATGGAGTCTGCAGTTGGCAATATCTGTCCAAAATTCTCTCTCCACTCTTGAAATAATGCAGACAGACCTCTTGCTGTTGGGAGCAGCATCATTATGGGTACATCTCTTCCTTCAGCCAGGGAAGATGCCTGCCAGCTGGGCAGACACTGCTTACTCCTGGCAGGCCTGATGTTCTTTCCGCCTGCCAGCTCCAAGCTGGGGCATGTCCTTTTAATGTAGCTTCTTCTCTTGCCAGTGAAATACTACTGCCAGGAGGACAAAATATGGTCCATACACCTCCAGACATAAGGAAGTGTCCATGGTTCAAACACAGCAAAATATTGGAGGGATTTGAGCCACAGCTGTCATAGTGGAGGGAATGGATCACACTCACTCTTCGGGGGATTGAAACACCAGTTTCACATTTTGTGAGATGGGATTGGCCTGTCCTCAGTACTTCTGCAGGAGGCCAGGGCTGTGAATCTATGTTAACACAACCCAGACATTTGGGTTTCACAAGTGATACCATTGAAAAAGTCTTCTCTTCAGGAAACTGAAGCATAACAGCTGAGGTGAGTCTTCCTCAACAAATGCTGATTACCATGTGACCTCATACAAGAGTGTCCATGCTGTACAGACTGTGAGTTACATCACACATGCTTATGAGGTATTTGATGTTGTCAGTGCTAGAGATGTGTGGTTCCTCTCTGACAACTTAGTCCTCTGCACTGTGTGAAAACAAGAGGCAAAGCCAGTAGCCAGCAGAGCATGTGAGTACAAAATAGTTTGAAGAAACGGAAAAAGAAATTAAGAAACCAAAGTCAAGAAGCTCATGAACTGCCGTCTGTTATTGCTCCTCACTTTCTTGTAATTGGTTTGTGAGAGTTCAGTTTTAGTTGAATCAGCCAGTTTCTTATACAGAAGATCCACTCTCATTCTGTAACCAACAAAGATTATAAGAATCACAGTTTAAATCTGAGAGATGTAAATTCTGAATTCAAGACTTTTTACAGGTAACAAGGTAGCAAGTAATACGAATGCAGCATTTGTCAAACTTGCCTCCTCTACATATCCAAATATACAGGATTTTCCTGTTACATGTCTGAAACTATTTCCTAAGTGTAGCGATTAATTTGATCCTGCTAGTAAATTTACAGTCATGATTAAATATTTTGATTTGCTATTAGATGAAAAAAACCAAAACAACCAAACCCAAACTGTTTATTAAGGAATCAATTGCTGAGGCTTAAAAAAAAGAAAAAGAAATTCACTACAGGAACATTAAAGATCTAAGTGGAATATGTAAATAGTTCCCATCAAAATAAGCTGGCTACAATCAGGACTGAATGTATTTTTATTTGGCTCCTTTCATGTCCTTCACCAGGATCCATACAAGCTGTCCCCACAATATAACTCTTTGTGGCTTATCTGCTCTTTTCTCTTTCAAGGACAAGTACAATCAGCTTCCTCAGAGGCCAGCTGGGCTGGGGTGAAGTGTGGCCCTGCTTACTGTTTATGGACTTTAGAGCAACCCTTGTCTTGTCAGAGTGGTTTCAGCTCTGTTTTTCATAACAGTGTGTTTAGTTGGGCTCTCCTCATTACCATTTTCAACAACTTGCTTGCATTTATGGAGATATTTCTCACAAGAGCCCACTGAAGTGGTCAGCCAGGCCTGTGAACTAAAATGAGCATACAGAAAATAAAAATAAAAAGCAGAGACAGAGCCTGGCTTTACTCCAGCCTGTCTCAGGTGATTCAGTTTAACTCTCATGCCCAGTTTTTCACACACTAAAGTTAAAGCTGTGTAAAATTTTGCTGTGAGCAAACTCAGCAGCTATATTAGTACCAGAGCAGCGGACAATTTCTACAATGCTGTTTTTTGAAATTGTTCTCAGATTCTAAGATCAACTCCTTCAAATAAGCCTGATTTACTTCTTGTCTTTGGAGGCAGAACCCACTCTTCATCTACTTTTTGCTTTCTGCCAGCTGTTAGGTCAGTAATTAAGGAAACTGGCATAAACCCCACATCACTGGACAAAACAGAAGTATTATGCCTCAGTCAGGCCATACATCCTCAGAATGCACTCTGAGTGTGCATAACATTGCCTTGGAAGTCAGTACATCCTTAGGTGGCTAATTCCAATTCTAATGTTTGTATCTTCTGCTGTTACATGCACAAAATTCCTTCTGACTTCCTGTATAGGTGTACCTTGGATACTACGGCAGCCAAGAATGGTGGCTTTGGAGAAAAGAGCTTATTGTTTCAGTAACAGTTAAGAGATTTTTCACTCTGAAGGCATCTTGACTCCTATGGGTATAAACTTATGTGTAAAATCAGGGAGATTAATTCCAAGTACAGACTCTGATCATGTTAGCTTTTAATGTGCGTAAATACATTTTATTGCTGTTGAATAATGTGTCAGACAGCTCTAGTTACTTGAAATGTGTCTGTAAAGATGAGTACTTCTGGAGAGGAAGTGAAGGAAGGATGGGTATGTGATATGAGAATACCAAGTCATAAGTTTTAGACCATGTGCCCTCTAAGGCATTGCATTTATATTCCCACATTTTCCCCTCCCCTTTATCTTTCCTGTAATACCAAGAGTGGTGTTTGTTCTCCTGAAAAACCAATTTTACACAGTGTTAGAACAAAAATGACAGTGGAAGTGGCAGAGATGCTCTTTACTATTATTTCTTAGCTACACAGAAGGAACAAATTACAGAAAACTTATTGGGAGACTGAAGTTAGAGGCAGTCTTATTTCTGTGTTAATTCACCTCTGTCAGTGAAGTCTGCAAAGAGAACAAATCC
Source organism: Entomyzon cyanotis (assembly GCA_024500445.1). NCBI lineage: Eukaryota > Metazoa > Chordata > Aves > Passeriformes > Meliphagidae > Entomyzon > Entomyzon cyanotis. The sequence goes on from JAKEPQ010000743.1 coordinate 9,296,514, forward strand.
TGTTAGACTTCACAGTAGTTGCTTAATTGGACATCTGTGATTATGCTGACTATTCCAGCAGGACTGTGTGTGGGGTGTCTTTTTCATATAGCAATTCAGTGCCATGGGGTGATGAAACGACTAAATTTGCCTGTGTGATTTTATAGCTAATACAGCAATGTGATAATGTTTTATCAAGTTATATTTTGTGTTGCAATCTAGTTAAAGAGAGGCAGCTTTTAGTGCAGAGTCCGTAAGGAGGAAAAAGTCACTCATAATCTCTTCAAAGTCTAACACGATTAAGAGACTGACCCTCCTCACACCAGGCTTAAGTATCAAAATCTAATTAGAATGTCTTTACTAACCATATGCCCACAATCAAATCCAGGGTACTGCAACTTGCCTGTCAAGTATTTTTAGGGAAACTCAATAATGTCTTTAAATTGGGCATACAGTGGTAAATCTTCTAAGAAGCGGAGAAGGCAACTTAAAAAAAAAAAAAGAGAAGTCGATATTCCTACAGATAAAAGGCATAGAGGAAAAAGTTCACATATTTTAGCGAGGTTGACCTTCTGTTGATGCTGACATTTCTTTCACTTTGAGGTACCAAAATTAGGCAGGAAATTGATCTCACCTTTGTAACTAAAGAATTAGACATTCTTCAACCCCAGATGACCAAGTCATTTTGTATACTGGCATCATCAAAGAAACCCCTGTCAAACACTTACAGAGAGACTCCAGCTGCAAACCTGCTGCATTTGGATACCTGGTCTGTGACATCTGTACATTTCTTGGAGACAGTTCACAGAAGTTGTTGAACTCCTCAGGAAACAAGTCTCAGATGTAATCATCCTAGTCTGGGCCAATTTTTCAGTTAAATGTTTGGTTTTAAAACGAACATTTGATATTCAGTTTAAAATAAAGCAGACAGTAACAGTATATAAGCCCATCTTATATTTCAGTCAGCCGGTCCCATAGTCCTGTGTTCAAATAACATTCTTTTCAAAGAACAGTTAAAATATATTAAGTTTGTTGCTGTACCAGGAATGTGAAATAAAACTTGTCCCCATTATTGCCTGATGAGCCATGCACACACTCAGGGAAAAGCTGAGTTTTCTCATTTCTGCTCTTCGAAAAAAAGTTTCTAACTACAGTACAGTACTGGCCATTCATGAGTGGAATGAAGTAACTTCACACTTTTCCTTGTTAGACCTCCAGCACCTTCTCCACATTGTATATTTGGACTCTTTCTGGGATACTGAGGCTCACAGTGCAGCCTCCAGGTTGTCCTCTGTGTTATAAGTTGGGTCTCAAAAACCAATCAGAGACGTAGATCCAATTAAAGAATTTATTAATTAAAAAGCAAGCGGTTATCAGCCAAGACAGCGCTGGACGGGGGAGACCAGTCCCTTGCTAGTCTACCACACCACACCTAAAGATTGCAAACCATCATTTTTTATAGTCATTTTTACCCCGTCCCTTGAGTCCCTCGTGGGTCTTGACTGACGTTCTCTTGGGTGTCTCGATTGGCTGTGGAGTTGTCGGTCTCTGCGCTGGTTGGTTGTGGTTTGAGGCCCGCAGGTTCTGTGGGGGTTCTTTCTTGCATAGCAGTGGAGACTGTGTCCCGTGAGAATTACACAAAGCTGCTGAGTGGCCTTGCGAAAAGAGTTACAATTGTTGCAAACCTTCGGCAGAACGGTTTGACTCTAAAACAGGAACTCTTTCTGTTAAAGCAAAACTAAAAAGCAGAGCTTAGCAAAAGTAAAGAATTAAAACTTCTTGATTTTCTAAATGATTTCGTGAACTATACCTTCTGTAATTTATCACACTCTGGATGATACTAACAGTTCCTTCAGCTGACAGCTGCTGCTTAGAGATGTGCTGTCTCAGTTACCTAGCTGACTTTTTTTGTGACTTGTTGAGCAGGCAGGATCACAAGAAATATCTGCTGAGTTAAAGATGATTTAACAGCAAGTCTGGAAGGAAACAAATGTGGAACAGGAAATTGCAGGTTTAATTTCCTACAGCAGGCCCTATCATTTGATAACATAGTAACCAGCAGTCCTTTGCTTGACTAACTTCCAAACAGTTATTGCATAATCTGCTCCCTTGTTAGACCATGTGCAACACTAAGGAAATAAAAGGCGGCAACTTCTGGTTAAATACTCAAGTTCTAGTTTGTCTTACAAACACTACAACAACAAACAAGCCTCAATTGTTTTTCCAACAGTGAGTAAACTGTATAAACAGTCTTGTTTGTCCCTTGTGCATGTGATTAAAAGAAAATGTAGCTGAATTCCCTCAGCTGAATCAGACCAGGTGAAAACCACAGGGAGGGATCTCCTTCAGTGGTAGAAGACTCAAGCTTTTCTATGTTCTGTACAGCCTGCAAGAAAAGGAGAAACCAGAGAATATATCAGTTATAACTTGGTATTACTTCCTCTTACGATGTCATATTCTCTATTCATGCTGAGTTAAAGGGACTTTAATCTCTATTCTAAACACTTAGACACAGTAAATCTCATCAACTGAATGTAAATTCTAGAAGAATCCAACACAACTACACTTTATGAAATTTTCTAGCAATCAGAAACCTAGTCTCAAGATTAATAAAAATGGTAAGCTATGCACTCCTGAATATGGTGCATTCAGGCTACAGACCATGCCCAGAGTACTCACCTTGTTTCTGCTGCTTATTGCATCGACAAAGTATTTCCTACAGTGATTTGTGAAAGCAAAACTGTTCCATAGTTTCAGAAGAGGGCAACAAGTTGTCAGTGTCAGAAAGCAATGTTTGAGTTTGGGTGTAGCTCACTTGAGTAAGTCAGTACGAATATCCTTGTGACACTGTAAAAAGGATTATCCATGTGTAGGTGTTAAATGGTGCTCTTGGAGCACTGAGCTTTAATCACTTTGACAGCTTGTATGTAGCTGTGGCTCTGCTGGCTGCAGACTTTCTTAAAAACCTTGTCTAAAGAACAACCAAATTAAAAGGTACCTGTGTAGGAATAAATACAACCTCAATTTTTCTTGCAGTGTTCATTCTTTGAGAACACCTGTCGTGTTTGATCACAAAATATATTTTGAGACTAAGCACAAAACTCCCCAGCAAATGCAAAGGCCATCTCAGTTCTATTTGTTCACATAGACATAATAGGTAAAGTTAGACAATGGTGCTACTGTTACTGATGAATATGCAATAGCAAGTGGCTACTTCTCATCTTCCCTCTACCTTAAATGTTACAGCTGATACTCAAGCAGGCCTGTAGGCATTAAAAGAGAAGGTGGAGGCAATTGCTCCTGCCTTTCAGTTTTCTTTTGCACTGACAAATGGCATTTGCTATAGGCATATTACCTGTGAATTTAATTCCAGATATTTAAATGGATGGTAGACATTGACTTCTAGTTACTTCAGGCAGCTGGTTAGACAGGAACATTTAGGAAAACAACACTGAGTGCTGGGACCTGGATCTCTTAACGCTTTGCCCTCTTTTCTCCTTTGTTCACTGACTATTGCTTTTCACAGGTGGTCAGAGAGGAAGAACCAGATACTGTCTATATAGAGATTCATAGGAATAACCAGAATTTAAGGACTTGATTTTCAATCAGGACACCTTTGTGGCCCTTTAAAGGATTCTTCTGTGGCAACTAAAGAGAATTGGTGGGAAAACAATGGCATGTAACAGGACTTGAGCTACACCTACTGATAGCTGTTACTGAACTGGCCAGTACTCCAGTTATTTTCTGTTGCAGTGAGAAAAGAAGAGCCTTTTATTTTGAGAGAAATGGTTTCGGTTTTTTTTTTTTTAATCTCACTTCTACTTCTAAAAAGCCCTTTAGATCTTTCTAGTCAACAAATCATATATAGCTTATGTTACCTTTAATAGATGAGACATTGAGATTAGAACCTGGGCAAGTAAATTCTAAAAACTTTGTATAGGAAGATATTGGCTGTGTAGTGGGTTGAAATAATTTTCCCCCTTGTATTTGAAATTATGTGTGAGAACAAGAACCAACTTTCTACATAATTCCAGTCAAAAGTTGTGTGTTATGTGTACCTTTTAAAATTCCTATGATTCATTAGGAGATATTGTATTTGAGACTGTTATCTTTTTACATAGGCTGCTCACCTGTAAAAATGAGACATGTAAACTGCTTTTTTTTTTTTTTTTTTTAGTTTTACTGCTGAGAACTTCGCAAAATGGCCCAAAGAAAAATTTTCAGACTACTCAAGAAGCATCCTATGAGCTCGCAGAATTGGAACTTCCTACAACAAACATCATCAAGGTAAGCCTAAAACTCAAATAAAACACCTACAGCTGATACTACAGAAACAAGTCTTAAGGGTGACTTGGATTCAATGCCTTTTTAAAAAAAATATTTGCTTCTTGCAATTATGTGCCCTGTTCTGATAGCCTGAATGATTTTACCAGTACAATAACATGAAATTATCAGGTATTTTACTTATTGCAACATGGTGGCTTTTCTAAAACCATTCTTCGACCATTTCTGGAATGTAAGGAGTTCTGCTGAAATCATAGCTAGTTGTCTATGAAGTTGTTGGCTAATAAGACTTTTTGACGTTGTTTTGAACTATTTAATTTATTGCCCTAAGAAAACTGTATAGGGGGTGCTGTTGATAGTCTCAGCTCTTATTTTCCTGACTATTTAATTGCTTTTAAATCTGGATCTAAAAGTTTTAAGCATGACATTGTGACAATATTATGTTTTATAGAAAAAGTCCTTGTAGTGACTTTGCTTAACTATAAAGCCTTTGAAGATGCGATAAAATTACAAAATGAAGCAAAGTAATGTGTGTTTCCCTCAGGAAGGGATGGAGAGGCTCAAGTTCTGCTACCAAAGAAGCTCTTTGAGGAGAGCATTTTGTGTCAGCTTGAACATGGGTGCCCCCATGTGTTCTGTGTGTTGACAATGCACAAGGCTTGTGGCTTCTGTCTGTAGGCCTTTATTTAGCTAATACCAATGTTTGGAAGTTTCACCACATTTGAATAGTTGAGCTCATCTATCATTTGTTATGGTACAACAATTCCAGATAGGCTCATTTCAAATATTAAGTAATTCAAACTTAAGGCTTCAAACACAAGCTGTGCGCTGGGAAAGAGTTACATTAAATAGCTTATATTACAGTGTGCTATCCTTGGTGCTTTAAAGTGATTTCTGCAGTGACCAGATTAATCAGAAGAATCACAAGCTTCTTTTAGTGGCTTGGATTAATTTTTCCTAAATTCCTGTTGTGTCTCAATAGCTCAGAGAAGTAGATGGTGAAATGCTACACCCCTTACAGGCTGCCATTTCCCACCCCTGCTTGTCCCTACCGCTGTAGTTTTCCATTGAGGCTATTCTTCTGGAAACACCCTTGAAGCCAGATCGGTAAAGTCATCAGAGTTAAAAAGCCCTGAAATTGTTGGAGTGCTGCAGTCTGTGGAGGATGCGTGAGACAATGACCCACACGCTGCCTTTACAGAAATAACAAATGCTGGAATGTGGCCTGGATTCCCTGCTGGGCACTGACGGAGATGCTTGCAGGGCAGCTTTTTCATTTGTTCTAAGGCACTGAATAAGGTTATCCTTGTTATGACTGCAGCTATAGCAAGAAGGCACAGCAAAGCCTCCAAAGGGTGTCACTTGTTCTCTATCCAAACAAGCAAATACTTTAACTCCCTGTGGAAGTGGAGTTAAAGTCTTCCCTGTCTGTGGAGCTCAAAGCAGTAAAGTGCAGAAGTCTGGTTTAGAGGAAAGCACTCCTTTGAACTGCAGTGTGGTCAGAAGCTGTGAATTAGATGGTTACAAGAAAATAGAAATCCTCTTGCAGCAAAAAGATTATAAAAGATGATAGAGGTTAGAAGTGGGAAGAAACAAATCCTAACTGCCTGTATGACGTTGCTGGCTGCTTTTGCCATGGGTCAGACTGCTGGGATGTCTGGAATTACGAGGAGTGTTGGCATCTTCTGCTGCAGAGTGGTTTTTCAAGCAGTGTTAGCTTTCTTTTTGTGTATTCCCATTGCAGGCTATATGCATTGGTCTATGACACTACTTGCTGTGTTGACTACTCTGTCAACATTTCAGCTGGAAAGCATTTTACTGGAATAAATGAATCTCCTGCATTCTCTCCTCTGTCTCAAGTGGCATCAATAGTTTTTGTTGGCAGTAATAGATTTTCTAATACTGATCATGATCCAGCAAAGGAGTTGGTTCTTTAAAAGTGTCTCAAACTTTTGTGAATTTTCTGAAGTTTTTTCTTTAAATGCTTGTTTCAAGTTCATATTTGGACATGGAGAAATAATGTTTACTTAGAAATAACATTACTAAAAACAATCAACTGGGAAATTAGTTACTCTGACCAGGAGTATATTTTACTTCTAAAAAAATTTAAATATTTTTCAGATTGCTGGTATGCTTTGGCTACAGATTGAATTGTAGCTACCATGGAAAATTCCAGGAAAAGGTGTAAAATTATGAGTGAAAAATGTCAAGGGTAGTATTTGTTTAATGTGATTTCATTCATATGTTTACATCCAAAAATGTCTCTTCAGACCATCTGGGAGTTCTACTGTTGAGTCATGTTAGCCCTTTCCTTTTTCACATTTAGTCTATTTTATTTGTACTTCCCAAATCTATTTTATTTTTTCTCATTTTCTTTTGCCCTGCTGGTTTGTTCTTTCTTGGCTTTATTTTTAATTAGTTAAACATAAGTGGCCTTTGACATAGCAAAGATTATGAAAACAGTGGGACACTGGTTACTGCTTTGAAAGAGTAAGGCAAATATTTTTGTGTTTGTTCTCCTTTGTCTGTTACCTCTCTCCTGGGGTTGTATTGTCAGTGAGTGAAGTAAAAGAGCCACTTGAGGGGGGAAAGGGAGTTTATTTGGAATCTTTCTGTGTATTATGGCCAGAAGCCCTAATAAATCTTAGGTCCATTGTGCTATGCAAAGCTACAAATGCGTAATGAGAACGTCTGAAGTTTACAGCATGAGGCATTCTGACAAACCAGACCTGGCAGGGAAATGGTATTTTGACAGGGAGATGATATTTAATTTTATGCAAGCAGATCGACAACCAGAGATTTTGAGCCAGCATCTAATCATGTTTATCATCTCTTGAAAATCTGTCCTCTTACAATGGGAGCTCCCATATGGAAGCTGGCCTACTGGAAAGCTCTCCTTTTATAGTCATTTGGAGGTCAGAAGGGGACAGTGACAGTGAGATCTGAAAGTGTTTCCTGGCTCTGCTGCCAGTCCAGCACTGCAAGCTTGAGAATTTACCCTTTCACTCACTTCAGACTTTGTCAGATCCAGTACCAAATGTGGTCAGGCTGTGCATGTTTGGCCTCCATTTAAAATTTGTGTTGTATTTAATTTGAAACTGCAGAGCTTCATGATAACCAGAGGTGGTGGCAACTGGAATGGCTGATTCTATTGCAAATAATGAAGGTGTGCCTACTGTTCCCTTGCTTGACTGAAAACCAGAAGTTATTTACGAGATCCTGCTAGTTAAGTAAAACTCAAATTTTGTCTATAGGAACAAAATAGTCTCAGAATCCTGCAGCTGTCTGCATGTTTCTCTGTAATGGGAAACAGTTAGCCTCAAAGGGGTTCAATGAAAATTCCTTAGAGATTTATCAAAAAATATAAGATCTGTACTTGTATTGCCTTCCTAGAGAAAGCTCTTTGGGAATTAACCATTGCTGCTTGTGCCAGGGAAGAAGAACTAATGCATGCTGACTTGCATCAAGGGGTCTTTACAGGTTCTTCAGAGAGGTTGTAGCTGGAAAATTTCAAAGTCAGGTTGGATGGGGCTCTGAGCAACCTGATCTAGTTGAAGATATTCCTGCTCATTGCAGGGGGCTTGGTGCTAGATGAGCCTCAAAGGTCCATTCCAACCCAAAGCATTCTATGGTTCTGTGGTCTTTTGAATTCTGTCTGCTGAAACACAGCAGGTTTACTTCTGGTGACCACAAAAAGGCTAGTTTTCCTTCTTTCAGCTGTAGATCCCTCAGCTCTGAGAGGTGAAACATTTGAAGCATAACTCACAGCCTTCCACACTTTGAATACAATCCAGCACTACTTGCAAAAGACTGGAAATGAGCAGAAAACACTTCATCTATAGGGTTGGAAATACAAAATAGTTGACATTTAAAATGTCAATAGCTTTGGTGTTTACCAAAGGATTTCTGACATTTTAATAGTGACCATTTGAGCTTTTATTTGTTGTAAATGCCTCACTTAAATTCTTTTAGCAAGTTATTGGTAATCTGGTCATCTCTGAAAAGTGGCATCCTCTTTTAGGACTAGAACTACTGAGGAAACAGAGCTCTTAATTTTGGTGGTTGCACTCAGTGAAATAAGGTCAGCCAAACATGGGCACTTATTTCCTACTGCTTGCATTTGCATTTTGCATTAGACAGGAAGGATAACTGAGCAAGAAAGGGTAATTTTTTTTCTTTTTTCTTTTTTTTCCCCTCTAAAAATGTGATGTGAATGAAAATGTTTCTTTAATGGTCAAAAGTAGTAGGCTGAGCCTTGGGAGATCCCATTCCTTTCTGAATTTGGCTGGCTGCCTGCCTTTTGCAAATTCCTTCCCTCTCTGCGCCTTAGTTTTCAAGGTTTAAGAAGTTAGGTTATAATGATCCTTAATGATCTCTAATGATCTTTAAAATGCATTTTGATATCAGTGTTAGGGAGAAATTAATTTAACGATGTTTATAGAGACTGTAGAGGATTCTCAAACTATTTTAAAAGACGACAGTTGAGGTTTCCCTATTGAGAACTCAATCTATACTCAGTTATTCAGTGTTTTATTACTACTAATGAAGAACTCATATTGAAGATTTTTCTGTATTATAATTTTTAATGTAAATGACACTGAACTAACACTTCTGTTTGGAAGACACTAAAATAATTAATTTGGTGCCATTCTCACTTCCTATGCATATACGTGTTTGGCATATACTTCTAATACAGTTTCTGCAGTATCTCATGGGCGCCTTTGTGCTTGTTATAGCTCAACAAAGTGAAATGTCTGCTGTGAGGATCCATTCCACAGTTTCATATCTCCACCATATGCACAGTAAGAGGAATCCCCATCCCCAGTTTCACAGGGGAAAGTGAAGCAAAGTACATGTGAATGCTTTTTGGCTGAAGAAAACTGCAAATCAAGGCTTGCCAAAGTATACTTATTCTCCATGAAATTCTGCTGGCTTGCAGCTTCTTCTGTAGAATGAGGAATTTCTGTGAATGCATAGTGTATTTTGGTTGTTGCTATTCTTGGCTTTCTTCGTAAAAGAAACAACATAAGCTATTACTGCTATTTATAAAAGTATTTTGTGACCCTATGCCATAGTGTGGAAGAGTTTTTAATTCAAAAATTTATCATTGCAGCAAGACAAAAGCTGATAATGGCAATTCTCTCTTTAATTTAAAAATGCCTATTGAAGGTCATTGATGTAGAGCTAGTATAAGAAAACAATTAGATTCCTCTCACAGCTTCCAAAATGCTAAATTTAAGTGTTAGTGTTTTTTCTTATATGATTTTTTTAAAACATGTTTGGGAGATTTTATCGCTTTTGTTAAAATTTAGAGTTTTATTCAGAGCTTGCTAAGGCATTGGGATTCCTTACTGGGACACTGCCAAACTAACTCATTTGCATCTCCTACGTGGAATATTTGGTGGGGATTTTCTTGCTTCTGTACCTGCAGAGATGAGTAATGTTCTTTAGCTGTGCTCAACAAATAGGTTTACATTGGCTCTTGCAATATTTCAATCTTCAGAAGGAAATCCCCCATGAAATTTAAGATGATCCTCTTTTCCCTATGGGGTAAAAACTATTCAGTAAGAGGCCTGTGCCAATCATCTCTATTTCCATGAACAGAAGGATTTCTATTCTGTTCCATATCAGTTCATTGCATATCTTAAATATTGCAGGAACAACTTGAATTAAAAGGTGTGTGAATGATGAAATAAACATGCTGGTTCAATTTTACTACTAAAATGCTGCTAGCAAATGTGAGGAAATATTGAAGGGCAGCAGCTGTGCCTGTTTTGCTACTCAGACTCAACAGAAGCTCTTGTAACCCAAAATGTCAAACCAGTTCCTTGATTCTATTCAGTGCCATGGAAGACTCAGTCATCCTCCTCTCTTCTGCCACTTCCACATAGAGGAGCTGCTAAGGAAAGTGGAAGAAATGTACTTCTGAAACCTGGGCTAGTCTGAGCAATACCACCCATTTGTTTTGAGATATTTATTTCTTTCCTGTCATCAGTGAGAAACATTCCACTGAAACCAAATGCCTCGTCTATGGCAGAATGTTAATAAAATTAATAATTTCTGAGGATTTTGCCCCTGCAAAATACCAGCTGCAGTGTGTGAGGATTATGTATGAAAAGAGCAAGAAAGAGTTTGGCTTACTTCACTGTGATCTTATCCTGACATAGCTGCTATGTGAAATGAAAGACCTTACCAAAACCCAGTTTGGTATTTTATTTCTATCTTTCCTGTTCTGTGAAATTAAATGCATTAAGATTTTCTTTTAAATTATCTTATTAAATATATGAATTGTAATTTTGATTCAAGATTAAATATTCAAATATCTGCTCTGTATTCCCCAAGTATAATTTCGGTAGGCATTAATTAGATATATGTGCATATTTGTGGGCATAGTTCTTCAAATAATTTTTTATGACTTGAGACACCACATGAAAGGCTATTATCTCTGACTCAGCTGTGATGATATTTTTAAAGCAGTATTTACCAAGCTTTGATCCATAGATGAATATCTGTGTTTTGAGGACTTCTTGGTTTTGTCTGGTAAGTTACAAGATAAGAGTTAAAAATTCTTTGTCTTAGCTGTTGTTGGAATAGGAAGCTGTACTATTACAAATGGGCATGTAGCTGGTTCCCAGTACCAATTATATAAAAGGGTTTGTGACTCTCTGATATAAATAGTTCAGTATGAAATGTTATGCTTTGGTGACCAAAATCCCATGTTCAGTGATGTGAAGCTTGCCATTGACGTAACTGGGATCAAAACTAGGTATGTCCCATAGGTCCTGCTAAATGATCTCATAGCAGAAGTACTCTGGTGCCAGAATTATTGTCTAGAGACAGAGGGAATAGAAGGAAAATGAATCTATGGAAGTTGAATATTTCAGGACTTTGCATCACAAGTGTGCTAAAAATGACAGGCAAACCAGAAGGGTCTGTGTATGGTAGAATGTGGAAGATGAAATGAAAAATGTAATGGAGAGATCTGAATGGGAAAACAAGATTGGTATAGCAGTGGGCAAGTAGCTGGTACTTATACACAAATCTTGAAAGGGCTGAGGAAAGTGAGGTGAGGTGAGAACTGCAGTGGGGTACCAGTATCCCATCTTCCTCAGAAGGGATTACTGGGAAGATCTATGTGAGCATTAGGAGAGAGTGGCAGACGAGTCTGATTTGGCCAGCTGGATGTGCAGGGTAGAATACACACTGAGGGTGAGCCACCTCTCTGAGTGAAATCAGTGTAAGGCATCAGAAGCAAATCTTGGCATCCTTTCTTCAATTTCTTTGGAAGAGAAGGGAAGCAGGGTTTGTACCTTCACTACCTTTCCACGCAACAATAAACACTATGGCCTCTGGCTCTAAAATGATCTTAAAAGTCTGTAGATATATTCTCGTGCCATGTCATAATTCTAGTTCTGGTTGAAATTGTCTGTAACTGGCCATAGGATCCCTGAAGTGAAAGCTGTAACTTCTGTGTGTCTTTCTGGCAAACTCAATTAGTCTGGCTCTCCCTTAAAGGAAAAGAAGAGCTTGTGGCTTGGCCCCTGGACACACTGCAGGGGAAGAGCAGCCGGCAGAGACACTCAGGCGTGAGCAAGGGGCTGTCTCTGCTCTGGGTGTACAATGTCTGGAGAGGAAGGTCATTCACAACCATTTCCCAAGGAAAAAGCTACCTATTGATTCTGTTTCTCTCTTGATGAGAGTATCCCTCACCTTTCCCAACTCCTGGGAAGGCAGTGCCATTGTGCTGTGCTGTGGTGTGAGTATATCATTATAAGGGGCACAGATGCAGATGGAGCTGAATAACATTGATGGAACGTGCTTTTGCACACACTGATAAACTGTGCTGTGTCAGTGGCCTTGAAATGCTGCTGGAGATGCTGTGGTGCCTGCAGGTTTTCCCAGCAGCTTCAGTCTGTGTCATGGAAAGATTAATGCTGTGAGACTCATGACATAAGGGTATAAGCTGACCTCAAGTGCCCCATGATGACTTTTGGAATTGGTAGATAAGCTTGTTCTCCAGCTTTCTTGTTTTTAATGAGCTATTATCTTCCTGCAGGATCCTGCAAATAGTGCAATGACTTCTCAGCAATGCAGAGGGGCTAAAATGGTTCCTTTTATGGCAATGTCTTCGATTGAGGCAGTTTTCAGTAGGGACTTAGTGTTGGAAGATTATTGCCACTGCTATGGTGGATCACACAGGCAAGGCTCCTTTTTGTCTCTCGTTTTAAAATCTAGAAGGAGAACAAAAAGACCTTGAAGCAAAGTTCCTGGTGACATTAACACCTACATGACCTCCTGATGACAGGGAAAAGGGAGAATCAACCTATTCCCCCAGCCAGGAAGTGAATACAGCAGCTGTAATGGATTCTTACATTTTCAAAAGCCTGATTCAGAGCAAAGCCTCTAGAGCCAAACTTCGCTTATAAAGACTCATAAAACTGAGGAAAAGTATGAAGGGACTGAATGTTGAAACAGAGTTTTCATTTCTGAGCACACTTCTGTCTTCTTTAAAGCTATATTTTTTTTGCATTATTCATTTTTTTAACTTCAGCTTGAATATAGTCAGTCTGAAGTAGGAAGGTTTTTTCTTAGTTTTATGTGCATTTTTATTGCCATCTTGTTTGTTTGGTGCAAAAGTGCTTATTTCCACATTAAAATTAGCCTTGTTTTTAAATATTTTCTTCATTCAAAAAAATATTACAAAACATTTGAAGGACACAGATTGTTTCCATTTAAAATCATCATGTGTCTGCAAATCTTATAATATCACTTGATTATAATATCACTTGATAAATCAGCCTTTATGGATATAACTTTAAAGTTCTTTTCAAAACTGAATTTTGACTTTTTGTGACTGGTGCCGTGGCTTCTTTTATTGATAACAGCACAATATGAGAATTTTTCTGATAGATAAAACACACATTTAGATGTGAAGACTTAAAAAAAGGGATGGGAGGAAATTCCTATAGCAGGATCTCAAAAAGGCACTAATAAGGTATGAGAATAATCTTGTGTAAACTGATATATAGGTGACCATCAGAATTGGCAGTGAAGGCATAGTGAAGAACTAGGAGGTAGGAGTTAAAGCTTGTGAAAAACCTTGTATGTTTGAACACAAAATTTTCTGCTGAATTGCAAGGGACATTTAAAATGTCAGAACCCATGTGAGCTCTGACACCCACTTTTTTTAGCAGCTCTGACAATGAGGTTTGTGGGGACATATTCTGAGGCCCTGTTAGGTCCAGGAGAATTGTTACCATCCTTTGAGTTGGGTGATAATTTGGTATTGACCCAATTCTCCTGTTCAGCTCCACACTGGCAGATAAGCTTTATCAGGGATTGAGAACCTCAGTATAACTGAGAGGCAAATTCATCCATGCGGTGACTTCATTGAAGTCAGTGAGTTACAAGAGCCCACAGGAATATTCAGCACAAAATTAATTTCTGGGTAACTAACGAGTTTTATTAAAGAGGTAGATTAATGTGACTTTAGTTTTTAAATCTCATGGTCCATTATCTTCTCAGCTCTGTTTACTTCAACAGGGGCGGTCTTTCTGGTCATCAGTAAGCAATGTGTCTCTATGGCAACTTTCAACAAAAGAATTATTTATTTGTACACACACACACATTTTGAGCCTCATTTATAGCTTAAGTGAGATGTCTGAATCACTGGGAGAAATGATTTATTGTTCCATCTTTTAAATAAATCAAACTGTTTCAGGCTCACCATAGGACAATACTGAGCAATTGAGGTTTGTGCACAGAAGAGGAAGCTGTGCTGTGCTGTGCTGTGCTGTAGGAATGTTAGATCTGGGAGGGGTGATACACACTGATTCTCTATAAACACCTCTATGTTCCGAGACATCGAGTGTGTACATCCTTTTCCTTTTTAATCTTTGGAATTTGAATGAGCTTAACAAACTTAATATAGGTTAATATATTTGCAATTGTATGGAAAATATTAAGTTTATCAGCTTCAATTGTATGTGAGAGAAGAGCAGTATTACCCAAATAGAAGGCTGCAACTGAAATGAAGCAAGAATAGCAGCTGTGTACAGCATATTAATCAGAAAAGCTAAGAAGTTGCATTAAATTCACTGTTTTTTCTTTGGAGATTTCATAGACCTTCTATGAATAAGCTGATATCTGTGAGGGATCTAAATACCACAAAATTTGCTTTATAAGTGAAGAATAAGACATGGCAGGATTACCTAAAGCTATACCATGAGTCTGAATGTACCTTCTAGTAACATTTTGGACCGTGGTGATGTGGACTAAAAATTGTATAATAATTACTCCATGTTAAAAAGGAAAAAACAAAACAAAAACCTTTGTACTCTTAGATATTTCATAGTCTTCTCTACCACCAAATTTTGGTATGGGTGGGATATGCTAGAAAGGAGTGCTTCCTGAGGGGGAAAAGTATTTATTTTTTATTGCTCAAGAAGTCTTTGCCTCTAGATATTGTTGTCTAAATAGTTTTTGTAATAAAGAACCCCAGTAGGTCATGTCAGGCTTATTTATTATCATTACTCCTAAAATTTCTTTGGTGTTATTTTTATGAAAGCCAGCCAGTGTCACAAAAAGCTGTGGAGCCCTATGGTGCTTAGGAACCTTGAAAATGAGTCAGCCTTAAATAATTTGTAACAGACAACCAATGCTCTATTTTCCAAATATGTGAAAACTATTAGCAGTTGCTGCACAACTTAATTTGACATTTAATTGCATGGTATTTGTCTGTGAGCCAGAAAATATATAGAGCAGGCTTTGTTTATTGTCACATTATGCACCAAAAGCATGTGCCTATCAGCTAGCACAACCTAGAATAAACACCAACTTTCCAGCAATGGTTTTTCTTTTGGGAATCCTACTCTGTGGTGCAGCTGCAACTTTTAAAAAAATTTTGCTGCGTAAGAAATAACATGTGGCCTGGCTTACATATAGTTGGCAAAATGTGGAGAAAAATGTGAATTCAAGTAAAGCTGTCTCTGGTGTTATTTTTGCTGGGTGGATGTGTTTCTTACACACCTGTGCTGCTGTGTCTTAGCAGGCAGAAGTCTCAATATCTGTGTACCTTGCATGTCAACACAAAGTGACAAAGAGGTGTTGTGAGCCTGGTTTTAGTAGCAGTTCTGAGTTTCTGCTTTTCTTCCTTCTGGCCGTGCCAGCTGTGCCCCACAAGAGCTTGTGGCAGTGCCTGATTTCAAAGACAGGATCACTGCCAGTGCTCTTTTTTGGGGCAGTAAAACCATTCTGCAGCTCAGTGCAGCCCTTAGTAGTTCAGTTGTCTTCATGTCTGCATACAAGTTTTATTTATCCAGAAGAGATTGGTCACTTTTACAGGTTATAGTTGTTCTTGTGCTTCAGATTTGCATGCCAGGTCAGAGGCTTGAAATTCTTTGCCCATGTATAGCAGGAGTACATTTTCTTTCTGTGTTTCTAAAGCCTTTAAACATTTTAATCTGTTGACTTGGGAGCAATTAATAATGTTTTGGTAATTAATTTTGATAGATATTTGACAAGAAAAGTGTTATTTATAGAAAATATATTGCATTGTCCATTGTGAACCTTATTTATAAATGGTCGAGGATTTTTTCTTAGAGAATGCAGTCTAATATTATTAAGATGGGGAAAAGAAATCTCCCTTTTAGAATTCTAGTAATGCTGTTCCAGATTTTTTAAAAAAGGGGAAAAAACCACAAAAAATCATTCTAGCAGCAACTAATGAAAAACTCTCATCTGCTTGTTACCACAATTACATGTCAATAACCTGGTGCTTATACAGACCAGGAGACATTTTCTGGGATTTTGTATGTGATTTTTCTTTGGTGGTCCTAAATTTTTCTGTAGGAGTTTCACAAATGCCATTGGAGAATGGAAATTCACCCTCAGGAGCTTCTTCCAGTCTTTGAGCCAAACCCTCCCAACTTTCATTTTTGCAGAGGTTTGTCAGTCAAAAACTTTCATGTTGAATTCCAATGGGTATTCATGCAAGATGTTTCCCTAGATTTCCTCTGCCCTCATTTATTTGTCTTTGTGGCCACTTCAGGGGAGATTGGCTGTTTGGTGAATGGCCAAACTGAGGATTTTCTGCAGATCTTTCTGAATGCCTTTACTAGACATATCTAGATATGCTCACACAGCTGAATCCAGGTATATTCCTGGGTTGATAGTAAATGAAATTATTGCTGCTGTGTGGTGGAAGTGTCCTCTCTAGGGATTACACTAACTATGATCAATGGATTTGAGTTTATAATTTATTTCAGCCAGGTGTAATATGAGAGTTTTCTCTTGGCATAAACATGTATCAATCTAGTTGGCACTGGTTTGGCACAGAAAGTAAATAAACAAGAACTAAAGAGGCATGTATTGCTCTACACACTTGAATCACAATAGAGATAGAATTGGAATAAAATGTCTTCTGAGAGCTGGAGATAGCTGGAGGAGCAGCTGAGAGTTATTTACAAAGTTTTTTTCATGGAATTCCTCTCATAAAGAAGTTTTTAATAAATCAGCACATTGCAGCGCTTGACATCAGGCTGCTCTTGTTTTTTGGTGTGTTTTATAAGCTCTATTAATAATTATATATAGGAAAAACACAGCAGGAACTTTAGCATCAGGAATTACTTTTCTTGCTTGAATATTTCTCGACTGCCTTTAATTTGGTGTGGTATGTAATGTTTAATGTTTATAAATCACAGCAAGGACTTTTACAAGGGTCAAAATTGTGTGATTGCACATAATTTTTCCTGCTGGGAGGTGTTTGACATGTTTTTTATACATCTTGAAAACTTTCAAATAAGAGCAGATGGAAGGTTTTGAGAATGGTAGCTTTTAGATCAGAAACCAGACAGATTAATGTTTTGTGAATTAGATTAGAGTCCAAATTGTCTGAATGAGTTTGTTACCAGACATCTAACCAAAGTGGGTTTTTTTCCTCTTGAATTGGATTAAACTGTCATAGTCACAGCAATTATTTTGTGGTTTATGGGAAGTTTACTGACTTCTATTATTGAAATAAATTTTAAGGAATTTTGTAAGTTTGACCTTTTGTCACAGCAGATAGCAGCAGGTGTTTGGAAGGAAATCAGCTGGCTAAAGGACTGTTGAAAAGCCAGATTTGCTCAAGCATATGATCATTATTGAGAATGGATTGTACTAAAACTGCAGAAGATCTTTAAAATCTCTTGAATAATTCTAAGGGATAATTTTCTGATTTTTAGTGTTTAGTTCACATCAGGTTTTTTTAATTGCTGTGTTGGAAATGAGGTCTTGGAAATGAAGAAATACTGGGTGGTAATTGTTATTCCAAGTACTTTGCTACTTAGGATCCAGTCAGGATTTTCTAACTTTCTCTATCATCTGCATTTATTCCATAAAACATATGGTGGTTTTAGCAAATAGCTGAACAAAAGTTAGCCATTCAATATACATAAAAGGATTTTTCCCCTGAAATTGTAGGCAAGTGTTACGAAGAGCAAAGCAGTAAATAATCTCTCCCCTGCTTTGTAAAAATAAATCTTCTGAAACAAAATATTGGGAGAGTTAGCTTAGTTTTTTTGACAGAAATTCTAACTTCTTGCCTAAGAACACAGTCTGTTTTACAAAATATTTAGTTCATAAGCTTTTTGTTAGATTGAGATCCTCATTTGGTCAGTTCTAATATTAATCTTGTGGACACTGAGGTTGCTAACAAAATAGTCAAAAAAGTCTGGTCTTTTTACTGCAGCCACGGTAGGTGTAGGGGGGTTGGAGATATTCCTGCAAATCAGGCTGGTATTGCTGACAGGTGATAGTGATGGCAATCATTAGACCATTGCAAATGATCATTCATTTGTCATGGACTAGAGCACAAATCAGGGGAAAATGAACCATGTTTCTTGAACATTGGAAACTGAAATGTCTCGGAATTCTTTAGGTCAGGCCCTGCAGAGTGCCTGAAAAGGTCTTTCAGAGGCTATTAGTTAGACCAAGACATCTAGAAGAGGTGGTGAGGTGTCTTGTCTTTTAGGTTTTGTCATACATGGGACTCCTGTGTCTCAACCACCCCACCTAAAACCCCCAAAATTAAAGAGCAAACCACAGCATGAAGCCTGAACTGAACTCTTCCTGACCTGAACTTGCCTGCTACCTTCATTTGTATTGTGAGGAATATCAGAGCTGATGTATCCCCAAGTGGGCTCTGCATGGAAAGGGTGAATGGGAGCAGAAGTGGTTGATCATTATTCTTTTTCTTCTTTTTAGTTGCTTAATTGTATCTTAGCTTTGTATACAGTGACTCTTCTGTGTTACCTCTTTCTTGATGACAACAGCCTCATGTACTTAAAGGGTAATGTCATTTTGGCTTCAGAAAGCATTGAAAAGTCAATGGAAAATGTGAACTACTGAACTGGCATATTACAAGGACATAAACATCAAATCAGATGAGTAGAAAACAGGTCATTTTGTTCTTGAATAACAAAGAGTATTCGATATGCCTAGGAGGGAGATTAAAATTTCAGGTTTAGTTTTTAAATACACCAGATTTAAAAACAAAGACCAAAATAGTTCAAGGGTTTCAGGGTCAGTTTAGTAGGTAAATGCAACATGCTTAACAAAAAGCAAAAGAGCAAAATAGTAATTTAAAAATAGATTTTGAAATTCCTGGGCTGCCTAAGTATTTCAAACCAGAGTAAGGCTAATAGGGGCTTCTGTCTTCTAGGTAGTTGCACCCAAGGTTTTCTTGCCATTGTTTTGGATGAGACAACTATAACTGGAAAACCAGTTTGCTCTTTTCTAAAAATGGGAAATCAAAGTGCCCATACAGTTAATTCTCAGCCTTATTTACTATTCCAATAGGAATGGGGCCATTGAAGCCCTGCAAAACAGGAAGGAAAATGTAGTATTTGCAAAATAAATGAAATAAAATCAGCTCTTTCTAACATTCAAATTTTACAGTCTTCAACTGCAGACACTTATCTGTGTTTTCGTAGATTATAGAAGGTTTTGTGGAAAACGTAATGCTTCATTCTCCTTTAAAGGGATTGCAGGTTTCTGATTTCTCATGCAACTCCTGTATTTCTATTATTTAGCCTAGACCAACTGAGCAGCAGGTGGTTTCAATACTGTAGCTGACTTGAATTGTTTTGAGTAAAGAGGACCAGGAAAGAAAGCCATGCACAGGTTGCATAGCTGGTAAACTCAAGGCAAGGCAGTGACCTGGAATGTGTGCTTGGGGACAGTATTAGAGTCACCTGGCAGAACTGATGCCAACCCACGTGTGCCATGGCCTTCATGAACGCTGTGAGCTCCTTTAGAGTGCTCTCCTTTACTTTGTGAAATTCCTGGTGATCTCCGTTTATCACCACAATAATGCTTTGCCTATCAGCCCAACAATGCCTTTTTCCCCTCAGATTTGTCATTACTGATGGTAAAAGCTTAATGATAGAGACGAGTTCAAAATTGGCTGTAAAGTTCAATCAATATACCCTCTACAATCAGGCTTAATTCACTTCAAGGTTTGAAATCAGAAGCTTAAGGGAAGCTATCAGTGACCTCAGCAGAACATGGAAGATTGAAAATTGTTCAGCTCTCAGGACCAGAGTTCTAATGAAGACAGTAGGTGACAGAGAGATAAATCAGTTCTAGGAAGTAAATCCAGGACAACATCCATTATCTGGCAGTCAGTGTCTGTTTCACCTCAGGCTCAAAATTCTGGTCTGTGGTTCCTTTAATGTGTGTTCTGGAAAGAATTCAGGAAATAGTTAGGATAAATGTGTATTTGGTTGCAAACAAATCACCCATATTTACCTTAAACCTTGATTTAGGATAAGCTTCCCTTCTTGGGGAGGGAGGAGTTAGCCTTAGTTACTTTTATTTTAGGAGGTGACTGAGGGGACCTTGTTGATGTCTGTCAGGATCTGCAGGAGGTCTCTGCTCGGTGGGGCTGAGCAGGAGGTCAGGAAGAAGTGGGCAGAAAGTGACCGACAGGAAACTCCACCTGAGCACAGCTGGATGACTCCCCGTGCTCTCTTTCCACAGGAGTCATTCTGAGTCAGCACTGCCAGAGGATTCTGCTATGGCTGGGATAGAGAGACTAGAAACACCTCCTGCATTTTGTGAAGTTTTTCCTGTTTCCCATCTATGAAATTTTTTTTCTTTTACAAATTAAAGAAATGGGTAAAAATATGGAGTATCAATTATGATACTTTCAATTTTGCAATTCAGTAGCTGTAACTGCGATAATTTCTGGTCATATTCAATATCAAAAATATCAAATTTCTTCAAAGATTTGCTGTCATGAGCAGCACTGAATGAAGCATCAAGTATCTCTTCTTTGAAAGGTGGTAGAACTTTTCCTCTGCCAGAAATTATAATTTCTTTTTTGCTGCCTACATGTGCTTTATTTTTGCTGTAGCTGTTTGGGAAGTTTTGGTAAAAAGGAATTAGTAAATACCACTTAGACCAAAATGGCAGTTTTGTTCTCAATGCTCACATTGGTTCATATTGTTGCCAAGTGCTGCTTACAGAAATTTATACAGAAACAATAATGTTCATGTTGATATTTGTGGAAAGTAAGTGCTTTTTTTTTTTTTTGATAAAACTGAACACACAATTCTGAACATTAATCTCATGAATTTATCAGAATACTGTGTGCCAATTAGTTAAGACAACTTGAGCTTCAAGTGTTTCCCAAACCTGTCTTGGGAAAATTTGTGATCAGGGATTTAGAAAAACAGTATGGACCAACCATATTCCCTGCTTGATTGTCTTCTGGCTTTGGCAGAGAAAGGAAATTAAAAAATGGATTTTCATTTTGAAATGTTTCAGTGGTATGTAAGTATTTTAAATTATGTTGTTTTTTTCCTGAGTCTCAGTGACTAAAGTAATAAACCCCAGATATTGGTCCCTTCTGAAAATGTATGCAGTGTCATATATTTTGGTAAAAGTAGATTTCTGTCTGGGTAATTTGAGAACTAAATATTTGCTGGAATGGAAATCAATGGTTTGACCATACATTTTTTTCTGAAATGACAGTAAATTTCACAATTTGATTTTAACATGACACTGAACAAAAATAATTAATGGGTGGCTGAACTTTGAGCCTGCTTGTGTGGATAAGGAGAAATTAAGACCAGTAGATGTTGAGCTTTCCAGTTTAGTCCAATGGTGATGATTTACGTAACATGGAACAACTGTTCATTAAAATGTGTAACTATTTCCATGCACACTTTTTAGACATCTGGGAAGAAAATTATTCTAGTTCTTTATTGCAAACCCCACGAAGAGGAGAAGCTGTTTTAGTATGTGCTTGGAAGGGTTTTAATAACAGTAGGAGTGAAGGGTTCTAATATCTGGCTTTTGTAATGCCATTGCTCTGGTCTGCCCAAGAGATTTCACAACTTGGTGGAGATAAGCAGTATTATCACTGTTTTTACAGCTGAGGAAGGAGAGGGCCTTTCTGTTCTCTAGGAATTGCTTGTGATTTATTGCTGGGTTTACATATTGGTGGATTATTCAAGTAGGCATTTCTGGGTCTCTTTCAATTCTAGCAGTTCACTCTTAGTTTTTAATACTGGTTTATTGTTGAACTTTTAAAAAAGGGTCCTTGTTACTTTAGTTAGTACTTTTAAACATGTCATATCAGTTCTCTCTTTGTTCTCTTTGTATGTACAAGATTGTAATATTTCAGCTTTATGGCAGCAGTGTTAATTTGTCTTATAATGAAAAAAGAACCAGATGTTTTCTGACTTTTCCAAACCATCAATTTTCTTTTCAAAGATAATTTTTTGTTGTGCTTCTGCATTTTAAATTAACTTAGGTTATAAATATTAGCTTAGGTAAGAGACCAAATTCAAATTTCATGTTTACTTGTACAAATCTGAGATGCTGAAGAACCAGGGATGCTGACACAGTGGTTGGTACTCCTGGTAGCATCCTGTATCTCATCTGCCTCTTTTGTCTTGGGTGTTGAAATAGCATGCTACTTAAATTCCTGCTTTTAGAGTAAAGTAGAGGGATATCAGAAGAGGTGTCATAGGTATCCAAAAACAGATAGGAAATTTGGTTTCAGTAATACTTACAGGAGGGTAAAAGGATTCAATTTTTTTCAGTAATCCCTACCTAGTTTTACTTCCATAATAATCTGTTAATGCTGAGTCTCAAAGATTTGCCAATTGACTGAAGTTTGGTTAAAAGAGTTGATGGGAGAATGAAGAGTAGTGGTAAAATGAAAATTTTGTTAACAGGCTGCTGTTGAACAGCAAAATAGATTCTGTCTTTCACAGAAATTTGTTTTGGAGTATCTTGAAATTAATTAACTTTTAGTTGTTTTAAAACTAATTTGTTGGTTTAAATGTTTGACATGATTAAAAACTGACATAAAAATTTTGTTATTAAGTTTTTCAGATGTATTAAAATAATTTAAACCATGCTTTTCTTACTTGAAGGCAGTAGAGAAATATAAAGAGTTGAAGGTTGTACCTTATTTATATTGAGACCTGCTTCAAAAAAAAAGCACTGAGGAAGGTCATTAGCTTCTGTATCTCCCAAGTATAAAATTGTATGGAGGCAAGTGTGATAGTCTAACAAAAGATACCTTTGGAAATAGTGCTTTTCATTACTGATGTGGAAATACAAGAAATTGATGTGGAAATATAAAAAAATGGTTTATGTTACAGTAAAAAAAAAAAAAAGTCCTTGTTATCTATTCTTTGTTTATGTTGGGTGAGAGTCACCATTTCCTGGCTGATCTGTAAGTTAGGAATAATGTGCTTATGCCTATTACTACTTATGGCAAAATTAATAAAGCAAAAGGAATTTCTTGTAGAAAGGAGAACAGTGTAGCCTTGGGGAATTAGGGCATCTGTGCTATGCATTTTGATTCGTGTTCCTAGAAGGTCTTGATTGTTTCCTTTCAATGTGTTGTTGTGAAAGCTTTACTGCATTACTGTAATTACTTTGCTGGAATGAGTTCAAATGCAGAAATTAATCTGCTCACTGCATCCAGTGGACACTGAAAGGATGTGAACAATCTTCTGAAGGCTGAGAGCTGTAGAGGAGTCCTGCTTTTAGGATTTTGTTTTTAGCTCTCTGCCAACCCAAGGACCAGCTGCCCCTGTGAAGCTTTGGATAGTATCGACAAAAAGCAAAATTTTCATTTCAGCTTTTACTTGACTGTCAGAAGTAAATTCTCAGTACATAAGCCTTTTCTTTATAGTCTTTTAATGTGCATATTTGTCAGATTTTATTTAAATAATTTTATACACAATATTGGGATAATCTGTTACATTAATGCACAGCTTAAAACAGTTCTTATTTACACTGATCACAGAAAGACAGAGGTATGAGGACAAATACTTTACATTCACCATCTTTATCAGCATTTTAAGTATAGTTAACCAGCACACATCACACACATCCATATCCATATTTATAAGAAATGTAGTTGTTTCTAATTACACACATGGGCATGTAGGTGTCTCCCTTTGAAAAAAGGAAAAAATTATTGAAAAAATTTTGACATGCCATTTCCCCCAGATAACCAAAGACTTAAAAAAATAAACAATTAAAAAAAAAAAAAAGGCAAAGTTGACCTGCAGATTGCACAATTAATGGAATCAGGCATGGAAACGTGGTGGCTGTATTTGGACACTTTTGGTCACTGGGGCACTTTGGAGAGTATTTTTACTAGTGGCAAGTTTTGAGCTCCTATGAAGACTTATTCCTGAAAACTGCAATGTGTTCTCTTGCTTTGGAAGTAGATCTACTGGACACTAACACATTTGGTTTAATGTTAAGTCATCTCAAAACACAAAATTGCAGCCAAAGGATACTCTGGATTTTTTTGGTTTTTTAAAGAATATAAATTAAAAACACGTGACTACATTTTATGAGATTAAGGCAGCAATGGAGAATATTGTGCTACAATGTGCATTAGCTGTAGGTAATGTTCTATTCTCCTTTATCACGTTTTTACATTTATAATCAAAGGCCAACATATTATTGAACTAGACTGGCTTACTACAAAACCTTATAATGGAGAGATAGGTCTTGTGTGATAACCTTGTTACATCAAAGTTGAATTTCTCGCCTTACAATATACATATATTCTATGAAAATTAAAAAAACTGGTAAAAATATTAAAATATTTCCTATACAGAGGTACCCTTATCTAAGGTAAATTCTAGTCACTGCTATAAAAAGGCATTAAAAATTAAGTAAAACACTGGTGTAAACCAAGTAAATGCTCACTGTAAAGCTTTTATTTGTAAGGCAAATCTTCATCAGACCTATTAGGATTTATTTTCAAAATGTACTGTTTGGAGGTTCTCCCTTTGTAACTGCTATTGCCCATAGCAAATGAGAGCTACGTCTTGCAGAAAGGTTCACAGAGAGTGCAAGGTGAATTACAAATGCAGGTCACCTGCAAGTTTGATGCCTCTTGGCAGTGACCAAGAAACAACATGACACCTTCAAAAGAAAGCCAGCTTAAGGCTTAGTAATTCTCTTAATTCACTGAATTTATTCTGCTTCCTTATAATGAAATTAGGCAACTCATGTTTAGTGCAGCAGCTAAAGAAACACCTTAAGAAAGGAGGAAAGCAAAGCACACAGGAAACTCAATCTTGCTGTGAGCGCAGGAAAGGTCTCCTGTTCTCATGGAAATGAATGCAGTCATGGTTAATGTGCACGAGGGTTGCGCTGCTGGACTGAGGCTTAAACCTCTCCATTTCTCCCCTGCTCTCCTGAACCACTCACACCTAGACCCCTCCATGTCCTTCTAAGAGCTCAATTTCACTGAACACAATTATCTGTGTCATTTATATTCTCCTGGTGGTATTCAGTTTCTCTGCCTGCTTCTGCTCGTCAGTCATACAGGGATTGCAATCTGTCTAAGCACATTCTGTGAAGGAAAACCAATCAAATGCTGTACTTAAAAACAACTGTATTACCCTGTTATGCTCTTTTACTGATTGATTTTTATTGCCCAGGTAGCTCTCTATAGTAGTCTCTGATGAACTTAGATGCACCTGAATTCAGTCTAAGTTTGACCAGTACCACTGTACAAATGAGTCATTTCCCACTGGTTAGCCAGGTAAGCCCACAGTTACCAGCAGGAGCATGGGTAGGAGTCAGAGGAAGGTGGCTGAAAAAGTCTCCCAAGTTGTTCAAGGGTCTAATCTGAAACATCATGTTAGCCTTTACATTAAGAAAATTGAGTTCTTACCCGAGGTGATCTGTGGACCATAAATATTCCTAGTACTGAGAAAATAAAGTGTGTTAAAATGAGAAAATCCTATTTCACTGCTCCAAGAGGCTCGGAGTTCACACATAATTTTTGCAGGCTGGGGTATATATTGTCATTTGTGGAACTGTGATAGCTTTCTAATGTCTGAGTCGTTCAGGCTCATTTTAAAATGTTTTAAGATGGCACTGAAAATAAAATATTTTTAAGTTTCACCTCTTTTGAAACTTCAGTTTTGATTTGGTTCGTAGGAAAGAAATTCTTAAACACTTGCCAGTTCCTCAAGAAACTTAGTGAAGCAGTCCAGGACATGAATGAAAGCTATCTACTCCCATAAAAGCAAGTATCTGCTAATTAATGCTGTATGAATGGGAAGAACTGCAAAATTGACATTAACAGCAAAAGAACTTTTGATGTGGCCTCCTACCACCTAACAGTACAAAATAAACTTAATTCATGTCAAAACAATAGCATAAGAAGTGAATGTATATACAAAATGTTTTGGCTTGACCCTTTTAAATAATAACACTTAAATGGTATTTTGCTGAGAAGAAATGACCAAGTACAGGAAATTTCCTCTGGGAAAAGTACATACAACATACACTGCACGTGCAGTTAGAGAACATGCACAGTAGTAACAGCCAAGTAATTCTCCTACATTCTATATTTAAAATATTGTGTTTGATCCTGGACATCCTGCAGAATCCCTCAATATGGTAAGATGTCTTTCAAGTGTTGCCAGGGTGTGTCTCAGGACATGATGGAACACAAGAAGGATTGACAAAAAAGATACAGGTCAAACAGGGGCCCAATAATAACACTAGTGCTTTTTGGACTATTGCCTTGAAAGGCCCACTGTTTCTTCCAGAATTCTAAATCTGTGGAGTATTAGTAATATAGCTTTAGAATAGTTCCATGGATGTTAAGAATTTTCTGGCTGAATGATGGCAGGGAGGAGTACAAAGAGAGAATGGAGGCTCTCTTCTCTAATTAACTTTCTGTGGATTGATGAAACATTATGGATCACAGGCAGGTCTTTTTCCCTGGTCAAAAGAAAGGTTAGAAGAGAGATATGGATATATGACAGCCACTTCCTTTTTCAGATTAAGAAAAGGCTTTCGAGGAAATATTTTCTAGACCTGTCAAATGAGCTCTTTAATTGCTTCACTGAATTCTTCCCACGGGCTTGTTACCCAAACAGCCAACATAATTAGCAAGTGGATGATTCTGTGTCTAAAGTCAGCTTGTACCAAAATAATTCTTTTAAAAGTGGGCTGCATACTCAGTCAGCATATGCTTGCCATCCCATGGGGATATCTGGGACAGCAGCATTCCCAGAGAGGGTCTGTTCCTGAAATAGGTACAGCTGAGGGAAAGGGTGAGGGAAAGGGTGAGCTGCTGGGCTGAAAAGTCAAGACAGAGTTAGAGAAAACTTGCAGTTAAGTGACATGGATGATAAGGACCTGACTGGACATTCTGGTCTTTTGTTTTTTAACTACAAATGTCCTAACTGAAGGGAGATGAGTATCTTTGTGGTATTTGATATTTTCCATATTGAAAATGAATTTGGGAGCCCAAAGCAGATGCCTAAGAGGAGGTGGGTGCCCGTGCTATGGCTTCTTATTGGATTGTCTGTACCATATGACTGAGTGGAGGAAATGAACACAACCTGGTCTGCACAAAAGTATTTGTCATTTCAGTTTGTGTCTAATGCCATCATTCATCATCCAAGAGGCATGAGGTAGTTCATCATCTTATTCTGTGGAGAAGTGAAGATATTTGTCCCTAGGACAGAAGTCATATTATTTGGGGGGGAGACTTTCTTTGGGCAACATCTTGAATTTAGAGTCTACCTATGCAGTCATGCTCTGGGTATTGTCTTTGTCATTCAGGCTTATTCTGGTAGTAAGATTCCTACTTTCTTTGATATGACTTTTGTCTTCTGTATAGATTGCAAGCTCTTTACCTATAAAACCTCAGAGCAAGGTGGCAATAGTGCAATGTAGTCCTGAGCTATAAATACTACACTAAACCTAAGAAGTAATACAGTAACAGAAAAAAAAATGCAGTTGGTAATGGCCTTGGGAGTTGATATTAAAAATACAATCAAACCCAAACATGCTGGGTAAAGCTGACTTCAATCCCATGCTATGGTAGCTTTGCTCCTAATTCTGAGCAGAGTGGTGAGGAAATGTGACTTTTCCTGTGTGGCTTGTTGCTGTAGGGTTGGTGGTGATGGGGTGTGTCAGGAGTGAACATTGCTGTAGGTTTTTAGCATTTCCAATCATGAGTCAACCAAACAATCTGTAACGTGACAACTTATTAAAGCTCCACGTTAAACAGCCACTTGGGGTTTCAAAACTTGGTAATTACATCTATGCTAAGAAGCTTTTGAGCCATGCCAAGCCAGTGACTGAAGCAGCTGTATTGTTGAAAAGTAGGCTTTAAAACAATGAAAAGATTCTTATGTAGTTCAGCAGACAATAAAAATGAGATTAGCTGGGAAGTTGGTGGGATGACTTTTTTGAAGCCTTCAACATATTTTCACTGTTTAGCCTCTTGTGTAATTACAGCCTTAGAAATGCAACATTTGGGATTCCTTTATTATTGAAATATATTTAATAACAGGGTTTAAGCAGCTGTTGGCCATCAGCTGGGCCAGAAAACAAGACTTTCTTTATAATTAGAAGAAAGTATTCTTTGGGTTTAAAACCCTGTTTAAATAAAACTACTGTTTGTCACAGAGACTCTTCAAGAGAGGGACAACACTTGATTCTTTCTGAAGTATTGAATATGTTGGAGGAAAAGAATGAATAAGGAGAGAAATTTCCCTTTCATTATTTTGAACAGAAATCAATGTTAAATAGAAAAAGCCCAAAAGCACTTGGCACGTTTAAACTTGGCTATTTTAAAAAAGAAAACAACTCAACAAAAATTGTTTTATAAATAAAAAAGGCCCATCCATTTAAAAGGTATTTTTAAAAAGAGGAAGCACTACATACATTTAAAAGACAAATTGAATGTATAGACACAAAAAAAATCAGAGGTAATGTCCAGAGGTAAACCCTGGGTTGGATCCAGCTGAGAAGCTACCATCTCTGAAAATTACTGTAGACCTAGTGAAAAATAACTACAAGAACTAACTCGAAGCTACTGAATGTAGTGATCACTTGAAAGGTACTACAGTGACAAGTGACCACAGAATAAGAACAGCACCCAAATGCAGAGTTTGTTCTGTATCTTCTACTTTGCATAATACTACTAGAGAATAGAGCTGGAATAGGCTTAGAGATCTGAGTGCGTCTAAAATATCCTTTTAAATTACTCAGCAAAATCTTACTACGTTTTGGTAGGTGAATCCTGGTTAAATTATAATAATAACACGTTCACAGCAGGAGAATAAAGCCAGTTTGTATTTTTGTGCCACTTGGTAATTATATAATTCTAAAAATCATCTCTTCCTACGTATTTTACATTCTTTATTTGGAACAAAATACAACAAAAAGACGTGAGTCTGTCTAATTGGATGTAACTTTCATACTTAGCTGGAAAAGTCTGCAGAGTGTGGATCCTATGATAAAGCCATTTACATTGTTGATATAAGGGAATATCTCTCTTATTAAGTACACTGTGATATTAATCTCTGTTCTGCACTAGTAACTGTAACAGGAGTTCTCTTCCTGCTGCTCTTCAGCTTGTGCAACGAAACTGGTCAGAAAACAGCATGGACATGTACAGCAAAGACAATGCTCTTCACCAAGAGAAGAAACTAATAACAAACCACTGAAAATGAAGCACCAAATCTTCACTTCAGAAGGATGCAAATTCACATCCCAAAGGACAGTATGGCAAGAAAGCTAACAACATGAGTACACAGTTAAAATTCCTCTTTTGTCATAACTGAGGTGTACTCTTTCCTTAGATCTAAGAATGCTCAGGTGTTGTTGGTTTAAAATAGGTTGTGGCATGAATATCTGAAGTAATTATTACTGTCAGAAAAGTTTAATTCACTTCACAATAAAAAAGCACTTAACTTATGCTGATTGCTTTTTTCCTCTGCTCCCCCCTCCTCCACTTCTGCCAATAGCAAAACTCACAAGTTTTGGTCATGTAGGGATCTCATGGCACCAAAGGATGCAAGAAAAATTAAATGGAGTCTTTAAAGATCATTTTAAGCCAAGTAATAGAAGGGAGGCATTGACAACAGAGAGCACATGTCTTCCCTCAAAGAGTCAGTAGATAAGCTCTGAGCCAGCCTGGTCCAAGCACTAAGTGGGGGAGCTTTGAACTTGACCTTTCTGTATTCTCAGTTTAGCTGAACGTGGGCTTTTTCCTTGACCTCTCGGTTGTCATATTGTTAGCCAGTGCTGGAGCTGTAAGGAAACAGAAGTAGTTGATAAATGACATCATTGATTCAAATGACGATGCTGACAGATACATTGTTTGACAAATCTAGAGTTACAAAGAGGTTTCAAAATAATGGATAGATTATCCACTTTATAAATTTCTGTGCATTTCACTTTGCAGTGAGAAACGTAGTGAATATAAAAGCTACTTAGTCAGCTCTCAATTCAGTTTTAAAATTCAGAACTGCCAGATGTACTGGTTACAGTAGGCAGTGTTTTGTTTACAAACTTAAACACTGTGAACAAAACACTAACTGTCCTTTCACACTAACAAAGCCATTCCTAGCTGTTCATTGAAGATGGCAACAAATTAAAATGCTCTCATGTTTGGCATGGTTCGAGTTAACTTTAGGAGTTTACTTCTGAGGAAAACCTTTTCTAATTTTTTAGAAATTTTTGGTCATTATAGATCTGGGTTCAGAAGACCAGTCCTGTGTAGGAATGGCTGCTTACAGCCCTTTGACACAGGAACATTTGCCCCTGGAAACACTGAGTTACAGCAGGAACAGTAAATCATCTGACAACTGAGGACAGAAACAGGAGAAAGAGAAGGCAGGAAGGGGTGCTGTGCTGTTACATATTCTTGGCCACATCAAATAAATTGTGGTCATGAAACAGGAAACCTATTTGTGCTTTCATTCTGCATCAAATAAATCTACACTGATTATTTCCTTTAAAAGCCAAAATTTACTTTAAACAATATCTTTCAGAATAAACAAAAGCCAGATTTATTTTTTCAATATCAACATACAAACCACCACTACAGAATCTGGGTCACATTTTGTGGAGGTGTGCATAATTCTAGTTTCTTTCAACTTTGCAGACAGAAAGGGGTCCAGCATGAATGCTGATAAATGTAACAAGCTTCACATTTGCATCCTTTTTATCTTCTACAGAAAGGAGTTTATTTCAATAAGCTCATTTTATTTGCTAAAAGGAAAGCAGTATTTGGAAACCTATAGTGTATTTTTCATGGCTTATGAGTCTCCAGCAGTGTTTTCAATCAACTCTAGACCTGTGGGGAAAGCCAATTCCACGTCACCTGATACATCATTTCATGACATTTCAGGTAAGTTCTGACACTGAATATTTGTTTTGCTGTTTACCCTGCGTTGTGGGACATAATTGCAGTTTTGGAAACATGACTTCAGATTGCTGTGCAGTAACTGAGTGAGATGCCATGCCCTCTTCAAATGCTCATGATCGTTTGGAAACTTCTTTGTTTCTTGGTGAGATCTCACTGTATTCAAATAGAACCTAAAATACTGGATTCAGGTGATCTGTAAAATTGAGGGCTCTCCTTAGTCAAAAAAGGAAGGTCACAAAAGCCTTCCAAAAAGTTGATGCATATGGTACTGAGCCTTCTGTGTCTTGTCATGCTGGCAAAAATAAAGAACTACAGACCTGAAAAGGCATTCACTATGAGGAGATTGGTGCAAACTTGTTATTGTTGCTAAAGACTGGAAAGGGTTGGTATCAGGAGAGGAAGTATGTGAAAGTTGTACAAACCTTAAACTGCCTGACATTTCCTTGGGCCACGAGTTGGTGCTCATTTTCAGGTGTGATGCAGTAAGCTAGTCTCTAAATCAGAAAGGAAGAAGAGGAAAAAGTCAGCCATATGAAATGGGATTATGTATGTAATTCCCAATCTATAGTGGGGAAGTAGCATGAACTTTATTTAAAATGGTAACTTAAATCTTTAATATCACTGCATCATGTGCCTTTACTCAGTCACTGAGAGAAGAAGCCTATTATAAGCCCTTGGGTGTTAGCTTTTAATATAAGAAACAACAGTAGAAAGTTTATGCAAATACTAAATCCAAATATTTAGCAAGTGCATATAGAAGAGAACATCAGGAACAAGTTGGGATCACAGACCTTTCATCCCTTAAGTTCATGCTTTTCTGTTAGTGCTGTGAGAGGGTTGGCCAGTCCCAGAGTGGCAGAGGAAGGAGGCATTGGTATTTCCCATCTCATCTCCCTTGTCTACCCCATGCTGTGCCCTTTGAGATCACATGTAGATTTTGGTTTATTAGGAGCTTTCAGCTAACTTTAAGAGTTCCCATTAGACTAAGATCATGCCACTCCCCATACTTTTAAGAGTCATAATTTAGGGCATCATATCTTGTGCTAGTTACTTAGAAGTAATATATTAGCCTTTTGCCATAATGCTTGTGGGGAAACTGGAGAGTTGCTGTTTACAGGAGCAGTAACAGACAAATCAGAACTGGCTAACACTATGAAATGAATGAGAGAATGTGGTTTTGGCCAAAGGCTTCTGCATCCCCCTATCAGTAAACTTGAGCAAATTATTCTTTGAGTTTTAAATGCTTCTAGAAAATGGATTTTTAACACCACCCCCCTCCACCCCGGACAGAATGAAAAAAAAGGCTTATAGAACTGCTGGCAATGAGATCTAGAAATAGTGCACAACATTGAGATGCTGGAGCTGATGAAAACAGGGCAGCTGAAGAGGAGCTCCCACTTTGGGGTGTCTTTCTGAGGTGAAAATTACATGAGATGACTGTAATGTTTCAGAAACAAGAGCTTTGTTCCTTTGAGTCTGTCAGGTCAATGTGAGCAGGATGTGATCTATCTATGTAAAGGCTGAGATCCTATTTTCTGCTTAATTCTGTGTGTGGTGTTGGTTCAGTGATTTGCCTAAGAGCATCAATATCCTGCTACACCATTGTGTGAATGTAGGTGTAGGAAAGGAGAGCAGCAGAACCAGGTGTAAGTTGGTGGGTCTAGATTAGGTTATAAAATTATGACATGTGATGGGGAAAAAAATGGTGCTGTATAATGGTGAGCAGGCTTCTGAGCACCATTAGGGGATTTAAGGTTATAGATAATAGTGAGGGTATATAGGCAATGAAAGTAAAATTAATAGGATGGCAAAAATGATATGGTTAGTGAACCTTAATCCTTTGCCATTTTGAATTGAAAAATAAAGAAAAGTACAGTACTATGTGAAGATCACACCTCAGAACTGAATATGAAGGTACCATAATTTGTACATTCTTTGTTAATAACAAAAATCTAATCTCATCAATTGGATTAATTGCATGCATCAAAAAGAATTTTTCACAATTATTATGGTGCTTTCTGGAAAGCTAATTTCTATGTAGAAACTCAAACAGAATGCAGTAATCCTACCTCAAACCACTGATCCACCTGACAGATAGATTCAAAAGGTCACTCATAAGTAATAAGTTTTGGGAGTTTGAGAAATAAACTGCCAACTTAGATCCAGCCATTTCATTTCCCAGCAACATTTCATGACATTTGATTAGTGTTCCACTTACTTCTTTAAAGGTCCCACGCACATTCATAAATTTATAGATGATATAGGCAGGCACAAGGATCATTGAGGACAATGCTATTCCCCAGCCAATGCGGTTTGCCCACAGAGGGAAGGTGTAGTCATCATAGGTCAGAGGCTTGAAATTTATTATGCTGACTATCACAACAAACTAGAGAAGAAAGTATAAAATGAACCACAGTTTTAAGATGAAGAACCTTACTGGAAAACTGATTCCAGGTGTTCCGTTATGCTAAAGTATATTTCAAACCAGCTTTCCTCTTTACCTTCAGCCTGTTTACTTTGTGCCTCTTACTGCTTAAGCTGTTAAAGTTCTTGATGTGTTTACTAGTATTAACAGTTCATTTTAGCTACTCTGAACACAGATTACTTGAAATTTTGATGGGAAGATCAGGTGATTGTCTGCTACTGCCTCATTTAAACAAGTGCTTCAGGTGTAAAAAAGGGATCCTGTAGTCAAGAAAAAACTCTGCAGAATTCATTGTTTTTACCTTCTTTGTTTTCCCAGGACATTAGACTCCATTTAGAAGCTTTGTACCCATTTTTCAGTGAGAGGCATAAAGCAAACTCCAGCATGATACATTTACTGGGGAAAGGTACAGCAGCCTTACAGCCTGGAAAACAAAGTTGTTTTTTTCTTCCTGTGCTAGATGCAAGAAAGAAAGAGTGGAGTACCACCTACTTCTGTCCATCTTAAGCTACCTGAAGGTTAGACTGATAGGCTCTGCACCTTTATCTAGATTGCTACAACTCTCATTACAAAATTTAAATTTTCAGCTGCCTGTTTGTGTGCAAAAGCAAAGGATGCTTGCTCCAGCATTTTTCCATTCTGCTTGAGTCAGCCTTCTTGAAGTGCTGCAGGATATAAATACATACAAGGAACTTGTTTCCTTAATAGAATTGTGTTTCATGGATAATTAATACAGGCTTAGTAGGTGCTTATGGATGAATTGGGGTCATAAGCTTTTATATTTAAAAGAAAAAATGGACCTGTCCTAAAAGCCTACTCAATGTATATTTTGAATACCAGTACTGCTTTAAGAATACACAGCTTTAATGCAATTAATTGTTTCCTAAAATCATAGCAAGGTCAAATTTTCATATTATTATCCTCCTGACCTTTTGGTTTACACATGTGCATAGGAAGAGATTCCATTCTAAAACTGTAGATTAGTGCTGAATCTAACCTTTGCACAAAGCAACCAAATTCACACTTTGGGATTTTTTTCCCTAATGCAATGGAACACTTGTTTTTTCCAACAGGCAGCTTCCAAGGTACATTTTATACAAGTCTTCAGTGTTTCACACAGCTAATTACTGGTGTAGTTGCATATTCATTTTTCTAAGGTGTCATTCCACAATTCTGGGACCTTTGCATCCTTGAATGAAAAACACATTCTTGCTAACACAATCTCTTACCCCTGGCTAGTTTATTTTCACAAGGGAATGGTTTGTGTTTAATATGCAGAGGTGCTGCAGGGACAGGGAGGACACTGTCTAAGTGTTCAGTGTTCCCTAAGAAAAGATACCTTCTTAAAATCATCCTAAAATGAAGGAACAGAAGAAGACCATAACCACCATTAACTCCTCTTTCACAACTGAAATGTATTATACAAAATATAAGCAGCATATAATTTCAAGGAGAAAAACAAATTAAATTGAACTGTTTTCTGTTAATCCTGACAATATCTGGCACAGCAAAAGGTATCTTGCTCTTGGTGTCTATTGTATATTCTGGAAAGCAACACACTAGCATTCTTTCCAGGATGAAATAATTATCAACACTTACCAATAAAAAAGCAGGACTAACAAATTTCCAGCACAATCTCCAGTAGAGGCCTGGTTTGAAGCCCATCATTTGTTGGATATCTTCGCTGAATCTGTCCACACCTAGAATGGGTGTGAACAGATGTGAGCATGAGACTGACTTCAGTCTAAACTGATGAGATCCTGGCATACCCAAAACATCTTTTTCAGAAAGCAGACATGAATGACTTCCAAATCAGAAGACATAAGAAATAACAACATGAATCTCCTTTCAATGTCTAGAAGTGTCTTTGACATCACTGTATCCAAGACTTGAATGCCTGAGAGCACTTAAAGCCTGTTGCAGATAGGAGCATCACCACTGAAAAGAGGCATTTCACAAATATCTAGAATTTAAGTTGTAAATGGGATGCAATTTTTAAAATAGTTATGATTATTGTAACCTAATTGCTCCATGCTATTATGAGTACACTGCACCTTACTCACACAAGCTGCTTGCTGATAATGAGGTAGATTCATATGATTCTTAATTTATCAAAGGAGATTTCTTTGTTCTGCTTAAAGGCATATTTACCTTTCAATTTCACTGAATACCACAGAATGTTCTTTACATCTATTACAAATATAATTTCATATTTATCACTTTTCCAGGAAACTCAGGCAATTATTCTTCTGTTTAGTGTAAATATGTACAAAACCACATCACTTTAGAATAGGATGATTACCACTGATATAAAATGGGGGGGGGGGAAATATTCTTCTCTGTTTTCTGTAAAAAGAAAACAATTGCTGACTTTATACCTTAGAGACATTGGCTCTGTGCATTCTGTCATGTCAGACTATCTGTTTACATTTTATCACACTTGATGTGTTCAGGAAGTTTACTTTTAATACTGAAGCCATTAGGTAAACAGAAGAAATGCAACTTTTTACCATGACTGTTTTATTAGAGAGGATGTATAGATTTCCATAAGGATTATTTCTCTTCATATGGATCAGTTCAGTACAATTTATTTAATTTATTTAATGTAAATAATTGAGACAGCTTGAGTTAGTCCATTATATGCAATGAGGATGCAAAATATTTTCAGGGTCTGAACATTTGAGTGTAAATGTCTCAAAAAAATTTCCAGACCCAATATTATGTCCACGTGATGAGAAATAGCCAAAAAGGATCTGCAAATGCTCTTTAAACTTAATCTGATTCTATTTGCAGTGCTTTCTGTGAACTTTAAAGTGACTGAGTTTTAACTGCTATGAACACTGACTGAAATTTATCATTGTGTAGAAGGTCAAAGACAAGGACTACGTATATCAAAGTTTTATTCATATGTTTCCAGACAGATGCACTTGGAGCTCAGACAGTGCTTGGTATTCAGTTTCTGCTGAAAATGGGGGATGAGTAGGCCATGCTCTCAGACTCCAATTCTCAACAATGTGCTTTTTCAGTACTAGATGCCTTCAAATAACTGTTTCAAGATCAACCTTTAAGCAGAACACAGCTATAGCTACAGATGATGGTACCTGTAGGGGTTGGTTTGAGAGATGCTTCAAATTTATTATAAGATCCTAGTTAAATACCCTAAAAGACTTTCACTGTAATTTCTGAACCAGTAAACACTGCAACTGCCTGAGAATGTCACAGTTTTGTCATGTAATGGTCTATTGAATGGCACAGAAAAATTGTACAAAATGTGTTGTCAAGGGAAGTAAATCAATATGCAGAAAAGAACAGATTAGGAAGAAAACTAAAAATAGATTTGGCTATAAATACAATTAGCCTCCTCACACTGGGACAACCATCTTTCATCTGATGCAGAGATGAGAGTTCAGACATGGAAGTCTACATGTCACCGGTAAGTTCTGCATGTGCTGCCTGCTGGAGCTTTGTAAGTCATTCTGCTAGTGAGAAAGCAAGCAGGACTGTAGAAAATATTTCCCCAGCATGGCAGTGCAATAAGCACTCTAAGCTCTAATACCATTTGTATTTCCATTCTGTGGAAATGTGAGCATTCATCCTCTCTCAGGCCAGGCTCACAGCCACACAAACACCTCTGTGAGCAAAGATGAGTAACAGCAGTCAGTGCTTGGTTAAGTTCTTTCCCTTCTGCAAAATCAAGCTGTTGATCTTAGGTTGGGGTGGTTGGTTTGTTTGTTGTTTGGGGTTTCTTTGGGTTTTGGCTGTTCTGGGCTTTTTCCCAAATAAATTCTGCTTTTGGCCTGGAATTTCAGTCTAAGGGATTTTTTTAAAAAATATTTAAGTAAATGAAAGCAATGAGATTGCAGGTAAGGGTGAATATAATTCCAAACTCATACTGAGGTTGTTCTAGTTGTTCAGGGAGATGTTCACAGTAAAATCTGATGGAACAGAGATTTTCCTGCAAGTGAAACCAAAGACCAGTTTTGTACCAGTGGCAGAGGTGTCTGACTTTTTTTAGACTAGTCATCAGAAAGATATGAGGGTTGCACATGAGGAAAATCAGTAACAAGTTAGCAGTCATAACTAAAGTACATCTGCATGGTAAAGCAAGCTAGCTCTCCCTTCTCTTACATATACAGTTGGCTTTTGCAAGAAGAAACTTCACAGTAAATGGTCATAAGTATAATTTGAACTAAATTTCCATGGTTTTAGTCTGTGCCAAAATGTCACTGCTTGCCTTTAGGCTGGCTTAATATTCAGCTGGGTCATTAAGGCAACTGGGGTCTATCAGAAAAAAGAGGCAGTCAAGATCATGCCACATTTAATAAGTTTAAATAGCACCTGGGGCTGTAATAAGTTCTTTATAAAGCAACAGGTCATGCTGTGTCAGTAGAAACATCTGTCAGGTGCTTAAGAAAAATGAATAGATATTTTCCTGATTATGGAGAGGCAGGAAGAAGAAAGGAAAAGATCATAAAGAACAGAGGGTGTAAAATAAAACTTGACTAACTTTGGCCTGTGGTTTGTGAATCACACACAAAGCTTAGCTATTGTAAAGTGCAGTAAATCCTGTTTTAATAGTAGCAGAAGATAACTTGCCCTTAGTAACTGAAAAATCCTCTGCTTCCAAGCTAAGCTGTGATCACCCATCCATATTCAGCTCTTTTACAGGGATTAAAGACAGTTGTCTGTGAAACAAAGTGCCTCCAGTATTTTGAGAGACAATAGCATGTGCTGCTTGCTCCATGCTGATGTTGGGTGACAGAATTAGTGCATTAAGGCAAGAAACTATTCCTTTAGTAGACTGAACAGCTTTATGCATGAATGTCATTCTTGCACTTCACTCACTCTTCAACAGTTTTTAACTGCAAAATAAAGTTTGTTTGATTGGAAGAACATGGTAGGGCAGGATGGATGGATAAATGTGACTGAGTGAGGTAAATAGCAATAAGAATCATAATGTCTAAGAACCCTCTGAATCATATATTAGCTATAAACACTATGTCTGAATAAAAATGAAGGTGCCTTTCAGGTGAAGAACAATCTTATTGGGAATTGGGGCAACTAATTCAATACAGACTTAAAGGGAACAAGATTTGCAGACTGCTATGACATTGAAACCTGGTAATAGTGAAAGGAGTTGTGATCAATCAGGAAGCACAGCATGAGAATAAAGAGGAGATTAGGAAGGAAAAGAAGAGGTTGTATTTTTTTAGGTGAGGGTAGCACATCACTGCACTCTGGTTGGCACACAGTGATTCCAGCCTAGTGACAGAGATCAACTGAATACTCCTAAAGTTTGCCATATTTGGGATAAAGTAAATCATTACTCCCTTTCTGTGGAATAAATTAGTATCAAATACTAGAAATAGAATTTCTGGTATCTAGTATGTTGGGTATTTCATACCATGCTATGAAATAAGATAAATAAACCACTAGTGTTTTACAATTAAGTAGAATATTTCCTTAAACAAAAGGGACTAATGTAGGAATTACTATAACTCTCTAAACACTGCCTTTTTACTATTGTATGAGGAGTGCTTGAGATTGGCCCCTGGGGGAATAAAGAAAAGGGAGAACAGGTGAGATTTAGGCTAATCTTCTCGCTTTGAAAGTATCAGGTCTAAACCTGCTACTGCAAGTCATCAGCAATATTAAGAGTTGTAAAATACTGGGATAACTAGTAACTTTTCCATCCCATCACAGTCCCTTTCACAAGGCTGTTTGCTTTGGCTTTGTGCAGGGTTTCAAAGCTTGGCCCACTGAATGTCTGCATTCCTCTCACTGCTCATAAATCAGGTGAAAATCACTCTATGAAACCTGGCTTGCCATGGTTTCATGTGTACAAGGCTATGCTGTTTTCCCTTAAAACTGTGGATGTGTAAGACTGTCAAGAACACTTAGAATTTCAGAAAAGCTTTTGCAGATGCAAAAGGAAGTGCTTACCATAAAACCAGGAAACTCCAATTGCCTCCATTAGAACAGCAAACAATATTGAAGTCCCAGCTGCAAATGTGTCCAGAAGTGTGAGCACATAAATTCCACCCTGCAATGGAGAGTTAAAAGATGCAACAAAGTGAAATTACAAATAGAATAATCTCAGTAGTTTAGTATCTACTTTACAGAAATCTGCTTTACTTGACCCAAGTATTATCTTAACCCAAGTATTTTAATGTGGATCTGATGCTGCAAACACAAGTTTGTATTTGCATACATAACAGTGGAATCAGACTTGCAACTCTTCTAAAGAGACTTCTTTTCACCCATGTCCTCACTTGACTGGGTCACAGAAGCCTCAGCTTAGATTAATGAGCTCTCTCCACACTCCTGTTCAGTGGAAGTTTGGGGAAATGATCAGCAGCTTGTAGGGCAGGGCCTGAGTACAGCAGTGAGTGAAGGACTTCCTAAATTAATGGCAAGGAATGGAGCACTCCACGAATTTCCATAGGCCATTACCACTTGCTCTGCAGGCCAGTGAAGCTGCAGTGCTGCTCTGATATCCCCTTTCTCCTGCCTGCCTGCATCTCTCTATCCCACTGCTCCTCCAAAGGCAGAAGATGATGTTAAGTCTGTCCCCAGCACAGCAAGAGGCTGCTGTGCCCTGTTGAGTCTCTGGACTGAGGTATTTGCAAACCTTTGCTCCGTGGGGAGAGCAAACCAGATCATCTTCCTTCACAACAGCACATTTTGTGCTTCAGTTGTTCATGACTGAGAACTGGAAATGCATTTACTAAAGTCTTGCTTCACTGATAGATTTTTAGTTTCAACTTGACTACTTTTTGCCTTGTTTTACAATGTGGTATTTGTGTAAATTACTGGTTATGTTACTGAGTAGGCTAAAGAGGAGTGGACGACCGTTGGATACAGATTTGTTTCAAAATGAACTCAGATAGTGTTTCAGAAAACTCTGTCACATGTAAACAACTGAAATGTTTGCAGTTGCAGTATATTTTTGTTAAAATATCTTTTCACAACCAAACTTTAGTTACACCTGCTCAGAAGGGGAGGAACAAAGGAATTATTTTCTGTGGTTTTACCTCCAATGGCATAAATATCACTTGTACTGTTTAGATCTGTAGGTGATTTTGGTCTCTGTAATGAGTTGCTTTTTTTTTTTTTTCTTAAAGATGTTTTTCTGAAACAGCTGCACATATTTACAAAAATAGGGAGAGCAGTACTTAGGCCATGTCTAGGTTTTTAATTCTGTAGGGACTTGTCCGGAAATGGAATGAACTTTGGTTGTTGTGCTAGAAAATGTTGCTTATTGAATGACATTTGAGTTTGACCTCTTGTTTTTGCTCTACACCTGCTCCAAATGAATGCCATTGCAATCAAACTTAGCAAAGTGAATTATTATTATGATTTTTTAAGAAACACATTTGTTTCAGAAACAGCTACTTTTGAAAATACAGCCTTAAAAATTCAGAGGGCAAAATCAAATATTAATTTCATGTGATGCTTTCACAAGGTTTTTTTAAAAATATTTTTTACACATTAGAAATATTATTCTTTAGTTTTGTGAAACAATATATTTGGACACGTCTGGACAGTTTTGTGAATTCCAGCTGGAGGGTGAACTTAAGTCTAAAGAGGTGCCACTATTTAAAAGCTAGAGTTAGGTCATTAGAGCAGCTTTAGCTCACTTGGAGGCAGTGCAATTGCACCCACTGGCACCTGTTCAGTTTCTTAACACTAAATTTCTTCTGATATTGTAGTTCAGGAAATTTTTTCCAGTTGAAACCTTAAATACACAACAAAATGTTCAGTTTTAGGTATCACAGAAATAGTATGGTATTAAAAGAATAGGTACTTTAAATTATATAGCTATTTTTAGAGTCTCAAATGTTTCTCAGTTGGAGGAAGATGGAATGAAAATATTGGGGTATTCTTTTAATGTAAAAAGAACCTAGCTATTTATAAACTTATGCCATTTCAATAATCTTAATAATGGATTTGGAAACCATTTCTAGGGATGCAGAGGGGTTCAGCACATATGCTTTTGTTGTGGCTACCTCAAATTTCAGTTGTTTTCTGACAGTTTTGGCATCTTTACTAACTGGTCTCTTTGCTTTCTTTATGGGAAAAAAAACCCAGAAAGTTCTCTCCAGCCTAGAATACTGGGATTCTCATTCCTTAAGTATTTGTCAAAAGCCAGATGAGGCAAAACACTCAGCCTGATGGTAGTGATAAATACAGGTTACTAGATGTTCAGGATAAGTTTTCTGTGTACTTTATGTGGTGTTAAGAGTAAAAGATGTCAAGATCTAGGTACACAAAGGAACATTAAGAAACAAGGTGGGGAGAGGAGATCATTATTCTACACTCTTTCACAAGAAGTCTCTTACATTCTTGAAGAAGAGAACAGCCAGATGACTAAGGGTCTGGTCACTTGAAATTCTTAGTTCCTCACAGAAGAATAAGCACTCTACACAGTTCCATTCAATGTGATTAAAAAGTCCAAAACCAAACCAAACAAAAAAAGCCCAAAAAGCCACAAAAGAAAGCCCACAGAACCAAACAGACCCAGCAGTAGCAAATACAGTTCTTTGGAACAAAGCCTTGTAGGCTTGGTTGATAGCTAATGACCTTGTGCCAAAAATCAGAGAAACTTCATATATATAAGATTAAAAGTTATGTTCTGAACAGAAGTTGTTTAAGAACTAAAATTTGTCACAAAAATAGTAATCTGAACCCATTATTATTTCCCCTGAAAAGGTTAATGGCATTTTTAAGGTAACATTTTGATGGAAACTTCAGTTGTACTTACATTGGTGATGCAAAAAAGGGCAAGTAGGAAAGTGCCAAAAGAAACACCAAAGGTGAAGAGCTTTCTGTGCTGCTTCAGAAGGTGGAAATCATCTGCCAGGCCAGTGATGACAGCCTCCATCCCACCCATCTGAGCAAGGCAAGGCAAGAGCTCTGGTTAAACGCTGCTGACTGGGGGAAACACAGACTGAAGAATGCAAAGCAGTTTGTGTAATTAATACCCAGCCACTCTGTGATTTCTGACATTTCAGCTGTAAATCACTGGTGTAATGAGGCTTTATTTTTTTGTGGTAAAGGACTGACTCAGGGAACTGGACATCTAGAGGGGTGGTTGTTGCCTCCATGGCCACATCCTCTGAGGACTCTTTGCCAACTCAATAGAACAATAAGTAGACAGTACTTTGAGGAAAATAATATACATTTTTAATATATTTTGGGGAAAAGGCTGGTATCTTAAGCAACTAAGCTCCTTAAGATATTTCTTAAACAAAGACAGGCACAGCTATCATCTAAAGAAATGTTCTGAAGAAAGATTCACTTTAACCATTGATTAATGAAATCCAGTTTGTCAGAAATTGTTACAGATCTGGAAGAATTACTA
This sequence comes from Entomyzon cyanotis, assembly GCA_024500445.1. Taxonomy (NCBI): domain Eukaryota; kingdom Metazoa; phylum Chordata; class Aves; order Passeriformes; family Meliphagidae; genus Entomyzon; species Entomyzon cyanotis. The sequence goes on from JAKEPQ010000743.1 coordinate 9,339,285, forward strand.
CAAAGGAAGTTTGATGTAATTTTTGTTTGTTGAAAACATGAATTATTTTACTTTGCTTTCAAGAAGTTAATGCTGAACATTAGCCACTGTTTTGCAATACAGGAAAAGTACTTTCCAAGTTTTCATTTAAATTTCTGGATTATGTAGGTGGTTATGAATTTTAATTTCTTTCCATTAATGAAAACATTCTGCCCCCATTCTAACAAAAAAACTATGAAAATAAATTTCAATCTTTTGTCATAGTAAATAAATTTATTTAATATTTTGGAGAGGCTTGGTTCTATGCTTTTTGTGATGCTAAAAGACCAAGGCAAGATCTGGAGTGCTTGGTGCAATCAATTAGTTGGTTAGCAGGTGCTGACATAGCCTGTTCCTTTTCTATAAGCATTTGATTAAAATATTTCTGGTTGAAATCAGTAACATAGAATTATCTGTCTAGAATTTGAATTATTCCTGTTTGGAGCCATACAGATGGGGGTAGTGGACCTAGTTTTTCTTTAAAGGTAACTAATGTTTACAAGTAAAATGTCCCAAAACCCAGTGTAGACTTGTATTTCCTAATGTCTGGGGGGCCTCATTGAGTGCCCTGCAGTTAGGACGAGTTAATATCTGATTTTCTCAGAAGATGGTACTGTGTTGGCACTTGGGGGAAATTGAAAATGGAGAGACAGCTTGGATTATTTTTGCAAAGGACCACTTCTTAATGTATCATGATTTATTCCCCTTGTTAATTCCCTATACCAAGCTAGAAATCTACTCCAAAAAATGTTTGCAAACTTCTGTTCCATTTTCTGTCCTTTTCATTGTTGCCTGCTTAAACTTGTATGGTCAGATTTTTCCTTTCCTTAAACATTGTGACAGTTCCATTTTTGTACAGACATCTGTATTTCTGTGCCAGTGCAGACTTATGCACATGAATAAATGTAGCCATATACAATTATTCCTCTCTAGCTCTGGGGTCACTTGATTTTTAGTTTTAAAAGTTTTCATTTTCCCCTTAGGGACTTGATCAGTCAGATGTGGGGGGAGAGTTGAGATGACCATAAAAAGTACTGCATGACCTGAGTTTTCTTTGGGAAATTATGACAAACCTTGAACCAGTAAATCCTTCCCCTTTTAGAAGGGGCCACAGTTCACTAGTTCACAGTATTTTAATTAGCTCCAGAAGAAAGACTTTTCTTCACTTGTAGGAAAAGTGTGTTATTCAATCTAAAGCCTCATGTCTTTGTCACTCTTGTTTCTCTACATTGCCTTACATTTACTGTCATTGCAAAGGTAACTGTTTTGGATCTAGACACTTCTGAGAATGAATTGTCGTCTTCATTCTGCCCTTTTCCTACTGGTCATTCATGATCTTTCACTGTGCTAAACCTTTCATTTCAAACCCTCATATTTGCTTACAGTTGAAAAATGGCCAAGCTACAATCCCAGATATAATCTTCCCTCAAACTTTTATCTAAGGATCCCGATCTTAGTCTGTAAAGACAAACTTCATTAAACCTCAGGTGGAATCCAAAAATCCAAACACTTCAGAAATATTTAGACCTGAATCTGACCTTTACATCTCATCTGTCACTCCACAAGATCTCATTCAGCTATTTGCCAATGATTATCGAAGCTTCCTGCTGCAACCCCAATTTTTTTCTAGTTTTGCTCTTCTCCATGTCAATTCATTCTTTCACTTTCTTGTTCTTGAAAAGGAATGAATTTTCCTGAAGTTGTAAGCAATGGAAACACTGTATTTTACCATTTCCAGCAGGAAATTCCTAGATCAACTTTGTACATTCTGAACTTCAGAAGAGACTCTTGTGCTTTGGAATAGTAAGAAACCCCTACCCTACTAAAGAGGATGAAAGTTTGTCCATGGTTCACCATCCCTTATAGGCTCTATTTGGTTTCCCAGAAATGAATCACCCTTTAAGTTAAATATAACAGAATGCCTTGAGGCCTCTTTGGAAGATAAAGCAGTACAAAATTCTTTGGGGACATATTTTCTGAGATGAAGTTTCTGTGATCCTGAATATCATGGTGTGGTAAAGCTTATGTCATTATGGAAAGAGCAAATACACTTGTTAGACATTTTACAGTAAGATTACAGCAAAAGGAAATCACTGTGGAAATATTCTGGTGTGATTTAAAAATTGTGATTAAATTTACAGGAAATTCTATACCAGGGCTCGTAGAAAAACAATGGCATTATCCTCAGACATTATCCATCTTGAACAGATTAATGGATTTCAGCACATATAATAATCCCTTCTAGAAACCACTCTACTCAATGTCTTACTTGTCTTTTGCCACCAGGGCTCCAGAAAGGTTCATAGTAGTAATAGTTAATAGTACTGTTGTTGGGTCCTACCTTTAAATAGTATTAACTGTTGATGAACAGCCCCTCTGTAAGGTCATAACAAAGTATCAGGGAGCAAATATTTACTGGTTTGTAAAAGATTTAATCTTTATCTAAACCTATTAATGATTGAGATTCTTTCTAATGCATGGAGTAATACGATTGCTATATTGTCTATGACTGTGGAAACAGATTTAAGGAATATACAGAATGTTTATTTGAAATGTAACCCCCTGCTTAAGGCTGATGCCTCTCTGGTTACAAAATATAACAGTAAGAGAACAATGTCAAGGCTATAAGGAAAAAATACTCACAGAACTGTCGATGCCAAGAGTAAGGAGCATGATGAAGAACACCACAGCCCAAAATGTAGATCCTGAAAGAGTTGAAATTGCCTCTGGGTACAAGATGAAAACTAAACCAGCTCCTGAAATAGAAAAGGGGGGAAAAAGGTGTCATAAATGATGTTTCTTATCTTCACAAAAATGTTCATTTTAATAAGATAAATTATGACTAAGTTGACTTGTACTTCAGTCCTTGTCACACTCTGAGTATTTATTAAAACAAAGTTTGCATTATACCAAATTATATCTAAAATGCTTTAATTATTTACTCATGATAGTTTGGTATTAAAAAATCCCTATCTCATTCTTTCCACTTCAAATAGACTTTTATGGGATTTGCAATCTGAGTAGTGATTTTTCAGCTGTATAGTGGAGAAGGAATTATGTAGATGTGGACTCCACTGTTTGGCAAGAGAGCTCTTGGATGTGATGAGAGGTACAGGAGCTGAGACCATGGGTGTTCCCAGTGAAAGGACTATAGAGCTGAGCCACCAAAACCAGTCACCTGTGCCACTGAACAGCAATACTTTTGTAAGGTTGGTATTTATAATCCAGTGGTAAATATCTGTTTGTTGAATGGGCAAAAGCTGTGGGGAGAGGATGTTGGGGAACCTCAATTCAGTAGAGATGAGGTGAATCAATACCATTTAGAGTTCACATCTCTACAAGGCATTTAAACACAGAGTTCTAGTTCCAAGTAAATTAATCCAATTCACTTCCATGAGATTTTCACACACTCACACTTGTTGGAAACAAATATCAACACATTTGCAAAGAAATGATGGACAAAAAGGAGCAAAATTAATATAAAATTAACTTCCTACCTTCAGTAGCTACATCCTCAATTTTAACTTTGTGCTCATGAGCCATGTAGCCCAATATGGAGAAAATTGCAAATCCAGAGATGAAGCTCGTGACACAGTTAATGGTGCTAGTCAGCAAAGCATCCCTAAGCATGGAGAGAACAGTCCAATGAGAAAAAAAGTTAAGAACTCGATGGGGATTGTCTGTAACACTTAACTTTCCCTTTCCTCCATCCTTCAGTTCACAATGCATTTATAGTACATCTACTTTCTGAATTTGTATTTCATGGGAAAAGTGATGCTTGTTTTCATTCCAAAATGGAATGTTAACAAAACATCTAAATGTTGGAATTTCTCAGAAGGTGCAGAGGGATTCTGGTTGAATTTCCATGGTGGTGATTCAGCGGAACACAAACTGACTTCTTGATTTGAAGTGCATTCCTAAACTGGAGTGCAATATAAAATATCAGAAATATAATCCCAAAGCACAGAAACCCTTCTGGAAGCTGGAATCTTTCTGCTTTTAGTTCCTGGACCAATGAGATTTCATCCTGTGCTCACTGTTGCACTTAATGGTACTTTTGAAAGGCAAACATCAGCACAGTTTACACAGCTGTCTAAAGTCCAAACCTAATCCTGTTCTGCTTTGCAGTGCAGCAGATATCTTGGCAAGTTCCTGTTACTAAAATTTCAGTAAGGAAGACAGTGTTTCAAGATTTGGGTTGGTTACTATGTCTACACAAAACTCACCATCATTAATACATGATGGAAGATAAAAAGATAGCTTAATACTTATTTCAGGTGCAGTCAGAGTAAAATAGCAAAATTCTGCATCAGTAATGGAAGAAGAGGCTCTTACCTGTAGCAGTTGTTGTCAAACTTATTGTAACTGGCAAATGCAATTAAAACTCCAAACCCAGCTCCTAAGGAGTAAAATATCTGAGTAGCTGCATCAATCCATACCTGCAGAATGACACCAACATTGCCAGTGTCAGTTCAGTCCACAAGGATACATCAGCAGAAAAGCAAGACAAGTGGCTTTTGGAGAACAATTGGCATTCATGCTAATGGGACTGTGTCAGCTGGAGCATGGCCCTGGTCTGGAATGGCTTAGCCTGAGGTGGTGAGGCTGGAGCAGTGGGCAACTCCTCAGTGCACACACAGTGCTGCCCTGGTGGGCTGTCCAGCTGCACGTGCACTTCTGAGATTTTACCCAGTGCTGAAAGGATTGCAGGGTTTTTCTCCCGGGTGACAGAAATGCACTTCCAATAGTTCTTGTTCCAAGTTTGGAATGTACAACCAGAAAACTAAAAATAGTTAATGGGTCAAGAGTTATAGGACATTTTCTTTCCCATAAGAGACCTTCCTCTGTGTGACTAGTAGTGCACTTTACACGATGCGTTCTTGAGTCAGGAGCTGAAGCATGACTGATGTGCTGTGAACAGAACCATGCAGGTTATCTGTCAGCTTTCTCACTTACTTGGAGAAAGAGCTATTTCTGTGATAGTCATTAAATTTCAGTTTAGATGCAGCTTGATCATTTTAAGGATTGTCCACTTGGGAAAATATGCTTTTAAAGCTGTAACATTTTCTAAAGTGTCCCTCCATACCATACATCCATTCAAGATGGGTAGACAGCAGCCAGGAACAATGCCACAGTCCTGGTTCCCTGAACCAGAAACCTGAAAATAGCCTATCTTGGTTAAGAAGAGGTTTCCCCTTTTCTGTTGTGAAGTTACACAGAGATATTTAAACAATTATCTTCAACAGAGGTAGTAAAGTCAGTGGTGTGAATGATACGCAACATTTCTCTAAATGAGATCTGCAATGTTTGATTAAATCTGCCAAGAACTCTGAAAGAACTATGAAAAGCACTGGTTTTCATCATTCATCCATCTCTACAAAATCAGATCTAATGTATCTATTCAGCAGTGGCTTTCTAACAGATCTAAGCAGCTTATGAGCTCTATCTGCATGGGGATTTTAGTACTAAACTTTCATATTTGGCCTAGTGAAAAGGAAGAGAGTGTCTTATCCCATGCTGACATGACTTATGAAAGCACTTAGACTGCTGATCACTTTTTTTCTCAACATAGATGATAGATGCTTTCAACTGCTGCCTGCTGGAGACTGTGAACCACTTATGGTACTCTGGGTTTCTAGAAAAACTTAATTTATGAACTGTGGAGAGTTGATTACTTGAAAGATAATATGAAAAGCACTCTATGAAGTGTTTATTGCAAACCAGTGGATAGGAGGATATGATTTTCTCAAATTGTAGTTCATACAGTATTTTCAGGTATCATAGATTTCTTTCAATGAATAACAATACAATCCTGGTAACCTTAATTCCTTTTTCATTCCTTATATATACCAGTTATATCTTAATATTCTATTTTCACACAAAGATTGAGATCAAATAGGATTGAACTCTCTGAAAAGCATTTATGTGGATAAGAATACAGAAGGAGGCATGCAAAGCCTCTTACATTTGTTCTTGTTTTTAAAAAATTCAGATAACTTTTGTTGTTAACAACATTCCTGCAAATTTTTAACATCACCTTAATTTAAACTCTAACTAGATGTGCATACTGCCACCATAAGACACTTGTTTTTAGTGGTTCTGTGTCTCTTTTGTATCTTGCCAGTGCAGTTGTACTCACCCTTTCTTACTATTCAAGCACCCTTAAGCATGTGCTTAAGTCCTGTTGACTCAAGTAAGAGATTAGCACTTGCCAAAGATTTTAAGCACATGCTGAAGTATCTGTTGAGTAAGAATCTCATAGCATCTGATTAGGAAACAAACCAAGAAGATCAAGGTGAAGGCAATGAAGAGCAGAAACCAGAAATTCCTTTACAACTAAGATTAAATACAAAACATTCCCTTTGTTCTAACCAAGCAGGATGTAAGACAGCAGGGCTCATTCTGCAGTCCATACTTGTGTTTCTCATTTTCACAGCTTCTGATTGATGCAAAGTCTAATATATTTTATGATAGGATGTTGGTTTTATATGTATTAAAAATGAAACAAATAGAAACATTTTCCAGTAGGTAGTCACCAGTCTTTCCAGCTTTCTTCAGCGTTTATACCATTTTAACTTTTGTGCATATTCAGTGCAGAGCAGTTTGCAGCTCCACCTTGACAGTGGTCAGGATGCTCTAAAGGCTTTTAGAAGAGCATTGGTAGAGCCCTCTGTGGGTCATTACTGTTTGTGACTTAGGATGTTTCTTTGTTAGATTCTTCATTTGGAAGAAATAAAAAAATCATAAATCACATCCAGGGGGGCACTGAGATAGAAATGAAGCAGGTTCTATTCTTTGGAGCCCGAGGCCAAAGATTAAACACACAAGGCTATTGCAGCAGCAGGGATCCCAGTCTCCAAGAAGGGAAATGCTAACATGACAAAGCAGTCAGTGACCCTTCTCAGCATAAGTGATCTTTAGTCTTTTATTATTCTAGAGTAAATTTTGTTGTTGTTTGAAAAATTTATTCTTAGAAACAAATAACTTTAGGGTCATCTAAATAGCAGCTGCAGAAATATTAAGCCAAGAAAGAGCAGCAAAGAGAATATCCTTTGAGAAGCACAAGGCAGATAGGATTATGGAGGCCTGGATCCTGAGCTATTGCAAGCTCCTTAGCCATCTAGTTGAAACTGTGATGTTTATTTCCAAACAGCACTTAAAATATATAAGAAAAATATAAGCACCTGCTCTGTTCATCTTTGCATCTGTATATTTATGTGTATGCATAAATAGGGTGGATAATGCCTTGTGACAAAGGTGGATGAAAATCCCATATGTGAAGCTTGATTTGACTATTCCAAAATAGACATGGGGTCTGGGTCTCTTTTTGAAGAAATGTCCATTTTCAAATTTAGCATTAAAAAGCCAGATAAGGTTGTGGGGTTTTTTTGTTAAGAATATTAAAAATATGTCTGTATTCTAACACTTGAGGTCTTTTTTAATCATTCAGGAAAAATCAAGACAGGATTTATAGGAAAGGTACAGTGCAACTATGGACAGACTGCAGACATTTCTGAAAGCTGCAATTTTTCAAGATGATACATTTCCTTCTAGTAAAATGATATTGTCTCTTTTCAGATTTATAACCATTTGAATAGCCTTGTGACCCATCCATAGAGATACTACTGTCTTATAAATGATTTATGCTACTCTTAGAATAGTAGAAGGGTAAAATATCTCTGTAGCTTTTGTTCTTTGTAGGTCTGAAATGCTGCTAATTTCACGTATGAGTGACTATACTTGCTTTACGATGTATGAAATAAGTCTTAGTTCCAAGTTACTCCACAAATTGGGTTGGTTTGGATATACTTAATGTTGTTAATGTTGTTCAATGATACAGTGAAATGTACATTACTTTCAACAGTAAGATAAGGACACCATACTAGTGAAAATCTTATTTGTATGAAGGACCATGGTTTGATTAGGTGAGCTAGTCCTGACTTTATATGTTTAGCAAGGTTTGCATAGGCCAGGATTTTTGTTGACTAGGTTAATATTTAAGCTAGCAATTCAGAAAGCAAGATTTTCTTCTTGAGGGAATTCTTAGCCTTTTGAGAACTAAGTTTTTACATGACTCCACTTTCCTGGATAAAGGATATTGCAGTTTACTGGGTCCACATACAAAGCATGGACTATTTTTAAGGGTCTGCCACTCCTGTAAGTGCCTTCACACAGGTGTTTTGTAATCTGAATTGTTTGGGTTCAGTGTCAGATAGTCCTGTTTTGGAGAGTATTGGAAAGTTAGACTGTCAGATTCAGTGGACTAGTGCTTAGGCAGAAGGAGAAGCATGCATATTTAATTTCAGAAGTTAGCTGTAATATTTTCAGTTTCAATAACAAGGGCAACAGGTTTAATAATTAGGGAATGAGAACACAAGAGTAAACTTACTGTGGCTTCTTTTAATCTTCTGAAATCTATGTGCAGATATGCATTTATTCCATTGTATGCACCTGGCAGGGTTATTCCATGTATTAATAAGACAAATAATACAACATAAGGCAAAGTGGCTGTTATCCAAACAACCTGCAGACAACAGAGATCCCAAGGGTTAATCAGCTGTTACAGAAGATTTAAGAATATGCAATAAGTACAGCTGGCAATTTTTTGGTTTAGTCCATTCAGTTTGACGGAGAAGTTCTTTTTAGGACATGGAGGAAAATGTGGTTATGTATCATGAATCTTTTCATATATAAGTTTACAGATATCAGTCAGAGACAGTTTTGACAAACAGACAACATTGTCAGTGTGATTAGACTGTTGATTAGCTTCACATCTGTATGTTTACTAAAAATTGCAGTCATTGCCTGATGTTAGGTGATACTTTCATGATGTTCCCCAGATGTATCCAACTCTAGAATTTCTATTGAGGCATTTTCTGAGGGATGTCAAAGAATAATTTCAAATTACTTTCATCAGATATTTCTCTTGATGTGGCAGTTTATACAATAAACCCATAGCCTCTTATACCACTGAAACAGTACATTTGGCTAAGAATAGGATGCACATTTAAGACGATTTTGAGTATTTAAAAATATTTTCTGGATGAAACCACTAACACTGAATTGAAATTACATTAATAAAATTTCCAGTTGGAATATCACACAAGCAAAACTTGTAAATAAAATAAAGGCTGAACTGTGTATTTCCATTGTACATATGTGAAAGCCTCTCACACAGTTTGGTCCCTGAAAATCCCTCAGAATCAGTGATTTATCTTCTTGCTTTCTAAAATTAGGAGACTTCTTAAAGTAGGCAAAGAATGTAGTTGAGATAGAAGGACAGTATTAGCTCTACCTTTCCTGAAGTCTTCACGCCTTTCCACAGACTAAAGAAAAGAATGATTACCACCACCAAGAGGCAGAGGGAAAGTTGCCAGCGAGGCAAGCCAAGGTCATGGATCCCACGGCTTTCGTGCAGGTGCAGAACTCCTCGCCTACACACCAGATACACAGAAACAAAGCAAAGTCACTGGGGGAAAAGGCTTTTGCACTTCTCATGCTGGGGGCAGCAGGAACGGGTGCTGCACTGCAGCAATAGCTGCCCTGTGGCATCCCTGGCAGGCAGTGAAGGGGTTTTGTGAACCCTTGTGTTGTGCTTCTGCTGTGTGGTCTCACGGGCCCATTGCTATCTGTTTACACCACAGTTGCATCATGACAACTCCCTTTGCTTCACCTGAAGTGTTCGGGGAGTTTGGAACTACCATTGCTTGATTCTTACTTGAGCACTGAACAGATGTCCAGAGGGACTGAAGAATCTCTGTCCTTAGAGATCTTAAAACCTGGTAAAGTAAAGGCCTGATTTGCTTTTTAAGATAGCCTTGATTTTGGTTAAGGAGTTGTATTACATGACCTGGAGAGATATCTTTCAACTGATATTATTTTGTGATTCTAGATCAGCAAACAGTTGACTTCCTGCTTCAGTAGTTTCTCATATTTAATAGGAAATGTTACATTTTTGAACTGTTTCTGTGACTAATTGCTGGTTGGATAAAAGATATTTGTAGAAAGCATCCTCCTAAATTAAGCAGCTGATCTGTTTCTGTTGCTTTGTGAGGCTAACAACAAGTGAGGCATTAACAGGACAGTGACCATGTGTTTGTGGCATATATTCAAGAATGCTCCTACATAGAAAAGATGAGGTGAGTTTAACTCTTATCATACAACACAGCTATTTAACAATATAGCTGTTACCCATGGAAGCAGTAAAACATAAAGGCAGACTTATTGATATTTAATCTAAAAACCTATTATCTTTAATTAAATGTAAAAAAAAAAAGGATAAGTTTCACTCAATTTTTGCTTAGAGTGTGAAAAAAAGCTACTTGTATTTCTGCTAAAAAGTATACTTAATAGAGAATCCACACATATAAGTGCATGCTGGGCAGGAATGCTTGATTCCATCCTAAATTTATCCTCTCGGGCAGTGATAAGTACAGCCAGGAAAAGTGTCTGATTAGAACATCTGGCCAGGATCTTGGGAGGGTTTTGGCAATCTGTGCTATCACAGTGTGGTGGTTTTGATTGGCCCAAAACATCAGTGAAGTGTTTTTAACATCTAGGAGGAATTTGGACCCCTCAGAAGCTGTTGTAGTAGGCCTGGGGAGGTGTCTGAGGGGTGGGGAGTGGACACAAAGATGGCTCCTGTGTGTCCTGAGTGCAAGTTCTGGAAGTTTTTACATCAAGTCCAGCAGAGCCAATCTCTGATGGCTCTGAAGGTGATGGACATGCTGCCGGCCAAGTTTGGGCCAATTGGAGGTGCTAGTTATGCCTCTGTGAAAACATATTTAAGAAAAATTCAAAACAAAGCAGGCACGCACTTCTTTCACTTCTTTGTAGTTGGAGGAGGAGGAGGTGGAGGTGAAAATATGTGAGGGAGAACAGCATGGAGACGCCAAGGTCAGTGAAGAAGGTGGGGGAGGAGGGGCACCCAGTGCTGGAGCTGAAAACCTTCTGCTAGCCACAGTGAAGGCCATGGGGGGGCAGGAGGTCCCCTGCAGCCCATGGAGTCCACAGGAGTGCAGAAAATCACCCACAGCCCACGCCAGAAGAGCAGGTGGATGCCTGGAAAAGACTGTGAACCAGTGGGAGTCTCATCTAAGAGTTAAAACTGCAAAGGCCTTCCAAAGGAGAGAAAGGCCTTGCTCCTGGCATGGAAGCAGCCTGGCCTCGGCTCGGGAGAGTCTGCACAGCACCCGATGGACAAAAAGACTCATGTTGCAGCAGAATTTCGGGCGGGATGTTGCTCGTGAGATTGGACCCACGCCAAAGAAGTTCTCAAAGGACTGTCTCTCGTGGGAAGGACTCCCTGGCTAAGTAGAGAACCTCTTTTCCTGATGGACTGACCAGAGGACCCCTCAACCTGCCCCCTGTCTGTGTTGCTGGTTTAGAAAGAGGGAAGGGGGGTGAGTGCAGAGACTGCTTCTTAAGAGAGTGGGGGTGAGAGCAGAAAACTGTCTGGAGAGAGAGAGAAACAAGTAGAGATAAGGAGTATTTGTAGTAGAAGAATTGTGGTCATGAGTAAATTTGGGAATCTGCTCTGTGGACTGAAAAGAGACCCCACACCCTGCCCCCCCCCCACCACCCGGCTTGTTGACTGTAAAGGAGGAAAGGGAGTGAATACTATAGGTTCGTAAGAGGGAGGGGGGAGTGAACAAAAACTGTATGAAAAGTTTATTTTTGCCTGCATTTATCCTCCAACTCTGTTAGGTAATTAAAGCACTTTTTGCAACTTTAAGCTTGTAGCCTGGTTGCCCTCTTTTCGTGCGTCCTCCTGGCAATGTCCTGTTGAAAACCCATGACACACAGTTACACTGCGAATGCCATCAGAGCTTGGTGTTGTAAACCAAGTCCTTTGGAGTATGATGAATCTACTCAGAAAACCAGAATCTGAACTTGCATTCTTTCTGCCCATTTAACATATTACTTTTCTTGCCCAAATTTTTTTTTTCTGGATTTGTAAAGAAGCTGCTTCCTTGTGTGCTTGCTTTCCAAGAAGCAGCTAGCAATGTGTCTTCTGTTTGGAACACTTGTCAGAGCTGCCTTTCAAATGTGGGATTCCCAGGATTTTCGGGAGAATCTCCATGCGAAGAGATCTGCTCTCTTAATCAGAGTATGAGATCATAAAATAGGAAGAGAAAAATACTTTTGTAACCAGTCAAAACAGCTGTGTAACAGGGCAGATAAGCAAGGAAATCTTTATAGACAGCTGCTGTTTTGAAGCTCTAATTTTCCTACCTTTTCCTTTTTCAAACTTTTTCTTCTTTGTTTTTGTGACCTCTGAAGATAAGCTATAAAAGCTTTCCAAAAGATGCCCTTTTAGAGGGTTGCTGGTAAACAGCTCATGAATGTTTACCTGCTAGAACTTACATTTCTGTTCCAGCAGCACCACCAAGTATCAAAGATCTAGTGCTAGACTGTGATTTTGGTTAAAATGTGCTGACATCTGTAGGAAAGAAGCAGCGGCCAAAGTGTAAGATAGACTAAGCTTTCTTGACTTAAAGAGTACAGCTCTGTAATGTTCTTGGAAAAACAGTATTTTTTCTGAGAACTTTGCAAATTTGAAGAGAACTTTGCGTTCATTGTCTTTTTCCAAGTTAGCATACATCAGTGATGCTACAGTTATTTCACATCAAGGACTGCTTATTTCAGGAACAGCTGAGGCTGTTTTAGCCTGTCTATGTTAAGACAGGTTGTGTGACAAATCCCTGATTGGGTCTTTTAGATTTTACTCAGTTGCTTCCCTTATATTGGCTGCAAAGAGGAAAATGGGAAGTAAGAGATACTACAAGATTCCCTGTTCAGGAAGCTCTGAGGTGAAAATACCTGAATTTTCATTCTTTGATATTAGAGCAGAATAATGCAACATGGCCAACATTCATTCCCGATTTTAGGTTTCCTACACTAGTTTCAGGATTGTCCCATTTCCCTATGCCATGGAGATATGTACAACTCATCTGAGGTGCCTCACCCTGGAATGCTGGGAACAATCCAAGTGGATGCCAGGGAGATGCAGAAATATCTGGGTTTTTCTCTAGATATTTCAGCTCCCTCTTGTGTTGGAGAATGGAGCTGTGTAATGGACTGCAAGATAGATTTTGGAAATCACATAATTCACCAGTGGCACCCTAAATGGCATATAAGTTATTATTTGTGTTTGATCACAGAATCACAGAATTTACTGAGCTGGAAGGATTGTTGAGTCCAACTGTTACATCTGCACAGAACGTCTCCAAGAGATGTCCACATCTCCCATGCCGGAGAGCATTGTCCCAACACTTCTTGAGTCACTACAGAGAAATGGTCAGTGTCTGCCCCTCCCCTTCACAAGGAAGTTGTAACTTCAGTGAGGTCTCCCCTCAGTGTCCTCCTCTCCAGGCTGTGCCCCACTTCAGCACATTCATGGCTCTCCAAAATGTAGTTTCTCAGCAGAACTTCAGAAAAGACCAGATGTGATTAGCAGAATATAGGGCTATCCACTCTCATTAGTTCTTGTTGCCTGATTCAGTTTTTATAAGCGTTTATAGGCAGAATCGCTTATGCTGACTTTGAATTGGTGTTTTCTCTTTTGGGAGAAGTTGCTTCACAATTGTTTAATGGGGACAGGTTCCTGCATCTTTGGAGCACACAGCATTGATCACTCCATTTGACATGGTATTGAACTATGTGGACCCTTTGCCTGGGGTGGCACTTTCAGTGAAGACTTGTATCCCAAAGCACAAACCTATTGGTCTATAAAGTGACTTTTGTTGTATAGGGTGAGGGGTTTTTTCAGGACATTCTTGGTTCACACACTCCTCATAAATTTCATAAATATGATATTCATGTATATGATAAATGTAGACTGCCATGACTGAATCTTGGTTTTATTCCTTGTTCTTAGATAGGTTTTTGCAATTGCTCATAGCTGGGCAGACTTTTGAATTCTGTGAATTTCCTTTACTGAATCTGGCATGAAAATTTCCCTGTGAAATTTCTCATGCAGAAAGAATGGATTACAGTCCTGAGAAAAAGTACTGTCAGGGGGAAATAGCTGTAGCCCAACATGCTTGTTGACAATTTCACTGTTTTGTCTAAAAAAATTGCCAAGATTTGTTCCTACAACAGATTGTGATTTTTTGCAGGCAAGTACCTTGTGAGAATAATAGTGCTTTTGTTCCTCCAAACTGGTACTTTTTTCACTGTCAGCATAAATGAAAACAAGATGGTAACAGACTTTTCCTAGACCCAAGAATGGAGAGAACAAATATAAAGTATTTGTTCAGATATAAAGCCTGTGTTCAGATAAAGTATTTAAATAGGAGCAATGTGGAGTAGATAGTGGAACTTTATTTGCAGTGATGTACTTCTGTTCTTCCAAAAAAGGGTTTCTATTGAAGTATTTTAACATGTGTGGAAAGGATAAAAGCTTCTTTGGATTTTGCGTATTTAATTCCAAACCACTGGAGAGGGAAGGAAATAATATGTGTCTTTAAAAAATGCGGTATTGACATTTTATTCCTAACTAGATTTCTCTTATGTCTTGCTATTGCTAGCAGAAAGGCACCAGTTGTTATTACATTTTAGCTTGGTTTTCTAAGTTCACAGTGTACAAATACTTTATGGTTGATTTTAACCATCTCTAATAAAGGATTGTAGAAGTCACGTTCCTTGCTGTTTAAGAAGCTGCGCCCATGACATCAGTGGCACCTTGGCCTGAATTAAGCCTCATCAACTGAAACCAGACCCAGTAAAGTGAAACTCTCTAGAAGGCCTCAGTGTAGAAGCACTTCAACCTTAAGCTCTGCCCAGCTCTTGAGGTTTGAAAACAAAAGCCAAATATGTTTTTCAAAGTTCTCCTGTCATTTCCTCAGCATGAAATTTGTGACTTGGGATGATTTCTTCTAAGTCTGAGGCTTAGAGGTTTCTCTGCTCTTCCTCCTGGTCAGATACTGGACAGCTGATAGGTTTGGCCTAGATTGCAAGTTTTCCCTTTTCTCACTCAATGTAAGCAGTGACAACCAGCATATTTCTGCTGGATTTGAGGTACCTTTCTTGTAGTATTTGAAGAACTGTCACATCACAGTACTCCTACTTCCTCCTACAGTTTATTCCTGTGCTGGAGATAGAGGCAGTCAGCTCTGGCAGTTACAGGGCTTTAGGAAATAATGAGCTCTAAATTCATGGTCAGGCCAGCTTAGTGTGAAGGAATCATGTGCCAAAGAGAAGTGTCTGTTTCTTTTCAGGATAATCACACCAGCTCTCTGCTTGAGGCCTGTCTTGGAAGTACCTCTTTTCAGTCACTCTCCAACTGCAAAATAAATGTTTGGTGTTTCTGGACTCACTGCTTCCCCCCCAGCCTGCCCACCAGAGGCCAAAGGCTTGTGTGTGAGTGTTCTGATGGAACTACACCACCTAGAGAACCAAGGTTAAGCTGTATCACTTCCCATTTCCCACCTAGGCACAAAATACAAAACTTTATAATCGGAAGATTCAACTCTCCCTTGTTGCAAGAAGACCATGGGCATGAATTAGGTTATTTGATATAAGAAAAGAAACCGTTTTGTGATTTGGTTTATTAGGTTGGATCTGAATACACTAAGACTTTATACAAGTTTGGGTCCACACCTGAGCTGTACAGCTGGACCTGATGAGCTCATCCAAATACTGGATAAGTGAACATAATGCCCCTTGTGATTCCCTGTTTTTACAGCTGGGAAAACAGATGTTGTAGACTGTTTTACTTAAGTGGTCACTCTTCTCAGTTTTGCAATGTAATCTAGTCACTAATAAGTACAGAGCCTAGTGACTTAATTACTGCCCCAAAATTCAGGGATCAAAGTATAATGAAATGTCAAATTCCCTTTTCATTCTTACCTTCTCTACACTGCACTTTGAATATACTTCAAGGTGAGGAAAGAACCATATTTCAAGTTTCAGTGTACAGACAATCATTAATTGACCTGTTCCCCAGATCAGTGGAACTAAACCAAAACACCATGAATTGATTCTACCACAATCTCACCCACTACAAAGTCAAAATCATTCCCCAAGTGTGGTGTGATAGAAGAATTTAGACAGAACCATTTTAAATCATAAACAGGCAAAGCAAGATTAGAGGAATTGCATTTTACTTTACTAAGGTTTAAGCACAAGAAAATTAAAGAAACCCTTTAAAAAATGCTGTTCAAATGAAAGTTCTGTAAAACTGCAGTTCTTTGCCTTAAAATGCTGAATGAGTAATTTCTTCTAGTTCACTTCAAAATCAGGTTCTTTGACTAAATCCATATATAACCTTTTTCTATGAATGATCTGTCTTTGCATTTGTGTTGTGAACATATAATATGTTGTAAGGGCAGTAGATCTCACAGCTGTCATTATTTGCCATTTTAGTGAGCTCCTTTGAACTCAAACCCCCATCTTGTTTTCAGAGCACTGAGTTTAGTTTACCCAAACCCCTGCCAGCAGTTTGTGTATCACTGCTGATCTTTCACTGTGCTGTCTCTCAAGAAGAAAAGGCAGCCACAAATGTTAAAGACCTATAAACAGAGACCCCAAGATCCCTACTGTAGCCAGGCATGGTGTAACACACACTAGGTTAATTATGGTAACAGTGTTTCCCCTTTGTTTCTACAGGGTTGGATGAACTGCTCAGCAGGTATGTGCCCTGATATCCTTCTATTCCCAACAGAGACATATTAATTAATTGATTATTCAGATTAATTCAACAGCTGATTCAATAGTCTGATGCTCATTGCCCTTTCTTTCGCCTAATCAAATCCCATCTTCCCCTAGAAGTCCATAACGAAAATATTTAAATGGAGATTGAAATCTTTGTTTTATAGTTCAGTTGTTAATTTATATACCTTTTTGGGTTGGATTCCAACTGTTTGAGTGTGCCTTTGCCTGTCTTGGCCCATGTCAGAGAACACTCTTTTGCTTAGGAATTGGTAAAAGCCTGTCTTTCTATAACCTGGCTCTTTCCTCGTGCTCAGTGTTTTGTCTCACTTCATTGAACTATTGAAGCAGTGGAGCAAACAGAGCTCTGCTGCCTGCTCTGAAATATTCTGCAAGTAGAGAAACAGTCCAAATCTGTTGAACAAATGGTTATTTTAAAACCTTAAACTCAGCTCAGTTTGGCATGCAGTCATCTCTGTCAGAATATTGCTGTGTTTCCATGCCCTGGCAAAACTGGTGCAAGCAAAAGTGGCACATGAGAGAAGATTTATGTCTTGTCCAATTCTATTCAGCTCAGTAGCAAGTACTGCATTAGGTACAGGAGAAACCAAAGCTCACAGAGGCAAAAGTCTTAGCCACTCTGGAATACAGACCAACATTACAATTTCATTTTAACCTTAGTCTTCTCATGGTCATTCTAAAGGCTGGATAGAAACTATTTTACCTACAAGAGGAAACTCGCTTAGACATAGAATTTTTAATAAATAGCAAAGCCAAGTCAACACTTACTCATAAAATTCAGCTGCAGGCGTGAGCTTGTACTTTGAGTATTTAGTACCATTGCCAAGCACTGATGCATTGAAGAGTTTGGGGTCTGTACAGTTTGGGCTGTTCCAGCTGTTGTGGCAGTTTGTCCAGGGGAGCTCAAATGTGAATGATGAAAATAGATAATACAGAGACCAAGCTATGATAACGTTGTAGTAGAAACCCACGTAAAGAGCTATGAGTATCACTGCATAGCCTACACCTAAAGACAAAGGAAAACTAGATTATACATTGCATTTGACTTGAACAGTATACACAAACACTGGAGTTAAACTCAGCTCATACATAATTGCAAATTCATTTTAGGTCTTCACACCAATAAAAGGAATTTTTGACATTTGCATACACATATGCAGACACAATGTCCCTGACCTCCAAACAAAAAATCACAGAAATGGTTTTGGAAAATGACTGGCTTTTATCAAATCCAGTAGTTTGTCAGAAAAAGAAATTAAGCAGTGCAATGTCAAAATTCGTCCTCGTACAATTCCATTGCTGATTTGCTTCCAATGCAGAAGACTGCAAGCCCATGTTAGGAGTGAAACTCACTTCATCTTCATGACGTCAGAGACCTTGGCAACTTCTCTTGGAAAAGTAAAGCTCAGCACTTAAATGAAGTTTCCCTATGCCTCATGTTCCCACCCTGAACTAGTTTGGAACAGACACTGATCCCTCTCTTGCTTCTTTCCCATCACTACTCCCTAGATTGGCTTTCATCAGCATGCAACTGGGTCCAAATCATGCATGAAACAGTCTGTGCTGCTCCACTGGGGCTTTCCAGGTGGTTTTCTGGCATGCCAGTAAATCTTGGTGAATAGCAGGTTGGGCCTAAACTGTGTGTGACATTCAACCCTTTTTACTGTCTCTCCAGGATCACAGAATTCCTAGTGCAAGCTTTCTCTTTTGACTTTGAACATTTGCTTTGTATTTTTGCATATTGTGAAGTGTGGATGGAGGGTCTCTTTAGCAAGAGGGCCCCAGAAAGTGCATGTTCTCCTCATGAAAATGGACATTTTCCAATGGTTTGGGAGGAAGGTTTGGTACTGATGTTAGAGCCCAACAAAAGCTGGTGGGCAGAATTGTTCAGGAAGCTTGCTTTGCCTTGACTTCAATAATTCTTCCTTTACTGTGTGTGCAGCTTTATTCTCTGAATCCTCCCTCAAAGTTGTATGTACTGCATATAACAGGTAGAGACTACAGCTATTTTATGAATGTCATCTCTGTACTGTCACAGCACCTAAGTGCAAACCTTTACTTCTAATTTTCATCAGTTTAATTTTTTGTATTGGAGGCCTAGCAGTTGGAGATTATTAGGCTTTCTTATATCTTTATAAAGAAAAGAAGCAGCAAACAGTGAGAGTATTAATCCTTGGTTTAAAATTTGCATAAGGAACAGATGCTGACCCTGAAGGAGTTGGCAGTTCAAAGACTGCCGCATGTACAAAAGTTACTCTTTGCTCTGCAGGAGGCTTTTAATCCATAGACCAGTCTGCTCATCCCTAACAAAGGGGAAATTATTGTGAAAGTAAAGATGAAACTGTATTTTCAAGTCCTTGGTGCTTAAATGAATCTAGTACATGAACACTCAAATTCTAGTGATACGCTATGATCAATAAAATGGAGTGGTGGGAGGAATCCCCCAAAGGGATAATTCTTAAGTATTAAGGCGAATGTTAAAATACTAAGCATGGATAATATATGTAGTGCAAAAATTGCTGTTTAAAAACCTCTTCCTGAAATTCCTCCAATTCAGGAGGACAGTAAGAGATGCTGAATATCAAGATTAAAAAAAAAAAAAAAAAGTCAAATGTGTTTTAAATGTCTCTTCTCAGAAATCTTAAGAATATTCAGGAATGAATTTGCTTTTATGTTTCTAGGTTTTCTTACAAGTAATGCTGCACCACCCACAGTCTAAAATAGGCTCTGGAAAAAAAATGCAGAGATGAAAACAGACTGTGTTACAAAGGTTACAGGGTATATTTGTAATTGCATGTGTTATGATAGCATCTCATTAGAAGTAGAGTGCTTAGAGTTCATGGCAATAATATTCATAGCTAAAATTAGTACTATAGTGCTGTTCATTTAGAAAAGCTGTTATAAATTTGTGTAGACTGTGTAACTCTCCTCTGAGTGAGAGATTTGAGTTGTCCCAGAAACAACTCTAAAGCATTAGCAGTAAAATGTCTTTGCATGTTATCAGAACTTTTAGTCAAAACTTTAAAAGTTCTGTGTTTACACTGAAGTGCAAATGTGTCTCAATGCTTATTACTTTTTGAGAATCAAATAACTTATGCTATTCTATATCCTTGTAATAAGAAACCTTAAAAACCAACAGTAATGTATGTTTAGTCCACCTTGAAAATGTCAGCTTAGAAACACAGCAGGAATGTCAACAAGAATATACATGAAATAAGTTCTATTTTCCTTTCTCATAATCTTTTCAATCCTGAAGTCAACACAGAGTATCTCTGAGCACAGTGGTATTTGGCTCAAATGCTTTGAGATCCTGAAGGTCTAATTTTTCCATTTAGGTTTTCAAAATCCTCATTGTCATATAAAAGTATATAGATAATATCAACAGGAATTTTGGTTGAGCAAGGGTATTCAGGTTCCTGGGTGCTGGGATGAATTTTGTCTCCCATGACAGCATTATAGGAGGGCTAGGTAAATCTATATGAATTAATTTTAAAATTTTGAGGCACATTATTTTATTAGCTTGCTTATTTATTTTTTGTCATATCTCTGATTTTGATGCGAGTTTTGGGTTTGACTGGTAAGAAAAACCCCTTCACTTTTCATATTGTGTGGCACTAGACTGCTTGAAGAGGAAAGCTGTATTTTGAGAAAGAAGACTAACATTTACTCAGTGTAACCTATATCCAAGCAGCGGATCCATCAAGTTTGGATTGCTATTGTTAAGCTCCTCAGCTTTTGTCAGTCCCAGGATGAACATGATCTGAATTTTAAGGTTCTAAGGTCAGCTGAGCTTGCCTGGTTTAATTTCAGATATCTCTGGGTTGAAAAGGCTTTTGCATAAGATTTTAGATACAATCTGGTATAGATACAAAGGATCTCACATTTTTTGCTGGCAAGTGATGCTTAGAAAGATTCTTGAGGTTCCTTAACCAATACTTGTTTCATGTACGGAACACATATGGCTTCTTTCACACATTGATCACTTCCTGATCAAAGCCAAACACCCTGAAACACCTAACCTATTTTTTCCTTGCAGAAGAATGCTTGTAGCTCAGTGCACAAACAACACTCCACAGCCTTTTATTCAGTGCTGCTGGAGAGTTAATTCTAGTGGAAAACACTCAATAGTAATAATGTTCAGATTTTAATAAGTGTTTTTCATTGCTAAATCTGAAAACCACTTTACAAAGACTAGCAGAATCATTGCTTCCACTTCATAGGCAGGAAAACTGAGGTACAGAGATACCACAGAAAACTTCTACGATGTTACAAGTCTAGTGGCTGAACCTACAGTCTTTACAACTCCTTTTTAGTGCTGCAGAAGTATGCTGACTTCTGCAGAGGAAGCTCCACATCCTGAATGGAGCAGAGGTTATTTTAGTCAATGAAGAAGACAGGGCCGAACTGACCTGGATGGGATTTGGTTTGCAATGTTTGGACTGGAGTTGGCAAACTCCTCCCTCCACCTAGAGATACCCAGATCCTCCCACTCCCTAGTACTCAGGGGAAAGGGAGGGCAAGGGCTGAACTGCTCCTGCTCATTCCCCTCGGTTACTCTCACCCAGCAATCACCCTGAAGATTATTTCTGTGACTTTTCCCATTTTTTTGCTTTGCCTGTGATAATAAAAAGACTTCTGACTGCAAGGGTTGGGGAAAGGTCACCAAATACCATGTTGTCAGTGAAAGATGAGAGATCTTTATGTTGTTTGTGATCACACATGAGTGGCACCCTCAGGTG
Source organism: Entomyzon cyanotis (assembly GCA_024500445.1). Lineage (NCBI taxonomy): Eukaryota > Metazoa > Chordata > Aves > Passeriformes > Meliphagidae > Entomyzon > Entomyzon cyanotis. Next base: position 9,360,716 of record JAKEPQ010000743.1, read on the forward strand.
CAACATGTTCAAGGGAGCAGAGGGACACTTACCTTTGAAAACTGGACAGATTTTCCACACAGTGGCAGCCCCTTCTCGGTTATATTGTCCCAGGGCTAATTCCATATAGAACAGGGGCATTCCAGCAATGATTAAGAAGAGGATGTAGGGAATAAGAAAAGCACCTGGAAAGACAGTAAGTAGACATTGTAGACTTTGTATTAGTTGCATTTTTCTTTGTTGCTTACTTTTACTGGCTAAAGACAAAACCACTGCTTTTGGGAAGTAGAAAGGAAACATCAGGAAGGAAAAACCCTTGTTTTCTCATCCCTTTCCTGTATTTTCTAAAGGTCTCAGAGACGGAATCCCTGAAAAAAGCTGTAGGCTGTAATTCCTATTTCCCCCTAATGCTTCTCCTCTGCTTTTTAGCTTTGAAGGGAAAAAAATGTGTCCCTGAAAATTTATTCCTAACTGAAGAAGAAAAGATGCTGAACACACTTGCACAGCTGAAAGGGAAAGGGACTATGAAAAATTTTGTTAAGTTTTTTTTTACTGTAGTATGTTCAGAAGGAAGCATGGAGCCAGCAACAGAGGAGAAAAATGTGAGATCCTGTAAGTGCAGCTTAAACCATACTGTGTGAAGTGTCTGCAGGAACCTCTGGCATGAACATTAATTACTACTGGTTAATTTACACAGAATTTGGGCTTCCATGACATATTTTTGGCTTTGCTATAATAAATTCCCTTATTCTTATGGAATGGGTTAGACAACACAGCACTCTCCAACCTGGCCCTTGCTGTGGAGGATGTGCAGTCCCTGCTTGGCCCCAGTACAGCATCTTGATATGGCAGCAGGACAGTGCTGCACCTTCCTGGAACACAGCACTTCACAAGGCTGAGGATCTCCTGTGAGTTTGTGCTGTCATTGAGAAACTGGTGCTGAGGGAATCCTGCTGTGACAGCTACTGTAGAAGAAAAAGTATTGCCAACTAAAATGCAAAATGATCATCCAATGTAGAAACTGTCTGAAAATTTTGTAGCTATTTTATATGATCCAGGTCACAGAAAGAAGATTCCCCCAGTGCATGACTACATGTGTTACTATAAAGCAATTCTTGCTGGTGTCATGTTTAATAACTGTGTGCTCTGTCAGTTCTCTGCTTTGTGGTACATGCAAAGGGTAACTTTTATTATATTGTGTAGCTTGCTTGGTCAAGAACAGTTCAATTAATATGAAATGTGCCTGTATTAAAAACATTATTAGATTGCTTTAATAACTAGAGAGCTGACTGAGTAATTACATATCCCAAATAACTGACTGCTGTCCTTAGGAATTACATATGAAAGGAAACTAGATTGTGAATATCCTGGTTCAATTTTTCAGCAAAAGGAAAAACAACAGCCGCTTGTCTATGTCTCCCAATAGCAAGTAGTATGAACTTTTGCAAACCTTTAAAATCTGTTCTGGTTTAGTAATTTGAAAACTTCCTTTGCAAAAGGAAGTAAGTTTGTATTGCTTCTAAATTTATAAACTTACAGAAGGTAAAAAGCTGAAAGCATGACTGTATCTTTCTAAAACATACCAGTAAGCAGACTGAATTGCATATTTAAAAAGTATGTGTGAAACTACTGTTGTCCTCTAAAAAGTCCATATAGTTGTTCCTTTACCTTTTGTGTTTGCTTTTCACAGCTATTGCTGGTGTAAGCTGCCTAGTATGACTGCTCAGAAAGCAAATTTTGACTCTATACTGGAGAATAAGAATGGAAAAACAAACTCTGCTCTCTTAGTCATACCACCAATCACTTCTAAAAGTAACGTGCTGTAACATAATGGTAAGGACAATGTATTCAGCATTCAGTCATAAGTTTAGTCATTTGAAAGTTGAAACCTTGCAATGAAACAGAGACAAGGTATATCAACAGAAAGAAAGAACAGCTTAAATCTTTGAGAATGCATACTAAAAACTGAAATATATTGGTTGTATCAGTATGGGGGAAAGAATTTTCTACACGATGGAGTGTAATGTAAATGCAACCTGCATTTGCATAAGCTACTACAGTATCAGTGATACATGTTTTGGTAATATTTTAGTTTTGTTTGTAATCTGTTTTCTATGATTGTCATGTTGAACTGTTTTATGTTTGAATACTGTGCAGAAAAAAAATTTGTATTCAACAGATATTTGATACCCTGCAATTCTGAGCTCTGTTCAATGTTGAAACATACTCAGCAAAATCAATGTGGGATACTACATACTGCTTTCGCTATATCTTGTATCTCCAAAAAATATTTTAGGTGGTTTTACTGTCCGATTTCCTGCAAATGAGCTTTTGAAGTGCCATACTTGTCTTCCTTTGATAGTATTGCAGTGTGTGGAGCTGACTCACAAACCTGGCTTGCATTTGGGAGGTATGGAGTTTGCACAGAGTGATGTTTGATTAATGTCGTGAGACTGTGGAAAATATGATGCCTCTTCAGGGAAATTTGTATGTGAGAAGATTAATCCTGGAGATGTGTAGTGGACATACGTATTAAATGCTCGTTTAAAATACGCAGTTTTTAAGTATGACTAATACCAAGATGAACTGTGAAGTGTATGGCACTTAGGCATACTTGCTTAAGTGTCATCTATTTGGCTGCGAGTCATTCCAGGCTTTAGTTAAAGGAGGTTTCTTTCTTTTTTTTCTTCCCCCGCCCTGCCCCCGCAAGGGATTAATAAGGTGTGGTGTAATTTTCATCAAAGAGCAGTTACACAGTATGGCAGGGTTTCATAGCTGGGTTACTTTTCAGGTGCTAAATGATTGAAGTATTTTGAAATTGAGATAAATACCAAAGTAAGGGTGCTTAGTCATATTAGTTTGACTAAATGTTTTGGAGTCTTCTGGAAACTTCTTGTTTAGCAGCTTCTGATTAGGTAAAAAATAACAAAAAGTCAGGTAATTTGTAAGTATCTTTATATTTGCTTTTATATTCCTCGCCAATATCCAGCATCAATTTTCATGGTGTTCACTCAACATTTTCTGGGATCAAGACTCCTTCAAAGAAAAATAAATGATGGTGAAAGTATCATTCAAATTTCCACATGAAGTAGATACACATTAGAATGGTCTGCAAATGCTTGTAAACAGCATGTGTGTGAGAGCTAACCAGTGTCGCTCTGGGATTGCCCAGGGGCTCCATCAAGGGCTGTTTTGGAACAGCATCCTGTGAACAAGAGGTGTTGTTTGGAAGACTTCTTACAGTCTTGTCTGTGTGAAGATCCTGTTGGCCAGGGAAGAGGCAAAGCAGTCCTGGTGGGCTTCTTGCTTTAGATCCACTGGTGTGAATTGGAGCATCAGACCAGACTCCTCTGCAGGAGCACTGGCTGTTAATTCCTGCCCTGTCTAGGGAGTCAGATTGTGTGAGGAAGGGTGGCACGATGTCAGCTCTGTCACTCCTGCCCATGCCACTGGCCACAGAAACTGCAGTGCTGTAACTGCATGAATCCAGTGTCAGATTCCTATAGCCAGACAGCTGAACTCTTGGGAAGCAGAGCTTGGCTAATGCTTCAGACGAGCTTGCCAAGATCTACCTACCTCAGCGAGCTGCGGGAACACAATCTGTGCAATCGCTGCTTTGGCAGTAACACGCTCATAGCACTCGAGGGGATTCCACTCCCCCACGGTGTGAGCACACAGCTGCATCCCACAAGGCAACACTAGCTTCAGCAACCCATAATGGTTCCTAATTTCCCTCTGTAGCTGGAAATCTGAAGTAATTAACATCTGTAATACAGCTCTGGCACAAGAGCCATACTTGACTCAGTAGAAGTCACATGCAGCTCGAAAGCCACAGCTTGGCCTTAGACTGTTGTGAACTGCTGCATCTCCCTCCTGACAGATTTCACAAGATCCATACATGTCCCTTTAGGGTACCAGTGCAAACATGGGGTTAAGACAGCCTTATGTCTTATGCAAAACTAGGTTAGGTCAAACACTCAGCTCCTACAACAACCATCTGTGTGAAACTTGTAGTGGAAACTTACATAGAAGTATTTTTAAAAACTACTACATTTCATTAATGAAGGACAAAATACAAGACACACTTCGCATTCCTGTGTTCAGTGCCAAAACAACTTCTTGATTTTGGTATACCAGAATCCACAAGGAATGTTTCCTCTCTTTATTGCATTTCCCACATCCTAAGGGGTGGGAAGCAAAAGCTCTAGATATTCCTCACAGTCCTACCAGCAGGTTTCATCTCACTTTTAAATCCCAGACAGAAAGAAGCATTAATTTACTAATGACTTAAAAAAGATAATTTAAACAGCTGTGGTTATCCTAAAAGGATTTTTTATGCATATGCAAGAAGTAGGCCAGAACAGGGCTAGTTGAAACAATTTTGAACTCTTTGTATTTGTTAGCCTTCTGCATTTGTTACCATGGTTATTTCTAGTCAAAATGTTATACTGACAGGGGTGTCTGCTAAAACAACAAACTTTGAGCAAATATTGAAGTATATTTTCCAATAGGAGTGTTTCCAGTATTTTTTGCAGGAGAAGTTTAAAGCAGAGATCTCCCAACTGGTGAATTGAAATACAAGCTAATATCTCTATCTACACTGCTTTTTTTTTCATACAGAATAAATAATACCCCAAACAACATCAACGAACAGTTGCTAGAATGTAGTACATTTGCTTGGGCAACAAGGAAAATGGGTGGAAAATCTAATGTGTGCAGACTCTCGTGAATGGAAAAGGAAGTCACTGATGCAGAGATCTTGAAATCTAGATTGTACAAGACCACCTTGGGTAGAAGACTAGGTAATTGGAAAGGCAGGTGTTTCTAGTACATGGATGTTATCTGGCCCTTCAGCAGAAAGGCCACCAAGCTTGCACAGCCACCAAGGGCACCTCTGAAGGAGGGGAGCTGGAGCCTGAGGCTGATGCCTGGGAAGAAGGGATGAAACACTAAGACCTCACTGACCTGAGATTAAAAGCAATAAGGGTCTGTGGGGTACAGCAAAGAGAAGTCAGAGAGACAAAGGAGCATGATGTAACCTCAGGTCAAAGACAAGATGATGATAACAGCAGCTGTATGATGATGTTGAGCCCAGCTAGCAAGAGGTTACAGTTGTCAAAAATAACATTTTTCTGCAAAACAGATTGCATGGCATACTATAAAAACATCAGCAGCACTTTACACATATAAAATTCTCTAAGTATACAATAAAATCTTCCAAGTATGCAACCTTTTTCATGGAAAGTATTTCTGAATCATAAAACCAGTGGATCTATACCATGGTGAGTGGCATGTTTCTCTTGAAGCCTTTATATTTAGCTACTCCCTCTAACAAACCGTTGCTAGATTTGAACCTATTTATATTACTACTCTCAATTTGGGCTCAGAGCCTTCAGTTTTTTCAGAATTGCAATTTTAACAGCATTCCTTTCACTCAAAAGAAAGTGAAAACAAATAGTTTCCAGAAATGGTTCAGTGCTGTTGGCTGAGGCCAGCTGAAGCCTGCATTTTTTGTCTTGAGCTGTTAACCTGCTACTGCCTTAAAATCACTTGAAGTAACTTGAAGAGCAGTGTATTTATAATCTGGTCACTGGATAGTAACAGAAAGGGTTACCTAGGCCCTCCCCATGCGAATCCAATCATCCTTTTGCCTTTTGTTACAAGAGTCATGAGCTAAAGAAACCCATTAGTAGCTATTTTGAACAAATTAATGAGAGTTAAATATATCCAGCCACTCAGAGCAGCATGATTCATTCATAAATAACAGCCAAGTCATTGGCCAAGGTCCTATTTACATAAATTAATGAAACGATCACATTTACAACAATGTGTAGTTTAAAGATAATTGCAGGCACATACAAGAACAGGACTCTGGCCTGTGTTATTGGATAGGAAATTAAAGAATAAATGAAGAAACATGGTGGGTTTGAGTGAATATAAATCAGGTTGATCTAAGATGGACAGTGTGGCAGTGGGAGCTCTAGAATTTTGCAGGGGCTTCCTGCTGCTGACCTTCAGAACACTCGCTGTGGCTGGCTTAGGAGAACAATTCCCATAATTTGTCATGAGTGTGACCATAGAAAGTCCAAAAATCTGCTTTACAAGTTGCAATGATAGCTTTTAACATTGTGCCTCTATAGCAGAGGTACTATCGGAATTGGATCTTTTGTTTCTAAATCAATGCAACAAGGCGAGTTTTACCTATACTTAAATAAGTAAACACTTGGAGTTTGTAACAATATGAAAGCCTAGCTACATACATTCCTGCCCAAATCCACCATCTTGATTTTGTGCCTTTTTCTTTTTTAACTACCTGGCTGGTTTAAACAAGAAAGGAGAGAGTAAGTGAGCTGGACTGTGGAGCCAGTTTGTAGATTGTTCTGTTATTTACGATGTCCCTATTGCTAATGTTCAATAGCACAGGGGTTGTAGGAGTGGTAGTGTCCTTTCCTGGACAGATAACACTGTTGGGAACAAACCAGCAAATTTTCTAGTTCACAAACTCTTCAGAAGGTTCTGGTCAGGGGAGATGTGTAGTACTGGACTGCTGGGTCAGCATGCAGATGCCTCCCTGGAGAACACTGTTGCTTCACAACAGACATGACTGGAAGCTAAAGAGATAATAAATTAACAGGAAAAAATACTATTCTAGCATTTTATTAACATGAATGTTCTATTTGTGGTTTTTCCCCCCAGCCTTGCAATTATTAGGGGTGACACAAGGATATATTCACCTGCAATTGCATATCAACAAAACCACCCATGTAAGGTGTAGGCTGTACTTCAGATGTACAAGAGCAAGGTGCCTGTCAAAATGTACCCTGATTTATTGGTGGCAGAACATCCATGGCTAAAAATATTTTTGAATTAAGACATTAGAAGGTTATTTTCTGTGAGCTTGTGGATCAAGATAATCAAGTTTTCCTGGATTCCAGCACTAGATCCATAATAGCATAACCTCATGTGATAAGTTTTCCTTGAATTGTTATGTGCTGAAAAGGTATTTTCTGTGATACAGTGAATATCATCATGTACACAAAAGGAAATACTACTTTATCAGCTTAGCAGTCTCTTAAATGTAGGGAGACTTGGTGCCAGGGAGATTTTGGCAACTACAGTTTTACTTTGGTTCAGATACAGACTGTTAGTCATAGTATTCCCATCTTCTCAGAGAACTTGTATGTTCATTTGAGTTGGGGCTTTTTTTTCCTCAGTCAGCTGTAAACAAAATGAATGTTTTCAAAATTCATGGATTAATCTGACTTTGATGCCAGAATGGCTTGTTAGATACTTTGATCTAACTTGCTGTTTAACATAAACCAGAGTTTCAGAGAGAAAAACCTACAAACCTAATCAGAAGATACTAGTACTTTGCTTTTTGGTTGGTTTTGTTTTGTTTTGTGTTTTTTGTTATTGCTGTTTGGTTTGGCTTTTTTGTGTTTTGTTTTTGAATCAAGTGTTTCAGCCTTCTTTTTATAATCTTTAGACACTGAGTGACCTAAACTAATTAATTACAGTGCAAAAGTGATACCTGCTTTTCTGTCTGAAATTGCCACCCTACAGGTATTTCTTGGTGCAGCATGTTCATACATTGGCAGGCTGAGGAGCTATGTAGACACTTTTGCTACCTACATTACGTTATGATACCCAATTTCTGAGCTGTGCATTTGATGCTTCAGGAATGCCAAGTTTATATCCCTGAAACATTTTTCCACCTTAATTAAAAGAGCCCAGGATGAATCCTCTGGAGTTCAGCCCCTCATTTAGGCAGTCCTTGCTTTGTTCTGCACATGTAACAGGGCAATTTCTGGTTCTCAACAACTTTGGATGGAGGGTGTTTCTCTTAAGAACTGCTTTTCTTTTGCACACTGTCAAAATAAAAACCAGCCTCCAGCCTCTAAGTTAAGCACCCTCTGGGGAGGATGCAGTACCCATTTTAGGCAGCATGAGATTCATAACTGTGCCAGGGTAAAACAAAGTGCCCAAGACATCTTAAATCAGCTACAGACAAGTGCCAAGCAGCTTTCAAGAGGATTAATGTCCAAACCAATAGGAGGTAAATGCCTTGAAATTCTGCTACAGAAGAAACAAGTACAACAATCTGGGGTCGTCTTGAAACTTGCCTTACCGTTTAGTGATTAATCCAATTCTGACTTGTAACTTCGATTTTTGGACTCAATGACTAAAGCAAAACATTCCTTTTCTTTCCAGTCTTGATTAGAGATTTATTTTTAATAGTGTGATACTTTCTGTACTATCTTAGTCGTGACAAACTCTTGCCCAACAGACTCCCAAAGTTCCTCCTCTCAGTAAGGGTTATTTCTATGACAGAAGCATGAGACAGTCATTGTTCCTATCTATAAGAATTCTAGTAAATCTAACCTTTGCTTTCAGTCATTATACATGAAGCCTTCCAGATGAATTTTTTTTCTGATGCCTCTAAAGGCAGCAGTACTGTAAACTACATATAATGCAGGTTCAACAGGGCTTTAAAGCAGAAGGCAAAAAGTTACACACCCTATAAAGCCATTCTCCATGTTTTATTAAAACCCAGCTATGGTTTCTGTCAATACTACTGGGAAGTACTCTTTCTGTCCACTTTTCTGGTATTTCTTAGACATGCTTTATAAACTACAAAGTACAGATTTCACACATATTTGAAATTAATAGCATGCTATCTAGCTGTAAAGAATATTTTTGTATATGGAAGACAAATGTTGCATCAATTTAATTTATTTGTAAGTTTTAATGGCTGTGCGTGGTGCTATTATCAATGATTTTGGCAAATTTACCATTACAGTCATGGCTACTATTTGCACAATTGCCTAGAAAAATTGAAATTCCTGTACTCTTATCAAAGATTATAGTTACTATTGGATTTTGCTAATATTTTGGAAGGTCTGGGCAAGGGTAGTTTCCAAATGAATGTGGTTTCTTTATTTTGTACCTTTCTGTTAGCACTGAGCACAAGAATTTCACAAAAACTGTCACAGGGTTCTTCATCGAAAATTTTCCTTTTGGAAAAAAAATCTGTATTTGCCATAGGGTAGTTCTGGTAGTATTTTGTGTGCCAGCCATTAGGTGGGGTCTCTGAGGATCTGGGCATTGTGAGCACAAAGTGAAACTTCTCAGTATAATCCCTCCTGCAGCAGGAGGACTGTAAGAACTACTTCTCTTGACATCATTTTGCTTGAAAGGGTAAACTGAGTCTCATTTAGACCACTATGAAATCACAACAGTACTGCACAAATCTACCTGTGCTGGCTAGCAACACCCTTCTTTCATTTTCTGTCCTCCAACTACTCATCTCCTTCAGTGGGAATTAATAAGACAGAAGTTTTTATTTAAGTTTGCAACTTGAGCCTTATGTTTGTTCTTAGTGGACTGTTTGCCTAATAGGCTTCAAGCAATATAATCTTCCCCTCAGTCCAAGCTGTCCAGTACATACTTTGTCACTGCCATTCTGCACAGGGCCTCCTAGCTTGAAATGCCATGGAAGAATGTGAAAATTACCCCAGGGCCCATCATAGCTCCCTGCCAAGATGAAGTAGAGGCCTACTAACAGTTTGAAGCAAAATCCTTCTTGTTTCATCATAGTGCAAACTTTTGCTTGGGCAGATTGTGGGGCATTTTTGGTCACTGATTACTCAGACCTTATGATAACTCAGTGCGGCTGGGTTTTGTGTTTTCAGCTTCTCACACAGCAGGGGTTTTTTTTTGTATTTCTAAACAGTTTTAAACACATAATACATCATGACTGTAAAACAGTATTTAGAAAGAAAAACGTAGGTGACGTTGAAGATTGCAATATCTCTTAATTTAGGGCTAGCGACAGAGTTTTTTTCATCAGCTTCTGTATGAGTGAATGGAGGATTAACTGGCTGTTTAGGAAGAGCCTGGTAACTGTTTTCTCTTTCTTTTAGGGTAGAGTCAAGAGAGTAACTGATGCCAGCTGTATTCTTATAACCACCAATTTCAAAAGTTCAAAAACCATGGAGCAGGCCCCAGAATACTTTAAAATGCATGATCTTCTACTACAATAATTTTATTTGCCTGCTGGCTTTTAATTTTGAATTTACTTTGTGCTTTCCCAGCTTTTCTCTTTAGCCTTGAAAGCTAGAAAGATATTCTTTTGCCTAATCATTTCTCCCTATGAAACTGTGAGAGTAAAAGGCACTTCTTAAAATAGTACTTTTTTTCACTGCTTGAGCCTGACATAGGAGAATGCTGAGGTCATAGTCTAACTCTCACAGAATAAATGTATTTTGTGCAATAATGACCTTAATCTATGTAATCCTGACAGTGTGCTTATTAGGTAAAGTACTGAGCTATTGTACTGAGTGAGGATCAGTTACTACTCAGTGGAAGTCTTCTATATCAGTTTAGTCTGAACAGTTTTTTATTACTTTACTCTGTTTTTCTTCTCACATAATTCTTAGTCTGGAAATTCTGTCTACTTAGGAGTCCCTAAGAGAGAGATGTCTGTTATTTGGGTTTAGATCCTGGCTCTGGTGACGTCAATGGAAAAAAATCACCCATTGACTTCAGCTGGGTCAGGATTTCTCCCATGTGGTTTATGAATCTATTGATTTTAACTAAGGCTGTAGAGCCATACATACATGAGAAACAAACTGCAGAAAAGGAGCAAATGATCAAACTCTTCCCCAAAACAAAGTCCTGGACTGTTTTTGATCTCACCACTGCCTGTCTCACAATCCCATTTACACATCTGAATTTCTCTTCAGAAAGTAGACAAAGCACTGCACAGCACAAACTGTGTTTTTGTGCTTAGTTTTGTGATGAACTGTAGAACTCAGATGTCTGTGTACAGCTCTAATCACCCCTCAGTTTGAGGGTGTGAGCTTGTGAGCTTTCTTCAAGCATCAGTCTTGGTGTTCGTCAGCAGGCAGATACAGCCCTGCACGCTGATGAAGGGTCATGTGGCAAACATACTCTTGAGAGGCTTCTAAGCTGTGAATTTGATGTTTTGGTAACGTTTGGCCTTGAACTTTCTAATATCATAGTAAGTCAAATACACTTAATTGTGAAATTACTGTGTTGTGAAATTCCTCAGCCAAGAAGGAAAGGTGCTGAGACCTCCTGAAATGTGGGTTACATTAACACTGAAGAAGAAAAAAGAAATCTTTCAGCTGTAGAATGTAACCATGAAAGTCTGTGTGGAGCTTGTTTTTCTTTTCCAAAGGCAAATCTTTTGAGGGTATTTGGAGCACAACCTTCTAAATTTAGGATTTGAGAAATTATTTCCTCCTGTATCAATCCTTGGGGGGGAAGAGACTGTATCTCCATTTTAATGTTGCACTTTATTAAAAAAGGGTGTGTTCAGGGGTAACCTCTTGTTATCAATGGATTGTCTCTTGCTGTTGTTGTGGCCATGCTGACAAGTGAGGTTCTATACGTGAATTAGGCACCACTGAAAAACAACCTAATAAATAAAATAAATTGGGAAATCCAAGAATGGTCTGCTTGGGAACAATCTTCGTTAGTACTGGGCAGCTCTGTATTTAAAAGTAGTGAGCCACCCTGAAATTCTTTTTTCCCCGTAAATGTTGTGACATTAATTATCAGGTTGGCATCTCCCAAGACCTGTGAGGATCTACTGCTCCACCTCGTGGTCTGAAAAATACTTCCCGTTATTCTAATCTGTAGAGTGCTGTGCCAGAAAAACGTCCAGCCTCTTCCCCCTTTTTTATTTAACTGGAATTTGACTGGAATCAGTATACTTTCCCTTGACACATGGATCTTAAGGGCAAGTAACGTGCTGTCACCTTCGGCTTGCTTCAGGATAGACATTGCAAGAGGTCTTTCATTACAGAAGAGAAAAATAGAAATTAAAATATCAGTGAAGAGTGCTGTACACACATACCCACATAGTTCAGGAGGTGCAGAATAAATTAAAAATAGCTAGCAAAAAACAAGATGCACAATACTCAGACACTTTTTCTGTACATACACTGGGCTCAAGGAAACACTCATTTGGATGGTCAGCGAGGCAATTGCAGAGGGTGCATTCTTCCACGCTGCTGATGGGCTGGAAAATCAGCTCATTCCCACAGTCCTGCAGTCCTCAGTAAAGATGAATGCTGTGCAATTGCCCAGCCACAATCCTTCCTCTACATCAATGCCACAAAGCTGTTTCTCAAACTAGCAAGAATGTTGTAGCAAGACAGGACACCCAAGTGCTTGGAAATCATGCAGTAACTTTCTCCAGCTCTGAAATGAAGACTGCAAAGGAGTAATAGTCTTCTGCTGTTGAAATCAAAATTCCTATGTACCTCAGTGGGGTGGGATAAAACCAGCACTGCTCTTCTGATAGTGGGTTTGTTCTAGGAATGCAGTTTATAACAAAGCATTCCAAAAAAGTCTTTCTGGTTTTGTAGTCTAACACCACCAGTCTGGGAGTGTTGGACCTTATTTTGGACACTTAGCGTATAATCTTAGGCAATTATAATAGCCAAACTGTAGCAACCAGTTAATACCTACATTAAGAGCACAGCTTCTGCAATCACTTGTGCTTTTGGAAGTGAGTGGTTGTGTTGATAAAGCCTTAAGGAGTAGGAGCACTGGAAAAATTACCATCTTCTATAAAAAGACTTATTGTATAACACGGGCAGCTTGTCTTACTACATACCAGCAGTCGGAATGCTCGTCGTAAAAAACATTTATGGACTGGCAACAGACAACTGCCTGTCCAATCCTGCCTGGGTTTTGCTTAGTAATGTGTAATCACAGAATTCTGTTCACTGGAAAGTTGGTACTGTGCTTTGGATGAAAATGAGTGCAGAGAAGTATGTGGCTGATGCAGCCAGACCTCCCTGCTGCCAGTTTCTGCTTCTGAATGGTAGACTCTGTGCTGTCACCTTTGTCATGCTTCAGGACAGATTGCAAAACTTGTTTGAATAGAGAATAGGGGAAAGGAGAAGGAAGAATGAAAATAAAACAAAGGATAGTTTTGATAAGTGGTTTAGAGGTTCTCTCCTATGGTTTTCTTGAAGAATATGTCACAAGGCAAGGAAATTAACTGTTTGCCTTCCATTTCTCCCACCTCCTGTCCCCTTCTTAATGGATTAAAGGTTTCAAAACCTCTGTGGCTAGAATTAAGTATGTTGAATCTATATAGAAGTTAAGATGCTGAATTATACTACATTTATCCAGAATTTCCATGAGAACAAGAATTATTCAGCAGTACTGGGAATTTAGGCATTTTTGGTGCTGATTTCCTGAAGGACACAGATATCCATCTGAAGTCAAATCAAGTCAGGAAGTCAAGTTTTGAATGTTAATAAAGCCTTTCATTTGAAACTATTTTGACTTTGCACAGTATATAAGATCTGCACAACTGGGATGGAATCTTTCCATCAAAGGTTCAAGACTTAATACGGAGTTAGGGAGAAGGAAAGAGGAAGATGAAGGAGTTGTAGTTGGAGGAGGCAATTACAGGTTGTCAAGACATGGGTAATGGGCTGCTAACATGAATCCTTTGTCTCCAAAAGTCTTGAGGAAGGAAAACTCAGGGTTTATAACCAGTGTGATATTCCTGGATTCCTTAAATACTCTTCATTGAAAATGGATTGGAACAGTGGATTTGTCCTGAATACAATTTATTTCAATTTTAATGATGATGATGATGATGATAATAATAGTAACAACAACAATAATGATTTTTTTCTTGTTGTCACATTTCAAGTCAAGAAGTTGAGAGTCAGTTGTTAGATTCCAAGGGGGTAGGACAATCCTTAAGGTCCCTCCCAACCCAAATAAATCAATGATTCTATTTTTACAGAGAAAATGGAAAGTAAGAGTGAGGTAGTAGTGAAAGACCCAGAACTGTTTTACAAAGACACCTCATTTAAATTTGTCTCTTGGCTTCTGAGTTACAGTATTTTAGTATAACTATATCTCCAATATATTAGTATAATAATATGCTGGTTATGGTTTTCTATTTTGTAATAATGTTGAGAGCAGTTAGGTACAACATCATCTAGTAACTACATGAAAGAACTGCAATGTATGTAAATGCTGTGGACATTTCAGTGCAGACTGATGCCAGAGAACCACACTACAGTTCTTAAATATTTGATCAATTGGTTAAACTGAGACAAAGGCTCTACAGCTGGGAGTTGCTGATGTGCTTACCATTAGTCATAGCAAAAATGAAGACATGGGCTATTTGATGTTGCTTCTCAGAACTGCTCAAATTTCTTCAAACTATTCATTTCCATTTTATTGCACAGCAAGAAGTTCAGTAATTTATGAACTGATTTTAATGCATCATTCCCCTCATAGCATATCTAAAGACTCACTAAACCTATGTTCCCCCTGATCTTCTGTGTAAGTAGTTGTATTAACATTCTGTTTCATACTAATCTAAGTATGGGGAGGAAGTATCTGTGTGGAAATAACACCTTGAGACTGCTGGAGCTGTACTCACATATTCACTGAACAGACAGGTTTGTGGTATTTGGCCTAAAGATGAAAGGGAAATTCTGCCCCCAAACCATGCAGACCATGCTTCAATCTCTTTAGAGATATTTTGGTTTCTTCAGTAAAGAAGGGCTGTTGGCTGCTACACTCCTAACGTGGCCTTTCTATTTTCCACTGCTCCCAGAGCTTAAGACAATGTGAGTGAGAAAGCAGACACTATTTCAGCTTGAATGGGTATCCAAACCCAGGACCCCTAGTCAAACTGTAAGAAAGTCCTGTATTTGTTTCAATAGGACTTAATATGAGCTTTGAAGTCTCCCTAATGTGACTTGCAGAATTTACTTGTGCAGGAATGGCTTTCTAGGGATATTTCAGTACTTCCATTCTTTGGCAGAATTGAGAAGGGTGTACAGGAATGAAGAGGGGCTGGGGGAGGAGGCAGGGGATGGGAGCACCTTAAGCAGAGATTTTAAATTTCCAAAACCAGAACTAAGTTTGGTACTTGATGTCTTTTCTGCCTCTTATGTTAAGAAGTGCTTCAAGTGATAATCAAAATATGCATCCACTGTACTTAAAAAGAGGTATCTTTGCTTTTGTCAGCTTGTTCACATCACCTCTGTTGTTGTCAATAAAGCTGGAAAATCAGTTTTGGTGATTGACTGGAGCATCCTTTAGATCAGTTCTGAATACTTGCCCTGCATCAGCCACAGCATGGTCCTCTTAAGGTGTAAGATCAAGCTAAATACTATGGATCCTGTCTAGAACCTTTCTATCCTGGTGTATATTTAGACCTTTGTAAAATTGTGAAGCTAAGAGTTGCTAGAATTGTTCAGAGACAAATAACTTCTCTGCACAGGCAGGTATTTAGCTGACAGTCTATATAGCATGCCACTTATACACTATTTCATGGTATCATACCTCAGAGTCAGAAACAAGAACTTCAGAATTGATTAAAGATTTGGGTGAGAGATTCAGTTCTTCCCTCTCAGCTGTTCTTAATGCATCATAGGTAGTAGGTGTATGATGCAGTAGCTTATAACCCTGCAGACATTCCTGTTCTGAAGATTTATTTGGTGGACCCAATAAGACATGTAGAGCAGAATAGGGAATTTCAGAGAAGCAGATGGCAACTGGCATGTGAGCTCCAGTGCTGAAGAGCCTGGCTGACCCCATGGCCTGCATGCACCAGGTGATTAGTGGCTGATCAAGAAAGGGAAAGAAAAGAGATGAAGTGGGAAAGGAAAGTGAGCAGCTGTGAGCTGGACACTGACTCTGGCCCTGGGAAAGGAGGTGCTGCCACACCACACAGCTGAACATTGTCCCCAGTGTCACACTATGGCTGAGAACCCAGAGCTCATGGCTATAGCAAGGAGATCAGCATAACAGGTTAACCTATCTGAGGTCAGTGGTTTGATGCGCTAATGGGAATTGAAAACCCCTTTTTAGGAAACCAAAATCACTAGATTTGCATCTGAGCTTTGATTGACTGATGAGTCAAACTCTTGGCGTAGGCTTTGCAGTGAGATTACTTCAAAGTTGATTTATTATTATCATCATCAATGCTATTTTGAAATATAAACTCTGACATTGTAAGGCAAAGGTCATCCACCTTTGAGCTGTAAAGTGCCAGGTTATATTCTTCTCCAAAATAAGTGATTGAATTTGGTGGCAGACATGTTGCAAAACTGAGGAGGCAGAGTGTACTAGAAAGATGAGGTGGTGCTGTCAGCACCACGGTTTGCTCTCAGTGAAGTGGTGCAGTGGCCAGGCTCCCAGCTCTGTGGGAGGTGACAGCTCCATAATGTCATTTTCGATGTGTGACAACTCTTGGCTCCTGACTTCATGCTGGGCCAGTTCAGGGATATTTGGATCTGGTTTATGCTGTCTTTGGTACCTGTGCTGTGGTTTGCCCAGTCCTGCATTACAGCTTATGGAAGTATGAACAGGACAGGGAGCATTAGGACAAATTGTAAGATATTTCTGAAGTGTATTGATTGCTGGCAATCTGTTGAAGCAAACAACTTCTTCGGGAAATACTGTGGTCTAAAAATACTTAAAAATAATGCTGCAGGGGAGATTAAAAGTGTGTATTATGATAGCTACAGTACTGTTAAAATATTTATCTGCCGCTGTTCTTAAATTCATTAAAAACTTAATCTGATTCTTATGATACAGTAAGTCTCCAGTGACTAATCTGACAATTATATGCTTCCTAATGAGTAGTCTGAACATGACTGACCTTGCAAATACTTTGGCTCACAAAAAGTACTTTATGTTGGTAAATTCTTTGTCCCCAAATTTAAGGGGGAAGTATTAATTCTGCCTATGAATATGCAGGAACAGGAAACACAAATGAACATTAATACTAAAAGTGTCCTGTACAAAAACTACAATAGCTTAACTAAGACTAAGCATCATCCTCCCCCACTGTGAGCACATCAGTTAATCATCGTAGGCATTACTCAACTTCATTTGGCATCAGTAAAATTTTAGATGTAATCCAAATATCAGGGTCAATCATTCCCTAAGTTGATGAGTGTATAATTTTAATAGTAGTCTTCTTCTTTAATTCACCATATTCTTTTGTAGAGCTGGGGAACAATTAGAAGGTTGGCTGGGTTATAAAAATTCTTTGGAGTATATTGATGTGGACCACTTATAGAGAGAGTTATACAGCTAGGGAATCTTTTTTTTTAAAGAAAAAAAAAAAAGGAAAAAAAAAGGCAAAAAAGCACTCTTGCCAGAAGTAAGTTATAATGAGGATATAGCTCTTGTAAGATTAGCTAGTAGAAATGACCACAGTTGATGATTTCTCCAGTGACAAGCCCTGCTCCTTGCAACTCTCACAAATGTACTGCACAAAAAGTATTCCATTTGCTGCAATCAGTGCTTTTTCTTTGTGCTGTGAGCAGCAGTCAAATACATGTAAGTTGTGGGGGTTTTTTTATCAACTGGACTGACAAGGTGATGTTTGAGAATTCCCCCTTTTGGAGTGTTGCCTTATCTGCTTAATGGGAGCCTGCAGATTTTTCCCATCTGTACAGAGCCTAACCTATCACCTGATAAATACTTTGGAACACTCAGTGGACATATCCTGCTTCCAAGAAGTCAGTGAGGGCAAGAACTCATCCAGCCAGTTCATACTAAACTGTCCTGTAAGCTTTCTGTGGCCCGTTTCATATTACCATACAGCCACTGGATCTGTCTCTGCCCTTGTAAGGCAGGCAAGCCCTATGAAAGTAGGTAACTGATATAGAAAAATAAATACTCTGGATTTTTAGATCTTACTAAAGACTGGGGATTTTTTTAATAGCAGGAGAATGATTCCAAAAATTACAGTTGTTTAGAGAAGGGTTACATTCTGCCATCTATCTTTGTGCAGAAGTCCCATTGGGGTCTCTCAGCAGGCTACTCCCAAAACACAGATGTTTCTGGCTATTCATTCAGTGTTTTAGTTCTGCTGGATGCTTCCTACTCTCTGGCTTTTTGTTACTGGGAGCTTGTTAAAATATAAATGTTTCTTTTTGTTACCACCAGTGCTGTCTCCGAAGTAATCTAATAAAAAAATGTCTGTATAGCTGCCACTGGGTGGTGTATACTTTGCGGAAGGAAAACTCACTAAAGTAAGCTGTCAGAGTTTTGTATAGATGGAACTTCCAGATCTAACCGCAAAGCTTCTAGGTCTGTTTTTTCTAGAAAACTTCCCTAGAATTTATCAAATAAAGAAACTAAAGGAACTTGGCTAGTAAAAAGAAGGGGGTGTATATACATCCCTGACCATGTAAAATTCAACTTCGAATAGGGGAATACAGTCTGTATTTATAGTTTCCTTCCATGTGAATTTCCATGCTTTCTTGAGAGCCACCTACTTTTACAGACATGGAATGGCCCTTAGTGTGTCTGCAGGCGTCTTGAATTAATCATAGTTAGCTTTAGGCCATAGTTCATATGTCAACCACCTAACTTTTTTCCAGTGTAAAGGGAGATGCCATTTTCTACCTCTTCCATGTCCTTGACATTGTTGTTCAACTTGTAAGAACATTTGTAGAACCTCTGTGTGTGTAGCTTTTGGTAGGATAGCAGAACTTCTTTTTGCTAGGTAGCACAAGCTGTGCTGATGCAGGACTTAGGGCATTGCAATGTGCTTCCATTTCACTGAGTATTTTGTATCAATCCGTTGAAGAAATACATGTTCATAACCCACACATTTGATTGTCTAAAGTCAGCTCTAGTTAAGTCACTGAGGCTGAGTAATTGCTGAGGCTTTCAGAATAAAGAGAAACTGCAGGAGGAAGAGAAAAGGCAACATTTTACCTTCCAGTGCTTTACTTTATACATACCATCCAATTCAAGTTTAATCTGTTGTGTTGGTTTTTTCTTTACCTAGTGGTTCCTTGTAAATATCAAAAAGCAAAAATGTAATCCTATTATGACCATCCTATAATTTTTTTAAATAGGGTAAGTCTGAACATGCTATACAAGTATAAAAACAGCTTTTTATTTCAGCCCGTTAATTTGCTCAGTAATCCAGAAAAACTACTAAAATAGTGAAATTAGGAGTTTCCCTTGTGGATATCCATGTACCAACTTCTGCATGGGGATACACCGCAATTATATAAAACCCATTGTGTTATCCTTTTGAGGAAGCAAAAGTTAAATTAGTGCTAGAAAGCTTCCCTCATGCAATAGCAGTGTGGGGGAAAAAAAGTTATTTAAGAATATCTATGATTTATGACAGGAAATATATCAATGAAATCCAATGATATCCCACAGCTCTGCCCACTGACTTATGTTTTCTGGTCTTGTAGGAAAATTTACTCAAAAAGCAAACAAGCTCCCAAATACAGTTTGAAAGAAAGAAGGGACTGAGTTGGCTTGAAACTTGGTAAAGTACTTTTAGAGCCTGAATCTCTTACAAGAGTTTCTACTGACTAAAACTGATATGTATGTCCAACATGAGAGGCAATGGATAGAAAATTTTTAAGACACCAGAGTGTTTGACCTCTGTATCAGTAAACAGTTCTCAGTCATTCTGTAGTCTTTGGTATCATAGGGCCTCTCTACCTTTGCTTGTAAAGGTCTGATTTTACTTTGATGACATCAAAGAATTACTGCAAACTTTTCACTGAAAGGTGCCTCTTGTAGCTGTGTCGGCTTTCTCTTCACTGCCATTTGGAAGTATTTGAATCAGAAGATGCTAATGAAGACCCAGGTTTCTCTAGCTGAACTGACATGAGATAATACATGGTGGCTACACAAAATGTGAGAGAGTTGCAGACTGTTACCTTCTGTGCCTGAGCTGGCAATAAATTATAAAGGAAGCAGGTTAGGAAATGAAGTGACCCAAATTACAATAGAAAAGAGTTCAGGCACTCTGGGTGTCACCTTGTGCAATGTGAGATAGGGAAATATATCTCTTTTCCTAAAAATTGCCAGATGAGCTGGAGACGTGGCAATGGTGCATATGTCCTGAGTGGTATGAATGATGCTGCTGCCACACCTGCACCTGACACGGCGAGAGCCTGCTGGGTTCATGATGCATTGTGCTGCTGTAGTGTGAATGGCTAGAATTATTTCTGGACATAACGAAATAAGGATGGAAGTTATTTTTCAGTACTAACTACTTTCTTCAGCCTGTCTGGGTGGTGAGCAGAGAAGTTTTCTGACTCTTGTCAGAAGTTTTGTAGGTACCGAACTCGACCTACTGTTTCATTAGCACCAGTCTCCTATTAAGTTCCAAGGGCAGGTATAATTCCATGTTATTTGATAGGGATTTCCCCATCCATCCTGCATTCCTTTTTTCACAGGAAGCAATTATTTTATGCTACAAGTGTGAACCATTAGCCTTTATCACCAGGCAACCACACTATCACTGTATACGTCCATATCTTACAGAGCGTGCTCTCTATCTATCAGCTCTATCTGTGTGGTTCACCGTTCACACACAGTTCTCCATCTGCCAGGCAGGGTCTGTTCTTTCTATGTGTGATTTGAAAGCACCCCAGGCACCTGCCCGGCTTGCAGATGGTGTTACTCCATCACAGTCTGGAGTCATCACTGACAACACAGTGTACTTCAGGGAGATGAAAGACGATGATGGAGTTAAGGTCTTACTGAAGACATGCCAGACAATCTGAGCCAAATATAGTTACTGTGTGTAATTTTTTGTTGCTGTCATTGCCAAACTGTGCAGAAGGTGAGGTTTTGTTTGTAACAAGTCTCCTACCTACTTTGGAGGAGGGGAGAACCCCCACACTGCAGAAGAGAGGGCAGAAATCCCGATCCCACATTAAAGCTGCCCCCACGAAACCTTTCAGGAATCTGGCGCTAGCTCTTCTAGATGCTGTTTTTCTGCTCGAGTGTTTTTAGTTTGGGCTTTTTTTTTCTTATTCCCCTCTTTTGGTGCTATTTTTTGCGAACGAAAAAAAGCGTTAAGCAGCCTGGAGTGGCAGCAGAAGGCAAATACGCCTGTACTCAAAAACTAAGTTAAACTTCGAGGGGTGTGCGAGCAATCGTTCCCGGGAAGGGGCTGAGCGGTGCCCCGGGTGCCGTGGGGCCGCGGCGAGTCCCCGCTGCCCGGGAGGCGAAGGGAGGAGCGGGGAGCGCTGGGGCAGCGCGGCGGTGCCGCCGCTCCTCCCTTCGCCATCCAGCACCGCGCCCGGGCACCGCGGGTTGAGCCCCGGCTCTCGGCTTCTCCCCCACAAACTCCGCTAACAAGAGGAGGATGCCGCCCTCGCGGCGGTGCGGCTTAGGGCTGTGGGGCCGGGGAAAAAGACCTCGCAAGCGGTGCTCTTACCCCCTCCATTTTTGTAGCAGAGGTATGGGAATCGCCAGACGTTGGCCAGGTCCACGGCGAAGCCGATGACGGAGAGGAGGAAGTCGATCTTCTTGCCCCAGGTCTCCCTGTCCTGGGTGCCGTAGCGCGGCGCGGGGGCGGCGGGCAGGAGGCTGCTGCTGGTGTACTGCACCCCGTTGTGCTCCTTCACCAGGATCAGCTCCACGTCCTTCTTCGGCGGCGGCGGCGGCCCCGCGCGGTCCGGCAAGGGGGCCACCACCGACACTTTGCGCTCGGGCTGGATCTGTTTGTTCATCCTCGCCTTAAACATCCAGAGAGAGCGAGCTGAGGAGGGGGCGCGGGCGCACAGATAACGGAAGTGCGCTTCCCGCTGGAGGCGACTCCGCGCTCAGCCCGGCGGTGTCAGCGCGGCGGGAGCGAGGCACGGCCGTAATAAGAGCCATGCAAATGAGGCGGGAGAGGGGGGACCGCGGCGCCCGCGCCCGCCGGGGCGCCCCCGGGGAGCGGGGCTGCCCGCGCCTTCCTCCGCGGGGTGCGGCTGCACCTGGGGCCGCCGCCCCGGCCCCGCCAGCTCCGACCCGCGCCCCGCACCGCCGGGAGCCCCGCACAGCCCCGAACCTCGCCCGCCCGGAGTGCGCGCTGCCGGGAGCCGCGCAGCCCCGAGCCCCGCACCGCCCCCGGCTCCCCGCCGAGTTGCACAGGTCGGCTCCGTCCTGCCGCAGACTACGGCGCGCTCGGAGCGGCTCCTTCCCGCCAGGCAGAGCACGCATCCCGGGTCCGGCCAGCTGAAAGTGCCGTTAGCAGGCAACAGGTAGAGCCTGCTTGGATTGCCCACTTCCCTTCTTTCTCGGCTGATCTCCCCTGTCCGCTAGTGTGGCTTTAGTTAGACAGCAGAATTTGGCTCTTGACATCAGAACCCGGTGGGATGCAGGCTGGATGGCAGACAGAGCTGGACACTGCTAATGCTCCTACGCCAGGACTGATGGATGCCCAGCTTTTTCTTTCATGGCAAGAGTGAGGCTGGTAGAATTCAGTTGTTAGGTTGAGGTATTTGTGGGACACTAACTATTTGCTGCTATTCCAAACGGAACCTGAGTATTTAACATGTAAAATGGGCAAAGAATTATCAGGCAGAACAGTGATTGGTGCCAGAAGCTGGCTAAATACAGCTGCAGAATAGGATTTTCAGGGATTCTTCTTATTACAGCTGTGAACAGTAACTCTACATTCAGTGTCAGTTAAGGGAACAAAATTTGACCACAGAGGCAGAAACCAGCTCTCCCTCCACGGCACTAGATAGCTTCCCTTCTGCCTGGCATTGGTGAGAGCCAGGGCAAGCCAGAGAGGATTCTCGAAGGTGTTAAAGCCTACCATTCTTGTTCACTCTGCTAGGACTGATAAAACGATATTACATATATTATAATACCTAAAGAGGTGCAAGTCAGAGTTCATAAAGAATATCAGATTTCTCTGCAAACTTGGAAAGTGAAAAAGAATACCATCTCAGAGTTAAAGTTCACATATTGGCATCCTCCCCTCCTCTGTTTAGGCCAAAGACTAAAAAGATGCTAGTAAGACAGCTATTGAAAATGTATAGATTTTATGCCTTCACAAAAAACCTCTTGGTTCAAGCTCCAACATCCAAGCTGTAACTTGGATCCTAAAGCCCTCATCTGGGTGAAGTATTTGAGCAGTGGCTATACTGTTCCAGAGCACTTGAGTGCTTAGACCACACAGCTCATATGATCTCTTTTGGTTGCTCTGTGATTTCCTGTCCTCATCTCTTTCAAATACACCACATAAGACCTTTTTCTCTTCTTTTTGACAGTCCATGCCATACGTGCTCCAAGTCTTTAGTGATACCACAGTGCCCTAAGAGCAGTTGCTGTTTTGCTGTGCAGTGCAGCCCGCGGGATCATGCTGGTGCGCAGCTGCGCTGCTGCCTCCTCCTCGTCCCACCCATCAGTCACTCCACCACATGCACCAAATACACCAAATACCAACCGTGTACCATGCAGTACCCCCAAATACGCCCGGTGCTCCTGCGTTTCAGTGAGTGTGCACCTCCATTCTCCCACAGCAAATAAAGGACATGGTCTGTTTCAGACATAAAGGCAGCCTCTGCTCTCAGCTGCAGAGCCCTGAAGGCATCTTGTTGACAAACTCACCAGAAAGCACTGGGGGTGTCTCTGTCCCATTCCCTGGTACCAATGGGGAGGGGGAAGATGACTGAAGGGGGATTTCTTCTTCGTGGTTCCACCACTCAGGGGCTGCAGTCTCTCTGGGAGCTGAAGATGTAGCCTAGCCAGTAAGGAGCTTTTTAAACCTGGTTCCCCTCTCTTCACGTGACTATTACTGCCTTAATGATCTGCACAGACTTCCTATGCTAGACAGTGGCACTCCCGTATTGCTTCTGGAAAAATAAGGCCTTGCTAAGGAACACCCTTTTCCTCACAAGGTCTCAATTAGCTGAGCTTGATCATGATGTCTATGGTGGGAGGAATCTAGAAAGCCCCCGCTTATTTCCTAAGAGAATTAAGTCACTCTGCATATATATATATATATGCCTTTAGTTCTTGCATGGAAAGTGTGCACAATCTGGTTAATGTAATATCTGCTGCACCCTCAAGGTAAGAAAGTCCTCAATTGGATTTTATAAAAAAGTTGCTTAATCTTGAATCTGTCTGGATCTTGTTATGCCTAATGGAGCCTGACAGTGGGTAGAGTTGAAGTCAGGGAAGGGAATATTGTATTTAAAAATCTCAGTGGGGCCAGGCAAGATGGCAGGGTGTTAGTGATATACCACTGTTGGCTGGGAAATAGGCTGTAATTTACTTCAGAAAATAGTCAGGTATTGCTAGGTTAGTCATAATTATTCAAATTCTTGTCTGTCATTCTTTGCAATGTGTAGGGGAATATACTGTGTGCTGTAACAGTAAACTGAGGCTGTCACTCACACATTCGTGTCTAGGAAAAAACCAACTCAATGAACAATAATTCTGTGTGTGCTTTCAGAGCTCCATTTGTTGGTGGTGTGAAGGCTCACTGTGCTTGTTGGCAGGGTTTGAATTCTCCAGTGCTGGCAGCACAGTCCTCTTCCACTGATACCACAGAACTACAGGTGCTGCCTACTATCCTTCCTATGAACCTGTGAACATCTTCTGAGAAGGGTGATATCAAACAGTGTTCAAATATGATAGAACTTGCACTTTACCGTTGGTGCATCTGAAAGAGTCTTGCTTCATGAAGTGTCTGATACATGTGGTGCAAGGGCTTGGCAGTTGGGCCAAACAAAACAGTGACTGAGAGGGGATATGATTGCTTTATAAGTAAATTGAGGTAAATGTCACTGAGAGAAAAACCCACCACAATTTAAACCAAAGGAATCACGACAAATTTAGTGGGAAAAAGAAAAGTTCTAACTACCAAAGCAGTGAATGCAGAGGGAACTAAAGACCTGGGGTTTCAGATTTTTTTTTATAAGTAGGCTTGTATGACAAAGTTGTTTCAGACTTGAAGACTTGGGACATCAGTTTCTTATTATAATCCAAGATACAAAGAAAAGAGAAAAAAAGGGGCAGTGGATATATACACCAAGTATTTAATTTCATGTCTTGGTACATCCACAGAAACTCATTCTGGCCTTGAGGCTCACCAGCACTGAAAGGCTAAACATTTTTCAAACAAAGTGCATAAGCTGAATGAAGTTAGGTTTGGTTATTCTGTGACAAAACAAACTTGGGGAATAGCCAGTTGCTGCGGGAACTGGGAACAAAGCCTCCTGACTAAATCAATGTTAAAAGGATTTCACAGTGATAGGAACATGGCTTTGGCAGGGGTGCCCATCTTTCTAGGTTAGCAGGTAAAGGATGCCATGCCATAGACTGTATTGGACATCTTTCAATGACAGCAGATATATCAGCCCCAGCTCCCTCGACTTTTATGAGTGGGCTGGGCAGGTTTGCTTCATAGTGTCTCTAAAATCACAATGCCATTCCAAATGTAGTGTTTACTTAGTATTTAAAAGCTCTGCATTGTATTGTTAGCAGGCTGTTGTCATAGTATCTCTTCCCTAGAGCTAAAGAAATGCATCTCTTTCACTGAGAAGGGCCTGTTTGGGTTGGTCCAACACTGCATTTTGACAGTGTCTGTCATGTTACAAACTGTGTTCAGACTGAAAATAAATATTACTGATACACTTCACAGTTTGGTACTCTGTTTATGCAAGAATGCCAAGTTCTAGGGGAAGACAAGGCCTCTCCCTGTTTCTCATGATAGCAGCTTTTGTAACTGCCTTATCAAATTGCTTGAATTTGTCACAAATACACATCTTCAAAGCTCATTCTACCTGGTATCTGCTACCTTTGGCATCAGATGACCTTCTTCATGAGAGCCATGAGTGTCACCCAAGCAAGCTATCCCAGGGCATTTTTATCATTTTAGAATGTATAGAATATGCATGTGTGGAGAGGATGATGCTGAAGTCTAGGAGTTTTATCCCTCACAATTTTCATCATTGCCCCTTCTCTGTAGGCACACCCTCTTCACCTCCCTTTGGCCTCTTTCCAGTTTACTAGCACTAGGTGTCTTTTAAAGATTTAAATCTCCTTTGGAACATTTCACACAGTAGTTAAGTTTCAGACTCAATGGATCACTAGCTCCTGCTGCTGCTTTAATATCAGGCTTGTTCTATCTCAGAGACAGTTGTATCAGAGCAATTTACAAAGCTGCATGTAAGTGGGGTGGAAGTGGGAGCATTCCCAATTTCAGTCTGACTGTGCATGAGGTGTACTCCACCCTCTGACTGTGCATGAGGTGTACTCCATCCTCCTCCCTTCACCTTGGCTTGTGCAAGAGAGAAGTTGGTGCATGGTCCAAAGCATGCAAAGCTCTAAAAGGTCCAAAAGGGAGAAAGGGCACACACTGACCTTGTCTCTGCTTTGAACAGTAGGAGGACCAGTGTACTTGGGTCTGCTGTAGTCCTTCCTCTGGGTTCACCAGGTCATTTGTTTGTGTAAACTTTCTCTTTTCTTGTTGGAATAAACCTTTCTTGAGCAAAAATGGCCCAGATTTTAGATGAAGTAAAATAGCAGTAATTCCCAGGGCTACTAGCCAAGACTTTATTGAGAAGGGGATCTCACTTGCCTTTTTCACACCTGTCCTAAATGTTGTCCACAGACTGGTTATAAAAGCCCAAGTCATTCTGCTCTTTCACTTCTCACACAATTCTTAAAGACCAGGTTTATAATTTTATTGTTTGCTTCCATCCCATTTCTGTTATGCTAGGTTTCCTTTTTTATCTTGAGTCCCGTACTTCACTGATTAAATGTTGCTTGCTAACTTCATTACCTTCAAATTTCATTAGCAAACACAAACTTTTGGGAGCATATTATTAATGCAAATATTTAATAAGATCATTCCTACTAACAGATCTTTCAAGATGGGTAATTTCACTCCAAGCCTGTAATTATCCTTATAGCACAACATAGTATTATATTCTCTTTAGTCAGTTCCTTTCCTGTCTTAACAATTCTATTTATCTCCATGTCTGCTGCTCAGACTAACAATTACAAATGTCATTGTAACAGTTACTTTTGTAAAGTGGTGATAGATTAATATCTACCTCATTTTCCTTGCTTTTATAAAAGGCAGTTATGAGAACAAGGTACCAGATTAATCTGTCTTCCTTTGGGAAGCTTGTTTAGCATGTAGGAGTTTTCTGTGCTTATACACCTCAGGGTAGAATTCATGAAAACTGTTTTAACTTGGGAACTCTGTGTGGTCATAGCATTACTTGCATTTGCCTAAATCAAGGTTTTTGTAAGATACTTCATCATTTCTGTCATCTGCAGACCCTAAAAAAGACACTTTGCATGATTTCCAAAGCTAGACTGAGAGATGACCCAAAATATCTAATAATAAAAACATTTGCTGAATTTCATATAGTCATAAAATGATTTTTTTTTTTTACTGCACTGCTGATGGCAAGGTGCTGGGTATTATTTTCCTTCTGTTGGAAAGATTAAACAAAAAAGCCAGAAGCAATCTGTTCTTGCTTGCTGGGAGGACCTGTCCTTTCTCTTGGTGCCAGTCTCTTGCTGGTATCTCTGCTTGTACAGCAAGTAAAATATGTCCAATTGTGCAGGCTGTGAAAAAAGACTGAGAAGGAGCCTGATATCTTGCTTAATTAGGGTACCTTAATACAGGCTACTGATCTTGAGTCTGTTGTGTGCTATACTGATCGTTGAACATTCAAAGCCAATCTGAGCTTTCTTTTAAGGAGAAAGTGAATCTCTAAAAATATAAACTTTTGAAAGGATTCAAGTCACATTATGGGTATTAGTTGCAGAATGAAAAATAGTTTCTCCTCAAAGTTTAAGAACTTTTTGTATGTTACCTTATGAAAGTTTACACATTCATCTTACAGGTGTCTTCACCTTGTGTGTAGGTTCGAATGGATTTTACTTGCTTTTACTGTCCAAAACCTTTGCAGTTCTATAGCAACAGGCACATCAAGTTGTGAACTGATTTAGTACTTGGAAACCTCCAGTTGCCCTTAGTTGTAGCATTTATCCAAGTGCAGCACCAAGTAGCAAATTAGCTTCCCAGCTAACATTGAGTAGTTTGGACAGTTCTAAGTAAATTGTTTTTGTTGAGCTGATTGTTTTAAAATTGAGCCTCCAAGCACTGAAAGAATCAGCAATGCCAAAGGAGACTCAGAGCCTGTCTTCAAAGTTATGACAAGTCAGGCACTTGGCAGTTTTCACAATGACCTATATTTTAATATGGGCTATTGGATTATTTCTAAAGAGGCTTCTTAGCCATAAAAGAATTATGCTCATTGGCTGGGCTGTGGCAAAAATACAATTGAATTAAGGATTGAAATAATTTAGGATCCAGCTGGACAAGTTGTCCCTGCGGCTGAGCAGTAACAGATGTATTAAGCATTGGAAATTGCACAGAAAAAAAGGTATAATTGATCTAAGGTAACCTCACTACTTTATATTAAATAAATCAATGCTGATAAGCTGAAAGGTTAGAAGCAAGAAGCTGAATTGAAGGAAGGTGGACTTGGAAAAAAGCAACTCTGGGTGAAACAAGTTAACTTTTAGGTCCTAAATATGGTAGGGACTATGGACACTTTATTTCTCTAAGTACAGTGGCTATGTATTTCCAAATCAGCAAAACCCTGGGGAGTGTTGGGGGAGGGTGAAGGAGAAACAGAAAATTATAGTTAGCCACCTCTGTGTTAATTTATGCAAGTACAGTCATCCATCACTGAAAACCACAGGTGACCCACAGGGCTCCCTCATATGTGCCTGTATGTGTCAATGCTGTTCAGAGCAAGGATTCAGAGGGAAGGCTGCATCACAACAACCACATTACACAGAGCAGATGAGGCTTTTGGACTACAGTGTGTGTGTGCATGTGTGTTAAAAGAAGCAGGTAAGCCCAAGATGTTGGCCAGTAATGTAGGGGACAGGAAACACCTTCTGGAGACACCCAGTACCTGAACACTAGCAAATGCAGAGGCACTGGAGCAGGAGGCTGTAAAATGAAGAACAATATACTTTTCTAGTTAAATGTGTTCTTTGAAAAGTTAGAGGCAAACTTTACAGGGTGAGAACAACTTCAAATAAAATTATGGATGTATTTAATGTAGCTGGAAATACTAAAGGGTAGTAGGAGACAAGATTTCCCTGTTGTTACTCACTTAACTCCTAATTCCATTTCTCAGTTTCGGACTAAGCACAAGTGGTTTCATTAGGAATTAACCTTGTTTTGCAAAGAATGACAAGATATATTAAAAAAAAAAAGTTTGAATTACTGCTTTGAGTGCACCTCTAGGAAAGTGAACGGAAACTTGCACGACTCTTACGCTTTGGGTGTGAATGTATTAAATGGAGATGTTCTTGCACAGCCCTGGAGCCCAGGCAGCAGGCTCACGGGGCGGCAGGGCAGCTCTGCCCCGCTGGGGCTGCTGCAGCAGGGTGTGTCACCGTGTCCCGCAGGACAGGAGCCCCGGGAGCTGTGTGTGCCCAGCCTGGCTTTGCTGGGCTGTCCAGGGACAGAACTGCCCGGCGCTGAGCGCTCTGCGCTCCGGGCAGGAAGCCTTGCCCGGTTGTCTGAGGGGATGAGCGAGAGCAGCTTTCCACGGGTGTACGGCAGGGAAGAAGAGAGGCCTTTGGATTGCCCTAAAGCTCCATCTGCTGGATGTCCTTCCCGAGCCTGGGCGGCGAGCGGAGCGCTGCGGGCCGCGCTGGGTGCGGGGGGAGTCGTGAGGGGAGTCGTGAGGGGAGCCGTGAGGGGAGCCGGGCCGGGCCTGGGCTCTCCTTCCAGTCTAAAACTATAGGCCTCCAAAAGGACTCCAAAAAAAGACTACAAAAGAGCTCAGGAACTTTCTACAGAAATTAAAGACACATTCTTGGAAAATGAGGAAGATCCAAGCTTCCTTAATGGTGCAGCAAAGCGTATATTTGAGACCTGTGAATAGCAATGCTAAAGGTCAGTCCTGAATGCAAAGTCAAGAAGTCAAAGCTTAGGAAATGTTGTTAGGATAATGTTTTAGTCAAGCTCTTGCTGTGGCACGAACGAATAGAAGAGCTGATATTAAATCTCTGAGCTCTGACATTCCCCTCACAGCCCCTTGCACACCAGACATCTTCTGTCCCTGCTGATGCCTTAAAAGCTGTTAAAAATAAGAAGCAGATACTGCAGTATAGGGAAAAAGGATATTCCCTTGGTTTAATAGGATCCCAGGTGCTCCCTTGTCAAAGGTGGAACCACACCAACGAAGCCCCCGGGTACAACACATATACAATTTTATGGACCTCACAAATTAGCATATCTATCTAAAATCCCCCAATAAGAAACTTAACAAATGAAGTAATTGTCCCCCTATTCTAATTACTGCCCCTCCCCAAATGAGGCTACAATCTAGTTTACAAAAACATGTTCCATGAGAGGAGGCTCCATCCGACAGTTTGGAGCTTCATGTTTTGAGATAGCAGGGATGTTTTGTTTTCCCCAGAGAACCCTGAAGTAGGCTAAACATCAGAGTGCAAGGGTTATAAACATGTAGGGCTGAGATACAGGGAATGGGAAAGGGTATAAAATATATAAAAGGGTATAAAATGTATAAAGAAAAAGGACAAAAAACCCATCAAGCATCATTGCCACCTCCAGGAACTGAAACTTTCCTGACCTACTATTGCCATACTATTTCAGATCTGCTGAAGCTATCACCAAATTTTGCCTGGTTGTGTCTTCTCCTCAGCAGGCAGGAATCTTTGATGTAAAACAAAGGGGAATGAATATTCTGATTTTGAAGCTAGATGTAGATTTGAAGAATCAGTTGTTTCTTACTTAATTTCAAATAAATGAGCTGAGATGTAACCTGCAGGTAAACCTGCAGTCATCCTTCCTTGCTGTGATTATTTAGTTTTCAAGCTGCTCTTAATCAAAGTATTTTTCTTGCATCTCAGAAAACATAACCATAGAAATTTCCAAACATAAAATTATGTAATTAAAAGATATGATGTTGCTTTGGCCAGACAAACCTTAAGTTCTTGTTTTTGTACTGAAATAATAGTGATATCAGAACATTAAGCAGCATGTTAGACATGACACTGTGTATATGCTGGGCTCTGATCTCCAGTTAGCACAGGAGCCCTTTGAAGAAATTAAAAAGTAGGGAGGAAATTGTGGCGGAGTTTGAGGATGGGAGGATGAGTTGTTTGAGAGTGGGAGGCTTCTTCCTACATCTTTTTTTTTCTTCATCAGTGCTGTGCTCTAGGATACCCTAAGTCAAAATTGTAAGGTGAACTCTACGTTGAAGGAATATTGTGTACACAGTTATGCCAGTACATGCTGACTTAGCAAGAAGAGAAAAAATAAGATAGACCCAAATGAAGTTGGTGTGGTCAATAATTTCATCAGGGAGAGGGCTTCTGAAAGCAGAACTATCCATATTTTACAACATCTAGGTCAGTGAATAGTTTGTCTGCTTTTTCTTGGTACAGAATTGCTGTAGTTGTCTCCAACATCCCCCTTTCCTATGGGCTTCATCCCCCGCAGCTCTTGATTTATGTCTGTAAGGAGGCATAAGCAGGGTTTAATGCAGCGACAGCACTTCAGCATTCTCTTTCTCAATCAATTAATAATTAACATTGACCACTGATGGCTCCCATATTATTTATCTTATACTTTTCCCTATATCCTTTTTCTCTTATCTTTATTCTTTCTTCTCTTTTCTGAGTTGATCTCAGCAAAACTTTGTTCCAGACCCTACAGGGAGAAGGAGAAAATGGGTCAGAGCTACAGAGGCAGCAGCAGGGCACAGTCTTCTTACTGGAACGAGTCTGAGGCCAGGAACAGAGAAGTGCTGGAAGCTTCGTGCTGTGTTTCTGTGGTATAATAGCACAGCTCTGATGGCACAGTAATTCAGTTTTTTACTTTTAGCAACCACTAAGGCAGCACTGCTGCTTCCTTAACTGTGCTAGTTCATTATCATACAATGTAATTATCTGATTCTGGTATACAGTTTGTAGGTCCTATTTTCTGGGGTCTGTTTCTTGGCAGATCTGCCTGATAATGCAGCTTCCAAAAATGTATATGAAAAGGTCACGTTTTGGCACTGAATAGATTATTATTTTTATTTTTGTGAGGTTTGGCCTCTGTTGTTATAGGCTCTCTAAAATGCCCAAAATAAAGGCCAATCCAAACCCTAAAGAATTCAAGTTTAAAATAAATAATCAGCTAAGTATATGCAATAAGCTTACATCAAAATCCCAACTTTTGGAAGGAATTTGGATGTAAATTGGGTCTTCAAAACTGTGGAGAATTTATAATTAAAAATACCAAATTAAACTTTGGTAGAAGCCTTCTCATGTCATTGCTGACATTAACACTAGGCTGCTTTACTGAGATTGATAGAGGCTTTTTTCTTTCTTGTTTAATAATGTATTTCCTCTTGGAGGAAAACTGTGGCAGTAAAACTCAGCAAAGCCAACAATGTGTCTCATAAACAAATTCATTTCCTTCTTCAAACATTGTTTCATTCAAGAGCAATACATTCAAAATTCTTTTTGTGCTGGGTCTTTAATTGGTTCCTTTTGCAGGAATGAAGTAGCCATTCTTTGAATCTTCCTTGAAGTTTGCTGAATTTGATAAAATTTGCTATGTTATCTTGTGTTGGGAATGCAGGCTTTACTGAATTGCAGTAAGGGAATGATTCTGATAACATAATGTATGATTTTATCTAGAGCTTCTTAGGAAAAACCCACACATTCGTTTGTAATGGTGAGCATTTGCCTGTAATAGATATAAAAAATCACCTTTAACTTTTCCCTAGAGGGATGAAGTTCAGTTTCGGGGTTGTTTAATGATATCCAAAACAAACAAATGAGGGATACCTTTTCCTGAAGTGAGAAGATCTCATTTAATCTGCTTCTGAGAAAGCATCAGTTTACTAATGGTCAGACATTGAGTGACATAATTATGCAACTAAAGTTACATTGATTTTAGCATTAATATTCCTGGAAGAGCATTAAAATTTCCTAGAAGGCTGTGGTTCAGGTTAGTGGTTCATATTTACTTTTTTTTGAGGGGGGGGGAGGGGGCTGGTGTGGGATCTTTTAAAATAATTTATTCAGTCAAGGTTGGCTTGACTGAATATGTGATTGCAGCTATGTGGCAAAACGGGTAAGTAAGGCTCAAGCTGTGGAAGACAGTCTGTGGTGTAAGCCAGGGCTGAATGAGTTCATAAAAGTTATTCATTAGATGATCTCTTGTGATGAGTGGATTCAGAGATCAGCAGCCCTGGCTTTTGAACCATTTATCAATTAATGAGAACCCAAAGTTGTAATGAGTATGGTGATGAACACTGACTAGTTACAGCAGCAGCCTGTAAGCAAGAGGAGGTCAGAGCAAAATATGGCACCATGGCAGTGCTCCCTCACCCAGCCTTGAATAATGAAAGAGCTGAACACGAGTCGCCGTTGTTGGAAAAAAAGCTAACACACCCAGAGCTGCCTGGTGAGCCAGCACCGAGCCTCGGCAGCAATAACCAGCTCAGTGTGGAACTGTGCCATAGAAACCAGATGAGCTTCCTTGTACATAAGTGAGGCTCTGCACAGAAAATGCTTGGGGTTCGCTGCACTGGCTGGCAAACCCCTTCCCTTATCCCCATAGCAGTGCTGACTGGAAATGACTTGGCTTTCTCCTGTGAGCGAACGAGTCTGTGCCGTGCTGCTCTGCTGTGCCTCTGGCTGCAGTTGCCTAATTACCAGGACAAAAGTTGTTCTTCCGCCAGGATTGTGAAGGATGCTTGGCTTCTCATCAGTCTTTGTTTGCTCTAGGAAAGCAGTGGACGAAGAGAGGTTTGTGCTTTCTTGCCAGTCCTGTGCTTAGGTTCTCCAGAGAGCTTATTTTCACAATTAAAATGGATTTGATAGGGATTTTCTTCTCTTCTATCACACCATCTTTGTGCCCTGTGCTTAGCTGGGCTGTGTTTTCTGAAGAAACAGACTAAAAATATATTTTATTGATACTTGGTCCTCAGAGCTGTAGGTAGCTTTTGGAACGTGGTACATTAGGCACAGAGGCACCTTTGCCCTTTAAACAAATTGACCTTCTGTCTCTGAATACTTCCACACAGCATTTATCTAGAGATCAAGGTAAAGTTTTACCTATCTGAGACACTTCCTCTGAAGTAGCTTCTTCTGAAAAAATAAAAAATAGCTCTTGATTTTTTTTTAATCATTCCCCACTGTCTGAAAGTGGATGGCACCAGTGGGTTACAGGCATCTGTGTAATGACAAACTTCTAACCCAAAGTAAATATTCTCTTTTGATGGTCCATTACACCAGTAAAGACTCCAGCTATGAAGTTCATTTTAACTGAAGGCTCCACATCTGTATGTGTTTTATTCCTTAGAGTTTGGGTGACCTGATTGCAAAGTGCCCTTTTTAAGCATCCTGGCTTTTTTTAGTTAAGGTTGCATCTGAAACAATTGCCAAGGTGGTTTCTTTAGTGCTGTTCTTAATTAGGAAGTGTCACCAAAATAAATTGGGTTCAGTTTTGCTGTGTCAGTATCATTTATTATGGAGAGCATGGTGAACTGAAATATATGTAGATGGCTAACAACATCGTTATTATAAGTAATTTTATATTTTCTCAGTTAGGAGATGGTGGGATACACTGATGGGTAGGCCTGATTCAGAATCAAACTAGGATTAGGATATAGTTTCCATCTAAAAATAGTGTGGGAATTTTCAATATTTTAAGGAAAGGGGTGAAATACTTGATATTTATTGCACTTATAGAACAAATTACTTTCAGAGAAACATCCAGTCTTTAGGAATGATTCAGTCTTGATGAATTACCCTGCCGTATACAGTGATATAGCTAAATGACACTTCCAGCTGGCTTTGTTTTGTATGACCAGTATGATATATTCCCAAGGGACTGAAGCCCTTTCTGAGGAGAGAATACATTGTCCTGGTTGCATCAACCACTCCTTTCTTGGGTACATTGTGACATCCTTTTTTGTGGGGTGTGTTTTATCACCGTGCTGTATGGGAGATGTGTGCGTAATAAATCCAGTGGAAATAAACAGTGCTTTCCCCTTTATGAATATGTGATCTATGATTTATTTATCCACCCAGACTTAGACTAATAGCATGTCAAATGCTGCCTGTTCGTTTTCCTGTTGACATATTTCTATCAGCAGTGTCTTCTGTATTATAGATAGGAAAAATATTAGCAGATTTATAAAACAATGGCTTAACGGGACCAGTTCTTTGATGTAAGCTAGATGGACTCCACTAGGGAAAATAAGAAGAGATTAGGTGGAGGGGAGGGGTTTTTTGTCTACTGTGAAATTGTTCACATTAGGCTGGAAGAAGAGTAAATGGAGACTGACTGGCTCCACCAGAAGGTCAGACACTGACCTGTCTGCTGGGCCAGAGCTTGCTATGTACCCCTGTAAGTGTATAGAGAACTGAGATCTCTTTCTCTTGCAGCTTGGCATGCACTGAGTCATGGTGCAAAGAATCAGGCTTGGTATCATGAAAATGCCTAGTGACAGCAAGCAAGTCAGAGATAGCTGCAGGTAAGAGGTACAAGTATTTTGACGGGGAAAAAGATATAAAAAGAGTCTAAATGCATCATGTTGCCATGAACAATCAAATCTGTTTAATCTGTACTTTTCACGGTCTCATGTTGAGTTCACCTTCTTGCACCTGAAAAATTAATTAGTGGGAGTGATACAGCAAAAAATGTAAATTTTGACTACAGGGTTTGGAGCACCATGAGCACCCATGGGTAATTCAGGAGTCAGAACTCTTGTGTTTCTATGTCTGCTATACCAGTGCCCTCCTGTGCAAATTTTGGCAAGGCAGTTGCTTTCCTTTTGCCCTATTTATAAACATTTATCCAGGAAAGGTAGAAACTCTTTTTATGTGCTGTTTACAATACTTACTTCAATGGCTGTTTCTTCTGCTAAAGATGCAAAGTCCATTTTAATGAAATGAAAAATAATGGAAAGTTTTGTCAAAGGTGTCTCGTAGTACTTGTCATTGCCCAAAGGGCTGATTCTCTTTGGTCTACAAAGTATCTTTGCTGCTAAAAGAGGAATTTCCACTATATAAAGCGTAGACTTTTACCTTAAATTTGTTAATAGCAAAGGTAGAAAGAATGGCTCCTGCTTGTATTTATTTCAAAGGTTGTTTGAGGTTTAGTGCAGCTTTGTATTAATAATAGTTCAAACCTGAACTCAAACCATATAGGGGCAAATGACGCTGTTTCTATCCCCACTGTGTATATAGACAATAACTTTTCTACTTATAAGAGATGGGCTGTTAAAGACGTGATTAAATAACATTATGGAGTTTGACTTGCTTTCATTTGAAAGGCCAGTGGACAAAATGTAAACATTTAAACTGATTTCTGCTTTGAATGGCTGCTGTAGTTCATGGCTGGTTATCTCCTGTTTCAAAGACTTCCGGCATTGAGGAAAACAGCTCTCCTAAAAGCTGCTGGCAGTTCTGGTATGACTCCTTCTAGTCTCCTACACTTTTTCCTGTTCATTTCTTTTTTACATTTAAAGAAAACACTTTGAGTTTTCCTGCAATCTTTGATATCAGGAGATATGAGCAGAAACACAGACTTGCGTATCTAATTGTGCACTTGGCCTTATCTTTGTCTGCA
Organism: Entomyzon cyanotis; assembly: GCA_024500445.1. NCBI lineage: Eukaryota > Metazoa > Chordata > Aves > Passeriformes > Meliphagidae > Entomyzon > Entomyzon cyanotis. Next base: position 9,397,143 of record JAKEPQ010000743.1, read on the forward strand.
AGGCTGATGTTTACCTTTGAAAAGGAAATTATTCTTTTTGAACAATTATAGCCTCCAAGCTTTCATCATGTCTCTCTAATCTGTAGTGTTTGCTTCTAGTGCACTGTCAGATGCTTAGTGAAGTTTTAGGAAGATAGTGCCCTTAACAAAAGAGAAGTAATTTTTTTTTTAAAATAAGAAATATCTTTTAAACAATAATTTGAGCTGATCAAAATGTTATTGACAAACTGGTCTTTTAAATTCCGTAAGGATAAAACTAAGATACTGCAGTAGGCAGGAATGAGCAGCTGTAAGAAGAGTGAAAGGGGGGAGCAGTTCTCCAGATTGGAGATAGCTGTATAGTGGGCAATGCTGTCTTGTTTTAAAAAAGCCAAGCTTTACACTGACTGTGTATGAGCAGGAGGATCAACTGCAAACTACAGAAAGAAAGTCTTCTAGTCTACTGAGGAATGGTAGGTCTGAAACTGGAGCTGACAGCTGCTCTCTCCGGAGAACCTAAATGAAAATAATCAGAAGTCTAGAGAGTGCAACCTGTGAAGAACAAAAGAAAGAGGTTTTGCTTTTTGACATAAAAAAGGCAGGCTGGGAGGTGCAAGAGTGAAACAGGCGTGGTGATAAGCTCTGGATATAGGTATGTGCAGACATAGATAGTTACCCAGAAGAGAAATAGAAATTATTCAATTCTCCTTGAGCAAGGTGAACACAACACTTCCGCTGCAAAAGTATTCAGGCTAGATCAGAAGAAAAATTTTTCTAACAGCAGAAATTATTAAGCAATGGATTAGATGGGAAAGGGTGTGAAGTGTTCCTTTGTGGAGACCTTTATTGGCAGGTTTAATCTAGTGAATTCTCAACTCCTTCAAATGAATGCTCTTACCTATGCTTGGTATAGACCAAAGCAATGCACATGCAGCTGTAGCTTTAGAGATGAGCCTTGCTTGAACCTCATTTTAACATACAAAAGAAGATTTTCAACAGATTATTTTCTGGAATAAAACTTCTCATAAAAGTTAACAGATGAAAAAAGTTAATATTGATTTATTATCAGCATGGTAAAGCATGCAATAGCATGAAAACCTAGAACAATCATCATGTGAAACTAGAGGAGGGGCATATATTTACTATCAACCTTTTGCAGCAGGAAGGGTCTTAAAAAGTAGTGCCTAGATAAGGTAATGAAGTGTTTTCTATTATAACATTGCCGTGTCTCTGAAGTCTCACCAGTCAAGCTGTGGTTGTTACAGAATATCTTAAACTGAGAGGATGGCACAATAAATAAAATTTAATCTGTTGTGATATTGTGTTCCTTGATGATGGTGGTGCAGTTCTTACCACCCTTACAACAACTAGCCATGGAAATTTTTCCTGTTTTCTGATTATTAGTACTGTTTTCTGCTTTTATTAAGTACAAAGTATCTGGTTGATACCTACAGGATTAAGCACACACTGAAGTGCTTAGCAGAAGTTGGGTCCTTAAATGACCCTTCTCTATCTCCTTTGTCATGGCACTAAACCTGCTGCTTTTCTTGAACTTTATCTGAGTAAGTGCTGCATACTGTATTTATATCAGACACATTTTATTGTTTGCATTTTGGCTTTATGAAATGTCAGAATCAATCTTATACTAATGAAATGTTCAAATTTCATCTCAGCTATGAACATAGCTGCTAATCCTATAAGATGTTTACTTTCTGCCTCTCTGGCTATGTATAGTAACAGAGAGTCTGCCAACTTAAGCACTGCTGACAAACGTCTCCCTACTGCTAGTCAGTCTAATAAATGTTATTTCATTGAGTAAAGATTTAAAATTAATTAATTCAATGTCATTAAAATCCCTTGCAACCTTTGACAAGTTTGCTCTTACTGCAGGCCAGTAAAAGTAGTTACCAGAATACTGCATGTGCTCTTGAATCCCACTCAATTTGGTAATTTTTATGTTTTAATCTTACAATTTAGCTTTAATCATTGTGGAATGCAACTTGTAAAGGCAGTAGCTCTGTTTCAGGTGGAAATGTGGAGGGAGAAAGGTAGGTTGTTTCAAGAGATACAAAACCAAAGCGTAAAAGGTAAGCCAAAGGGCACGGACCAGAGTCCTATCTTCCAGCAAATCATACAGGATGTAGCTACCAACCTCCCAAGACTTTAGTTAAAATTTCTCCTATGGCATTCTCAAAGTGAGAGCTGTGTAATTCTCAGCATGAAATCTCAGGCTGTATTCCCTGTTGAAGGCTGTGGTCAAACAGTTCACAGCACTGTCCAGAGTGTGGGTGTGTTTGTATATGTAGGGACATTTTTTACATTTGGTTTCTAAGCTTCAGGCCCTGATTTTCCACATCCATGGGCTCTGAGTATCTCCTGGCACCTATGCAAACACCACCAGAAGCCTGCTCAGGCAGAATGGTGTATTTATTTGCTCTGGCATAGTGCCTGAGGAATTAACCAGGAATAGGGCCCTGGTGGGCTGACCACCATAGAAAAAAGGTCTCAGCAAATGTTTCTCAGACTTCTGATGCACAGGGAATACTTTGTTTTTGATGGGAATTACAAGGGAGATGGCAGATGTTGCCAAGCAGCCCTTACCCTGTGCAGCTCTTCTGGTCATTATGGTGGTCATTAGACCACCATGGTCATTAGACCTGTGACACAACACAATCCTTGGTTGGACTCCTGGGGCTCTTAGTCCTGCTGGGTTCCTGAGAAGGGATGAGCAGGCAGAGCACACAACTGTCGTGCAAAATTTCCCCTGCAAACCATTTAGGAATCACTGAACTTTGCCTGCCCTGCATCCCCCATGCCATGGAGCAAGTGATGAGGAAGAGGATGTTACAACTACAGTCACAGGAACATTGTGGGAATATGATTTGGCACCTCATTTGTTCTGATGCAGATGTGCACAAGAGTTCAGGAGCAGTAGCCACTGCATGCTTTGGTGCCTCTGGTACTGCACAGCTCTTGACTGTGAGGAGAGCCACTGTCAGATGCTTTCTATCAAAGTGTTACTGCCCCTCATAGTTCTACTGATGAACAGCAACCAGCCAGGAATTATCTGATTTTGGCAGTTTAGGACCAGATCTTATAGAAATATAACCTGACATCAAAATTGGATGTGTCATCTCTGTTTCCACTTATTTAGGCAGTGACACTGGTGCAACAAAGGAAGTACAAAGAGGTTTAATTTTCTTGGATTGAAAGATGTTAGTCTTCGAAATCAACATTTGGTATGGCCAGTTGACCCTGTTGATTCACCTTCCTTAAACTGATGAGGATTTACAGTATGTGTGTCTTCCTTGTTCCAGGGTGAAGAAAGGAAATTCACTTTCCTAGGTGATCCAACATTGCCTTTCCTGCGTTCAGAAACAGGAGCTCAGTTTTAAATGTAAAAGGGATTTATTCATAGTGTATATAGTTATCAAACCCCATGAGTAATAGCATCCCAATGGGCCTGTATTCTGGTGAGTAAGTTGTGTTTTCTTCTTATCATAGACTTGCCTTTGTCTGATTCTCACCCTTGATTAGACTGTTGGAGTTTCTGCATACTTTAAATAGAGTCTTATTTTTGTATCCATAAAGGATTTATCATCAAATCTGTGTCAAAGCAAGACAGAGAAGTGCCGATTAAATAAATGATGTTTCCTAGAGTGACATGGGACCAAATATACCTTTCTGCTGTGCAGGACTAAGCAGCCCACAGACTTACAAACTCACACCTCAGGAAGTCTTAGGCAGAAAGGTGTCATACCTCAATGCCCGACTGAGAGCCATTTTCTGTTTGGTATTTTTAACCTTCCCCTTCTGCTTAGTTCCTGCTCTGCCACTTAATGTAATGCCTGTTTATTGCAGACTGCTTTTAGTTTGGTCCTTTTAAAAGCTCCCTGAGGCACGATGATGCCTAGAAATTAATGTATTCCCTTCCCGCATGTCCAGCAGATGTGTGTATATTGAGTTAGTGTCTCTTGAGTTTAGCTAATTTCTCTTCAGAGCATAGTTGAATCAGTGATACATACCAAACCCATTTGTGGCCTTTCCTCTATTGGGAGAGATAGATTTATATACATAATATTTTTAGCTTTAACTGCAAAGGGCTTGTGTGACTTGCAGATTTGTATAAAATCACTAAACATGCTGTGCTATTGGGCAGCACAACTCCTGGTGCTGAATGTGGCTGTATACAGCAGGAGTATGTGTAAGGCAGCCTTTGCATCCTGAGATCTTGAAGTGGTTTTGTCATCTTTCCCCACCCATCTTTTTCTTACTGGTTGGAAAAGAAGTCATCTTTGAACAGATTAGTGCTGGATGAAAAGCTGAGACTTTGGTTAACATGCTAGGTAAAAGCATCCTTGCTAAGAGTTGACTTGTATTGCTGTTAACTGTACAGTAACTCCTGTTGCTCCTTTTCTAACTGGGAGAAAATACTCTCCTAATGTTCACAATACACAAATCCATTATTATTACACCTCAACTGTGGCTGAGGTCACTCACTTTACATGTAAATGGTGATGCCTTATTTTCCATCAAAAAACGGAGGTCTCTCTCCACATATTTGCTGATCTTTATATCATATCCCCTCTTGCTGAGGCAGTCACCAGAAGTAACTCTTTGGAAGAGCATTGGTCCTGTCCTACTTTTCCAGGCCTATCATGAAACGAAGTGCCATCATACAAAGAACTGAAAACGCCAACTTCAGGTTACACTGAGTTTACCAAGGTAAGACATCTTAAGCATGATTTCCTGGAACCATCTCCCCCAGCCCCTTATGGTAGGCAAACTACCCTTGCCATGGTACTAAAAAAACTCAGCTGTTCAAGTAATGTATTTTAAAAAATATAGATTTATTTTAAGCTCATGAAACATCAGGAGAGACAATTATAAACTGAGAAAGATTAAACATGGCAATGAGCTTGTGGCCAGACAATACAAGCAATAACTTAGAGGCAGAGGTTACCATACGAAAACCTGCTGAAAGTTGGTTATTATTGGTACTAGACACTCTAGGCTCTGCTCATCTCAGTTTTAATTTGAAAATATATTCTCATTTCATCCCTTCTACATTTTTATTTAGAAGTATTTGCCTAAGAACCTATATATTTTAAATACTGCATAAAGTGCATTCAGATGAAGGATGGAAAAAGGTGAAGGCCCAATTTCCAGTGCACTAGAGAGGACTGAGGCAAAACATATTCAAATAATTGACTAGAAAGAGCTTGGTTTTGAACCAAACCCCAAGAACACACTGAGTAATGGCACAGTAATGCAAACATGGTTTCTAGGAGACAACTTTAAGTAGATACTAAGCACTAGAACCATGGCTTGACAGCGTATTTGGCTTTTGAGCTTTGCAGAGCAAGGTCACATTCCTCTGTTGATAACTGCGAAAACAAAAAATATGCTGAAGTTTGAAATGCTCCTCCTAATGTGATCTTGAACAGTTGTTACTGTAAACAACATTGTATTTAATTTGAAATAGTCCATTAATTCTTTGGTCTTACTCTCTGCATTTTCCTCTAGACTGTAAGCTGCTATCTTGGAATTCCAATTAGTTTTTTGTTGTTAGAAGTGCAGCCATTTCCATCTGTCACCAGCCTTTAGGCCTGAAGTGGTTTCTGTTAACATCAGTGAACCAGCACGTCTTGTTCAGAAGCTTAGGCTTTCTGGTTCATAAGTAGTTAAGGAAAATCTAAGGACTGCCAAAACCCACCATCTTCAACTCTCAGCTTCCTGTAACTCATTTGTGTGTCTGAGAAACCTAAGAATGGCTAAGTGATACTGCAAAATAGAACACTCTGGCATAATTTTTTCCCCTAAGTCATGTTGGGGATATAGAGGAATTGAGCAGCACCAAAAATTCCACTTGTTTTTAGACAAGTGGACTCCATTCTGAGAGGTCACTGCAGTGCTGGAGCCTCCTACCCCTCTTAGCACACTTGTTAGTTTTGTGGAAGCATGACCTTGGAAGACACTGAACAACATTTTCAGTACTGTGATATTAAGAACTGAACAGTGGTTTTTCCCTTACAATCAAACAGGGTTTTTCCCTTACAATTAAACAGGAATAACTCCTCCTGATATGAAAGCAAAAAAAAGAAAAAAAAAAAAAAGGAACTTTTTTTCAAATTGCAACTTCCATCTCTATTTTACACCAGTTGTGCTTATGAACAGATGAATAGCTAGGGAAAAAACCCTGTAGAATTCAAGAGCTGAATTATTTAACTCTTCTCAGTCATCTTTTTTGTCAGAGGTACTTGAGCTATCCTCTTCATTGCCTTCAGGACAGACTTTATTTCTTGCAAGTGGTGTTATTTCTGAGACTGGGGCTGTGCACCTCACTGGGCTGTGTTTGACTTTGGGTAGCTCAGTGTCCTCCTCCTCCAACATATCTGATTGATGTCTCTGTAGATCTAGGTATGTAGTAAACAACGTACAATATTCTGGATGCTTGAGTGAAAAATTCTTGAACTCCTCTGAAAAACATTATAAAACAACAGATACTATAGTGCAGCAACAGAATCAAAGAAAATTTCAGTGCCTGCTTCTTTCACTGAAGCTGATCTCCAGTTAGCTCCCTCTAAAAAATCTCAGGAGTATCCCACAAAGTATCTAGGTCCATGCTTCAACAGCTCTCCCCAGAAACAAGGTATGAGAACCATCAGGTAATTTCAGGGAATTAAAAATGGAAACTCCCTGTCAATATGGCTATCAGAGTACTCTTTCTAACAAAAGGACGTAACTTACCATAGGAGAGCTTCCCAGTCTCATCTGCATCTATTTCTTTAAAGAGCACAGAAACATCAAGCTCAGGCAGCCCCAGTGCTGACTGAATGACAGAAGCAAACTCATCTTCTGTTATAGTGCCATCCTCATCCATGTCAAAGAGCTGGAAAACACAGAATGAGTAGAAATTTTGCCTATGAAAGCCACTCATAGTGGCTTTCCAGCATTCAGGAGGTCTGTAAACAATGGCTGGGATTTGAAGAGCCTGGCTGCATCTCAGCTACTTTCTCTTGCAAAAGTTTTTATGTATTTTCCCTGGGTTATGACTAAGCAGACAGCAGAGCAATATCCATGCTATAGTTGGGATAGAACATTCTGCCAAAACAAACAAACCTCACAGTGTTAGTTCAGTGATAAAAATATTACAAAACTGATAAAATATAAACAAAGATTTATGTTTCTTGTCACCATGAGCTATGCTAAGGGTCTGCTGGATTCAGCCAGTCTGTACTGGAATATCTTAGTTTTTAGTCTCCATTTTCATTAGGTTATGGCATATCTGCTATCAGATTAAATTTGCTATCATAGTTTATGCTCTGACATAAAATACTTAAATTTTAGTGTATGTGATTGGTCACTCACTAAGGAATTATTGTAATTAACAAGGAATTTTGGCTCCTGGAATGCAGACAGTTGATATATGCTGGATCATCCCATCCTTCCCAGTGCAGTGATAGTAACCATCTGCTATGAATCACCCCTGGAGAAATACAAGGGATGGATGGCTGTAATTCTTAAGTACTTGCTATAGGCAAACTTTGCCATTGTGAAGGAAAAGACATTTAGTGGCAAAGAAAACAAGTAGCAAAAGGAAATGCATAGATCCATTTCAGACTGAAACAGGCTTTTACCAGCTGAACCAGTTGTTTCATGCTAAAATTGGAAATGAAAACAAATTACTGATTTTATAATCAGCACACCTGTTAAGACAATGAAGAGTATAGTTGAGGAAACAACACAAATGGAACAGCAACAGTAGCTGCTAGGCTTGCTTCTTCATAGGAATCTGTACTGATAAAACATTCCTAAAAAAGCACAAATTACCTTGAACAGTTTTAGTGCTTATCTGAAAAGAAGCCAGTGGATATAATGGATTGCCACAAAATCTCTGGTACTTCCCAATAATGCATCAGTACTAAAAAGCACCCAGTTTACAATGAACATGAGCTGCATCTCAATGTATCATTCAATAGAGTTCGTAAGATCAGATTATTGGGTAAAACAACTGGATCTGTGTCAAAGAGCTACTAAAAAAAGACCTAAGGATTAAGAACATGGGCATCCCTGGTCATGTATTGCCTTCTTGCACCTGAGATGGGAAAAGAACTACTTAGAACCACAGTACCAGACAGCAGTTCTTAGATGAAGCCCAATTTTGAATGTGCCAGTCCTGAATAGCCCTTGATTTTTTTTTTTTCCCCTCTTCGTTAAGAACAATGACTCTTGTGAGGCTTGACCCACAAGAGGATATTACTCCATCTATTGTGACATTAAAGAATCACAGCAGAAAAAAACCTTAGGCAAAAAAAACCCCTACAAGTGCTGCTGAATCATTTTTGGAGTTTTCCTGCCAAGTTACATATTCATTAGTGCCTTCAGATGGCTTTTGAAACCCTTTTCTATGATGCTTGCAATTCTTCCCCTCCCTTTCACACTTTAAATGTCAATTGGTTTAAGAGAATTACCCACATTTGCATAACAGATTGAAGCTATAAACTTATGATTTGAAAGCTAACAGACTTACAGTCAGTCTTGATTTGTCAGGTTTGTAGATTTACACTAAATTGAACTTACCTTAAATGCCATCTGAATAGTCTCCTCTGTGTTGGCTGGGTTACAAAGAATAGACAAACCAATTACATACTCTCTGAAGTCGATGGTGCCATCTCCATTCTGTAACCCAAACATGCATGGCAGGAGTTATAGTTAATACAACAAATCACTTTAAGAGCTATTCTGTAAATCAAACACACAACGTGCACTAAGACAGTTTACAATATTACAGGTTTTTGTTCTTCCTGAAAAAACCTACAGCTCACTAAATATGTAATACTAAGGCTGGAGTAGCAATATACATATTTTCAGTAGCTACAAAGTGAGTATCTATTTCTATTTTATAAACAAACAAAGCACAAACAAAAAAGATTTAAAACAACTTAAAAGCTTTTCTTTAGTACATGGCCTTCAGGAAGGCTCTAAGAATAACTGGAATCCATGTGTTTGAGGTAAGTTTAGGAGTGCATGCAGCACTGGCACTTGCTGAAGTTCAGAAGCCAATGCAACAGCCCAGAATAAACAGGCCAAGAGTGAAGCTGTTGCTTTGAGTTTGAACCTTCAGCAGTAACATGTACGGCAGTGAAAGGACAACCAAATCTACTTGGTTTATCTTAAGTTTCCTTTGAAGCTAATGCACTGCCCTACACGGTATTTAGACGCCAATGCACTGTCCTACCTTTTAAGCCAGAAAGGCAAGGAATTCATTGAACAGCCTTTGTAATAATTCCAGTTTTGATTTGAACAAACATTTCAATGTGTTAACTACAAAGCTACATCAACAAAACATTTGAAGCTTTCTTTGATGGGATTTGTGATTAATTCCATGTAAGCTGCATTATATTTGCAGATAGGGAGAACGGCAGATGACTGCTGAAATCTGTGCTTATGTCAGTAGTGTTTCTGTCACCACACTGAAAGTTTCTTGAGTGTTTTGGGAAACAACAGTCTGGACAAAAGCCATCTGCAAGTCTTAGGTGGTGGGACACAGAGCAGTTAATGACAGCATAATAGAGATGACAAATAATTAATTGTTTTTAATATTCACAATAAGGGCATTCATCAAAAATGTTTTAAAAGCAAACTAAAGTGTAAAGCAGAGCTCCCTTTGTGGATAAGGTGTTGTGCATTTCAAGAAGAAAAACATTTTCTTAAAAAGTGGAGTCCCTACATCTGAGAACAGCACAAAACTTTTTCAGCCGAGCGAGAGAGAGGTGGTCTCCTGGGTACATCTGCAGCAAAGAGCCAGACCAGGATTCTATTTCTGTTTCTCCTACCAACTTCTAATGCTCACTTGAGCATACCACCCTTAACCTTTCTGCTCTTGGTTTTCTGCTGCTGAACAGTGCAATATGCCAGGGGAGAATACTAATGCTGCTCTGTAGAGTGCTTTGAAAATTTTGGGTGTTATGAAACAGGAATTTTAGTTATTGAATTTAGGTTTTGAGATAGTTCTTGATTAACAAAATATGTGCAATAATGAAGTAAAATCAGTATTACTAACATATCAACACCAAGCCATACATTTGAAAAGATTTAAAATTTCTAAGATACAATTGTATTTAATGTTCAAAACCAACACAGGAATCTTTTGCATAGACAACTGCTATTTCCTTTATATTGATTGTCTAACCAATCTTTTTCGAAGACATGCAACCCTTGAACACCTTGTACTTCATAAACCTGTACATTTCAGGGAAACTTTTGAGCAAAGATACGAGTAAGCGATGAACTTTTAAGTTACTTGGATGTGTGTCTAAGGGTTATAACTTTTGATAGTTTTTAATCATTAGAAAAGGACACTGTTGTCCCAAGATGTCATTTTACTTACAAATCTGTGCTCTCGTTGTGGTGGAGAGTTTGACTTTAAGTATTTCGTCTACATTGTAGTTCTCAGAGATAACAGATCTAACTTTAAAGTATAATATTACAAACATAAAATCTTAAAACAACTGAAGCAAGAGTGTAGATAATAACTGTTCAAAGTTCCATGGAATATTATTTTTGGACAGTTTTGTAGACTGTATTCTTAGCAAAGCACTGTTTGATGTGCTTAGAATATTTTTTAAAATTTATTTTTAAAGTTAAGAATATGTATCACAGGAAATGAATTGGGAAGTAAACTTTAAAATAATCTAATTAAAAACAACTTCTGAAAGAAGTTAACACAGCTGTGGCTGCATATGGAAATATGACAAGAAAAAAGACAAAATAAGGGTTGTATTACTTTCAGTAAAGTGCTAAATCTCAGTAATCAAAGCTGAGTGCAGTCTGATAGACAGAACTCCAGCCATTTTAGTAGGAAATAAAGTTACTGCGCTTACAAGATCATGTTCTGACTAGTTCTACTAAACTCTAGGATGCTGGCTAACTTCCAAATGCTCCAGCATTTTGGTTAAGGAGAAATGATGGGATTGCCGCCTGGAAAAAGAGATGGGAGTTAAACTGAAAATGCAGGAAAACCTTCAGAGCTTGCATAAAACCAGCAAAAGCACTTGCAACTGTCTTTCTACGCACATCTGTGTTTGCAGCCTATGTACCCAAGAATATTTTAAGGACGCAATGTGTGAGCTGAGCTCCATTTCTCTAAACGGCAAAGTAGAACATCAAAAAGGTATTTGTAGTTATGCTACACAAAACAATTAGAACATAGTGTAACCTTAACAATTCTTGTTTTCTTTAAGGAAGTCAGCTTTCTGCTACTATTTTCACTCTAGCATGCTGCAGTAACTGGGGGTTTTTTTATATAATACAGTAAATCTTAAGACTTTGGAAAACAAGAAAGTTGCATTGTCATAAGCATTCTCCATTTAGATTTGCACAGGGACTGCAAGCCAGATGCAGTATAAAATACTACTGCATTGATACTTTTCAGGAGGTATCACACTTTATCTCCTGTGCAAATGGCACTATGGGGCACTATGGGGCACTATGGATATTTGTGTGCTTTTCCACTGAAGAACTGGGAGAAGGCTGAATGCCATTAGGAAGAAACTGACCTTTTCCATCTGGGACAATACGAATACTTTTGTTACCCAACTTGATACTAAACATAGTGCAGGAGGCAAAAAGTCTGGGCAAAAACTGCAAGTAAGTTTCAAGTAAAAAGTTTCTGCAAGGATATCAGGGAGGATATCTCATCAATTTGGAAAATACTATTTGCCAAGTGTAAGTGCAAGGCTTAGAAATCAAAGCTATGGAAATTTACAGACCAAACCAAAGCAGAGCACCCCATTAACATGCAGATTGCCTGCAGGTATTGTGTGGTATTTCTCAGTGAGTCACTGCTGTGTCCCTGGGGAAGGGCAGGGGCATGTGAACTCTCACATCTGGAAACTTCCTTTAGTGCCAGGCTGCCTATTTAACTCATCTTTTCACGTTCCAGCCAGCTCACACACATCCAGGACAATTTTCTTTTAAAGCAGCAGAGCCTTGCCAAGAAATCTGCCTTGTGCAAGAGCTGTTTTGGTCAACAATGTAATCCTTAATTCAAAAAATGTACCTTTGACAGTTCGTGTTATTCCCTTTTTTTTTACTCAGAAGTTGACATTTCAGCCAGAACTGCATAACTAGCTTGAGTGGGATGCTGCATTCTGATGAAATTTAACTTGGATAGTCAGAGGTTGATTTTGGCTGTCTGTCTGCTATGTGACTGAGTAATTATTTCAAGTTTCTCTAAATATAAATGCAGTATTTTAAGTTGCTTGCATTATAACTAAACTTAGGCTTGAAGGAAAGAGAGAAAAGACTAGTTCATAGAACTGTAGGAAGGAGAAGATCATTGCAAAAGTAGCCTCGTGTAAGTCTTCCATTTTGTCCCAGCCAGCAGATAGAACTGACAGTACCGCTCAGGTGTTGCTTCAGCAGCCAAGCATGAAAAAGTGGAAGTAGGAAATTAAATGATTATGAAAATTCAGTAATCATTACAGTTATTACAACTCTAATGTTTTTCCCCTTGTTAGAAATAACTGCACAAGACTCTTTACCATTGATTGCCTTCAGGCAAACAGCCTTTTATTCTAGCTTAGTGACTGCTGACAAATCAGAACAGCAAAATCAACACTAAACTTAGGAGCTTTTTATATAATAGTTATGCTCATATACAAGCCACTTTACATGAAAAAAATAACTAAGCTTTGATCTTTCCAATACATCCCCTAACCTTAGAGTCTAGTTTTCTGTGACAGACTTACGCAACTGCCCAATCAAGAACCAACACAAACCCTTAAGAAAAGCAGACTAGTGCATCCACAAGAGGAATCACTACACTTGAAGCTGAGCCATCTACCACCAGCTACATCTGCCTTAGAACAAGGAAAATACTACAGTTCCATAGCACAGGATTGTAGCCTTCCATGTGCATCTTCCAGATGAGGCTTCTTTGCCATGCCTTCAGGAATACATGGTCAGCTGCAGCCAGTCTTCTATGGTCACTTTGATGTGCCCACTTCCATCTTGGTCCAGGGACTTGAAGGTCCGGAACATGCTGTCCAGCCGGACGAGGCAGCTAATGAAGCTGTTGAAATCCATGCTGCCATCTTCAGCGGCGTATCTGCGCACGATCACCCGCCAGAGCTGCTCGTTCAGGTGGAACCCCGCAGCCTTCAAGGCGTTCGGCAGCTGAGCTCTCCCAAGAGTGCCTGACTGATCAGTATCATACTGCTTGTACACACACTGCCACTTCTTGATGTTGTTCCACAGATACTTGAACTCTTCAAAGCCCAGTTTGCCGTTTGCATCACAGTCCATGACGGCCACCATGCTACGGCAGGTGTCTAAACTGAAGCCATCCGTCTTCAAGTCTTGGTGCCTGGAAAGGACCTTGTTCAGGATGTCCCTTAGCTCTGTGGCACACACTTCCATATCATCTCCAGCCAGATGGGCAAACAGGCGACGAAATTGTCTGATCTCATCACTCTCCTGAGCTTCCACATTTGTAAAATGACTGTGAGGAGGTGGAGGTGGCTCTGGATTATACTGAGCTGCTGCTTCACTTATCAGGTTGATGAGATTTCCAACAAGTCCTCCAATATTCCCTCCGCCTCCACCTCCTGATAGGAGACCTCCAAGGCCACGTGCAAGGCTCCCTCCACGACCACTACCACTTCCTCCACTCAGCAAAGCTTTGGCAAGGAACATCGTGAAGATTTTTTGAAGTGAGTTACTCAGAGATCTAGTGCTTCTGTTGCTCTCCAAAGCTGTTTTGTGTCTGACTAGGGTGTGGGCAAAACACAACTTATCTGCATGCTTAGACTTCACCACGTCTGGGCATGTCTCTGGCTGACACTCAAGTCTGACTAGTTTCTGTCAGGTGTTGATACGCCTCTTATTTCTTTTCTTCTTTGCGTAGTTATGTTTATGTGATTTGAGGAATCATTTTAGAGAAACAAATAATGAGGTTGAAAGCCACAAAGCAGAAGTCTCAAAATGCCCGTGCCCATACCTGAAGCAATTTACAAAGAGCCCTGTTACGTAAGTGTGACTGTTCCTCAGGTGTGCTGATCTCCTTAAAGGTGAATGCAACGTTGCACTTGTTGGTTTTATAATCTTTTATTCCCTCAAATTTTTAGTGAATTGAGCATTACTTTGCCAGTTCTAGTCACTGATGTCGTGCCAGATAAAGAAAGTAAAAGGACTCTTGGTTGCCCTTAATTACTCTGGTTGCCACAATGCATTTCTGATGTATGTCCTGTGCTTCAGGACTCAGACTATCTGCCACAGGAGCCAATGGTCCACGGTGGGGAGGCAGGAATGACAAAAGGATGAGTACCTAGCTCTGCTGGAGCTTCAAGGCATTCAGCAGCTCAGGAAATGCATTTGACTCTTTCTCTATTTTAGAGCTTGTAAAAGCTTTTTTATCTAGAAAAATCCTAAACCAGTTTAATCAGCATATACATTTCAATGACTCCCAAGGACAAGTGTACTGATAGGGCTAACTGATTAGGAAGAGTGATGCTGAATTGGGAAAGCTGTTATGGTAAGAGAAAACCTGCAGTCCACAGGCAATTGCAGGACGACAGGCTGTGTGCACTGCAGCACATGCTGGAGGCCTAGAAGTAAGACAAATTCTATCTCTGCTTTAGTCATTGATGCTTCTGGTATAGTCAGAAGGGCAGCCACAGAGCAATTTCATCTTCAGAGAGAAGTAGAAAATTGGAAAGATCAGCACTGACTAGTGGGGAAAGCCTAAATGATCATAACTAATGCACAGCCCCCTTTACGGCTGGAGAGAAGGAAGGAAGAGGAGCCCCTGTAAAGTCTAACAACACCCTTCACAAACATAGCAGGAACACTCCAGTGTTGCAAGTTAACACTCTACTTAGCTTCACTCTGCCTTAAATTATTTATTTAATTACAACAGTTAATTAAGCTATTAAAATGTACATAAACTCAAAATGGGGTAGGCAAAAGGAAATATTCAGCTATTACCAGCATGAAGATTATTGTCTGATACTGGTGCAGCAACTTGGTCTAAGGAATGGCTGTCATCTCACAAGACAGAAACCGATGAACGTTTTTCCACGGAAATTTATGAACAAAACTATAAGAGTCACCTGCCTTGCTTACAGAAACTGCTAACCAAGAAACATTTATTAAGCTGGACATAATGTATTATAATAAATATCCTTTTGGGATATGATTTCTAACAAAATACTGTCAACAAGTCAGTTAACCAACTACTCACCCTGTCAAAAAGTAGAAACAGCTCTTTGAGGACATCTGAAATAGGCAGCTTCAAGTACTCGGCAAACTCCTCAATTCCAATTCTTCCCCCTTTGGAAGCACTTGCAATAGCTGCAAAAGTATCCAACTGCTCTCTGACATAATTCCATTTTAGGCTATGGAGACATGAGGGAGAGGAGATATTTCTATACAGCCGTTCTTGGACAGATGGAATTTTAGTAGGAGTTATTACAGTGTTCAAAGATGAAAACGTGCCAAACAGGACAAGTGTGTACAGCATTTCTAATGCTGTACTACAGACCAGACATTTTACTTTAAATCAGCAATTAAGGACTGCTTCCCTGTTTATTAATATTAAAAGCAGGCAGTTTTATGCTTGGGTATGTCAGACTTCCACAGAGTAACCTCCCAAACCTAGAATTGTCTGTCCAGTTACTAGGCTACTCCAGCAGAGAACTTTTCATTACCACAAATTAGGGTGTAGCAATATTTTGCTGCATCATGCTCTAGGGCAAGTATTTCCTTGACAGAGGGAGCAGATCTCAGCTCTATTAGCAAAGTCTCTATCCAAACACCAATATTGCTACAGCCTCAGAAGTATCAGATCTCTGCAGAAATACACCACTGCACCTCAGTAAGAATAATCAGGGTTGCCTTGTAACTATTCCAGATGGAGTTCTATAAACAAATATATAGCACATAAATAATAAGTCAAGATTTACCACACACATTCAGATTTCACCACAGCCATGCTAGGTTATTTGATGGAGTTATTGTATGGTTACATAGTTTGGTCCTCAAATTCCAGACAGAAAAAGCTGACACCACTAGCAACACATGGCTGCACAGTGAAACTAAGAACAGTAAGCCACTGGCTGAAGTTTCAGGCTGGAAAAAAGGCTTTTTACTTCCTGCTACAACCTGCCAGTGCCTTACCACTAAAGCAATTTAAATTTGCACCAAGATTACCATCAAGTGCTTAAAATAGGTACTGCTCTACTTTTCTCACCCTTTGGTGAGATAAATTCATAAAAGACTAGAACAACTTTTCCTCTTGCAATGCTGGCCACAAAAATTACTTGGGATTAGTCCTTAGTGGGATTCTTCTCATCTCTGATTTCCTTATAATTTATGTATGTAAATTGTATGCATTAATATTACACATGGCCAAGTCTGTTGTCTGGTAATTTAATCTTTGGTAGATGGCCATCAATACCTGCAGCACTTCAGTAATTATGCTACCAACAGATAAGCTTCCCTTACTTGAGCTTCTTGCTAATTTTGGTGAACTCCACCAGTCCAGCTTCCATGGGTAAAGTCAATTGTCCTGCTGAAATCATCAGTCTGCAATCTTCAAAAGTGTGATCAGTGATTGGCACATTCAAAGCACTGAAATAAAATTAAGGAAAAAGAAAAATCAATTTCTTATATGAAAAATACTTCTTGTTGACCATTTCCCTTCTCTGATATGTGAAACAAATGCTAATTCATTCTTGCACTGCTGCAAGTAGGACAAAGCAATACACACCATTTTGTGGAACTGTGAAACCACACTGTGAAACTACCTTTTGGCCGCGTCATGAGGTTTTAAGATTTACAGTCTTGTAAATGCAGCCCAGTAATGTTGGAGAACAAACCACCCACTTATTCTAGCCAAGCAAAAAGAGATCAGTTTATTCCAGTTTTCTATGAATTGAACATACTATGTTCCAATGTATGACAACCTTCTTTATGCTCCATGTAAAAACAATCAGGGTAATCTAGTACAGAAATCTGACACCTCTTAGAGAAAATCCAGAGCAATTCCTACACATAGTACCTGGACTTGAATAAATTGTACTTTATGGCTAGGCTTTATTTGGAATTAATAGAATATATGATATTATATATTCAATATATCATGTCTTGGATACAAAAGAACAGTTCTCAATGGTTTTACTGATGATCAATTACTTACTTTGCCATGGTTTGTCGGACTCTGTTGGCAAAAAGAATTGGATCATTCTTTTCTTCCTCAGTAGGAACATGAACAGGCAAAAACTGAAAGAGATGAGTTATCCAATCAATTCAATAGTTACCACTGCATTAGGAACACAAGCAATTTCTTACTTTTGTTTGAGTAGGGGAAAACAGGAGAAAAACATCAGCCATGCAATGAACGGACTGGGCGCTAGAGGTCTCAGCTGCCTTAGAAACTGCTCTGACTCTTCTCCCCTCCCTACACAAATGAGATTTACTGCAAAACTACCTCTTAAGGACTGGGAGATGCTTCATTAATGTGAAAAATCAGCCCCCCAAGGAAGTAAAGTATAATAAATGCATACTTAGTTAGAAGATTAAATGCTGCGCTGGAAGAATGTGAGTTTGAAATAGTGCACACATCTTTTCAAAGATCCTTTATAAGTGATGTTATATATTGAACTACTGTATGTGAGAGTTTTAATGTTTTTAAATACACACTGCAGTCCCACCTCATACCTGTTGATTGTATCTGTCAGCATGTGACTGGTAAGTTTCCTGTACATTTTTCCTCCATGATAAAACATTAAGGAATCATAGTTCTGAGTTGCAAGTAGCACACTAACTGAATACAATACTGTAAAATTTTGGAACTCCAAGCAAAGAGCAAAATATTCCAACAATCCTCTTTCTTCCCACACCTAGAAAACACCCCAGATATCTATATGGCAACATGTTTACCATTGAGGATTTATTCAATATTAGTATGTAAGAAGTTTCACTAAAATAGCCTATGGACGAATTATTACCTATTCTGGCATGAACAAGCATCTGTTTGCAAAGTAGTGTGTGTGGAGGAGTACTCTGCTCTTTCTCCTTCAGTCTACAGTGTTTGCTCACAGCTGTGTTTACTGTGCCTATTCCCAGCTATGGTTATCATTTATCTGAGTTCTGCTGCTCTGCACCCTGCCCTTAATTCCTAGAATATAACAAGTCCAAAATAAGGTGTTGCTCATGGTTCATTGGAAGACAGTTGTTAATTATGTGTCAGTATGTTTCTTCAGTTACATTGCATTTGCTGGTGATGCATTATTACAGTGTTAACTGTCCCATATAAACACAGTTCATCCTGAATGGCCTTTTAATGTTTGTTTTTAAGGAATGCTTTCTCTTTATGATTAAAACCAAAGAGTTTATGGAATTGGTTATCTGTCAAATAATCAGAACAATTTTCTGTTTATAATTAAAAGTCGCGTCCCCTGTAAGGACAGGAGGCGTCCAGCTGTTTACATGAATATTTGAGATTTCATTCCTTCTGTAAGCAGTTGCCAGCTTTGTTCAAGGTTTGAAGTAGGTCCCTGGTTAATACAACTCCCCTTCAGAAATCATGTAACTCTTAAACTGAGAAAGCACAGGCACACAGAACAGACACAGAAAACTCTTGCTGACACCAGGTGAAATGAAGTCATAACTCCAGGTTTATCTATGCAAACATGGTCATGGTCTTGAAAGTGGTCATTACATCACTTGAGGCTGAGGTCTTGCTCACAAAGCAACATAAATTCCTGGCAGGTTAAACACCACCTTCAACCCCTTCAAAAAACCCACCTACAATTATTTACAAAACCTGTTTGCCAGAAACAACAGCTGGGAACCAAGAATTTGCTTTCCTGACCTCCTGTGGTGCCAGCATGATCTCACATCCTCAGCTGCTTATCTGCTGGAGAGTGGTAAGTACACCCTCCCAGTCAAATTCAGTCCTTAAGAAAAATCCTTCACACCTCTTTCAGCAGTAAAAATACTTCTCTGATCTGCTTCTGACCTAGTCTCTCTTACAGAATTTGCCCAATGCTGTATTTTTTGCAGCCCTAAAACTCACTGCCAGGTTCAGTTTCATGTTCAATATCCCAGTGTGTCAGAGCTGGACTGGACATGCACATATGGCCACCAAGACCACCACTGCTCCTGCACAGCAGATAGAGGCAGTGCAAGGGAGTGGAGAGGGATGGGAATGGAGAAGCTACTTGCTCACAGGATGGCACAGCAACAGAAATGTCCACTCTGAAAAGGAGTAGTCAGACTCCCGCCTTCCCCAGGAAAAATGTGTCCCTTCTCTCTTTAGAAACTGGAAGGCTTTTGCACTGGTGCTAAGAAATTAGTTTGATTCTGGGGACACATGCTGCTGCAAAAGCTGCAAATTTTTTCATGTTTCAGTTTCATCTCTTGGAACACAAAATTTATTTTCTAACAAACTAGTTTGAGCTCAGCACTGAAATAGGGGGAAATGAAGCTCTTTCTTCTACTGGAAGGGCTACATTAACTGTTTCCTGCTCCCACATATATAAATCACAGTTATGTCCTTCTGAATAAAATTATTAGGAGAATTATCTCTTCATTACACCTTCTACAAATATGTGTCTATTGCATGCACTATACAGTAACAAGATGCTCCCTTAAAATGAATTTCATTGTTCCACAACATGACTACATTGCCAATCGTTAGCAGCAACAACACTCTTTGCATTCACAAAGCTTTGGACAACTTTGCTAAATTCTGTGTTTTGCAAATAAACAGCAAAATGTGTCATTTTCTCCACTTCCTAAGGTCCCTAAACCAACTTAGTCCACACTGACAATCCTTTGTGGTCTGGTAAGGAATGTGTTTTGAATGTTACCTCTTTGACAGGGAGCAGTTAAGAGTGTGGATGCTCACATTAAGAAGTGTGGATGTTGTTTCAGCTGTCATTCATCTGTCTCTGTGCTGTGCAATGGATTTTAATGCCCAAGGGAACTGGTTCCCTAGACAAGGCTCAGCACAAGTACTTGAATGAGCTCTTAGCTGTAGAAATCTATGAGAGTCCAGTCTGGTAAGATGGTGAGGCATACAAGATTACTTTGTAGGGATCAGAGAAAGGGGAGGTGGAAAAAAGCAGCTGTTTCCTTTAATAGAATATTCTAATTCTTAGTTTTAACGTCTGTAGAATTCATGCAGTGATAGTTAACAGTGATTATATAATGCTCTAAAAAAAAAGACATTTCTGACAGCTGTCTTTTAGAAACTCAACAGAATGATACGTACATATGGACAACAAATTAAATCTACTACTCACTGTGATGCTTGCTCTTGTTTCAAAGACGGTTGTTTACTGTTCACTAGAAGTGACTAATAGTGTGAATAATGCATTTATATTAAAGCAGAAATTCCCTGGTTGCTGAATCCAAGTACAAAGATATTTCCAAATCTTACCTCAACTTCTACTCTTGTGAAGAGCTGACACAGTGTCATTACGCACAGCTCTTTACTGCAAGCAAAGAAGAAAAATAAATTTTACTTATTTAAAATGAAAGTATTTGCATGTCAGTAGATGAAACTTTTTAAAGCACAAAACTCAAAGCCAATATTGGACAAGGTTTTTAACTGCCTTGCAGTGAAGTTCCCCAAATCATTGCTTTTCACATTTTTTTCTACAGGGCTTCTACATACAGCTGCTGCTTGCTCACAGGGCAGGCAATCTGTTGTCTTCTTTCAGACACATTAACAATTCTGTACAGTTCTTGGTCCACTAAAATGTCTCCCTCACTTTAAAGGGGTCCATGGACACTGGATTTTAAGCTTTAAGAGCTTTGATTCTGAGAATCAAGGAATCAATAAAGCTTTACTTTATCTGTCATTCTCTCAGCCGCAAAGTAAGACCAGTAACTTCCTTAAGCAGGATTGGATTTATTAGTATTTCCTAGTTATTTTCTGAATTATAGAAACATTTACACAGATGTGTTAATGAAGTGTCAGTATGGTCAGGACCATCAGTGCTTTTTAAAAAAGTCACAAATTTTAGGATCAACAGGTAAGACAGGAGGAGGAAGAAACTGCTAAAGAGGATAAGTACAGTCACTTCTGCTTCTCACTTGCTCTTTTCACTGTGATTTTTAAGCAGAAATGCACATTTGATCTTTACATCAGGTATATCCTAATAGAAAAATCTTCAAGCAGTCTTTCTGTGTTCTTGTTTTGGACAAAATAAACAAGAAAAGGGAAAAGGCAGGAGAACCTATGGGATCCCGTCTATCTCCTGCACAAGTCCACTCTTAATGCTTCATTTTCTAACACATAACATTAGGTATTCCTCCCCGTAAGGCACAAAAGTAAGAGAGAAGTAGTAAGTGAAAGCAGAAACTGTGTCAGGAGGTTTCTAAGAAGGAGACTGGTAATCTCCCTTCCTGGCCGCAATAGCCAGGAAGTTTTACAAGAAGTGAGACACTTCTGCATTTTGTGATCTGTATGTTTGTGCAGAGGATATTCTTCTGGTTCCAGTTAGTTTTGTTAGGAATCTCTAGATTCTCCATCCATCCATCCATCCATCCATCCATCCTCTCATGATTTTGCTAAGCAGTTCCTTTTACCTGCACACAGGTTTTGATTTGAGCCTTCACCATCCAGCCACTGGCTTAGAGCATTTCTCCATTCTGAGTGAATGAGCAGCCTCCTCCCGCCACAGGAATACGTCTGATTTGATTTCTTTCTTTGCCTATTCCTACTCCATCTATCATAAGTGAAGATATAGCTCTATTTTAATCTGCCAGCGTAAATCTTCCATAGAGGAAATCTGTAGTATGTACTGAATTTGCAATGCTCATTACTCTCAGTATGCTGATAAATGTAACAGCAGTGGTAGTAACAGCAAAAAACTTTGGGAAACTGAAATGGACATTT
This sequence comes from Entomyzon cyanotis, assembly GCA_024500445.1. Taxonomy (NCBI): domain Eukaryota; kingdom Metazoa; phylum Chordata; class Aves; order Passeriformes; family Meliphagidae; genus Entomyzon; species Entomyzon cyanotis. The sequence continues at coordinate 9,419,038 of JAKEPQ010000743.1, forward strand.
GCATCATGTCCACTGCTGAGTGTGCAGATGTTAGGATTATATATATATATATATATATATATGTGTATGTGTATATATATAATGATAGTTTAAAAGGTACTTATGAGCTGCTCCACTAGTCCAGATGTGTTTCAAAATTAGATGCCTTAAAAATGTTACGTTAGTAAATCAGGACTACTGTACTTAGATACACTACATATTCCACATGAAAATGTGGTATATGGATTCTGAACATGTACATTTTAATGAATGCTTATAAGGTGAAAAGTATTTTCCAGACATATCTTCAGTACAGCTGTGAAGGTTTTTTAATACTTTCCTTTGCTTTAGTGTTTTGTGCAAAACAGGAGAAAATGGAAAAAAAAAAAGGAGTGGCAGAGCTGGAAATAATACTTTCCTTTGCTAACCCTTTCTCTAGTCATTCAGATATGAAAGCTACTGCATGACAGCATTATCCCCAGGTATTTTCCCCTCATAAAAACAGATCTAGAAGAACATGTGTCTTGGCTTAGTAGAATCTGTTTGGCAGACTGTTTAGCAACAGGGGAAAATTTTCTGTATGTAATTTTCAGTAGGCTTAAGAAACTTACAATGAATAGCCCTGCCATGTCCAGGTCACAGTATCCTAAGGAAAAAAATAAAACACAGAAATATATGACAAAACCAGATGAAAGTTAGTGAGCAGGTAAGTTACAACTTAAAACAGGCACAAGTTTAGTAGAAGTGGATGATGTTTTTATAGTCCTATGGAGAAAATAAATAAAAGTGTTAAGGCAAATAGGATTTCTTGCCTTAAAAATTTGGAAATAAGCATGGCAGACTTCTATCAACAATTGGAAATAACATTCATAGTTAGTCAGATATTGTAAATCATTTAGTCTGATCCAAACAACAGAAGTAGGGAAAAGAAAAATCAGTAAGACTTTTTCAGTCCCTTTAGAGAGGCATTCTCATAAATATGTCTCATTTAGTTTTTAAGGACATTTCTGCATAATCTATCATGCTTTTTCTTTGGTATTTTTTCTTTTTTTTTTCCCCTCACTCTGTGTTTATTACTTCTTTATACGTTATTTTTACAGTGTGTACTGGCAGATCCTTAAATCCTATCAGTGAAATGCGATACCAATTCCCTTGAGTGGTTCACTTTTGAAATTCATTTGTAAAAGGATTATACAAAGGAGTCTTTGCAAATAACAACAACAAACATATTTTTAATCCTAAAAAGACATTAGGGAGCGAAAGTTTGGTCTCTTCTGGATTTGTTGGATGACCACATAATTAAAAAAAAAAAGCTGAAAAGGTCCCAGCCTTACACATGGAGCAAGGCAGAGCCACACAAGGAATATTACATGAAAAGAACATCTGCAAAACTACCCTCCTGAGGAGGGGTGCTGGATGTACTGCAAGGGCCAGCTTTGCTTCTGCTCAGAAACTCTGCAATTCCCTTTGCAGTAAGGCTATCTTGAGCTGAACCGAAAAATGATGCTTCATAGGGAAGCTGTGTCCATTTTAGACTTCAAAGTACAGGCTCCGCGGCACCACAGGAAGTTTCTAACTTCCGCCGCAATACTTTCCTGTCTCCCCTCTTTAGCTAAGAAGCCCAGCAGTAATTTTTTCACAGTCAGAACAGGAACTACACCATGGTGACACTTGGGAAGCCTGGCTGCTTCCAGGATCTCTTCAATGCTAAATCTCAGGACAATATATTCTTCAGGGACAAAGCAAATTATTTATCGTAATACCACTTTAATCAGGATTTTGCCTTTTGTATTATTAGTTAGCAAAAGAAGAATGCTCTGCTCACCAGCTTGTTGGGGTATCGGAGTAACACAGGTTGGACAGGGACTCGTGGAACAAAGGCACCTGCAGCCACAAATTAGAACTGATTGTTACAACTAAACTTAATACAGCAATTGAGAGTTTTAAATTATTTATTTCAGACATGGTACTTTGAAGGAGACATTTTTAAAAATGCAAGAATGACAGGTGCTCTTCTTCAGATTTTTATTTGTTGTTCAGTTTGGTTTTTATATATACTGTAGTTTGGGTTTTTTTGTTTGTTTTGGGGTTGATTTTTTGTTTTGTTTTTAAATCAGCAGCACAACTAGCAAGATTTCAGGACAGAAAAGGGTTCAGCCCCGTTTCAAGGAGAAAGCTGCCTAAGATTCCTGGGCTGTTCAAACTAATTTTCTGTGTGTTATCTCCCCACTGACAGGCATTAATTTCAAAGGATGATATGCTCACAAGGCTTTCAAGCATTTCCTGAATCACTCTGTGCTCTGATCATCACAAGTGATACAGATCTGAGCATGTAGTAGCGGTTTTGTAACTTTTCTACCCAAGACACTGTAAAACAGTTAAAATTATGTTGCTCTCCTTTCTTAATTGAAGGGCAGCACAACAATCTAACGAAGCCATAAAAAACACATTTATGTGTTAAAAATGGTCTGTTGTCCTGGCTTGCTAAGCACTACGCAAAGTGATTTTGTAGCTTGGTTGCTAAGTCTTGCGTGGCAAAATTTACAGGAATCTAAGATGGCCCAACTGTTAGCTGAGATAAAAGAAAATCACAGAAGTAAAGTTCATACATTCATCTCTTAATAATCACAGTTGGGTTTCTGGGTAAATAAATTAGATGAAAACTGTACCCAGATAAAACCCCCAACTAACTAACCATATGCGTCATAGATGTTTTGCATCCTACACAATAGCACAAACCAGAGAAGTAGCTGACTAGTATAAAAGAGTAGGTTTAGTGCCACTGAAACTTTAATAATATAGGGATTACTACAGTGCTGTTGTGGATGAAGTACCTTCACAAGTACAGTCCTTACTATAACTATCAAATTAATATCACATATTATTTTCCAACAACAATGGGACAAAATCTCTCACCTTGTTTAAATGTGATCAGGCAAGATCGGTTTGTGCAGGTGCCTTCTGGGAAAATCAGTATCTTGGATTTAAAGAGAAAGAAATATATATACACACGTATACATTTCATAAAAGGATTATATTTTAGCATCTGTTATGCACAAACTGCTGTTATGCAAGCTTTGTGACCTGTTGTACTGTATTACATGAGTATCATTACTGTTTCAAAAGGAAACAAACAAATTAATGAAGGATGCTCACAGTATTATTAACCTGGTCCATCCCGATTTGGAAACCAATGCTTTCTAAGAATGGAGTTCTGGGGAAAGGCCTTTATCAGTTCAGAAATACTGTACAAAAGGCTTTAAGTGTTTCACTCGAAATTTTAGTGTTGGCAATAATAGAACTGCTCCTCTGACAGCAGTTCCTTATTGAGCTGCTGGATGTATAAATATAAGTCTGGGCTGAATGGATGTGCATGAGGTACTTGGGCATTTACAGGCAGAGATGCTATCAGAGAGATGCCAGCTGTGATGAGATCACAGCTTGAGTAGCAGAGCAAAAGGCAGAGAAGGCATGTGCTGTGAGGCAGAGCTCTGAAGGCATTACACACCCCAGCAGCCTCTGAACCTCAGTGACTCAGGCACACCAACACCCAGAAGGTTTCTGAATTAGTGTCTCAGATAGTACATTAAGTGCACTGCAGATTGCAATGCGACACACTGAATCCAGCCCCCTGTGGAATTCAAGAAAGCTCTGTATTTCTCATATCACTGCAGGATCATAAGCAGCTTTCTAAAAACACCCCAGCACAAAATCTGGTCTGGATCAAGTGTTCAGGGTGTGCTCCCACTTCAGTCTGAATGAACAGGTCAAGGCTAGGTGTGAAAGAAGCCTCAGTAGGTCACACCCAAGGGACACAGACTGTTCAAGGGTATGACAAAGACAGCTGCTCGCAGTGAGTTACAGCCAGTCCTCCATTACACTTCCTGTAATCAGAAATTGTGGCCAGGGCACAGGACTAGGAATCACCCAGTGATATCCTCAGTTGCTGACTCAGTCTTGGAGATTCCCAGATTAACTGACTCATAATCTATTTATGCCACAATACGTATCTAGGTTTCATCCCAAGTGCAGCACTGGTGCAGGAGCCAATTTCCCTTTCCTCCCCATGCTGCTTTCAGCAGAGATTAAGTCTACCAGGGCATTCATCCATAACAGTTTAGCACATCATAAGCATCAGTGTAGTTGGTAAGCCCAATATTAAAAAAATTTTTGCAAGTGCATGTTTAATTGAAAAATACAAAACAAAAAAAAAAAAGAGGCTCTAGCAACATTTACATCAGCTTAGAAAAACGCATTTAAGAGTCAAATTAAAGTAGCCTAAGTACCTTTAGTAAGGTACTTATGAAGTAAAAATGTATATGTGTAAATAATACCATTAAAAAGAAAGAGAACAATTGGTACTGGCTGGATTTAACTGATCCATTTGTCACAACTAAACTCCTTTGGGCAACAGACTCTTCCTCTCTTAACCCAGTCATATACCTGAGGTCTGACTTCATCTTTGTACTTTTTAAGAATCCTATCCAGCTGGGCACTGGTGATATTGTGATGCACAATGAACAGGGAATATGAATCCATGATAGAAGAGAAGTAAGTAGTGTATTTACTACCTGTGGCCACTGGCCTCTTGATAATGCCCGCTTGGTAATCTCGGTGACTGTGTTCTTCCGTGAATCAGGGTCTTGACGAGAAACTGCTACAGGCTGAAGGGAACTTAAAATTGCTGTGAAACAGATTAAAAAAAATTGTCTTATATTAGTGCTTAGAAAACACATGGGTTCAAGGCTTCCTTGTAGCAAAAGCTTGTTATTCATATGCTAGGAGACAGACTCCACACAAACAACTTTCAGACTAAATTGGTAAGAGTGTTATTATTCTCCTCTTTCTGCAAAATGGGAAGCAAGACACAGAAGACGTACCCGGCCTGCCAGCTGAGGAGCTTTACAGTAGATATAGACATGCAAAATTCACCCCAACACATTCTAATAATATTGCTGTTATTTTTCACTAAGTATTTCCACACAATTCTAAGAGAGTGACCTGACTGGGTCTCCTCACGGGCCACACTCAGGTCTAACTCATGCAGACTGCACCCAAAATGGAGTTTTAGTCTTCCCTTTTCAGTTAAAAAGTATGTACAGCTTCTATGCAAATTACAGAAAAACCCTCCCTCCCTTATTTAATCAGAAGTCTTCATCAGAATGTGTGGACCTTTGTGATGAGAAACTTGGCAAAGAATTATCTTCTCTGTCCCAATCCTGTGCTTTTAAGCTAAAATCAATACATTACCTCTTCATTTCCTTTCTACAAAGACACTGTGCTATGTTGCCAACTGAGTTTAGTTCTGGGTTACTGTATAGCCAGCAGAAAGTCTACAGCTGATTCTAGCAATAATGCAAACAGGGATTCTTTCTGTGCCAAAAGGAGAAGGAAATAATAGAAGCATGACTCATCTGATCTTTTCCATTCCCTGCATTTCCTTTTTGAATAACTCCTGTTTTATTTCTTCCTGGTCTTGCTCCCATTAAAAAAATCCATAACACTGCCTGCAAGTTTAATCTTGTAAATGTGGTATTTTCCAGACTGCTGTAGTTTGGGTCTGTTTTGAAATAACCTTCACTCACATTTGTGGGCCACACTGTTAAAAGACAGCAGTGGAACAGATTTCTTGAGCTACTACTGGAAGAATTAAAGAGAAAGCTTCCAGCCCAAGCAGCTACAAAACATGTTTTCAGTATAAAACAACTCCAAAATTATATTATATTTCATACCTGAAAAGAAACAGTTACCAATTCAGAAAGATAACATGTCATAGGAATTTCACTGGAAATAATTTGTCAGTATCTTTGGAACCTAAGGACTTAAATGTCTTCCCCTAAATCACTTTAAGAGATAAAATTTTTGGCCTAATGTCAAGTTGCTGACTTGTAACTTTTCTTTTTTGTTTTTTCCTTCGTAAATACTTACTGCCAAATACTGGAGTTGACAGGTTCTCTGCTCTAGACACTATTGATGGCATTCCAGTTAGGGCACAAATAATGGCATCAAAAAAGCTTGAATGAGGAGCTGCGACAAAGATTGGGGCTTCTGGTAGACTTGCTACTTTCCCCTTCACTTTGACTTGGAATCCCATAAGGAAGTACCCAGTACGAGTCAGGCAGGAGAGGGTTGTCTGGATCATCCTCCTTGTAAACAGAAACACAAAAATATCATCCAGCTTACAGTCAGTATTTATTTTCCTCTTCAAAAGAAAAGCCCCTCACAGATTTCCTAGTTCTAACCAGCACTGGGGCCCTGCACAGGGCACACACCAGGAGAATGGAGGGCTAAAGGGGAAGAAGGGAAGGGGACATCACCATTTCCTGATGAAAGATAAGGCAATGCACATAAGGAAAGTTTCACTTTGTGAAACTCTCCTCCCAGGTACACTATTTCTCATGCCATATGTTATAGCACTGTAGCATAACACCACTGTGAGGAGAGTAATTAGCAGATTCAGTGCCCTTTCTGTAAGAATTTACCTAACAGTACCTAAGTGATTCTGTTCTTTTACTATCAGTTTTAAACCAGAAAGATTAAATGACAATGTTCCCTCACTGGAACATGTTCCCACAGTAGGGGACATGTTCCTTTCATGGGACTCTCTGTAACCTTTTGGTCTTGTTAGAATTCACCTTCTGTGTCTCCTCCTCCAGCTGCCATGCATCGTGGCTAGAACAGTACTTTGAGGTCAGAAGTGAGTGACTGAAACCCAGAACCCAAAGAAGCAGCTGTGAAATACCACTTCAAGGGCAATGCAGCTGAGACAGGAGCTGTCAAAGCTAATTTTGTCATAGAATCATAGCATAGCAGAAATGACGAAGGCTACACAGGACCTCAGCCTATGCAGTGCTACCAAATACTTGCTTAATGAGTTTCTTTTGTCAAATATTCCTATTAGTATTATTACTGAAGTAAGTCCTGGCTTACAAATAGGCTATAAATATTTTTCTACAGTTTTTTTTTTTTTTTAGCCTCAAGACAACTGAAAATCTACCAACTTAAAAACCTCCCCCATTGTTGTAAAATACACTCATTAAAAAGTTGCTTCATCTACACGGGTAAAATTAAGATGTAACTGGGGAATCCTCTTTAATTGAAAGAAGGAGTAAAAGGAAAAAAAGCTTCAGACCCTGGCTTTGTGTTGTTGGAAGGAAAAAAAAAGCTTAGTTTTCACAAATATTGGTCACTTTTTTACCTTCTCCATCCTTTTAGTGGCAGAAATCCTCTTCCAGGCTGATGAAAAGTTGCAATTGATGCAAACAGCCAAGCTAGCAGTAAAATCAATATGATGCATATGGCACGGAGGGGAAGCAAAATTATTCCCTGCAGAACAGTCTGGAAAAAAAGAGGCAAAAAATCTTAAGATCTCTCAACAGAGATGGCATGGCTATCTGTATAGTTACTTCACAAGGATTTTAAAATCATACCAATAGTGCTTTTTTATTTAGTAAGGAAAGCTTTAAATGATTCCAGTGCTCTTATGGGAAGTCACTCATGGTATTTCATTTTCACCTTTGAGTTCCTGTTTCAGGTAGAACTGGAATATCTGAGTATTTAGGTTTTTGACTTGGATGTAGCTAGACACAGAGGGTAAACTCAGTTTGCTGGCTCCAGTTTATATTTGGTCCTGGTCTGCAGCATACAACCAGCGCAGATGAGTCTGCCCAGCTGACAAATATCTCCACTACAGACCTTTCTATCACTGCCTATCTAGAAGTCAAGTGGGATCATTAAGATGACTAATTGTACTCTTGCCCTTTCAAATGATAAATCTTATGTTGAGTCACAATATTGCTGCAAGTGATCCTCGATACTGCTTCATGGAGTTGTGCACACACAACACAACGTCATTTCCCCTAGCTGGAACTTATGCAAAATGGAGTTTTTAGATGCCCTGATTGCAAGTAATCCTCAAATATCAACCCCAGCCCTTCCAAAGGAATCTTTAGCTTGCATATTTTCACACACAGCTCTAGGAAACAGGTGTATTGGCACAATGCTGTACCATGGCAGCTGTGGTACAGGACAGGGCAGGAAGAAATTCTTGTTTTACCCCAGCACACTAGGTTAGAAACTGTACCCTGAAGGGTGGCCTTTATTGTGCAACAAGCACTGTGCAGCCTGAGCAAAGCCAAGGCTGGGAGGCAGGTGAGCTACATTAGCAGGCAGGAACCAGAGCCCAGCATTCCTGGAAAACCAGTAAAGGGTTCAGCTCCCTTTGGCACCTAATCCAGCCCAGCTGCCACTCACTGATGAGGATCGGTTTGCGTGCAAACCTATGCACAAAACAAAACATACCCCAAAAGAACTGAAAAAGTGATATTGTAAAATTTATTTGGGCTGCTTCTACAAGTCCCTCAAAACTTATCTGAGCGTGCGTCACTGGTCACAGACTGACAGCTCCACCAGCTCAGGTGTACAGGAGAAGTTACTGAAGGAGAGTTAAGCGAGTTTAACTTACACTTGTGAGCTTACTACCTCCTATGCTTTACTATTTTTTAAGGAAATCTACAACTGAACAACAGTGTTCCTCTCTTCAAATCAACCTTTCTAGTCAGCACTTTAACAATGGCCTCTTACTGTACAGAAAAAGCAAGGCTTTTTGTAAGTCAGTTTCAAGTGTAGTATATTTGAAAATAAGCATCTTAGTGTATAATTTATCCAATTTTTTGATATAGTCAGTTGTTTCTAATTCTCCTTTCACCAACACAGTCCTTTCCCTCTACACCAAATCTCTTCCATCTTCATTTAACATCCTCTCACCATTCTCTTGTCAATATTCAGGAGAGGCTCTGCCATCTGGCTCTAATGCTAAATGATGAGCATTAAGATGAATTTGGGGCCTTCAGGACTTGGTTGTGTTACCACAGACACAATGACAACAGACCAAACATGATAGTAGATACACAGAGTAAATTAGGATCAGCATGATAAGCAGGTACACTGTGCTGATGTTTATGTTCTGCAAGCACTGCCATACAACGTGACTTAAAATACATACGTATGACTTAAAATAACATTTTTCTTTATATAAAAAGGAATTTATATGTACTGACCTAAAATAAAAAATAAAGGATGCAATAGCAAAAGCAAAACAATCCCTTCCTCAAAACTTTAATAAATTCATTAATCTGTTTTAGGCAGATGCACAGGTGGTACCGATTTGCTGATGCAAGCTATTGGCTTTCTAGGTCACTGTGTAATGAGGCAGAGTCGGTTTCTCCTCTGTCAGCTGCAGAATAGGGTACGAAAAGGACAGAAAAGAGAAAGGTCAAGATGGACTAGAAAAAGGAAAGTATAGGAGAAAAACATACAGAAGACAAAATTTAGTAACTAGTGAGTAGGTTCAGAGCCATTCCAGCTTCCATACACTAATCACCAAGATAGAATTATTCTGAGTCATCCAAAGAACCTTTTCCCACATACTGAATCACCCATGTACTTTCTGTTTACTGTGTCTGCAATAACTGCATATTCTGCCACTGCAGTAGCCCTGGCAGTCCAGGTTCCACCTCCCATAGCTGACTACCTTTGATCAATACATGGGATTACACTTCCAGTGATGGCAGGAACCTGGGAAGCAGAAAAGCAGGTCTATCAGAAAGCCACAGAATTCCACTTGAAATTTGTTCAACTTCAGCTGCTGTCAGGTTATCTAGGAAGCAGCAGCAGAGCAGGCTGGGGACCAGAATGAAGCTCAACTCCCACTGAAATACTTTGACATCTGAAGCTGTGATCAGATGGACTGTCCCCCACAGCAGTACACACAGGGCAAGACAATGTTCCATGAGCATCCAGAGGATGTCACAGCTCTGCCAGGCAGTCCAGCCGCTTGCTTCCCGAGCATGGGGTTAAAAATACTGCTTTTAACATGACAGTTGTGCCACTGTACAGTTCACCATTGCAGAAGTTAGTGAGCATCTCTTCTGAGTAAACTGGAATCCAGTAATGACTTAACCAGAATTTCTGCTTTGCATTTGCAATTCAGAAGTTAGTGAGCAAGTGAGCAATCAGGAACAAAAGAACTAAAACTAAACCCCAGGAAAAATCTCAACAATGAACTGCAGCCAACTTCAGTCAGAAGATGGAAAACAGAAGTATTTGACAGCTGTTTTAAAATCTTGTTTGGCACACAAAGATGTTTAGCACAGCACAACTGATCCTTGCTTTGCACATTATAAAGAATGACAAAAATCTCATTGGTTCGTAAGCTATTAGCAAGGACTGGCAAAAAACTGCAAAATCTTCCCACTCCACTTTTCAGTCTGACTGTTTTTATATTTGAAGCTGAATGAAATGCAAACAGCTACCCTGTCTCACTTTCAAGTTCCATTCATCAGGCACACGGCAGCCTTTACATTCAAGTTCACCAACATACTGAGATCCTGCTGTGGACTCCCAGAGAGGTTTTGAAATTGTGTGTTTTTATTGATGTATGTTAAAGGAATAGTACAGAATGGGGGGACATAACAAAACTATTGTTTAACACCCAAGAATGGAGGAACACTACACTTGACACAAATAGAAAGAGAAGGGAGACTTCCCTTTTCTGAAGTTTATAGTAACACTGTCTGGCCAGGCCTTGATTCCCAGCAGATCCAACTGGCAGTGCTGAGCAAGAGAGGAGCTGGGGTTTACAGGACAAAGCAGTCAGGAGGAAGTATCCTAGTCCTTATGATTATAGGGGGAAAGGAACAGAAGGGAGCAACACACGCTATGAAAAGGCTCTCTCTTGTGTGTTCTCCTGCTTTACAGTTCTGTGGCTGTTTTGCTCCTCAGCTCACTAGCACCAGGCCCAGACCCAGGTGCTTTTCCTTCCAGGTGCATTATGGAGCTCCCTGTAAGATGTATCTTGTTTTAAGACACAACATGTTTTTCATCCTTTCCTTCTGAAGGAAAAAAGCAGGGTATATTTATTACAGAAAAAATAGTAATAGTAACTTAAAAATGCAAGCTTTTGAAAGTAGTCTGTGCATCCTCCAGAAAGGACAGCCAGCACAGAAAGCAGTCCATTTCTAGAACCTCATTAAGAAACTGCTTTCCTCAGGGTTCATGCCTAAAGCTACTGATTCAGATGCACTTTAAATGTGTTCCAGGCTGCTAGTAAAACACAGAGGATAAAAGGATTTGAAATTGTTTTCCAGGTTTCTCACATTTCCTCTACCCAACCATCTTCAGGGCAAACATTGTTTATAACTTGAGGAAGATCTACATGAAACATAAAATATTTAGTTGTACATCAGCTTCAGATATTCCTAACAATCAGCAGAAAATGCTGTAATTTCACCTACACACTGATGTCTTCATTGTCCTCTCTCCTATGTTTAAGTTTATATTTCATCAGCTAATTTTTAAAGAATTGTTTTTAAAAATCAAAGCTTTTGTAGTTGTAAAAGTACCCTGCAAGTGTTGTGTGTGCTTGTCTACAAGTCAAACTGGGACAGCTCTCAGCTCAGAGGCCTTATTCAATTCACCCAGTGACACCAGCCGGTAACGCAGTGGAATACAGGGTACCATTTTTTGCTGTACACCCTGCAAAAAATATGGAACCACGAGATTCGCTCCCCAACACAAGCTTAAAATCAGCCTAAAGTGAGTTAAGCATCTGAAGCAGCATGACTGAAGAAGTTATCTTCTGGTTTAGTTTTCTGTATCAGAGAAAAGTTGTCATCCTCACTCAAGAGCTGAGGCATCTGACACGACTGATGGATGGGCAATATTTCATTCTTGAAACAAGACTCTCATTTTCTCTAGGAGTGACATGTTATCAGCAATGATTGCAGTAATATTTTTCAAAGGCTTAAGTCTTGTGTTAAAAGTTTTAAGTTTGAAGTTAACAAGCCTGTGTGTGTGCGTTGAGCAAGAATGCAGCTTATCGACTCTGAAAAGTGTTGGCTTGAAGAACTTAATTTTAAAAAACAGTGACTTTTTTCCGCTGGTCACCTTTTGCATCTTTGACCGTTTACATAACTTCTGCGTGTATGTGCTTTCTATCTCTAGATTAGATCAGAACTATGCCGTACAGGGGAAGGAAATGTCCTCACTAGAAGCTTGTTCCCGGCAAAGCCAGGAGCTATAAATGCGGAACAGAGTCGGGGCTGCTCCGCTCCGCCGCGGGCTCTGCGCGGGGCACGGGCGGTGCTGGGCAGGCCGGGCCCCGCAGCCCTGGCTGCCGGCGGCACTTTCAAACCCGGACCGCTCACACCGCGCTCTGCCCTGGCAAAGGGGGCTCGAAAGCGAGCAGTATCCCCCAGCCCGCACTGCTGCCAGCCCCGCGGAGCTCGGGGCGCGGCACGGAGCGCTGGCTCACAGGCGCGCCCGGGCTGTGCCGTGCCCGGGGGTGCCCCGCCCGCCCCGCCGCGCTCCGGCGCGCATCCCAGCCCCGGGCAGCCCAGCCCGGCCCCGGCGGCCTGTCCCGCCCGCGCTTCAGCCTTACCCGCAGCTTGTCGCCGGCGCTAAGGCGGCCCGGGTGCACGAAGGGGTTGGGGACGGTGGGCGGATTGAAGGAGTGCTGCCTGGGCAGCGGCAGCACCCGGGGCGCCATCGCCGCCATCCCCGGCGGCTGCGCATGAGCCGGCGGCACAGCCCGGGGCCGGCGGCTCCGGCCGGCCCTGCCCACCGCGGAGCCCCGCCTCGGGCAGGTGAGGGCGGGCCTGCGCTGGCCCCCACGGTGCTGCCGAGGAGCCGTGGCCGAGGCGGTGGTGCCTGGCGCCGGGATCCCTGTCCCCGCAGCCGTGCCTATTGCACACCCCACTGGCCAGGGCCGTGTGCGCGCTGCAGGCACCGCGGCTGAGCCGTGTTCGCTCGGTGCGAGCGCAGGGCCGTGTTCGTGAGCACCGGCAGCAGCGCGGGCCGTTAGCGCAGAGAGGAGAGGCGCGAGCGCGGTCGCGGCACACGGCAGAGGTCGTTTCTAGGAGAATAGTGCGTTCTACCACTGCATAAGGCTGGTACAGAGATTCTGGGCTGGGGCACGTGAGGTGTACAGGTCCGCTGTACACCTCACGTTTCTTTGCCCACGGGTTCGTTCCCTCACACCTGCCCTCAGGGATGCGCCACGAGCCGCTCTGCACGGCTGGCGGTGCGGGAAAACATCCTCCGGCACCTTCTGCCGGCCAGCCTAGCGGTGTAAGTGCCACTGCTGCTAGTTTCGAGCCAAAAGGAAGTTCCACCCTGACCAAATTTAGGAAACAGGCTTTTGGGTTCTCACGGAAATCCGCTCCAGTGGTGAGGCTGAGCCGCCAGTCTGTCTGCCCAGAGCACTGCACTGAGGCTGCTGACCTCCTGCGGGACATTGGTTCAAACACTTCTGTTGTGGTGCTTTTCCATTTCTCCTTCACACGAAAGTATTGGTACTTCCTGGCACAACAGTAGTCCGTGTGTTGCCGAACTGTTCATATTGCTGTAATGAAAGTAATTATAAACATCTCGTAGTTCAGTTCCCACTATGACGTCTCTGCTTCCACAAAGATACCATCAGCATTCATAAAACCTAATTATTATAAAATTATTATTTGTGTTTTGCAACTGCAGGTGCTTAAGCAGTAGTCATAATGATCTATTTGGGCTAACTGAAGCCTGCCTATAATGGACGCTTGATGAGTGTAGGATTTCCCTTGGCTGGTTTCCAGGATTTCCCTGTGATTGCCAGTCCTTGAAACCAGCACTGTCCTCTGAAAAAGCCGAGAGCTGTGAATGAACCAGATCAGCACAATCATCACAGAAAGTAAGGCTGGGAGAGCTCCAGAGGAGGAAGATCAATTCCACCTCCATCACTCTTGGCAGGTGATTTTACAAGCACTTTTTAAAACCCCATGACTTCCCTAGCTGATCCTTTCCAGCACTTCTCTGGTAATGTCTTGAAATTATTTTTTTCTGTATCTGAGAAGAATCTGTCTCATTGCAGATAATATCCATCCTCAATGGATGCAAGAACTGTTGCCTTTCCTCTCTGCAGCTAGTTTTTGCACACTCACGTAGTGTTACAATTCTCTTTGAGGTTTCACCAGACTAATGTTTCCAGATTTTCCTTCTCAGGTCATAGTTTCTACGTATCTGAGCATTCTTAAAGCTTTCCTCTGGCTTTTCCCCAGTGAGTCCACATTTTTCTTGAGGTATCTAAACTGGAAATACTACTGCTAGGAGGACTGACCAGTGCAGCTGAGTGGGCAGGAAGGATTAATTTGTGTCTGACAAATTATATTATTATATCACTATAGAATAGTATTTGTTTTTTTTGTCACTAGCCTGATCCTATGACTCACACTGTAGCTTTGCAGACATGATGCTTTTCATATGTAGATTAATGTTTCTGGTGACTTGTACATTTGTTAAAAACAATAATATTGATTATAAACCTTTTACTCTTCTCAGGCTGATTAGCCATAGCACCATTCAAAAGGCTTAACATCACAAGTACCAAAACACAGCACAATGCAAAAAAACTTTTAGTGTTCAGAACATGTGAGAAGGTGCGATCATATGTTATTCTTTGGCTAAATTGGAGTCATCATCTCTTTTGAATAAGAATTCCTTTTCAGTCTATGAATCTATGGTAAGTTGAATCTTGGTCAATGGACCACAAACATAAAACACCACCAAGCTTTTGCAAAGCTGATACCTGGAATCTTTTTTTCACCAATAGGTGCACAAGGTGCTAAAGATGGACATCAAGGGAATAACAGTATTACCCTGCTATTCTTTTTTTTTTCTAGGTTAAATGTATAGCTTTAGTTCTGCAGGTCACTAGGACAATGTATGGTTTTCCTGGAGAGATTACCTTATACCCTTGGTTTTGCCTAAAAACCGTAGAAAAGTGGCCCTACAGCAGGTGTAGCTTCTGTTTAAAATATAAGTGAATCATATTAGTAATATATGAAAACCCAGTTCGCATTTCCATAGTGTAAGACAGGAATTTTTCTGTCTTATAAACAGATACAGCTTTTTTCAAAGTGTATGCAGCTTTGTAGTGTTTAATATAAATTGTATATATACAGTTTAAAATTAACTAAGGTATTTTCCTTGTCATAGCTGCCTTTGGGACAGTTTACTCTCTTCCTCAGTTTTGTGAAAATATACTCCAACTTATCTTTTTTGTCATTAAGAATTTAATTAATCTATAGTGACTTCAAAGTAATTCCAGTATATAGCAATTTTATAAAATGTGCAGTAGGCAAAAGCATATACTGCAGAATATGAAATATTTGCAAACATTTTTTTTTAACTCTCCTGTCAGTAATTCCTAATCTGAACCAGAGGCTGAAAGAAGTTGTCCTTTTTAACATTTATCTGTTTAATTCTTTTGATCAGGGCTGTTGTTTTACCTTTATAAAACGTGTACAAAGGCATTTTTGATACAGAAATTGAAAACCTGCTTGGGTTTGACCTGCTCCCTGCTGGTGTCTGACAAAAATCTGCCATCTCCTGGCCCAGCTGTGTAACGCTGCTGCACATAGCAGTTAAAGAGCACCTGTTCAGTGCTTGTAAGGAAAACAGCGCCTCTCAAGGACTTGCTAAAAACCTTCTTCATGCAAAGGGCTATTCTGATTCTCCCCTTTCTTCCTGTGGTACGAAATGTGAACTACATGGAAGAAATGGGTATGAGGACAGCAGTAGATTGCCATGTATTTCTGTTGTCAGTATTACAGCTTCTTCCTTTCTTTCGTTCTTTCATTCTTTCATTCTTTCATTCTTTCATTCTTTCATTCTTTCATTCATTTGTTCATTCATTCTTTCGTTCTTTCTTTCTCTCTTTCCAGGCCATGGTCCCCTAATGCCAGTTCAGTTTGTGCCTCTCTCCTGGAGCAATGCCTACTGACACCTTCTAAGTGCCCATCTGGGCACAGTTGACAGCATGTTCTCTCCAGAGATCAGGGCAGCCAAAAAGTGTAATACAAGTCACATGAAGTTTGTCTTCCTCCACCTGGGACAGTCTTCCAATGTTATCTAGGTAAGCTGTGTTATATCCCTTATATTGATGCACATAAAGTGTTTGCTTGCTAAGTTTTCAAATGCTTCATTCGATTTGAGAGTTGTTTCTAGCTGTTTTTATCAGAGAGAAGTTGCTGTCCCCAGCGTATTAATCATGCCAGCCCATAAGTGCAGGTAAAATAGTCCTAGTCTGCTGCACCAAAGAAGAAATCTTCACACTGAAAGTCCTTTGAAGCTTCTTCTGCTGAATTCCTTTCTCTTTGCAGTGCTTAATGGACATACGGCAAATAAATCAGAGGCAAAAACCTAATCACTTCATTTAGCAAGTCATTCCAGATAATGACTTCAGCAAAGCAAGGCACTTGAGTAAATGCTTAGCTTGCATGGTGTTAGTCTCAGTGGAGTAGGTAGGACTTGGTTAGATTTTTGGTCCTAGACAGGCAAATAGATTGCTGAGCCAGCTTTGTGAACAACTTAGGAAAAAATAGCACTGGCTCTTGCTGATGCTGAGTGAAAATAGAGGCAGTATTATCTCAGGGAGTCCATTGGGTATGTCCCCTTGGAGACTCTTCCTTCCTCACCTGAGATACCTGCAGAACTAGACAACTTCACAAGAATTTCTCTTCTGTTCCTCTGGGTAAGGAAAGCTCTAGACTGATGATGGGGCATCTCCAGCTCCCAGTGCTCTCAAACTGGCACCTTCCCTGCTTATTGAATTAACTTGAAAACAAAAGAAAAAAGTAGATTTACAAGAAAATGAGAGACTCCAGTGATTTGTGTGAGAATGAGATATAAAATTAACAGTTGGGTTTTTTTCCTTTGAATTGAACCCAGGAGCTTCAGTAAAGTTTACCCTATTTAAAGCATTAATTAGGGAGCTGACTTTACATAAAGATAAAACAGATCTCTTCAAAAAGTCTCTGGGGACTCCAAAAAACTCAGGTTTGTCTACATGAGGCAAAAGAATTTTAATTAGCAGCAACTGAATTGAAGTGAACTGATACGAGCAACAAAAAGAGAATTTATCCCACAATGTATTCAGAGAACATAATTGAATGTTCATTAGCTAAGAGTTATATACTGACTGTTAATGAGCAGAAATGAATATGTATTACTTCTTATTAAGCTGGAAATATATGGAACTAATTGCATTTAAATATAGTAGCTATAAAGCTGTGTTTATTAACAGTCACTACTAAAAGGAGGAAAGGCATAGGTGAATTTATATTCTTTACTGCAGTATCATTTTAAATATTTATTATGTTAAGTGATAATAATACATAGCTTTTCAGGGAAATGGTTATTATGTTGTGCTAGTAGGACTCGGTGATGCCTTCATTGGCATAGGATTTATGCTTTATTTATTTTAAATTAGGGAAGGCAGCACAAACAAACAGAAACTCTCGGATTCCTCTAAGACAGTTTATTATTGCTTCTCAGGAGGAGGCTCCTCTGTTACTCATGATCAAATGACACTTGGCTTCTTGATAGCATGCCATGATAATAATCTCAGGAGAGAGTTTTGTTAAGGTTTCTTTGTTGCAGCTACACTGCAAAGAGCCATCTTGTTATTAGGTGTGCTGACAGAAGACCAGAATGAATTTGTATTAACACACTGGGTGTGCTATGCATGCACCCAAAAGGGGCTCATGCCTGCCTGGGAAAGTCTGTGGCCATGTCCCAGGCTGAGCCTGAGAGGAAGCTGGTAGGCCATGGTGGGGAACACAGGGAAATGTGAGAGTGAGCAGTCACAGAGTTGTTTAGGTTGGAAAGGTTGCCTGCAGAGCATTTGGTCAGTGAAGGGTGCATGAGGAAGGGCAAAGCAGAGGGAGGGGATGACACAGCTGCCCTGACTTAGGGCAAAGTGTGAAATTGAAACCGTGGTGTCCAACAGCTCCTCAGTCTTGGAGTTTTGTCAGATGAGGGGTGGTGACTTTGCCTGAACATTTTATGGCTTTTGCCTTGATTTCAGTGGTCTCTTGGGAAAGGGGAGAGACAGTAGACAGAGAGGGAGAAGGAAAGGAGCACTGACACCCTGAGTGGGTGCAGAGCAGCAGAGAAGAAAGGAGTGCCAAAAAGAGGAAGTTCTGTAAAAATGACTCAGTAGATGGTTTCCCAGTGTTGGGTTAGCCTGTTTCCTTTGGAGCTGCTGTGGAGTGCTGGAGCAGGACACACCTGCTCCTGACTGCAGGCTTCACTGGCATCTGCAGACAAATTTGGATTTACACCCACGATTATTCTTTGCAGTTAAAAGGCCACATCTTCTGCATGGCAAAAATAGATTCTTCCTGCTCAGTTTGTAATTGAAGGATGTTTTGGGCCTGCCATCAGGGAAGGTTAGCACACCTTTGAGCTTGTCTGTGCATTTGACATCAGCGCTTTAGGCAGTGATTTGGTGGAATTTAGATTACTGTCTTCCTGCTTAAATGGGAAAGTATCTTGTTTGGTCTGAGCCAAATTAGAATTACTTTTAGTTTTGCAATTTATCCTTTTCTGATAAAATTATTATAGAATATTACAGTAATCAGTGGTCCTACCTTTAGTAATCTGAATTTCTGTTAATGAATTGTACAGATGTGCTTTTACTACAGTATTCTTTAGCAGCAGCGATAACTGCACGCTCCTTTTCAGAAAGATTGCAGCTTTTCCCCTATTCACAAGAGGGCGATAAATCCCCAGTCATCTTTACGCAGCCTCTAGTAAGTGCTCACTGCAAAATATCATAAGGACCAGCTTGCTTTCAGAAAACTGATATATATGTATATGATCTATGTAGATTATTGTGATGCCTTTGTTTTGGTTTATGGGAAGTTTAAGCTATGCTCTGTTCATTTCATCCCACTGTAGATCCTACTGTCAGTAGAAACTAGATGTGGAAAAATTATTTATAATATCCACCCCCACAGACTGCAAGTGCAAGTGTTTTCTTCATGGTACACATACAGGTATTAAATCCAGATGAATGTCAAGCACATAATAAAAAAGCGATTTTCAGCACACCATTCAGGAGAATTTCCCATAGCCTAAATGTTGTTGTGTTTGTTTATTTCTTCCTCATAGTGAAACTGCCTTTGGTAATCAGAATCTTCCATTTCTCAACGTTAATCTTTTTCTTGAATTAAGGTATCTTTTGTCTTGAACCTCCCCTTTAAATACAATGTTGTTTCATCTAAATACAAGCCTTTTTGGGGTGATAATATCAGTATGGAGAGCTGCCATAAGCACTGTGATTTCTCTCTTTGTGTGGAGAGTTTTGTACTATATCAACACACTGTTATATTTCCAATATTTATATTTATTCACATTCACATCCATTGTCTCTTTTAAATAGTTTCTGTTTCACATTGTATAATAAGAATAATTTCAGGAGTTTTACACGGAATAAGGAATAAAGGAAAGAAAAAAGAACAACTGGTTCAGTTTACTAAATTTTATGTCTCTGTTGATGTTATCTGAGTTCATTCCAGCTCCTGTGTTTGACTGAGCTGGATTTTTTCCAGCTCTAAAGCTCCATGACCCAGCCCATGCAATTTTTAAGCTGTCAGTATTAGAACAAATTCTTAATAATTTACAGTGTAGTATGGCCTCTGAAGAATGTTTTCACTCTGTATCTTAATATGAAAAATAAATAAATGCTGAAAGTCTCTAGCAATGCACTGAGGCATTTGCTCAATGTGTTGGTACAGCATCCAACTGAGTATAAGGGCCTCAGCTGATGTGACTTCCTTAAATAATAAGACAAGTCCAGTACTCCTGAGGCTCCGTCTGCAATCTCAGGGCAGTTCAGGGGCTGTCTCAGCTAGCTGAGACAAAAACACCTTTATATTGTCTTTCAACAGCTTCAGCTGTCTTTGGTTGCAGAGACTTAGTCTTGCCTGGCCCCTTGCCCAGTCACTGATTACCTCAGGCCTGCAGTACAAGGGCACTGTTAGAAGTCAGGGCTACCAATAGCTTATTTATTTTGATATTATCTTGCCTGTAACAACCTTCACAATTCACCTCCACCCCTCCTCCAGTGGTGCCTGCAGGGGCTGCACCAGCGCAAGGGCAGAGCTGTTCTTGAGTGTAACATTGGTTTTGTGTTCTGACAACTCTGATGGAATCAGGAGCAGGACTGGGAAACAGGCAGAGCTGGGGAGAGATGTGGATTGGAGCTTAAGGAAGAAAAATGTACCCTGTTTCAGTGAAATAAGAGTCTGCCCTGTGCCTTTGCTAATCACCAGACGAGGCCTACGGCCTCTTCCCTGTTTTTTTCTCATCTGTAAAGCCAGAGTACTTTAATGGGTGTCTTACAGTCAGTACTTCCCAGGCTGGGAGTGCCACTGTAAACACAGGCTCCTGCACAGAGATTCTCTTAGTACAGCCAGGCATTTTGGCTATTTTAGTAAAGACCAAAATTATATAACAAATCCACGTGACTGTGTCTGTTGGTTTACTATCAGCTTTCCTTTGAACAGCAGCAGAGTTCTGTGTGCTTCATTAACGTCTCCTAACTGCCTTGGCAGATGCAGCCCCAGCTCTGCTGTGTGTCTGGGGGTATGAAAGTCTTAATAGGGCACATTCAATTGTAAATATGATCTGCCTCACAGTAATGTATAACTCGTGTGTTTCCAGCTAAGGAAAACAAACCTCTTACCACAAAAATGTGCCAAACTCTATCTGTATGTCAGAAAGATACTTAAGTCATATTTTTGTCATGCTATTTAAAGTTTTAAGTACACCACAATAGTAGGAGAGTAGCAGATAGGTCATTTCTTTTTATATATTTTCAAGAAATAAAGAGGAGTTGAGAGTGAACAAGAAAGAGTAAATGAGGCATTTCCAACCAGTTCACTAACTGTGACTCAGCTGAGGTATCTGATGAGAATAAGAACTTGGTAACTAGAATTAAGGGGAGAGTGGAATGCATGCAATAAGCCCTTTTTATTTAGCAACTGTAGGAAGATGTTCTCCAAATTTAGATAATTTTTTTAAAGCTTATGGGCTTTTATAGTGGGTAGGACAATATAATCATCAAGAACTTGCTTTAGCAAGCTGAAGATTCAGTGGTCTCCCTGACTGAACAAAACCACTAGGAAGCCCAGGATACACAGCATGGGTTGCACCAAACCATGAAGTCACTTTTACTGGATGTGTTGATGTAAGTGTGGACATGACCAAAGACTGTCCCTTCTGTACTGGTAACAGGTATCTGCTTTGCTAAACCCAGTTTCTGCCTCTTTAAGTACTAACCCTGAAGCCATCCTAATGCTATTAATACAGCAGGTATGGCTGCAAGATTGTAAGGAGAGCAGCAAAATTTAGGTGAGCACAGTTAATGCTAATGTAATCTGCCCTGAGCCACACTGCATTTTCATTTGCTGAGGGTGAGGATACCAGGTAATTTAAAGCAAGACCAAGTATTCTTGCTCTTTAGCAGTCAAGACCCTTAAAGACTGCAGTTGTGTCTCCTCTGCACAGGTACTCACAGATATTGTTGATCTGACATGCAAACCGGCCTAGAAATTTGCAGTGAAGCCCAAAGCAGAGATCTATTATGAGCTTTGGAGTACATGTTAAAAGAAATATTTTTCTAGAGGAAAAGGGCAGAAAGGAGGGAAACAATGAGTTTTGCAAAAAAGGAGTGAATATAGGCTTGCTATAACTTGGCAGTTTTCAGAGATGTGCTGCTAGTTGTGCCTGAAGAATAAACATTCTGCTTTTTCTGCTGACTGTAGCCAAAGTTTGTGGCCAGCCAAAAGGCAGGGGAAGCTCTGAGGAAGTGTGTGCGTGTAACCAGGACATTTCAGATGCTGATTACAGGTGCTTTGTCCAAGCTTTTCATTCCATATTTCAAAGAAGGTTTGAGTCTGGAAACGTGCTGTGGGATTAGAAACACTGCCTAAGCTCTGCCCAGCTGGCTTGGAGAAGCTTTTGGACGCTGATATGTGAGGCAGGTTCAACACACTGAGATTGAGCCTTGAACAGCAAAATAACCTCTTTTTCCTCTGTGGAATCAGATCACAGATGTGGATGTTAACAAAGGATTATGCAGCTGTAGCTCAGTTCTCATAAAGAGAAATGGTGATTAGTTACAGAGACTTGTGAGCTTACTGGCCAGCAGCAGAGGGACATGGACCCGAAGGGGCTGGGTGTTGGAACTTCACCCATGCTTCACTGGGCAAAAGACAGCAACTCTGTGCTGGTTTTCCAGTCTGAAGTATGAAGTGGTTATCTTACTGGAGGGATTGAAAGGCATAATCATTTGTAAAATGTATTGAAACAGAAAGTGCTATCTCAGTGCAAAGTGGTTTTATCTACTGCTGCACACCCAAAGGATTTACTTTTGAGGTGGAGACACGTTTCTTAATGCCTGTGATGTGTACCGAGACAATTGGAAATAATAAAGCCTTGGAGTAGTGGTGTTGGAACCTTGTTCTTATTGAGGTCACTGGCAATTCCATTACTGATTTCAGCAGGAAGAGGATCAGGCCACTTTATCAAGAGGCATTAGGTAAACACAAGACTTTCCAAAACTAAGGGTCTGGGAGTTTTGGAAGGCTAAATTGTGCAGTGCCAGTCCTCGCCTTCATAGTCCAATGGTATAGTGTAGACACTTTATGTCAACTAATTACTCAGGGATTTATTAACTTGAAATTTTAAGGAAACTGCTAGCTTCATTGCTGTCTGCAAAAAAACCCATGCAGAATGAAGAAGGTTCATATACCCTAGGCATTTTGGCAGAAAATGAACATAAAATGTTTTAATTGAACAGAGGACAGTAATTCAAAAGGATGCCATTAAAATGGATCATATGATCCATGGAGGAACTTAGAAATAAACATAGTGCACCACTGTTGTGGAAACTGAAAAGTGACAATAGAGAGGGAGAAACCAACAGAAAAAGAAATAAAAAAATCTCCAAAAAAACGCAAACTAAAAAGACCTTGTGGAGTTTTACCCCAATGTAAATCAAGTTGAAAATGTATTGATATTTGGGAGATGCCTCTGACAGTTATGAACTTAAACAAGAAGGATGGCTTTTTCTCTGAAGAATTTCAGTGTATAGATCTGCAAGCAATTTATATATCAAAGCAGTCACCAAATGGGCTGGAGAGGCAGAGCAACAAATCATTTCCAGAAACTGCCATTATCAGAATTTAGAAGTAATGTTAATCTTGGTGTTGCTACAAAAGTGAATATTAATGTCTGTATTCTAAATAAAATCTGATTTTGATTTCATTGTGGGGCCTTAGAACTCTTTGGATTTAGTCTTGGAAAACTATGATTTAGCCGTGTCAGCTGGAGTCTTTTGACAGAAATCTGGAAACTTTTCTAAACTATGTATACTGTCTTGTTAAATCACAGTTCAGTGTTTCGTATGACCATTGAAGACATGTGTAGTAAGCAGAATTAACAGCCAGATGCACAGGTGAATTTCTTACAAAAACCAGAATATCCCTCATTTATTTTTGATGTTTTTCTAAAGGATTTGTACTCCCAGTTGATTTTATGCCTTTGCATTCATTTCTTGTTTTGGAAAGGAAGATCTTTTAATAATGTTTAGCACCAACCTTTCCCACCTGTGCAATTTGCTGCTCTGGTAAAAGTGCTGTTCCCCTGCAAAAGCTTATAACGTGCTATATGAAATGTCAGGAATGATAAAGCAAAACCAAGGACCTCTGAAAGAAAATGTACTGCCATGAGTATCTGAAATCTACTGAACCACTGCTTTATTATACTTAAATTTCAATAAACACTTTTCTTAAGAGCTTGTGCTTCAGTAGGCAGAGAGATGTGTTTTCTATGTAAATAGCAGTGTTTGCCTTTTCTTTAAAAACTGTATTCCACTGCAGTGGTAAATCCTACAAGCAAACTAAAACACAGTTTAGGCCATAAGATATGGAATAAAATCTCTGAAATTTCTCTCTGTGCTTGTTGGGTTGCCTTTTGTGGCCATAGGTCAAGAATGCCTTAGAGAGAGAACCAATTTTCACAATGTTTTATGTACATTCAAGTTCTGAAAATAAGAGAGAAGGGAGGAAGCCAAAACCCATGAAAGGGTGCTAATAAGCTCATTTTGCCTCTTTGTTGTTTTATGCCTTGCCCTAGATTTTATAGCTTCACTCTCAACAGAGATGATGGGATGGCACAGGATTTATTTGTGCTTATCACTCCTCAGTAAGAAAGCATTTACGTTTTTCCATAAGAATGCTTTCTATTCATATCTTCCTTGATAGCATTTTTATCCACTTACTTTACCCTGCGGTATCACTTAGAATGCTTCTCAGAGGTTGGCAGGGGTTAGTGTAACCATTAATGCATTAAAGTTGGCTGCTGGAGGTGTTAATGCTTTGCTGGCAGTCGTGTTTCAGAGCTGCTCTCTCTCGTGTCAAAGGACTTCTTTTCCTAAGTGCCAGGCCAGCACTGTCCTTGGCTGAAGTCTTCCTCAGTAACTCTACCAATTCTCCCAGTCGCCACTTTAAGTTTCGTAAGATATCAAGTCTTGGAAGTTAGAAGTTAGAAGTTAGAAGATGTATCTGTAACTGTTTTTACAAATGTCTGCAAATTTAAGAGATTTTCCGCGGTGATAATTTCAACAAGTTTACTTTGCATCTCTTAAGGGCCAATTTAGGAACCAAGCAGGATGCAAGTGAAAAGGGTAGACTGTAACAGGAACAGTTTGTGACTCCATCCTATGCGGAAATATCACTTGAATATTTTCAGAATGAAAGGCAGAGTCTCCTGTTTTATATTCTGTTTATGCTTATGTACTACTCTTTTCCACATCATTGGAGAGCTTTCGTGTAGTTTTTCAGGCAAGACAACTCTTACCTGTCATGCAGAACTTTCTCTCCTTTTTTCCAAAGAGGATCATTGTAAGAGACTTGTACAATAACAGCCTTGCTACCTGTATTACATTAAGTGATGTGGTGGTTGTTTAGCTTTGCATGGACTAGAAGAAAGCTGGAGTTGCAGCATTCTTAAATCTGCTCATGGTTTATTTGGTGAGGTTGGATTGGTTCTCAGGCTGGTTTAGATCTGTTTCTCTGTGGCTAAGACTGGCAATTACAATGCTTATCCGTGAAAGCAAAGTTGCTTGCTTTAACACAGACCTAGG
Source organism: Entomyzon cyanotis (assembly GCA_024500445.1). Taxonomy (NCBI): domain Eukaryota; kingdom Metazoa; phylum Chordata; class Aves; order Passeriformes; family Meliphagidae; genus Entomyzon; species Entomyzon cyanotis. The sequence continues at coordinate 9,444,047 of JAKEPQ010000743.1, forward strand.
GCATACCTCCCTTGGACAGAATGTCATGGAAGAAAGTAGTTTAATGGAGGAAGAATGGAAACATTGGCAAATTCTTTGGGGTTTTTTGATATTTCATCTTCCTGTTCTCTGTCCCAAAGTAAACATTCTGTCTTTGCATGAGTAAGCTGAATTGGATGTCAAAACCTCTGAATATCCTTGGATAGCTTAAAACAAACAGGCTGTGTCATAGTGTGGATAAGCACAAAGTTTGTGGCTGAGTTGAAAAGTACCTGAGGGGAGAATAAATGTGTTTAAGGATCTTAGAGATAAAAGGCTAGGGATTTTTGCATGTATTGTTGTGCAACAGTGTTAGAGCTTGTTGTGCTTTCTTAAAGCAATGTGAAGGATTACTGATATCCTGTGACATGGTGGTCTAATCAAATGCCACTGGGCAGAGCCTTGGTGCAGCAAGTGCTGAAGTCTTACTGAAATAAAGAAAAAGCTAATTGCTATTTTGGGCTGCACGTTGCATGCTGGGTTGATTGACTTATGCATTTGGGAATGTCTTATGTAATAGGGTAGAACATAGTGCCGCAGGTGCAGGAGTTTCTGTAATGTGTTCTGGACAGAAGTCCAAGAAACAATTGTGTAATTTCTATAAATAATGCTGTATGCTGAGTACTCTGATCTTGTCTTTCTGAAAGGGAGGCTATATTATGCTCTTCCTACACCTCCAACAAAGGCAGTCAGGACCCCAGTGAGATTGTTTGGTGCTGCTGGCTTTTGGGCTATCACTAGGAGTGTACCACTAGCAGCCTATAATTACACCAAAACTAAGAAGCTCCATAACTAGGAGTACAGTCACGCTTTCTTCTGCTCTGCCCTGCCTATTGTTGGCCATACAAATCTTCCAAGCAGGAGGGATTAGCAGATGCCTGTGGTTGCTCTGTAGTCCTTCAGGGAAGGTCGCATTCTGGATCTGGTGCCTCTTCCTGTGCCAGCTCTGATTCCCCAGCTCCACAACAAACTCCTCAGCTTACAGAAGTGTGCCGTGGGTTAATTAGTTCATTTTATAATGTGTCTTGATGTAGAAAGTGTTGTTATTATTACTTAAAACTTTTGAACAACCTCTTGGTATAGAGATAGACAAATTTTAATTAGAAAAAATGTGTATCCTGAGAATAACAATTCTATTGTCTGAATTCCAGTGACTTTTTCTTTGTAGTTTCCTGTTACCATCCAGTTGACTTTTAAGAACATATAATTTTTAAATACTTTAAAAAAAATTTAGAATGGAAGTTGCCTGACATTAAAATATTTAGATTTATTCTGATTTTATTTTTAATTGCATACAGTGCTGCTTTGATTGAAAATATTTAGACTGAGGAAACCCATGCCAATAGGCTGTATTTGTATTTGTGCTCAGCTCGTCAGGAAATTCCTTGTCTGTCTCTGTTGCTTGGCTATAATGCAACAGAGCTGTTAATGAAAATGGCTTTTGTTGTTTTTTAGAGTAAATGTGGTATAGAAACTTTGGAACGAAAATGCTGCTGCCTTCCCAAATAATTCTAAGAAAAAAGAATTATAAATTAATTTGTATGTAAGGTGTACTATTTCTCATTCATTGTGTTGCTTTGTGTCAGAAGCCTTGGACAGGTTAGAAGTAGTTTTTGCTGTGGGCAAGTGATGTAACTGGTGAAATGAACATGTTTTACTATGGAGTAATTTATAGTCTGTCTGTTTTAAAGTTCTAAATTCCACTATCTGCTGATCACATGCGACACTGCAAGTTGATGAAAATAAGAGCTTTTTCCTTTCTTCCTCTAATGAGGAGTCATTTCCTTGACTCTGAATCTAACTGGAACTTAACCAATCCAGACCACATATGTCTCCTGAAAAGATGGATGCAGTAATATCAGGGAAACAATTAAAATTAATTTATAGGTGTGCTATTTATTTTAATTTAACTTCTGAAAATGTGAATTTAACCTCAAATACTTTGCTTCTAAGAAGACAAGTAGTTCTAGCTTCTGCTTAGGGTACCAGGTTTAGCCTGAGTTAGTGAGTATTATAAAACAAAGCTTCTATCAATGAACTAACGTGAAGCATGTTTTCAAAAACATGGCTGCAGTCAATAATGAAGAGTAAAGAGTGTTATGGACAATTTCATTGAAAGCATATTCTATACTGGATATGAAATTCACGTGCACATGCATAAACAGCACAATTCCTGGGCTCTGGAGGTCTGATACAGGACTTTGGAGGGACACTCAGCTACCAGGGTTTGTATGTTTGCACATAGTTCATAAACAGCATGATTGGGAACCCAGTCATGTCCTGTGGTTTCCTCATATCCTTCATGTTGGATGAAAAATAAGCTGTCAATCATGGCATTGTGGAAACTGAACTACTTAAGAAGACAGTCATTGAATGTGCTAAATTTTCCGTTGTTTATAGCCCTTAAATCAAGGGTAAAAGTGACTGTGATCGATGTAGTAATCAGTGGTTGAAATTTGAGGGGACATTTAAGGAGATCAGGCTGAATTATTGCAATGTTCTTTCAAAAGTAAAAGCTACAAAAGCACTACTAAGCATATGCACAACTAGAATTTTATGTACCACATTTATGTTGAAATGAGTATCTACTGTTGTAAAGCACCCTGAGGGGAGAGGAGGAGCCTTCACTTTAAGCCTCCCTCCCCCAAACTCAGTATGAATGCTGAGCTATTTTACAGTGCCTTGCAAGTAAGAAGGAAGAAAAGAACATTCCTCCTTTATCCACAATGCAATGCTCTTGTGTTTAACTCCAGGTCAATGCTTTCCCCCCTCCCCAATAATAATAGCAACAACAACAATAAAAATAAAATAATCTAGCATTTTGATAAACTGAAAGTGTATTTATGAATACCCACCAGTACTGTGATACAGATAAAACCTGTTTGTGTTAATGGTACACACCTGTCCCATCAGGGAAATGGAGAGGTCTTGCCAATATAGATTAGATTGTGATGGATATTAGACAGTCAGTGAGAATAGATTAATCTATATAAATGTGAAGTATTTAGTAGTATTCTTCAGCTCCAGATAATGAAATGTCATCGAGGCACAGTTAAATTTCTGTTTATTGACAGACATCTGCTGCAGTAAAGAGCCTGCCAGGAGCATGGTCTATGTTTTGAGTTTTGATTTTATATCCTGAACTCTCCATAGTTGTGTGAAACATGCCCAGGTGCTGGAATGGAATTCAGTAGTTCTGTCTCTGGTAATAATTTATCTGTTACCTTCCTTATGATTATTTCTCTTTTGGTGATCCCTCCCCTTCCCCCTTGCAAATAATAGCAGAAGGGAGACCTCTGGTTTGTCCCTCTAATGACAAGGTAGTTCATCTCAGAGTTTTGAGCTGCTTGCATATTTATTTTATACTGTCAATACTTCGTTAGTATTTCCATGATGCCTGAAGTTTTAGTATCTGCCTAAGAGCAGTAGCAGCTGTAACAGCTGTCTGGTCAAGAATAATAATTTTTGGACTCAGAGTGTAGGTTTGTGTTGCTGCCCCTCCAACAGTGAGTGCTGAGTGATGTTCAGGTGGGATGGCACAAGGGAGATGAGGCCAGTGCTGGCTTCCCAAGGGTGAAACATAATCTGTGAAGGTGAACCACATGGCTGCTTAGCTACTCATTTACTACTTCCCTTGCTCTTTTGCTCTGTCCATTCTCACATTTTTGTAATCCTGTGGAGTTACTGGCTGGTAGCTCTGTATTTGCACTGTTAATGTGAGACTGGGTGTCCTTCCTCCTTGGCTGCTCTTCCAAAGCTGTGTGATAGTTGTGTGAGTGTGCAGCGGTTATCACTCCTAATTAGCAAGGTTTCTCACTCTGTCTCCTGTGTTCTCAAGTACAGCAAGATATTTCAGGCTATATTTTCACTCTCACACCATAGCTGTGCCATACCTTTTATCTGTAGAGACAAGGCCTGCCTAATTGCCCATTCTCTGAGCAGGGAAGTTGACATACTAGTCACATGCCAAGATCTCGAAAAAATTATTTTTTAAAGAAAATTTCAGGGTTAAATAAACGGTTTCAGGTGTTGAATTATAGCAGAGAATTGCACTAAGGTAACATGTTAAAATTACATTTGGGTGGCATCAGTTTAAAGAACAAAGACTTTAACAAGTCTGGAAAAAAATATAGATAATAGGTTGGAATACCCACAGTGCATGGCTGAGATAGTGCTGAGACGTGGCCAGAGGTCTACTGGCAGCATGCTCTGCTGCTATAAAGACAACATTTGCTCTTCAGACTGGCAGGAATTGCTGAGGGGGACTTATCTCCTACAATGAGGAAATTCCTTGAACCTGGCTCAGTCACTTCCCGCCCTGTCCTGGCTGAAGGCTGTGCGGCCTTGGATGACTTTCCTCCTTTGGCTTGAAGGAATGATGACTAAAATGCAGAGCCTGAGGGACATGAGGAGGGAGACACAGACAAACACAGGGAAAATGCTTCCCCTAAATGAGTATGGAGTGTATATATGGCAGAGTGTATATGAGAGCTGTCGGACATGATACAACAGTTCTCCCTGTCTTTACAGAAGTGCTTTCATAGAAGAATTTTCACACTTATTCCCAACAAAGCATGCTTTCTTTTGATGTTTAAACACCCTTTATATTTTTAAATAGCTTGGTACTACCCCAGAATAACTGGCACAAAGAGAACAAAATCCTTCAAGCCTCCTGCTTGGCAGTCTCTTACAGTGCACCGATGACTCCGAGGGATGCAGCTGTTTTCTGTGCTGCCTTTGGTGCACGGGGTTGTTCTGGGAGCGAGGAGCGGGTGGCTTTGGGCTGCGGGGCAGTGCCGTGTCCCGGTCCCGGTGCCGGAGCGGGTGGCTTTGGGCTGCGGGGCAGTGCCGTGTCCCGGTGCCGGAGCGGGTGGCTTTGGGCTGCGGGGCAGTGCCGTGTCCCGGTGCGGAGGGGTGGCTTTGGGCTGGGGGAGTGGTGTCCCGGTGCCGGAGCGGGTGGCTTTGGGCTGCGGGGCAGTGCCGTGTCCCGGTGCCGGAGCTGGTGGCTTTGGGCTGCGGGGCAGTGCCGTGTCCCGGTGCCGGAGCTGGTGGCTTTGGGCTGCGGGGCAGTGCCGTGTCCCGGTCCCGGTGCCGGAGCGGGTGGCTTTGGGCTGCGGGGCAGTGCCGTGTCCCGGTGCCGGAGCGGGTGGCTTTGGGCTGCGGGGCAGTGCCGTGTCCCGGTGCCGGAGCGGGTGGCTTTGGGCTGCGGGGCAGTGCCGTGTCCCGGTGCCGGAGCTGGTGGCTTTGGGCTGCGGGGCAGTGCCGTGTCCCGGTGCCGGAGCGGGTGGCTTTGGGCTGCGGGGCAGTGCCGTGTCCCGGTCCCGGTGCCGGAGCGGGTGGCTTTGGGCTGCGGGGCAGTGCCGTGTCCCGGTGCCGGCGGGGTGGGTGCGGTGCGGCCGCGCTGCCCGCAGGGGGCGCTGTGAGCCCGGCCCGGGGAGCGCAAAGCTCATCGAGAGCGAGCAACTTCCAAATAACTCCTCTTCCCAAATGTTTGTCTGTGACAGCCTGGCTGCTGACTCTGGAAGGAAAATCAAACTGGAAGCAACGCTGTGTCAACTGCAATAACTCTCCCTCGCTTTGCTTTAAAGCCGTCAATTATTGTAAAGCCACCTATTGGCTCTGCAGAAGCTTTCATCCCCTTGAATTTCAGGAATGGTTTTAGTTTACATCCACATTTCATAGATGCCCTCCTGAATAAGCTGCCTACTTTGGGACTGTATGTAGGGCTAGCGAGGATGCAGCCTAATTCCAAATTTAGGAGAAAGTAAGTGTCACGAACTTTGGTTGTATTATTTCCATCATAATTCTTGCAGAGCCTCCTTTTGCCTTTTCTCAGTATGCCATGTGGTATCTACAGCAGCTCAGCTGATGTCACAGTTATTCAGATTGTACTTCATTATTTTAATATAATTCCTAAGAATTTTAGCATGGGCAAACAATCTTTTATGGAGATACAGGTATTGAAGCAGTGCTTTTGTTCCTAGGAGCTTTCTCTGCTGCAGTTAATTTTATCATATACATCCCCAGCAAGAAAATGGAATAGAAATTCTGAATAATTTGCTATCATGGCATTCCAGATATACCTGAAAGCAACAGTGCATTTCCCATTGGCCTGGTTTGGGTGATTTTTCACTTTTGGAAAACTCAAATGTGTTCCCATGACGAGTGTGAAACCCAAGAGGACATATTTTCTCATAAAATTTTGATGGGGAAATGTGGGAAGTTGGATTCTCCTATTGGGCTGTGCTGATGAAGGCATATGGAACTGGGAGTCTGGATTATTTTATGGTTTTGAGAGATCTTTGTACTTATATAGTGAAATATGTAGTTAGGATTCATGGTGCAGTTGCAGACAAAGTGCCAATCATTATCTTTAATTTTTTTAGTGGAGAAACCTGGGCCAGTTCAACACATGAAAAAACCTGAAGTTAATTTCAAAAGTGAGCAACTAAGTGGATGTTATAACATGTGTTCTTAAGCTCTTCAGGTTTCACAGAGCATAGCGTTTGCCAGGAGTGATTAAAATACTAACAAGGAGGAATGAAATATTCCCAAGATGATGAGGGTGAGCTGAGCTTGGTGTTGACCTGTAAAGTTAAAAAATGTGAGGAAGGATGTGTTCACCTGACATTAGACCACTTCAACTTCATAAAAGAAAAATTCCTCATGAATTTAGGGCTTTACTACCCATGTATAATAACCTTTAAATAGACAAAATTTTTTTGGGAACTCTGAAAGCTGCCAGTGTGCTGTAGAAACAGAGTATATGTTAGCAATATTTATGTGATGCTAGTTTTAATTTTTATGCAAAAATGAAGAGTGTCTATAGAAAAAATATTTGTAGGGGAAGTGATCTTGTTTCCTGGAGAAGTTTTGATCTGACCCTTTACAGGTGATGACTAACTCCTCTCAGCTGATTTCTTTTGTTTTGATCCAAATGTCTAGTTATTACGTAAGAAACAAAGCTGAAAGAACAAAAGAGTAAATAGGTGATAAAAGTGGAGTGAAAACGAGACAAAATCTGTAAAGGCCATGAATGTTTTGATATGTTATGCATTTTCTCAAAGGACTTGCCTGAAGCAAAAGCCAAACCAAAACCTGAAAGCTGAAGATCTGTGTAGGCAGGTACCCTACCTCTTGGGTTGGATACTTATTCCCTTTTAGCTTCAGGATATTCACAGATTCAAGAGTACTGCATGCAAGTGAGAGGAACTGGAATTTACCTATTTGAGCATAGACTCAAGCCATAGTTCTACACACATAACCAGTGACACCAGACAAGAGCTTGAGGACTGAGACAATGCTGTGCAGTGCTACATGGAAAGGCACCAAAATGTAAGAATGGATGAAAGTCCTACAAATGAGGGTTTTAGAAGTGCATTTGACAACATAGGAAACAACTGAAAAAGCATTTTCAGTGTACGTCCTCCTACTTCATTCTTGTGAGCTGCTGAGGAATAGAATTGCCGGTGGCCTTGAAAAGTATATTTTCTTAAGGGAAAAGCATGAAAATGCAAAAATTTAATGAGTCTTGCCATGTCTTCATGTAATGAAAAATCACTCTCTCTTTTTTGAGGCCGGAGTTCAACAGTCGATGCATTGACCAGAGAGGAAGCAGAGCCCTTGTCTTCCTTTTGCATGCAGGACTTGCCTCTCTGGTAAAGAGCTTCTACTTGGTTTGCCTTATTTACTCTTCTGCTGCTGTCCTGAGGCAGTGAACTCTGCTGTAGGGAGTTCTGCTATGTCAGATTCAGGGAGTTGAAAAGGAGAGCAGTGGAGAGAAGCTGTGGCCAGAATTGTTTAGGTGCAACCACAGTAGGAATAATGACTCCGTGGCTTAAGTGACTGTAGGGTGTGACTCTGGATGGGAGACCTGTGGTTAAATTTCCCAATTCGTTGGCTAGTGGTGGTTAGATTTGTGCAGTGGAGGTGCTGGGTCGGCATCTTTGCCTGGCACCCAACTGCAGAGTGTGAAGCTGCTTTTGAGCTTCAGCCCTTTTGGCAGCAGTATTGTGCTGTAATAGGCATAGGCAAGGCAGAATGAAGCTATGAAGCAGTCCAAAGTTGAAGTAGTGGTAAAAGACATGGAAAATAAGCCCACTTGGATAGCTTAATAGTGTGAATTCCTGTCTTTTAGAAAGTGGAGACCACCTCTACATAATTCCAGAGATAGACTGCCAAACTCCAGGCTAATCTAAATTAAAACAATTATCCTCTTACAATTCTAGTTTATTTTGGCAATGCTAACAAATTCTTAACAGCAGAGCAAGTCAGTCATTTGGTAGCGATTCTGAGAAGTCCCAGAGGAAAGGACTGGGCAGGAAAAGACAGCTGAAAGCTCAACAGATTCTGTTTTGTCACCCTCTGGCTCATTGTGCAGAGCATCTGCAGCAGAGGGTTTATGAGGGAAATGCAGACCTCTAGTGTCATGTGGCCTTTTATTCTCATGTCCCTCTTCCAGTCGGGCTCATTGGCTGTCTGGAAGATTCTGAGCATGAGTATGGTGAATCTGGCTGAAGCTGAACTTTAGAAGTGTACTGTGAGTTTGGGGATTTGCCAAATGAGGTGAAAGAATGATCCAGTGCTGACATAAGACAGCAGTGTGGATGAAACCTTCCCAGTGTTGGTTAAGCTGACCAACTTGCAAGTGTTGGTGTGCTTTCTCATGCAGCTATTGCAGCTATGGAGAAAGTGTTTGAGCAATAAAACAAATTAACTACTGATTATCTTGGAATTCTTGGCTGTTATCTCCAGCAGTGCTACCAAGGAAGAACACTCATGCACACTGAACACTTGTATTTTATCTCACTGTGTTGTTCTTTGCTCAGACTGTGACATATTTTCTGGAGAAGGGAAAAACTGCTGTTCTGTGCTAAACAGGTTAAGGTCAATTAGCCTTCAGACAGCTGGACTGGATGATTGTCATAGGTCCCTTCAAACCCAAATATTCTATTCTGACATCTGTGTTAAATAAGATATTCTAATATAGCCATTAGCTACTTCTTTGTGTGTGCATGTGCATATATACATGCAGGCATATATTTAATATGTAATTTAGAAAAAGCTGTCATATATACTTCTTAAATTATATAAATTAATGTTGTAGCCTGAGGCAGGTCAAGACTAGAAGAGAATATTGGTTCACTTAATCCATTCCTGACTTAGTCCAGGCCAGGATTCTTCTTTTCCTAAGTGGCACCAGAAATAGCATGTCAGATGAAGGATATTCTCTGAAAAGGTGAGGAATCTTGATCTGAAGTCATAGTTGTTTGTTTTGTTGTTGTTTTCAGGGGTTGTTCTGGTTTTGTTATTGTTCTTACTGCAATTCCCTACCTGGAAATGCCTTAATACTGGTGAGTGTTTTACATAACCAGTCTGTAACAAGTGTTTCCCCTAGCACAAATCAGTCTCTGTGATTCCACAGAGCCCAATGCCTGCTTGTTTGCTGACTTCAGCTCTTCCAAAAGCAGAAGTATGTTCATCCACTTAGTCTTTGCTGCTAAAAACATGCATGTCTGAATTTGTAAATAATTTGTCCAAAATGGACCCAAAGGACCTACCTCCTCCTGATTTTAAGAACACCACAGTTACAGTCAATTGATTAAATGTATGGGCAACTGCTGCTTTGTAAGAGTAGCAGGAAGAAAATGTATTTTTAGCAAATACAAAGTGTTAGTGAGACACAAACCATTAAGCATGATTCACAGTTCAGGCTGCTCTGTCTATTGAGTGTTTAAGCTGTGGCATTTCATTATAGCCTTGGCTGCTTTTTATGTATTGTGGTGGAGCAGTTGCTAAACCACTGCCCTTTGCCCTACTGGACTGGAGCTGCCCTGCTGGGGGCCTGCAGCCCATCCTGCTCATAGCTGGTAGAAGATTACCTTCAGCCCAAGGAGCAAGAGTGCCTGACCTCTCTCCATGTTGCAACAAGCTGTGGTGCAGCATGTGTGCAACTCTACCCTGACACCAAAAAGTCCTAAGTGAGCCTGACTTCAATTTAATAAAACTTTAGAAGTAGAAAAAGTTCAATAAATGTTTGATTTCTGCTGGGATTTGTATGGCTTTGAGATAAAAACTTATGCTTTTCCCCTTTGTTTCTTCCTCTTTAAAGAAGGCAGGTAAAACCTTCTGGTTCAGTTCTGAAAATGTCTTGGGAGAAATGTGTTGAGGGCAGGAAAGGCAAGGCCAGTGGCCTCCTTGACAAGGGCACAGTCTCGAAGTGTCCAAGAGAGGTGAAAATAGAGGGCTGGGAAGAGTAATCTGGTTCAGCCAAGAGTCTAGGGGTCATCAAAAAAGTCCTTAGTGTTGGGACAGATCTAGAGTTAAACAGGGAAGAGAGTGGGACAGATTTGCTTGGGACATGGCCAGATACAGACTGAGCTGCAGTGCTGCTCAGCTAAGGACTTTCCATCTCATAGTTAACTCATTACAAACAGGAAAGAAAAGGGAGGTTTTAGAAGTGGCTATCAATAAAGGGAATTAGACCCAAAGACATTTTCAGGACACGTTTTGTGACTAAGTGTCTCCCAGATCAGATGGGAAGAGCTAATGAGAAGGTCAGTATACTCCAGCTTGTCTGACGTACGTAAGTGATAACCTGGCAAATGTTGCAGTTGATGAACAGAAACAGATGTGTTTATAAATGACCTGTGTTAATCTTGAAGTCGCCAGTCTGAAACTGAACCCAAAGAAGTGTGCATCAGTTTGAGGACAGAAAATTTATTTCTGGTTTTCTGCCAGTGATTTAGTCATTGGAGAGTGGGTTTACATAGACAAGAACAAAAGGAGAAGCTGAGCAGAACTCCTTAAACCCACCAGATGGGCAGAGTTTTGTAGGATTATGGTGTTATTACTACAGAATGCAGTAGATTTGCCAATGTTGCAAAACGTGTAAGTTGTAGAGGAAAAGGAAACTATTTCAGTAATCAGTAGAAATGTGATTTAGCAAGTTCAGAGCTGGAAGGCCCATTGCAAAAGTTCTACTACATCTATGTTTCAAACCCCTTCCATATTAAATACAGATGCTGGAGTAGGCATGTTGGGGCAGTGTTGACACAAGAACATAAAAGTCTTCAGGGGATGGTTACTGAGGATTCTTAAAACAAAGCTTAAATGATTGCAGTACTCAAAAGGAATATCAGGGAGTCATTAAAGCTAGAGAATATTTTCAACACTAGTACAGGAAGATGTTTATGATGAGGACAGATCAAGCATCCCTGACACAGATCTTGCTATGGTGAGAAGGTTGCCAGTTTGCAAAAACCTGCAACACTAATATTTTGCAATTACAGCTACTTTGTTTTGTGCTTTATTTTGTTGGCTCTGGTGCAAGACTAATTGGGAAGGCAATTAATGATTTCTGAAGAGAATGAGGATTCTGAGGAAGAGATAAGGCATCTTTTCTTTTTGCATGAGTTAAAATAGTGCTGGCTCATCCAGGTGAGGAATGTCTATAGTAATTGACGGTTTCCTGAAGTGGGAGTTATATCTGGATAGGGCGCAATCGAAAGATGATTTGGCAAATGCAGCCATTTTAGAAGAAGTATCTTTTCAGAATATCATAGTAAAAAAACCTCTGCTTAGAACAGGAAAGCACCGAGTGTAAACAAACATGAAATTGTAGAGGACGTGAGAAGAAACCAGTGGATCATGGACTCAGGTATTAGTTACTGGTCAGCTCTGTGAATCATGGACTCAAAGTGAAAGATGTTTTGAGAAACACCTGGGTTGATCACTTGCCTGGTGCAGTCCATAAAGGCTCTTGAAGTGCTTCAGGTGCACGGAGCTGGGTAAGATCCTTGGCCAGATGGTGTCTGATCCTATGGGCAGGATAAGGCTTCACATCTCTGTTTCTCAAGCTTACATCCCTATAGGATACATACACCCCCTCTTCCTGCCTGGGCTGTGGGGAGGTGCCTGTGATAAAGAGTGTGGATGACTGACAGGAGTGTAAACTGTTCAGACAGAGTAGCAGGCTTTGCACAGATATGGGGCAATATAATCTCTTTAATTAAATTCCTGCAGTTGCATCTTAGAACCAACAGAGAAAATAACCTAGGTTTCTAAATAAACCCACTGTGCACATATATACTGGGGTAATGTTTTTTTCTTTGACAGGTATTGCACTGAAACGTGCTAGTGAATTTATAATTTCAAGTGATACAAGGAGGCCTGGCCATGAGTAGTGTTGACAGTGTAATTCGATTTTATTTGTATTGTTGGCATTTAATGTGTGGGACATTCTTTTCTGGTTTATTTTTTAATGAGAAACATTCCATCAGATTGTGAAAAGAACATTTTCTGTTGCCCAATGCATAAGCAAAAAGCCTAATTGAACCAAACTCCCAATATTATAAAGAACAGAAAAATAAAACACGTTAAACAGTACTTGACTTTTATGCATAACACATTGTCTTCAAAAATCTGAGTCGTTTCCATCCATTTAAACAAGTTATATAGTAGTAACAAAGTGCATGAAGCAAATTGCTAAATTTAACTAAGGTATTAAAATAAAAAGTACTTTAAAACAATACTTTAACACAGTTTTTTGCCATGATTCTATCATGCATCAACACAAAGCAGATCCTGAGGCAACCTGTGCCTTTGACAGTCTTTCTGTATTATAATGTAAATAAATGGAAGTAATGATCAAACTTGTAAGAGGGTGAAAAACATCAAGACAAACCATCCATTTATAAGAGAGTTGTATTTTAAAAAAATAAAAATCAAAGTGCACTGCTGGTACATCTCATCTGAGCCTATCTGGTATGTGAATAACAGAGGGGCATGATCCAGTCTCCAAAGGTTCCAATGCTTTGTTTAAGCACCAAGGGAATAAAGAATGATGGCTGTTCTGTTCATAGCACTACTATGACTAGCATGAAAACGGAAAAATTGTACCAGAATATATACGTAAACATCTCTTGTATACTGAGGAGGCAAACACTTTTAAATTATCTGATGTGTACAGTACTGGTACTTAGTGTTTTGGTGCCAGTACCAGACTGGTCCAGTAATTAGCATTCAGATCTATTTCTAATTACAGATAAGGCATATAACAAAAAAGTAAATATTTGGTTATTAATATCTCATATGGTTCAGCAACCCAACCAGTCAGAACTTATCTTGCCAATTTTAACAATCTTCAAACTCTTGTCTTCCATTTGTAGATAGTACTGATCTTTGAAAAAGTAGGTGTATCCTGTGAAAATAAATAAAAAAACATGCTCAGATTATGAAGCACATAATACTTGGTCAAAGATTTTTGTACTTTGTGATTTCCTGAAGCTTAATAAACTGGAAGACTCATTTCCCAAAGTATTTATATGTTATTTCTATTATAAAAAAGATATATTAAAAAAACCCAACATTAAAAGTCCCATCCTGTAGAAGAGAGCTCTTGTTAAATGGAACCTTAATAAGGTTACTATTTTGTGTGCCAGAATTTTCTGGGATGAAATGTTTGCTGGCAGAATAGATGTTGAAAATGTGACTGAGTCAAGACTCAGACTCATGTGACACCAGTGTTGTTTTCAGACTTTTATGCATATCTGTGCAAAGTTTAAGGCCCCTGAAAATCACGGGCCAGGATCTCAGCGGCAGTTGAGAGGAAGTTACAAAAATTACAACATAAAACCCATTCATGCCTGTGCTCAGGGAGATGACCATAGTTGAGTTCTGGTTGTGCTAGAGGATGGTGCTGAAATGGTGCAGGGACTGTGTGCTGGTGTGGAGGAACCTGGGGAGTATCAAGGAGCTGGGAAATGTCCAAGCCACAAGGACTGGCTTGGTCATGCATCCTGGTGCTAAGACATCCTGTGCATCAGGCATTGGGGGGCTCCGTTTGGCTCCTACTCATGGACCACAAGAAATTAAAGTCTCCCATAAGTTTTACAGCAAACAAATAAGAGAGCTTGTTAGTGACTTAAATCAAAATTACAGCTTACCACTGTCACCAAGGCCCAGGACAGCATCGAGGTTATCTGGAACACCATTCCAAGAGTCAGCAATGAATTTAGGGGATGCAAGCTCCATTTTCTTCTTTTCTTCATTGTACCTGAAGGAAATTATATCTCTACATTAAAAAATCTGTATTTAATGTTAAATTGTAATACAATTTTTCAGGGAGTCCTCAGCAAATGTGACTATAAAACAAACAGAAATATAATAACTGAGATTGTAACTTGTTTCTATATAATTATAATTATTCCTGATTCCTTTAAAACCCTGTGAAATTTTACATCTTTCCTTCAACAATGCAATTCTTGGTGACTTGAAAATACACTTTCTAAGGAGAATTCTTTCCAGAAATACAATTTGGATGGGAATCAGTGCTGAGCAGGAGGCATGGAGGTGTTATGAGCACAGTGACATGGGATATAATTTGAACCAGGCCTTGATCACCCTTCAGGTGCTCAAGCACCTCTTCAGGAGCAGGAGACTTCAGAGAGGTCATCTTTGACTAGTACTGGAGGGAGGGAAGCATTTATGTTCCCAATTTCTATTTCTCCATGTCTGTAGGTATCTCAGGTTACCTTTCCCTCATTGCTCTATGGAGCTGCTTGGATTATAGCCAAAGTTACATGAGTACTAACGAGCAGTAGGTTGGTCAAAATCAATTTAAATGATTAATTTGAATTCCTTACTATTTTTTTCTGAGCTATTTAAAGAAACTCTAGTACCTTGCTGCGTAGCTTTAAAACTTCAGCTGTAGAATCTGAGCCAGATCCTTTCCCCCTCCCTCACAAAACTTTGCTATGCTCAACAGTCTTGTTATAATAACATTAAAATAGCTTGTGGCTGGAATGAAGGAGAGAGAAGGCTTCCAAAAAATCCATTTAAAGTAAGTGTGATAATGGCACAGGAAGGACTATGGTATGTAACTATTTTGATTCCATGGACAGAGTCCTTGTATAAAATGTAACAGCCACATACTTAAGGATTATAGCATCTGTTCAACAGAGATGCATTTTTTCCCAAAATATTTGTCAACTGCTTGCTTTGTTCTTTACACAGATAGAAATCACTTAACCTTATTTTGTTTCCTTAACAAAATTAACAATAAATTATGCATTCTGCAGTGACTGCAATTGATAAGGTACTTTGATAGAAATACTGTCTGTGATTAGAGTGATGAATTACTTGGAGGCCCTGCAGTACAGTTAATCAAAACAATAGTTGGTAGAGGAGACCAGCAGCTTTGCTAACTCAGTCTGTAGGTTTTAGTAGGAGTTTGAAGTGTTGCAAATGGCTGTATTAGAATGACTTTGAGGGCTTAAATGGTCTTTACAATAAAGCATTAAAGAATGAATAACATTGTATAGGTTTTAAGTTTTGTTTATTTTTTCTCTAGACAGTGGAGATTGCTGTCCTTAAAGTAATTGAAAGTTATGATCAAGTGGCAGTTATGTAAGGGTATTTTATTTACTTACAGGAATCCATAGCCATTAGGATAAAATAAAGACAGTCATTCAGTTTAATCATAACATGAAATTAATGTTCACATAAAATAGACTCAGTTATGCTGAGACCTCCTTTGATATCTTATATAGAACACCTCTCAAAAGGAACCCTTATAGATTAGAGAATCTTTTAGATTTCTGGTGGTTATTTCTGATTAACTTTACTCTAAATTGTCATTTAATGAATGGGTCTGCTTTCAGCTTGTTGTGTAATGTCTGCATTCCTGAAATGAAGTCCTGTTCCTGGAGCAGGCTTCTGACAGTGACTGCAGGAACTAGTGCCTCTGTTTTGTTCTGATGCCATTTTGGTAGTCAGCATGGAGGTAACTCACAAAGTTCCTCCTCTGCTGTTTAAGATGGTGTTTCATGCCAGATCTTCTTGCCAATTATCATAATGATATTCTATTAAACACAATTATATAATTAGTAGACTCTTCAGGTATAATGTAGGATATTTATTTCTACTACAGCAATAGCCTTGAGGCATTTTAAGGACATTCCTTCTTAATCTAAGAAGATAAGATAAGACCATGGTAGCAGGTCACCTGAGTTTCCCTGGAAATATGAAGAGGATTGAGAGACTGTCAAAAATAATTGAAGCTAAGATTTTTCTCAAAGTACTAACAGATACACTTGTGGTTTGTTCAGATTTCCTCTGTGCCAACTACATTAATAGAGCAAAGGTGTTAGTGACTGGTAGATCAGCTGCTGAAAGGATTTACAGTCATCCCCAGCGTGCTTTGGTAGTCACACTGCTGTTTCCTTCAAATCCAGTGCCTCTAAACCTGATGGCTTAGTGAAAGAATTTCATAGGCAATCCGGTCAGTCTTTAGATTCAAGTGATTGGAGAGCAGTGCATTTTTAAGGAATTCCTGCAGAGTTTTCTCCCCACATTTGTGACCCGACAGTAAGGACAACTTGTCCCTCTTAAGAGCCTGGGACCAATGTGGGGCAGTTGCTGGTACAAGGGGGCAGAGGGGTGATTTAGTGGAGGGCAGCCCAGTGGACACTACCAGATACCCTCTCACATTGCAGGCAGTTTTTTCAAATACTTGCTGGTTTCCTACTGCTGTACTGAAGCACTTTCCCACTGCCAGCACTGTCCTGGCAGCCCTTGTTTCGTATTCCCAGAGGACAAATCCCTGTGTTTGGTCCCTGCCTCCTGAAGCTCAGCATGCATTCAGCCCTAGAGACACAGCTTGGCTAACAGCATCCCACCACCACTCAATGCATCTTACTTCCAGTATCTGTCTCCAGCAAAAATGTATGTCCTCTTGTTTCTGCCCCAGTTAAATGCTGCATCAACACGTTGCACATCAGGGGGCAGTCCCAGGCTGGTGAGTTTCTTTGGATAGCCCCTGTCCAAGTTGCTGGCTGAATAAACCCAGTACTCGTTTCCTAAGTAGGGGAGAAAACAAAGCAAGCAAACACTGTTTGTTAATCACTAACAAAATGGTATTTCTTATTTTTTGCTTTGCTGTGTGATTTTTTTATGGCACTAACTGTACCACTTATCTTTCTAGTATTTTACTGTCTGTGAAGGACAAGATTACAATGCCAGTGGACTGTGATTACAACTGCTTTTGCTATTGAAGTGCTCCTTGCCTCAGAAAAAGACATCACCTTTCTTCTCTTGCTTCCTTCCTTCTTAGCTGACTCACCTCTGAGGCAGACACTGTCTTGGTACATTGGGGTTATGCTAAAACAAATAGTTTATACAAGGAATTTTTTATGTGATGAAGATGGTTGGAAACCATCAGGGGCACCTGATGATCAAATGCAGCAGCTCATGTTCACCCTTTATTTGTTTTGTTGACCAGTTTTATTGAGTGATTAACAGGAAGTTTTTGCTCAGAGTTCCTGTTGTCCTTTGTCACACAACAGTTTTTAATGTTTCCCCAGATTTGTACTAGTGGACTATGTAGTAATGTTCTGTGTTCTTTACATGAAATTATAATTTGCTTGGTAAATACCCTCATTGAATTCACTGAAAGCCATGGAAAGATTTATTCATGAAAGGACATTTCTTTGATTCTGTGCTAGTGGGAAAGACAGTAAAGTATTAATGCAGGGAAAGTGTAAAGTGTAGCACTGGAGATCCTTGGAAGTTATGGATTCACCATTCAGGAGCAAAGGGTGGGTGTAACCAGTATTTTAAGATAGTTGTGTTATTTTCAAACCAATCTTTGGTTTTTGATAGCTCTTATTTGTTCTTTGGAAAAGCAGGTTAACTACATTTTCCTGGAATTTACTTTAAAAAAGGAGAGGTTTAGATTTAGATGTGATAGGATTATATAAAATATGTGCAGTATTTATAGTGTTTTAGTTTGCCTGACATAAAACTTAAGATTTTTTCCCCCATCCACGTAAACTAAAGCAAATGGCCTCTGAGACATGTGGTGCACATTACCGTTACTTTTTTCTTTCCTGTACAGAAAATGTACAGCAGCTTTGGCCATATGGTTTTTACATGATTGGAGATGTTTAGTCATGTTTTTAGTAGATACTGGAGCCTCGTTTTAGCTGGCTCAGTTCTTCATGTTGAAAACAGTCTCACAGCTCTGCTCCTTTGGCCACTACAGCTGAACCATTTGTGTGACAGACAGAGCACATCTTCCTGTTTCCTGCTCTCCCATGGAGGCAGCTTGCATGGCCTCCTCTGTCCTCTGCCTGATGAGCCACCAAGGAAGATACTTGGAAGCCAAAGTGGAAGTCAGTCTTTGGCAAAGGAGAAGGAGAAAAGGAAAGGCATAAGGAGAAAAAAGTAATTTTTCTCAAGCAACGTGTGTTGAGATAATACCCTAAAATGGAAGGAAACAGAAGAGAAACAGAACACTGACTGAGGAAAGAGAGTTCCCGCTGTTGTTGCTTTGCATTTTAAATAATGATTCTCATTTGGTTTTGCTTGTTGTTGAATGTCTCTTTCTAGGTGCTTATAGCTCCCCTTTGGTTGTACTGGAGGCTGAATGCTGTTTAGTCTTTCAGATCCAGCCTTTGTCCTAAAATCCTCAGTGTGGGAATAGGGAGATTTGTCACCCTACGTGTTGGTTCTGCTGGCCCTTAGACAGGCTGTTCCCTGTCCCGGATACAACTCAGAGGAAGGTGAGCTTGAATGCAACAGTATGCAAATGGCTACTTACATTTTGAAACTTAAACCCCCATACCTGTAAA
This sequence comes from Entomyzon cyanotis, assembly GCA_024500445.1. Classification (NCBI taxonomy): domain Eukaryota; kingdom Metazoa; phylum Chordata; class Aves; order Passeriformes; family Meliphagidae; genus Entomyzon; species Entomyzon cyanotis. The sequence continues at coordinate 9,462,697 of JAKEPQ010000743.1, forward strand.
AAAACCCATAGCCTTTAAAACCAATACCTGAAAAAAATACAGCCTTCTCGTCCTGAGGGGCCTCATAGACAGCATCAATTTTCTCTGGCAGATCAGGCCAGAATGTAGCAACAAGAAGAGGACCTGTGGGTTTTCCTCGGGGGTTTACAGTCCTCCACATGAATCTGAGCAGAACAGAAAATTGTACCAGATTTACAGTGAACTAATTCAGCAGCACATCTGTTTCTCATCACTTCTGGCAAAGGCCACAAGAGCATGCACACACACACACATGCGCACACAGGCATTAGCAGCAACACATGCTTGTAACTCTTCTACACTGACTGAAAAGCAAACTCATTTGTGTAGAAGAGCTGCACCATAAGCTGAATGCTGGACTGCAGGTGAAATTCCTGCAGGGATTGCTTTGAGTTTCTTGTTACTTTTTGCACCAGGGCAAAATTTATCCTTGTGCATTGAGTATGCAAATAAATTAATTTACATGGCGTTTAAACTGTTAGAGCCCTCGTGCTGCTGTGTATGGAGCAGATGGATGAGTGTTTGACAAAAGCAGAGTTTTGTATTCCATGAACTTCTCTTGCAATTACTGTTGTAGTGACTGAAAGTTCAACTTTAATAGCAGTATATCATACTGCTTGGAAGTGAGTTTGGCTGTAAAAGAAACTGCTGGCACTAAAAACGTTCATTAGAGAAATGCAAAGGGTAATTTATTGGCTATTTTATGTATAAGTAGGATGATCATTTGATTTAAGTTTTAAAAAGCTCTAATTATCTTTAAATGGCAGAGCTTTGTGCTGAGGGCTTTTGGTATTAAAAATGGCACTGCTATTTCTTCCTCCTTAGACCGAGGAACTTTTTTCCCTAACAGAACAAAAGTTTTGGCATGGTCATAAAATGAAAAATCAGCAGGCTGGTGGAACTGCTCTTGCACCAAGCTATAGTTGTTAAATTCTGAGGTCAAACTGCTTTTACCATTAATGTGTTTCTGAAGCTCAAGGTGCTACTGGCATTTTATTTTTTGCAGAGTATCAATTGTCATTACCAATTCCTGCCTAGAATAATTATACCTTTGAGAAGCCCAGGATCTTACAATGCATTTTTGTTTTGCCTAAAATTTGGATGCACAGTCCTAAATTAATGTAACAAATGTAACAAATTGCTGTATTTTTATCAATAATTAAGATAGTAATATGTTCTCGTATCCTCATTTTGCAAACATAAATGTATTTTTAACATGTGCAAGAATATCTCTGAGCATGAAACCTAATTTTCATTTACAAAAAAGCGGCAAAGAATAAGCCATTTGGCTAATTACTCCTCTTGAAAGTGTTTAAATACATATGAAATGCTGTAAAAGGTAATACCATTTGTTTCATGCATCTCTTCTTAGACATAAAAACAGCTGCAATATAATATGGAATGGAAATTAATATAGAAAATCTTTATAAAACTGCATTCATAAAAGTAGTTCCTTTAAAAATCCAAGTTACAGGATTCTCAGTGAAATTTGGACCTGATTTATGGCTGAATCAGCTCTAGTAATTGCTATCTGCATGAATTTCAAATTTTCCAGAGCCAACGGAGACTTAACACCAGGTTTTTAATAAACCACACATTTCAAGGGACTTGTAAAATGGTGAGGTTTCTTTTTGGAAAGGGAAACTTTGTCCAAGATGAATTTTATTTTGTTTTTGAATTGGGTAGAAGGTATTTTTATTTCTACACATCTTACTGAGGAAATGGTGAAATTAATTATTTGGATTTCTCATTTCAATTTGAACACAATAAAATATTTTAACTCATCCATATGAAATCTTAATATTGCATTTATAAATAGATCGAATAATTTAGTTACAGAAGATAATATTATTATTAATAGTACTACTACTACCTACTACTACTACTACTACTACTACTACTACTACATGCAGTTATTGAAAAGACCCAAATCAGTGGGTTTTTTTTAGTGTCCTGATAAATTCCAAAGTGTGAACTTTTGTTCACTCTCAGAACAAAACCATCTGTGGAAATGCTGTTCTTTGGCATTCTGTGCCCAGTGGAAAAGCTCAGCTGTTCTCTATGGCTAACAGCACCTTCAGTAATTTCCTTCTCCCGGTAATTTCCTTTCCTGGATTTGAGAAGGGAGGGAAAATACTCCTATTTGGAAAGAATTCATCATATCTGACCTCCTTTTTGCTATTTACTCTCTTTGCCTGTGCCTTGTGACAGCTGGATTCTGTGGTCATTTTCATGAATCATAAAAGTCACACGACACATGATAGACAGTTGTTTCTGGAATGCCAAAAGTGAGTCATAATGCTGCTTGCCTGATACTTGGAAAGCTGCAAGACTGACAGGCAAAGCCATTCTGGAACAAAACAATTCAACAGTTGTCTGTTTTTGCTGCATGCTAGATAAAAGCTGAGCCAGTTTGAACACATTGTTTTGGTATTTGCATAGTTCTCAGATCAATTATCTAAATGCAAAATACTTCTATTTTGTTGGGATTATATAGAATACTGGATCACTCTGCTGGTTTAGGAGTAGATTTTACATTGTTCCTTTGGGTGACTCCCAGTTTACAAGAGCAGAAGCAAGGTGGAGGTCTGGCTGAAAACCAAGGCCCATGAGTGAGCAGAAGAGGAGCAGTAGCTGAGAATAGTGTGGAACTTGGTAGGGGTTTTCCTGCTGTGAGAATGCGTTTCCTTTGAAGATGCTGAGCTCAGGTGAATACTTCAGCTCTCTTATGACTGAATTAGCAAAAGTGGGCACTGGTTTTGACACACTTGTAATGGGGTCGTGGAGCCAGCCGTGTGTGGCTTTGTGTGAGGCTGATCTGTCGGTACTGTGGGGTCATTTGGTGGCCAAGGAACTACTGTTCCTTGCCAGTAGGGATCACTGGAATCTTGGCTTCCTGCTGACAGGGCCAAGAGGAGTACAAAAGGTATCAGAGGTATCACCACAGACAAGATTGAATGAACCCTCTTTGCCCCAAGCAGCTGTAATATAAATAGGAAATGTTATGTTCTTACAATCAGAAGGTTTAAATTCCATTGCTGCATTGCTAAAACACAAAGCCTGTGATAAAGATTAAGCCCAACTTCAAACCCAAGGCACCATTATTCTGTATATCATACAGATTGGATCTAGAAGGAAATACACTGAAGGGATTACTGTATTTACCCTTTAAAATCACCTAACTGACTGGGTTTTTTTGTTACAAAAAATCTGGTGAGTAGAGTTAAAATATACAGCATAGTATATCATATATCGAGCTGAAAATTTGAATCTGGAGTAGATGGCTGGACTCAGGTATAACACCAGGTGATACAAATAATTTTTAAATTGCCATTTCTGGAGGAGAACTTGTTTGTTGGTTCCTGTTTTCTTTTAAATTTCAACTGACAACTGTCAAGGAGCAATGAACAGGTGACTTGCAATACTTCCTTTAGCTTCAGATGCTTGTGTATGTTTTTCTATGATAGGAGACAGTGTTTGATTTAGGCACACTCATTAAATGTGTGTGAACCCAGATCTTCAGTCGTGTTGGGAGAATGTTCAAGGTAACTGAGGATAAATGATCCCAAATTCAACACTGATTTATGACAGAGAAAAACGGAGCTTTAGTATTTCTCACAATGGTGCTGCCAATTCCCATACTCCTTAGGAGATGCTCTTCATTGCTGAGCAGCTGGCTAATACAGGCCCTGGCAAAGGCAGTGGGAGCTACAGCTGTGCAACCACCTCATTTTATCAGGAATGTCTGCTTTTGCATCAAAAATGCCTTTGGTGCCTTCTGTCTTCGAGGCTTTGCACACATGTAGCCTATCCCAATGACCAGTGTCCCTGATGCGTTATTACAGTAGCCATGAGTCACATAATGCTGTTATTTAATAATTTTGGACTTGACCAGAAAAAACCATTTCCATTTCCCTTAAGAGTTCATTAGGACACATTCCCATTGCTGAGCACACAAAACAAAGGATGGATATTGTGCCTGATAATAAATTTCTAGGTTTTGGTGAATAGGTCTCACAGATTCCTTCATTTGAGGCCCTCTTGGTCAGCAATTTATTTCACTTACCTATCTTTGAAGAAAAACGTTTCTCCTCTAATTTGCGCGACTCCATCGAATGTAATGTCATGCTTGCAGAGCTCTGGAGTGACAGGTCCAAGGGTTGGACCTGGGCCTGGTCCTGGTCCAGGTTCAGGTGACACGTCTGTGATGGTGAACAAAGATGCTCTGTTACACTGAAATAAGGTGCTGCGTGGAGAACATGAGCTGCCATGATTTCTAAAAGGGTAATCATTTGGAGTGAGTTCTTGAAGGAGGCAAAACTGATAATGAAATCTGTTCAGAAGGAGGGTGGTCAAGTAGAGCTGAGGAAACCTTGACTTCCAGTCCTACCTTAATCCTCTGTGGGGCCTCATTTGAGACATGGTGCTTGTGTGTGTCTGCCTGGGCTGAGCTGCCTGTTCAACCTGAAGATAATTAGAAGTGACTATACTGGGTTCAGAAGTTAACATTACAGTTTTTATTTTGCTGGCTTCTGAAAAGAAGAGAAATACATTTCAAAGTCTTTGTACTCAGAATTATCCGCAGCTCTGCTGAGAAAGACGTCAAAGTGGATTTCTCTTTTTCAGAGAAGTGCCATTATTTGGCAAATTACAAATATGCATTTTGAGCCATTTGTATGATCTTTCTACCCTCACCAGGAACCAAAATGTACTTTTCAGAGCATGCACTTTGCCATCTGGTTTATTTTATTTGGTTTTATTATTTGGCTGCTGCTGTCTTGCCATATGAGGCATTTGCCTTTTTTTCTCAGACATTGGGTTAATTTACTGTATGAGAAAAAAAAAAGAGTGTAGCTGATTTGTGATAATAATAATAATGGGAGAAAACAAAGTTTTTTTTAATGAATACTTGTTTTTCATAGAAAGTGGTTTGTAAAGGATTATATCAGTTAAAAAGAGGAAGAAAGATAGTTTTGTCTTGGATCTTGAAGTGTGCTTTAAGGCAACTGTGTTAAGTTCTGAACTCTTATCAAACATACACGGTGTGAGCTCAGAAAACTCGTTTAACCTTGCCCATGTCTCAATTCCCATTCTTAATTAGAGCAGGTAAGAACAAGGAATAATGAAGATTCAAATCAGATTTTTTCTCTTGTGGTGATAATTTTGGTATATTCTTATTAAAATTTCAGAGGCCTTGAATACTGTAGAGTATGGTCACTTACAGTTAAAAAGATCTCTCACTAGAAAAGTGAAAAGCACAGAAAGAGAAATGGTGTAGGGAATGACTGCTTAATTGACTGTAGTATGCTTGTGCCTCTGCCGAGTAGAAAATGTATGCACAAAAGGAATTTTAATTATTATACTACTTATGCATTTTACTAAGACTATCTGTGGAGAAAATAACAAAGGTTAAAGATATAGTTACATAAAAATACTTAAATCCACGTTTTCTCTAGGAGACTGCCAAATACATTTATCTTGAAGTTTCAGTTCCCACACTTTCTGCAAATGTTATTGTGATGGTACAGCTTGAATTGTGGGAAGGCAATGTGAACTATTTCCAAGCTGGGACACAGGAAACAATGTCCTTCCTCATTTGCAGGGGGTCACAATCTGGGAAATTCAGAGTGTCCTAGAAAGCAACATCCAAACCCACCCACATCAGGTATTTCAAGCTAGACAAAAACATGGCATTTCATTGTCCCAGTAAAGGCACTAGAAATTTTCATCTAAAGGTTTGTTTATGGGGTATTTTGATGCTCCTTTTCACTCAGTAAATTTAGTCATCCTGAAATTGTGATATTTGATTGAAGTAGGAGTCAAATATGACTCCTACTGGTAATATGAAGAAAACAGGGAGAAAGGAGCAGAGGATGTTTCTGGCATTGGTGGGATTGTGCAGTTCATAATTCATTGCAAGTTCTGAGTCCCAGATTTCAACCTGTGCTGCCTGCTTTTCTGATAAGTTTTGCTGATGAGGGAGGACTTTACCATATAGCTCCTGGATCCCTTTAATGTCGTCCTGTGAAAGTCGGAAGTTCTTGGTGTAGGTGTAGATAGGAGCCATGAGAGCTCCTGGGTCGTCAGAGTGCTCTAATCCCATAGCATGGCCAAATTCGTGGGCAGCAACCAAGAAGAGACTGTACCCTGAATAACACAGTAAGGCAGTATTAGCTGCTTGCATTTAAATAGAGTTGTACCATACAGGTTGTTCACAAGAAATGATAATGATCAGTATTTACAGCCTCCAATGGTGAATGTCACACGTATTGCCAGTAATGACATTTCATTGGAGGGATTCTAAAACCTCTTTTGTAGGTGATGTTTGCTGCTGTCTCCCATGCAAGTGACTCTGACCAAGTCTTAATACTTCTGTGAAAAAAGGGAAGTGTAGCAAATAACATTGGACATCCCTTTTAGGTACAGAAGAATTAAACTCACAATCTACATATTACATCTTCCTTTTCACCATGAAATGGCTTGTAAGTGATAAACAGGTCCATAAATCTGTGTCTCTGAAAAACAGATTCTGAATCAGTACCAAATATTGTTAGGTTAAAAATACCCTTTTATCACAGGGTGACATTTTAACAATTATGCCCAAATGGTCTGAAATTTGGCAAGATATTTTCTTCCTAAAATAAATCCCCAAGTCTAGCATTTATCTGTAAATATGTAAAACACCTTTTGCCCATGTTAAAATATGGACAAATATTAACCAAAGTAATTTTAAATAGCGATATTCACCACATAAACTTTATACTGCCTCACTCACTTTTTAAACACATTTTTCATCCTCTGCAATATTGGTCAGAAATGTATTAATTTTTTTACATTTAGTGTTGTTCCTAATTTGTATCAGTATATAATTTATTGCATACTAGTGAAATACTATAGTACTTGTGGCCTTTTAGTCTTAGAAGGAAAAACTGGTGGGGAGAAAAGCATTTATTTATTTATTTATTTATTTCATTGTTTTGTATTTTGGAAGGATCCTACATCATTACAACTTTAGAAAATCTGAATATTTCAGACAGATGAGCTCTGGCAGTGACTCTCTAGCTGTAGTCTCCCATTTCAATATAGGGATTTTGCTCAGATTTCAGGTTGGGGAGAAGTGCTGTAACCAGCAGGAGCGATAAGCATGAAATCATTGTCCATGTGATGCCATCGGTCACCCTTGCACTGCCCTGACGACAGGAGTTACCTTGGTCTGGACAAAAGCCCCACTTGCGGTCATCATCGTAGCTGCTGGTGGAAGCACACCAGAGCTTGCCGTCGTTGCGCCCTGCACTCGTGCACGACTCGTATTTATTCCCAAGGAAGATGAAGGGGAATACGCAAGGAGCTCCCTCGGAATTTCCACCAACTGTTGACATGGCTGTGGAAAATGATGAGAAAATGCAGTGAGATAGGGACCCCTTTTGCATCTTGTAAACCACACATTAAAACCAGAAAGGAAGCAGAAATACTGCAATCCTTCCAGGCATATGAAGAGTAATATTAAAAGCAGTATTTGAAAATTGTCTGGCAGAATTAAAAAGGAAAAAGTCTAGACATTGCCATTGCAATGAACTTGCCAATAGTTTTGGTGGGGGTAAGAAGGAGCCCTGGACTCATGTTCACAGCTCTGGACTCTGTTCACAGTTTCACAGTGTTTTGTGGACAGCGATTTCCCAGCAAGTATCTTGTAATGCTCATTCCTGCTGTTATTTTAAAGTGTTTTAAAGTGCTTTAAAGTGCTTAGGTGGAAGGTAGGGTAAGTATCAGAAAGGTTAAAGAGCTATTGAATATCCACCTGGCTAGTGGGTGCCCCACTGAAGAATAAACTTTATATACCCTGACAGCAGGGTACAGCTAAAAATCCTATGATTTTAAACATTTTCTAAAGAAAAGGATATATTAAATGGGGATAACTTTTTTTAACCCGTATTTTTGCAAAAACTTGAAAAATTTTCCCCTGTGTTCTCATCTATGGTAGTATATGACAGTAATATATAAGAAATAACATTTTTATGTGTGGGGACAAGTATTTCTAGGGGGAAGAGAATGTAACTGTATTTAAAATAACAGTTTAAAGTAGGTATCATAAACAGAATATAAAAAGAATATAAAGTACATTAAAATTCATTTACACTGCTACCTGGCAATTACAGTTCCTTTCAAATTGTGGTGTATCTTCTGGGAAGGTACATGAGAGTAATACAGAAGAAAAGATGGTTGTGTCCCTAATTATTTATTTATATTTATTTCTCATTCATTATTATTTATTAATAGCTTTTTATGATTAAAAAAAAAGCTTAAACTAAGTGTATTTGTTAGCTTCAGTGGTAGAGACTGTGTTACCTAGGACTTTGAATGCATTGATTCTAGATATATTGGTTCTTTGGTTTGTTGAATGATCCTTTAGAATTTTATCTTCCTAACCATGTAGCAAGTTATAGTGAATTTGATCCTTTCTTTTATTTATTTTTTGGACATCTGTAATGTAAAATAGAAGGGTTACATGTCGTTATCAAAAGTAACAGAAAGCCAAATATCAGTACATCAAAGCTTTACTGCAAATGGTTAGGCCATTTGCAAAAGATATGAAAAAAATCAAAAAGCAGGATGCATGTAGGTGTGAATGTAGCTTCCCCTTGGCTCTGTTAAAAGCCAGAGATTTTAGAACTGCCATGGTTAACTTAGTCTCTATGCTTATGGCTCTAGTGTGTATCCTGAAAATGAACACCTGCCCAACTATTCAAGGCTACAAATTAATTTTTGTTCCTTTATGTGGTAAAGCTCAAGTTAAAAAGTATAAAGAAGTGTGAAGAAAGCTGAAATCTATTTTCGTGGCTAAACCATTTCACTTCGTTCTTTTGAATTGCTGAAAAGATCTATTAACACAAGCTTAACATACTAAACAGGATCTCTTTTTACTAGTGTAACGGTAAGTACTAAGCTAAAATATTATTCATACTTTCTTCTGTCACATGAGACTTCTCTTCCAGGGCCATTAACAAATTGTAATCTGCTTGTAATTATTCTGCAGTTGTAGCCGTGCAGTCAGGTTCAAAGCTGTTTGTGTATTCCTGACAAACCTGGTGTGTTGTGACACACCACCTTGTTTAAACAGATTGCTCCTGTTCCAGTTACATCCCTGGCCACCTCTGGCTGAAGTTGTGTCTAAAAGTTGCACACATCACCTTCTGTGTGCTCTGGTGAAAGTGTGCCAAAGGCGACTTGTTAAATCAATGACGAATTAGAGTGTGTTATGCAAGCAACATTCCTCATACCAGTCTCTGGACAGAATCCGTATTTCTTATCTCTGTCGTAGTCTTCAGTGGTTCCACACCATCGGTATCCATCTGTCCTGCCTTCTGTTGTGCACTGGTCATAGGACTGGCCTTGGAATTTGAAGGGAAATTTGCATGGCTGCCCATCACCATTGCCACCCATTGTAAAAAGTGCTGTAGGGAGAAGGAGAGAGCAAAATGTCAATACACAAAGCTCAGTACCAACAAGGAATCACAGTGTGCCTATGGGAATGTGCCTGGATCTGGACAGACAGTGGACACCCATCAGCTGTGGTGCACTTTGCACTTGGAATCTCTGTTTTACACCAGCATTGAAATGCTTTGACAAAAGAGCCCAGGGCTGGTACAGTCTCACAAGTGTATAGAAGGGAATGGCTGATCTTAACACCAACTCATAACACAAACTTGTTATTCCTTCTTAAAACAACATTTAAAACAAGGGTTCTGAGAGGGTCACTCACATTCCTTAGCTCTGTACTGATTCATTTACTTTGTGTCAGAGATATTAGGTAGAATGGCAGACTGTGGGCAGAGTTTCTCTAAAATGCTGGTGTACAGTAAAGTCAGATAATAATTTGTAGGTTCCTCCTCTATGTTAGCTTCTCATTTCAGAGAATCCCTGCTCAACCACTCAATAGACAAACAGGAGAGGACAAACATGACTGCTTCAACAAAGCTCAACACTGGGGGCTTCTCCTGTCTTTTGCTTGGTCAGTGTTCCTGAAGGTTGGGTATTGGTCTTCTGGGCAAGGGGAGGTTATGAAGAGTGTTTATTTTCTGTCCGTATGCACAAACGAGTCCCCATGGCTCAACTTTGAAAGCCAGAAATCTTTCTTGTGGATGAAGGATTAAAACAATACAGATTAAAATAACTTGAGTTTTGGGATTAGTTATAGGATTTTACTAAACTTTCTGGAATATCTAGAGGAAGACACAGTCTCACATGCTGATATTTTAAGAATGTATGTCCAAATTGAATTCCATGAAATGCAGGTGGCTTGGAGTATCAGACATCTTGTGAATTTGACTGTGTCTTCTCCTGGCTGCTCTATCAGTGGGAATCCTCTGCGCCATGTGCTGGTGACAGGAAACTGTGGAGGCAACAAACTGCTTTAGGCCTTGCACTGAACTAGATAAAAAATCCTTCATGCATTGATATGCTAATTCCCCATGAGATTTAAGAACAGCACTGCAGAGTGACTTATCTGTTAGAATTCCCAGTTTACAGCATGCATGATTTGGCCTTTTTTAAGGTGCCCAAGGGCATCTTTTCCCCTCTCTGTCATCCATTTTAAAGCTGGAGCTAAAACCCAAATGTGTATGTGGGAAGGCTTGGCAGGTTAGTTGTAACTTTGCTGTTGTTTTTGATGACTAAACAGCCGTTAAGGCCTCAGTCTTTGTGTAGGAGTTGAGGGGGTTTGGTTTTGCTTAGTCTGATACATCAGTGGGAAGAGACATTGTTTATGTGTCTTCTTTTTAGAGTAGCCCTAAATAAACCCTCTGGACCTCTTCTGGCTTGAGGGTGACTGGAAAAGGGTTCTAACAATGGGGTATTGTGACTCAGATGGTCCATTTTGCCTTTTACACTTAGACCAGTAATTGGCCACAGCATCAGGGGCATGAAGCAGTAAGCTATAGAAGTTCCAGTCCCACTGATGAGAGAACTTGGAGCTTTGCAGGCCTGGCTCACACACACAAATTTGCTGAACTTCTCATCTGCCTGAGAGAGTGATTCTATCCTTCTGCATCCTGGACATGGGAGCAGCCACACAGTGGTCCTGTCTGCAACTCACACTGTGCCTCCCCAAAAAAGCAAGCTGCAAAGGTTTGGTTTTGTCTCAGATGCTGTACTAAGTTAGGAAAAGTGCATTAACTAGGACTGTGACTACTGTGATTGGAGAAGGGCTTTATTTTTTTAATAAATGGTGGAATTGGAGAGCAATGTTAAACTGAGTTGTTTAGATGACTCACCACGAGCTGCTTCCAGCTCTAGGTCTGGCAAACTCTGCATTTTAATAGCCTTTTTTATATTGGTTTACATGTGGCTAAGTTGCAAAAACCATATGGAAAGTCAATCTCTTACTGCTTTGCATGCAGCCCTTCTGAGTCACAGTCAGAATGCAGTTTTTCAGTTTGCTTGAGGCCACATCATGTGATGGTAACAACAATGGTTTATTAAGTTTTCAATCCCCTCTCCCCCACACCTTAACTATAAAATTGCCTTAAGGTAAATGAAAGTTAGAGACTGGGTCAGTTTCTCCAAAACAAAAGTCTAATTTACTTGTAAGGGGATCTTAAAGGGCCTTGCTCTGCATCATGGTAAGTTCAGCAATTTAAAAACTGGTAAAGGTACACTGAAGTGAGAGCAGATTCAGACTGGACATTACTAATATGTGAACTTCACTTTTAGCTCTTCCTAGAAAAATCAACCAGTTGTGATGTCAGGAAACCGCAGGCTGGAAGGCTGCTAAAACCCCTGTGGCACAGGTCCAAGGTTGGGGTAGCTGCAGCTTCAGGAGGGTTCTGCCTGGCAGAGTAGTTGGGCAGCTGCAGCCTGTAAGAGCTGTGACCAGTGTGAGGGAGGTACAGGCAGAGAACAGATTGTTACATACTGGAAGATAACAATGTTATATATTGGAAGACCAAAGTTAGGAGCCTAAACTGCCTGTAGTGTCAGTAGAGTTTAGAAAAGAGAACTGTCAAGATCCCTTGATCCCATATGGCAAAGGAGAAGTTCAGCACACCTGTGTAAGATTTGTGTAGTAGGTAGACAACTTTCTGCTTTACATTTTATTTGACAAACTATAGTTCAATTGTTTACAAAATTGGGGTAGAGGTCTGGGATGAACTTTAGAAAACCCTGGTGCAGCACTATAGCTTTAAAGATGTTGCCATATATGCACTGTGGCTCTATAATGAGAAGAATTGAACTAACTTCAGAGAGTTAAACGTGAGAGAAACAAAGGCCAACAGCCAGGAATGCTGCCCCCAACACAGACACTCTGATGTAAATCCTCCCCTATCTGAATTTATTAGCTGGGGTTTAGCAAATGGTGCCTTGGAATAATGAGTGAACAATGCCACTCTGCCTTTAATAAGAAACATCTGTGCATAACTGTTCATGGATCTTGCAAAACAAACACATCAGAAACAAAAGGCTGAAACCCTTCTGTTCCATTTCAGAAACCTTGACATGAGCATTTCCAGGAACTTCACTTTCAGAAACAACTCTCCCTGGCAATGCTTCACTGCTTACATGTAGCCATAATATTATAGATTAGTTTAGTACTTATTAATTCTACTTATTAACTTTTAGTGAAAAATCCTTGTTTCAAGCAGAATTAGAATGAATCTGACAATAGCAGCATTGTTTTCTGGTTTGATCTCTTTCAAAACTCTATTATTATTTGTTATGAGCTAGGAGTAGTAGGCAGGAGTTTTAGTGACCCAGCGCTTGATATGAAAGGTAAAAAGAGTGATGAAACACTCTGTGCTGCCCAAAACGAATGGTTATGTACAAAGGGTAATAAATGAATGTGGTACTGGAGTACTGGGAATGTCTGTTAATATATTGTGCCAGGAACTGGCAAACAGGAGGTGGAACAAGTGGCTAAAAGCACCTTATCTTCTCTATTCTTCTCACTGCTGATAAATTACCTCAGTAGGCTACAGCCAATTATACTTGATTGCTTCTCTAAAGGTTTCCTGCTGTGTGATGTACAGGAGATGAAATTAACATTCATACCAATAAATTGTCTGAAATGTTATATCCTCAAGATGTAAAGACTCATCAAAATTTTCAAGCATAGAAATATGTGTTCCTGTTGTTTTAACAGGAAAGATATTGTTATAAATTCATTTGAAAGATAATAATCTTGTGTATAATTTTAAAAAGTTTTGGCTACATGAAGGCATTATGCACTTTGTCTAATCTGTAAATGAACGTTTCCAAATATGAAATAATATTCTTATGAAACAGAGTTTTGTTCATATTCTGAAAAGGTAGAAATAAAGTACAATCTTAGCTTTCTTAGACCCTCTAATAATTTTGTACAGATTCTGATATACTGTTACGATTTCTGAAAGACATTCATTCCTTTATCTAAAAGGAAAGGAAGTGGGAAAAGTACAAGAAGAAGTGGATGAGCAAAGAAGGGAACAGTCTACCAGGAAAAAGCTGTAGAAACATTGGTCTACTTACACTCATGGGGACAAAAGCCATATTTCCCATCTGCATCAAAGTCTTGGGTTGTGGAACACCAGAGGAATCCATCACTGCGTCCTGCATCTGTGCAACTGTTGTATTCCTTGCCATTGAACCAGAAGGGAAATTTGCAGTATTCACCATCAGCATTTCCATACTTCACTCTGACCACTATAATGAGAACAAATGCAGTGGTGAAATTGGGCACCAACTAATACAAAAAATACTGTTTCTGGACATCTTTTCCTGGAAGGTACTGATATGGAAATGCAGTCTGAATTTCTACTTTGAAATTCAATATGCTGCTGGTCTCTCTATTGGCAAGATGATCATAGCTTAAATACAAACTGCATTTTAAAAGAATTACATGGATATTACTCATGGTGAAGAGTTAGAATCCGGCTAGGGAAATATATATGTTGTTACTATGGCAAGGCAAATTATAAACATGCTGTTAATACATTTAGTAATTTAATTTCTTTAGTAATATGGTCTAAAATGTTCAGTATAGTTTCAAAGGTTGTGGGCAGCAGCTGAACATGAGCTGAACATGCCTTGTGCCTCATAAACACTTTGGTATTTCCAATGGGACTTGTGTGACATCTGCTGTGGCACAGGGGGACAGGGTGGGAACACAGACACACCCAGATCCTGGCGTTTATTGCAATTTGTCACGTCTAGGCTAATGAACAGAATATTGGTGCTGGAATATATGTTATACATAGATAAGTCACTTATCCATAGCCTTTCTTTTAATGTCAGAAACTAACTGGTTGCTTGTGCAATATTTTCACTAATAGGGAAAAGAGTTTCCTCCTGCCTGGGAGGCAGAGATCCAGTCCAGTTAGTACAGTTACCTGTCAGTAGTGCTTCTAAAGGTGAAAGAAAGCTCAACAGAAGGAAGATGACTGTTTTGGTATTAATGTTCAATTCTGGTTTTGGGTGGGAGGACAGATGAGAAAGCTAGAATTTGAAATGAAACTCAAACATGAGTTTGCATTCTTATTCTAAGTTTTCCAAATTACTTTACAGGACAAGAATTCTAATTAGTACTATATGATTCCAGCAAAATTCAAGGAGAAAAAACAGATTCCAAACTACTAATACTTGGCCTTTTTTGTCTAGTTCAGGTGATATTATCTAGATATTTTCTTATAAGTGTATGGTAAACTACCTGTGAAAGATTCTTGGACATGCTCTTAATCTACTGTTTGATGTTAATTTTGTTTCAGTCATCAGCATGAGTGATTTATATTCCATTTGTTTATAAGATACTATGAGTGTATGAAAACCTATTCAAGTTGATGGTTCTACTTTTAACAGCTGGAGCCACAGCTTAAATCATCTTAAAAAGGGTACATCAGCAGAAAAACACTGACCAGTCTGCCTTTTATGAATGAACTTAAAGATGTTGTAGTTTGAATCCCTGAGAACTGAAGCATCCAAAATTGTAGCCAAGGCTTTGTAGTTTCCCACAGTTCATGAAGATTATGCAGCATCAGGCCTATTGTTAATTCAGTTTTTCATGGGGTAACAGTAGAGAAACAGAAAAGGAAAGCCTACATAACATTTGTTTAGGAATTACATAAACATATAGAGAACATTTTACATTGCAGGCCATATGATCTGAAACATTAAAAAGTCTGGTACCTTGTCCCTCTCCAAGAGTCCACAGTTCATCATCATCAAAATGGGAGTCTCCTCCAATTCCTGGCCCCGGTGCAAAGGCATGAGCCAGGAGACCGTCTTTGCCATCAAAGGGATAGCCATCCCCATGTTCTGCAGGAGCAAGCAGACAAAAAAGAGCAGTTTCCAGTGACCTCAGGCAGAGTCTCTACATGAATGATGATTATCATGTGTACTTTCCCATCCAAGACAGCAGCAGAATACTCTAGTGTGTGAATTTATTGGTTTGGGTTGTGCTGGCAAGACACAAGCAGAAGACAAGTGGCCAGTTCTTTTGAAGAACATTAAGTGTCAGTACTGCAGTTGTCACAGCATGTTATTTTATATCTAGTAACTATCATGGAAAGGAGTCAAAAATTCTGAAGAACAGTACAGTATTGTACATGAGATATATGACTGCACACAGTGCTATTTCTCAATGGAGGCTGATAGGGAGCTGCAAAGTAAATATTGTAGTTGAGGGATATTTTCAGGTAATTCATATCACTCTCCAACACAGACTTTGGAAAGTAAAGGCAGATTTCACTTTGCAGGCTGCTGTGCTCCTTCCTTTGTGCAGGATACTCACTGCCCAGCAGGAAAGCAAAGCTGGGTGTCTCAGCAGTGAGCTCTGGAAAACCAGCTTGCTCTTGCTGCTCTGAGTCCTGAAGGAGCCTATTTCTCCTCCCCTTCAAGCACTCAGAGACTCAGGCAGCTCACAGGGCAGCAGCAGGTTAAGCAGATCTCCTGTTATTACAGTGGAGGCTTTTCTTGGAAGTACACCACTTGTGGGTAAGGCAGGTTGGCACGGGCATAGCCCTGGTATTCATAGCTTTCCCACCACACTGACCTGTGCATCAAAGCTGCCTGCCAGCATCTCCACTTGCATCGTTTCTGGTCTTTTAGTCTGATGCCTTGCCATTTAACAGAAGCCCTAAATACACAGGCCTGATTCTCTCCTCTGTTCCACTGATTTCAGGCTGGTGTTGCTCTTAATACTAGTTCAGTTCATTCCCTTCAGGACGCTAGTGTGTCAGTTGTCAGGGAGAAGATTTTGACATATATTAGGTGCTTTACTCCCATTTATTTCCAAGTGGATCTTTTGCTTAAGAGAAAGGTTAAAAATGACCTCATGGATGTCTCAGCTTCTGTGAATCTGGCATGCAGTAAAGTGATAGAAATGACAGAATGTAGAAGGAGTTCTTTGCCCACAGTTTCTGAGTTGGCTATAGCCAGCAAGTACTAAAACCAGCAGAAACACTTCTGCTTTTATAAGACTTTTTTTTTTTTTTTTTTGCAAACCAAGCCAGTCTGGATGAGGATCTGAAGTCCTGAGTGTACAAAATCTCTGCAGCTTTTGAGGTCAACTCATCAGTAGCTAAAGCAAAGAAAACCAGCTTGAAATGAAGGCTTTTACAAAGAGTTCAGTAATTCTTTGAACTATTCATTTAACTTCCAAAATCTACCTCCCAAGTGATTGGCTGCACAAGTATCTTCATTAGTATTAAAAATTCTGTGAGTGTCCAGAAGAAATTAAGATGTCCCAGGTTTACACTGAAAAACCATAAATATTCTTCCAAGGGAAGCCAGAATTAATTGAGAGGGCATGCACAACGAAAATGAATCAAGACACCCATCATCAGCTGCATTCAAAGCATAGTTCAGTTTATGATCCATATTTTTAAATTCTTCAAGACCAAAGAATGCATTGAAAGCTTACATTCTGCCATGCTAGTGAATGGAAACCAGCTATGGAGTCAAATGTGGAAGCCACAAATCCATTTTTAAGCTCCAGTATGTTAGAACCCTCACCACTATCACTGGAAAACAGCATACAAAGCTATAAATAAATGGTATGATGGCATTCCATTCCCTTACATGGCAGGAAGCCAGCTTGTATCATCTGAAGATCTTTACCAATATGTCTCAGTTCTATTTCTGATTTGTAAATTTAAAAATAAAATGTTGCCCCTAGCAATTGTCTTTTGGAAGGATAAATATAGTGTAAGGATATTATATAAATACTTCTCTTGCTCTCTCATGTATAAGAAAGAAAAAAAGTCTTAGTGAAATGAGATCTTAGTTTGTATGAGCCAAGTGTGAACTAGGACAAAGTTTGCCAGAAAGGCTCACTGATGCTATTTATTGAGGGTGGATCATTCTAATACTGAGGATTAATGAAAGGAAAAAAACCCAAAACCGTAAGAAAAATAGAGAAATATACCCCAGCGGCCAAAATTAATCATAATATCTGCTTCTCCATCATGTATTCGGTTAAATCTCAGCGGTGTGACATCACTCCAGACTTGAAAGGCTCGAGCAAAGGCATCATCTACTGTCTCAGGATCCAAATCTGGGGTATAGCCTATAATCCTGGGAGGTAAAAGAAATAGTTAAGTAACACACACACCTACTGCCTGTATTAGTTGTTTACTGCTCAACATGCTGAGTAGACTCAGCAGTGAAACCAGCTGAGGGGTAACACTGCTGCACATGAGATCTAAACACCTTCCCTTGATTCAAAGATGTGTTTAGATGTGGCACTTACTGTTTATTTTCTTTCAGAATTGATGCAGCAGCAAGGAAAAAATTATAAATCCAGAGGCTGTAAAGCCTGCATGGCAGTGGGCCTTGTACAGAACATTCTGGGTTTTGCATTAGCACGGATACCAGAAAATGAGCTCAATAACATTCTGAGAGTTTCAGTGGATTGTTTTGGTCTTTATTAAGAACAGAAAAGCAGCCCTTCTCCCTCACCTGTGTCTCTAACTGTGTGTTATTTCATCCCTGTGGAATGCTAATCCATTACCTGTGTGTGGGATACACTGGCAATAAGGAAAAAGCATGTAAGATAAAGCTGTAGGCCTGATCTGAGAAAGGGACAAACTCTTAAGTGTGTTGCTTTCTTCTTCGTATGTTTTAATTGGACTTCTTAGTGCCTTATATTATAGCCTGCTATCTTTCATATACAGACAAGTTTTGGGTTCTTTGCTGCTGGGGCTGCGCATAATGAGGGAAACTACTTTGTGCCTAAGGAGAATGAGGAAGAATCAGAGGAAGCACATCAGCAAGTAGGGGCTGCGAGAGCTGCCACAGGTTTTTTCAGTGTCTATTAGGTTAGTCACAGCCCAAGGGATGCTTTGAGTCCAAACTTGAGAGGAAGCAGCAGACTAAGTCAAGCAATTAAGACAAATCTGCTGTTTTTTCTCATTGGTGGTAAAAGTTTGTGCATGGACCGCCTAAGGTAATGATTTTTTTATTACAATGAGAGCTGTATTGGTCCCTAACTCTTCAGAAGAAGATGAAATTAGTACGTGCCAAACTTATTGCAATAGGCTTGTTGTAACTCATGTCCGTATATATCTGAAATACAATAGTTTGATTTTAAATTTTATTTGATCATCTCCTGTTTTAGGACTGCTGAATGAAGAGGAGTTTGGCCTCTGCAATCAGTAAGTACTGTGGTCCTCCTGGAGAGATGGGCAGGTGAGATACTCCAGCTCCAGCTCCCTTAGGATGCTTGCTGCAGAGCAAAGAGTAAACCCAAAATCTCCTTACTTTCAACCAGAACCAGAAAGTTGATCTTGAGATGATTCTTCCTGATATGTTACAGCTTGAAATGATGGAGGTGTTTGCTAAAGCACCTGGTAGTTCACCAAACACAAGGGGACTCTAGTTCAAGGAATCTTGTCTAGCCCTCTAAACAGCTACTGCATTTCTAAGTGCCTTGTTTGTTCTTGGAAGTGCTATGGTTACATGTGAGCAGAAGCCACCATTACCAGTCAGTACCTGTATGTTATATGATTCTTTTCCCATTTTGGCTTTCTTGCAAAGAAGTTGTAATTGGCTACATCAGGGTTACCACAGCGGGGTTTCTTCATTGTCTCAATAGTATTTTGATCCAAATCTCCTGTTTCAGGCAGCCCAAAAAATTTCTGCATTTTCTTCAGAGTATCTTTCAGGACAAATAAATTGCAACTGTCTTTTGGGCACCCATAGTATTTATTCAGGTATTGCTTGGGAAAAAAAACACAGAACAAAGACTTTAAAATTCGTAAAATAAATAGGTAATCAAATACATACCATACAAATAAATACTATAATTCCATGTTAGCTTTCCACCTGTAATTTGCAAGTTCTGTTTTCAAAATTACTATCACTAGTAAGTGAGGGAGCAGCCGAATCTCCTTAATTGACACAAAGCATCCTTGATCACATGATGTTGCTAATTAAACAATCATTTCTACTATTAGCTATCACCTTTACTTAATGAATTGCTTTTAGTTATTAGAATATAGACCTCTAATGTAGAACTACAAAGTAAAAATGGGCTTGTCTTTTTTTGTTTTTGTTTCTTTATGATGTATAAATCTGCTTACAGCTTTAGATTTCGTGTAATGTTTTACTGGAAGAATCTGGATTATTGAGAAACTTGTGAAGATACCAAAGCAACTCCACAAATGAGACCACATTGATTGCAAAGAAAAACCCCATTCTTTATTCAAACCACACAGAGTTGTTTGAATGTTGTATGTGTTTGCTTTTGAGTCAAACATTGCAAAAACCTTAGGAAAAAAGTATTTGGTAACATCTCAGTTGCTTGGACACTGCAGCCAATCAATATTTGTATACTTAAAACTCCATTGAATGCTCCAGCAGGTTATGACCAGACATGTGTCTGATACAGCCATGGTGGCAGTTCACAAAGTTCTCATTAAAAAAGAGTGATCATAAGAGACCAAAAAGATGGCACAAATCCCATTATTTTCATCTCCTGCCTAAAATAATACCCACCAAAGTCTCCTCCCCTTCTCTTAAGGATGGGTTTACAGTATTTTATGCCCCACTGTGAAAGAAATGCTACAGCCATGTGAAATGGTAGGTATTCCCAAATGGCACCCAAATGGGTGCTTGGCACTGCACAGAGCTGAGAAATGCCCTTGCCAAGAGTGCTGTGAGACAGGAAGGTTGCAAGTTACTGATCTTTCTGGTGAAAATTGTCTGTAGCTGAGGAAGAAACACCCTTCAGGTATTCTGTCCCAAATATTAACTACAAGTCCAAGGTAGGAAAACACCTAAATAAGGTAAAGGTATATTTGCCAAAAATATATAAGGAATATCAGTGAGTATTATTTCAAACTGAGGATTACAAGAAGCCTGAGAAAATGACTGCACATTTAAGTTCTTGTGCCAGAAAGTATTCCCAAGAGAAACCTTGTTTCATATGTCTAATTAATTGCTGAAGTTCACCTAGGAGACTGGGGATAAGACCACAACATCTGCAAAATAAAGCAGACAATTCTCGATAACCACAGTTAGTCAAGCCTACATTTCACCACTCCTCACAAAGTCCAGACTAACCTCATGTGCCCAGCATAGGAAATGGTTCAGGGCTTACTCAGAAAAGGATTTAATCAAGATGTTACACCATTTCCTTCAGAAGGTCCTCCATCCATCATGATTATGTACAGGCTATGGCTAGTTCTTGTGATTTTTGTAACTTCTGACGTGGTATTTCTCCAGTGGAGACTGGCACTGGCCCAGAAAGGTCACAGAGTGGTTTCATCTTTGCTTCCACTGAGCTGCTGTCTACACACAGTTAATAGGGCCTGGTGGAAATTATGTGAAATGCATAAAGAAATCAAACAAGCCCATTTGGTTTTTATTCTAATTTTCATTTTCATGTAGTTTGATGGATTTTCTTATGCTTTTGCTTGCATCCCGATGTTGCTGTTGAGCCGCTAGCAGAGAAGGAAAACCTGGATTCTCAGCGTGGCATAGAAAAAGTGCTTTATTGTTTGAATCCAACATATATATAGACTTTTCAGAGGTCACCCAGATTGGCCAGTCAGAAACCTCCCCCTAGGCCTGATTGGCCAGGCCTGAACTGTCCAAATCTCGAGACACTGTTTTTAATAACATCCAAACTTTATCTTTGTTTATAAAACACAAAAGAAATTCTCATGGTAAAGACCTGTGCTAGCCACATCCCCAATGACGTACCATGGTATAATATAGACTGTACATCAGGCCTGAAGTTTGCTGAAGAAATAGGATGCTGCTCTTGCCATTTTAGGTTTGGGAGCAAGCTGTACAACCAAAAATATAAACTGAGGCATGGTAAAGAATTTTACTTGCTAGAATTCTAAATAAAAAGCTAACCCCTTTCAGTTTTTCCTAAAATGGAGATTTTATTGAAGATGAGAAATGACCATGATCAGCTGTTCTATGAGGCGAGAATCTTGAAGCAAATGTAATGTCTGTGCAAACCACATCTTGGCCTAGGCTGTGAAATGCAGTTTCTCCAGAGTCAGCAGGGAGCTGTGGTGATCTGGAATTTTGATCCAGCCCATTAATGAAACAGGATCCAGCTGCAACATAGCAATTTGTGTTCTGATGCTGAGTGTTGGGGCTGCTCTGATGGAGGAGGGTGTGAGGAAAGGCAGACAGTTAACACTGCCCAAGAATACCTCAAGAAAGACAAAGAAGAACTGCAGTGTTAAACCAGCTTGTAATTTTCCTCTGAGCACACATAATAAATAGGTTGTTTGAAAGAAACAGAGACAAGGGGAGATGTGGATTTCTGTAATTGAATAAAAGCCTGGCTGTGTCTAAGAAAACAGATATCTAAGAGTGGTTCAATTGCTCTTAGACATGTGGGACCCCACTCTCCTCTCCCAAATGCACTGCCCCCACCCCCAGCCCTTGGCTACTGTGCTGCTAAGGCAAACCCTTGGGGGAATTTGTTTTGTTAAAGACTGAGGAATGCCCTTTGTGGGTCAGTTTGTCTGTTTCTCCTAAACTTTCCAACACAGCTCCCAACTGGAAATTCTCTCTCTACCCTCCCCCAGACCTTCTTTAACCTGGCAAGCTTTCCCAAGATGGACGCAAACTCCTAAAGAAAAGTGACCAACTTTCAAATCTCTATGTCCTAAAATAAGAATAATTTATCTCAATCCTCCTTAAAATGGATTTACTGCTGAAGAAGAGAAATGTCTATAATTTACATGATAAAATAAGGACAATCCATCTCAATCTCCCTTTAAATGGACTTCCCCATAATGTCATTTTTATGAAGGTCCACAGGGCTAAAAATAGGTTAGAATAAAATGCTGTGGTGTTTTAGCTATAATTTGCTAATATCACAGAAATCCAAACTCCTTTTTTTTGTTCCAGATTGGATTTGGGAAAAAAAATTCTTTAAGCCTCTGATGAGATTGTTTTCCAAAGTCAAAACTAGACACAACGGCTTCTGAAATTCGAGCCAGCTTTCAACTGCAGTGTCCCTTAAAGTTGTGTTTATGCAACACATGGTAAACAATCTGGAAAACACACTTCTGAAAGCTGTGATACATGCATTAAGGGAGTCTCGACTGCCCTCACTTCTACTTGATTTAAGTAACAAAATTGGATGTCTCTTATTTGACCTTCTTTCCTCTTACCATTGCAATCTTTTGATTACAGTTGAGATGATTTAATGAAAATATTTTGTATCTTGAGACTTAAGGAAAAAACCCCAAAAAACCAACTTTCTTTGCTGGCTTTAAAACTTTTAACAGAGGAAACATTACTTGGCTCCAGTTTTAACTTTTGAAAGCTGATACCTTTGCTAGCTAGCTAGCACTTCCAGAGACTCTAGGGAAAGAATAGCTACAGTCATTCCTTAACCTCAGCTGAAACAAGAAAGAAACATCTGCTTATGAAACAACAATATAAATCCAAAGCAAAGATGAAACCAACACTTACCACTGCTAGTTCTTTGTCTGTTTTGGGAGTGCTGTCTCCGGGAAACTTAATGATTGGTGACGGTGCGGGTAAAGTTTTGTTAAAAAGATATACTTGGATGAATAGTACTTTAAAAACGAAGCCACAGCCAATGTGAGTCTTCATTCTGCCTAAACTTGTGCTCTCCTCTTTGGAAAAAGCTTTTCTCCACTCCCTCTCTGTTACTTTAGCTGCAAAGTGCACCAGTTGCTTATCTGCACATCTTAACTCTCAGCACCGTTTTCCCTTTTGCTTGCTCTAGCAATTCCTTTGTATGTTTAAAACATCCAGATGCGCAGTCTCAAGCTACCACAAGAGGAAGTCTGAAAACTAGTGGAAACATGAGGAAAGGGCAGTTACCAGATGTGATTGCTGTGATTTTAAGGTAGCAACAGGCAGATAGTTATTATTGCTGAAAGAGACCACGTTTTCTCCTCATTTGTATATATGAAAGCATTTATTTATGCCAGAAAGGGGGAAAATACAAAACCTGACTTAATCTTGAAGACAAAGTGTCCCATATATATTTTAAAATTAAAAAAAAAAAAGAAGAGGGAAAGAAATTACTAAACATATTCTTGGCTAAGAATTTTTACTTTTTTTTAGCCTATTTTTATGTCACAGACATAATGATATGCTTTAGTCATGTGTGGTTGTGCTCCCACACACAATGCCTTATAACAAACATTTTGATTATGGATTTTGAGGCGCCCTGCCCAGGCCAGTGCAGCTGAGTGAGGCTTCTTGTCCCCCTCCTGCTGAGACTACACAGTGTGGGTCTGCTCAGGGCTCAGTGTGAGCCTCCCTCCCTCCCTGCTCTCTGCACAACATGCAGAGCTCTCAATAAGGTTCCTGTGGCTTGTTGAGTTCAGAACCAGCTTAAAGCTTTGCCACCAACAGACACAGCGTATCACCTTACCTGTACAGGGTAAAAGGTAATTAGGCAGATTCAGCAATAGGTAATTAGGCAGATTCAGCAATAGAAATGAGCTTCAATAACTGATGTCAGGGAAATTGTGCAAAATTCAGTGTTTGCTTGTAATGATCGTCTGGTGCAGCTGCATGAATCTGAAATTTTGGTGTAAATATGGCCATTGTCATGGACAGTCCATATACTGTGTCATTCATAGTATTGCCAGCTTTGAGGTGCTATTACAAGTGGAATATTATTTTAGCTGAATATCCCTAGTCTAGATGTTTGGCTCATGACTTTTCAAGGTGGGAGGTTGGTAATTCTGCATGATTGCAAATTGTGTTCTGGCCAGCCAAGGGTCTGCAGTTTCTATGAAAAACATGAGTCCAGCTTTGAAAGTTCCTCTGACCTGTATGCCACCATAGAGATTGTCACAGCTTTCCAATGAATGGTAAATGAAAGTTTTCCAGATATGACTCCTGTTAACAAATCAGGGCTTTTAATGGAACGAAAATACTTTGCAGGTATTTGGTGTTTACTGATGATATTTGATATTTGATATTTGATTGTGATTAGTTAATATTGACAGTTTTTTGATTTCTGTTAATATCAAGCTATTTTGCTAACTGCACCCCAACATCCATGAAGTGAATAGTCTTACATAAAGGCAAGGATTCAAAGGAGGGGCTGAGTGGCTCAGGGATAAAAGCATTTGCAGGGGCTTTTGCTGCCCATACACTTCCACTGACAGCCCAACACAGCCACTGTATGCAGGGCTGCTGGGTGAATCAGCCATGGGGAACAGCACTTGATGCTCAGGAGAGAAAGAGGAGTTACGGGAACTTCGTGCATGAGTGAAGCTGTCTTTGTAAGCAAGTGGCTTTGTATTTATCCCCACTCATCCTTTCAGGAGCGAATCTGATGTGACTTGAGTTACAGTGAACAACTTTCCCGTAACCATTCAGCTTTGAAATGACACATTCTTTTTTAGCTTTTCCCTATCAGCAAAAACCCATGGCCATTTGAAGTGTCACCTTAATAAACAGCACTTCTGAAAATATGATCCAGTTTTTTGGAGAGCCTGGTACTTGGTTGTGGGGAATGACTCTTCAGCTTTGTTTGTGATGACAGCTCATATTTGTATCTGGCCATGTGGCACTGTAAGAGGACAAAGGCCAAGGCAGCCTTCACTACATGTGCCAAGTTACTCTTAGGTCTCCTTAATTAAGCAAGTAAAAATATTATGTATCATGTTGCAAATTCTCCAGTTACTTCTGTGCTCTGTGTTAGGTCAAGGGCTGACGTAAATCTTAAAGCATAAGAACCACGTCACTTTCATAAGAATTTTAATGCAATTTCTGACGGCTTAGCAGCTTTCATTTAGAAAGGTACTGTAGTGAAGCTGTTTAAAGCCAAATGTGTCCTGGCACGTTCCAGTTGCACTCATAAGCCTCACTGAAAACTAATGAATGCTCTGTTCTCTGTCTGTCCTAATGAACGTCGGATCAGAAATGGATGAGGAAACTTTTGAATGGACTGTGAGGTCTGTGCAGTTTAAAAATCTCACTGTATTTTGTCTCTTATCTTTGCTGGCAGTGAGAGTAGGTTGAGGTCACCTTCTAAATACGCTTCCTAAAAAATCCTGGTGAAGCAACAGAAATCATGCAGACCCGCAGTGAAGCATTGTTTCTCACCTTTGTTTGCATTTTTGCTGGTAGATTGCTTTGCTGGTACTACTCCAGTGAGTGAGCAGTTAAGCAAGTTATATTCAATTAGAAAACATAATACATAATAGAATATTGGATTTATGGGTATTGGGTGAACCAACAGATTGAGTTTCTGAGCAGTCAGTGAAAGGCATTCTCTTCCATTAGCACATGACATCAGTACCAGCTTATGAGCCTGGCTGAGCTGCCTTCTTTCAGATTGGTGAAGCAAAATAAATCCTGGTGACGCTTTGTGAGAGTAGAAGTTCTATTGTATTGAGATTAAATTTGGGGTAAAATGTTTCTTACCTCCTTATATTTGTCTTTAAGCTCTACGCCATCATCCTGTTCTTAACGTGCTGCAGAGGTGCTGCTTTTGCAGGCTGGGAATGCAGTGGTGCTAGATCCTGAAAGTAGGGACATTCTGCTGCTGTCTGGCCTCTGCTTTGAGTCAGAGGTTGGGCTAAAAGACTCTTGAGGTTGGTTACAGCCCAAATTACCCCATCACCCTACTAATCTAGCTGAATTTGAAGACATAGTATGATGTGTTTTCTTATCTCAGACTAGATAATCTTAAAATCAGGGAGACAGACTCTGAAGCATCTGAAGTGATGTATTCTGACATTGACAGATTGACAGGTTAATTGCTGTTAGTGTTTAGTGCATAAACATTCCTCAGCCCTCCATACTCTGAAGAGTTTACCTCTGACAGTAATTAGTGACTTCTGGGTAGATTCCGTAGAAGCTAAATATTAAGGAAAGAGGCAATACGAAACAAAGAAGTAAAAGCCCTGCTGAGAAGACAGCATAAGGCCATGTACCAAGTTTATGGAAGAGCTGAAACAATAGCCTAGATCTCCTTTCTCTTACCTTAAACCTCTATAAGATATATTGTCTATGTAAACAGATGCTACCTCTGGATTAGCTACAGAAAATGAACAGTTATACCCCCTACTACAGCCTTTATGAATTTGTGGAAAAAATTCATTTCCCTGTTGCATATAATTTTTACATTAGGTATTTATTTGATATACATATTGATTTATCTCTCCTGAGTAATAAAAAGCTCCTCTGTAGTTCTTGAGTTTGTTTCAGGTTAGAACCACTCCATATTGAAAATTTTAAACCAGCTACTTTGTGATGCCAGATTTACTTTTTAAATGTCTACTTTCATGCATTAATAGTTACTGTATGGCAGATACTGCACCATCTGAGAAGGCAAATACATCTTTTGAGGACATACTTCAATAATAACAGTAAAAAGGGAATCAGGATGTCTTTTGAGCTGTAAGCTACATATCTCAGTAGATCTGACTGTGATAAGAGAAACATGAGCATGCATTAACATGCTGTTTTTATCAAAGGCTTTTTCTGTTTCAGAAAATGATTTTTGAAATGATTCAGGAGCACTCAGCAGTTTCAAGATTAGACTTCAGATGGTGTCCTGGGTAATTTGCTCACAGAGTAGTTATCCCTCCAGAAATGCACTGTAGCAGTTCTTGCTGTCACTAATTCCAAAATTTTATCAAAAGCTGATGATTTCCTCATGGTTCTAGAAGAGTATGTTAGGCGGAGTTGTCAGTGAGCACAGGCCATTGGAGGATGATGGATTTATTCCTGGTGGGGTTTCATATTTTAAATTGAAACCTGTTGCTAGGCTGAAGAAATAAATAATCATCAGAACAATTAAGATCTTAAGAAAACAGCTGATCCTCTGATTACCAACTCAGCTGGTTCTAACTGGGTGAAGTGGGATGTGTGTCTGCAAGTAAATTATTTCTGTACACGTGTGTAACCTCTTCTCATGTGTTTTCTAGGTCATGTGCTGTCAGTTTATAGCTTCTAGTTTAGGAAGCAAAACAAGTTTGAGTAATGTAGATGGCCTTGCATTGATTTTAGCAGGATTTGTGGAAAAGAAGTAACAGATCACAGTTGTCAGAGCTAATGTGCTGTTCTTAGAGTGTTTCAGTCAGAACTTCTAAGGAAAATCTGAAACTCAGGTGATGGAAAAATTTGCCTGAACTTCAGAAAAGGTGCCAATGCAACTATCCCAAGGTCCAGTTTAGCCAGACTTTTGGCTACTTTTTGGTTTTCCAGGGTTGCCTTGTGACTCATTCTCTTTCCAGAGATCCCATTTTGTAATTTCTCCTGGATCATCATTCCAGAACCTTCTTTCTTCGTGTCTGAGGAAGAGAGGTTTATAAGTACCAGGAAACCAAAGAGCTTAGAGAAGATAGCATGGGACTAGACTGTGCTAAAGGAGGGTTTTGATGCCTTCTGCCACATGTCTGACTTGTAGGGCACTGTGGTAGAAAGTAGCAAGGCCATGAGCTTGGTGCCAGACTGTGACCCCACTGAGCCTGAGGTGTGTAGGAATCATTTATCTACTCAGTGCTCTTTCTTAGTGGTAGCTGTGCTCAAAATGGACCATCTATACAAGTAACAGTATTGACAGACTAAGGGGCTGCATTCTTTCTGGGGTTTGACACTGGCAAGTCGCTAAGCTCCAAGCTCCTGCCATTCAGAGCCTGTAACAGAAATAGTGGTGTCTCCTGCAGCTGACTGAAGGAGATGTTTGCCTCTGGAGGAGCAGAGGAAGGCATGATATTAGCAGTTTATCTGTTTTAGTAAGGTGGTCTCCAGGAAGCAATGGTTAGTAACAGCAGTCCCCACTGAGTTTAAAAGGATTAATAACTTCAGCAAGAACTCATTTATATGGCAGGCAAGGTAGCTGATCTAAGCCCTGTATGTTGAAGGGTTGATCCTAACAGAACATAAGCTTTAAACATCCACATAATTTATTATCTGGATGTGCTCTCTGTCTGCTCAGCAGCTGGCTCAGGATTCAGTGATCTAATTCACCATATCTGACCACCACATGAGGGAGTCTTTAAACTGTTGGAAATCAGTGTGTGTGTTTGTGTGCATGAAGGGGTGAGACTGGGACAATGTTCAAAGGGTCAACAGTTGGTACCAGATGTGATTCTCAGCATTTAAGGTAGCAATTATATTTTTCCTTTTGTTTCTCTCATCCGTTCTGTTCTAGAAAGTTAGGTTAGGACGTGAAGTTCCATTGACACATGGACAAAATTT
The DNA here is from genome assembly GCA_024500445.1 of Entomyzon cyanotis. Classification (NCBI taxonomy): domain Eukaryota; kingdom Metazoa; phylum Chordata; class Aves; order Passeriformes; family Meliphagidae; genus Entomyzon; species Entomyzon cyanotis. The sequence goes on from JAKEPQ010000743.1 coordinate 9,491,359, forward strand.
GTTAGCTTGCTACTAAATTAGAAATGAACTTCTTTTATTTGATAGTGAACTGGACATTGTGGATACAATGTGCAGAACTAATTTGTCTACAATTTGTCTTCAATTTGTCTTCAAGTGTGGTGGTTCCATATTGGTGCTTCCACACACTGGTGGTTCAGAAGAAGAAGTCCCAATGCTGCTGCATTTGGTGAGGCTTGGTAAGCTCAGCATGATCCTCAGTAGCACTGGGAGCAGATCCTGCCATCCCCATTGGTGTTGCCTTGTGCCATGTGTTGTGCCAGGGCCTGTTGAGCTCCAGGAAGCAGCTTGCAGTGTAATATGTGAGTAAAGATGATGGGACCAAGCCCTTTGCTAGCAAGGCAGCCACCCCTATCCCCACAGCCAGAGCAAGAGCCAAATTGATGTGATTGCATGATCAACTCCTAAGCCCATAGCACAGACCTATGGCATATCTGCTTTTCAGATTTCAGAGACAGACCCTAAGGAGTACTGCACCGAGTGACCCATTTCTCAAATTCTGTGAAGAGGCACATTACTTACCAAAGCTTGACTATTCCCCACTGCCGTTCTGTTTGTATTCATGGGAGATCTCTTTGCTGTAACAATGGGCAAATGCAAACCTGAACATGTCAGAATAATAGTTCTGCTTGCTTTGCTGCTGCTGCTGGGCAGCCGCTTGTTGCTAGTCACTGTACACCTCACTTGTCATTATAGTGTTGGTATTCAGACACCGAGGGGCCTTAATTAATGACTTTGAAGATATGGTCTTTTATAATTCATGACAGAACTTTAATTAAAATCAAATATATCGCAGTTGAGCTAGCAAAGGATTTAAAGTGCACAATCTTTGATGGAGACAGTGATTCCCTCTGACCACTGGTGATGTATGCTGAATGCAAATTCCATTTCATCACAGCAGATTCAGAACAGAATGGGCTTTTTTTTTTTTTTTTAAACAGAGAGGTCCCTGTTGTTATAGACTGGAAAGATGGCAAGGTCAAGAGTCCTGCAGTCATTTGATTCTGTCTCCTGCCCCCATTTCCTCCTCTAGAATCCTCATCTATTTTAAAGATCTGTATTGGTAGGGAAACAAAATGGACACACTTCTGTATGATGCTTATATACTCATTTATTATTTGTAGAGATGATGTGTCAAAATGCTGTGCATGGTTCAGGTACTCACTCCAGGACTCTTGTCAAAGCAGTAGGAGAATTTTTATTTCACATAAAAGGAAACTGAGGCAGTGCTTTCACTTGGACAGTGCAGGAGAAGTTCATAGAATTTTGAAGAGTTCAGCCTGGTTCACTGATCAAGTACTTCTAGCCTATGTTGGGATAACTGGACTTAAGCGAATATGTAGCAGCATTATTGCTGTAGATTAAATCTGTTGTGCCAGGAAGCATGATTTTCTTATGACAGTTGAATTTGTCTCAGTTTATTTGGCTTTACTGTGTAACTTGATTCACCTAAATTTCTTACAAAATATGGTTTTTATCTAGGAGACTTATACTGCTATCCCACTACTGCAGTGACTTCTGTGGAGTCCTTTGAATGGATTTCATGGTCTTGCTGGTTACTCTGCCTACTGAGGGTAAATATTTAGAAAATTCTTGTGGCTTTGATTTTACAATTGTGAGTCGTAATTTTATCTCTTTTATTTTCATCTCATCTGGTCTATTAAGGGATGGGTCTTCTTTTTCTGTGGGGTTAGCTGATGGTTTGAGGTTGCCAAGTTTCCCTATCCTGTGTGTATGGAGGCCAATCTAGGATCTTACCATGAGAAACCAACAAACAAACAAACAAACATAACCAACCAACAAAAATAACTATCTGCTACATATACAAAAGCTAATAAATTAAACAAAACTTACAGTTTAATAGAACTAAGGGAAACTGGTCAATAAGTCATGTCAAGATAGTTCTAAAAAATTACCATGAGAGGGAGATGAATAATGGAAAACATTGCATTTGAATAAATTAGTCACTACAAGCTGGTAAAAAGAGAGAAATGTCTTAGTTAGTAGCTATAGAACTGGTTTTAACACTAGGAAAATATTATTCAAAAATGTCTTTGCTAAATATTGAACACCATTCAGCCATCTGTAGTTAACCATCTTTACCTTTACAGTAGCATTAATTTCTTATAAATAGAAAATAACTTTCCCTGGAAAGGAGGAAAGAATTGCTTCAGTGGTTGCTCTTGGTAATGTTGCAAAAAGTTCATTTGTTTTATATTACTAACTTTTCGTTTAATACTTCAACCAACTGCTAAAACTACAATTTGTGAACTGTTAAAATGGAATTCCTGGGCACAATCATGGAGGATTTTTATTTGAAGTTGTTTTCTTTTGTTTTTATTGCCAATTTGCTGCAGCAAATTGTTACTCATATTGGATTATTTAAGGCTGTTTGGCTGGCAGATATATTTGCATGTGAGTCTTAATAGCACTGGGCTGTTTCTGCAGATCTAACCACCATTAGGGCAGCAGAAGCTCAGCTCTCAGAATGCTAAACCAAAGGAAATTCCATAGAATTGCAGACTTTTCTCTGTTTGAGCAGTATTTTGTGGCATCACATTAGAAAAGCTCTGGCTGATTTTCCATCTCCAATACGCAGAAGGATGCCCAGGGTCTCTACCAGGCCTGCCCAGACTGTTCCTAGCACTGCTCATGAGGCAGGAGCTGTTGGAACAAGGCTGTTCAGGGAATCAGTCTCCTTCGTGACTTCTCTCCTGGTATAATTAGGTATTGAGGTCAACTTCTGTTCCTTTAACAAGCCATACCAGGTCATTGGTTCATCCCGGAGATCTCAGGAACACAATCACAACCTCAAAGATGCCAAAAAGGAGAAAAATCCAAGGGCTCTGTGGGAATCCCAAAGAGGGGAAGTGAGGCCCGCAGAGCTTTTGCGGCAGTGTCGAGTTCAAAGGGAAATTCCATTAGCTGGAAACCCGAAGGAGTGGCACCACCTGCCTGTCCTCCAGCAGGCTGAGTTACTTGTTAATGGGAATGACTGAATAAAGGCAGCATTTTAATGGGCAGGGAGAACGTTTCTGTAAAGGGATTAAATTCCAACTTTTTGTCTTTCAATGTTTTTATTACTCTTCCTATGCTTTTTATGAGCTGTTAATTTCTTTCATACTTGACCATTATTAATACAGGGCAAATAAATGGCTAAACTAGTTCCAGAGGCAGCTTGATAGACCATACAGCATGTCTACATTTTCCTGTCAGGCAGACTGATTCTAGGGCCATTTGCACAAGTTTATACTGGGTTTTATTCCTGATTTCAAGATGATATTGAAAAATATGAGTGCTGCTGCACACAAAATCTGGATCATGTATTTTTTTCTCTGTTCCAAAGAATAAAGTGCTTAAGGTTTTACTCTGAAATTTAAATGAAGTTCTATTTTGGTTTTATCTCTGTACTTCCTAGCCTTTCTCCTTCCCCAGTCTGCTGTGATGTAATAGACAAAGATTTGAATTGGGAATTATGATCATAAGCAGATCAATACATGTTTTTCTGATGATAGTAAGATAAGCAGGGGGAACTTCCGTGTAAAATGATGGATTAACAGGCATTACTGAAAACATGCCATCTTCTGTGGAGCTGCAGCACCTGTACAGTATTATTAAATTTACTTTATTTTATTGTTTTTTTAGCATTACCATCTGTGATGGAGTCATCTTCCTGTTCCAGGGAGAGAGAAACTTTAAAATGCATCAAGTTGTCTTGCTTTCAGCTCTTCACATTGAGAGTTTTTGGAACCTCACAGCCTCAACAGTTGTAGCTAATTATGTTTTCCTGCTTGATCTCCTTAGTAGCTTTGGGAATGGCAGTCCACATGTTACCTGAGATGGTGTTTTACCCAGAACAGTGTTTTCATTCTGGATGCTGCTTTTACTGAGCCTTTGTCCCCTCCTCTGGTGCTTTTACCAGCAGTCTACAAATCTCTCTCGGGTAATTCACAGAGCAGAAATCTGTAACCTTAACCCCCCCAACTTTTTAAGTTCCCAAGAGGCAGGTAGGGCATTTAGCCTTCTTTGGGAAATTAAATAAATGATTTATAATTTATTTAACTCAGATATCTCATAAATTAAGACAAGAAGCCTTTGCACACTCTTGGTCCAAGATCCAGTCCTACCTTTCCAGCACCCCTTTCTGAGCATAGTAACACTCAGCATTTGCTGCTGCCAACTGCAAGTTAATCTTAACTGGATTTCTACAAGAGCTGATCCAGTACCTTTCCTCTTGGCAGAATTTAATTTTTGCTTACTTTAATAATACCTAAATTTGACAGAAGGAGGGCTCTTCGCATGTCTCAGCTTTATTAGGTTTTGCATTGCATGTCTGCTGGAGATTTTTATATATTAGCTATTTAATTTTTCTGCTCCAGACAGGAAAGCCCTAGATTTGCTTCTCAGAATTCACCAAGAAATATTTGCATGTATGCTGATCATGAATTCAGTCTTACTATGTGCCAGGCTGTTTCATAGGTACATTATCTCCTTTGCACAGAAACTTCCATTTTCATTTGTTTCATTGAAGTTCATCAGGTCTATCTTTATTGTACAGCTGGCAAGATCATTCCAGGAGCCTCCCTGATTCCATATGCAGAAGGGAAGATAATCCTCTGCCTTTGAAGTCAGATGAAATCCTAATAATCTGTAACATTGCAGATTACAAACTGCAGCCCTCTCACAGTGAATCTCTGACCTAAGGCACCATCTCAGCAAAACCAGTCTAAGTGAGCTCTGTTTATGTTACATTCTGGTTTATTGCAAATGGCATGAGCACTGATTTATAGCAGTTGTTTGTTATTAAGGTGAATATTCAGATCAGAATTGATGAAACATGCATGGATACACTGCATGTACTCTAGAGGAATTTGTGAGTTGCAGGTCATAGGCTCCACAAACCTCCTGAAGCCCTGGATCAATTTCCTGATTATATGAGAAATATAACTATTGCTGATGTGTAAAACAGGAAGATGGCAGAAATGGTCAAGAGACATTGTTGGTATATTAGATTCTCATAGATGTATGAAATGCACCACAACTGATAAAACTGCAAGAACACCTGGTTCCTGTGATGATGGGGAAGAATATTCCTCTTCCCTCAAGCTTCTTAGACTTGTAATTAGTGTTGCTTTCCCCTCCAAAGTCAAAAAAAGATGTAACAAGGAATATTGAATTTCTAGAGGAACAACTGAGTCTATGACGGGAAATGAATATATTTTTTTCTTATTTGTTTGAGTTTTTTAAACCTGTGTGTATAGATACCATGTTGATTTTGGTGGGATAGCAACCAAATTATTGATAGTTTCCCCAAGATTTGGAAAAGAACTTTTTTCAAATCACAGAGTTCAACTGCCAATTGCTGCTTATTCATGCAAAAACTCTTATGGCTTCAATTTGACAGAGCACTTGAGCACTTGTTTTTACTCAATAGTCATGTGAAACAAAAGAGGTTAGTCTTATGCTTAAATGCTGGATTGGAATGTATTTGGTTGAAGAAAATTAAATGCATTTATCATTGCAAAGAATGTAAATTCTATACTGTCAAATTCTAATGGGCTCAAGTTCAGTCAAAAGAATAGCACTACTCATAAACAGTATGAAGAGGGAAGCAGGTATAATAGCTAGAAGAATATTTAATACTTCCAAAGCACCTTTCACCAATGAGTTCACATTGCTGTGTGCATAAAAATGATCAACATTTCAACACCTCTGTGAACTAAGCTGAATATCTCCTTTCTCAGATGGGAAAGTCAAAGCACAAAGACTTTGAATGATTTATCTGCATGAATTGGTAGCAGAGCTAAGAATCGAATCTCGGCTTGCCTCAGTCTGCCATGGTATTATTGCTCATATGAACTATTCAGTCATTTATACTACATAGAAGTGACAAGCTCTGTCATTCAACTGGATAAATATAATTTAAAAATATGATTTCAGTACAGCTCTTGCTCACCATTCTCCAAGATCCTTTTATTAGAAGTTTGCCTTTTTGTCTCCCATGACACCAAGCTTTGGATTTAAAGTTTACTGCATTCATTCTGCTTTTCACTTCCACCAAACAAAAAGTTTGGACTGGCCAAGTCACCTTGTCCACTGTTAGGACACTGCTGTAATAAAAGTGAGAATAGGCAGGGCTGTGTGGATAAGTTGTTTCCCACCTACAGGCATATCATACTAGATATAAAGTCTGTTATTTGCTTCTCATTGGGAGAGCTATGCAGCAATGTATATTTAGAAGATGTGTAATGTACTCTCCTGAAGTATGGGCAGAACCTTTTAATCTCACAATTCAGGATATTTCTCTCTCTCCCAGCCCCTGTGGGTCTCCTCTGACAGTTGTGAGTCATGGGAATGAATCATTTATGGTCTTTTTGCATAGAATGTAACACTAAAAATAATTTTCTTCTCATTATGTTGCAAGCTGGAGTTTCTAGATCCTAAGGAAAATTGCCCAAGAACCTTAAAATTAAGAGTTCTTTACAACCTATGTGTTTTGACCAAGAAATTTTCAAGTTCAATAAAACAAATAGCTGGTGTTTTACTCCTGGAAGTTTTGGTGGTGGATTCTTCCTCTTGCAGACCTTGGAATGTTGGTCATTCACTTCTCTGGGGAACAAGACATAGGGTTCCTTACTTTAAAGATCTTTGATTGCTTTAAGGTTTAATATTGCTATTGTATAGAAGCCAGAAGCTTTCCCTACTCCATCTGTCTCTCACACAATGCCCACATGCACATCTTCTAGTTTACATGCTGCAAATAACTTCTTAAATGCCATTACAGTGAGGGAAATGACTATAGAAAAATGGCACTTGCCCCCTAGACCTGCTCTCCATATGTCTAACATATCTGCTTACTTAACAGAATTGAGCTTTTATTATTGCTAGCAATTAAGGGACAGTATAGCTGTGGGAAAGTGAGCTGGTTTTCTGCTCTGTCTGGCACATTAACAGCATCATGCTCAGGTAAATCTAAGTAACTGATTTTTATTATTGGTGATGATATTTGAGCCCTTAGCATCAGACTTCTGATTCCAGGTTGCATTTGCACAGCTGGCAGAAAGAAAAAATAAGGAGAAAAGAAAATCCCTTGCTTCATAAATTGAGTAGACTTAGTCTGGAAGATACTGAGAGACACTAATGGTTCATTAAAACACATTTTCCTTATTTTTAACTTCAAACAAAGTTGGTGGGGAGCAAAGAGAGTTGTTAATGATGTTTGTTGAAAAAAATGTGTCAAGGTATGGAGATATTATGATGGCTTGTAGGTCTTTCTTTTTAGAAGTTTTTACATGATCTTACTCTGTTGCCTGTTTTATGGCATGCCTCTTCTCCAGTCCCATCATCTGGCACTGAGGTCTCTAGCAGCTTTGGGTATAAATCAGCTGAAGAAAGGTCACTTAATACAATAACAGATGGTTTCCTGTGAACTTCCAACTCTTTCCTAAGTATCAAAATTCTTCCTTTGATGAGACATGTGATTACTGACTGTATGACTTGGTTTTTTATCAGAATTAGAATACTGTCATGCTTCATTTATGAGTATTTGCATAAATCAACACATCTCCTTCTTTAACAGGATGTACAATGCTACGATCTTAACTTAGGCTAGAGTTGCTTCCTTCCTCATATTTTATGGAGCACATGGACTTGATTTTTAAATTTTTAATTCTAACACATCTTATTAAACGTGCAGGCACAGAGAAGCACCACCAGTCAAAGACATCATTATTATATGCATGGAGGGTTATCTTCTGCCATTCTACCCTCATCATTCATTAATGATGCACAGAGGCTTGTCATTTGTCTTTTCAATTCTTTGACTTTATTTTATTGCTCATATTTTATGACACATGGAGACCTCTGTTGCAAGCATTCATCATCAGCCTTACATGTCTATTGAAATACCATCTCTGTTAGGCCAGGAAAAAGTACCCTTTGTTCTCTTTGTATTTTGCCTATGAACTTGGTCTAACATCACTCTCTTATTGTCGCTGTTTCTTGCAGTCTTTAAGTTTCTAAGAAAACCACTAACACTGCTCTGCTGTATACTGAAAAAGCAGCTAACCCATACAGCGCAGTGCATGGGTTTTACTCACCTTTATCTCATTTCATAGCTGCTCCAACGAAACCCCAGTCACATCAGGGAAATTCATTGGAACCTCAGTTGTAACTCCAGTTTGCCATTCAGATAGTGATCCTAAATATGATTAAGATGCTGCTTAGTCTTTGTAAAACTGCCAGATAGAAATCTCTCCTGCCAAATATGTTGGGTGTGTGTCTTTGTAAGGCAAGCTGTGGTCCACTGGGAACAGTGAGGAAGCTATTAAAGCAGTCCTGACTTCTACATGTCACTTTGCAAAGCCCCCCAAGATACTCTGATCAGAGTCTTTGGAGTGTTTTAAGTTTTTCAAATTCAGTTTAAAGAGCGTAATCAAACTTTCTGACACAACTGGCACACATTAACATTTTTCAGCTGTAAACACACAAACCCAGGAATTTCTAATTGCCAGTAATTAAAGTGTGTGGTTGGTTTTGAAATGCTTTCCTATTGAAGGAATCTGAAGTGGTACAGCTCCCCAGTGATGTTCCCAAGGAGACAGAGGCCTGCCTGAGGCTGCCTTGCTGCCTCTCAAAAGGTACTAGGGAAGAAATTGGGCTGTGTACTCATCTTGCATAAACATTTGAGTTGGGGCTACTGTTGTGTGTTCTTAGAAAAAAAATTAGTTGGATAACTCCTTTTTATTGAAAAATTAATTAGTTCACCATGCTAAATATCACTAACTGCCTGATATGACATTTTAAAGGGCTCTGGAGTGCATAATCTTTTTCTGAAATGGTTCAAGAGCTCAGAAACACAAACCCATGCTGTCCCAGCAGGATGTGGGTGGCTTCCACTGCTTTATTAAAAACATTTACGAATGAAATGTTCTTTGGAGTAGAGCTAACCCTGAATTACTCTGAAAAGATCCAGAGACCAACCAGTTAGGGGCCAAGTTACGTGCATTTCCTCGGAGCTCTTTGGAGCACACAGAGAGGCAGCCCTTCCCTGATGCTTCGGTGCTTTATCCAAACACTGACTATGAGAAACAGGGCTGGAAGGTCTCATGGGGAATATGATATACTAGAGCTGTCTCAGCTTGCTCTGGAGCATCTGGGGCTAATGACTGCTAAGAGGAATTTGATAGGGGGCATAGCCTAATCTAATATGGTAATTCCTAGATTTTCATGATAGCTTGATGCTTGACAAAATCCACTGCTGCTTTTCGCTTCCATGTGCTCACACAAGATTCTTGTATAATCTGTCTTAAAAAAACCAGCAGAGTTGCTGAGCCAGGGCTTGGCAGTGCATCCTCTAGGGAAACACTTGCAACTATTTTTGTTTCTCAGAGTGGTATTTCTGGTGGCCACATCACAATTCAGTTTTCAAGTGCTTGTCTTTTATTATCTCTCACAGGATTTCTTGATCTTCCTGTCTCTTCTAGTCAGTTCAAAAATACGGTAAGAGCAGCCTTCATTGTGGTCTTCTGGCCCTTCTGTTTTCAGTTTCAACTATAGTGAGGAAGCCCAGAAGGAAAAATGCCTTTTTTTTTTCCTGTAAGAGTTTAACCACTTGGAGCCTGAATTGGTTCAGCAAGTGCAGAATGGGGTGATGTTTCTTACTCTGAAGATTCAAACTGAAAAAAACCCAGAGATAATCTAAACTTTCTGCATTCACACCAACATGAAATGAATTAAAAAGATTTAATGTATAGGTCATTAAAATGTGCCACTGCAGTGCTAGCAACCCTGTAACAGGAACAGTAACACTTTCAAAAGTTGACCAGTCACTAAGTGCACTCTCCTTTGGATTACTGTCATGCATGTGTGGAGAATGGCTGAGAACATGAGAAAATGTTAGGCAAGGGGTATTGTGGAGCCCTATGAACTGGATTCCTTATCTGCCATCTTTTATCTCCCCTTCTGCTTGAGGCCAAAGAGTTATGGGACAGCAGAAGCAGTGCAGTAAACGTGTGCTAGGAGGGTCATTGCTTCCACTGTGTGTGCCTTGTTTCCTGTGGATACAGATATGAGCCAATGAAATGAGTAAAAATATGAAACACTGGTCTGACATCCTGAAAATGGAAGAGAGTTTACCAAGAAAATTAGGTTTATAACAAAGTACTTAGATGGGAAGTATGTTGGAGGATTAAACCTGTTAAATTGCAGTCACCTAATTATCCTGAGACATTCTTTAAGTATGTGAACTCCAGAGTGTCCATCTATTGCACAGTCACCTTATCAAGAGGAAAGATGTTTCCATGCAACACAGATTGGAAAAGAACAAGAATCAGAAGCATAACAAAGCATTTATTGCCTAGTAAGAAGAATCAATGCACAACTTTTTTTTTTTCTCTTTTTTAAAAATTTGTATTTTGTTTTACATTCTTCAAACAAGGGAACATGAGTTTTGAGTTTTTTACAATGCAAGATCAGCTGTACTCTGGTAGTGGAGGACACAGAGTCTGTGGGTATGGTGATAAAATGACTCAGGTGTTAGCAATTCTGCTACTTCCTCTAGAAGACTTTCACAGCTGCATAAACATTTCCAGAGGAGTTCTTCCTGCTGTGCTTTCATTCAGAGCAGAAGTGAAAAGGATTGTGGTCCTTCTCATTCAGTAGGGCAGAAACATACTGAGTTCACTGGGAAACATTATGGAGATATTTGGAGGGGAAAAGGAAAAAGCCTAAATGGGTAGGAGAGAAAATGTGTGCTGAGGATTTGTACTTTAAAACTAAACTTGACAGTAGGAGAATGAGAGCAAAATGTCCATTCTCCTGCAGGCAGCTGCAAATATCAGACAGATGGCAATTATGGGATGGTGTTGTTTTCATTTATACTTCTGCTTCCAGATCCCACTTGTAGGCAGAATTCATTGAGTGGAAACAACAAATACTCAGCTTGTAGTCAAGCAAATTGCTTTTAAAACAATAAAGTATTGGAACACTCGAGCTTTACATGTCCTGCTTAGAGCTTTAGCATAGCATTTTTCAAATTCCAACTCTGCCACTTGGAAATCCAGACCAGAGTTTCCCCACTAGCCTCCTAGAAACCCATGGAGTAATTTTCCAGGGATTTACTCAGGAAGTGGACGTGCATCCTCAGCTCTGCATGGACAGGTTGTAGCTTCAGGGTTGGAAGCAAGTCCCTGAAAGTCTGAGCAAATGACTAGAAATGTGGGATTACATAGGCTTCATAAAAGTGTCTTGCCACCAGGATCCAGGGGGTGCCTGCCCTGCTTTCTCTCATATCCCATGGTACTGAAAATTTTCCACTCAAAGTGTTTTAATGAGGATAATTACACACACTTGCTGTATTTAGTTTGTGATGCTCTGACTTCCCACCTCATGTTTGCTAAGCCACAAATCAGAATGCTATTTTTAGATGGAGACACTCTCTTGGATTAATTCTGAGTATAAATATTTATAGGAATAAGGAGCCCAAATAATTCAAGAATGTTAAATTCATCTAAATACTTTCAACACATGGGTGAAGTTGGCAAGTAAAAAAGGTTATCTCTGTTGTCTTACAACAGAATTTGCTGAAGTTACAGTTAACATATATTTTCCAGGCCTGTATTTACTCAGAGATCATCTAAACTAACGGCAGCTATAGAGACATTCTAAAGACTTGGCACTGTAATCTGTTTTGGTCTTCTGTATCAACCAGTGCCAGACAGTCTCTCTCTGCAGGCAGCAAGTGCTAATGAAGGCATCAAAATGTCTAAAAGAATACTGAATCTATCAAAGCCTGCCACAGCCAGCTGTGAGTGACTTTCAGGCACTCGTGCAGAAGATATCACACGGACATTGTGTAAGTGAACAGCGTTAATGCTTCCACTCTGGAGGTATCTGTGTCAGGTTTTCTTCTGAAAAGGTTCCTTGCTAAAGTGTCAGGAGAAGGGAACTGTGCTAAGTGTTGTCAGACTTGCCAAGTGTGCTTGGGATTGTGACACAGGGAAATAGCAGGAAAGTAGGAAATTGCAATTTGTTCTCCTTGTTTCAAAGTTAAAATTAATCCAAGACAAACATGACCTTTACTCCACTTAAACTGACAGCAGAAATACTTATGGGATTCCATACAGATTCTGTACACAGTGAAGGAGACACATCTGAAGGGCAGCTAGTGCTATCCCTCAGTTTTGCAAGCTCTCTTGTGACCCAAATGCTACATTGGTAACTCTTTGCTTCCTTTGAGTGTGCATGGTGAGTGTGCTCAATAGCACATCACTGAGCCATGAGAAGATCTGAGAGTGATGGCTCTTTAGATCTGCCAAGCAGGCTGTGTTTTCTCAAGGGCTTGAGTTGCTCATTGAGAGCATGTGGTAATGAAAACTCTTATGCTACAGGTCTGTGAGCTCTTCAGCAAGACAGATAATGAACAACCTCAAAATAACAAGGTCAGGGTGGGCTGTGTAACTATCTGTTGTTCACTGGCATTAAGCAGTGAAATACAATCTTTGCAGCTGGTGTTCACAGCCCACAGATTAGGTAGAAAATGTTAGTGTCAATTGATATACTTTCAGTCATGTTGAATAATGCCAGATCTGTCCCTAACTCCAGTGCTAAGCTTATGAGTTCATACTAAACTTGCTGAGTTCAGAGCTCAATCCATTGCTGTCAGAGTGGTCTAAAGGCATCCTTCAGCTCTGGCGGCCCCTGAACCACTGACTCTCAGAAACTTGTAAAGTTTATACACAGAAAAGTCATGTTATGGTCTTATTGTCTCTTATATTCTTCTCTAGATATGAATTCCTGAGCTGCAGGGACAGCCCCAACAGAGATTGATGTGAAATTTTCTTTGAACTATTATGGGCTTTCTTATGTTTTTAAGCTAAAGGCACCCTCTAAACTTAACTTTTGGTCCAAGAAGAAATGTCAATGCCAGGGCTGAGAAACAGGAAATGCCTGTTGGCATGAACTTAGGAACTTTTTGTGTGTGTCCCAGAGAATGTAATTGGGAATGACACCACTCTGGAGAGAGATTCAGTTTCTCAAACTTAGAAGAAGCCCAGCACACTAGTCTTTTTAGATCAAGATCATTTGCTGTTGTACAAATCAGTAAATTGGAAGCAGACCTGAAAGGATAGGTATCCCATGCTGTAGTGGTGCAAGGGAAGCATTCTGCACTAACTAGGCCCCTTCAGGCTGGCTTATAGGGCAGCCTTTCAGAGGGCACTCAGATTTTCAGTTTGTGTGGCTTCCTCAGACACACTGTGGGAGAGCGTTGTACAACATCCATGGCCAACTCTGCTGCATTCACTAGCTCAGGTCACAGGGGCAACACAAGAGATCACTTCTAAATTTTGGACATACTAACAGTTGTTAAGAAGGATCTTTTTATTCTAGGGAAATGTGGAGGATAGTCCAGCATCATCCTGAACAGTTGCCCAAAATTGAATGTTTGGGTTTTGTGCTACTCAAAGCATGCATTTTATGTCTGCGTTTATCTTCAAAATGCCTTTAAGCACCCTGTTAAAAAATGCAAACATTTATAACCTCTAGCCATTCCATTTGTGCTTGTTTAACCATGAACAAAACATTCCTCCCCCATCCCTCATTCTCATCCTTATCTTTTCTTGACATCTCATTCAGACATTAACAAGTGATGGTCTTTTCAGGTCTTCTGTGGTAAGAAAGGTTCTTTCGACTGTTCTATTCTGCTGTATAAGGTCAGTGAAATAAATGGACAGCATGGATAAGAAATGAGTGAAACAAAGGCTTGGCTTGCTGCTTGGGAGAGAAAAGCAGCAGATGAACTCTAGGTATGCAGCAGAATGATGATCCCACTAGGTATTGTGCTGTCGGGTACTATCTGGGATGCAACATCAAAGAGAAAAGGAGCAGTCACCACAAAGAGATGATTATAAAGTTGTTTTATAACTGCCTAGCAGAGCTTTTAGCAAATTAGTGAGAGATACTTTTCTTTAATGCTTGGTGACACATGCACAAAACCCCCAGTACATCTAATTTCTAAGGCTTCAAATGGTGGCATGTGTTTCTCTGCCATCCAGAATATAAATAAATATGAAAATACCTCTTCATCTAATACTGATTATGGTCTCAGTTCTGAGCAATATGGAGGAGATTAAAGCCTGATGCTTCTGTGTACAGCCTAAGGCACTCTCACAGTGGGAGGAACAGCGGTCCCCTCGTTCCATGTACTGTTCCAAATTCCACAAATGTCTCTGTCGCTGCTGTCACCTGCTACCATGTAAAGATCAGTCTAGTTCTCCATGTCAACTTTGTTAAGTGCTTGTTCTTATTAGCCTGAACAGTGACAATTTGTTATTGCGGCTGCTCTGGGATGTTTCCCTCTCCAGCAGCACATTGTTTGCCAAATCTACACGTTACTGCATTTGTCTGTGCAGTGCAGACTGCCCGGGAGGATAAAGCTAGGGTTTTAAACTTGAACACTTTGTAGCTGTAGGCCAAATTCTGTTTTCAGTTATGTCTGATCAGATCAAGGCTCACATTTAGTCATGACATACAAATACCTCCACTCCTTCATTTACATCAGGATAATTACAAGCAGAATGGATTGCTCAGCTTTGAATATTTTTTGTTTATTGAAATGTAACAAAGCATCTTTTGTGTTAGTTTGATTTGTAGGGTTTCATGTAAAGATTAAAACTGTCTAGGTGTTTTGAGCATCGCTGAAGTCACTTGAGAAAACAAGAAAGTTATTTTCAGAGTAAGGGATAGCAGGGGCATTTGGTGGAGCAAACCAAACACTTTTGGAGTCACTTCTATCATAGGAAGCCTAGGGCAGCTGCATGCCAATGAATTTTGGCAAGGTGCATGAAACTGGAGAGACAACCTCCCAGAGGCAATACAGAGGCTTTGTATCTCCTGGAACATTCTGTTGTGGTGTCTGCAATGCATTCCTAGTCTTCAGTGTAGGGAGTGAGACGTACTTAAAATTTCCATGCCTTCTTTTGCTATGTAGTTCTCTGGAGAAATGGAACAATTCTCTTATAATGCAACAAAGCATTGATTTGAAGCAGGCAAGACATGTGCAAAGCAAACATGACCAGGAACTGAACTGCATGAATGACTTGAGTTCCTGACCTTCCCCATGCTGGCTTAGAGGCTTCAGACTTGCAGCTGAGCAGTCTTCTCAGACAGGCCCATCGTTCTCTAAGTGATTTGCTGCATTAGGTCTCCATAAGCAAACATATTTCAGCTGGTGTAATTCAAAATTTTGAATTTCAGTGAAGGTATGTTAGGTAGCTTCATTTTCATAACAATTTTCATTAAGTGATATTGACAATAATTATTCTCAAATATAAACATTTTTTCAATAAGCAACTAAACAGGCCTAACTACATATCTAAAGCAGAAAATGAGAATATTTCTTTTTCAAATTAAATTTTATACTAAGACATTTGTATGAGTGTTTTGTTTTTTAGTCGAAGAAAGTAAAGAGAGTAAAACCCCTCTGAAAAATTCTACATTACATCTTGTCTTCAGCTGGTGTAATTCAAAATGGCTTCAGCTGGTGTAATTCAAAATGAACTCTTTAAAATCAACAGGAATTGAAATCACTTGTGCTACCTAGATTTTCAGCAGCTGAAAATCTAAGTGATAATCTATTTCAAAGGGATCAAAGGTTTCTTTTCCCTTCCCTCCCTGAAGGTTGCTTTTGCTTGGGAGAAGTTAGCCTTTATGAGTGCTTGAGTGCATCTGCATCTTTGTTTAAGGCATTATCTGCTACAAAGTAAGTTTTACTCAGTAATGGATGTTTTCTTGCATGTTTCAAAGAATATGCAATGTGGAATTTTGTTTGGTTGGCTTTTTGCTTGTTTATTTTGTTTTTTTTTAATGCACTTATAATTGAGCCTGGGCTGATTATTATTTGTACGTACTGCAGTTCTGCCAGGAGACCCTGGAGGCACTGCAGACAGTGTATCTGGCCTTCTCAACATTTGAGAAGAAAAGAAAACAAATGTGTGGGATGGAATGTTTCCTAATAAAATATAATGTCTAGAGTATTTTATTCCTGTTTAAAAGTTTTATCTTGTAGAGGGGATTGATGTAATCTCAACATAAAGAAGTTCAGATTTTAGTCAAAGCAGCCCATGTGTTTTGATTAGCAACAATTCCTCATTTCCTCTAAGTGGTTTGTTTGGGTTACTTCTAATTATAAAGAGTGTCTGTGCTAGGCTGTTTATGTGGGCAATATAAAAGATACTATGATAAAGGACTTTTAAAATTTATTTTTCTAACTGTTTCAAGCCTTAACATAGACTCCTCTGCCTTCAGCCTGTTGGGCCTTCAGGAGCCAGTTTGGCTTTCCAGACTGAGATCTCTGGTGAGAGAAGGTAATACATCACTTCAGGATTTTGGGAAGCATAAGTGTAATGTGTATTTGTCCATAACTGTAAAGGGACTAAATTCTCAAAAATAACAGGATATTGCTGGGTAAGCAAAACAAAGAGAATATCTGCCTCTGTTTTCAGTTTTACTTTATACACATCAAGGAAGACATGCTCACTTGTGATGCCAGCTTTGCTCAAACCACTGTCAGTAACTGTATCTCTATAGTTGTGAAGCTGAAAGGAGTATTTTGTGCCAGCTCAGTTGGAACACCAGAAAGTCTTGAGAGCACTTCTGGCATTGTCTTAAAAATAGTATTGAAAATTATTATGTTACTATTACATCTGCAATTTACAGTGAATGAGTATTTATCTCTGCTAAGCTTGCTTAGTTTAACTGTCAGTGACTTCAGGGGTGTTCTCTGTGTGGTTTGGTAGTAGATGCAATTCACAATAAGAGGATTAGAATGTGATGTGCTGCTTTTTCGTTTAAAATTGTTTTGCCTCAGTCCAGAAGTTATGAAACCCAGTCGGTGGAGAAGGGAGAGAGTTCAGGAATGGGAGTTTTCCAAGGTTTGAAAGTTGACAAACAGTTGCAAACAGTTTTCTGAGTCTGAAGAAAATTCTTTTATCTTGGGGCAATAAAAGATCCAGTCTTGTAGCTGTGGAGGCAGTCAGTTGGTATGATGGTTTGATGAGCTTCTTCAGTTATTTGTGTGTTATTGTTGTCAAATCATCCCCCATCCTGCGCTACAAGGTCATTCGGGGCTGAAAATGTGCCTGGAACTACAAACAGCTTATGTGATTCCCCTCTGTTTTATACCTGAGCATATCTGGTGTGTTCCAGCACAGAGGGGTTACAGATGTCTTCATCTGAAACTCAGTAACTGCTGGGGATGTTTTTTGGTTTTTTTTTAATCCTGTGTTTAATTTACAGATTCATTGTGTGGACATTTATTTTTAGTTAACAAATAGCACAGGTTCTCTGGCATATATCGGTCCCTTTGCCTACCAAAAGTAGCTTAAGGTACAATTCTTCAAACAAAACCGTAATGCTTGGAAACATAAATGTACTGTATCCCTGCATTATTTTTCTGAAGGTATTAATCAAAAGTCCACTGAAATCACATGAGAAATAATGCTGCAAATCATTCTACAGGAAAAAAAAAGCAAGACAAACCCCCAAAAAACTATCCTCTGATGATTTTCTCTATTTAGACTTTTAAAAATGTATTTTAGAAGGTTAATTGTGGCCTTTTCCCAGTTTGGGAAAGTTAACCCACTTTTAATACATCAGAGCACATGACATGACCTCTGGGATTTTTTTGCATCTTCTTTTATTGCTGTTACTGAGCCACTAATAGTTGCTTATTCAGATGTTACATAATCATCTGCAATTTCTATTATCTGTATGGTACCTTAGCAGTTTTTGCTTTTTCCATGTGAATCTATTTGTAGATTTGCACAAAAACCACTCTTCTGTTGTGCATTATACTGCAGTTTTATTACTGATCTCCATGTTAGAGGAGTTTAAGTGGCCATGGCATGGCCTGA
This sequence comes from Entomyzon cyanotis, assembly GCA_024500445.1. Lineage (NCBI taxonomy): Eukaryota > Metazoa > Chordata > Aves > Passeriformes > Meliphagidae > Entomyzon > Entomyzon cyanotis. Next base: position 9,509,289 of record JAKEPQ010000743.1, read on the forward strand.
CAGGTCTTGTAGATTTATTTATTTATTTTTTAAAGAAAGATTGTATATTCAAAAAGGAAAAATGGGGAGTGGAAAAAAAAGGTTAATTTGTCAAATGGCCATATCCATTAAGGAAGTCTGACTATTTCCTAGCAAGTGAAACTAAGCTCTAGATATAGCTGCCCACATATACAATCAGAGGAAGGGAAGGCCATAATTAAATCTGACCCTAATAGTTCATCAGAAGTTTAAACCCTTTGGAGCTGATAACATGGAGATGTCCTCCAGGCTCTGGTTAATGCAGGCCATCCCTGTGCCATGGTTCCTGGCCTTGCTGCAGCTCTGAGGTGACAGCATCCCTCCCCTGCAGTTGTGCTCTGCGTTTTGTGGTGGGAGGCTTAAGACAGTATTTCATTTGGAAGGAATGTCCTGGTGGGAAGCAGCTTTTGGGCAATGTGTGACAAATGTCTAGTGAAATAAACTGCCTGTGCTTGCCAAAGGTGCAGAGCAGTGTAGGGTCCCTTTGCAAAGTGGGAAAAAGTGGGAAAGTGTTAAAGGTTTGTATTATTGAGAGCAGCAAAAAAAAAAGTGAGAAGGAAATTAAGTGGAACATTTCCATGGCTGTTCATGTGTGAAGGGGATAGAGGAATTGAGATGTCTTATAACACTTGTATATTTTCAGTAATTGGCCAGTACAATCACAATTCTCTGTATCTCACTTTTTTTTTTTTTTTTTTTTTTTTTTTTGGTCAGTGTCTGATGGTTTGGGGTCCTGCGATGGACACCCTAAACTTTGGCTCTGTTTAATGTCCAGTCCAAACCTGGTAATTTAGACCTGTTCTTGGGGTTCTGGAGTTCATTTCAACCCAGCAGACAATTCAAGTCAGATGGGACTTTTTCTGGTGTAAAACTAGTGTGGGATAGAGGGATTGAGTTTATCTGCAGAATTATTTTATATCTGTCCCTGATTTTAAAGACAGGCCATCTTTAAATATTTTACTACAACACAGAGGAGAATATTTGTCATAGTGATTATAATAGAATTTAAAAAAATAAGAGGGATCTGTGCCTGAATGTTGTGTTACTACTTCTAGCAGTAGATGCAGCTTGTGTGCCTCTGTTTCATAAAACAATTAAAGCAGATATGAGGACATTTTAAACTTAAGGTATTTCATGGCATGAACTGGGCAGCTCAAAAGGGGATGCTGGTGAAGAAGCACAGCAGAGTGCAATGCTCACCACGGGAACCACTACTTTGAAATCCCAGGCTGAAAGACCTCATATAGCTACAGACTTGTTTGTGTAAATATTTACAGTCCTCAGTTGTTTTCTGTGGGGTATTTTCCTGTGACCTTCAAGGGACATTTCTCTGCATTTATTTTCTCTTTAAAAGCAGAAAGCCTTTGTGTGAACTTGTTTTAAAGTGAAAAAATAAAATCTAAGTAAAATGCGCTTGAAATGTTGCAAGATAGCAGTTTTTCCTTTGCTCTTGTCATGGTGGTTGGTTTCTGTTCCAAAAGCCTCTTGATACCAAATGCAGACAGGCAGGTAAGTGCTGAATGAGAGGAAGAAATAGTGTTAGGGCTTTGCTATTTGCTGTGGAGTTTCCTACTAGCGCAGCACAGAAAGTCTATGGCTTGGCAGGTCTGTACAGTGTTATTTAACACATCATAAATGCTCCAAAGTGCCCTTCCTAAGGTCAGATATCTGAAGTCAACTCCAGGGTGATGTTTCACAAACATTATGAAGGAATGAGCATGAAAAACCAAAAGCTTGTTTTTAAAGCGCCTTAGTAGCTCCAGTTAGTTGTAACTCCCAATACCCGTGATACAGTATTGCTTTGGGGGCTGGATGAGCTCTGGGTAGGAGCAGCTCCCCCGGTTTTCAGATTGCCATCTGGGTACAGACAGTAGAAGTGTTCATGGATCTTGAGCTAAGTTCTGGTTTGGGTGTTTCATTTTAAGTGCTTGATCATTAGTGTAATTAGTACATGGCTGTAAGACTTGGACTCACTGAGACAGTGACACTGCACGATGAACAGCTGGGAAGGCAGCAGAATGGAACAGTCCCTGCTGGTGGGCACAGTCCCAGCCCCAAACAGGGCAGGGAAACCCTTCTGTGAGTAGCCTGCTCTCAATCTCCTACTCTTATCTTCAGGCTTCACCAAAAACTGTAAACAGCCTGACTAGAAAAACAGCGGCGTTTTGAGAAGTCTTTTGATCTCCAGTATGAGGGTGGTCAGGCATCATGGTGTGGTGTAAAAGAGCACTTAGACTTTTGCTTGTCCTAAAAATGTTTGTGGGATTTCTCTTCTTACCAGGCTTTGTTATAGTTTGGCAAGTCAGCTTTATCCTGAAGGGAAGGGAAAAGGAGGTGGCTTCTTGCCAGTTCTCAAAACTGTGTGTCCACATGGGAGAGACATCTTGAAGAGGGAAGAAAACACTGCTGTAAAATATTTCTTAAGCTGGTCTTCCTGTGGAGCATTGCCTAATTGAATCCTACCATAAAAAAATGACTGGTCAGGGCATCCTAGAATTAGTAAATGTGATTTTTTTTGGTATTCTGAGAATTCTCAGATGAAATGACATCATGTTAAACTGTGATGTGCCAGGGCTAAAAGACAAGGGCAGGCTGGAACTGTGCCCCTTTTTTATGATTAAAGAAATCAAGGTCATCTAAATGAATTCAGAGAGTTTATTATAACAAAGAGAGACATCAAAGTATAGCATAACTTTTTCTTCACAACATTTGTAAAATTCAATATTAGTTACTCAACTTGGGGAATAAAATTTGATGTGTGAACATGTCAATGCTGTAATCCCTCAATCGACATCATGAAACTGAGCTTTTTCAGTGTTCGATTGAAGGTTAACTGTACAGGTTTCATTTTTTTCTGATATTAACTCATTTTTCTCTTTGCTCATCCTCTAGGGCTCTCACCAATGACACGTTTCAAAGTATTTAACAAACCCTCAAATAAAGAAAGTATCAAACTGGCAGATCCGGTCAAGTTCTAGAAAGAAGTATTAAGAGGCTGAAGAACCTATTGCCCCTAGTTTTATTTTATTGACCTTCAAAGGGAATAAAATATTTTGAAATCTGTAAGGGATATTTTTAAGGTTCCCTCTGCTGCTTCTATCAGGAATAGATACATTTTCTTTTGAAAGTCCCTATTGAAATCCAATAGAGTTTGGCTCTCAAATGCAGCTGGAGAAAGTGGTGGCATAGGATCTATGTGCAGAAAATGCTGAAATAGATTAGAAAATAATTTGGGAACAAGGAAGAAGTTTGGCTTCAATACTGCTTGTTCTGGCTAGTGGGAGATTTTCTTTCCAGAAATTCATCCTGACTGGAGGTTGCAGTATGTACATTTACAGTAGTTGTGTTCCAGAGCAGGATTATGAAAGGATTTGTGGGCATGGGAGAACTAGTTTGGGTCCAGCTTGTTTAAGAGTTCACACACTGTGTTCCACTCAATAGTAGGACTACATTTTGTTCTAAAACTGTTTCCTTTTGAAAGAGCTGTTTTATACTTGAAAGGAATGCTTTGGGCCTCCTGTGAAATGAAAACTACTGTTCACATAAATCTGAAGGAGAAAAGAACCCCCAAGTCCTATGCTCTGTTTCTTCTGGGCAGGTATTTTAGAACTCCCAGTTTCTCCTGTCCTCTTGCTTCCTTACTTGTATTTGATAGTGTTTCTTTTCTTTGTTTTATTCTTTTTTTTTTTTTTCCCTATACTGATCCCTGCCCCCTGTCAAGAAAATTCAAGCATTTTTCTTTCTGATGTTGTCAAGAAGATGCAGAGTCTGTAGTAGACAGATCATGGAACCAGTCTTGCAAGAGACTGTAATGCACCTCTCTGCTCCACCACTGGGTACAAGAGAGGAGTGTTGTAAAAAAACCTGGTCGCCATAGGGATTTTTTAAAGTTAAATTTTAAAGGAATAAAGTCAACTGGATTTTCAGTTTGTATACTTTGGTTACAACAAGGAATCACTGCATCCTTTGGATGGATGAAGGCTTGAAAGAACATGTGGGGCACTGATCTCTAAAGAGAGAGATCTCTCTAAGAGAGTCTATTATCTCCTGTCCTGAAAATTTGACTTTGCACTGCAGTGAGTGAAATACTTTACCCATGCAAGCATTATCGAAGCAATCGCTTAGTTACCAAACTGTGCTCTCACTGCTCTGAAACTAGGAATCATTTAGCAGCACAGTTTATCAGAAGGTCAAACATCGAATGAACCCTTTATTACTTCCAGTATTTATATGACTAAATCAATTTTTATTGTTCCTTGATTTCCTTCCGAAATTTAAGGACTTGGTAATTTACAGGTTCAGCTTAAATAGCCATGATGAAATCACAAATGTATCTGCAAAGCCACTCATGGTGTGATTTAGGGTTTTGGCTTAAAGGATTAACCTTTTTCAAAGTATTCATCTAGTGGGATATTTTTTCTCTAATGACAGGTGAATATCAGATATAAAGGTATGGGAACAAACCTTTGGGATTCCTCTTTGAAACACACAGTCCCTGCTGGTGGGCACATTCTGTGATCTTCCAGAATAACTTAGTAATTTTCTGAAGTCTGTCATGATATTCTTTCTCCTAGACTTAGCCACAACTGCGATCAGAAATTGAAGACAGTAGTTTTCTAGACAGTTTTGTACTGCAAGTAAGGTCTGGTTCAAATTTGGACCAAAATGTTACATTTTTCATCTTTGTTCTCTTTTTGTTGCAATAAGAAATGGTTAACCACTTGCTTTGAACTGAACAGAGATTAGGGTGTGATCTAAAGCTTTTACAGGAAAATCACAGTGATCTGTGACCGATGCGTGTGGTATGTGCCTAGGTTTTTTTTTTTTCTTTTAAAGTATTAATACAAATGCAAAACCTGAAAGATTTGAATGTAATGTATTGTTCAGAACATGCTGCAGTGAATCTCCTCTTTTGGTAAGACAGGAAAATTCCCTACTCTGTGGATAACCACAGACCCTGAAATATTAGAAATGGATAAGACTTTAATAGTAGGAAGTGCAAGGTATTGTATTTACAGGTGAATTACAGGAATTTTCACTATGCCCTTAGGTAGCTCAGTGACCACCAGATTGGTGATATCTGACAATCTTTGATGCACACCTAGTCAGTCTGGTTAATTCTTTATATAGTGTCCAGTGCAATATTTTCCTGAAGTTATGAAAAATGGTGAAACTTGGTTGTTGTAAAGCCAGTTCTTGGCAGGATGAGGAAAAGGATAAGCATGAGATGGTAATAATCTTAAGGTTTTTTCAGGTTGATTTTAGAAGTTGTTTATAAGTCTTCATCAAAACTATTGCTGTTATGTGGAAACAAATATTCAGTGCTGCATATCTCCTAGGAATGAGACTCACCCAAGTGTTTGTTTAGACAAGCCTGTGCCTTTAGGTGCAGCCTAAAAAAAAAATCAGTTAAGTGAGCTGTACAGGACTTCCCAAATGCATTGCTTGCTTCTCACTCTCAGAAGCAAATTTGCAGCTCAGGAGGCAGCTAATATATATTTTAAATAAGTGTGTATACATACGTTACTAGCTCTTCAGAAGCACATTTCTTCTATATTATAGAAAACCAAAATTAGGGAGTTTTGCAATCACCCTACCTATAACTGGAAAATGACCAGTGGTCAGCTATCATTTCAGTGGTTGAGGTCATAGGGTGGAATGGGGAATACCGTGGCGGAAGTAAAGAGAATAAGGGGAGGAACTTGCACTTCTGAGACACCTTCATTAAATGCGTGTTCACGGAGACAAGTGAATTCCTGTTATTTGCAACTGCTTTCGTGGAGTTGGATTGGGTATTTTTGTAAACTACAGTTTTTTCCATTCTTAAGAATTGGCTTATGGCCTTTGGCCAAGAAGCCAATGTGTTCTGGGGTTCTAAATGTGTGCAATGATGTTTTTGTTGGCCTGAAGTATTTTTACTGTTGTAATGATATCTGCAAGGCTGGCCCAGTCTCTGAAGGACTGTGCAGTGCTGTTTCAGTATCTTCAGTGAAAGTTGCGTGTGATGAAGCTGAAGCCACACCCTTTGTGCATGTATTAGTCCTGGCAGGCAGCCCCTGCAGCCCCTCTGAGCTCACTTCCAGTGCTGAACTTCATCACTGACGTGAGAGCGATCGCCTCCACTCGCAGCTCTAGCTGTCACTTTTCAAAAGCCTTCAAGTTGCAAACTGCACAAAATTCAGAAGTTAAAAGTAAACAGACAAAACACTTGTTACTGTAGTAAGACAGAATCTGGAAAGCAGCAATGACTGTAAGGGTTTGGGTTTGTTGTTTTTTTTTTTTTTTTTTTTGGTGCAAATTGTGTTAAACAAAACAAGCCATTTTGTCCTCCCTACAGCTTTGGTTTAGATTTGCCAGAAAGACAGAGTCTGGACTCAGTTTTACTCTCCAAACGTAGGAAAGTTTTTTTGGTAATACTCATGTTTATCTAACATAAGAAAAGTTATATTAGATATGCTGTGCACGCTTGCGTGGAGCCAGAGCAACTTTTTTGTAGGCCGGGTATAACCCTCCACGTTTATGGACTGTGCTAATATGAAATGACAGCTTGGTTTGAAGTGCCCTCTAGTGACAAATGGGATTTTGGATGCCGCAGCAGAGATAAAGCCAGCTAGAAGGAAAGCAGGCTTCAAAGCCAGGTCACCTTTTGAGAATGATCATTATTGCGCTAGTTTATTAATTCCTGCTTTGGCAGCACAGAGAGCAGAAGTAAATCAGGATGGGGTAATACTTGCCAGGTATTCTTCCAGAGGAGTTTGTGGATATGAGGAAATAACCTGGAAAGAAGCTCCTAAAGAAATTTGTGCAACCAGAACCTATCTGAGTGCAAATGCTAAGCAGCTACAGGTACAAAGGTTTCTCATAGCCACATTCTGACTGTTATTGAAGAAGATGTTTTTAAGTAAAAGTTACAGCTGTCAACTTCAGAAATGTGTGTTTTCTGAACTTTCTGCTGTAGTTCAGAAAGATAATACTTTGATATGCATGAGATTTTTGACATCAAACCGGGGAAGGCAAAGTGGTGTGGCACTGCAGCGCCTAAAGCCAGAGCGTGTTTCCCTCTGGTGCCACTTCTGGAAAGCCAGCACTGAACTGTCACAGAGTGGACTTCACCACCTGTGTAGAATTAAGAGAGGTGTAATTTCAGGACAGTTTAATGAGTATACTTTGTCTGGGAAATGACACCAGTGAATTAAATGGGCTGGAGTGGGGAGAGACAAGTTCACTGTCTATGGCATGACGGTGCCATATCTGAGCTTCAAGTTTATCCCCTTCTGATTTCTACTCCCTTTCAAATCACTTGTTCTCAGGGGTGTAGCTTTAAGGTGATTTCTCATGGAAGGCCTGTGCTTCCAGCCAATGCATGCATACACAGGGAAAACATATGTCAGATAAGAGTAAAATAAAATGCATCCTCACCTTTCATTACAGGGATGCTGACAGCCCCGTTTTCCTCTTGTAGTAACTGTCAGTGCAATAAAATGCTGCTGAGATACTTTGCAAAGCAAATGCATATTCACATGTACTACTATGAATGAAACTGCAGAAATATTAGTATTTAATGTATTTTAATGACAGAATTTACAAAATAACTCAGTAGTAGGAGTATAAAAATGCCTGATTATATAATATTTGTGATGTTTATCAGCTAGAATGAGAACCAAAAATACTTGGAACAGATTTTTCCAGGATAGCAGACACTGAAGAGTGGAGTTCCCGGCCCTTATTTTTATTCCATTGCACCATCTAGTGGGCAAGTACACCCAGATCCTGGCATCAGGCTGTCAAAGCCACCTCCGTTCACGAGTGTGTGCATTCAGCAGAGCTCCTCTTGGGTGCCAGTGCCTCGAGAAATTTAGAGAGGCAAGCAGAAGTTCAAATATTGCTTTTCCACAAAATATGACTGTTGGAAGGACGCGGTCTGAGGCAGCAAGCAGCACTTCAGTGTGTTCACCAGTGTCCCTCTGAATGGGATCCTGCAGGAGCTGTAACAGTCAAAAAACATTTTTATTATCTGCTCCTCCATGAGGATAGCTGGGATTCTTGATGCAATATGATAAGTCATAGACATACTTAAGGAGAACTGTTGCTGAAGTGTAGACACAAAAATGAACTAGTAATCACCTGTGGTTTTTGTAAGAAAAAAATGTTTCTTATCTGTGCTCACCTGCCAAAAAATGTAAAATCCTCATGAAAATAGGTCAGTTAATAGCTTTCACCTAAATTAGTTGTGGAAATTGAGATAATGGGAGGACAACAGACTAGGAAAACATGTTTTCTACATTTCATCAGAGTCCATTGTTTCATGCTATAACTTGCTATAAAAAGTGCTTTCCATCTAGTGATCCTCAGATGCTTTACAAATGCAGTTACCACACTCTTTGTAATTATGCTACATTCTCTTATCTGTAATCTCTCTATATTTTTCTTCGTTTCTGTAAAAGAAAGCATTGAAAATACAATCTACCTTTTAATTAAAAAATAAACAACAGAAGTCAGTGATATGGGATTGTCTGAGTAAGTTACTATTTTTAATTCAGTTTGCAAGAAGCCCAAGTACTCTGTATGTTGCTATGATAGCAAGGTATTTACTATGAATACAAGGTATTTCTAATAGCTTAGTGTAGAATATCTCAGGGCCAGTCTGGGTTACAATTCTATGGTTATGGTGGAAACTGGATCATATAAAGGGATTTATTCCTCTTAGAGAAAACCAGAGGCCAAATTTAAGTTAGTGTGGTAATTCTTCTATCCTTCTTTCACACACTCTGCACTATTCTTTTCAGTACTTTCCTTTGAAGGATGATTTTTTAGGAAATGTATATATTTCGAAGGTTTCTCCAGACAAAGCAGACCATTTGGCTATTTGCAGCATCTTAGAAATTAGTCAGGATCATTTCCTCTTCCTACCTCAGGTAAAAAGCTCTTTTAATCAGTAATAGCTATGCCAAGCATGCCAGTTCTCTTGCAGTAAGAGAGAAAAAATAGATTCTAAGAAGATGCTCTTTATTTTGAGAAGAAGTTTCAGTCATGGTACAGGGAAATTTGGCTCAGTAAATTTATCTTTCAGTAAAGCACCCTGGCAATGGAAAGAGTCTTGGGCCTTAAAACAGTGCTCTTTCCCCCATTAGTTTGTTTGCAATGGATGAAAGAAGAAAAATTATTCATGGCTTAGAGTTTGCTTTTGCTGCATTTGCAAAGCACACTAAGAACTGTGTGTTGAAGCATTAATACAGGTGTGAGTACTTTTTTCTTTTAAATTACTGATCCATCCAATTTTTTGGTCAGTTAAGGGGGAGAATCTTTTCTAATGAAATAGATTAAAATTCTCTAGATCATCTATTCTTTCCCATGTAACAGTAGATTCTTAGGATTGATAAGGGAGTAGTGGTTTTGTCATTTAAATAGCATTGGCTTGAAGTTATTTCATTGAATGTTCCCCCAAAAAGATAATCTGACTCAGAAGTCTTTAGTGTGTTGTTTAATGAATTTCCTTTTTTTTAAAGGAGGTAAAGATTTGCATGAGTCTAACCTTGCTTCAAAACAGCTGATGTTTAAAAACTCTTGTATAGCTTTGCAATAACTTGGGTTAGCAATTCAAATTAATAATAAAATATTGAAACACTTAAAAAAGGAACGTTCAGTTCATCTGACCTACATTTTGTTTCGTTGCTTGCTATTTTATGAAGACCATTATGTCTTTTATATCATCAGTAAGGATGTGGAAGGATGTTTGTCTTTTTGGAGGAGGTTCCCAAGGCCATAGAGGTACTGGGGTACCCAGGAGCAGCTGCACCAGGTGATGGATAGGAAATGCCCTTGGTTTGGCCTGGCTGTGTTCTGTTGAAGATTTTTTTTTTCCTTCTTTTGGTTTGCTTTGATAGCAATGGGATTTGTTTCAAATTCATAAAGAGTGGGCAACCATTTGTAAAGTTGTAGTTTTCCAAGAGGGCCACATCTTTTTGGTTTTGTTAGCAGTTCAGTGGTAAAAGCTGAAATGCACGTTGGTGACAGTGTTTGGCCAAAAAGGTGGTGTTTGGTTCTTCATTTCTCCTGTGGTTCCAAGTCTTTTGAAGTTGCCCAAGCACCACCACATAGAGAGTGCTGTCTGGTGAGAAGAAATAATACCTGTTTTATGTACTTTGTTGGCTAGAACCCACACTGCATTTTACATCTGCGAGTAACATGACCGTCCCAGCTTTGCGTGACTTGGGGCTAAGCTCTTCATTAAAGGCTCTACTCTGGATATCTAGATTCATCTTAGCATGAAATGACAGGATGTCAAGCCCATATTGAATACTTTGGAACCAAAGGAAAACAATTTTGCAAAGTCCTGTGATGCACAAGCAATGTCTCATGCATAGTTCTACTCCAGAGCTGAGCAGCCTCACATGTGGTGCCCCACGAGCAAATCCTGGTGTGTGGGTGGATGTGGCTCTGCAAGAGCTCATTGAGCTGTACCAGGTAGTGTTTGGGGCACACAATTCTACTTGTATCTTCTGGCTTGTGGAAACCATGTCTCTGGATAAAATGCTCCCCTTGCATTTGCATTGTGTCTGAAATCAGTTGAAATAAGTAACTGACTTAACCATACATGCTGAAGAGTAGGCTATGAGGGATTTTTGATCTGATTATGGAGTTTTTTAGTCTACACCCTTAACTGTGGTGGTGGAGAAACCATCTGAGCAGCTTGTAACTGTCCTGTCCCTGCCAAGAAACCGCCTGTGTGAGGACTCCTCAATCCCAGTGCTGCGCTGTGGCTTGTACTGGAGATGGTGTTTGCCATCGGGTTTCTGTGTGGTCTATTGGTGTGTCTTGTTGTACTGAGGACCTTTGTAATGTGTTTGAAGCCTCTTGCTCAGGAAATAGTCACAGGCACCAAAGCTGCAAGTGCAGAGCTTAAATGAGTGAATCAAATGCAACAGGAGTAAAACTTGCCAGAGTTGTTCAGTACTACTCTGGTAAAGTCAAGCTTTAAAAAATTTTTAAATCTCCTCCAGTATTTTGAATTGAGTCTGTGGCTTAGCAAGGACTCCCACTTTCCTTTGTGCTCAATTTTCCCCAGTCCTTTTCTAAATGATGCTTTTTCCTTTTCTTATTTCTGGGTGGATATCACTACAGATTCTCCGCAGGTCTTGCTTTTCTTGGCACTATTGCGTTAATCATGCTTCTGCCTAATGCTGCCCTGTGGGGCTCTGGCTTCAGTTTTGCCTGCACCCCTGTGAGCAACAAGAAGCCTTAAGTTTTGCCTTTGCCCAGGCATGTGCATGGCAAGCAGCCTATCTGGAAAACATGAAATGGGATTAGCTCAAGCAAGTGGGTCTTGGTAGGAGGAAAGCAGTGTGAGTTAGGCTGAAGATGGGGAGCTGGGTGTGTGTGTACCACCTTGAGAAGGCACTGACTGGTGCTTTAGTATTAGTCCATATATATATATACAGGGAGAGAGAAATATTTAAAAAAATATATAGGAATTTTGGCATTGTAGAAATCGTGACAGTCTGCTGAAAGTAAATACACAAGAGAAAGTAGCTGTGAGGATGGAAAATGGCTGGCTGTAGCAGATAAGTAGTGGCTGGAGAAGTCTTATCAGAAATCCTCTAGGAAAAGCAGCCAAACACCCATAGGGCTGGGAGAAGTCTCTTCTATCAATCAAACCGACCCAAGAAAATTGTGCAGTGAAGCCAATGTTCAGTTTTGCCAGATTTCAACCTCCTCTTTGGCTGTGTGTTGTATAGAAACACAACTGCATACAGCAGTCTGAGCAAAGCAATTCGTGTGGGAAGGGAGTGAGAGATGCTGGGTTATACTAAGAACCACTCATCCACAAAAAGCCCCCAGGCCCTTGTAAATCTGCCTGGCTCCATATGCAGACCTGTGCCCAGCTGGCATTTGTCTTCACTGCCACTGGAAGCCAGCTCTACTGGAAAAGTTAGTTCTAGAAATGGCAAAGTTAACTAATATGTAAAAGACCTGGCTGGCTTTCGTGCTCCCATGAGTTTTGGTCCAGCAAAGGCTGTCAGCACAGCTGGGGTAGACTCCAATTGAGAGTGGTTTTGAATCTATCCTCATCTGGGAAGGATGGGTTGTTTTGGTGAGATTTGGAGAGTTCAAGTTAAACTGCGGCTCAAATGCTATGGAGACACTTTGGGTATGAGATAGGGAAATTTGCAGTGATGTGTTTTAGTTATGTGATTTCAGTTTTGCCTCTCCATTTTGTCTGGCTGCTTTTCTGGAAATCAGAGCTGGTTTGAAATGGTGTTAGAGTGACCTCTGTCTGGTGCCTTCTGCACCCTTAGCCTTTAGTGATCTGCTTGGAATTTTGGAAAATAAGCTTAGAGTGGTTGAACTTATTCCTGCCCCTTGTTACACTGCTTACCTTCTTCTTCCCACATCACCACTGGGCCATTTTAGATTAATATCTGGACCCTGAAATGAGCTGTTTTCTAGATTAAAGACCACAGAGTGTGTAGCAACTAATGCAACGATTGGCGAGTTCTGCTCTGTACTTTAACTTGCATTTGAATAATCTTATTATTTTTTTCTTGGCATCTACTAAGAATCCTGTATCCACTGATAAATATATCCAAAAGGCAAAGGAGGCTGACAGAATGTAAGGAAGTTTAACATATAACTCATTGCACCTCTTTGTTGACTGCTCCGTCATTCCTCAATCCTTTGTTTTCTTGATAGCAGACAGTGTATTATCACTTCAGACAGATATTTGCAGATGTTACTGAATCAAAATTAGAAGCAAAATCCTTCTCGTTTGTATCTAGTGGGAATTCTTTCCTGCAGTCAAAAAACACTGAATGTTTATAGCTGTCCAAACAAAGCCTGGAAAACTATGTAACCTGTATTAATCTGTCCATTTCCTCTGCCTCGTTATTCTTGTCTCTTACCCTCATATTTGAGGTGCATCTGTCATTACAATACTCCATGCTTCTCTTCAGAGAAGCACTCTTAAAATCACCAGTGGTATGAACTATGGGATATTGGCCCACTAGAGGAACAGTCCTATCAAAATTGCTCTTAGGACACCAGATATATCATTGGTGTAACAAATCCCAACTGGCTTCATTAAAGCTATTTTAGAGAAAATAAACTGGTTTAATAGATGGCAAGTCTCTCTCTGTTCCTACTGTCACCGTACATTTTTAAATGTAGAATGTGGCTTCACTGTAGAAACCCATTAAAGAGATATAATATTTCATTCAGGTAAGTATTGCCTTTCTGCTTAAAGGGAAAACACCATTGTGAGCTTAGTGAAGAATTTAATTTGATGTATATCTGCAGGAAGTAAGCCTTACATCAAAAAGTAAGTACCAGCAGCTGGGTTCAATATGGGATTTGACACTGTTTTCTATAAGCTCTTTACCAAATGTGTGCAGTTTTTGAAATAGCCACATGCCCACCTTATTATGATCCTTTCCTGGAAAGAGAAATACCTTTAATCTTAAATATGACATTCACATGCTTATTTTTTAAAGAATTGATTTAATATGAAGGATTTTATTTCCTGTTTTTTATTAAGATCCAGGTTCCTTGTCAAAGTACTGCCGTAAGTAACAAGCTATTGCACATCCTGTTCTTCATTAAAACAGGCAGGATATCAAAGTAAAAAACATAAGAAACATAAATGTAGAGGAATTTTAGGATTGAACTGTAATCTATACCATGCAAGTGACTTAATAAGGATCTCAAATGATAAAGGAATTCAAGTCTGGGCAACATAACCAAAGCAACTTCCCCCCCAAACTTATGGTCTAAACTACTATTTTTTTCCTGTACTTTTAAAAACATAATGTTCTTGAATTAATATTTAGGTTAACTTATAAAGAATCTCGGAAGGGATACATAATCATTAGTTCTTGCTACTGCCGTTACTCTCCTTAAATTCTTATTTTTCATGATAGTCTTTTCAAGTCACTGTAGATAAATGCAAATATTTTTATGATTACTTTAAAGAATTAATATCAGCCATTCAAATACTATTTATGGTCATTTTTAGCAAATGTTTTGTTTGTTCAATTAGGTGTTGTGAGTTTCCATATGAAACAAAGTTGAGGAAATGGTGCATGCTTATTTGGTCAGGACAGATAATATTACACAAATGTAATTTTATTTGACCAATTGCACCTAAGTAATAAACTCCTGCTGAGTGGGATTACAGTAGAGGTGAAATATGAAATATCCTTAGGGAAACAGAGAATGTGGGTCTGTCTGCAGATAAGGATACGTTAGGTTTAATCTAGACATCATGGCTAACCAGAGCAATATAGGAATATCAGGACAGGCTTCCATGTAAGCTAATGACTAGAGGATATCTCCAGCAACTCCGGTGGGCTTGAATTAGATTATTTTGACTGCCTTGTCACTAGCACTGTTAGTTATTTTGGCTGGCTGAAGTTGGTGTGAAGGTATCTAGCAGAGCTGTGTGTTGATCTGGAAGTGTGACACAGAATAGAAGTGAGACTGAATTTGCCCATGTAAATATTCTTTGCTGTTTATTTCTGTATTGCTTAGCAACAGAATCAAGACAAATTTTATCAAATTTAATAGAGGGGGAAAAAAGCCAGAGGTAAAACACGATGGTGTTGGATTGGCATTATTATAAAAAAATGTACATGTGCAGGGAAAATGGCTCAAATCAAACAGGGGTAAGTAGACATTTTGGATCCCCAAATCTAGGAAATATAGGAAATTTCCTTCTGGCATCACTATGTGAGGAACCTTGAGAGACCTCATTGTATCATGTAGCTGAATCTTAGTGTTTCTTGTAAACCACCTTTGCGTTGGGCCAACTGGCACTATACACAGGCAATTACTTTATGAGGTTCGGGTTTTATGTCAAAAACACACAGAGGGTAAAGAACTTGAGGACAGACCACAGAGGAGGTAAATGTACAACTGGGCAGGTCTTGACTTCATAGTATATAAAATAAGTCACTACTCATCTCTATTGAGATGAATGTGAGCACTTGCACTGGAATTGTATGTAAAGTATGCCTGTACATTCAACACTCCCTGAGAGACACAGACTAGCAAGGACTTAATCCTCTCTAATCCCTGATTGAAAAATTACACAGATAGCACAAACTTTGAAGAAAGAATACATTAAAAGAAGCCTTGAAGGGGGAAAGAATAAATCCCAAGCTTGAAAATGTACAGCGGCAATAGGATGTCTTCAGCAAATGTTTCCAGCAACACCCACGTCTGTTTTGCTTTGTTTGCCCTTCTTTCCAAGAGCTATTCCTCCCTAAATGCAGTGAAGTGACCCTAAAGTGTGAAGTCATGCAACCTTGTGGGCAAAACTGCTGTTCCTGCCTTTTCTTTTTCTTTTGGGAGGGTGTGTAATCACAGCTTGCTAGCCAAGGGCAAGCTGCGTTGAATCAATGGGAGACTTGAAAGTGAGGAGAGCTGGGGATGAAAAGGGCTGGAAGTCAGAGCAGTGGTGAGCAAGAGCAGCCCCCTCCACGCAAGGCAGAGGGATGGGATCTGTCCAAGGGGCGTTGTATCAGCACTGGGGCAGCACAGCGAGGAGAAGGTGGAGGGTCAGTGCTCTGGGACTCAGCCTGGGTCACCAGAGCCTGGCCACTGCAAATGCAGTTCATTGCTCTGCTGAGTGTGGGCAGCAGGAGATTGCATGTGGGAATGCCACCACACTGCTCCCTCTTGGCCGTGCCTGTGCCGTGTCCTGCTTTTCTGCCTACATAAGGAGGAATTTAAGGGAAGGGAACCAAAGCACAGCTGTTCACAAAACCATGGGCAGAGCAGGAAGGTGAAATAAGCTTGACAGTCCTCCGTTCCAAGGGTCCTGTGAGTGCTCAGGCTTTTGCACAGAGCATTTTTCAAGACCTGGCCTAGGCTCTGCTGCAGGTAATTCCATGAGTTGCCTGCAGCCTCTGGTTCTGTTATCTTCATGGCTTGCTTCCTGCAGATGTTCATACACAGTAGAAATTCACCAAACAGGAGAGGTACTAAAGGAGAAGTTGTCTTTGTCCACTGCCCTAATCATCTGATACAGATCAAAAAGTTATATTACTGACTGTAGGAAGAGCTTCTTATCTGCAGATGCAATTGGCTTTTGATGAGAGGGTGGTTGGGCTATTAACTGAACTGAAAAATGTAGCAGAGCTCCTCTACAGAGGTCAAATACAAATTCTACTCTCTGATATATGCATGCTGCTCCCATTGCAAGGACTAAGGAATACATGGATTAAAGTGAAATGGGTAGATAGTAGAGGAAACATCAACTGTTGGGTCTCTAGGTTTTATGGATATTGCAGTTTCTTCAAAAAGTGCAAAATGTAGCCCTGAGAATGTAGAGTTCTGATCTATTTCTACTACCCACATGGGAAAATAAACCACCTTTGAATTGTTTTTCTTAGATCATTTTGCCCATCTGCAGTTTCTTTTATACACTAATAATGCTTTACAGCTTTCATAAAACCCTAAAATAGGTCAGATTTTGCAACCAGAAGATGCTCACCAGTGTTCTGCTTACAGTCTTGTAGCAGCAAATGTAGACAATGTATAAAAACATGGCACATGTGTAAATTTGCCATCTCATTGCTTTTGCTGCTCTGGCTCTATTGTCAGTAATAATACCGCAGCAAGGACGGTTGGAGGGAAGCCAAACGTTTATTTGGTCTTTAGGCTTTGATAGTATGTTGGCAGCTGTGTGATCTTTGTTAAATTCAAAAATGCAAAGTGTGGCTTGTTTGTGAGAATCAGATGAGACTGTTGAGACAGATGCTTTTGGAGCAATACCCGGCGAGCTGTGACACACATGTAAATGGGGCTGCTCGACCACTTGCCCGTGTATATTGAGATTTCCCTGGTCTCTGGAGCTGTTTAATTAAGTTGGGATTCAGTGTTACACAAATGAAACATTGTGAGCTTGGACAATGGAAATGTGCTTTTCCACATGCCTACTATGGAAATGTGCCTTTCCACTTGCCTGCTGGGAAGCCCCTCTTCTGTAGGCAGAGAGCACACTAGATAAACATCTCTTCTATCTGGGACCCTCATAATGGTAATCCTCAAAGAGAACATGGAGATACATTATTTTCCAACTAAGTTAGCTCTGTGTGTGTTTTATGTGGCGTGTCTGTAATTAGCCTGGTGTTGGTGTTGACAATAGTGCATCATAACTCTGTAAAAGAGCAGTTGAAGGTGGTGCTCCTTTAATATTTTAGTTTCTGGTGTGCCAAGTCTAAGCAAGAATTTTTATAAACATGAGCATACTGTAGCATGAATATTATATAAGTGACTAATATCTCTCTGCTTGTGGCTGAGCATGTGGTTTTATATGCCATCAACAGGACTGGAAAGCTTTTTCAATGTTGTCTTCAAGGTTTTTTTAATGAAAAAGTGGTTTGGGAATGAGTGAATTACTGAGTGCAGGAGTGTGGAACAGGTTCTGTTCCTGCTGGAAATCTGTTGTTTTCCTATAGCTTCTGCAGCTGTGGGCAGGCAGAGGAGAGCTGTAGGTTGTCAGTCACTGACAGCTGCAGTGGACCAGCCAACAGCTGGTAGCAGCCCCAGCCCCTGCTTCAGTCAGACTTTTAGTAGAAAGTTTGGATAGTTCTGTCTAGTTTTCTTACTGCTCAAGTGCAGATGAGAGGAGCTGAACCACAGTGTATACATTCCTTTTTCATTGCACATCTGTGGCCAGCTGGGTATTCTAATTGACAGAATCACTCAATCAAGCAGGGAAATAGACTAACAGAATCAGACTGTCATGCAACTGTTTACATTTATTTGTTGTTCTTAGTATATTTATGTAATTTTATTGGTATAGTCATTTTGGAATTGAAGTCAAACTGAAGTATGATTAATGCACTGCTGGTTACTTGCTCTGGCCAGAGTGCAACATGGGAGAGTTCAAGTGCAACTGGCTGCATAATAAACTGCATAAACTAAGGAAAAGTCCATGGAGTAAATGAAACTACGTCACCAAGATTAGCCCCACCAATCACAGCCAGAATGGAGAATATTAAGAGGACCAGAATACTTTTGAAATGAGAATGACCAAGTTAAAACAAGCAAAAAGAACTTAGCCAGGAAATCACTTATCTTTTCAGTCTTGTTAGTCCCCATGAAACTCCCAGAACCACATTTCCTTCTTTGAAATAATGAAGTGGCCCAGAGCCACTATCTTTCAGAGCTGCAAGGTCAACTATAAAAAGCTGCAGGTTGCTGAACTCAGCAGCTATTTTTGTTATTGAGGTTGGTCTTTACATGCCAACATGTTCAAGCTGAAATGTAACTTGCCCAGGAAATTAGCGTGTGCACAAATACAAGATTATAATTACAGCTACAGAATGCTGCTCACTGGAGAATTGAGCTTGGATGGGAAAGCTAGTCCTTTTCTTCGCCCATTTTATTTGGAAAGAAAAGAAACAATGCAAGCTGCCAATATTTTGATGTCAGCATCCTTTGTTTTTTCTGGCTGGGACCTCTTTGATCCTCATGCTGCCAGAAATGTTTGCTCTGGCTGTGCTCCTTCTTTCTAGAAGATCAACTATTTTGCTACAGGTTGTGAGAATGAAGGTTCTTAGTTTGATAAACTCCTGAATGTGTGTCTCAGACACCTGTTTCTGTCACGCACACTCTGTTTTTAAACATGTATATTAATTTGTAAACCATGACAATAGGTGGCATATGTAGAACCTGAATTCAGGTTCTCTGCCTTTGCCCAATGATGAGACGCTATTGAGCACTGCAAATGTTATTGGCTGTATAATATTAATAAAATGTGGTGACAAGGGTAGGTTGACATGGAGCATCTTTTCAATGGCAAGATACAGTGCTGGAATATGTAATTCATGGAAGTGTCCTGCTGGCATGTTTGGAACTTGTTGAATGAAAGTGAACAAAACTCAAACTACGCATAACTTGATTAGTTACTGAGCTGTATCTAGGCAAAAGCAAGCCTGTGTTTTGTATTGTATTTGTATGCTTTGTAGATCTCCTGTGTCTTACAATAACTTTTGAGCTGGGACAGAATGAAAAACTTCCAACAAAGCAGAGGACCCATATTGGTTAGTCTAGTTATTCTTGGTACTAGAAGCTCCAGTTATAATCTTCTAGGAGACAAATCATATTTTATATTATACAAGAAGAATATATTAATTTTTCATATTTTTCTAATTTTTCTTGTCTGACCATCTGTATATATAAAGTATTAGTGAGATTAATCTTGTGATAGTTGAAATCCAGTTGGATGTTTTTAGTTGAAACACATATAAATAACTGAACTAGTATCACACTGTAATCCAAAGCACTGATTTACATTATAGTCATATATCAGAATTTTTTTCTTTTATCAGAGATGTTTTATAACATTTAATGATTATACCAATGTAGGTGGTAGGATGAAAGTGCACATTGTGCTAAGGTACTGCTGATGTAGGAAATTGCTTTTTGTATCCACAGATCAGAATACTAAATCATTTAAGAATTGGTGCATATCCAAAACGCATCTGTTGACCCAGATTCTGTCCTCTGATAACAAGAATGAAGTGATTGTTTTTCCGAGAACCAAATAGATTTTATTTACATTAGTGGAAGTGCCAATAAGGGCTTGTTGTGGGATTTGTAGGATACTGCTTTTCTTAAAGAATGTGTTTGTGAAACTCTCCTTTCTGTTATCTCCTCTCAGCTTTCTGATTTGAGGAAATAGTGCACCAAGAATTTAGCAACAATATAAGCATTCTAGTAGAGACAAAGGGGAAAAACATGTTCCAGACAACAGCCCACAATAGTGTAATGTTTCCTGGATAGGAAAAGTGACTTAAATATCATGAGCCCTATGCTTATAACACCAACTTCTTCAGAAATACATGGTAATTTATAGTTGCACAGAAAATGAAATGGAGGAGCAGACCTTGAGCCTACCAAATAAATCCTCCTGATGCATATTTTATTCTGTGTAATAGTGTTTCCAGTGATGGGGTTCCACCCATGTTCTTTATTTCCCCTAAGTCAAGAGTCTCTCCTGTTGGTCTGTCTCTCTCCTTTACTCAGTGAGCACGTTCTGGTAGAAATAGTCCTGGCGTGGTGTATCTACACTGTGACCTGCAAAGAGTGGGCTGGAGCTCAGTCATAGTTCCTTTCCCATGTGGAGACATATTTTTGCCTCCCCGTTCTTTGTAGAAAAGTGTAATCTCTGTATAATGAGGATACCAGATGTTTGCCTTCAGACAGAACTTGCATTATGATGGCTTCCAAGCTGCCAGGAAGGTCTGGACTCCAGCAGTGGGTTATTTCCTTACTGAGAGAATGGGGTAGACACATGCATGGGATAGTTTATTCTGGTCTCTATGTATTCATAATGATGTACACTCCTGTAGATACACTCCAGAGCAAAACAAGTGGAGGTTACAACTCTCAGAGCTGGAGAAAACACGTGGTTCAGTCTGCAGCTGCTTGGTTTTGTATTGTAAACTACACCAGGCACTGAGATTCAAACCGACTGTTCTAAGAACTAGGTCGAAGTACTGTTCATAGCAGAACCTGCAACATGGGCCTGACAGGAAGGAAATTTGAATTACATCATGATTTCTTGTTTCACTTCAGGGAGAATGGGGATGATCTGGTGCTATCAGAGGACCTGGGCAGCCAGCATTGCTCTTGGGGTGATCTAATGCTCCCTATCAGCTCCATCTGACCCTCTGACTTGCTGAGGGTGTTTAGCCATCAAGGGCTCTCCTGTGCAGTGACAAGATCTGGAAGCTTCCTGTCTCCTTTGCTGACACAGACAAAGCCCAGCTGTCCCACTCCCCTTGTCCCTCTAAGGCCATTCCACAGGGAGGTGTAGAAAAGGACAGATGAAAAATGACTCTCAATGTACACATGTAACTTGTATGTGCTTATCTCTAACACATATGGATGTGAACATATAATGTTCTTTTACACATGTGATCACCCTTCCTGTCTCTACTTATAGCATATGTTTATCTGTAGATAGGGGTCAGGTTTTGATAATTGGTTCTTTATTTATTTCCTGGTTATTTTCTGGGTTTTGTCACTCTGTGTGGTTGAAACAGTGAAAACTTATGGCACATTTGTTGAGTAACTTATAACAAATGAGACTTCTTCAAAGAACTGAAGCACTCCCACTTTTCTGATTTGATTTTTCCAAGAGGCTTTTGGACTCCACACTGTGCTAATGCAACTAATATGGCTTCTGAACTGGCACTGGCTGGGGTCCAGCCCAATTCTGAGCATGGGCAGAGCTGGCTGGCAGCTGTCAGTACCCATCTGTGGGGGCATAACCACTAACATTCACTGGATTTATAAAGACCCCTTGCTAGCAAATGCATTCAGCCTTCTGAAACAATAGTTCTTCCAACTAATTAAAAACAACATTACCCTAACAATATTACATGCTCAAGAAGTAAACAAACCATAAAACGATCAGCAAACACAGCAGTGTTCATTTCGAAATGTATCTGCTGGAGCACAGGGTAGAAAATGAACATGATTTTGGTCTGGAGAATATTCTGTACTCCTGGGATCATCACCCAAAAGCTGGAACCACTTGCTGATCCTGGCACGGTGGCAGAGCTGCAAAGCAGCAGGTGGCAGATGAGTGAAAAATCCCATCTGGCAGGAGCTGAGGAGGTGATACCAATAGCTTTGGCCTCCAGCAGGTTCATCAGAGTGTCCATTTAATAGGCAGCAATTAAAAGGACATAAATCCTGGTGAATGACCACCAGTGCTCAAGGCTCTGATGTAGTTTGTCTCTGAGTCCTTTGTATAACCAGTGGTAGGGGCTGAGCAGCAGCAGAGTGAGGTGGAAGCTGCAGCTCCTGAGAGCTGAAGGCAGAAGGTACCATAATGCCAGTGGCCAGCACTAACCCTTCTTCAGGGCTGTGTGAGAGAGTGAACATTTCTTACTGATGTCCTCATACCCAGGAAAAACTAAAAATGTGCTTCCCCCATTATAAAATGGCCTGTGAAAAACTTGAAAAGTTGAAACCTATTTCCATACCTTACTTGGCATGGTACCTTGTTTGGAGAGGGCATGGCGTTACACCAGAACTAAAAATTTATTCATCCTGTCTAAAGGAGTCCACTTGGCCTGATCTCATCTGAAAGAGGAGTGAATCACCTTATCAGAATGATCTCAGTTCAGTAACATTCCTGTCTCCTCTGGGATGACGACAAGGCAGCTCTGACCTACCCAACTAGCAATTATATTCCAATAATTGAATCAGCAGAGAATGCAAAACACGTTCCCTGATCTAAACTTATTTTGCAGATTTGGACATACTACTTTTTCCCTTCATGCTATCGGTGATTATTATTTGAAGTTGTACATATCCTGGTACAGTTGTAAATATCCCAATTTTCTAGATGGGAAAAAGGAAGACAAGTTCTAAATCCATAATTACATGCCACTGGGGTTTTGTTTCTTTGTTTTGCTTTTGAAAACAAGCTGTGGTTGTACTGTTGAATGAACTATTTTGTTCAAATCATAACTTGGAAGCTAAAAAAATTTTTTTTGCCTTATGAAAATGTGACTCATACCATTTGAGCAGGAAAAAAGAGCATGCCTTGTCTGTTAGGCTTGACTCTTGCTGTGTGCCTGCATCATGCTGTGGTTGTCCAGAAGCAGCTGTGTATGTGCCTTGTTGCAGAGACAACTACCATTCTGTTCACTGGGATGCAAATAGGTCCATTCTTATCAGCACAGGTTGCTCTGTGTTGTCTATTAGTATATCTGAGGACTAATTAATAGCAGAAAAATAAGCAAAGTCTATAATCTTCCTCTTTTTCTGAGTAGCCATCTTTTTTCTAATGTCAATTCTTGCCATTGCCAGAATCTAATGGATTTTTGCCCTAAGACTGATTTGGATGCTGACTTAAACAGTATTTTCAAGGGGAAAACATCTTCTCCTGTACTGATAGGCCATTGATGCCCAAGTAGTATGAAATGCCTTGACTCTAATGACAGAGCAAGGCAGGGGATCAGAACTGATTCCTTGTTTCCCGAGTACCTGTATGGCAACATCCTAAATAAGACAGTGCTTATGGGGAAGGGCAATTTCTTTCATTAAATCGTTCAATGTAGTTGCAAGATACAGACAAATCTTTGGACATGTAAAAGCTTGTGAAGTCATGACCTTGAAAAACCCCTGTGTTCCCAAACTCTGGCCTAATAACACACCTTACTGCTCTTCACCTACCTTGCTTTGGGTCCCTTCACTGTCTGGGTTTACAGGAGTTTGCAACAGGCAGAATTTAGGAATAGGTGGTGTTTCACTCTCAAATTCTATGGCCACAGCTTATATTAGTGTTGAATTAATACAGGCAATTACCAACAGGGGGTGTTAAATGTATGCTTTGTTGGTAACAAAATATAAAGTACTATTTATTTTGCTCATCTGAAAATCCTTTTACCAAACTGGGCTGTGCATTGGCAGAATTTGCTGTAGCAGTGTCTGATTCTTAACAGTGGTAGCTGCAATTTGCACAGGAATGATGAACTCTTTGTCACAATGAAGCATTTTGATTAGATGAACTCAGCTGAAAATGAAAATAAATTCTTCCAACTTAGGAAAGGTATCATCTGAGTTATAGCTGGGTCAGGTCAGAGCTGAGTGTGTATTCTAAGTAATTCCTCTGTGGAATTATTACCATCACCATAATAATATCTCAGTGGAATCAAAATGGAGATATTTGTTCTGATAGCCTTTCACTTTTTATTTGGAAAATCATTATAGTTATATTATCTCAAGGTTTATGAAGGAAAGGTAACACCTGCTCCAAGAATC
Organism: Entomyzon cyanotis; assembly: GCA_024500445.1. Taxonomy (NCBI): domain Eukaryota; kingdom Metazoa; phylum Chordata; class Aves; order Passeriformes; family Meliphagidae; genus Entomyzon; species Entomyzon cyanotis. Next base: position 9,533,094 of record JAKEPQ010000743.1, read on the forward strand.
TACTGAAAAGTTATTTCAAGGGGAAAACTACTGAACTAGAAATTAGACAGATATTAAAACCACAAAGCTGTTTTCCTTTGTAGTAAAACTAAGCCTGGGGTTGCATAAAGCTCCAAATTAATCACAGCTTGTCTCCCTGTCTGTAGAACAAGAGCTGTCATTTCCAGCACACTTCATGCAGCATTGCTCTGTCCACCACTGGGAGAGTACATGCTGGGTGAAGCAAGTTTTTAAAGGGATGAGATATTAGTTCTAATGAGACATTATCTGGCATTATTTATTCTTGAATACTTTTTTTGCAAACAAGCTGTTTGTCAGCTGGAAAGGTAGAGATCCATTCTCTGTTTGTTGCATTCCAGTTGCTGTCTAGCATGATAAGGATGTGAGTCTTTGAATGTTCTGGACATTGTCTTTACATCTCCACCTAAAATTCAGTTTAAAGATGCTCTCCTCTCATTTTGTATCCCCTCTTTTCCTTCAACCCTGGAAAAATGTGTTTACCAGCACTTTGTTCCACTGTGGGCTTAAAATGTCTGCAAGGCTTCAGGAGGGTGTTGGATGCATTCCTTGGTTGACAGTGTCTACTTATGTGGAGAGTGTGGAAAGCTATCTAGGGTCATTCAAAATATTGTTTTACTTTGTCATAACTATTTTTATTTTTTACTGTAATATAGCTGTGGGTTTCAAGCTACACTTCCATTTAAAAGAGATATTTCTTCCCACATCTTCAGTGTGTGTAAGTTTCTTTTGGGGATGTTCTAGTCATCTCAAAAATTTCATATAAAATCGCTTTTCTGTGGACTAAGGGAATATTTTTAGATTCCCATGCTTGCATTTCTGCTTGCCCTAGTTTTCTTTGAACATGAAGAAGTTAATCCTCTCCTGAAAGAAGTTGTATGCATTACCTTGTGGAGAGAAAGCTGGTTTTAATATTGCTTTACTTCCCTGTACTCCAGGATGATAGTTCCAGTTTTGTTAGCAGTACTATTTTAGGAGATAGAGAAAGGCAAATCTGGAGAGTTAATGATTTCTTTTCATTGAAAGCCAGAGGAAAAAGGAATTTTTAATGACTGATTTGATGGTGGTTGATCTATGTTAACAGACTTTTTCTTGTGAAATTCTTCTCTCCATTTAAACAAACAAACAACCAGTCCTGCAACATTTTGGTACCCCAGTGAATGTCTTCACCGCAAATTTGTACAGTCCTGATGACATATTTTTTCCAACCAAAGATTTGGATGTGTTAATTAGGAAAAATGCATTTTCTTGCAGGGAGAGAAGATCTCTATTAGCTGTGCTGACAAACTGTGGAAAGGCAAATCAGCTGTAAGACTCCATTAATTTGATTTTAATCTTTACTTTATAAACCTGAGATTCTGGATGATAGGACACAACCATTTTAATTAAATGGCCTGTACTACTTATTTAGTCTTTTTTTGTTTTTTTTTTTTAAGGAGCTTTGTAAAGTTAATAAGGACAGGATTGCCTTACCTGTACATACCTGATCTGTGTAACTTGAAGGTTATTGTACCAGATGTTGTTGGTCACTGGGCATCATCTACAAATGCACATATTTTAAGCAACTTTGAAGCCAATGGGCACTTGTGCTGACTGGCAGACTGACCAAAAAGTAACTACAACATTATATGTGTGTATTTTCAACCTCCTAAAAAATCCTTTGGATTAATGTTTGGGGGTTACTTTTTAAATTTTTAAATTAAAAAAAAAATCGGTGGGGTTTTTTTTGGACTTTCTTTGCACTTCATATTAATCATCAACATTGTGACAAAAATCCGCTTCAGGGTAGTGGAAGTGTCATGCTGCTTTCACACAAATGCTCTTAATGTATCTTCTTAAGGGTCCTGGCACTACTTTGAAGTAAAACCAGTGTTACCTTTTTCCCCCTCCTCTTTCTGAAAGACAAGCAGGGTTTGTGCCTCTGTCTGGTGAGGCAGTTTCCTGCAAGTAACTTTCAACATCAGAAGCTAACTCAAGGCTTCTTTCCTATGCAGATAAGGAAAGCTTCTCAGTTTCTCAGCAGTCTGCCATTAATTAGACCAACTTATTGGTAGCACATGTTGACCAAGTGGATGGTTTATTTTCTGTAGCACAAAAGGTGGCAAAGAAATCAACAAGTCTTACATTGTGTGATGGCTTTTCTGGTTTGTTTTCTTTAATTCTTTTTTCTGTGGAACGTCTCACATAAGCCTGCATGTGTGCATTGGCGTCAGCCTTCTGCAAACGGAAATAATGTGCATGAAATGGTAATCGTTGCCAGCATCCAGTAAAGTGGCTCCTATCCAGGGCAGTGGGATCAATTATTTTTCTGGGAGGCTACGTATGTGGGGCTGTTAATTTTACAAATGAATTACAGAAAGAAAGAAGGAAGCGTCTATGGTGGATCGTTATTGATGAAAGAATTTATTTTGTCCAGGAATCATTCACCATTTGTTTCTGAGGAGAAGATGTGTTTTTATTTTTACTGGTGCTCACCCTGGAGGCTGAGACAGAGGGATCTGTATTGTTCTCCTGTCTGAAAATGTTTTTGTCATCTGCAGAAATTCGTGAAGTGTGTGTGGAGCAAAGCAATGCAAGGGCCTGATTTTTTGTTATTTCAGTGCTTACTGATAGCTTTTTTTCAAAGCAATGATCCTGCTGCCTCACTGAGTCCTGTGTGTAGCTGGTAGGATCCAAACCCAGAGATTTTATGAAGATTAATTAAAAGATATACACATTGTTTAATTTCTGAATTAAGAGGTACAAGCTTGCATTCTAGTGGCACTTGGTTATTTGTTATAAATCTGAATTTTAAAATAGAGCTGTTAGTCTTGTCCAAAATATTTTAGTTTCCCAGCAGATTGATGTTGCAACAAGTTTTGAAAAACTGTCTCCTTAAGTTATAAAGCATAAATTTGTCTGAACACTTTGTCTCTGTCCCACGCTGCTGCTGTTTTTTTCTTCTTCCCTTTTTTCTTTGTCTGAACACAGCAATAGCACAGCTGTAGTGACATTTCCAGATGACTCCTTTGAAAAACTGCCATAAAATAGCATGGACAAATCCCTCAGCCCCTGCTCCTGCCCCTCACAGACTCTGCCCAGGCTGTAGGAAAAGCAGAGAGAGCATCTGAAAAGCCCCACATCCATTTGGGGAAAGATGCTCTTGCTGCTGTGTGCAGAAAACAGCCCAGGGAAGCAGGCAGCCTGTCCACATCCTTGCAGTGCACAGCAGCCCAGGATCACAGAGGCACAAAACTAGTTTAAAGGCATTGAGGCATAGTACTTTCCCCAGGAAATCTTAAACTTTTCTTCAGAGTGATTCAAATTGAGTGCCAGCACTAAACAGCTTCAAGAGGCATCCCGGCTACCTTTGCACTTCATTTATTCTGGCACAACTAAACAGAGCCTTTCTTCTCCTCTGTTAAGATGTGAGAGCTTGTGAGCTTTGCACTCATCCATGAGATCACACACTGGGTTTCAGTTTCAGACCTCAGTAGTAGCAGCTGGTGGAATAAAAGGATTCCCTGAAATAGCACCAGGCCCATGTGGTTGTGCCTGTGCAAGGGAAGCTCAGGCTTTGGGGTAAGCCCTGCAATCTTGGGCCTCTGCCCATTCAGACTGCAGCACCTCTGGGAGCTTGTTGTGGTTTCCTGCCTCTCTACACCTTGGTTTCTTTCCAAAATAAATCAAAGCACACAAGGAGATGGTGCACTCTGATTTGTGCCCCAGGATGGGGCTGAGCTGCACACCAAGCAGCTCTGCTCTGGAGCTAGGTGCCCTTGAACTCTGTTGTTGCTGTGCTGTCCTGCTGCTCTCTGACTTCTGGGTCCTTGGCTGCAGTGCCTACTGCTGGGGACCTTTACTCAGAGATGGTATAACATGCTTGAGAATTAATGTTGGTGATTTATTTTCTATTGCTTAACACCCTCGCAGTGTTGGTTAACTTATGTTTTCAAGCCCAAGGCTTTCTCAACAGGACAGGAGGAGTGCTCCAGGCAGGATGTCCATCCTTGGCTGCTGAGGTGTTCCTGGAAAGTGTGATGCCTTCACTGTGAATGACATCATCACATCCCAGCTCCAGGCATATTCAAGCTGCAGTTAATCTAACTGCATTTTGAAATCACTACAATGTAATTTAGAATGTGAATATCCCCATGCAATGAAACTATGCTGAGCTCTCTATGGGCATGGCTGCACGTGTGACTGAACTCAAGTGATATCAACGCCAGCTGCTGTGTGTCTTGGCAGCTGTGAACCTGCTGGTCCTGTATTGTGCTTGGTAGAAAAAGTCTTTAGATGATTTGAAGGAACCTGTGCTTTGAAGGCATGCTGGGAGCAGTGACAGGCTGTGCAGGTACAGGGCAATGCTGAGCTGTTTCCTCGCAGTCTGTTCTGGCTTTTCTGTGTGCTGATGGGAGCTGGATGTGCACATTCTCCAGACTGTGCCAAAGAACTTGTCTGAACTTGTGTGAGAACTTGTTTGTTAGGGTTCCTCGTTGGGGTCTGTATGTTCTCATCAGTGGCACTGGGCATTTGGGGAGGGAGATGAAACAGAACAGCTGATAAAGGTTGATTCGTTGGTTTGTGCTTTCTATTCCACTTGAAAACCGGAGTTTATGTTTCAGTAGTGGAGAATAGTGGTTTGCTTGTTTGGGTTTCCAGGGTTTTAAAAAAAATGTAACTTATAATCCTATTTTTAAGTGAGGCAAATGGCTGGGAAATGCTTTTAATAATTGAAACATACCCCTTAAATTATCCATTCCCATGAACACGGATTGCAGGTGTATACAACCAAAAAACCCAAATCACATCAGCTTTTTTCCCCTATAAAACTAGTTTCTTGGATGTGCATTTGAGCATGTTGCAGAAGTTCCTTGACTCTCGGTCTATTTCTGCTATAAGCATTTAGGTTAGGATAAAAACCTTGATGGCGAGCTTTTGGCATTTCCAAGCACAGCACCTCTAACAGCACAGGTGGTGAGAAAGCACCCTTCCTTCAAAAAATTTATTGCAAAACTTAAGGCACACTTCAGTACTTCTGATGTCATATGCATTTGGAATCTTCACTTCAGATAAAACTTTGCAGCCTTGACTTAAATGATTGCAGTAGTCCAGCAGCTCAGGGTGAGGCTAGAATATTATGGGATATGTGTTTCTGCAGTGTGCTTGCCCCAGCCTACAGGGCTCAGCTCTTTGAGGATTGTAGGATCATGGAATAATTCAAGTTAAAAGGGGCCTCAGGAAGTCATCTAGACTCACCTTCTGCTCCAAGCAGGGTTAGCTATGAATTTTGGTCAGCTGAGTCAAGACTGCAACATTTTACCATCAGTGTGGAAGTTTAAAACTATGTAATGTGCCACAGCCCTTCAAAATTAGCAGAGATCCTTTGGGGGCTGCTGTTGCAGAGCAAGAAAGGCTCATTACTTGGGAGGGAAGCAACTAGCAAGAATCTGACAGGGTATTTATTGCATTACTGGAAATGGTGTCTCAAGAACTACTGATTTGGACCATGATGAAACCTTTAAAGGAGAATTACTTTCAGCTGAGGAATCCTCTGGGACCTGATTCTCAAAACAGGCCATTTGCATAATCATTGTCAGCATGCAAATTTCTGATTTTTTGAAGCATAAAGGGCACATAAATGTTTAGTAAAGAGAGCCTGATGTGAATTTTTTTTTTAATTGAGTCTTCCTTGGTTGCAAGAGAAACATAATACTGTTGGTATACTGCCCAAATTTAAAGATATTTGTGATAGGAAGAAATCTATATTCTACATATTTGTATAATTATGTACATGTAGCTTTGGGTGCACAGGTACAATATCTACACATGGTTGATCCATACCTTGTAAGGTTGCCCAGCTGGTAACTTACACACGTTGAGAAATATATTGTCAACCTATACCTCGTACACTTCATGCCTTCTAGAGACAGTTTAATAAAAACAGGTGCTTTTCCATAAGAAAAGTTCAGCAGCCATGAAGAAATATGCGCAGCGTGTTTCCATTTCATCTTTACATATCTTGTAATTAAAGATGTGCCAAACTCCTTGAAAATAATTCACTTGGTCAGTGAACCACGTTATTCAGCGATTTGCAGATATCACAGAAGAGAAAGCTGAGGCATTTTGATTCACTCTGCAAATCGACACAGTGTTCCTCCACATTATGTCTCGGTGATGCCCGGTAAATTGACTCTCATTGCTTCACACCACATTACTATGCATCAGGTCAAAGTAGCACTTTTTTCTTATCGGATGTGAAATGTTAGGTGGTAAATAATAAAGTCACAGAAAATTTTTGCACAAGGGCTATTTGTGAGGTTGATCTTTGGGAATTTGTTCTTGGTAGAATTATATTTTATTAATATGTTCTAAGAATATCATCAATGGATTTTGAGGCAAGTAGTAAAATCGATCTTGTCTCTCTTTTGGGCATGCCTGGGGTGCATTTTAGGAGGCTCAGGGCTTTGTCTACTTTGTGGAAAGTGGGGTCATTACTGTTGGTGTATTACAGCCAGACCTGCTGCAGCGATACATAAATGGGGGATCTTCCCCCTGCAGCTGAATCCACTGAAATTTCTGTACAAAATGTTCAACCCTGCTGCTGGGGCTGCAACACCCTGACTGTGAAGGGGGGAAAATGATTCCTGGAGGTCCAGAGCAGCCTGACAGAGTATTACTTCATTACCTGCTGTCTGGTGTTATGGCAGCTCATCCCCCGAAACCTCTATTTTGCCCCTAAAAAAAGCCAATCCTCTTTCCTTCACTGCAGTCCTTATGGCCTTTGCATACAGGTGAGCTTTGTGTAAGCTCAAGTCCTCTGTGTGCCCAGTGCTACCACAAACGGTTTTGTCAGGGGATGTCCACACCTGTGAAAGCAAAGAGAGGTTTATCCTGATCATAGTGGGGGTTTTTTTTGAACATTTGGAATAGAATTTTTTTATCTCTGCTTTACTAAAGAGGTGAAGTGGATGTTCTCTTTTTATTTCCCAGCAGCATTGTGTTCCTCTAGCTCAGCTTGCACAGGCTGAGCAGTACCTTATGAACCACATAGTCAGCAACAGAGCTTGTGCTGTATTTTTGTATCCCAGCATTTGCCTGGTATTTAAAAAATCTATGCTCTGTTTACGTAATATAACTAGAAATATCCTTCTGTTGCAACGTTTGGGTGTTTTTCTGTGGGATGGATTGACCTTTGTAGGGGTGGGCTGCTGTTCCGAATAGGGCTTTGGAGGACACTCCAGGAAATAAAGGGGATTGCACCAGCCTGAGCCCAGCCACCTTTGAAATTTCCTTGCTGGATTTGTAGTCCCTTGAGGATTATGAGTTGTGAGCTTCTTGTGCTGCTGTGTGGCATCCAGAGCAGTTATGCTGCCGTGAACATGAAATATGGAACAAACAAGCAAATTAATAGCAGATGTGATGGAGAGAAGGGATGTCCCATATTAATTCACGTGCCTGTTGGGGTGTGAACCAAGGCCTCTGCTCTGCAGTGTTGGGCAAATGGGAGCTGTAGTGGTCCTTAGTGTTTCAGCAGCAGCTGATCTGGTTCATCATCAATGTGGTAGAAAATTTGGTTTGACTTGAGAAATGTTTACTGGTCAGTGTTATTCCCCAATGTTTGTGCTATGTCAGCTGTACCTCTCCTATTTTAGGTGCTATAAAACATCTGTTCTCTCCATGTTCACTACATGGAAGGGAAAACAGAAGCTCTGGGGCTCCTCCAGTGATTTCCCAAGCTCCAATATTTTTCATTTTCTGGATGGACTACATTGAAGATGAGAATCACGGAGACTTGTGTTTCTCTGTTAAGTATTCTGGTTTTATGATGCAAAAAAAGAGAGGCTAGCTAAGCTTTGTGGAATTTTATAATTCTTCCTAGAATTTTGCTTGATCTTGCTGGGGGGGAGAAGAGGGGCCCTTGTCTATTGCCTGCAGATGTTGGAACTTTTTGAGAGTGTGTGCTGCTAACACCATGTTTACTCCAAGGTCATAGGTGCATGGTATTCATTGGGTTTTAAAAGCTGGAAAGAATATCCTAGAGACTAGGTGGGATGTGGAATATTTCTTAGCTGTGGACCTGGAAGGGTTGGGGTGGAGGGTAAAGAGGAAGGCAGAATGTTTCAGTTGCTCAGAAGGTTTAACTGTAGTCGCTTCAAATCTTCTTTTGCTGATCTGCTGAAGATTGTGTAATCTCTCTAGCATGCAGATGTTGAACAAAAGAATATTACTGTAACATCCTTAATCTGTCTTTCCCTCTTCCCTTCCTTCCTTATGATCCATTCCCCATTCTCCTGGGAGTTGAAAGTATAAAATGGAATTTGCAAAAAGGTGCATTTCTACTTTCCAAGAACTAATTCTCTGCAAAGAGATTATCTGTATTACTGGGAAAAGCTACTGCTCATTAGATGTCTTGCTGTAGATGCAGTTTAAGGCGATAAATAAAGTATTCTGGATCCCAGCACACAAGAATATAATTAATCAGGTATTTGTTCTAATATGACCACGGAGGGATTTAACAGGAGATCAGTTGGGGTTAGTAATTTCACTGATAGGTTCTTCTTTCCCTAGATGAAGGATTCTACCTTTTTCTGGAATATCAAGCTATGCCCTAATTTACATAATGTAGAATCTTTCTCTTTTATAACATAGAATAGAGGACACAAACAGGAAATCAAGAGTTTTTAAACTATGCAAATATAGGGGTAGTTTAAATCTTGCCATGGTTTTGTTTTGTTTTGTTTTTTTAACTGTCAGAGCTGTACTATATTTGAGGAGAAACACTTGAGCTCTTGAAGCAGTTATGGGATAATATCATGCCTTTACTCAAACAAAACTCTGCTGAAGTCAAGAAATGAGATATTCATGCCATAAAAGCAGGAAAAAGTTCTTTAGTAAACTGTTGAATAACTATCTGTGTGTAAAGGTGCTATAAACAATGAGATGGTCATGCAGATGTGATGAGTTTCAAAGCAATTTGTCATTCTAGAGCAGTTCAGCATGTCTGGTTATCCCAGTGTAAGATGCCTGTGAAAGCATAGGTGTCTCCAAAGCCTCACCAAACCACTGCTCCAAGCCCTGGGACTGAACCAGGGAAAGCAGTGTTTCCTCAGGACTCATATGTGAACGTTTAGGCCCATCTCTGTCTCACCCTGTGCGAGCACATGTGGTGCTGGTGTGTGCGGGGGAGAATAATCCCTTTTAATGAGTGGCAAACTGTCTATCTAGACAATTTGCATGGATAAGCACAATCCATCATAATACATCACCAAAGATTAGCCTGCTTATGAGACTGACGTGTTTTGAAAGGAACACACCAAAGTGAAATTTATTTTCACACTCCTAAGTCTGTGGCTTTGATCAAGGAAACAAAGCGTGGTGTTGTTTTAAGAAGACACTAATGACTGAAAAAGAAGTGATGTGTTTAAAAATCTTGATCTGCTGTGGGTAATGGTTGCAGGGTTTGCCACCAGCTTCCCATTAATGTCTGAAAAACTCCCATGCTGAACCCTGCTGCACAAAGCTAGCAGAAATTTTAATACTTATATCTCTGATTAAACTAGTGCACATGTCTATGAAAGACTTATTTTTTTAAGATCAACAAATATATTTCATATTGCTTGTTGCAGATTACAAAACCTTAAGATCTACAAGCATCAATGAACAGTAAAATATATGGCCAGATGATTGACAGGACAAGAAACAGACAGGTATTGTGTGTAATAGGCTAAAACCAGCCTCTGGAAAAAACATGAAAAATGGAAATTAAAACAACAGAAAAACAAAGAGCATTTCAAATTTGCCTTAATTCAATTTTTATTGCTTTGCACATGATGTTACTCAGCCAAAAGTGAGCAAAATATTTTATGAATTTATAGTACATTTCTGTATTTGTATGCTCATGTCTTTTATTCTGTATCAAAGTTAAATGAAAATGGAAACATAAGAGTTGACTGGGATAGAATTCAGGCTGTGTTTCAAACATATTTGAAAAGTTAACTGTACCAGTTTGCTTGCAATTGATAGTTATTTGAAGCCTTTAGTATTTTTATTAGCAAGTAAATCTTAGGGATGGGCAACTGCTGCTCGAAAGAGAATCTCTTGATTTTTATGAGATCATTGGGAAAAGAAATCTAATTTCCCCATTGTGATTTTACAATGAATATTTGAAAAGCATCCTTTGTACCTGAGCTGCCATTAAACTCTGACTGCTTGGGTCTTTATCTTGTCTGAAATTTGGTTTCTGTACAGGCAGTCTAGTTGAAAGGAATGGATAAAATGAAACTACTTTCCACTAATGCTACAAATCTGAATGTTTCCTTCAGTCTCGTTGTACCTGTGCATTCCCACACGATAGTGGCTTATTTTTTCTCTGACTGCCCTGCCTCTGTTTTTCAAGCTAAGACAGTCAGCTAGAAAAAGTGAAATTGGATGGTGAGTTGCAGGTCTTGAGTAAACAACTGACTGCTTCAGCTTTCTGTGTTAGAAGGATTTTCACTGGTTTCATACATGTACTGGTTGATGTGCCCTTTTAGAGCAATGTAAACACTATATTGAGTGGTCTCCATTGAGTAAACCAAAACCCTTTACAGCTAGTAAGAAAGTAGACATGAATAAGCTTTGTAGGGACCATTTGAATTATGACAGCATTTTTCACAGCTAGCATTGTCATGAAGCTGTAAGGACAAAAGCCTGCACTGGCAGTGCTTTATTATTAGCAAAAAAGCAGCAAAATGTAGTTTGAACAAGTAGCCAAAATAATGTGTAGCCTTTCAGCCTTTTTGGAGCACGAAGGTGATCTCCCTCCCTTTGTCATCCACTCCTTTTGGTCATGTCATGCCAAAACATTGCTCGGCCATCAAATGGGTGAATTTGGTCATAATGTATGTACAATCATTCCTTTTAGATTGCCCCTGCTGGTATTATTTGTCAGAGAAATTAGTATTCATGTGGTGTCACTGATCTTTCTGCAAATCACATCTATATTTCAGTGGTACATAACTCCTTTTCATGCTCTGTATCCAAGCACTGATCTGGGTCCAAATGTAGAAGACTGGGAAGAGAAGGTACAGGTTGTCACTGCTGTGATCAGCAGTGAGTTCCTGCCATAATCATTTCACCCTGAGTTCAATCCACTCTACCTGTGTATCAGCAGTGTTCTGAGTCATTCAAAGGTGTAAAGCATCAGGAGATGAATGGGCAACCCCAAGACTGTTGACTTGCTTCTTCTCTATCAGCAAGCCCAGTGTTGTCTTTCTACAACTGTTCTCTTATTGATGTATGGCTTCACATTGCGTACATAATCACATCTCTTAAAACACAGATTCAAGGACAGGGAAATTGCTGTGAAAGTGGTGAAAAGAGACATTTCTTTCTGGGGGTTTGTTTGCTTTCTGGTTTATTGACCTGGGTGTCTCGTTGTTGGGTTCTTCTAACCATCTGTATGTAACTTGTAGACTCTGGTGGGATTGAAAATGTGAAATATGTGATTTTTTATGACTTGGATGGATAGTTGCCGAGGTGCTGACTGTTCTGGATGGCAGATGTAGCAGTAGGCCTAAGGAGGGGCTTTTGGCAATACTCAGAAAGGCTGACTTGCCTGGAGCTCGGTATAAAAGCAAACATGATCACAGGAGGAAAGACTGCCAAAAAAGCAATGTCTTAACATCTGTCCTATATGAAATACCTTATTTTTCCTCCTGTCAAACAATGTTCACTTTCTGGTTTCATCCTGTACAACTGCAAAGCTGGTGTAGGGTATTTAGAGTTGCATGAATATGTGTGTTTAAAAGCTCAAACCTATTTTAAGAGTCCTATATTTTCAGCAAAATAGTGCTTTAGCTTTTGATTTTTTTGAAACTTATTTATACTGAAACCAGTATGAGATATTAATTTATTTTTCACTGAGAAACAGATATTTTTATTCTTAGTAATTAAGTGCTGATGCTTAGGCCATACTAATTACTCCTTCTTCTGTTTTTGAGATAGGCTTGGTGGTTTGTTTGCATTTGGAGCTTTCAGTATCTGAAAATATTTTCTCACAAGATTATACACGTAGGTATATATACATACATATGTCAAACATATTGTTGCTTTTCAGTCTGTATGGGTCACCACTAGGGTGCTCACAAAGAATAACTAAAATAATAAAATCATAGCATAATTTTTCTGGGACTGGGATTTCCACTAAAAATATATATTGATGTTTGCAAATCAGAAGGTTGGAGACCATTAAAGGAATCTGTTTGCAATTACCTAGAAAACTCCTGTGTCTGTAGCTATTACCTGAATACTCAGCTCTTTTCCAGTGACAAGCTGAATCTCCAGCAGCAACCAAATATCTGTGTATGGCCTCTGGCATGGGGAAGGCTCCTGGAAAAAGCCAGGTGCTTTGGGTCAGGCACTGAGACAGGGCCAGCTGCAGCTGTGGAGCTCCTGATGCAGAGGTTGTGTGTCCAGGAGGGATGGTGACATCCCAGCCCAACTCCAGGACTAGGCAGGTCTCTGGGCAGGGACTGTGTGTGCAGCTGGGCATTCACACCCTGCACTCCCTCATGGTTGGACCACACTGCTCTGTGTGTGGAGCTTGCTTTAAAGAAACAGAGCTTTTACATGATAGTAAAACCAGACCAAGTTGGTAAGACGTGGTATTTGGGCAAAAAGCATTTGCCTGCATGGCTGTGAAGTGTGAAAAGATTTAGCTGTGGAGGAAGTCCAGAACTAACAGCCCAGGGCTATTAGGTACAGCAAGGAGTTTTCTAATAATGGGGTTTGAGGAGAGGTAATACACTTGGAAATGAGAAAGGATGATGCTTTTTCTTACTGCCTTTGCTGAGGTGAGGTCAGTGCGAATTATGTCCAATTATAACCAGTGTGCCTGAAACATTTGAAAAATTGTCATTGGTGGTACAGTGGGAATAGCAATCTGCTCATGATAAGGAGGTGATGCTGCTTAGACCAGAAGCTACCCAAAAGTTTATGTTCATAATGGTGAAAAAGTAGTCATTATGAAAACTTGAAAAATTAAAATGGTCAAATTATTTTATAGACTTACGTAGTCTTTCTTTTGTTGTTCATTTGGACTGTTTATGAGTGCTCTGCAGAAGGTATCTCTGAAATATATAAAAGTGTCATGTGTTACTTTCTTGCCAATTTTTTGTAATTAGTTCAACATGGCACGAGACCTCTAAATGACCCTTGGTTCTGTGTCACAGATTGCACTTTGTATGTTTATATGAAATACCAGGATAAGAGTCAGCCTGGGAGCACTTCAGTGATTTTCAAAGCAGAAAAGTCTCTGTGGGGGCAAATGTTTGTGATAACTACAACTTTATTAAAACTTTTGAAGGCAGTGAATAAAATGGGACTGCAGAACTTCATCAGTGACTGAATTTTTCCCAGTGGCTGTCTTTTTGGCTGAAAATAGAATTTTAAAAAGAGCTTTAGTTTTCATAGCATTAACCTCATTTTTTTGATTATGCTAAGGCAAAGTGAGTGTAAATCAGTACTGTTTTGGTCCAGTGCTTTGTGCACTGTAAGGGATTTGGTATGACATAAAGCCTAGATGGGTGCAGCCCATAAACTTTTGAAAAATCGGTTTTCTCCTAGTGATTTTCATATTTTTGGTAGGTGATTGTAAGAGGGAAGAACAAACAATATTGATAAATGTGAAATCGTTGAGGGCTACAAAGTCAAGTTACCAGATCAAGGTGTGGTGCAAAATTAAGGAATATCTGAAAGACTGATATTGAAATGGTGCCTTCTGGTCAGAGGCCTTAAAGGGGACAAAACAGGTTTCAGATAAAACAAAATTTTGTTTTGTTTATTAAGACAAATTTAACGGGATCCTTTTAACATTATCATTAAATTGAATTAAACTGAATCAATTTGCTTCAATAGAACTTTAAAGCTTAAGTTCTTTAGGTCTCAAAATCCTAGAGTTAACCTTGGTTCCACTTTCTAAATCCTAAAATCTTGCCTTTGACACTGGCATGTAAAACCTCATAGATAAGAAACAGTTGTGTGTAGTCACTAGCTCCTTCAGTTCTGGGATCACTTTGAGGAGGAGGCTGCCTCTGAAAACACATATGATCATGGTTTGGGAGCAAAATTCTTCATTTTCTGGGCAAGGAGAGACTTGAAGAGTGAGAAAAAATATGCTAATAATCCAGGTCTGGATTTCATCTCTTAGCTTTCCTGCAGTTGTACTAGTTCAACCTTGGCTGATCCTTCAGAAAATTTGATTTCTCCCCACTGTAAAGCTTTGTTCTTCTCACTTAATGGCACAGTTTTTCCCTGCATCATAAGGCCATGATGCATCATTTTCATAATAACAGCAGCATAATTTTAACAAGAATTTATAAACTGTTCATATATTCCTTCGAATAACTCAAGGTCTCTTGTTTACCTTTGGTATGGTCTTTTAAGTTATTGCTTACAGCTGCGCAAACCTTTTTATTTGGGTGTATTTTGTAGTTCATAATCTTCATGGAATTGAATTTGCAGTTTTCCTCCTAGTTGCTATTGCTGATTGTCTCCTTTAAAGACCTGAACCACATCTTTGCTTTGAAATGACTGACATGAATAAGATAATTAATGAATTGAAAGTAATTGAAAGTCTTAAGATAATATTTCAAATTTTACTGAAGTTTTTCCACATGAAGAAAGTGAAAATTTGTTTGGAGGAACACCAAATCTCTACTGTTGGCCTTGTTCCATAATTTTTCTCCTGAAATAGCTTTCAGGAAAAACCTGCGAGAAAAATCCTCTGCCTGCCAAGTCAGAAAACTTGGAATTGATGGGTTTAGTCATTAGCTTCCAGCCTGATGACCTGGGAAGAGGTGCTTGAATGTCGAACTGGTGCTGGAAATGTTTCCTCTTTGCAGTTTATGTGTCCTTTACTAAATTAACAGTCAGCCTTGAAAGGAAAGTATATGAAGCATGGATCAGCAAATTAATTCAAATTAAAAAGAGAAATGGTGTTGAATATTCAAACTCAAAGCTAGCATTTCTTCTCTTCTTAAATTTAGACTTCACATGCCTTCAAGCTGTGGACTACATCCTAAAGTACTTTTTCATGGTCCACTCCCATCTCACTGCCTAACTCATAAAATCCCTGTGATGGCTGTAGCTGTGGATTAATAGAAAATTAGAAGTTGGAAAGTATTTAATGTTTTTAGCTGCTTTTTAATAGAATTTGGGAACTGAGAATGGGAGCTCTCCAGAGACAAGAGTTTCAGAAGTTTGCTGTAAAGAGTGACTACGTAGGGAAACTTTGTCACTGACCAGTGGTTTATTGAGGAGCAGCAATCAGTTTGATTGGCAGGCACAAAATGTAAGGGTCCATGAGATAAGGGACAGGATGTTTTCTTTCTGCTCTACCTTACAATGAAAACTGAAATTAATTTTTTGTTTGTGTACTACTATTCATTCTTGAACTCTTGCAGTTTGGACTGACCCAAGTCTGATATTTCATTGAAACAAAACCTTATTGCATTATTCCTTATCCTTCAGAATTGTATGATTTTGGCATCTAAATTTTGCTGTTAATTCTTACGGAAACCTCAGCAAAGTTACAGAGAGTGAATTTTAGCTTCTTCCTTAATATAATGTCAACCATTACTATCTTTTTAATAAATAATACATTTGTGCAAATTTGTAATCAGACCAAACAAGAGCAGTCATTTAAGTTTGCTTTTAGTTATTTAAAGTTTTAAAATGCTAAAATAAAGAATGCTTTTATATATGTATATAAAATAAAACCTTCCCACCAAATGCATCATCTAGATGATTCCAATAGTGAAAGGATCTGTCAAAGATTGCATTTTAAACTTCCTGATGTTGCAGAGATTAATGGGGACTAAACAAATAATGAGGTTTTACCTTCAGTTTGCTGTTATTCTTGAGAATAAAGTTAGGGAGAATTAAAAAGTCTAATTTAGGTAAAATTATACATTTTATAGGACCAATGTAAAGAGGCTCATTTTAGTTAAAGATTTAGTTTTAAAGAAAGTTTCAAAACAAGATCATTTCAAATTTTCTATATGTAGAAAATATTGTATTGATATCTTGTATTTTGAATTCTGTGGTGAATTTTCAGAAAGCAGCAGTATGGAGCACACAGATCACCAGGTACAGGACATAAAGGATGTCTTAGTAGTGGGTGAACTTTGGGCATTTTTGAGAGGGGAGGAAAAAACCTCACAGACCACACCTCACCCAAAGGGTGTCATTCTGCCAGGCATTAGCTTTATTTATTAGCCATAAATAGCACTGGGAACAGATGCTGTTTGGTACCAATGAGGTGGTGAATTGGCCATCTGAGGTTTTGTAGCCTCTGTGAGTGACAGCAATTCTGCAAATCCTTCTCTGGGGAAGATTTCCCAGGGCAGCTCAGGGAGCACCCTGATGTTTGCTTGCCAAACAGAAAAACCAGTGGTCCTGAGGGGCTCGTGGTATGCCCAGAAGTCAAGTAACATCCCTTTATTCCCAAATCTTGTCTCCTTTGCCTCTTACTTCTGTCCCAGTGTGAAGTCCCCCATGTAAAGGTGGGAGATTTAGGAGCCCACAAGCACTTTAAATTTTGTTAACTAGTGTTTGTCACATGAAAGCTGATCATGAACTGCTTAAACTGTGCAGGACTGTAATTTATAGCTTAACAATTCAACAGTGCTTTTTGCAGTTACAAAGTAGCTGCCAAAATCTCATAAATGACCATGTTAGTCATATTTTTTTCCTTCTTCAGAAGGAATATTTCTTTCTTTTATTAATATAAAACCACAATGTCATTATGTCACCCATGCATCCACTGTGTAATTACTCCATTTTAAAGATAAATCCATTGTCTTAGGATGCATCCATCATGGATGTCACCTTTAGCACAGAAGGTGAGACACTAAATGGACACCTTTTACTAATATTAATTTCTATATAGTCATCAATTGCGAATAGACTATCATTGTTCTCTTTGACAGAGACAGGCCAGTGACAAAGATTAAATTATCCATTTTTGTGGAAGCGAGGGATCTGCTTCGAAGGGTGCTCTGCGAAATCTTGCTTTTCTGGCCTGAGTATATTATATTAATCTACAGTTTGTTCATTTTAAACACTGATCAATTACAGCAGAAGATTGTAGATTGCATGTTCTTCACTGAAATGAAAGGTCAGGAATTGGAGAAGCTTTGATTTTTCTCTCTGAAAGATTTTAGTCAAAAAGAAAAGAAAATGCCTGGTTTTGTCTCTTGCCTGCTGTGTTAATCTGACACTCAAGGGCTCTTTCTGGGTCTTCTGCCAACCTTATCTCAGATTCTCATGCAATTTAAATGACAATTTATAGTGCTTATTTAAATTATGCAGGAGTGTTATTCTCAGAATATACTGAAGGGTACATCACTGGAACCTTGCTAGAGCCAGTACAGGAGCCATCGAGGCCCCAGTGCCTTTAGCAACAAATAGGCACTTTTATGTTATTTCCAGAACCACCTGACAGTTTTTGAGTTTTTTGGGGGATTGGGGTGAAGGCAGGCGTGCTGCACATGGGCTCACTGGCTTTTTGTTTTATCTTGGTGCAATGAGTGAGAGTGACATGTCTGGATACAGTGATGGGGGAGCAACTGTGACATAGGATGAATTAGTTCAATAGCCTATGAAGATATTTCACCATTCTGTCTGGATAAATTTCCTCAATGTAAGGGGGCACTTGGGGCATGGGTCAGTGGTGGACTTGGCAGTGTTATGTTCGCAGTTGGACTCAATGGTCTTAAGGGTCTTTTGCAACCTAAATGATTCTATGGCTATGTTTTGTATTTTATGACTGTTTAAAGTTAGATTTCGATTTTTGTCTCTGGTAGTATTTCAGTGTTGTACAGAATGATTCAGAAGCTGGATCAGAATAATGGATTATTGTAATAAATCCATTGCATGTTCATGAATAAAAAAAAAAAGTAGAAAGGGTAAAATCCTGGTTTGGGAAGGTACTTCAGTGGGAAACAGTTCAGTACCAGCATAGGCTCAAGCAAGCATGGAAAATAATCCAAATGTCATTGAAAGTATTACCTAAATTAGTGGGGTTTTGGCAAAACCTAACAACCTGCTTTTCTATGCGTTTATACAGCATGTGCATTTAGAGTAGGCATTTTTAAAACACCTAACCAAGTAAGGGTAAACAATAATGTAATTACCTGTTTCCCTTCCACCTAATGAACAGTTTCTGCAGCAACCTCCATAGCTGTTCTTGCATGTGTACACACTTGGCATGTATCTCCCAGCACTAGGAAAAGATAATGTCTCTTTTGGCTTTTATGGTCCAAAAAACTACATTTCCAGCACATCAAGTTAATCATACTTGCTTCAAAGTAAAAGTATTCAAGAGAAAAAAGAGGTCTCTGTTTTGATTGCAGTAAATGGCAGGGGATGAGAGCCTTGGTCTGCACAGACCAAGACCACAGCTGCAAATAGCAGTTGCCCAGCTCTGCCTGCAGTAGTGGTATAGGGGTTGCTCTGTGTTTGGCTGGGTGTCTTTGCATGGGCATCACATTTCTGGACAAAGCCATAAGAAATTGGACCTAATACAGGTCGTCATACTTCCCTGGTGAGTGGTGCACAGTAAATTTAGGCTCTGCCATCAAGCCTTGAAATTCATGTGCTTTATTGAACTGAAATTTCTTTTGACATCTAGTTTTTTTAAACTTTACAGAGAATGCTGAAGTTAAATTTCAGGATAATCACAAATATTTTATTTTAGGAATGTTAGGAAATTGTTCTTTTCCTTGCCCAGAAATACTTGTACTTTAAATAGTACCTATTAAGACAGACTCCTTGTGAATTGTTTCCATTGTTTCTAGTGGAAGCTTCATGTTCTGCTAGGTCAAGGTAGTGCAGATAGTAGATCAGACAGTATGCTCATCTTCTGAAATATGAGAAATAGCAGATTGTTGGTACTTAATACTTGCAATCTGTTGTGTGGTAAGTGAACCTACACCCTTCTTGGTGTTTTTAAATAGTCATCAGGCTGTTTTTATTACTTGGAGTATTCTTCATGTATCCGTGAATTCCTGAATTCTTTTGTAACCGCAGTCTTCCTTCTTTTGACTTTTAAATGAAATTTAAATGAGTGATTTTTCCATTCATGCAAATCTCTATTTTTCTTAAGGTACTCCCCTTTTGGCACTACCAGTTTTTATTCACTTACCACTAGCTAAGATGTTATCCCTAACTTTAAAAGTTTTTCAAACAAAATAGTACTACCCTCATTACACTGTATTTTGTCCTTTTTCTTGTCCTGGTCTGGTATTCTTCTGCAGCAGAGACCTACCAACATACAGAAAAATATGAAGATTGCTATAAAAGAAATTGCACTTTTATAATATTAAAGATACAATTCTTGACAGTACCCCTATGTGAGAAATAAGAGAAAGATCTCAGAGGGTACTTTTTAAAAAGTCTCTGTTGTGTCAGGGCATATGTTTATTTCTGATATGCATATTAACATGAGAGGTATGTTAATAACATATATGACAAAATTATAGGTTAGGCTTAGTTTAGAGTTTGAAATAGTGGCACTTTGTTTAGTTCTATTACTTTAAAATGCTGACATCAAATCTAACTTGATTAACAAAAATTAGATTTATCAGCAATTTTTATAGTTGCCAGACCTATTACAGCTTTTTCCTCATTCCGGCTGTTTCTGTTTATCTGCATTTTGTTAAAAGAAATTCTGAAACACAGAAGGGACAAACATGGTCCAAAGTTTGGTATTCTAGATGTCTGCTGCACATCAACAAACTGTGTGTGCAAGGTTTTCAGTGTATCTGGACTTTTTTCTATAATAGTTTGTGTAGTTGTTAGGGGAGGAAAAATCCATTCTGGAAGGACTACAGTTTCTCTGTGACTGGGTGACCTACAGTGGACAACCACCATGAAAGGACATTAGTCACAAAGTTGGCTAGGAATACTATTTTATTAGAAGTAGTAAAAGAAAAAGGGCTCTACTTGAGTGTGGATCTTTTCTTTAGTCCTAATTAGAACCACAATCCATCATGCTGGAAAGTTTCTATTCATTTTGGTGATTGGGGACATGACAAATGAATCTCGGAATAAATGGGATGTCAAGGCAGAGCAGGAGATGGATGTGTTCTGCATGGGATGAATGTGATAAGTACAGTTAATGTTGGCAACCAGCCAGTCCCATTGCCTCATGCTGGGTGAGTTGCCCCAAGGCTTTGACCAGGGGTAAACCACCAATAAATGATTCCCCTCATCTCCCATTTATTAGAAAATGAACGCCTCGTCAAGGTTCGTTTTCTGTTTTCCTAACTGTCACTTTGCTTCAGTGATGGCAACTAATTGAATATTCGTTAATTGTTTCTAATAAAATGCTGATAATTAGATAGCTTTTTTCATCTTCCTGGCCCAGCTCCTCTCTTTAATTTCACTTCCCTTTCAGTAGCCTATGTTTCTCACACAGCCGCGTCGAGATTGATTATCTGCAGCAAGTGAGAGGCCAAGCAAGAAACTTCATTTAAGATTAATTTCAGGGAAACTGTTTTACAATTTTTCTAAATTGAATTTAGTCTTAATTTTAAAGTGTTAGGGGTTGTATGTCTTCGAAGGTTGCTTTTGGATAATTTATTATGTAGCAAGTAATCACACCCACTTTGAACAAGGATGCTCAACGTGTCCATAGGCATTCTGTGGACTTAGCCATACTGACAAGCCTGGTTTGCTCAAAAGTGTTGGGGAGAGAAGGGAGACATTCCCTGGCATATATACAAGATTGCCAGTAATGTGGTATTTTATTATTAAGCAATTCCAAGAAAAGACTGTTTTTCCCTCTTTTTATCAGTCTGTCCAGTCCTCTGTGATCCTCAGTTGCCTTTGGTAGTTACGGTAAGCATAGGGGACATGGATGGTTTCCCCTAAATGCCTGAAAACTAAGTGTATGATAACTGTGTAAATTCATGCCAGCTACTAGATCAGCAATTGTGTTCCTCATACCAGCCTGGGTAAGACTCAGAGGTATCTTCAAATGGGTTTGGATTGTAGCCTGTTCTTTGAATCCGTTAAAACAACCTCCAAAATCTAAGACTTGCATGAATGTTGCAGACTGCTGTTTCTCAGGAAATACTCCCCAGTAACTTGTTAGGCGTCTGGCCCCCACCAGGTATGAAATGTGAGAGTGCCACCAATTTCAGTTTAATCATGATGGCTTGCTCAAGCTGTAAAGCTGTCCCACAGGACTGTTCTCTGTCTTATCTGAGGTAAACCATAATATAACAAAGGTATTCCAACTCAGTGTGCTCACAAACTGAGAATAGTACAGCTGTAAAAATGCTGCCAACAAATATTTCTGCAGCCTGGTGGTGTGGATGTATGTGTGCCTGGTAAGGCTAAAATAAACAGAGGCAGCAAAGCATCCAGAGTTGGTGCTTATTTAGCAAAAGGAGAAGGCTGGAAAAGGCACCCCTACGATCACTTCCACCTTAGCCTCTATCTCTCCCCACAGAAAACCAGCTTT
The DNA here is from genome assembly GCA_024500445.1 of Entomyzon cyanotis. Lineage (NCBI taxonomy): Eukaryota > Metazoa > Chordata > Aves > Passeriformes > Meliphagidae > Entomyzon > Entomyzon cyanotis. The sequence goes on from JAKEPQ010000743.1 coordinate 9,554,605, forward strand.
AGTTGTTTTCATTCCCTTGGGGGGTGGATGAAACTGTATCATGCTGCTTCTTTCAGTCATTGACTTGTGTAAAGATATCAGGGGATGGATATTTGTACCATGGCAAAATGCTGAGCAGCTCAGTGTAAGAACTGCTGAGTTGGAAAAAGGACCTGGAGAAGGATGAAATGAACACTAAAAACACAGAAATGAGAAAATGGAACATAATGCAAGCAGAATTAGAGTACTTGGAGTCTGTCCTAAGATATTCCTGGCCAAGTTTGTCCCTTCAAGCAAATAAAACAACCCCAGGGAGCAATTTGGCCTACTATGCATACATTTGGATTCTCTGAAGGGAAGCACAATAACCCAATTGCATGGACTGAGAAAAACTGTAATAGCTTTTACATCCCATCTTTTGCTCTGAGAGATGCTGAATATAATATATGTATCATATAAAGTCCTTGTTAAAATCAACTTGCTATAATTTCACTAGCTGTGCACTGTACCAATTATTTAGAAACTCAGCATGGAGGTCAAATTCGGAATGAAGGTAGGTGAGCACTTGCCGTAAACCTTCCAGAAAAGACTTTCTAAACGTCTTTTTTTTTTTTTTGCTAGCAAGCCTCTTGAATTTGCAGGAATTGTATTGGCAACTTCCAAAAAATTCAGTGTGTTTCTTCGGATGTGACTGCACAGTTCTGCAGAACTGTAGATCATATAGACACATACAGACACTGAGCTAGCTTTAAATTAGGAGTGTAACCATAACCTCATGGAGCTCAGCATGGGGCAACATACTTGCCTGGCTTCTCAGGTAGGTTGTGCTGTCTTATACTGGCTGAGGTGTGTGTGTATATCTTCTGTCTCTGCTAAAGGGCATCAGAAGACTTTAATCACAAGAGAAAACATAAAAAGTCTGGCTCTCGGATTTATTCGGTATTGGAGAAGCTGAAAAGGTTCTCTGCTGAATGCAGAGTGATCTATGCTGTCTTTGAGAGAAGAGTGCAGGTTTTTTATTCCACTCTGGCTGAATATATACATGGAAAAATAAAAAGGAAATCAGTGAAAGACCAGCAAATATTTCTCTCATTTTTATTATATATCTTAATCTTCCAGTGAATGGTACAGCTGACATTTTTCAAAGAAATCCAGCTCATCGCACATCAGATGTGTGAATTGAAGTCTGCAATCCTCCCTGGCGAGCATCTTGCCCCTTGAGTGGCCCTGCTGGGCTCAGGCAAACTGTTGCAGCCTAAGTTCCTTCAAGCTGCTTCTCCTCACAGTCAGTCACAATGGGTGACAAACAGGTCTGTTGAAAGCACATTTGTGAATGCTCTCAGGGATGGAGCAGACCTTTTCTTGGTTTAAAGCACAAATGAAGTACCCTATGTATGGGGTGAGCATCCATGTTAAAGAAGTCAAGTTGCCAAGCCCTGTCCTTTGTAGAGGTGATTTTATTCTTTTCTGTAAACAGGATTTTGTTCATTAGCTATAAAGAGCTATAAAGTTGCTAGGAAAATTGTTTGTTTTCAGGAGGGTTTGTACTTAATGGCAAGGTCTAAAGACTGCAATCCAGCTCGAGTAACTCTGTAGCATGGTAACAAATGGATCCCCCACTGGTGATAAGTAAGACAAGCTGTAAAATCTGCTATAGAAAAGACTTCCAGGAATATTGGCATGTTTTGGTCTTGAGCAAGTAGTCTGTTGCTTCTGATTTTTCACTGGAAACAGCTGACTGATAAAATATTGTAATATTGTTTTAAAAAGTCATGCTGGATTGCTTGTAGCCTGCTATCAGCTCACTCTACTTGCAGTTCAGTTTGCAGCACCTGTGATAAATGAGTGAAATTAATGATTGCCAAGTGCTGCCAGACTATACTTGATGTAAAGTGAGACGGGGTTTTTTGAAGTTCAGGCTGTCATCAGATTATTTTTTTATTTATTTATTCATCTATTTTTAGAAACTATGTAGCAGCAAATATGTGCCATGTACTGCAGGTTGACAGACAACTGAATGGCAAGGCTGTAATGGAATCTTTCAGTTCTTACTGAATAAAGTCTGTTTCCTTTTTATTTCTCTGATTATACCTATATACCAACAAGGCATGTTTAAAGCCTCTAGGAGCCTGCTATCATCATAGCAGAAATGTGTTTTCTCTTTACAAAAAGGAGAGGAATTCTGAATATTTGTAGGCTTGTGCAATGCTTATGTTGCCTTTGTTTTTTTGTGAGCATTTGGAAGAAATATCTTCCTGAGAAAGGACGTAAAATATGTAAATCCATGCCAAATGTGGTCCCAAGATCTGTTTCTCACCTCCTGTTTTCAGTCAATGCAATCACAGTAAGTTTGTTTGGCACTTTTGGATTTGCTGAGAAGTTCTAGTGCTTGTGTGGGGAGAGGCAGAAGGGAAACACCCAACATCGTGGTTGCTCTCCATGACTTCCTCCTCATGACTGGGTAAATCCTTAGTGGAGGTGATTCAGGCTTTGTGTGTGCAGGGTGATCCTCAGTAGCATAGAAATAATGGGAAGCACCATTCCTAAAGCCAAGTGATAATCATGGTGCTTATAGATGAATGTAAATTTCATAATCAGCTGTAGTCTGCAGCTGAAAAATACAAGTATGTAAAGTATTTTTAAATTATTACTGTTCAGGGATCATAAGACAAAGATTAGTTGTCTAAATCTGTCTCATAAACAAATTAACACAGTTCTGCTTTCTGTTCAAAATATGATTCTTGTTGGAAGGATTAAACATGTTAAATCCAGCTAGAATATGCTGTGATCATGTTTTTTAGCAAAGCTGCAATAATCAGACATTTACAACTAATAAATCGGTACTCTAATTCCTCTGCAATAAGGCTTTGAAATATAATCTGTCATTTCAGATTTATAGAACATGACTTCTCATAATTATAATTCTCAAATGCACATTACTAGTTATAATTAAATTCACTTTCAAAAAATCTGAAGCATTTTTGTGGATTATCTGCTCATATTATGTTCTAATGGTAAAAATTAATGTATAATCTGTTGAATAAATTTGGTTAGTTCTTGGATAGAAAAATATGCTCTACTATTGATCAAGTTCTGGAATTTTAGATAAAAAGAATAAAAATGTATACTGTATATCTTAAGAGAGCTCTAACAAAGCCACATCAAACTCAATCATAGGCAAAAAAAAGAACTTTCCTTCATAAAAGAAAAAAATGAAAGGATTTCGACTAACTCAAAAGAAATTTAAAAATATTAAATTAGAGCTTGATTAGAAAAGATGTTAAATATTGGCTCTGGTTAGGGTGTAACAATGGATTAAATTATAGACTCATTCAAGTGAAGAATGAATCCCTATTCATGGGAACAAGTATATTTATTTGTGGGTGGTGGTTCAATAAAAGCTAAAGTGTATCACTTACTCAGCTTAATGTTTTGCATTAATAAGATACCCAAGAACATGATGTATTTCTTGCAGTTATTGTCAGAACCATACTATTATTTTACTAAAGCAGAAGCTCAGGCTTTAAAAATTGCAGTTTCAAAGTCAATAGGTGAGATCCCTGCTGCCCCAGAGCAGCAGCTGCACGGATGCTCATCAGATGCTTGTCCCTCAGTGTGTGCTCCTGTTTCTGTCACTCCCCCACTAGTGCAGCTGTAGGTGACCAGCATAGCTAATCCTTTAGGTTTGTGAACCAAAACTGACAATAATTTCTCCTGCCAAGCCCTTAAGTAAAAAGTGTAGAGAAGGTACCAATCTATTTCTGTAGAGGTACCAATCTATTTCTCGAGGCAACTGGGACCATCAGAGGATCAAATCACTGGTGGGCTTGGGAATAGCCTCTTGGAGCCTTACCTCCTGTCCCCAGAGGGTTTGCTGCTGCTGCAAGGACACCTGAACTCCTTTCTGCTGAGGACTTGGAGCAGTTGTGTCTCTCCTCTGGCCTGAGCAAGCTGCTCTACCACCTGTGAGCACTGTACATGTGATGGGTGCATGTGCAAGTGATATTTGTTTGCTCACGAGCAGGCAGCACCAAAGGCAGCCCCAGCCCTTCTGACCTGCCCAGGAGCTGAGCATTGCTGTTTCCTGCCTCCTGCAAGTCCTTCCCTTCCTGTCTGCCTCAGAATGCCACCACCACGAGACTTTAAATGGCCATCACGTGCCAGCCTGACCCATGAGGATGACAAGGTGGGGTAAGCTGCTGGGACACCTCCAGGGCCCATCCTGCACTTCCATGCTCTGGGAGAGAAGCAGACTGTAATTTATAGAATTCATTTTAATGAGTGTGATGTGGCCAGCATTTTACGTCAGCACACATAGTTAGCAAATTACATCAGAGCAAATGAAGCCATGCAGCTGAACTTTACTGTGCAGATCATCTTACCCTTGGGAAAGCCTGTGGGATGGTCCAAAGTCAATAGGAAACTGAAGACTTAGAGATGAAATATGCAGTGGAAAATAGGGAAAAACTGGTGTTGGGCTGAAAGGTGGCAGTAGTTGTATTTTACACTTCTGTGTAAGGTTACATCCTTTAGCCTGATTCATCCTCCCTAACTGAAGGTAGTAGAGAAGTAACTGGGCTAGAGGGGATTGAATAAGTGTAAAATCAACCTGAAAACTGTAAATTGAGGAGAAATAATGAAAAGATATATTTAATCAGTCCGAGAGGAGGTCAATAGGTCTTTTTCTTGGAAATAAACATCACATTGTAGGTGTGCTTTAGCAACAAAGGCAGTTGGATTTGAATGGGGATAGGAGGTGGCTGTCTGGTTAGGGCTGAGTGCTTGAGGGGGGCTTTGTACTTAAAATGAGTGACAAGACTGCAACAGGATTGACAACAGGGAGTATCAGTGAGAACCTGGTGCTCCTGTCACCCATTTTATGAAGACAGCATTCTTAAAGATATACTATAATGTTGAACAATTTCCTTATCTATATAGCAAGTATCAGTAAGTTTTTTAAATTTTGATGCAGGAGTAGAAACACCCAGCAGCTGAAGGACAGTTCTCGCCTTAGAGAATCTATTATCTCCACAGCTAAATCAGGCAAAAGCAGGAACGAAGGCCCAGAGAAGTGCATGACAAATTAGTTGTACAATTTCTAACCATGGTCTCCTATTATCCAGCCTTGTGTACTGAACCACCCACATGCTTCTCACATACTACCCTTCCCTTGAAGTCTGAGAGAGAATAGATAGCAGTTAAGTACAGTAAATAAATATTTCAGGGACAGTATGTAATGATCCATGGAGCATCCCAAATTATTGCATGATGACCTGCAAGCAAAATTACATGGCTAAAAATCAAGGTGATTTAGGGACAACTTGCTTGTATGTTCACTACATAGTCTTTAGTTTGTATCTTAATGACATGCATTGATAAACCCACATTGTGCAGCATAGGTAAAAGCAAAATCAGTTGAAAATACTGCAGTATTTATTCATAATTGATCAACTGCTAAAGAGTACTTTTTACCAATCTAAGCAACCATAACAAGAGATATCCTGAGTTGTGTGGAAGAAAAATGTCTTGTGTCAGTCAAAACCTTTGCTAGCAGTGTAGCTGGAGATGGATATTCAGAAGAACTCTGTCAAAGTGGGGAGGGATGTGTAGGGCTGCCATTTTTGCTGAATATCTGTAAGGCAAGTGACAGCAAACGTACCTGGGTGTGGGTTTTCCCTGGATTAGCTGGCCCACCTGTGGCTGCATTTCTTGAGGAAACTTCTAGCTGGATCTATGTGCACATCTCAGATGAGGAAAGTTCTATCTAAAAGAATAGATATTTATCTGTCACTAATCTGTCCAGTTAATTAGCAAGCTGAAATAGAGTAATTAAAATATTCTGTTACCATTACTGTAAATAGTTGTTAATATGCAACTTTCAGAATTGGCTGAAAAGCAATTATTGCGATGTACAACCTCATGCCTATTGTACCCACCCAGTCTGCAGATATGGGGAAAACATGCAGAAACTGCCTGTCCACCTTATACATGGCACAGATGTAGCAAATGGAGGCTGTTGGTGTGGCTTTAAATGAATCACAATTTTGTGTATTTTATTGACCTATTTTCAAGATTCAAGAGAATCCAGTGTGATGAATGACTAATGATCTAAGTCCTCTGTTTTATATTTGAATGTGAAATATTATGCAGCTGATCAGATTGTTCTTAATTTTTATAGCTGAAGGTACATGGCAGAGAAATATGGCCCTTGGATAAGAAGTGTGAATCAGACCAGGCTTTATTCCTAGAGGAGAGAGCATCAGATGAATTTGACAGTTGTATCACCAAGATCCCCAATGTGTTCAGTGTAGGCACTAAACATCCCAGGGCCCTCTTCTGAATGGAAGAATAAACTCTCTGAGTAGCTGCTCCTATTAGAAAGGATGGGATTAGAGAATAAATAAGATGTCAGTGATGGTTGCAGAATCAGGTGTTTAAAAACCTTAAAAAAATGCATGAGGGTATGAACAATTGGGAATTAGTGTGTATCAGCAGGGGTTAGGGAGGATTCAGCTCTGTATTTTATCTGTATATCTGTGCTTGTTTATTTCAGTCTGTGCAAACAGAGGATTTTTATTGGTGAACGAGCACTTTGCTCTGGCCTTACAGACACAGAGCTTTCACTTGTTAGCACCATATGAATATGATAAAGGGATCAAATCTCTCCTTACACATGTCTTCTCTGTGAAGAATCCTATGTCCATCGACTCTTTCGACCACATTCCTCTTGATTTGTTTTCCCTTGGACGTATAAAGTAGAGGATAATGCTAAATTTGTTCTATGACCTCTGTGGGTTTTTTCCCCCTTCCAAATTCAGAAACCTTACTTTGGCTTTTGAAAAGATACGGAGACCTTTCTCACATAAGAAATATCTTGGAAATGTTTTCTTAATAGGCTGCTTAGTGCTGTTTAATCTGTGTTTACAAAAGAAAAAATCTGCAAAGAACTGCATTTTTCAGAAAGTACAGAACAATGAACTTGTGCACATCCCAGGAGCTGTGCAATTGATACACATTAGCAGTGCCTGAGGATGAAGAGCTGTCTCTATCTCTTGAAACCATCTTTTATTTTTTTTTCCCTCAACAACAAAAATGTAAGCATTCATACTGCAGAAAATGGATTGCAGATGTACCTTCCCCATCCACCACCCCACACACATTTGGTGATGTCTCAAATATATGTAAATATTTTGAAATTTTCCAATCTGCTTAAGGATATATGGTAACACAATAGAATTTAAATACAAATATTTATTTCAAATGACACTTGCAAAACTGGAGAGCCCCCCTGCTGATGTGTACAGAATACTATGACAAAGATAATTTAAAGATATGTCAACCGTTTTACATATATATTGGAAAATGTTCTATGTACATGTTCACATGGCTGGAAAACTTGCCTGAGTATAAAAAAAGACTTTAAATCTTTGAGAGTGACTGTACCTCCTCAGCCAGGAGCTGTGGCTGCTCTGTGAACAGCACAAGCTTTCCTCTAGGATGGGAAGAAGAAAACACTTTTACAGTATCTCTTTCTTTTGCACTAATAAGGTAAACAGCATTAACTGGGACTTGCTCCTGTTGCTCAGGGATTTTCTTACCCAGCTCTGGTTTGTTTGTTTGTTTTCTCTTTCCTGTTACCTTTGTGATTTGCCTTAAAAAACCAGAAGATCATCATTTTAAAACTGAAGGGCTGCAAGTAAGGCACATGAAATGAAATGCAATTCCCACTTTTACCACTCTGAGCAATTGACAGCCATTTGTTTTCATTCTGAAAGCAGCCGAGCACTCTGGCTTCACAGGATGTGAATATTCCCAGTATTTTCATTCAGCATCTTGCAGGATTCTATTCCTGAGAACAGGCACTCGTCTGTGTTTTTACTGCTGGTACACCATTTCCTATTTCCTCTCTGTCCACATCACAACTTCATCTTTTATTACTGTTTTGGGCTTATGAAGATAGAGTTATGCAACCTAAACTTGTCTTTGAAAGGCTGATAAACAACCAAAAACACTTGGAAAATCTTTTGCTAAATATTCTGATGAAAACAAAGACTTTTACTGCTCTGCAATAGATCACAGCACACATGAATTATTTCAAGTCAGGAAAATGTTGTCACAGTCTCTCTCATGACTACTTAGGTTGATACAGTTCATACCAGAGTTGACTCCCATTGACTTCAGTGGGACTTCGAGGCTTCAACTTTCATGCTTCAGAAACCAGGCTATGAATCATCCTTGGGGGCATTATAAAGGTTCTGCCTAAGAAAGAATATACTTATCTCCCTGAAGCAAGTCTGATAGATAAAGAAATATTTGTGTTTTTAATCTGAAATTCACATACGTTTTTCCTGAGCATCCCACACTCTGCTGGGGAAATTGTCAATTATTTATTTGAGCATTGGAGAAAAATCAAGGGCACATCAAGGCACTTCATACCTTTTGATGGAGTCTAAAATGTTAAAATTCCACTCTGGCAAAATTCTCTCAGTGTTATTTTTCTGCCTCTGAACTTGACAATGTTTTCCTTATTTTTGCAGGGAAACAAATGTATCTGTTTTCTTAACAAATGGAAGCGTTTGACTTACAGATGCTACCTTTCAAATCAAAGCCTACTAAAAATCTGATATGGCCAGAAAGCATGTCACACATTTTCCAGTTAGTGGGTGAGAACTTTTTCTGCAGCTGTACTGTGTGTCTTGGCAAGTGTTTGTCTGTGCAAATATTCCTTCCCCAGATTTATCAGTGCAAAATTTCCAAACTGCTGTTGATATACAAAGAAAGAAATCATTGCAACACTTGAGAAGAAAAAAATACTGGATAACAGAATAGCTTTCTAGCATTCCACACGGTGTAGTTTCTACTTTCCCAAGTTTGAGCATCGCCCCAGTGTAAGAAAAGTAGGTCAGGGAGCCTCTTGTACCCCAATGATGGTGTTGGGTGGGGGAGGTCATTCCTTGAGGGTAGGAACTGGAAGCATATGCTGAAATGTGTCCTCTGGAAGGAAACTCTGGTTATGCTGCATAGAGAGGATGGAATATTATTGCTAGGTGAAGAAAATATGCCTGTCCCTCTCTTGTAGTGAGGTTGAAAGGAGAAGGAGGAATCAGTGACCTTAAGTTCAAGACTTTGCACTTTGAGTTGGGGAAGGGGGGGGACTAATTCCTACTGTTTTCTTTCAGTACTTCCTGCAGTCTCCCCTGCAGTATAACTTTGGAAATACCTGAATGTTGACAGTGTTTCATGCTGCAGAGAAATACTTTAGGGTATATGTTATGGGGTTCTCCAAACACAGAATTAGCATCAAACAGTGTGATGTTAATGGCAGGTTCTTCTATGTCTTGACTGTTCCCATTTATTTTGTGATTTGACAGGAAGACATTTATGATTAGGAGACTTTAACACAGGCCTCTAATTCACTTTCCCACAGGTAAATGTTAATTCAGATGTGAATAGTATATAAACTTACTGCACATAAGCCATTCCTGAGGAATGTTTTGTACATACCAGCTGTAATGCTTTTGACTGCGATGTATTTCGAGTAAAGATGCAAGAACAGATTTGCACACTGGTTTTAGTTTAATGGTTCATTCAGAAACATTAAATAACAATTTTGTCTGTGCTCACCCACTTCTTGATAAGACAAAACAGACATTTAATATGGATATGTATGTGATAGCTGCAGGTAAATTATTTTTATAATTAATTACAGCATTAGAAATCAATTGTATAAATATGTTACTATAGACCAGTCTCCTAAAGTCTAATTCAATTAAAAATTTGTAATTGTTGTGTGTTCTCTAGTAATAATAAAATCCTTGGTGGTGATGAGGAACAAAGTGAAGCTGGTTTAGAGAACATCGTGGAGATTTCTGCCTATTTAACTAGGAGAGTCAAATAGGTTAGTGAGCTCTGTTGAGCCTGATCCAGTGGTTGAGTTGAGTATTCCAAGGTTATTTGTTGGACAGTTACTATATTTTTCAGGTTTTCCATTACCTTTACACTTGACAGGAGTAACTTAGTCAAATCATGATGCAATATCCACATGCTTTGTAGGAGCTTGTGCATCTGTTTGACAATCAAAATTTGATTTATTATTCATTTAAGCTCAAGTGGGGTCAGAGTTTGACTGATGCCGGTCCATTCCAGAACTGCAGTTACTCCTTTTCTTCCTAGACTGTTACAGTGACATCACATGGAAATGATGCCTTTTGTAATGTTACATGAGACCTTTAGGATTATGGAAAATAGTATGTCTGCAAGAAATCCCTGTAGTGCGTATGATGTTGACAGGAGAGTTGCTCTGCTGCTGGAAGTCCAAATCCTTTATTGTTTTATCTTTAAAAGAAAAAGTACTGAGAAACATAATGTGGACTATCCTCACTAAAGGGAATATAATATACTGGGCTAAAAACGTTCACTTTCCACATAACCCCTTGGAGGTAAGAATATTTGGCACTTTGCAGGAAGCTGTTGCTCAGCACCACGCAAGATAGGGCCCCATGACTGTTTAAATTTCCACTTCTGCTCACAAGATAGGTCTTTTCCAATCAAATTTTGTTAAAAATATTTTTTTAGAGAATCATTAAACAGAGTCATATTTATGAGAGTAAGTTCTAAAAATGTTCTAGGAACAGCAGAGTAGTGCATAAAATGTGTTGCCTGCCTCCTCCCCCTTGTTCTTTCAAATAAATAGAGGTCATAACCCCCAAAATCTGGCTGTTGGCTGTTGGTTAGTAGAAACCAGCTGAAACCCTGGTAAGACAAATCTTCACAGCTGTATCATATGTCATCTATTGTCAATATATCTGCAAAACCTGCCAACTGCTTGTCACTTAACATAAAGTGGATGCGGGGGGGTGAAGTAGAAAGAGAAACAGATCCTGCTGCAATCCAAAGGACGTAGATCTGGTAAACTTTTCTTCTCTTATTTACTTCTGGTTTTTTCCTTTCTCTGCTTATCCAGCCTGCTAAAAATACAGACATGTTATGTATCAGCCACTAAGTGCAGATTTCAAAACCAGCACTGTCTTTTGTTTTCTGTGTTATCCTGGGACTGGGAAGGTCATTGCCAATCCTGTGTAACAAGTCAGTGACTGCAGCCAGCTCAATCTACCTGGGTATGACAAGGGCAGAGAACAGAGGCTCTGATCCCTCAGGTTTTTTAACACTGCCACAGACTTCAGAGTACTCTCCACACTGTCTCAAAGCAGCATCAGCCTTGGCCCAACCTCACCTCTCTCAGGAGAGCCCTCCTCCTCCGGCTCAGCCACCCAGGACCCCACACCATTTCCTCCTGCAGCATTCCAGGGTTGCTCCCAGTATCACAATCTTCAGCAAGATTTTGATCTTGCTAGGAATAGACAAATTCCATTCTGAAGATATTCTTTCTTTCTTCAAGGGGATGCAGATTTTAAAGAAATAATGTATGGGGTAAAATGAATTTATCGTAATAACATTTCTGGTACAAGATAATGGAAGAGAAAGAGAAAAGCTTGCTTCCTTGTTCCATTCTTATATCACAAAAAGGAAGGATGGGATCTTCTCCTTAAAACTGAACTTTATTTCAAGTTTTGGAAAAATATTGTGATGCATCTTCATTTTTTTGCAAAAAGGAGTTTTTCTATAGGAATTTTAAATTCATTGAAAGACAAGAAAAAGTAAGATGGTAATTTGTTGGCCAGCTCCAGGGGTTTTTTTTCCATTTATGGTGGGTCTGATGCCCCACGGAAAGGCAGGGCAAAAACTTCAGAGAGACAACGTGTCTGCCCTGCCTAGGAAAAGCTGTGCCCTCTAAGAGTCACTGAAAACCAGACAGCTTCTTACCTGGCCAAGGTCTCTGAGCTCAGAAAAGGAGTCACAAAACAATCTTGCTTCCTTTTTTTGAAAGCTACTGAAAGAAAATCAAATATTGAAATGAGAATACCCAAAGCATTGTTTCCTGGCCTCCAATAAGGACCTACTTTTTCAGTCTTGACTTAACCTGCCAGCTAGTCCTGCAGGGAATTGTGCTAGAGAGAAAGGATACAGATCATGCTCAGATTGCAGCTAATTATTAAAAATGGCTTAGTTATGTTTATTTTTAATTGCTCCAAACCTCAGCAGTGTAATGGAGCTATTAAGAAATAACTCTCTGAAAGAGTTAACAAAAAAAAAATTTAAAAATCAGATAAGGTCCCCAATGCACTTTTGCATTTTATTGACATTTTAATTAAGACTGTAGTATACTTCAGGGATCTCTGCACTTAAATAGAAACCATTTTAATATGCTACACTGGCAAAGAGTAATGGATGAATACAGACCCATATTCCCATATGTTTTATGGTACTTAGTGATTCTTTTGTACAATGTATTATGATGTTAAGACATTTTATGAGTTTCTATTGGCTAAGCTGAGCCATATCAAATTATAATTTTGCTCAGTGGATTTTACTGTAAGCAGATTAAACAGGGCACGTTCTGTATTTATTGTACAGTTAGATCTGCCTGTTTTTGTTTCTCCTATTATAGTATTCATTTACTTTTCCCCTTAAAGTGAATATAACAAGCATTATATGAAGAAATTGCTTGGCTCCATTTACAGTGATCTGAGGTGGTTGTATGCTGGATTTTTTTTTAATAAAAGTTGTTGGAGCCGAAAGGATGTTGTTCCCCTGATAATATTGATTTAAATGAATTCTTATCTATTTAACTGCGCCACTAATATGCCTGTGAATATTTTTCTTTTTAAACAGACGAGTTGGCATCTAGCAGTATTATCTGGGGACTCCAGCAAGCCAGGAGAGATGAGATTATTTGTCCCATTTTGGACTCAGGAACAGGACTGTGTGTTCAAGAGCTGACAAATGCAGTTTAATGATGCTTACTGACTCTGGAGTTTTGAAGATTTTGAGTAACACCAAGTTGTAACCAACTCATGAGAGCCATGAGACAGTGTGGATACCTCTCCGGAACTAAATTAAGGTGCTCAAATTTATAACCTAGTGCAGCATCCAGTGGAGCCCTGTAGCTGGAAGGGGGAAAGTCCTGACACCACTGTCACATAAAGCAGCTGGGGTGAGAAGCAGAGACATGTTACACAGTCAGGTTAAACATTGATACCCACTTTTATTGTTATTCTTTCCAGACTTTTTTCCCATAAGAGACTGTTTCTGCTTGGTAGGCTAAGTCCAAAATCTTATTCTCATGAGCATGTCAGTGTAAGCAGCCATCCCCTATATCTCAATTGCCATCTCCAAACAAGTGAGAGCAGCTGCATGGAATGGAAGGGGAACATTCCAGCTGGTCAAAATGCTGATTCAGCAAAGCCAAAACTTTGGGGGGAGGGTGTTAATATCATTGAGGGGTTTGGAGGAAAAAGGCCTTTGGTATTCTATTTCTTTTTTACTAGCAAGGTTTTAGTGTTGAGATTTTATTTTGGGCAAGAAAGAAGAAAATATGTCATTGCTTAAACATAGTTCTCATGGCATAAATGAAGTGTTGTAGTTGAATGTGGAGTCTGAGATTGTCTTTTTGTTCAGCTTTTCACATTAGATGTTTTTGCCACTTCCAGAAAACTTTTACTTGCTCCTGAATTACCCTAATTCTGCTGCTCTATTTTTCCTTGAAAGCCGTCTTTTCTGAAACACTTGTTTTATTGTTCTATTCTGATAAATGCTTTTTAATTTCGAGAAACTTGATAAAGAGGTTGAAACTATTCAGAAAAATGAGGAATTTGTATGTTTGGTACCAGTATCACCAGACAAAGCTGACTTGAAGTCTGTACTACATGAAGGAAAGGAGAATGGAGCAGAGGAACAGCACTCAGTCACTGAGGCTACTGATGGATGTGCTCAAAGATGGGAAAATGTCAAAAAATACCTTCAAATTAAGTCATTTTAAGGCAAAGTGCATTCAAGTGCCTGGATTTTTTTTTATATACTTTCTTTTAATACATTAGAGTGGAATAAAAGAAGGGAAAATGCTGCATTCCGTTTTTTGCATCCCTTTTCAGGATTTTGTTTAGAATGTTCTGTACTTTTACTCATTAAAGCCACACTGTAAGGGCAAGACTTTTAAGTAAAGATCATCCAAACTTCTTTGGGGCCAGATTGATCCCAGCAACAGTTTCAAACCCTTCAATCCTCCCTTGTCACTGAGAAAGGAGCTGGTACCTCAGGTCATACCACCCCTATGTTATAATATATATATATTATATATATATTATATATAATATATATATAATAAGTGGTAAGTTTTATGTTACTTTCCAAACTAATGCTCTATGAACCTTTGAAAAACAGGTGAGGTAAAATGAGACCTGGACCTTCAGGTCCATTTATCTGCAGCTTAGTGGTGAGTGATTCCTGTCTGATGGAGGTTTTTGGTGTGCTTCAGCACTCTTCTGCCAGAAAAGGGCCTGTGTGTCACGGGTGAGAACACTTCTTTGGCACGGGGCTAAAGAGAGCCTTTGCCATCACAGCTCTCTGTGATTCATTAATCGATTCAAATTATATTGCTCATTTGGCTTAAAGTCTATCTTCTCGGAGCAGGAAGGTTTCTGCCATGGTGCATGACAGCATCTGTCAGTGCCTGTCCTTGTTAACCACACAGTCCACAGAGATCTCGTACAGAAGACTAAAAAGAAGTAAAAACCTGACATTAAATTCGAGCCTTTCAGATCCAGCCATGCTGATATGGCTCCCTGTTGCCTGGTTAGGGGGATCCCAGCACCTTTGAAGATGGCTTTGCATAGCTGTGGCACACAGGCACCGGGGGATGGTGCCAGCTGGGGAATTTGGTGGAAAAACTCCATGTGTAACTCCGGTATTTGTTACATCTCATCATAGGGGAACTTTTTTTAGATGATTTTTGTAAAATGATGATTTCCCTCCTTCCAAAAGAGGCAAGACACCAAAAAACATCGCTCAGTCTTGGTTCCCTCTCTCTCTTTCTGGTGCACTGATGGGTGTATTTAGGCGTTATCTTGCATGTTTGTAAATAAGGAGAAATCAGTGGCATGTGAATAAGTGTGCTGCTTGATCAGGCCTTTGTCTGCATTCATGTTTGAGTAGAGTACAGTTCCCCCCCTTTCCCTTCATCCTTATTAATGTCTCCTGTTTTTGGTCCCCTTCCTTCCCCCCACCTCCTTCCTCGCTCCATCCCCCGCTCCTTGCAACAACCTTCTGCCACCCACTGCTTCTTCCTCCCTCCAGAGGAGCTGATAAGCAGCTGTTTTTGGAGGCACAGCTAATGCCATCCCCGGGGGGGTGTGGGCGAGGAGGGGGTGCTGTGCACGGGAAGCTGGTGTCCCTCATGGAGAGCAGAACAAGTCACCTCCGCAGTCAGCACAGCAGCCACCCGCCTTAGGCCTAGCATGCCGACTTTATCTCCAAATTCAGATCTGGTTCACAGCCCCATGCCAGACATGTGCTTTTTTTTTTTTTTTTTTTTTTCAGATGCCTAAGGAATTCCTTGGTATTAAACTTAGAGAGAGACAGGGAGAGAATGCGGCGAGAATACATTGCTTTGTCTGTTTTAGCATGTGCTAGCAATAATTCCTGATGCCGTCTCGCAAGGGAGGAATACTGCCATGGTAACTTTTAACACAAGCATGAAATCAGCAAGCTCTACTCTGATATCTCATGTAATTAAATAGCTAATAATGTACAATTGTAATTTATACTAATGCTTTTGATATTTCGTCTTTATCTCAGAGCCCTTACCTCTTGGCGAGGCATGGTATCAATGTGGACATGGTGCTGAGGGTGGGGCGAGACAAGAAAGGGATCGGGGGTACCTCATTATAAATGTGAGGCTGGTGCATGAACCGTGTCTGCAGCAATCAAACAGCTAATTGTTATGATTTTGCTGATAGTGTCTTAGCTGTAATATCCTGCACTGTGTCAATTTTTCAACCCTTAATGTAACATATTTGCATATCGAACCATCGCAGTGACTATCCTATCAGCTGTACTTGAGTGTGTGAATCAAAAATGCATTGTTCCCCGTGCCCTTCAGCATATCGGATCAAAAAGCAAAGCTAAGAGATAATTTTTATTTCAATTATTTTTTTTTTTTTGGACTTGGAGAAGTAATCGCATAGACAGTTTCCTTAAAGATAAACCCCTTGCTCATACATGCGTTAAAATTCAGCTTGCAAGGCACCTAGTGTGGCTGAAGCCTAGATAAAAGAATTGAATTTTTGAAAAAATGAAAAAAAAAAAAAAAGAGAAGCCAGCGTTTTAAAGTGTCCTGTGAAAGAAAGAAGGCATTTGGCCTTAGGCATGTGCATCCACAAGAGACAGCTTCAACTCTTATAAAGTGGGGAGTTTTGTGTGAGCACAGATGCATTTTGTTCTCCTGTGAGGAAAAGATGATTAAATTATCAGAAACAAAGATAAAAAACCCAGGGCTTCCTGGATATTCTTCCTTTACCTCCCTTGTGTCTCACTTAGTCCTACTGCTTAGCAAAGGTGCTGACTTTATCTCTCTAAGCTTTAGTTTAAATGTCCAACACTGCTTATTAATGAAAGTAGTAGGCTTTTGTTTATTACATGTAATAATGGTGAATATGACTATTTAATATAAATCTGACATTTAAATTCCACTTAGTTCTGAGATTCAGTTGATATAAACGAGTAACTCTTTACCCTAGAGTAAAAACTCCCTCAGTCTGCATTTTAAAGCATTGAAGTTTTCAAAGTAATCAGTTTTTTTCAGAGGAACCAAATTGTGAAGACATCTGTTATGTTATTAATTTCACATAAATCTTAAGCTCCTCAAGGCCTGAAATGAGGCTTCATTCAAGCCGAATTAATGAAACATGATTGTAAGTCCCTTGCATGGAAATGCTGTCATACAGTATTGAGTTGCCTATAATCACTGAGTAATCTTGCAGGCTGCCAAGGGAGAGCTACTTTAAATCCCTCCATAAAACAATATCTGAAAATATCAGAACACTAACTATATCCTAGAAGATTAATAGCAGATGAAAATTTCTATGAAATGAATCATTCTTTCTCAGTAAAGGATACAAACATTTCTAGTAACTGCAGATTGTATAATATAAAGCACAATCTATGATCCAGATGCGAGTTGCATTTAAGCTCTGAGATTCGTTCTAAATACGAAGTTGCTTAAATATGCGAGAATTCTATATAATAGAGAAAATGTTTGGAGTTATATAGGGTTCTAATTCCATATGGGCCAAATCCTGAAGGATATAGTCAAAACTCCTGCTGACCTTTTTGCCTTAGGAAGGACCAAGGGATTTGGGAATATGCGTAAATATTGCACTGATATTGAATGATAACTAATCATAACAAGTAAGAAGTAGCATTCTAATTTTGAATTCTTTCTTTGAACACTGTTTGATTTTTGGTCTTTTAATTGAGCAAATGAAACTTGCTATTCCTTTTTAAAAAAAATTAATACAGCAGTACCACACAACTTATTCTTAATGTTGAAACAGGAACTTTTGAGAGGCTTAACTGCCTTAATCAAACTTCAAAATACTTCATTGATCTCCAGCTGAATTGGGAAATAAAAATCTGCATATGATGTTTATTACACAAATCTTCTGAGTCCTGTTAGCTTTGATATTTTTCTTTTTTTTTCCTTTAAAAAAAACCTAAAAAAAAATCAAAGATGATTAAATACAAAGACAATCCTTTTCATGTAGTAGTGTATTATGCAAACTAAATTATAAGGACAGTGCATACCTAGAGTATGTTATACCTGGTAATTACTCCCCATTTAAGAACCTTAGTGACAGTGGTATCTTACATAATGTAACTTTAGGTGCAGCTGTTTGAACCTGCATTACACAAGGCTTCAAAATGTCAGCAATTTCCTTCTGGATTTTCAGCTTAAAGATTTTTCCACTTTTGGCTCCAAACACCTCTCTCTGTTCTGTCAGATTTGTAAGATTTTTTTTTCCCCCCAAATATTTTTGCTGAACATGATTAGTGCTTAATTAATTATAAATAAATAATTATAACAGTTGTATATATGCTCCTGATCAGCAGCTGTTCGTATTGAAAAATACTTTGATGTTTTATACAAGGAAAGCGAGAACAGTTCTAGGAGATGTAGTTGCAGGAAACTTGTTTATGCATTTTGGTGATATGAATAAGATTTGTACTGCAGTTGTGAACATATCCCAGCATTTAGAGTTTTCTTTGAGACAATAATGTGAGAGACATTGTACACGTATAGAGTGTGAATTTTTTAGTGTCATTATAAAATGACAAAAAGCTTTTATGCCATTATCCTGTAGGATCCTGATCTTTCTAGGTTGGCAAAAAGTAAAGTGGACTATCAGAATTCATCTTGATATTTTTACATAAAATTCTGTGTAATTCACAGAAGAAAGATGCACTAACATCTAACTGCCCTACTTGAAATTCTGACAACCTCAGTATGAAATAATAAAGAAAAAAAGGCAGCTAGGTCTGCATTTTACCCATTAGTCAGATTCAATATTACTTCAAAGATGTTCCAAATCTGCATTTGAGTACCATATGTTGACACTGTGTTTTGGACACTGGAGATTACTCGAAGTACTGCAACCATGACTTGTACTCTTCCTCTGTAATCCTTGGTCTCCAGGGCATTACTGAATTCAGAGAGAAGCAAACGGAGCAGGATTGGGGTTTTTTTGTTGTGTTGGTTTGGGGTCTTTTTTCCTGCTTTTTGGGGAAGTTACTGTCTGTTTTGGGTGCTGCTTTCTTGTTCACCTCTGTGAATCCATGTCAAAATAAACGGAGACCTTATCTGGAGAGTGCCACACTTTGAAGTGCAGAGATGCAAATCCAAACATTGCATCACACTGTCAGATACAGAAATTAGTAGCATCCTGCACGTCCTTTGAAGTTCAAGGCTGTGCTTCCATGGAGTGTATTTCCATACAGAAATCAGATGGAAGCTATTCAGACTCAGATAGCAATAATGATTTACTTGCAGTAAATCTTACAGTTTTTGGCCACACTTAGGGTATGATTTACTAAACACTTTTTGGTCAGATGTTACTTATTAAGATATTACTCCCTCCCCCCAACTATTTTTTAATTAAAGGCTAGAGATCTAATGTGCTTATTTTTTCTACACATATGTAAAAAATCAAATAACTATTATATACCAGATTATTTTCTTCTCGCATCTTTTTAAAATACAGTGATTTACAAACTTTGATAGACAATAGAACTACTTGACTGCAGCAGCTGTTTAATCACAGTAGAGAATATTTTAAAATGACAACTTCAATGGTGGTCTGTTCTGAACAATGAACAAAGTGGGCTGGACATAGAAGCAGCACACTGGTAGCAGCAAAATTATCAGAGGCACTAAATTCTAATGTTTAATCACTTTTAAAATAAATATTGCCTCCTGATCATGGCCTTGCAACCAACATGCTGTGACCACAGCTCCCTCTCCATCCGTCCTCTGGCTGAGAGTGCTGCTGGCTCTGTCTCAGGGTACGTTTGCATGGTGCACAACACAAGAGGAAGATCCAGTTTCTTACATCGTATAGCAAAAATTCTTAAAGCCAATCCAAAACTTGATTTAACCGGCTTTGGGTAAGATCCAGCAGACCAGATTTTCTTTGGCTGCATTTTTATGTCTTCAGCACCCACAGCTGAGGCCAGATTTTTATAGGTGCTCAGTGCTTAACAGTCCATGGTGGTGGTTCAAGGTACTTGCAAAATCCAGTCTCCTGAATAGGTGAAGAGAGAAGGTTTTCCAGAGACCACTTGGACACCTGAACCTAAGCTTTAATATTTGTTCTGCTTCTTGAGCTACTTTTCTTTCTTCACTGTCAGTATGACTGAGAAGATAGCATCCCTTGTTGTGAAACTTCTCTCTGTGGAGATTGCCCTTGCTTCCAGTTTTGGATTTTTGAGTGCAGGAAGCTAGTGAAATACATTTGTTATATAAAGAAAGAAGATATCAGTTCTTTAGAGGAATGTGTAGTCTAGGTTAAGATACTGTTCAAATTTGTGTATCCAAATACCCTGACCAAGAGCCTTATCTCTGTATTCAGCATCCCCTATGGGCTTCTAACAACATAGATCAAAAGAGAATCATCCTCTTTTACAGTTAACAAACCAATAATTTTGGTTTTTCTCCCTTCATGATTCTCTCTCCTCAGAGCTGCTGCTTACTGAGTTCTTTGGGCTTACAGTGTGCTCACAGGGAAACTAATGGGACTCCATTTATATAGTATAATTGCAATTTGAACAATAGATTATTTGCTTGACCATAGGGGACACTTGTCTTTGACTTCAGATGATATCATTTGGAGAGAAAGGATCTTTGCAATACAGCTGCTAAACAGTAATGCATACATGTATGTGGATGGGAAGTATTTGTACAGCCATATATTATATCCAAACCCTGAAAGGTGGAAGAAGGAATGAAAGGAAATGGAACTGCTTTGAAAAGAACAAACCATGAACTAGGTCTATATTTTATTTCATTCCACTGGGAAAAAAATAGAAGCAAGATGGGAAAAATGAGATTATTTCACATGGTTCTTCTTGTTATGCAGATTGCCTTTTTATACCCATACGTTCAGCACATCTGGCTCCCTTGTGAGTTTGCTCTTTGAGCTGGGAGGAAAAATGCACAGTGAGATTAAGGGCAAAATAAGGTGGAAGAACAGAAAAGGAGAAATAGTTGTGGAATGAGGACTAGCTGGACTAAGGAGGATTTCCCTGAAAAGCTCCAAATCTGTCTACTCTTCCATTAAACCTTCCCATCTTACTGCATCAAAAACTGCTCCGATTCTCTCCTAACTGTGAGTGGTCAGGCTGGGGGTGCTCTGCAAGCAGTGCCAGGAGGACTGACCAGCTTTGCTGTGTTTGCTTCTGTGTCCTGGTTTTCCTGCTGCTTGTCTTGTTCTTGGATCGTAAACTCCTAGGGGCAAGGGCTCTGCTCTGCATGTTCATACTGCTGCTTGCACAGCTGATGAGCTAGCTACTGGGATAAAGCAAATACCACCCACCTTCTATTTTTGTTCTGAAGCAAAGGCAGCACCTGAGACCTCCCCTCACAGATTCTCAAGTGAGAACTCATTTGTTCACACTTCACTGTGCTCTGAGCAGACAGCTCTGGAAAAGCTCCCCGGGGAGTGCAGGGCAGCCTCCTTCCCCCTGCAGGGAGGTGCTGCAGCCCTGTCTCGAATGATCCAAAGAGAATGTGGGATCTGCAGTGCTGGAGCACATGGAAAGATAACATTTGAAGCAGACTCTGGTGATGAAAATCTTACTGCTCCACTTGTTCTCTTAATCATAGACCATGATGGAACTTTTGAAGTCTCCATGATGTTTATCATCACCATGATGAACCCTGGGGAAAGAAGATGCTCATTAAAGCACCTATGTGTTTTACGCTAGTATAGACACACAAACCCAGAAAAAATCATCCTGTATATCTGCTTGCATTGCAGGATAGATGGCCAGGCCCTCTTCGAGTCAGCCTGCTTCCACACTGAAATGCTGCTTCTAATTTATTATTTATTCTGTGAAGTATGGCAAATGCTCTGAAATCTTGGGTGCTCCCTGCTGTGAGGTGTGAAGCTGCAGAGAACCTACCTGGTTTTGGTCTCAGAAATCATTGTTGAGGCTCACTAGATTAACCTCAATTCCTAGAATATAGCCAAATGGTTTTTTCCTACAAAATGCTCATTAAGGGACTCTGCATAAGTGATGCTCTGCATTATAATTTGGAAAAAAATTTCTCTTCAGAGGAACTTTCTGGATTCTGTTCCTTTTGCTGGAAAAATCTTCCCTCTGTGAACGAGCTATTCAGAGCAGGGCAAGAGAGGCTTAAATAGCTCACATTTTTTCAGCAGTGTAAGCTGTATCTTTTATCTGTTGTTACACTTCCAGCTCCCTGTGCACTACATGACTGAGCCAATGCACCAAATAGGTCACATGTGTAAATCAAATCCTTATAAGATGCTACCACCACTGTCACTCTCTCCACAACCTGTTCTCAATGCCTTTGAAGAAAACGACTATTATTTCAGGTTATTTTAAGTCACGATTTTGAGTTTATTTCTTGCTCCCTCCCCTTTAGAAGATATATGAGCTTTACCAAATACTTTTAGACACGGGAACACCAGGGCTGTCTTTTAAATGCTTACAGTGGATAAAGACAAAGAAATCCAATGAGCTGTGACAGCCATATAACCAGTCTCTGATAGCTGATCCTTGCAATATGTCTGTGGTTAGATATGCAGCTCCCCCAGTACTTCCCTGCGGGCTCTCCTGCCTGGTGCTCATAATGCAGCCTGAGCGTTTCGGATGTTCTGCTGCAAGCTGAAAGGAACACGGGAGAAGATCTGTGGTTTGGACCTGAACATTTAAAGGTTGTCACAACACTTGTTCTTCTTACTGAACAGGGGAGAATTGCATTCGTGCAAGCTGGTCCCCTCTGGAGTGCCATTTGCCACACAGCTTTGTGTTCCACTGTGCGGTTTCAAGGTGAACCCGTTAATTCAATATGACCCTTTTAAGAAGTCCAAACATTACATGGTGCAAGAGGGAAACAAAGCACTTAGTGGTATGAATCATGTTTTAAGATGGAGCAGAGGTGGTGTTTGTGTTGCCCCAAACAGTTCCATTTTCAGTGGAATGAATTTGTCTTAGGAAAGCTTTTGGACACATTATGCCTAATTGCTTTTTAAATTTCAGTGATTTTGGTTTTGCTTTAGGAGAAGGGGGGCTTGGCTGGCCTAGGAGCCTTGTGACTCAGTTTACATGGCCAGATTATTTGAATTACCTCATCAGTATAGACTAATCTTAAAGCAGTGCTGTTCAATAGTCTTCCCTTTCTATCAGGTTAAGCCTCTGCTCCTGAATATGAGCTCCTGCTCATCTGCTTCCTTGGACTAAAGCATCTGCTGGCAAAGTCCTGGGAGAGGACATAGAGAACAAGCTGTTAGGGGTTGTACTCTGCCTCCTACAGACTGCTTTCATTTATTTGCTCTTTACAGACTGAAGTGGTAATGCTGTGATGCTTGCAGCAGGAGATTGGAGTTTCAGGTAGCTTGTGTTTGGGATCTGACTGGGATTACAAAAGGTGCTCAGAGGGATGTTTTATTTCCCTGGCTGATGAAGGAAAACCCCACCATTTTCTTTGTCATTAGCCTAGCACCCAAAGGACAGCCTTTTCTTCATATAGCCCAGCTGTAACCAATGTGAAGTGTAGCTCCTTGTGATGAGTTTCTGCTGCATAAATGAGCACTCCTGAATCCAGCCTAAAGCAGCCAAATGTGGGATGAGGGGGGCAGGGATCCCAGAGATGTTTTCATGTGCTTTGCTGATGTATTCAGCTGAGATCTGCAGAATACTGTTGTGACTCCAGAACATATTTCATTGCTACCTGTATTGGACAAAGAGCTCAACAGGTGTTTAGAAATCCTGGAGGATGGAAATATGGTACCTCTCTAAACAGAAATGTGTTGACTTTTCGACTGTGTAATGCTTAAGCACTGATCATTTCAACACCTTTTCCCCAGTTGTTACCCTACCTGGAATTCCTGCTGGGGGAGATTACTGGGAAACATCTGAAATGTTGTTGCTAGGAAACTATTGAAATATTATTGCAATAACATTTGGCTTCCTGAACTTTATAATAAAGTTTATGGTCAGGAATATTTTGGATACTTTGGTGGTTTGCTTGGTGTTGTGCTGGTCACTGAACACCTTCCCTTCCTACCTGTAAGGAGGCATTGAACAGTGGTTCTGGTGGCACCGGGGAAACCATGGGATGGGGAAAGGCAAAGGAATAGCTAGAGGTGACAAGAAGGATAACATTTGCCAGGATTTATTTGTGGAAGGATGGAGCACATCTGAAAGGAGAAATAATTTCAGAGAAACAAAGGAAGATCCAGAATGCCACCCTCTGTTCTGCAGAGCTGGCTGGTTTGCGTGCATTAGGAAAGCTCTTTGAGGAGATGTAGAGGTGCTGCTCGGGTGAAGTCCTGCAGTCAGCTGTGGCTTTATCTGCAGTTTCTGCAACCTTCCAGCCTGGACATTAGCTGACAGTCACAGTGGAGCTTAGGCCGTTGGAATATCTATGTGCTGTTTATAAAACTGTTTGGTGTTATGTTTTCTGCTCGCACTTTCCTTCACTCCCCACAACTGTGATTTCTCCAAAAATTTTTTAATACTTACAAATAAGGAAAACTCTAGGCATTCTAGGAAGAGCCATCACATACTTGCACAGAGTCCACACATTGTTGCAGTGAGGCAGGAAGAGAAACTTTTATAATTCATGAATAGTGAAAGCTTTCTTTACTTCTGGGATAAATATTCCAACCCGTTAGGTATACTTTATATGTAACATTTACATCTTGCTGAGTGATTAGTTTAAACAGCTATTTTTATCCCGCATTTCAGCCCACAACTCTCCAATGTTAATTAGTATTAGGAAGGAAGTATGTTTTCTTCACATGCCATAGCAAATGTGCTTTATATAATGATTACAGAACTTGTTTGATCTTTTGTTTTTACAGAACACAGTCTACAGCACTGATGGCAAACTGTTTGGTTTTAGTTTTCTTGTGCCCTGGGCTGTTTTCCACTGTGTGAAATTGCTGAACTTTTTTTTTTTTAGGTGTTTTTTTCACAATCATTGAAACTGTTGGAGTAAGATAGAATTTCATTGTAAAGGCTATTTAAATTGCTGTCTTTCAATGAATAGTTCAAATAACTCCTGTTTTGGGCAAGTTTGAGGGGCATGGCTAAAACTGATAATATAGGAAGTTTGGGCAGAGGTATTCAAAGATCACAAGCTGCTCAGGTATTGCACAGGCAATGCAAGGAGGGTATTGGAGAAGCCAAAATATACAAACCTTAGTGAATAGACATTGCCAAAAATTTAGGAATCAATTATGTAAAATATCCACAAATTGGGAAAGTAGGGGAGTTTCTACTGTTGTTGCCATTTTGCATTCATGATTGTGAATAATACAGAGACAATTTTAGCTGATACATATCCACTCACAAAAATAAACCATAATTATAGAACTCTTGAAAGGTTTTTCTTGCACTATTAGAAGCAGAGGGGAGCTGCTGATTCAAGCCCTCTAGCTCTAGGAAGGAGAAAAGTATGAACCTGAATACCAATTTTTTACTTCCTTCCTTTGGTACTTTGAAACTTCAGCTCTAACATTTTGCCTGAATACCAAATGTCTACAGTTTTTAAAAAGGTTTTCCTCCTAAAATTTCCTAGAACTACATAAAAGCACATGGAAGAAACCATTTGTCATTCTAGACTTGTATCAGAAAAATCAACTTGATGTTTCTCTCAATTAATTTAGAATAAACCAAGTATATTATGATAGTTGCTTTTTAGTTGTGAACCTGTGACAATAAGTTCTGTTTTTCTTAGAACCAAGGCAAGTGGTATAGTTCTTTGCAAACAGTTACATCCCAGGATCAAAGTACTGATCCAGCATGTCAGTGTGGTGAAATTAGTGGATTAAGAGCCCATGAGTCTCTTAGGAATTGGACTTGAACTGCTCTACAACTCTTGCAACTCAGCTCTACATTGATGGGCTGAACTGATTTCTACAAAACTTCATGTGCTTTGCATTTCACTGGCTATGGATGCCAATTCTGGTTGGCAGTATCAGATCTGTGGTGGTTTTTCATTAATTAAATGTACCTCCAGCATTGCTACCTGAAACACTGAGGCTTCATTACTACTGTACAGCCTCCAACACTATGGGTGCTCAGCGCTGAGATTTCTGAAGGAAAATGAAATAATTGTTTAGGGTGTAGAGGAAGGAAGGTCAAACACGCGAAAAAACCAAGGAAAAAGAAGGGCAAGAGGCAAAGAGCAGAAAGAGGACAGGATGAGATGATGCATCCCTGCGAGCAGTGTGTGTCCCACCTCTGCCCTGGCAGCAGCTCATTCAGGGTTTGCTCTGCCTGAGATCAGATCTATTCTTTCAGAGAATTCAGAAAGCTCAGTCTGCCTCAGTGTCATGATTTGGGGCTCAGCATTTAACTTCCCAGCAAGAGGGATCAGTTGAAGCATGGATCGAGTGCCCCACGGGGCTGAACCCTTCCCGGCCCCTTCCCTCGCAGCCTTGCTGTCTCTGCTGCCGCTGAGGCACAAGTTCCTGTGGCTGACGCTTTC
Source organism: Entomyzon cyanotis (assembly GCA_024500445.1). Classification (NCBI taxonomy): domain Eukaryota; kingdom Metazoa; phylum Chordata; class Aves; order Passeriformes; family Meliphagidae; genus Entomyzon; species Entomyzon cyanotis. The sequence goes on from JAKEPQ010000743.1 coordinate 9,580,718, forward strand.
ATGGGGGTGAGGTCTGTCCTTGTGCCACGGCCTCAGGTTTTGTTCCAGGTGTTTTTCTTTGGCTGTGTTTGAAGGGGGGTGTTGGGGAAGGAGCTGCCTGCCCCGCAGAAGGGAGCGGTGAGTGACAGCCGGCGGGGAGCGCTGAACCTCGCCGCGGCTGAGCCGAGTCATCAATAATGCACAATGAATTCTTGCTTCCCTCCGAGCTGAGAAAATAATACCCGGCTGGAATTGAGCGAGTGCTAGGGGACACAGCACCCTTGAGACGGCAGGGCTGGAACTCCTGAAGGGGAGAGCTTTGGAGAATTGAGTTTCTCCCTGCGTATGCCTGATTTCTTCTCCTGCCCACTAGAAAATTGAGAAGTCAATTGGCCTTTTATTGTTGGGGTTGAAATGACTTTTCTCTCTCTTTTTTTTTTTCTTTTCAATTAATTTTTTATTGAATTTTGAGAAAGGTAGATTTATGTCTGCCACCGCCAAGAAGGGGAGAGAGAAATAAATATAAAATATTCAGGCTGGGCAGTGGGGAGGCTGGGCTGGAGCCTGTGTTTCCCCAAGACAAAGTCCCTTCCCAGGGCTGTTCCCTCCTCCGGAGCACCCAAAGGTGCTGGTGGGAAGTCAGTGCTGCACCTCATGGGGCTGGGGGGTGTTCAGGTGCTTTTTCTATTTGAGGGTGAAGCTCCAGGTTAATGGAAGAAGTGGGTGTTGCTACAGATTTGGGGTTTTTTTCAGTTCCCTTGCCTTTCCACAACCATTTTAACTGGAGATAGTACAAAATCAAAGCGCACTGCTGACACACATTTACAACAGTTCCTATGTGAATGATTTGTGAATGCCAGCCATTGCTCCAGCCCTCACGTGAACAAAAATAGTTGCAGGAATATTATGGTGAAAGCAAATAAAATAGTAACACTGAGGATCCAGTTTGTTTGTAAACTCAAATATTTATGAAAGTCAATTTATAGCAGGTGTCTGTAATAACTGGCATCAATGCACAGTAACAATTAACTGTAGCTGTTTTCTACAACAGGAAAATCTTATGGTAGTGCTCAGAAAAAAGAAACTCAGGTCACCTTGCATGGAAAAGCATTGAATCTAGTGATAAGCATTTCATCTGATTTTAATAAATGTAATCCTGGCTGTTATGACCTGTGCCATCTGTAACATTATGCAATGTATCTGTTACGAACAGGAGATGTGACATTGTATGAGGAAGTGACAGTGACGGGACAGCGTCTGATAGCTCTGCTCTGCAGTGTGGTGGCAGCATTCTTCTGCAATAGTAAGGCCTTTATTTATTTTTAAGGTATAAATTAATTTGCTTTGGCCTCAAACCCCTTATGTCATAGGTTCTGATACTGTTATTCAATTTTCAATTTATTCTGTTTTTGAAATGGCCACAAGTGAGACAATAACATTGTCTAGGTAAAGACTTTAGATTATAAGAAGTTCCAGATATTTCTGAGATGGTCTGATACAGCAATTTGCCATAGATGAAAGTTTGGCTTCCACCTTAACAAACTGGAATTGGAAAATATTTCTTACTTTTCACATATTCTACATCAAAGCAAAAATGACTGTGATTACCAAAAATTGGAGGCATATGTCAGGTTACAGTCTCCTAAAAGATTCTAATATTCAACAAAAAAAGAAATTGGTTTCATCTTAGATTAGATGGTAGAGTCTCTTTGTTTGAGCTGTCATTCTGCCCTGTTTTGGCAAGTTGTGATTAGAAAATGATTATTCCATCCTTAAAGTTTAGCTGCATACCTGAAATAGCGTGGGCAGATTAGCAAGAATTGCTGGTTCATGTTACTGTACATGATATGTTCTCACACATCTCCTTTGCACTCGAGGATATTTTGCCAGTGTACATCCCTGCTGTTTCATGCATTACATTTGGAAGCTGAGGAGAAAGGGGAGGCTGAAGATTCCATGGCCTCCAGCATTTTGTCTATGAGAGCATCCTTCTAGTGACTATGTGGGGTAAAAGCAGATTTCTCCCTTGAGCCAAGAATCAAGCAAAGGTGCCAAATGCACAATCTTTCCTCTCAAACATTCTGCTGTTTCTGAGCCCAGGAGACACTTTTCTTGCCCAGGGAGGGAGGAGGCGATGGCAGTGAACCCTGAAGCTCATCCTGGGCACAAGCCTGTCCCTCCCTGCAGCACCAGCACAGCAATACTGTCCCCTCCGTGACTGCCAGTGCCCATACAGCCCTGTCTCTTCATTGCAGGATGTTCTCATGTGTGAAATGAACTGATATGAAATGTAGGTTGTTCCACTAAAAACTCTGAGAACAGTCTTATTTTCAGTGCACTGAATGTGAATTGAAAGAAGTCCAAATGTAGAGTGAAACCCTGTGGCTCCCTTTTAGGTGAAACTTTTCTTGGTTTTTTCCCCTCATTTTAAATTGGAGCTTGAGTCAGGATTTCATAGTCCCTGCTAAAATACTTTGGAGCTGTGTAAAACTGTGATCTCCTAACATAGTTTTGAATGGCCTTGCTCAAACACAGAAGGTCATTAGAAAACTCTTCCTACCTGCTTTTCTGCCCTCCTGCCTTGAAGGGAAGGTCACAGTTCCTGCAGCCTTCAATAGGTAGGGCTGGCTGAGCTCCTATTTAGGAGCTGCTTTCAGGTAATTCAGAAGTAAGTTTTTCACAAGCCTTCCTTACAAATGTCAGTAATTTCTGACAGTGTTTTGCTCTTCATAGACACAACAACAGGAGACCTTTCACTTGTTGAAATAGCTAATCACTTATCAATCTTTAGGTGGTTTCCCCACAGAAGGCAGGTTTGCTTGCTGTGAGGATTCTGAAGTGCTTTAAGTATGACATGATGTTCCCGGCATGAAATGAGTCCTACATCAGTATAAATTTGTGTGTTGTGCTGAAATGTAGTTGAAGGTTAAGATTTGAGACATGGAGCCATCCACTGTGTAAGGAGCCAGGGATGACTGTTGTAGTTTCTCAGGGCATGGTTTTTCTGGGCCTACAGCAAACCCTGACTGTGTGTTTGACAGGCAGATAATCTCATGTGTTTTGGACAACGGCTTTGTAAAGCATTTAGATATTTTTTAGATGTGCTAATCAGGATGTTCAGAAAATTCTGTGAAACTAGTGTCTGCTGCAGAAATATTAAGGTTACTTTGGGATGTTTTATGAAGCTTCAGTCTTGCTGCTTTTGTTGTTGCTTGGATCAGAATTGTTCAGAAAGCAAATGGCAAGAGCTTCCAATAATATGACAGTGCGTGCTGCTGCAAAAGATTTCTAATTTGTGTAGTAATGACAATACTGGGGCTCAGACATGCCCCACATAGGTCATCAATGGGCTTCTAGAGAAATCTGCCTCATTTCATGGCAAAGTATGTGTACATGTAGCTGCTGTGTGACCCACTTGTGAAGCTGGTATGATGTGTTATGGGATGTAAGGAGGATACAAGTACTTGTGTAGATTTCCCCCATTCAGCCATGGAAGTTGTACTGTTATTTGCCCTCTGTTTAATGAAACAAACAAACAAAAATCATATATAAGTAATAAAAGGAAAATAAACTTTATTTAAGTCCTCTATTTATGCTTTTCACCCTTTGACCAGCTCTGACACAGTGACTATATAGCACTGATATGTGGCATTATTCACATTTTATTGGGGGAGTATTTACTCTTATTCCAAAAGCAAGTATTAAAGATCAGGAAACAAAAGAAAAATAACCCCTCTGCTGGACTGATGGAGAATTTATGGCTATATAAATGAAAAGATCAGCTAAGCTTTACAATGACAGAGAGCTTGGTTGGGTAAAGCATGGTGTTAATAATGCCCAGGTCGTGGGTTCGATCCCCATATGGGCCATTCACTTAAAAGCTGGACTTGATGATCCTTCTGGGTCCCTTCCAACTCAGACTATTCTGTGATTTTATTTAACAAGCAGGACAGCTTTAAAATTTTCATACTACTACACAGTATCTGCAGCTATGCATACATAAAAGCAGAAATCAGAGTTATAGTGGCTTGTTTAAAAAGCTAGTTGGATATCAGAAGGTAATATTTAAAACGGGTCTGAGTTAAGACTGTATAGTGTTTTACTCTGTGGAATGCAATAGTTGTCCATTGGGGTGAAGCCTGAGAAACATGGTGGGGAAGCTGGCTTCCTGGTGAACCCTCTCTCTAAAACCTACACATTTCAGTTGTTGAATGCGTTCCTCTTGCCAAAGGACCTACTGTGTGCCAAAGGACCTATGGGATTAATCTCATTATTAAATTACTGAAATTTTCTTCACAATGGCAGAAAGAACTTGTCTTTGGGTTAAGATGATCAATACTTGGGTCTGAGACTTCTGTGCAAATCCACTTTGGCAGCAGCTGCTAGAGTGCTGGAAGTTGGTGTCTGTGCCAGCTCATGACAGGAGAAGGGACAATTTTTCTATCATATATGGTCTTTGTAAGTTCCTTATATTGTGGCAAAATAAAGGAGAGAAGATGCTTCCCTGCTGGAAGAGGCAGTGCCTTAGTGCCTGGAATTATTGACATTGCCAGGAGGGATCCAGGTTCAAATCTTTTCTCTGGGTAACTTAGAGCAATGGTTGGATGTGGATTTCACAAATCGAGATAGGTGATGTAGCCAGCAGTAATGGAGCCTCTGTCTCTCTATAGAACATTTGCTGTGGACTAAACTGATCTTCGATAAAGTTTAATCAAAACCAAAAACTATTCTGGACAGCATCCACTAATAAGATAAAATATTTTTTAATAATGTTTGTTCAGTATTTTACAAGCAGAGGTAATCAATTTATAAAGGATTTTGCGATCCTCCTCCAGGCAATGTAAGCAAAACTGTCATGGTAGGTCTGCAGGGGAAGAAGACCTGACCTCTGCCATCAGGCTTCGTGCTCTTCTGTGTGTCTGGGCAAGAACAGTGGATTCAAGGAGTTTTTGTGAGGAAGGGATGGTGTGAAAAGTGAAGGATAAGGTCAGGGCTTGGCTTTTGTTACCACCTGCACAATATGTAATGAGAAGTCAAACAAAACTCTGCTGCCCTCACACAGCAGGAACCAGGGCAGGGGCTCTTGCTGTGGTGTTGCTTTATCTACCCTGGATAACAGGGCTCACAGCCCTGCCACAGGACACATTACTTGTGTTCCACTGAAGCAAAGAGGAGCTTTCCCTTTGGAAGCACCAGCATTTGGTGGCTGATGGAGCAGCAGCTGCTCTGCTCTGGACGAGCCTCCCCCTGCACTTGGTGTCACACCCCTGACACGGGCTCAGCGTCCCTTCCTAGCAGTGACTTTGCAGAGCACACCAAGTTCACTTCTCCTTGTAGTGCACGCTTCAAATGTACAGTTAATATCCAGCAGATATGTGGGAAGGCAAGCAAGCTACCTTTCATCTAATGTTTGTAACACAAAAAACCTTCAATATTGAGAACAGATAGACTGGAAGGTAGGTTCACATCTCTCAGCAAGAGAGCTGTAACTTAAATCTAATACACCTGATCAAGGCTTTCTCTCTGCCTTGTAGGTATTTTAATACAAATGTGTCTTTCATTTGACTGATTGAAGGTCTCCAACCTGCAATAAATGAAACATCTGATCCCCTTGAATCCAAATCACTTTTTCTTTGATTTTCTTTTACTTCTATTTCTTCTTTCTTTGTTCTATGGCTAGAGTCGAATTTCCCTTTAGAAATTGAAAGAATGTGTGTGGGTTTTTCTGCTCTTCTTACAGTGAGCCTGTGCAAAGGTCGAGTGGCTAGTTGACTAGCATATTAAGACAGAATTCATTTCACAGACAGTCTGTAGTGATGTGCTTTACATATCATTATCACGCTGAATTGAGGGAAACTGATTATACAAATTAGTTACTGTACATTATTCTCCAAAGCCTTTTATTTGCATAACCAATAGATTTTATGCAAAGAATATCCTGAAAAATCATACATGATCATGTGTAGTTTAAAGAAAGTTGTTATTATCTAGGCAGGAAAATAAGTAGCCATTATTCACAATTTAAGTTTAAATTATTGTGTATCATAATATTGAGTGTATCAATTAGCTTATGCCAGATGTACTCTTTAAAATATAATTCCTGTAAACACAATTGTGCCTGCAGTCCAGAGTGCTAGGAGCTGCTGATTCCAATGTTCTCTATAATTATGTCTTTGTATGAATCAATCAGTTTAAATATAGAGCGACAGTCTGTTAAAGCCATGACCTCCGTTGGGTTTATTTTTTACTTGGGTAGTCATGTCTCTTTCCAGATGTCAGTGACATAATTTGTATGCTCAGCATTTCTTGTGCAGAGATTTTTTTTGGGGGGGGGGGTGGGTGGAGGGGAGGAGAACCTTCAGAAGGAGATGGGAGTTGGAAATATTAAGCTGTAGAATCATTGAAAGTGTTGCTTTTAATCTATAACTATAACCATGTTTGTAGTGAAGTGTTAACCCTCCTACACATGAACACACTTAGTCTTTGCACAGATACTGCGCTGGGTATTAAAATGTATGTCAGGCTGGAGAACAAAGAACACGTGACATTACGGACTGAATTCATAGTTACAATAAAAGCAGCAATGAAAATTCAATAAGGGGACTGGAACCAACAGTGTCTTTGTAGTTTTTATCTCTGCGAGAGTTTCCAGAGGAGCTGTTAGTGATTAGGGCCTCATCCTGTGCTGCTAGCGAGCTGTGTGCGCTGCCCTGGCGGCACAGCCGAGAGCTCCCGCGGGCAGCACCGCGCTCCCCTCGCCCGCAGCTGCCGCTGGCCCCGGGGGATGGCAGGATGCGACCCGACAAGGAACAGAAAGCAGAGGAGAGCTGTCATTTAAAGTTCATTTTGCCCTCATAAAACTTTCTAGGGATTGGAAACATGCAGCGACATCCAGTTGGCGGAGGAGATAAAACGCTGATGTGTGCTGTGTATGAACACTAGACTTTATGGTTAGTAGGTCTCCAATGTAAAACTTCTAAAAATAAATCCTTAAAACTGTTGCAGCCCTTTTCACCATTTCATTTCCCTTACATTTCTGTGTTTGCAGTAAACACATCTTTGATGCTAAAACTGGAAGTGATTTATGTGCTGATTTTTTTGAACGGAGGCACTCACCTGACTTTAACTTCAATGGAATAAGACTGTGTTAAAAACACCAACACTTTGCTCTGACACGATGTTTGGATGCAAGTCTGATGCATTTCAGAAATGTTTCTTTTTCAGTGAAAGTTTAGTTTTATTTTATTAATCACAAAATTCTAATTTTGAAAAGTTATACAGAACATTCCATATTGTATAGGATGTTTATTTACATTTTAATTAGAAGGATTTATTTTGTTTAATATAACCTGTTTTAATTGCATTATTTTTGCACCTATAAACTTTAATAGCCGTAGACACTGATATTGTTTTGGCAGCTTGTGAGGTCACATATGTAATGTATGTAGTAACATATGTAGTAACGTAGTTTCAAGCGAGCTACATTTTTATTTCTTTTAAACTTTCGGAATAACGATCGAACTTTCAGCCTTTCCTTTGTATTTTTTCTTTGGATTAGTTTCAAGCTGGAGTGAAAGCCAGCAATTGTGAGGTAGCGTGGATTTGACATTTTCTCATGTACCCTGCATATTATTTGCAGTAAGATTAGCATCAGAAAGACTGACTTAGATCAGTTGTCTTTGCTTATGCACACCCTATGTTTCTCAGATTTTTTGAGGGGTTTTGGGGGGATGGTAGGTGTGTGTGGTGATATTTAGTTTCCCCGTCTAAGCATGCTGGATCAGCGCTAGATGGGTGTTTGTGTCAGAGGACTTGCCAGGTGGAATGTATAGGTGGAGGATAAAATGAAAGCAAAGAAGGCAATGTAAAAAAAAGAGACACTGGAATGGCTACAAAGGAGAACCCCTGTTCTTTGAGATTACACTCCTGAAATGAGCAGCAGTGAGCTGATAAAATAACATGGACCTGTGTGGATAGAACAGGCTGCTTAAGCTCAAAACCTAAATGATTTAAGCATCCTGGTGCATGGGTTATAGTTGTCCTCAGCTAGGGGCAAATTCTGTCTCCAGTGACACGTGCACCCATTGAAAATCAATGAAAGCTGGAGATGTGAGAGACCAGGTCTTGTGCTTTGGCTTTTGTCTTGTGTGACTGTTGGCAGAGAGTTACCCTGAAACACATCTGGGTAAGTTAAACCTGTCACCCTTGTGACAAGAATACTCACATAAGTAGCCATAATGGTATTAGTTCTTGCAAAATATTTAAAGAATCTGGCCTTTGGCTAGTAGTATTTTTCAGATGTCACTTTGCTTTTAGCAGTGTAAGAAAAGTTACATTTTTACCCTGAATAGTAGATTTATTTTGAAATTAAGTAAATGGCAGAACTGCAGCTCTCTTCCTCTCCTGCATAAAACCTCTTTTAAGTTCAAAGTGTTCAGATACATAACTCTAAGCTCTCTCTTCCTGATGCTCAGTGGGCTACCTTGCTTTTTTTAAAATTCATGGCAGGGTCTCAGAGCAGGGCTGGCAACCTCAACTAAAGTAACTGCTGCTTTTATTTCCCCATGACTTTGGTTCTCTTTTAAGGTCTCAAAAGACCTCACAAACCAGCTGACAGAGCAGGAAGAGAGATGAAAGATGGAGATGGTAATTTTCAAAAAGAAATTGTGTTGCAACCGATGAGTTCTTTATGACTTCTACTTGAAAGCATAAATCAGCCCAGGTTCAATTAAAATTGCATCTAAATTGAACTAAATGAGCTCTTCCTGGTTTAGAGTTTCCTTATGAAAGTTTTGCACGTTTCTGAATAGCAATGGCAAGCTCTCAGGAAGCTGAAACCATGAAAGCTCTGAGGAGGATTTTAATGCCCACTCCTGCCTCCCACCCTATATTTTTTCTAATATTGAAGACTAAATTCTTCATGAATTATAAGTATAAACAGTACTGAAATAATGACTGTGTTCTCTCTAAAAGTTGTCTTAGCTGTTCATGCTATCTTAGTGTTTTAAAGTTAATTGTGGTTTTGTTTGGCTTTTTAACAACTTACTAAAAACCCCTAGATCTTATGCATGATTCAGATATATCTGGAAGGTTAATTTAAGAGCAATTAGCAAACTTGCTTCTCTGGAAGTGAAGTAGCAGAGGCTGGACAGGCCCAGACTTTACATTCAGTAAACTCTCATGTTATATGACAGGTTTCCATCATCTTGACTTGGCTAAGGTTTACTTGAATTCGAGGGTAGTGGATTGGCAACATTTTTTTTTGACGGAGGTGTCATATTCAACCAAGACTGACTCTTTATAGAAGGGTAAGAAAAGAAGGCCTTGGAGATTGCTCACTGAAATTAATCTTCAGTATAAAGTGGATAAAGAGTCTGAGAAAATCCTTGCAGTTTCTACTGAAATGAGTAATTTCAAAGAAGTCATCTAGCAATCAGGTCCTTTAAATCAACCAACAAAATCTTGCTTTATAGAGGAATAATCACATGGAAACAAATACACTCCCTTGCAAAGCTTCTGAAGCCATTGCTGCCAATGAAGCACATTGGCTCCTTTCATAGTTCTCGCAGATCCCATTTACATAAAAACTCAGCCACCGAAAACTCAGCTAGAAGCGGCCGGTGTAACGTGAAGGCATTTTTTGAGCCAGAGCCACTTTGTAAAGAAAGAAATGCTTGCTTGACATAGACCAAAAATGACAGTGTAAGTGGATCACCTGCCTGAAAGGCTCTCAAGCAGTACAGCTGTCCAGCCCTCATGTCATCCTCTCGTGACCCCTCAAGAATTCCTTTGATCTCCCGTGAAGACATCAGCCTCCCTGGCTGTCATCGCCCCGCAGGAGCTGCTGGCCTGCCCAGGTACAGGTGCTTCAGCCATGGCCTTCCCATGTGCTGCAGAAGCTGCTGCTCTGTAAGGCTGAAACACTTGGTGGAACAGCTGTAAGGGCCTGAGTGAGAGGTTTAATATTTAAAAACTTAAACAAGGACGAGAAGGTGCAGCATTTTCATAAGCAGCCTTTTCCCTCTTGTTGTAATGCTGCCTGCCAAATTAACAAATTTGGCACTTCTTTCCTTATTTTTGAACATCACCATTTCACCAGGCAATCAATTGCATCTGTACCTTGCTGCAAAGAATTCTCATCTGGAGAGAAAGACTCCTATTGTGGTCTTCAATCTTTATGTAAGTGTGCTGGTTCACAAAGGAAACGCTGAAACCCTTACAGAGGTTTTGTATAAAATCCTTGGTTATGAGAGTTATTCACCTTCCTGTTTTCCACACTGACAATACTGCCAGGTTATAGCAACTCTGAGGAGTTCCACCAATTTCACAGGGACTGTAGTAGTTTGCAGTGTGGATGAGATTTCAAAGCATAATGAAAGCACTTGTGAATGTGTTTTATTTCATGTAGCAATGGGGTAGGAGAGCCTGAAAAGCAGTCTCCCAGATGAGCAGGTGGCAGCTTTCAAATGTAGGGTAAAAAATTCTTAGGACACCCTAATTTGATAACTTGTCATGACCTGGCTCACAGAGGCCACTGAGCATCAACACTATTTGAGTGCCAGTGTCCTCCAGGACCCTTTGGAAGTTTCATTCCGTACAGGAGGGTTGGGATACATATGGTAAAATCCAAGTCGGGCCAGATGTAGCAGGAATTTGTATGCTACTACCCTGACCCCTTGTATCAATAAAGAGATGTTTTTGTAAAATATGAACAAACTACAATTCCAGTGGAATGTAATAATTTTCAGCTCGATTGTGCTGATGGCACAGAGCCCAGAGCCTTGAGCAGCCTTGGGGAGCGCAGCCCGCAGGGGAAGGGAGAGCGCCTTGTCCTCACCCCCCTCTTTGACTGAATTGTGCCTCTTGATAAACAAGGAGGGGAGTGCAACTCTGCCCAATCGAGTCAAGTTGCGTAAGATCCACTTTTAAAATATTTTTCCCCAATCTGAAGAGGGTATTAAAAAAAATGAAATTCCTGTAAAATAGCATTTAAAAAGCTTTTGAATTGTGCTTTTGACCTTTTTAATTTTGCTTTTGACCTTTTAAATTTTGCGGTTTTTTCCATATTGTAAATATATAATTTATTTTGGACAGTTAGGAAAGGAAGCAAATTCAAATCTCTTCATACTATGAGTATATTAAAAGTTGATAAGTAAAAATATGCTGATTCACTAAAGGCGGTTTAATTGATGCTTTTCAAAAATGTCATTTATATGGAAAAAACATTTTTCATCAAGCCAACCAACCCACAATATTTTGACATTTTTCAAATAGCTTTTCTGACTAGTTCTGTCACAAGCAAAAGGAAAGATACTTGAGAATCCCCTTAGTCTGGTCCTCCTTAAAGTCCTGCTTACTGCTCAGCACAGCCTTAGAAATTAGCCAGTGGCAAGAAACGTATCACACCAGAATGATGCATTCCTTTAGTAAATGGACTGAAAATAAAGTGGGAGCGCAGTGTTTTGGTTGTAATATGCTGATGAACCTGTCAGAGCAAAGACAAACCACTCTGACTTCTCTGCCTGTTGGAGCACAGCAGCCAGGATTGTAACTGAGACATCACAGGACAGGTGCTGTGAAAATTACAGAATTTAAGAAAAGGATCATGTGGCTTTCCTGTATGATCAAGAGGTTGATCCTTGCAGACTTCAACACCCTACATCCCTATTTGCTCCTTGATCATGTGTCTTTTATGTTAATAAATAATCCTGTAGATTTGAAATGGCTTTTCACATAAGTAATTCATTTCTGTGCCTGCGACCCAGCAGAAGTCTAATTCAAATCTTTTAAAGGTTATTTTATTCAGAAGTGAGTTGAGTTTCACCCTATTATGCATAAGCAGTGCTAATCATTGAGGTGATTCACAGGTACGAGGGGTGCAGAATCAGCTCCCAAGTATGCTTTCAAAAACTGTAATTTTGTTAATAAAAAGCCCCACAACTCTAAGAGTCGTGGTTCTGCAGAATCTGGGAGCTGCATTGCTTCTGCCTTTGTTCTTTGATTTTTCAAAATGTTTTATGGATTTTAAATAAATGAAGGATAATGTATAAATTCCACACTACACAGAATATTTTAAATCTTTTTAGAACTGGGCATTAACTGTTACCTGGAGGTCTGTAAATACCTGCAGTGGTTTGCTGCTGCTAATGCTGTAATTACATTTCAGCGCTGACTCACACTTATGCTTTTTTGTGTTTGTGTTCAGCAGTACAGTTCATTTGAAAAGTGCATAAAATATAAATATCCAAACTTCAAAGATGCTGTAGTAGAGGTAAATTGCCAAATGTTCTGTGATTTTCTCGATAGTTTTATGATAACATAAAGCTAGTGTTTCATCAAAGAATTTTTTTTTCTTTGAGAAGGATTGCACCAACTAGATATAAATTATAAATCATGTTCTGTTTTACATGTGAAATGGGAGCTCTGAAGTGTATCACACTTGAGCAGATGGAGGCTAGGTGTTTTCATTTTTTCCTGAGCCTGTTTTGTTTGTGATGCCATTTTCTATATAGCGCAGCCTTAAATTCCTTTGCATAGGGGCAAGAAACTATCACCAAGTAAATACAATTATTGACAAGTGTTACTAACCACAGGGACAGGGAGAAAATCATCAGTAACACACTGCATCCCCCCCAAAGCCCGAGTGACATTTGTAACGCACAAGTAATGAGCTAATTGAGCAGCTGTTCAGGTTTCAGGACATCAGAGATTTTATTTAACAAAATGAATGATCAAAACAACTGAATTACAAAATGTTAAATATATATTTATTCAGGTAGCCAAGGCTTTTTCTGGCTTTATTAATTCTAGAAGCACAGCAGAGTTTTGGTAAAATTTAAAAAACTGGAAGGGAGATATCTTTGAAGGATGCTGCCTAAATTACAGCCTGTTTGTTCATTATTGTTGATAAGCACTATTTTATTGTGTTTACAAATTGCAAATTGAGCTGAGATTTCTCATTCCTTTGATAGCACCTTCACTACCAGGTAATAACATTAAAATCATATGACATTTGAATGGAATAATTTCCTGGCTCTGTGTGCTTGCAAACTGCTTTTAAGAATGAGTGGGAAAGGCAGCGGAGAGAAGGGGCAAGTTTTGCAGAGCAGAGATGAGAAAAGGCAAAAGGCAGCCTCTGCGTGTGTTACACAGGCAGAGATGAAAGCAAAAGAACCCAGAAGCACTTTTTAGCCAAGCAAATAACTGGTGTGGGCTCCACAGACTTAGCTTAAACCAGGAATTTCTGTCATTGTTATTGACCAGACTTTGAGCACTTTTATCAGCTGCGTGTATTAATAGCTTGTTAATGATTGATGCTGAGGTCTTTTATGACACCGAATGAAAGTGAGAAATAAGTGCAAGATTTCGAGGTGACTTTTGTAGTCACACTCTTTGAGTAGCACTCTTTGCAGAATTTCAGCTATGTTTTAAAACATTTATGCCTGCCAAGATTAGATAGGTTACACTGCAACTCAGATAACACAGAACTGCCCGAGCTGGGCTGTGCATTCAGACCAGCGTTGAACAGGAAAAATACAGCAACCCTCAAAATGAAAAGCTGAATTTTAGAAGGTGATGCAGTTCTGCCAGAGTGTGTAAAGGAGGGTAAAAGGTATAGATGACTTGGTATGTGAGGTAAATAAATACCAGATTTGCTGAATACTGTCTAAAGAGAGCACCTTAGCACAATGCATTTCTCATCAGCCAGGTATTCTAGAACTTCACACAGCTGATCTCCATATCAGCTGCACTCAGCTTTTCTGCTGTTTGTAGTTAATTCTGTGTGGTTATTTACCTCACGTGTAACCTCTTCCCGTCTCTACCAAGTAAATTAAGAATCGACAGAAATCTGGAAACACTGAGTACTTGGGTCAGGAAAGCAGAGAAAACGTGTAGGTGTCTGTAAAATTTAATGCACATTTATTTTTTCTCTGTTCACTTTATTCCTTTTTACCGTTACTGCTTGCCTGTCATAAATCCAATTAGTGAGCTTTCTACATTGCAATAAACTGCTTTTCAGGAAGAAAATTTGTTTTGTGAGCAAAGCCTTTTTCCTAAAACACAACTGTAATTTTCTGGTTTTTCACTGCTTTACAAAGCATTTAAATAAAAGCAAAATAAGCTCTAGCATTGCATTTACTGTACTGTTCCCTCCTTCTGCAAAATGTTTTTTCATTTCCAAGTAATTTGGTTCTACCAAAAATTTCTTATAAGGATGAAACAAAGATAATAAAAATATAATAAAAATCTGAAAGAAATGCATAGATCCAGCCCAGAATAAGCAAAAATCTAATTACTGGTGCAGTTGTGTAAGATGGGAAAGATCCAGGTTGAAGTCCCTGGTCTGAATCAAGGACTTAAATCCAGATTTGTCATGCTTTGAACAACTGGTCTAACTGCTACAATTTTCATGTGCATTCTAGGTTTGAAAAAAGAAATTCAGTTGCATACCTAAGAAAACTCTCCTGTGAAAGGGATTGTCAGAACCGATAGGTTCTTGTAAAAGTTATGTTTCCTGCAAATAGATATCGTCTGGAAAAACACTATACGTTATTTTGTTGAGCTATTTATTTTCCTTTCCTTTAACCAAATGAATTTTGACTCCTAACACACAAGAGGCTTAAATGCTTGTGCTGGTTTCTCCAGCCTGTGTTAACTCTCCATGTTCCAAATGGTACAGGGTTGAAATACAGTCAAAGAATATTATGGACCCTTCAAGACAGCTTTGGAATAGAGCAGCCCTTGATTTTGGCTGTCATCCTGAATTTGGGTTAATTTTTTTCTGTAGTATTGTGATAATGAGTAATTCTAGGAACTGGGAACCCTGCCGTATATGTAAATGACACTGGTGAATTGTCTCTGGTCACTGTGTCCCTTATTCTCATTATTTATTCATGCCTTTTTTTTTTTTTTCTAAGAAATATATTAAATCTTAGGAGACTTGGGGGTTCAAAGGGTTGGTCATTAGTCTTTACTAAGTCCAGTTCAGAAGAGCTTAGAACAGGATACACCATTAAATTTAATGTTTCAGCATTTCACTGAGTCTAAATTCAGACAGCACTAGCACTTTCCTCAAAGGATGTACAAAGGCCTATTGTATTGTAAAGAAACTGATTTTTTTTTTCATATCTAGTTATTATAAGCAGTTCATTCTGGTTTCAGAGACATTAGTGGGTTTAGATATTCCTTTATGTAGAATAAAAACCAGCAGAAAGCCTTGATGAGTTTTCTGACTGCATCCACAGCTCATATGCGCTTTTCTGACTGGTTCATTGCAGACCAGAGTTCTTACAAACGAGACCAAGGCTGCAGGGGAGTGACTTCTATTAGCAAATTAAGAAATGGTGGTTTTGAATATATAGTAGTCATCATGAAAATGCTAACTCTCACTGTAATGTAGCATCCAAGAACGATGGCTCCTTTTTTAAAGGAGATTTCCGTGAGTGCTGTTAACAAATGCTGACTTTGTAATAGGAACTGCTGTAGAACGTGCACAAGTATAAGAGAAGCAGAAGTGGCCAAGAACTTCCTATGTGTTTTCAAAACTATATCCTTTTTGCACAGTCTTTAAAAAACCTATTAGCAACAGTGAGGCTTCAGCGGCGTTCAGAGAGGGTGACTGCAGCCAGCGAAGCCTGTCCACTGGCCTGCCAGAAATGGGAAGAGCTATGTGCAGGGCAGTGCCTGCTGTGATGTCAACCCCAGCATCCCCACATCATCTCCTGCCCACCACTTATTCTGCAGTTAAAGCCCCAGGAAATGAAAGAGGTGGGTCACCATTTGGGGCAAGAGCAGACACATAAATAATTACTGTGGGTGATCCTATGTAAGCCCTGTAGAAAAATGGAGGCTTCTGAATTGCCACAACATCTTTTACATAGTATCTTGTTATATTTTACCAAAATTAACAAAATCCATGTTTCATGTGGCAATTTCAGGGTACATAACAATTATCTTTGCTTGCCATCAGTAGAGAAACACTTATAGGAAATTGTTCTCCTATATTGGAAGAACAATAAAAGATATAGGAACCAAATCCTTCCTGAACCTGGGTATCAGGAAGAGCTGTGTCAGCTGCATGCAAGGGAATTGGAAATTTGGTCTAGTGCTGTAGGAGCTGAAGCTGCAGAAGAGTCAGTGCCACTTGGTGACAAGGCCACCTGGAGAAAGTTTGCAATATATTGCATTTGGGAATATATAGTGATGGCTCACCTACCTGGCCAAACAGCAGGGATGGCAGCACTCAGCACTTCCCAGAGGGGCGAGAGGGAGCGCCTTTCCCTCGCTGCTGCTGGGACGGGAGGTGTGTGTGCTCTGTGCTCCTGTGCTCTGTGCTCTGCCCAGGGCCATGCAGGGCTTGTTTCACTGTCACCTCACACTCGGTCAAGGAGGTGCGCGCTGGGAGTGACAAACACTCCGAAGGGGTACTTGTAGCGAGTCAGCAGGTGCTGCTATGAGAATACAGACAATGCTGTAGCTAAGGTGGATTGTTTGTTTAAGTAAATTTATGATGAGCAGAGAAAAGGTCCAGAGCCATCAGAGAAGCAATTTGTTATAAGTTATTTTTAACTACTACTACTACAAAAAAAAAAAAAAAAAAAAAAAAAAAAAAAAAGGGGTTTATTAAGCCACTAAGCTGTTTTCATTTTAAGAACGTGTGAATTCAGTGGGACTGTCTCTGTTTTCCCCGGGTTTGCTGAGAGGAAACTGATAGGGGAGCTTTGAAATAAAGATAGAAGGTGTCACTGATGAGCCAGCCAAATCTCCTTGAAAGCTGAGACAGGTTTTTTCCAGTAGTTCATCTTAACCCTTCAAAAATATTGTCATTAATTTAAACTCTGTAAAAAATCAGGTTATTGTTTTTTTTAATTTGAGGGAGAAGTTCTCAGAATATTGAAGAGTTTAACATGTGTTGAAATGATAACACTGAAAGGTTTTTTGGCCTTCAACAAAAGAGGTGTTAAAAAAATTAACTGTACAGCTGTCACTGTATCTAAAGGAGAAACATCTCTTTTGTTTTTTCAGGGAAGGACCATTATTAAGTATCTTAAATTTGAGTTATAGGCAAAAAACACCAACAAAAAAAAAAAGTAAAGGGAGAAAAAAAAAAAAATTTGTATTCCAAAAAAGCAACAAAGTAAAAGGAAGAGAATGTGGCCACACACTCAGCGGTAAAAAAATATTGCCTCAGTGATAGGCTTGCTTGTGAAAATGGTCCATGAATGTTTTCATGGTTTTGAGACTTTTTTTTTCACTATAGTCATGCAAGCTGTGTGTTGCCGAGCTCCTGCTGAGCAACAGTGGAGAAATTACTGGAGCTCCATTCACAGTTTCAAAACTGTTTTGCATTAATGGACAGCCTGAACTGGATTTGGGTTAGGTTTCACTCTGAGCTGTAGTTCTCTCTCTCCACCCCCTAAAATAATAATAATAATTACAAAAGTATGAGATAGGACTAGCGTCTCCACCTCCTGTTCATAACCGAGCAAACCAAATATTATTACACACATTATTGAAGGGGTGAGGAAAGTTAGAGGTCACGAACTGAGCTGTATGAATAGCTGGAGGTCAGATCAATCACAGCCATGTATTTCATGGCTGAGGCTTCAGCCCGTAGAGACTGGGCTAGTTAAACTGCCTTCTATCCACTGATCATGTATTCTAATTTAAAACAAAAATTAAACAGCTAAGAAATGCATAAACGAAAGGATTTTTCAGTGTTTAGTAGACAAATAACTAAAACATTATTTTTTTCCTTTTATTAATGTATGGGGAGGAGTGGAGGGAAGGGAAGACATGGACACGAAGGTGGGTATGGTATTTGGAAATGAGGTAGAATTCAGAGCAAAATAATACCAGTCCTGTGTCCTGGTAGTAATTGTGTGAAGAGAAGCTAGTAGGGAAAGAGGGGAATTGTCTGACATGAGAAATAAGACCTTTTTTTGAACATTCTGTGAATGTCAATGAATAGCAAAGGATCTCAGATTAGACACCCAAAAATTAATGCACATGATACTACTGTGTCCACTGATCTATCTCTAGGATCAGATAGACACTTTTAATTGCAGTTTTGGAGTTAGATCAAAATGCTGGTGAAGCGTGAATACAGAATGTTGCTAATGGACTGGGAAGGGGAGAAGGTGGGATTTAGGGCAAACCAGCCTGATTTGGTTTGCATCAGACCCCTTTGAAGTGGCAGCAGTTTGTAGTTGCTTTGTGTTTTGCATTGCTACCTTTTCATATCTGAAGATTCAAACAATAGCTCCTGGTTATTATCCCACATATTATTGATTAAAAGCTTTGCCCAAAGACCTTCCATCTCACATTCCAGCTTAGTGTGATTTACTTTTCTTTTTACTCCCTGTAACATATGATTAATGCTGAGCTAGAGAGTCCCAGTGAGATGAAGCAGTGTGTCAGGTAAGATTTGTCAGCTCGGAAGTATAGATTATTTTATGTTTCTCGAACTTTGTGGGCCCAGGGAACACAGATCTTGATTGTTAAATCCATCCACACCTTCCCTAGGGCTATAATATGCCAAAAACATTAAATAGCCCACTTAATACATAACCTCATTCTGTATGCTTGACTATTTTGTTTTTAATTTTTCTTCCCTTTCCAGGCTGCTCAAATGAGATGGGATCAAAGAAAAAAATTATCCTCACTGGATTTTGTTAAAATATTAATAGGTTAGGGTTGACTGGCTAAATTGAATATCTATGCTGATCTTGCTTGCATGTTTAACTTGTGCTTAGGAAAATATGTTTCCTAGGTGATAACCTTTTATGTACCAGCCTGACTTCATTGAAATGCATAGAGATAAAAATATGTCACACTCCATGGCCATGCTATTCTTGTGTGGCAGTGTGATTATTCAGATGATAATTGACCCCCACCTGTAGACAGCTCAAATTCTGTAGTCAATCATTCTATTTGATGTTAAAATATGTGAAAGTACAATTATATAATTTACATTACAAATCATCCTGAATGCCAGGCATCTCAGAACCACTGACAAACGAAAGGGGAAAAAAGTCAATAAATGAAGTGAATTACACTAGGCAAAGAATTCAACTTTTCTTATTTGCTCCTGCACAACAGCTTTTATGTGGATGTTGTTGATGGAACTCAAACAGATACTGCTCAGTAGTGAAATCTGACTGCCTTTCAGCCCCTTCCTAACTTTGGCCATACTTTCTGGATAAGAATACCTCCTTTCACTGTGGGGATGAGAGTCCTCACCAGCAGCCAAAGGCAGAAACACATCCATGCCAGCACAGGTTTATGTCACAAAGGCAGTGGGGCAGTGAGCTCTGCTCCAAAGGCCCCAGCTTTTAACCTCCTGTTTCTGTAGACTTTGCTGTGTATTTTAAAGCTATTCAGAGCAGTTAAAGATCATATTTGTATGGTCACAGATTGCTGTTTGTCATGCACCTGATAAACGCCTGTTACAAATTTTTCTGTCAGTCCTCAAATAATATGGGCAAACAATCCAAATCAGCTCATACCATTCCTGCATAGGAGATGTGTGCAGTGCTGGGCTTAGGTCACATCTCTGGAGCATCCCAGTCTGTCTGTCTGAGTGTTGGACACAAAGAATCTAAATTTTGCATGAATTTCATGCCACATGAAGGCTTTTTAACTATATCTGCTTGCTCCTCAGATTATTTTGGATACATCAGCCCCTTTACAGCAATCTCCATGACATGGCTGTAGATAATATCTCAGACATGGACTATTCCTGAAATGTCAAGGCTATGCATTGTAATCTTCTCTTTAGTTGTGATTATTTAAAAAAAGAACTTTCTGCTTGGGCAAATTATTCCACAGGTCTGTACTGAAGCATTCCAGTCTGTTGAGCAAGACAGACTCTGCTTGGAAATGTGTGATTAGCCTTATAGCAAGAGAAAACTCTGTTAAATCAGTTAAGGACCAAAAAGGGAGCATATGAACCAACACAAAACATTGCTGCTGATAAAACAGAATTAAAATCCTCACTCCTGGCTCTCCTTGTGCCATTTTAGACACTTACTCCTCAGCTTCACACTGAAGAGTGTAGGAAATAACAAGTGTTAAACTTTTTTGTTTAGTTTTAAACATGTAATTATTTTGCATTACTGTACTAAAGGCTTTGTCAGCCTTAGCTTCTCCCTTCTGATGCTGGCAGTGTTACAACTTCTTCGCTAGAACATTTAGGTTCAGACAAATTTTTGGGAACAGCAGCAGAGAATTCATCAGCCAAGCAACCACTGATTAATAATTAGTGATTCCTGCTGGTACATGATTTAATTAAATAATTATAAATCATTCACAAGTTAAGAGATAATGTTGCTTTATATACGGTCTGTCTGCAGTACAAAAATAAGTGCACTTCATCATCCAGATCTACAATGAATAGGTTAAGCAGCTACACGTTGAAATTATTAAGTGGCTTAAGTTTCTGTATCTTACAAAGGAAGCAAACAAAATAAAATTTGTAATCCCAGCCTTCATATTCTCAAATTGTTAGTTAAAATTCCCTGAAAAATAACATAAAATTTCTTCATGACCTGATGTGTACTCTACTACAAAAATAGGCAGAATATCATAATTTCTTAAGCTGTTCTTTCTTTCATAGAACAAACCCAAATGATGTAAAATTGATAAAATATCAGATTTGCAAGTACAAATATGCTAAGAATGGTTCACCACAAAGCAATTGTGAAACAAGACAAAAACAGTAGTTATGGAATTGTTTCAAACAGCCTGAACATCTCTGATAGGAGAATAAAAAGACCTTATTCAAAAGGCTCTGGTTAACCATGTGCACTTATTTCTCTGCTCTTTCCTGGCAGCTCTGTGGAACTTCAGCTCTTCTGATCACTCTTAATCTGGGAGCAGAAGTATCACATCTTATAGTTTGTCCCCTTGATCTGCTGCAAACAGAAAGAAATTCCCGGTGTTGCTCAGTGCAGACAAAGGACTGTCAGGGTAACTTCCAGGCAGGGAAATACATATTTCTCACTTTATTTCTCTCTCTCTCTTCCCCCACCTCTCAAGGCTGTTTTCCTTAGTTCTTTTTTGAAATGGACACTACCAGAAGCTTAATTCAGCCCTGCCACAAGTGGCTGCAGTTCTTCTGACCTCAGCAAAATTCCTCAATCATTATCCCAGGTGTGAATTTGGCCCGTTGTCTTTAATTAAAGCTCAAGTCTGCTCTCAGTAAAATTCGCACTCTTTACAAGCATCAAATTATGTTCTTCAATTAGTTGTATCTTTTCTTCTATCCTTTTAATTTCAGGCCCATCAAAGAGCTGGTTTACTAAATCAATTTCAATGGGAATTTACACATTGTGAATCATAATGGGATGCAAAATTGACTTGGCTAATGAATAGTTAGTGGCTTTGGGGTTAATAGTTTTGGGTTTTAGTCTCAGGTACTTTGTATTAAATTTAATTTTGATATTGCTTTAATGAACACAATATATTACTTCTCCTTTTTTCACCCAGGCCCATCTGAGGTGTATTCTCTTTGCCTGCCTCAATTGATTTGCTTTATGAATAACTGTATGAGATTTCTGTTCAAGAAAAGCCCTTCTGCTTGTCCCATTTCTATGTGCTAAATATTTTAGTCTGATGTATAAAGTCTAAATGGAAAAGAGACTGTACATTCTAAGACAGATGAAGTTACTTCAGAGATTACTGCCTCTTGCTGCTTTGCTCAGTCAGTTGTGGAGCTGCTGTTTGCAGGAATACTTCTAGGAATTCATGGGACTCCTCTATGAATAAAAATAAGTAGAATAGCTACCCTGGTACCAGGGTACAGTGTTAATATAAACAAAACACCACCTCTCTCACTTTTGAGGCTCCAGTTTAGGGCTGTCAGTTTTGCCAGGGGACACCTGACAGCTCACACCATGCAGCCTCGAGGGGAGGCTCTGTCCCATGCAGGCTGCGTGGTCACTGCCTGCTATAGGGGCTGGATTTTGGCAAGCCTGGGGGAAGTGTGTGTCCAAGTTTCCTCTGTGCTCTAGTAGTTTTTTGATGGGGGATGTTATTTTCAAGTTCTAAATTTTCATTACCTTTCCAGATCTATATTTACATAAATTTTTTAAATGGCAGTACCTAGAGGCATAATGACTCTATCAATTTTGTGGTAATAGTCTTGGAAATAGCTGCACCATGATTAAAAGTGCCAATCCCAAGACAGTCTATGTCAAGCCTACCAACACCCAGAATCCACTGAATCAACAAGATTATAGGATTGAGATGCCCGTGAAAGAGTTGTTCTGATCCATCTGCTGCCTCTCACTCAATAAGATTTCTCACAATGAATGTTAGGTGTGATTCTGACACGGTGCTTCTCACCTGGCATCACATCATGTGTCATCACAGCCACCCACCACCTTCTCATGCCTGGGAAATCATGTTGGGAGCTGGGACACTGCCCCTGTCAGCCCTTGGTGTAAAGGTCATCCATTGCAAGGCTGCCAGTTTTACAAAGATAATTCACCGCTTGGTGTGGGCTACAGCACAGCGTTTCCATGTGTTTCTAGCGAGAGAGTCTAATACTCAATGCTTTTGAGAACAAAAAAGTCAACAGCAAGTAATTTTTCACACTTTCCCAAAAGAAGCCCGTGGGGCTTGTTGCCCCAATGTTGAGAGTAAGACATCATTTTCAATAATAAAAGTAGTCAGAATTTTAACAGGAAGTTTTTTGTTTTTTTAATGCAGTGGATAATATGAATGTGTGCTTCAGAGCATGGGTCTGCATTTAATAAATGTGGTTTAAGCTTTCTGTATTCAAACATATTGGGAATATAAACACAAGAGAAAAGAGTGACAGTTATTTAAAAACCAACTCTAGCAGGGTAATACATGTGTATAAAATAACCAGGTGTAGATTTAAGCATAAAGCCTAGATTTTGCCTGTCTGAGGGATGAAGTTCAGGAACTTCAAGAGCAGTGGGTGAAACAAAACGTTCAACTACAGCTCAAACGTAGTAATCCATGAGTTAACTCTCTGACTTTCAGCTCAATGGTGCTACAGAGACAGAGACATCTGAGCAGGCTCTCTAAAGAGCCAGGTCATGTCCAGCTGAGCTGGACATTCATCATAACTGACCTGCTGCCAGTGGAGAGCCAGAGCTAATTAAGCCCTGCTGGACCTCAGCTCATTTGTACTGAGGCACTGGGGTGGCTCTGCACCATCAGCTGTGCTGTGCTCTTCAATACCTGTTTTTTCCAGTTTTTCCCATTGCATGATGTATCCCTTGTTGAATAATGGAGCCTGATCAGCTTTTGCAAGCAGGTCCTAAAGTATTTTGTAAAGGCAGCAGTGACTCTGGAGATGCTGTAGTAGCACATTTTCTAAATAGAAAGTCCCTGGACAGATAATTCCATTCCTGTGCTTGTCAGTGTGTGCTGAACCTGCCTGTGCAGGCTGAGCAGCTGGAGCTGAGCTGAGGGAGCACTCAGGGTGGGGAAGACTTCTGTGAGGGTGCAGGTTAGTGTCTGCAGTGTTTCTGTACCCAGTCCTGCCACAAGAATTGCTGCAAACTGCACAAAAGTGTTGTCTGTTACTTGTGGTTCTGGACATTGCACGTCTAGATCTTTTCCATATTTCCTATGCCCCCATCTCTTTGTCTTATTTTTTTTTTTAAGATTTGTGTCAGATTCTTATGAAAGGGAGCCTGAAATATATCAGAGACTCTAGTGTTTTTGTGAACCAACTTTTTTCCCCTCTATTCTTGCCTTATTTTATAAAAGAAAAGATGACTGTGTGCAAAGGAGAAAAAAAGCTCTTGAGCAGAATTGAACTGTGATAGTACAAAGTTGCCTACCCAGATATTTGAGAGACAGGAAACACGCTTGGATGATCAGCAGTGCCTGTGATCCTGTCGGGAAAAAGCGACTTTTGCTAAGTTGGGTTTGATAACATAGGCTGGAGCAGTTACTTTTGGAGATACTGTGTTATCTTCCTATTGTTTTGTGATAGCTGTATGGGACAATCTGCTGACAGTCTGTCGAGTCTATTTTTCCCAGTACTCCCTGTTACCAGCAGTCACCAAGTTTCTCTTCCTAGGGACAGATCCAATACCACTGAAGTCCATGGAAGAAATCCCAGGATCCTATACCCTGCTGTGCTAGATGAGGCAAAGCACCAGTTGGAGAGTCCACTAGCTCTGGTTCATTAGATGCTGAAATGAGTTTTGCCAGAAAATAATGACTCCCTCCTCTGGGCAGCGCATTACAGTTGTACAAGTGGCCCAGTCAGTGAACTAACCCCAGTCTCCTAATTCTGTGCATTCAGTCACTAAGGCCTGGATTCCTTGCTGATGTACATCAGCACTGTTCCAAGATTTACACTACCATAAAAGGTCCTGAGATGTGTAGGGCATGGGTTGTTTTAAAAAAAATACCTACTGTTAATGACCAAACACAGGAAAGAATCTTTTAATGTGAGTCTTAGTGTAAGTAAGTAGGCAGTATGGGAAGGAAAAGTATAACCTGGGGCTATGGCTCTGCAGTGAATGTGATTCTAGTATTTTAAGTTGTGTGTAGTTTACTAAAGTCAGGAGATCTGCACTATGGATGCATCTCATATTCAGCTAATTGTGTCTTACTGACTTGGCTGCTTATTTTCGAGCCATTGTACTTAGGATAATCAGTGGTGCCTTATTACTGGTAGTACACATCAGGCATTAAAGACAATTAATGGGCTTTAACTTCCCAAATTACCTAAGAGCCTTTAGAAGAAATCTGGAGAATAGATTTCAGTTATTGGAATGAAAATGTCACAGTTTTGTGCTTTGGTAAATAACCTGTTCACAGAGATGTCTTACTTATCACTGTGGTATGCTTATTCATTAGGGGCTAATTGCAGAGGTCTCTAAATGAAACACTGCAAACCACATTCCACTCCAGTGCCAGTTTGTTTAAAGTCTGCAAAGCTTTATTATTAGCACAATTTAATTATGAAAATGGCAACCATGGAGAATTCTGAACACATTCTTTCCCTTGATCATTAGTTACAGGGCAAAAATGAAACACTTCCAACAATGAAGGGTTCATATTTCAAGCTTATACAGTAGCTGCTAAAAGGCTATACTCAGAAAATCAATTTTATTAAAGTCCTTCAAGCACTAAAGGGACTTCCATGCAACTAAGCAATTTTAAAAACATGTCCACAAGCAGTGACTTTTTGATTCATGTTTTTAACAGGGTTATATTTTCACTGTTTTCAATATTGTCCCCCAAAGCAGGGTCAGAAATGGTTTGAGGGGGGGGAGAGGAGGTGAGCAGAGTGTGTTCTGACATAGCTGTGACTTGCATCCTTTACCTGAAGGTACTTAAAAGAGGACTATGGACTGGATCTGGGAAGACTGTCATGCTCTTAACTAAAACAGATCAAAAGTCAAGGGTGTTTTCACCTTTTTCAGCTTTCTTTTCCAGCCCAGGAAATTAAGTTTGGGGTACTACTAAGAAAAAGTGTAGATTATATATTTTTTTACAATGAAGCTGTGATTTGAGCTAAAAATAACAGGAAACTATTTTCGTAGAAAGAAAAAGGAATGACATATGTGGTAAAAGGATGAAAAGAGTTCATGCATTGCTCTGCTCCTAAAGAGTAGTGAGTTGAGAGCTATGTCTGCATTTCAGGGTCCAAATTCACTGGACCAACAGAAAATTGTGTGCAAGTCCACCAGAGTCACTGAGTTGTACTGTAAATTATTGCCCTGATCCAAAGTCCTTTGATTTCCCTGAATCCTAACTCCCCAAAACAGGGATAACCCTAGACAAGGGTAAGAGTGTGAATGTCTTCTAGAATATCCTGGAATTTTAGAGTACAAAATAATCCTGTTCTTTATATGCATGTCTATATATATATATGTGGATTAAAGCTTGAAGATATAGGCACCCCCCTGGTTATCCCCATGATAATGCATGATGTTTGGCCTAATGATTTTCCCATTTAACACAATTATGAACCTTGCATCAGTTCAGTGAAAACAAACTGAAGCAAACTGGCAGCGAGTTAGAAAAGTTAAGAACAAATGCATGCTTGTGTATACATTCAGTATTCCAAATATTCCACACTGCAGCCACTGAGGTCAGTCCCACATATTTTATCAATTTTAACGTGTGAATTAATCCAAGTTCTCCGTGTACTTCAGATTTAGCAGCAACAGATCCATGAAATCATTACATTCTTTTTTAAATAATTTTTATAAGATGGGATTTTTAGACCTTAAGTCTCTGATGACAGCACTAAATATCCATCATTAGGTATGAGTGATTATGCCAGGCTGTTCCAGTTCTGCTTATGAAACATAGTTTCTTTCTGTGATCCATAAGGAATTCAACTGATGAGGAAGAAAACCCTCTTTCTGGTAAACGTAAAATGCATAAATCAAATTTTTGATCCTAATGTTGGTTGTGGTGATTTTAAATGGCATAAGATTAGGCAGGGACACTGTCTGTTCCTACAGATTTTGAAAATCCTCCAGCAGCAGCTCTGCTCAGGCCTCAGCTTTCCTTGGAGCTCAGCTGCCCCAGCTCACTGCATCCCAGCACTGATTCCCTTCTCCACTTCCCATCACTTTTAACTGCCAGGGGAAAACACTCAAATACTGCAGTAAGGAACAAACCTTCAGGTGCTCACAGCTGAATCAGGGCAGGGGTGTCAGGTCTCTGGACAGCCCACGTTTCAGCCCCACTGGTGGGAGCAATGCGACAAGGGAAGGCAGTGTTTAGCTTTTCCTTGCGCCATGAGTTGCTTGGCACAAACTCTGTACAAGAACCCCCCCTCAAGTGGATATGGAGGAAGATGATACAAATATTAAAGAAAAGCAGACAGGTGTCACAGCCTATGTTGGAAAAGGGCAGCACAGTTTGAATCGTGACTGGCTGCTGCTGCTGGCTGAAAACAGGGTTTGTCTGGCTCAGCACAGTCTAAAGAATTGTGCAGTTCTGGTTCACAGTGAAAAAACCTTGGGTTTAAAAAAGGTGAAGTGGATTTTGGGGGGAAATTATTTTTGACCTATGAATATATCACATTTAAACCAATGCTTCATTTCAGTGTCAAGGTATGGATTCTTATTTTATAGAAAACACTTGTAAAGAAACGTAAAAGGAAAATCAAGTCTCCACAAAATGGTTGTTTTAGACTTGTTAGACTACAGAAGGATCATTACCAAAATAACATATATTCATGAAAGGCTTTGATGTTCCAAAGGAGCACTCCCTCCAGCCACATCTGCAAAATCAAATGGAAAAATATCTTCCAGCTACACCAAGTTCTTCATTTTACTCAAGCAAAGAAGACTGTAGCCTACCGAGGGTATGGCAGGAGGCTAAGGAGAAAAACCAGAGTCTGTTCCCTCCTGCTAATTCAGAGCAGGACCCTGTGAGGTGCCATTTGAGACGTTAACTGAATAACTGTAGCATTTCAGGACACACAAATCCCTGACCATCTCTTTGCTTCCCCCTCGCTCACTCCACTCTTGCCACAATCTTCACCTGTGCTTTTTCCCTCAGTTAATTTATGTAAGCTTAGCTTGGCTTTTGCTATGTTCTATTTTCTGTTGTTGACATTATTGACCATTTTGGGTGGTGACAAACAACAATATCAATAACAATTTATTAGGTACTCTAATTAATGAATTTAGCCTGTGACCCAGCTGCAATCACGACTGTTCAGTGTAAGACTGCAGACTGAGCAGCAGTACTCACAAATTCAGCTGCTGTGCTCAGACTAAGAAGCTTATGAATTCTTATATTTCAAAAGACCAAGAAACACGAAAACCTCAGAAATTATGACAGTTTTGCTGATTTCATAAGAGTTGCAAATATTTAAATTCAGAGCCAACCTTTCAAATGATTGAGTTTTCTAAAAATATTTAAAATCTGTAAAAGCATCTTTGTCATATATGACCTCTACATACCTTTTATTTCAGTTGAGGAACAAGTAGCTGAACTGATAGGAATATAAAAATGTTGGGTTTAAAATAAAATATTGTAGTTGGGCAACAAGTTTCACATGAAGTGGGCAAAAAAATATCCTGATGAGTTTGCAATAAAGTTCTACACCTGGAGCAGGGGCAATTCAGAGCTGCAAGGGGCAATCCCCATCAGCCATCCCTGGTGCCTCTGCATGCTGTTCCTGCCTTCACCTGCCCCAGGTAAGGCTTTGCAGAGCTGTTACAAATCTTTGTTTCTACACAAATCCATTCTCAGAGATGCTTGTGCTGCCTTGCTTCTGTCATGGTGGTGGGGATAAAGCCACATGGGACCACTGGGTGGGGGAAAATGAGGACAGCCCCTCTCAGGGATGGTGTGGCAGAGCCTTTTGTTAAGCTGCTTCCTGGGGGGACCTCAGTGACTGATGCTAGAGGTGATCCTGTGCCTGTTTCCATAGGGGTTTAGTGCAGAAAGAACGGTGCTACTGAGTTTCTTATGAGGTGCTCTGGTCCTCCTGGGAGGGCTTTTGAGCATGGGCTCTGGCCAGGGCCTGTAAGCAATGCTGCATATTGCTGTTTGTTGTAAAACTAAGGTAGAAATAGGTACAACTTAAGAACTTAGGTTCTTCCTTTTTCACCTTTTTTGCACCCTGGTGCCTGTAAGGGAATCCCAAGTGCAGGGCAGAGCAGCTCTGTCCTTCACCACTGCACTCGCCTTTTCTGGAAGGGCTGCTGTGACAGCAGGAGAATTATTGGTGCCATGGCAGGTGAGATGGCAGGGAAGGACCCTACTGACAGTTCTGTGCAGGTCAAAGGCCTTTCACACATGTGTGTGTGACTGGGCATGGGGACACATGTTCTGGTTAAGGGGGAAATGTAAAAGAGGGTCAATTTGTACTGTTTCACTCTCAAGAGCAGCACCTCCATTTCTGGGTCCTATTACATATTTCATCACATTCTCACTGAACACATTTTTCATCTTCTCCGTTGCTATTTCATTGTCTAAGTGGAAAGGAAATTCAATAAAGTTTGATTATATTTTTTTCTTAGATTTTATTTTTATCTGAACTTTCAAACCCACGATACTCAAGTGGATTAGAAATTCAGCGAAATGAGTTCACCTGGTGACTGGCTGCATACATTCTACGCAGATGAAAGCCCTGACCCTGCAAACTCACTCCTGTCAGGAGTCCTTGATCTCGTGGTAGTCCTTAGGACTGCCTGGATTAGAAAAGAATTGCAGGATTAAGTCTTAGCAATTCATTTGAAATATAAGACATTTGTTGCTTAATCTTGCAAAACAAGGCTCTCAAGTTTTCTTTTTCTTTAAAACAATATAAATATTCATTGAATTATGAAACTCAATGGTCTCTTTCAGGAGATTGCTTTAACCATGTGAAATGGAGGCAACTGCAATAAAAATTTGTATTATTTTTATCTCTTCCCATCAATATAGTAAAGGAGTTAATTTGCTATGTAATTAATATATGAGCCAAATATTTTTAAATGCCCAGAAGCTACCTCTGGAAAGTGAAATAACAAATTCAGCTATAGGTATCTGTGCTGCCTTTTAAAAATGTTTGAGGATGTGGTTTTGGGTGGGATGGCTACCTGAACACAATGAGTTGGAAACAGTGGGATCTCTCCCCTCTGATGGCATCGCTGCAGAGAGCAGTGAGCCAGAGCTGAGCTGTGGCTGCTGTGGTACTGTGTGTGCAGAGCTGCTGCTCTTGTGCAAGCAATTAATAAAGGATCTCACTCTAAACTTGGCCATCTCAGCCAGGCTTTCTGCCTGATCCCAGTGCAGTAATTCAATCCTAAACTGCTGATCATCTGCCCCCTTCTCAGAGCAACAGTGAGGGAAGTGTTTTCTGCTGGCAGGTTTGTCAGGCTTGGTGGCAGGACCAGGGAGAGCCGTGTGCGCCTGCTGAGACCATTTGTCACTGCTGCTAATTTCAGTGGTTAAAGAGCCAGCCTTTCTCTGCTCTGGTGCTGGTACAGTGCGGGTTTTGGGCTTCTCTTTTCCACAGCTGTTACTTACTCCTTGGTTATGCTTGTGAAATGCACTGTGTGCTGTTGTTATTTGTTATTGCTGTACTCGCAGGCAGGTAATGCAGAACTGGAAGGGAGGCTCTGCTCTGTCACTGTAAGCAGCACAGGTTGGGAATTGTTGTGCACTCAGAGAAATGCCTCGTGTACAGAATGCAATGCCCTAATTTTTTTAAATGGCTAAATTGCTGAGATGTTGATTTGAGAGCTGTGGGCCTCCCTCATGTGTAAACATTAGGAATCACCGTTTCTTCCCTTTTATTTATTTTCTGTGTAATATGAGAAATTTGGAGCCAGTCATTGGAAGGGCTTCACTTAAATTGATAAAAACCAAGTACTTTGCAGCCTGACACTTCATCCTTCATTCATGTCACTGCTCTACTTTTGTTTCCCAGATCAGTCAGAGTTAAATCCAGACTGTCAGCTATAACTTTGGACTTCCTGGCTTTTCTTACATGAGTACGTGTCTTTTTTTCTTGTTTGTATTGATCTTACGATCTGACCTGTGAAAGAGTGATCAGGAGGTTACAGAGGCAAATTGTCACACTGCCATGATGGGATGCAGCAAGTAGAGGGAGCTGCAGAATAAAGCAGCTGCTCTGCTTTAGCTCAAGCCTCCTGCGTGGGCTCTGTTACTCCTCTGAGGTCTGGACTCCTTTGCTGCTGGCCCCAAGCTTAGCCCCGCTCTGCTTAATAAATAAAACTGGAGAAATCTTCATTATAAACAGCAGGCAAAGGTACTCCTGAGACGGTAGAGACTGAGCAGGCTTGAGAGAAGGCTTGTAGGGCACTGAGCTGGTCAGAGTATACAAGTCAGAAGACAAATGCCAGTAGGAATTAATGATAAAAGTGAATTAATGATAAACGCTGCACAGTGCTAATTGATTTGAGAAAAATAATCAGCATATCCCAGGTACCCGGTTAAGATAGGCAGGCAGCAATTGCTTTTGGTTATTTAACTTTCCAATACTGCCATCAAAATAGTATATATACATAAGGCTGGTTTTGGCCTTCGCTACCAGGAAACAAACCTGGGGGTTTCAGGTACTGCCTGGGGAGCTTTCTTAAAACCATGGCTGCTGTTAGAGCTTGAACTGCTTCTTAGGGCTGAGCTGTTGTGAAGACCTGCCCTTTGGGTAAATTGAAAAAAAGCTTAATACATTTACTGGAAGTCTAAATGTACATTAGTAAATAAAGCAGTATTCAAGAAGGAGTTAATTCTCTTTAATTTACACTAGTAAACTGTTTTCAAACAAACTGTTTTCTCCTGCTAATTGGAGATTGTTTCAATAAACACATTAGGTTTATGCTGCAGTGTCCTGCTTGATCCTAGCCTGGATCTTTTCACACAGAGACATTATTTTGAACATGGTCAGAACTACAGGTTCAGAGTTCACAGACATCAGTAAAGTTTATCCAGTGCCAGAGAAATCAAAATAATGCTCCATAGGTCTGTCAGAAAAACAAACAAAACAAGAGGTTTCTGCTTATAAAACTTGTATTTTTAGTAATGAAAAGTATGTAAAATGTGCCCAGTGAGCAGATCTGGAGTGAGGCAGGGTATTACCCAGCCCAGCCAGAGGCTGAGCTGCTGTAAACATGGTGACAGCAGAGACTGTTTTGCCTGCACGGTTTTAAGTCTGTGTGGGTTTCAGCAGCCTTTATAATAACTTAAGTTTACTAACAAGAGAAGTTAACTGTGCTAAACCACCAGATGCTAATTTTAATTTGTGTATTTGATCACTCATTGTCAACAAATGATTTATGAGATTAATAAAAATGGTATACGTGTATGTCAGGAGAGTTGTTACTGCAGAGTAAAATTATTTTAGATTAGCCTGGCTAGCAAACTGGCTGTGCATATTTCCCTGTGTATAGTTTGTGGCTGCACTTAATCAAAACTAGTATCTTCAATATCTGTAGTCCTAACAGCATATTGTTCTCATCATCTAGATTAGTAGATTTTTTCATATAATCTTCAAATTTTCATTTCACAAGTTCAGAGTTCATTCTGAATGAGTGTTGTTTAATACCTGCCTAAGATTTGCCTTTTCTGTGAAGTATTCTTCCCAGCACACTGATTTATTGCTGCAGTTGTAGAAAGCACATAAACACCACCAAAGTGAATTAGATATTTTCTGAAGCAAATATTAATGAAAGAAGTCATCCATTTTCAGCAGCTGTGCATATATCAAGGAAAGCTTCCTAAGACTGAGTTGATTTTAGGTATACACTGGATATTAGCTGAATATTTGATTACATCTAATGAAACCCATGTAGTTGTAGCTGTTTCCTCTGTAATACCAGCTGGAGTGTACTTGGTAGTTCCATTCTCCAGGAGGAGAAAGGTATTTGGGCATCTCTGCACTGGTAATCAACTGGCCAGAAACTTTATATTTAAGAAGGGCCTGAGAAATGCTGCTCACAGAAGCACCATGGGTCATGGATGTTCTGCGTGGGCATACCCTCTGTTTTGGTCCCCCACATCCACCCAGGCACTCTAATTCTCCTTTTTGTTGGTAACCTGCTGTAGGTCCATCCTAGGCAGCAGATGAACTCCCTGCTCACTCTGTGGGCTTTTCTGGCCTCCTCTGAAACACACACCCACATCTTTGCCTCAGCTGACAAAATGCTTTTTCCAGAGGCATGATGATACATTTTTTTAAGGTTGCTATTGACTGTACTCAGAAGAAGACATTTCAGAGTGAATCAGTGAAAATAATTTCAAAGAGACTGAAGGGCTCTTCTGATCCAGTCTTGTTTACTAATCTGCAGAGGGTACAGTGTATTATTGAGATTGTGCTGAAGTCTTGGGACATGGGGTTTTAGTAAACAGGAGAAGCTCCACTTGCATTTCTCCTGATTTACATTGTGTAACTGAGCTCAGTATCTCTTTTTCAGAGATTAGCTGTGCCTTGAAAGTGCTTTCTCTACCAAAGCATAGTGTGTAACACGCTGTCTTTTCCCTCTAAGTTTCTGTAGGAGATGGCACCTTTGTGTGCTGCTGTCACACAACATTGCTTGTGTTTGGATTTTCTTGGAATTACTTGGCATGAATTGTGATCATCTCCCTTTTCATGCTCTGTGTGTGTAACAACGCTTGAGAGCACAAAGGCCCTGTGTTACACGAGCTAAGAAGGGCTGAGCACAGCCTTGAGCTCCGTCATCCAAAGCAAACCCACATGATGGAGCTGCCTGTGTGCCTCTGGCCCCTCTTTAGCCCCAAAATCTCACCAGGCTCTGTGTGAGGCTCTGTCAGCATCACCCTGTGGGGTTGTACCTCCTGTTAGGAAATTGGGGCTAAAAGGACTGGTTTCCTTTCTTGATCCCTCTGTGAGGGAACTTGGTTGGTTTGTTTTCAGACCATGACACCTCTATGAATGGTATGGGGCGGCAAATGAGGACTGAATTTGTAAGGCAGAGAGGAGGAGGAATTCTGCCTGTACTTCCGTTCCTGGCATATTCTCCCACCTCAGTTCCTGACAGCAGCATGGAAGAAATTTGTGCACTAGTGACTTGCCCAGAAGCAAAAATTCTTATTTTTTCACTAATGCTTTATTTGAATTTAAGGGATTGGTTATGTTCTGCAACGGCATAAATGCCACATCAATAGTGTTCATTGAGAGAGATTATTATTGAGTGGATCAGATAAATATGGCCTACAAATGTGCTGATTTACTCCAGCTTGTAAAACAAAACAGTTTACGTATACAATTTAAACATTCTTTCTCCTTTTTTTTCCCCCTAACCACATCCCTTGTGTGCATAATTGAGATTTCCTTACCACCCAGAAGATAGCAAGGAAACTCCTCGGGGTTTGGGCTGAGTTCTAAGCGGGTGCAGCTGGGAGCTTGGCCGCATGCTGCACACTTCCAGCAACACTAGAGAGCAGGCTGACACTGCTGTACTGCTGCCTCAGCCCTGCAATCTGCTGGAAATGTAATAATTGCTCTTTTATTCTTTAATAAACACACACCACATCATACAGAGAAACAAGGTGAGAGAACGAGAGAGAGGATATTGCATTCTTCCACAAAGGGTGGCTCAGTTTTATTTTATATGCTTTTTTTTTAATTAAACCAGCAGAACAGTCCTACTATTTTAAATTACTCTGCCATCTTTCCTCCTGTTCCCCCCCTTTTAGCTAAATTAATGTATTGATTAGATCCCATTAGTGTGTAATCGATTGTTAATTTGACTCATCTTACAAATCATGTTTAACTTTATCAATAAAAAATATATATATTTCACATCTCACTCATGCAATAAACTGACAAAAAGCTGGGCATCCAGAATTCAGGCTGAAACTCCAGCTGCAGATGTAAAAGTACATACTGTGATAACTTACATGTTATTAAAAGATAGATATAATTTGTAAGAAAATTGTTAGGGAAGCAGTGGCAGAAGAAGGAGGAGTAGGCAAGTACGGGGGGAAATCTGTGACTTGTTTGTTTGGGGTTCTTTTACTTACTTTTTTTCTGAACAGACCAGACTGGACATTGTGACAAATGCCTCTGAAATGTGGTGAACACACTGCTTTGTGTCCTGGTGGTCTGGCAGTGATCACTTGAGCCATGAAGCAACTCATGTACCTGGGCTCCTAATGAGTGCTGGTGTCCTTAGCATGCTGCATCCTGCACTGGCCGCTCTGCAAACTTCCCAGTTGTCTGCAGACTTCCTTTCTGATGTAGCAAAAATGGAAATATTTTAAATACTGAAGGTATTTTTTAATGTTGAGTCCAGAAGACACATGATACTTTCCAAGGCTAGCGGAGCAGATACTGCCATTCAGGCAATAATGATTGTGCTTTATATGGGCAGGATCCATGTAGATACCAACTAATCCCCTCCACTGAGGCAAGTATAGCCAGTATTATTATCCCTGTGTTATGGATAAGAAATTGAGATGAATAGTTAGCAGAAGGGCATATATTTATATCAAAGTTAGGATAAAAAGTTTAAACCAGTGAACCTTTGAATATAGTAGGTAGTTACTGTTAAAAATTAAGTCTTGTTATTTGCATCTTTTTAGAAATTGTCTTTTGGAGATTAGAGCTAGACTTGGTTGTGAGTTTGTTTTTTGGTTTGGTTTTTTTTTCCCACTAATGTTTCTAGAAAACACTGTGTAAAATAACTGAAAATGCAGTGGTGGCTGAAGGAAAAAAAAGAAGTGCTTTTAGAGAAATGTATTGAACTGTTTCAAGCAAAAAATTTCCTTTTCCCAAAAGTCTGAAGTATTTTCCAAACAAGGAATTTTGAAATAACATTTTCACTTCTAAATCTTACAAGTTCAATAAAAATATTTAAAAGGGATATAAAACCAGAAAGAGTGAATGTGTAGGGTCAGCTTATTCAAACACAAACTCATTTCAATTTTTTCCTTTTAATACTTTTAATACTTTTAATACTTTTTTAATGCTTTTACTACTTTAATACAAAAAATTGAATCTTCTCACAGTTCTGTAGATGGCTTTCTTTTTCTCCAAGTACATTTCAACAGCAAACTCTGTGATCATCTTGTGCTGGATAGATACAATCCATATGTTTCTCCTTTTAGGAAATATGACTCTTATAACAGCTAAAAAGTAAAGGCCGGGAAGATTTGCAGAACCATTCAGCTTATTAGTCCATAATCCATATTGGAACAGACGTTAGTACAGTGCAGATAGGTTGTGCCTGTGTGGACACAGTCAGATTAGTCTCTAGCAAGCCTGCATGGCTGAAAATTCTCCCCAGGAGTGATCACAGGGGAAGGCAGAACATGAAGGGCCAAACACAATTGAAAAAAAAATGGTTTGCTCAGTTCAGCACTGTAAAATATCTGTAATGCAATCTGCAAAGCAGCACACTGTTCAGACCTGGTCCTAAATGGAGATGTTGGGTCACACCTGATGATATCCAGGGAAATTTTCTGGCAATGGTTGAAATTTTGAATGAGAAGAGTGCACAAGCTGATGAATTTTCTATAGTTCAGGCTATATTTTGCCCAGCATGTTTTAGTGGAAGGAACTGAGTCTAACTTTGTGATATGAGTTTTGTTGATCAGGTAGAGAGAACTGCTGTGTCTGTCATCCATAAGCATCCAACTTGTTCTCACTGTTAGAGGAAACCCCTCTAGGTGCTGCCCTGACTCCCTAAAGCACCACTGCACAGCCAGTGCCTGTGAGCACTGCCAGAGCAGGTCTGGTGTTCTCCATCAGGGGCTGAATCCTTCTGCCTAGTGAAAAATTCTGTAAGTGTGAAAAGGCAAGAGTCCCCTCTGTGGTTTGTAGGAAGTGCTGGGGTATCTGTGCGGTTACATTTAATCTGATAAAGCCAAGCTGCAGAGCTGAATCCAGCTCTGAAATGTTCTTTCAGGCTCCTGATGGCAAGGTCTTTAATTAGCATTTGTAGAGCATTGAAATACCATGACACTGTGCTGCTGCTAATGAAAATAAACCTGGAGTTGTGTTCCTTGGTCTGTTGACATTTGCAGTCGTCAAGTCCAAGCCAGTCTGGAGGCTGCTGCTCATGGGAAGGGAAACTGCAGAGCATCAGCCACAGAGCACAGTGAGACACCAAACACAGCCTGAACTTCCAGCCTGTGGCAGAAATGAGGGGGCAGTGACTGTGGTGCTGCTCATGCCTGCCAAAGGGCCTTGCTGACCTGGAAGCTTCATCTGCACTGGGATTCTGCTCTTCCATCCTTAGAGGCTACCTCAGGACTTGCCCTGCCATGATTAAAAAGTTGAGGATAATTTCAATAGCATATTATTTAGAAAACTGTGATGATGAGAAGAAAATGGCAGCAATGCACTGTGATGAGTCTTTGAGTTTAAATTGGTTTTGGAGCACCAGGGTTTTGGCCAGTTGCTTGAAATAGTCAGTGTTTCAGTGACATGCTGGGGAGGGAGCTATCCTCTGCATGCCTCTGGCTGAAGGTATTTCTAGCCATCTCCTTATGTATGGGACTTGTAGAAGAGGAAAAACTGAATTGTTGTTTCTCATCTTCTTGTATTGTAGTTATTTTTTCTATAAATAAACAGATACCAAAGCACTTAACTTGGGTGAAATGTGGAAGAAGGTGGGGAAAAAGGCTTCACAAGCTAAAAGAAGTGCAAAAAATATTTGTGCTGTATTTTAGTCTTTTTTATTTCCTTTTGGCTTGTTTGTCTTGTGGTGTTAGCGGGATAGGCCCTACCACTTTTGCTGGCGAGTATTTGTAACCCAGGAATGTTTTTTGACAGATGTAAAATTAGAAACAAATTTCATGTGTTCTGCAGTGCCCTCCAGTGCTATAAAGGACAGGAACAGAATATGTGGCTTTGTCAGGATGACTCCAGGAAGCCACAAAGAAACAGAGATTAGAAACAAAATCGGGGAAATAAATAAATAAAACAGGAAATCAGCCCCCAGCAGATGCTGCACAGCTTGGGAGGGGAGCGCAGGGCAAAGCCCCTGCCGTGTGAATGAGAGCAAACAATGGAGCCCTCGGTGCGACGGGAAACGAGGATGCGTGATTCGGGGTTGTTTTCAAATAAGTGGTTCCAGGATTTTGAGGTCAGATGATGCTCCAAAATTTACCTGTCTGGTTTCAGATGTGAATAAAGAAAGTGCTGCTCCCCTCCCCCCGGCAGGATGGGAGCGCTGAACGCTCGGCCCATCAAATTAAACCCAGGCAGGTTTTCATTTCCAAGCCTGCATGTTTGGAGATGATGGATGGTGAGATATATGTCTCTATAATGAAGGTTTCATTACGATTTTTTTTAAAATGTGCAACATGGCTCTTCATTTCCAAACAAGAAGTGCCATCTCCTTTCTTGTTGCTCTTGGGTCAAATATGTGGGATATTGCCAAAGGAAATGATCAAATAACCACTGAATATATTGATTTAATATAAAGTTATATTTGCTTCATTTTTACTGCAAAGCTTCAGAAAAATGGAATGAAATAATAAACTGCATAAATAAAAATAGGGAAGGGTAGCAGTAGGGTGATTAGAGAGAAATGATTAGTGGGATCATTGGTTGCAACTATTCAAGCAATTATAAGTGGCTTGTCTCTGTCTTGTTTCTGCCCTGTTGTCCACTGCCTGCAAACAGCCAGGTGATCAAATTGTCCCAATTTGAGCACTTACAGAAAGTTTGAGTGAAGAATGTGTAGAAGCCCTTCATAATTAAGTAAACAAATAAACCAAAACACACCTACAAACAAAATACCTTGAGGTCTTTATGCACTACGTAATAGTGAGTTTTCCCAATTACAATAAAAATACTGTGTAGTGTATCCAAATGATAAGGGTTGACGAGCAGCAACCCTCAGTATGTCATATATATGTATAGAGAAAGAGAGACTTCAAGTGACATAATCACAATTTTTAATGTTGGCCAAGCATGTCTGGGCAAATGGAGAGTTGTAGGAAGCCCATCATGAAGGATTTTAAGCCCAAATGTTCAGCCAGAAGACCTGGACTATCTGTAGAATTGGTCATGTGTGGAAAATGTTAATCTTTACATGAGGGAAGCAAGGCACTGTGGAAATATCTTCAGTCTGAAAGATGGGCTGCTTCCCCTGGGTGCTAAGTGGCTGTGAGAGGGGTGCTGCGGGGCACTGCAGGGTTCGGTGTCACCAGGGTTAGGTGTCACCTGGGGCAGGTGCATTGATAGCTGACACAGCTATCAATGTGGGAAAAGGAGCCTCTGGAAAATCTCCCAGCGATTTTCCTACAATTACCAACTTGATTTCATGTTAACTGCTTTTCACCTTTACTTCTCTCCACACCTTCCTGGGGGATCTTTTTAACTCCACTTTGTACATATAAGTGCAGTATCAAAACGTCCACATCTCCTTAAACCTCCTCTCTCTGTCACTATAAATGTTGTCCTCTGAACACAAGAAGGACTTTGGTGACCCAATTTTGCGTGGCATCAAAATGTGAAAGTTCAAACAGCATTTTGTGATTTTTCTGGTAATATCGTGCACAGCCTTTAGTGCCCTTACCCTGGAGCTGAAGGAGTTCTAGGAAAGAGGGAGAGTTCTAGGAAAAACCTGGTGGCACCACTTTCCTTTGCCCCTGCACTGCTGCCCCCCATTAAAAATGCATTAGGCACTAGCACTGAGAGAATAAATTAAAACTGAGACAGCTTTAGGGTCTGCATTTGAGTGTCAATTGCAGCTGGTGGAGAGCTGGGCTTTAGCTGGGGCTGGGCATGCTGGTGAGCACAGACTGAGATCTGTGTAATCCTGTCCTAGTGCCCACAGTCACAGTCACTAATAAGTTTTCCTTTTGCTCTTTAGTGGAGTCTCAGTTCTACCTATCTGAAGTGGATCCTGTGCTTTGATGTGGGTTCTCCGTCTCGATCCATCAGTTGATGCAGTGATGGATTTTTGTCTCAGCAAGACTTCTCTGTGCTGTTTCCTGCAAAGGCCAGTGAAGGAATTGGCTGCTCTGAAGGAGTCTGGCAGGAGCTCCTGTCTGACCTGCTCACAAACCCTCTGTGGACCCAGCCCACTCCTTGCTTAAGCACTAAATTGACAGAATACATTTAAATATCATCATCTGAGTTTGCGTCCAAAATTTCTGCTTTTCTCTGAGAGATTTTTCTCCCTTTGTCACTTGCTTACCCTAGGAGGAAAGGATCCAAGTATTTCATACTAATCTTAAAGAAATTTGATTTTTGGTGTTCTTTGAAAGTTGATTAAATGCAATTGTCATTCCACTCCTTTCTCGAGAAGCAATAAGATGCACTGCTGTCACTAGGACAACATATCTCAGAGCTTCTTCCACTGCTGTGGCATACCCAAACTCGTGTTCTACCTAAGGGGTGCAAGAACTAGTGGAAAAACTAAAAGTCTGATAAGAATTAGAAGCATATACAATTATAGTCTTATAATAATTAATCTATAATAATTAGAAACTTGCAAGAACAATCTGGGTTAACCAGTACAGGATGGGAGGGAATATAGGGGGATTGGAGAACATAATTTGCAGACAAGACCTTTGGCTCACAATTTGCACATCCCTTTTATTGGTGTCCCTCACTAGGCCATTCACTTACACTCATTATATGAAGAAGTTTTTTTACCATGTTGGCCATAAAGAGCTGCAAATCCATTATGCAGATGGAGTTTTATCATAGAAATATTATTTAAGGGAGGGAGAACAAGTGAAAATATCATAAAGCTCTTTTTTTACCTTTATTTCTGTGACTGGATGGGAGCTTTAGAAAAGATTTTAAAAAAAAGAACCTCACTGAAAGTTTGGAGTCCTGACAAAATAGGTAACACAATCCATAGTGTACTATCATATAGATGCCATTATGGTAATTTTAGGGAATGTATATTTTTGAGCTCTGTGAAATGTATATTCTGTACTTGGGATCTGATAAAGTGAATTATTGACAGGTAAAGTAATAGTCTGCTTCTACAAGTCAGTAGTTACTTGTTTTTCTTGTACTAATAAGCATCCAGTAAGTTTTCAAAAAGGAAAATTTATCCTCTCCTGTGAGGTACCAATGGGTGGAGAACTGTACCTGAGACCACAATTCTCAGAAGTCAGTAGGAATTAGAGCTCTTTGAAAAATGAAACCTTCACTTTCCCTCCAAAAGACTGAGAGATGATGATTACTGCTGTATCTAAATGTGTTCAATCAACAGGTTCTATTTTATTTTTTTCAAAACACGTTTGAGTGTTGCATGCTGCGTCCTGAAAATGCAAAATTAAATTGGAACGTCTCGAATTTATTGTCATGGTGCTCGGTTCCCTCCTGGTCACTGTGATGCTGGTGGTGTTGCCACTACCACCTACAATTGTCCCTCGAGCCCAAAATGTGTCTTTGAGTCTCTTTATTCTTCTGAAGAAAGCAGCCAGGTTAGAAATGCTGTAGTGCTCCAACAGGGAGGTATTGCATGTGTGTAACATAAAACTTGGATTAAGTAATTTTGAGGGGGTAGAATTCCCATTAAGGGTGGTTGGTAGAACTTGGCTGCATTTCCAGTGCATGCCTGGAATTTGGCTGTTGCCTGAAACTCCCTGTGTGCCTCTTGGGCTGTGCTGCCAGAGAGAGCAATTGAGACCTGCAGAGTGGGCAGCTCCTTACCTGCCACCAGGCAGAATTTAGGGAATTGGCAAATACTTGGTTTTTTTGGTGTTCAATCAGACTTTGCCTGTCTTCCAGTCTGTCCCGAAAGAACTGGCTGCAGAACTGTGGTGATTTCACCCAAAAGAGTTTTGGTGGTTTATGGACTGTCTTCTGGGAGTGGCTTTACACACATTTTTATTAACTTTCCTATTTGCTGTTGTTGTTATTGTTATTATTATTATTAATTTCAGAATAACTTCCCCTAGATAGTCTTTCCTCCATCAGTCCTATTTTGCATCTCAGAAGAATGTAAGAAATGGGTTTGGCTACAACTGGAATCCTCTGCCTCAAACAGAAGCTGCAGCACTTGGCGCTATTAGTGAGAGCTTTGTAATTGTGTGTATACAGAGGCTGTTGGCACTGCTTTCTATTAAGGCATTCCCATTTCATGCCCAAAATTCAGTTGTTGATAATATAGATGAACAATAGTTGTTTACTGGTAATTAGAGGGCTATGGGCAGCACTCTCCTGCCTTGCTGGCGATTGCAATCTTTTCCTGTTTGAAATATGTCTGTGCAACAAATCCAAGAGTACTCATAACATGGGATGGCTGCTGGGCATGAAGGGTGCCTACTGCTGCTGCAATGCAAATGTGGCAACATGGGGAAAAGGGAGAAAGGTTATTAGCAGTGAAGGTTGGAGCCGTGGGCCACCGACAGGATAGGGTGGGTTAGAGCCAGCATGAATGTGCCCAGCAGGGCTGCAGCCTGATATCAGTGCTCCGTGGGGACACCTTCCAGGGCAGTAGGCTCTCTGGGACAAAGTGTGCTTCATCTTAACTAACACAGGCGCTGGGCTGGAAGTGTAGGGGTGTTCTCATGGGAAAAGGAGCTTTTAGCCAGCTACCAGTCACAGATGAGGTCATGTCACACACAGCCTCTGCCTGAAATTTTAACTGACAAGTGTCACTGTTGGCTCTGGACCTGTGTGTGTTTTGAACACACGAAGGCTTTAAAAATGTGCACATTGATCTTGTACATATTCTTCTAGCTCTACTCCTCAGTGTGATGCAACATAACCCAGTGGTGGAGCCCAGTGAGAAATGCCCTCCCTGCTGTGGGGGAGTTTGTGCGATGCTGCAGGGAGCAGGGGAGAGCTGCTGGCATGAGCTGCTCCTCCTCAGGGGAGGGCAGAGCTGGCAGGACCTGCTGAGTCTTGCCAAACATGCAGAGTTCTCCAGCAGCCTCCCCCTGTGTGGTAGGTGAGAGCTCTTTGGGTGCAGGGAAGAGCTGCAGTTGGTCACATCCTGACCCAGCCCTGGTGCTGCCATCGCACCCAGCTCCTCCTGACAGAATTGTCTTCTGCCTTGCACAGCTCAATCTGCTCTGTTCTGCTGCTTCTTTGAAATAAAGTTGCTATGTGATTGTTCCTGAAGCTGTTGCAAACTGTTTTCCCTTGCATTGTCTTGGAACTCTAAAATCTTCCAGAAACCTCTGGAAGAGGTTAGTGACTGAGCTAAACGACTGATTTCATTTGGTTAATTTTACTATTTAGTAGAATTACTATGTTTTCCAGTGTTTTCTCTCATAAATAATGATTTTGATTGTCACATGTTTTCTTTGGGAATTTTTTTTTCGTTTTAAATCATAGATCTATGTATTTAGTTGACTGAGGAGGTAAAATTTTATTAGCTTGCTCTGAAGAGTGTAGCAGGATATTCCTTGGTCTGGAATTTTTAGCAAGATAGGAAGAGCAGTGAGAGTAGGGCAGGAAGGAGGCACCTGACTGTCCCCTGCCTTTGGCAGGTGGAAAAGGAGCTCTGGGATGACAACCCCTGTGGTAGCTTTCTGAGGAGAGCTTTAGCTCCATGTGACATCCTTTCCACATTAAATGGCCCAGAGACAGCAAATTTAAGATTACCTAGGTTTTGTTACAGCTTCCTGAGTTTTCATATTACCTTCCAGTGTTTCTTTGCTGCCCTTTTTCATCTTGCTCCTCCTAGAATACGCTGGAGGTGGCAGAGCAGGGTAGAGACATGCCAGGAGCATTTTTGGATGTGGCTGTGCTGGCTCAGGGTGTGTGGAGTGTGCTGGCCCAGGCTCCTGCTGTGTTTGTGTGCTCACTGGACAGCACAGGGGGGCTCAAGCTCTGCTGATCACTGCACTGATCCCTGGTGAGCTGGCAAACAATGCTGTGTGTAAGTGACCCAGAGCTGCTCTGGATTGTTGCTCATGGGCACAGTGTCCACCGTGATCTCCCAGGTAGCCGAGAACCCTGGGGCTTTGCTCACTGCCTTGCTCCCTCATATTGTGCTTTCATTTCCTGCTCTTGCACAACTTACAAGATCAATTAAAACTGGCTGACATCTGGAGCCTTTAAAAGAAAAGAAAAAAATTAGTGGTATTCCTGAACTCCTTATTCAGAGAAACCTTGAAGGATTTCAAAGGCACGTTCCACAAGGGCTGCTGGATTGGTCCCTATAGGACATTGGCTGGTGCCTGAGAAATAAAGAAAAGCCCTTGACTATTAGTGGGTTCCGCTGTAATTCAGAATAATACCAGATGTTTCATTATGTATCAGCCGGCAATAAAACTGCTTCTTTGAGCTATTGAACAAAGACAGTTGACAAAAGAAAAATTAATGTTGTGTCTTTGATCTCATGTTTTAAATTTGTCTTTTATAAATAGTGATGGGTTCTGGTTAAAAACACTCTAACAATTTGTTAAATATGCAAATGTCTGAAGTTTCTTAGCAACAGAACAAATAAGTGTTTTTCTTCTAATATAATATGTATGCTAGTTTAGTAAGCACACAAAAAGTTAATTAGGCTGTGGTTAGGTATTATTTGTAAATGTCATATTAGCATGCTGTTTTGTTTCTTTGTTGCAACCAAAAGCCTCAAATTCACTGATGTCACTTATTGCATGTTGTTTTTTCCTCTAGTTTTGAAATGAGTTTATTTTTTTAACATACTTGTGGGCAGAATAATGATTTATAGAGTTGTGTGTTTATTATTGTTTTGCTTGGTTGTAATGTCTCATTGTCTTTACATTGTTAGCAATGTTAGAGATTTTACAGGGAAATTCTAGGAAAGTACACATTACACGTGTAATAAAGCTGCTGCAGTTTACTATGATTAATGTCATTACAATGAATACCAAATGAATTAATAATGATGGGGCCATTTAATTTTAAAATGTTGGCATTTGTCTAAGTGCTGCTCTGAGAGAGGGTGGAGGAGCTTGGCATGGTAGGAATTGGATAAAGCAGGATTTTTGCTGCCAGCATCCAAGCAGCTTGTTTCTCTCCAAGCAGTTACAGTCAACTGTTAACATATTCACTGCCAAGTAGATTTATCTAAATCCAGAGAACCTTTTCCTATGACTGTAAAATTTCACTTTATAGTCTTGTGTTTTCCCCCTCCTCTAGCAAAGCTTTCTTCCAACAGCTCTGCTACTTCCATGGTCTTGTTGTAGCAGGCTGGGGGAAATTCCAGGCCAGAACACCTCTGGGTCACTGGCATAGGTCAGGGATGGGCATATTCCTGCAAACAACCAAGCAAGAAGTAGCTGTCTTGTGAAA
Organism: Entomyzon cyanotis; assembly: GCA_024500445.1. Taxonomy (NCBI): domain Eukaryota; kingdom Metazoa; phylum Chordata; class Aves; order Passeriformes; family Meliphagidae; genus Entomyzon; species Entomyzon cyanotis. Next base: position 9,625,329 of record JAKEPQ010000743.1, read on the forward strand.
ATTTTAGTTTGAAGCGTTCAGATCAAAGCACATTGCCAATCCAGGAATGGTCCCCTGCCAATCTTGAAGCACATTTTGAAATGTCTTAATCCCCATTGCAGTGGTCCTGCAGTGCTTTTTCTGTAGGGAGTAGTTTTAGGTGTGGGTTTTTTGGTTTGGTTTTTTATGGGTTTTTTTTTTTGGGTTTGTTTTTTTTTTTCCCTTGAAATACCTGGAAGAGCAGAATCAGGAATTGCTCAATTAAAGCACTTAGAGGACAATGGCTGATCACAGAGGGCAGCACGGCCAAGTCACTGTGTCAAGGCAGCTGAGACCAGGACCTGGAATGGGACAAGAGGTGTCAGAGGAGAAACAGCCTTGACTCTGTGGCTGTGGTAACATTTCCATCCACATCCAGAGAGTTCTTTTTTGCCATGTCTGAGAGTTTGGAGATGGATTTTTATGCTCTGTGCAGGGACACTCATGCATTCTCATAACTTCAGTTTTCAAGTGGCCAGCAGAAGCTATCCAGTAGATCCTTGCTGCCTGCCAGAGGATGAAGGCAACCTCAGTTTTCAATTGCCTTCTTTCTCACTGGATTATCTCATTTTGCACTAGTTTATATTGTCTTTTGGTCACCTAAGCACTGGAAAATCATTAGCAAGACAGTCACCTCCTATTATGTGCATGGATCAAGGGCTATGAAGTTGAGCAGACAATTTCATGAAGGAAGGTGCAAGGAGAAATCCATCAGAAGTAGGATACAAATGTCATATTGACAAGAAGGGAGAAAGTGGATGGAAATCAGTTGTCTCCCTAAGCTGCTGAGGTTGCAGGAGTAGTTTAGAGTTTTTCCTAATAGTCTTCATGCTGCCAAAAAATGCCTGTAATGATACAATTATTTTAAAAAGAGACTGGGGGGGGGGGGGGATGGACACACCCCCACATTTTACCTGTGCTGATTAGGTGTGATGGAGTTCTTGGGTACAGCTCTAGCAGCAGTGTAAGATTTGTAACAACAGTATAACATTTGGATCCCTATCAGTTTGTTGCAATCTACTTACTGCAACATCCCTGGGAGTGGAAGGTCACTCGATTTCTGTTTCATCACGTCAGCAAAGTAATTTTATTATCCTGGGAGAAAACATAACGAGCATCTAGATTAGCCCCCTGTGTAATGCAGGGCATAGATTTTGGGTTTATGTTTTCACTGTGGTACCCACAAGCTCCCAGTTGATTTAAAGCATGCTGGGTGGCTTTTTTCCTAGGAATCCCAGAGTACATTAAATGATGGACCTCCTTCCCAGTCATCTCTTCACTTTTTAAATTATCTTAACCAGTAATTTTATCAGAAGCTTTAAATTTTGGATGAATCTGAAGCCTGTGTTGCAGGTTGGCTGGTTTTTCCCTGCCCAGGGATCATGGAAGGGCCATCCACAGCAGTCTGCCTGTGCTTGTGCAAGGAGGTCAGTACCTGCTAGGGAGATCAGTACCTGCCCTGTGAGAAAGGAGGCACAGACAGCTTTGAAATTGTGTTCATGAGCAGGAGTGCAGAGGGGAGCTCTAGAAAGAGGACTTATCCTGGGGCTTGGCAAAAGCAAATGTCCTGAAAAAGTGAGCAAAGGTCCCTCTGTCCTGTGGCTGTTTCCAGCTGCCTCCAGTCCTTGTTAGAAAAGGGAGAAGGGTGGGATGTGCCCCTGGCTTGTGAGCAGCCCTCTGGCTCTGCATACAGATGAGCAGCACAGGATTGTGCATGCACATTTAGTTAATATCCTAAAATCCAGCTTAATGAAAAATCAAAGTTCCATAATAAACCACCCTCTTTCTGATTTAATCAGAGATAACCTGGGTGCCCCCTTCTGCTTGAATCCCTTTGTCGTGGTTTGGGCGGTTCTGTCATTTTGGCCATTGAGGTTTTATTCCTTCCTTATTAGGGCTGATGTCTGTCCCTCTGTCACTCTCTCTTCCTTTTTCATACTTGCACTGGAGTGCCCTTGGCTGTAAGATCATCTCTGCCCTGTGCTGAGGTGACACAGAATGTGATACAACTGCGATTCCTGGCAGGGGCTCCTGATGCTGACAAAGGGAGGATCACAGATAGGTGGAGTTTTCCAAAAGTTCATGGGAACAGTTTGTACAGGGAGTCTTTAAATAGAAAACACTTAGCTTTCCTTAAGTCTGTACCAAGCAAATCTAACTTTCTACTAAAGCATGTGGGATTTGTATTTACTTTGTTGGTCACAGAGGAAAGGAAGTTTTACAGCATGCGCTCATTGAATTCTGATAAACACCCAGCAAGTGCTATACATGCTAATTAAGAGATAATGTTAATGGACTGGAATGTTGTCACAGGATAAGGCGCTCCTGCTACCACCAAAAATGTTGGGGCACTTATCAAAAGAACAGCTATGGCTGTGGAACCATAGTCAGTCCCCAAAGCAGGTAGCAGAGGCTGCGGGATGGGGAAGGAGGTGCCTTTGGTTGTGCTGCACAGAGGATGGAGAGGAGCGGGTGCCCAATGGCTGGACAGACAGACAGACAGACGCTGGAGTGACAGACGCCGTGCTATTGTTGTCCTGCCCTGTTCCCAGGGCTGCGGCAGGAGCCTTTGTCTGCCGCAGCCGGGCGGGAGGGGGCTCGCCACAAAAGAACAGTTTGGTTAAAGCGTTCCGGTGTTTTATGAATAAATTGGATTCTACTTACGGCATTATTAACCTGCTGTATTCTGACGGGCTTAGGGAGAGATTATCGTGCGCTTGAACAAATCAGTATCTACAGATCCACACAAATACTGGGTTTTAACAAAAATATACTGTGATTAAGGCACACAGCGGATCAAATTCAGCCCCGACTTACACCAGGTGCAATCTCATTGATATCCGTGGGTTAAAAAGCAATTTTTACAACTTAAAGCAATCAGAAATCAGCTTAGTGTACAGACTTACTAGACCAAAATAAGGCCCAAGAGACAGTACGCTAAGCTGATTTCTGATTGCTTTAATTTTTTTAAACTTTTATCAAAGATTAATGGTCAATTATCTGGCAATCTGATTTTCTGGTACAGATTCCATTTGCATAATTTCATAGACACTTAAAATATGACCAGACTCTAATCAGTATGAAATGGGTTGAGGCATGGCTTGGTATGGCTGATCAAAATCAGCCCCAATCCCTGTAAATATGTACTATTGCTTTAGTAACAAGGGTGATTTTAATAGGCTGTCGTCTGAGCAGTAAACAATTGGTTTAGATCTCTTTTTTTGTTCTCTGCATGGCTAAATATAACTCCAGGGCAAATAGGCAAAACTATGCAGTCAGAACTTGCTTTCTTTCAGGTTTTTCATTTTGTGCTTGAGCACCACTGTTTCCGCAGATATTCCTGCCATTTATTTGCTTGTGCTAAAATACTTGCAAAAATGTCCATCAAACTGCATGCACGGGTTACAGTGGAAAATACTCTGCAATATTTGCCCCCAGAGCAGTCTTTATTTAACTCAAATGAGTGTGGGGTGCTGCTTTTTTGTAATATACATGCAGGTCCCTGAATGAGATATAGAACCCACCAAAACCAACCAAACAAAAGTAAAAAAAAACTTGCACCCTGGAATTAAGGAAAGTTGATTTCCTAAAGAGTGTGGTTTATGGATATTTCATGGCAAGAAAGGATAGTCAGGTTCTCTGCTTCTGCTCCCTGTATACATTGTGGGCCAGATGATGCTCTGGTAGCTGGATGGAACTGCTGTAATATGTCCTCTGGAAAGACACACTGTTTTGTTTTGGAGGCGTCAAAAATTGGAGAATTTATTATCTCTTGATCATCTGATCTAATGCTTCATTACTCTTCTGTTCCAATATTAGTATTCCTTGTGTTCCTATTTTCCTTCCCTCCAGCCTGTCCAGATTTTCTCTGGTCCCTGGCTGGGATGCTCTGTGCTTCCTCTGTCTCCTTTGGGTTTAGCTGAACCAATCAAGCCCTTCAAGGGGCTGTCAGTGTGGCCCTGAGTGGAGTGCAGTGCCTCTGTTGGCTTTAATCCAGCTCACATAGCAACAAAAGCACTGGAGACAGCAAAAGGACAACTGCAGGATGCAGCTGTGCACGTGGTGGGCAGGCTTATGTGGTCGATGCTGTGACATCTCTCTTGGTGTTACCAAGCCAAACTAGACAGAATGCTGCCTCCCTGCTGCAGGGCAGACTGAAGTGAGCCACAGCCTCCTCTCTTTTTTGCTCAGGTTCTTTGGAGAGGGTGGTTCTCTCTAATCTTTCAAAATTTATTCCAAAACAGAAGCCAGGGATCCTGCTGGTATCCTAGTCATGGTGCTCTGCTGTTGGGTGGCTACTCTGTCTCGTTGAAGATTAATTAGGAGGGATTTTAGCCTGGAGAGACGGAGAGCCAGTGTGTTGCCTGTAGTTTAGTCACCAGGACAATCTGCTGCCATGGAGGACAGACTGTGTGACTGGAAGGCCTCGAGATACCTCTGACCCAGAGGGCTCTGGTCCTCAGGAATATGCAGTTTGTGAGGGTTCAGCTGTGTGTTAGACTGCCTGTGATGAGAGGGAAATATATTCCGTGTCAGCCAGTGGTTTGTGGGGGACTGGCTTTTTTTAAAAGGAGAAAAAAAAAGTGGGGATAAACAAGAGTCCACTGGTTTCATTCCCCTTGGTAAATCAATGTGTGATGGGGTTAGGTGTCTCCAAAAAGGACCAAGCAAATTAGTGGAGAATATTAAAATAATCTGGTCATCTTGCTGTCCTGTCACCAACTGTGAGAGAGCTTCTGCTTGTGTACAGTGAGCTGGCTGGGGGAGGATGTTCAGGTCTTCTAAATCCTTTTAACCTCATTGCAAACTTTTCAAAGATGGGAGTTATAAACAGCCCAAACTTCCATATAGGCCCAGTCCCTTCCATTCTGCTTTATCCATGAATACTAATATTTTATAAATCTGAAAGTAAGTGCAGGGGTTTTTTCTTCCTATCTTCTATTTTTACAGGTCACAATGCTCATTACTCATCTATTCAATAAGTCCATGACGCACATACACAGAGAAATGGGTCAGGAAAAAAATTAATTTCCTTGGAAGACATGCACAAATTTTGGGGTTAATTTTTTTTTTGTTTGTTTGGGGTTTTTTTTCAAATCCTGGGTCTGATTTTGAAACCAGGTGACCTTTGGAACACAAGGAGTGCAGGACTAGCAGTGCAGGACTGAATCCTACTCCAGTGGCTGGCAAAGAGAAACAATAAGCTTGCTTCAAATGCTGGCATAAAACAAAAAGAGGATTCCTAGATGAGAGGCCTCAAATTGAAAGAAACAGTAAAAGAGTAGATTTCTGGTTATTAAAAAATATGAGTTCTTCTGTGTAAAACCCCATTCACTTCCTTCCACCAGGGACCCCCTTGCAGAACTTTCTCCTCCTGGTTGTGTTCATTTCTTTTGTTGTTTTGCAGGATCTCTTTTGGGGCAGGTTTTTCTGTGCAGCACCATTTCTTTGTACTAGTGAAGTTTCCTTCCAAAACATAAACAAAAGGAAGAGAAATGCCTTATGGGGGAAAAAAAATCTTATGAATTATAAAGACATTTGTAATTTCTTTTAAGACTTTGGAGCTTTCTGAAAACAGAAGTGTATATATATAACACTACTGTACAGTTCAAAGTATAGGAAAATATCAATCTAAATGATTAAGAGAAATTAATTTGTTATCTTAATCCTCCATTTAATTCCACAAGACTTTTTGCAGAGATGTGAGTGGGTACTAGGGATCTGAATCTGAAATTATTTAAATTCTGGAGTATTAAGGGTCACTGACCAGAATGTTATGGTGCTGACTGGGTTTCTGAGACAGACTGAAGTTTTTGTTTTGACCCTGTCAAAGACCCCTCCTGTTGGAAGGGTCACTTGTATGAATGTGATGTTAATATATTCACTGGTGTTTTTCTTTGTGGAATTAAGCAACAAAAATTGGTCCTTAGGTTTGGTTTAATTGTAACTATTATTTTATTTTAAGATATGGTAAAGTGAAATGCAACTGTGGAATACTGTTGTGAACTTTGCAATAGTGAGACAAAACCCCAAGCTGCAACCCTGTGATATTTGAGTGCTTGCAGTCTTTCTGTTTTTACTTTTAGAAAAACTTTATTTTGCCTCTTCTAACATAAGAAAGCATCACATTTTAATTTATAAAAATGCCCAATTTATAAGCATAGATCCATATGTAGGTCTGTGGTCCTATATTTATAGGGCCCATATTTTTTTAACGGTTAATTACAAAAACTATAATTTAATGTTCTCTGACTTGTTCCTGCCCACACGCTTCACGTGTTAAAGTGTCAGAGCTGTGGCTGAGCAAACACTGCTGGCCTGTCAGCTCTGCCTGGGCTGAGCGAGGGGTCACTGAGCAGGGGCTGTGCCAGGGCGAGGACAAAAGTTGTTACTGGTTTGATACCTGGGGAGATGTGTGCCTGCAACATCCATCAGCCTTCCTCAGGGAATCCCCTGTGATTCTGTTAAAGAGTAATGGTTCCTTTCTGTTTCTCATTTATGCAAATAAAAGGCGAACCAGAAAAGACATCAATAAGAGTTAAGTGGCAACATCAAGTCAGTTTTACTGCCAGGTCACTCAGTCCCCAACAAATCAAGTAGGAAAAATGTGTCATTTATCAATATAATAAACAGGTATATCACTCCTAAACCCAAGCAGCTCTCTTGAAACCATACCTCAGAGCAAACAACCCACATCGTTTGCAGTGCACTAAGTAGGGCCTCTCTTCTTTCCTTAGCTGCCAGTGTGCAATTAACCTGCTGGGAGCCACGGTGGGATCTGGAAGGTTGGGCTAACTTCCCTTGACATCTTATAGAGGGAAATATCTAGGTTTTCTCTCAGCTTTTTATGGATAAAATTGTGAGCCAGGCTTTGGAATAATTACCATCACTAGAAGAGCTTTATGGACATGTTGGCATACCTGGCTGGAAGGCTGAAAGTACACGAGTGAGCTCTAGCAGACATTTCATTATACCTTCTGGTTTTGGTGGGCTTCATTTCTTGTTCCCCTCTGTCTTACCCCTGCCTCCAATCTCAAGTAATTCTTGTTGAAAAATCATTTTATTCCTTTAAAATATACTTTTATCCTGGTATTAACCCACCACAAGTTTGTATAAAAATGTCTTCTGAGTTGTATTTTCAATTGTGCACATCACTGCTGTGATTTGTGTGATCTCTCATAGCAATTGTTTCTAGGGGGAAAAAGAAACAAACATTCATTCCTAACCAGCTTGGGTGACCACAGGGGACAAGTACAACCCTAAGGTTGGAATTATCCCTCTGGACCTCTGGCACTTGAGCATATTGCCTGACTTGAGAGCACAGGTGCTCTGGGTTCCTCTAGAGAGGAAGACAGCTCTGAAACTGTTCTGGTTGTCGATGAGAGAAACTTTTTTCTCCATTTGTTTGAGATGGAGGCCAGAGTGCACAAATTCTCATGCCAGGGATTGCTGGGATATGCTGCCTAATTTAAGAAATTATGCAATGGTGGGCAGATGTTTGCGTTCTTCCACAGTGATTATAGGAGTTTTGTTTCCATGAGAAATCAAGCCAAAAGTTTTATCCTGAAGAACAAAACCCAGTGCGTTCTGGACACAAATAGCGTGCACGGAGTTTTCTCTGGGGAGAGGCTGAGGGAACTAACCATGCGACAGATGATGTTCAAGATCCCTTCACAGACTGCTGCACTCATGACCAGGCTGTTTGGGCTGCCATAAGAAAAAACACAGACCTGAAATATAGGTCTGTGCAGTGTAACTCTGGTGACATCCCTGTAGCACTCAAGGAAAAGCCCGCTAGACATCATCGTGGTTTTCTCAGGAGGGAAAAGCACAGCATATCAGTGAAGCTTAGAAAATTATAGTGCATGAAACATTATAGTGCACTGAATTCCATAACTAATAATTAGGGCATGCTAATTTGGAATCACTCTTATGGGAGGTAAGAGGTTTGACCTGAGGGCCAGCAGTGAAGGGGCAGTGAGTGGCAAGCACTGCTTCGTGCTCCCAAGAGCCCTTGGATTCAGACTGGGGCATCTTTGTACAAAGAGAGCCTGCACTTCTGCAAAGAAGTGGGGATCACAAGGTCATTGATGTCTCCTGGTTCTCCTCAGCCCTTAAAATGTCACTTTCAAGCCTTTGCAAGTTAAACTGATCTCAGTGCTGTGCTGAGTGGAGCTAGAGGTGGTGCAGCCCACAATCAGCCTTAGGATTTGGGGTGAAAAGTGACCTAGAGAACATCTTTGTTATTAACTTTTGGAATTGTACAATTGTCCCTGAGACTCTACTCCCACACTGTAATTACATCTCCTCCATTTATGAAATACCTTGAATTGTATTTGTAGCCTGATTTTTAAGTGTGTATGAAGAGCAAATGAGGTTATATTATTGCTGTAATTGAGAGCAACTAGGACAAGTTTTATTAATTTCCTGCCACGGAATACTGAGTAAGCTGATATTTTATGGGAAAGTTCAGGAAGAAGAGTTATATGTGTTACATTTCTGAATTCTGGCTGATACTTCAAGAGTTTTACTGGCAATTGATTTTTGTACAGGTAAATTGCAATCCTTGATAGGCAGATGTGCCCCTGAATAGTGTCTCCACTGAGATGCACTCACTAAGGGTATGATGAAATAGAAGCAGAAGGCGTAGCAGCTCTGCTCTGACAGGTGGTGAGAAGCTGGGAATTGGAATTCCTGCCTGTAGAAGCTCCCTTTCCCTCAGCTAAGGCAGCTATTATCTCCATTATCTAGATTTCTCTGAATGCTGAAGGTTCACAGAAATATTTAGCATACATTTATCTGTTCAAGAAGTCAGTAATTAGACATGTGTTTTAAGAACTCAGTTTTACCTGCTGCTGAGGATGTGTGTGCTGCAGTGTAGTCATGGAGGTTATGGAGTGTTGGGGTTTGGGTGCAAAAACACCTGCTCGATAGGAACCTGCTGATGTGCCTGACACAATGTGGTCACTGTGTCCCTTTCCTGCTTTTAAATTATAACACCACAGAAATACTTCTTTATGCTGAAGTTCCTGATGTCAAAGTAGGAATGGCAGTGTAAGAGAGCTAAGAATATCTGAGTTGGTGGAACCACCTTCACGCCCCTTGGACAGCAGGGTTACTGCAGAGTGGTTTTGGCCTTCTTTGTGAGGGAACAGGCAAGTAAATGCCCAGAGAATGACCGGACAGCGAAACTGCTGCTGCCTGGGGAGAGTGTTGATACTTCATTTTTTACCATAGTGGGCTGTCTGCAGTTCAGGGCTTCACAGAAACTCCTTCATTCATCTCCTCACTCCCCAAGTGGCTGTGGGCCATGCCAGGGTTATCTCTCTGTTCATGCAAAGGAGAGATCTTGTAAATATAGAGCAGTGCCCTGGAACAGTGGTGCCTCGTGTGGTGATAAAGTAATGGTCAGGCTTGGTACCCAGCCAGGGCTGGTACCACATGTCTCACAGGAGCTGTTGTTTCTGCTTCTCTTCCTCTTGGTCACTTGTTATGCAAAGGAAAATCAGCTGTCCTGCCTCATCACTGCTGGGTTTGGACTGTGGGCTAGAGACTGGTTGGCTGCTGATAAAACGCTGCAGCAGAATGGTCCACTCTTAAGATGATCTTAGTTCTCATGCCAGTAACACTTCTGAGAAGAGCTTTGTTTCTCCTGTGCTCCTGTGGGTGTAACAAATGGCCCACTTCTCACCCTGGGGAGCTGCCCTGCAGCTGCACTGTCAGGGAGATTAATGCTCCACGTGCAGCACTGAGCTCCAGGAAAGGCAAGAGAGCCTTGGCAGGCAGGACTGAGTGCTGCCAGCAGTGTGTTACCCACCTGCAGTACCTGCAGCACTTCTTGTACCAGCTGGGCTTGGTGACCAGGCTGTCAGAGCTCCCCAGGGTAAATTGCAGGTGGTGGTTGTGGAGCTGTGAAGCATGTGGTCAGATAAACAACATGTAACTGTGTAGCAGGAATCCCTGGCAGGCTGCTGAGTCAGAGCTCCTTGTCCATTTCCTCGTACACCTAACCCATTACATTCCGTGTGCCTCATGAGTTTCTGTAGAGAAAACCTGAGCATGGCAACATGGATCCTTGATTTTTCTGTTAGTGACCAATGGTGGGATTGGTTGTGAGCTCCTGTCGCTGTTTGTTTCTCAGCTGTTCAATAAATTTATGATGTTCCACTATGCAGATGTCTATGGAGGGCATCTTTTAGATGTTGTACATTGATGATGTTGTGTATTTGAAATTCAGAAGTGAATCCACTTGAATGAATCATCCTAGTCAAGTGAAGGCAATATTTCTGTTTAAAAACTGCAGTTAAAAACTGAATTTTAGCATTTATGGGTCCTGAGAGTATCTGCCCCATAAAACATCTTATTCCAGCTCAAATCAAACACCAGAAATTCACATCTGAGTATATGGGCAATGATTTTGCTAATCCCTCCTTAGCAAAACCATGGCTTCTCAAGAAGGAAGGTCTCACGTTAGGATCTGTTCATTGAGGAGCTGGATACAATCCCTGTGTGACTGTGCCTGAAGGAATTGCTCCTGGCCTCTTTTGGATCCATAGGTGTTTGCAGCAGAAGATCCCCGTGTGTCCATTCCAGCTCCACTCCCAATCAGTGCTATACAAAGCTGCCCTGATGAGAGGGAAAGTCAGAGAGCTCATCTTAGTGCTTAAACCTGCACACTTTAAGATTTAAGGAGTAGTGATTGAACGCTACAATCAGTTATTTTATTACCCCAAACACTGTCCCAGGAAGGGAAGTAATATCTAAAGCACTAGGAAAATGGCCAGGAACAAAAATATTAATATCTGCTTGGTTTTGTTGAGGTTTCCCCTCAGTCTCTTCAGCAGGGCAGATATTACCAATGATTTCCTAACAGTGGTGGGGAGTACACCTTGACAGCAGCAGAGCAGTGTTTTATTGTTTTAGGGTATTTTCTCTTTTTTAGATGAAAAGACAGCCTTTTGGATTCAGGCTAAGAAAAAGTATTCATCCTGCTAAGTAGATTGAAAGAGAATCCAGATTAAATAAATCATTAAATCATTCCAGAATGTTATCCACCTGTTCTGGCCTGTAATTTATTTTCAGATGAACAGTAGGTAAAAAAAAAAAAAAAGCAATACAATGTCAAAAATAATCTTCCTCTAACAGATGCTTTGATCCTGAAATGACACCTGGCCTGGGGAGCTGCTTGTGCAGTTTTTGAGATCATTTTGAACTAATTGCTCCAATCCATTGCTCCATAACCTTGATAGCCACATCTTGCTAAAACTTCTGTTGTAGCCACCTTTGAAAAGGGATCTTCAAGGGTTTTGTAAAATTGATCCCTTTATCGTGGGATGGGAAACCTGTAGGTGAACAGGACAACTGTTTGAAGGCACAAACAAATACCAACCAGCTGGGGGTGAGGGGTCTAGACCATTTCAGTGTCAGGGCCACTCTCCTCATGTGCTTGTGCAGGTGTAAAGGAAGGTTTATTCTCTCTTATGTTCGTAAAAGAAGGATTGTGCTTCAAAAGGTTGGGAAGCACCAATCTGGGTGGCTATTTGTATTGTCCAGACTTTCTTGTAACTCAGAAATGGTTCCCTCTCCTCTCTAGGAGTGCCAACGTGTTTTGTGCTGCCCATGTTGGCTGGGGATGGCAGAGAGGTGAGGTGACCAAGGACTGGAGATGGAGGACAGCAGCAGTACTGGGAGTTTGGGGAAGGTGGTGGAAGATGGTTTTTGTCCTGCTCTTCCACACCTCCTCTCGCCCAGATGCAGCTGGAGGCAGCTGCAACCCGAGTCCCCAGTTTCATGTCTCTCTGGTGTACATTTACACAGATTTAACCAGCTCGTTTGGCAGTTTTTGGACGAATTCTCCCATTTGCTGAATGCAACAACGCTGAAGCAGCAATCTGCTGCAGGAGGGGAGAGGGGGCAGAACCCCTCAGCCAGGCGTGTGGGGAGGGAGCAGGGGCTGCCCGCTGCCTCAGCCCCCACTGCCCGGGCTTGCTCCTCTCCTCCGTGGGTCGGGCTGATGAACTGCGGCTCCGGGAGGCTCAGTGCCGGCACCGACCCGTCCCTGCGCTTACCTGGGGCCGGGCACCGGGGCCGCTGCCCCCGCGGGGAGCGGGGCCGGGCGCGGGGGTCACCGCGGGGGCGCAGGAAGGGCCGGGGGTGGCCGGGGAGCCGCGCCGTCTCGGCCGCACAAAGCCGCCTTTTCATCGCGGCCTCCTGCCCCCGCCGGGCCCGTAATTGTCTTTGACAAAACTTCATTAGCGAGCGCGGCGGAGGCGGCGGCGGCCCCGCGGTCGCGCTGGCTTTGAGCGGGCGCAGTGGAGTGTGCGCGGCCCCGCCGCTCCAGCCCGGGGCCATTAGCCCGGCGACTTTGTTTTAGAAACTTCCCACCCCAGCGGGGGACGCGTCAACGAGCCGCCCCCGCCCGCCCCGCGGCCGCTAATTGGGGGGCGATGCGGGGCTGCGGGGCTGCGGGAGCCGGTGCCAGCGCGTCCCCGCGGGCTGCGGAAAAGGGGGAGACCCGGCCCTGCGGAGCCAGCTGGGGTGCCCGGGAGGGGGTGATGTGCGTGTCTGTGTCAGCGCTGCGCTACGCTGTCCCCCGGCTCCGCGGGGGTCTTCACCTTGCGAGCCTGGCTTGCGTCTCGCCCGGGCGGGACGGGCCCAGAGCACCCCGCACCGCCCCAGGGCACCCCGCACCGCCCCAGAGCACCCCGCACCGCCCCAGGGCACCCCGCACCGCCCCAGGGCACCCCGCACCGGCCCCAGAGCACCCCGCACCGCCCCAGGGCACCCGGCACCGGCCCAGGGCATCCCGCACCGGGCCCAGGCACCCTGCACCGGCCCCATCTCCCCGAGCCGCTCCGCAGGAAGCTCCCACTGCCCCAGCAAACGATGGCCTGGCAGAGCCCGACTGCTCCTGCTCTGCCGGACAGCCCGAGTTCACTTCGCAGAGAAGCGGCATTAAAAAGCCCATCTCGTAGCAAAGCTCAGACAGAGACGGTTTAAATACGTTTATTATGGCATTGGAGGCGATGAATCTGTTCGTGCGAGCCCGTTATTTTAGTTTTGTGCCTGGGCGCACGCAGGCTTCGCTCCCGGTATTAGTTCTCCATCAATCCCCTCTCTGGTTTTTAATCAAAACAGTATTCGGAATATGATTCCCGGAGATTATATTTTGAGAGATTTGCGATACATATCTTGCCGGCGTGACAGATTGCAGGGGAGTCCTGGGCGGGCGGGATAATCTGCATCTCGCTCACTTGACCTTTAATAAAAGGGGAGTAAAAGTAATAAATAAAAAATAAAAGTCTTAAGACTCCTGGAGGTTACCTTCGTGCCTGCCTTAAAGAGACCCCGAGGCCTGCACCCGCCTAATTAATTCCCCCCGTGGGCTTCGCGGCTCTTTGGCAGCCGGGGGATTGCAGGGCCGGGGGCAGAGCAGGCAGCTCACGGGAGCTCCTGGCCGCCCCCGGGCCGCGGGGGTCGTGCGGGTTTCCTCTCCCATGAGCAGTTCAGGAGGTCGATGCAGAGCTGCCTCTCCGGGGAGCGTCTTCCAAAGCCGCCGGGAAAGGGAACCGGAGGCAGCCGGGTCGCTCCCCTGCACGACGGGAGGAGGCGGCCGGGACACAGCTGGGAGGGAGGCCCGGCCTGGCTCGGCCGCTGCGGACACACGCGGGAAACCTGCAGATGCGTTCCCAAGGCAGATAATACCTGTCCTCTCCGGTGGGAGAGGAGGGGTGGAAAAGTCGCCTTGCAAGAACCCTTCGAAAGGGCCTAATACTCTTTATTACAAGCCCTAATCCTTCAAATCCGACTTGAAATAATGTTTATCTTTTCGCAGCTTAATTTCCCCTTCTCTAAGCTTCGGGTCACTGCAACAGACTGCTGCTGCTGCGCCGCCTCTTGTCCAGGGCTGCTCCGGAGTGCGGGCAAGCCCTGTGGCCGGGAGTCTGCGGCGGGGCTCCCGACGGGCCCGGCCCTGCTCCCGGCCCTGCTTCCAGCCCCGGTGCCAACCCAGCTCCCAGCCCCTTCCCAGCCCTGCTCCCAGCCCCGCTCCCGGCCGCGCCGTCACCTGCTGCCCTCGTGTACACTTCCCTCCCCTTCCCTCCCAGACCCTCCAAAGCCCGACAAAGTTTGCGTTCACAGTGCCCCTGCAGCCGGGATTGCTCTGCTCCCGGGAAGGGCCGCCGCTGTAACCGGGGCCCAAGCCAGGGACAGCCCCGTCACATCTCTCTGCGTTGACCTGCAGCTCCTCCTTTCCCCCTAAGAATTGCTTCTCTGGTCGCAAACCCAGAGGGCTCCCAGTTATGCAGCCCCACTCATCTTGAGTAGCCTTTAGTAAACATATAGAAGTCTACTCGATATTCAAGATTGATTTCCCTGATTTATTAAGGCAGAATTCATTGGACTCTATTGACCACAAATGACTTAATGTAAATGCTGACCCCGGTGAACTTGGAAATAGCAGGTATCGGGTTGATCTATAGATGACCTCTTAATTACCACAGTTATTAATTTAAATTATTGCCACTGCTTCTAGAGACAGGAACAAAGAAACATTCTTTCCTCATCCCTGCTTGGTTTATTAGTCTGAACACAAAGTGTTTGATGACACTTTTAATTAAACAGAAATAATGCAGAGATACGGTTTCCCTTTCTCGTCTGTCCTGTAAAGTGCAGCACTGCTCTTTTGACTGACTGACGGCGATGACCCACTAACAACGTCCTACTTCGCCGCCCGGTCGCCACCCGCTGCCCGGGGGTGCCCCGGCCGTGCCCCAGGGCGGGTGGCGGGTGCCCGGGGCCGCTCCTCCCGGCCTGTGCTGGCTCCCGGCTGGAGAGCTCCGAGGTCGCTGACGGCTTCGTGGCGTTCAGCTCATCCGTGTTAATTAGAGACTCTGAAAAATACTTTCAGCGGTATCTATGTAGAGAGACGGGAAAGAAACAGTTTGGCGTAACCTGCGCCACTTCTCCTTCTTCTTCCCGAGACGGTGCGGAGCAACTGCAAACTGGCGCTCCTTGGCAGAGCAGGGCGCCGAGCAGAGATCGCAGGTTTGGGAGGAAAAGGAGAAACAAACCACGACGTGGGGGGAAGAGAGAAAAGATTAGGGTGGGTTTTTTTTTTCCTTTTTGCAAAGACGTCAATGGGGCATTGAACACATGGCAGGCGAGCGGCGGGGAGGCACCGGTCCTGCGGCCGCTCCGCCCGCCGTGCCCCTCGGCGCCATGTGCGCAGCACGTTGTGCCGCAGCGGCCCTTCCCCGGCGAGGCAGGGCAGGCGGAGCCGCGAGGCCATCGCCGGCCCGGGGACAGCTTGCTTTCGCTGCGTCAAGCCGAGTGCTTCGTTACAGCCGGAGCCCCGTCGCCAGCGCCCGGGATGGGGCGGGCGGCCCTGCGGGACGGAGAAGCGGTGATAAGCTGGTGATAAGCGGCCGCGGGTTGCTGCCCCGCCCGGACGGGAGCTCCGGGAGCGAGGCAAAGCGGCGGCCCCGGCGCAGCGCTCAGGCCCTGGCCACTCCGGTGTCCAGGAGCGTGCGCTTCGTGCGAGGTGGGGCTCCGGCAGCCGGCCCGTCACCTACCTCACCTCCGCAGCACGGGCCGGAACGCCGTCCGCAGCCTGTCCAGGCAGGTCCCGCCCAGCTCGGTGCCTCCCGGACCGCCCTTGGCGCCCCGCCCGAAGCCTGCACAGACACAAGCGGCTCGGTGGGCACGGCCCGGCCCCGCCGCCCTCCCCTGCCCGCTCGCCTCGAGCGGGGAAGCCTCGGCGTCCGCACCTGACACCTGGGCACGGCCGAACACCGGGGGTGTCACCGAGCGGGCGGGCTCACGCCGCGCCCTGTGTCCCGGCCCGGCCCGCGGTCCCGCCCGTCCCCGCGGCCCCGCCGCCGCGGGTACCTTCGCCCGCCGCCGCGAACTGGCACGGCTCCCCCAGGCCGCGGTGGGACGCGCAGCTTCGCGGGAGCGGCTGCAGGTTGAAAGCGGAGCTCCGGAAGGCCTTGGCGGGCAGGGGTTGCTCCCCCGCCGCGCCGCCGCCTCCCTCCGCGCCGCGGCCCTCGGGGCTGCCCCTGCGTGCCGCGCTGGCCCCGGCGGTGCGCGCCAGCGACCAGATGCGCGGCTTCTCCGCGGACGCGTAGGGCGGCGGCGGGCCGGCCAAGGAGGCGGGGGCGAAGTCCGCGGCGGGGGCCTTGGCACAAGGAAAGGCGTGGAAGGGGCCGGGCAGGCTGCAGTCGCTCCGCTGAACCTCGGGCAGCGCCGCGCCCACGCTGGGGGCTTCCTGCAGGGAGCTGGTCCGGCCCTTCTCTGACTTCCCCGCCTCCTCCTCCTCCTCTTCCTCCTCCTCCAGGTCGCTGAACCGCAGGTCCTTGTCCTCCTTGCAGCTCTTCTGCTCTGCTTGGACACACACGGGGGAGAAAGGGGCGGCAGGGCGTTAGTGCGGGTGTGGGGAAGTTGGGGGGCCTCGAGATCGGCCGTCACTTCGAGCCTACTTGGAGGCGCCCGTCTGCCTCTTCCGCCTACCTCTGCCTTCACCCTCCGCACTGTATTCGTCCTCTTCCTGCGCGGTTTCTTCTTTCCTCTCTTCCCCCGCTTTGTTCTTGGGAGACCAGGTCATTTTGTTTTCTTTCTTGAGTCTCCGTCTGGCGTTAGCAAACCAAGTGGACACTTGCGTCAGGGTCATTTTGGTGATGATAGCCAGCATGATTTTCTCTCCTTTGGTGGGGTAGGGGTTTTTGCGGTGCTCGTACAGCCAGGTCTTGAGGGTACTCGTCGTCTCTCGCGTTGCATTTTTGCGTCTGGCTGAACCACCGAAATCCACCGTCCCGTACCTGCTGGGAGATGATTAGGGAGGGGGGGCGCGCCGGGAGTCCGGCAAGAACTTCCCGGCCCGGCCCGGCCCGGCCCGGCCCAGCCAAGCCGCAGGCCGGTGTTGTCCCTGCCTATCTGCCTTCCCGCCCCTGCCCTCCTGGCATCGCCGCCCAACTTTGATTTCTGCTGTCTGCTGCTCCCGGGGCGCCTCGTTTCTTTTGTATAACGTTTGTCAGGTCGGAGCCCCCCCGTCCCCCGCCGTTTGATGTCGGCCGCCGCCTCGCAGGGGGATGCTAATGCTGCCGGGCGCTGATCAAAGGGGTTTTACCTGTCGTACTGGTACTGCCCCAAGGAATGATCGTAGGAGTAGTAGGTAGCGGGCTGCGCGATTCCCGAGTGCAACGTTCCGGCGCCGTCTTTGATTTCATACTGGGGGTTCTGCAAGGGAAGCGGCAGCGTTTGGCGTCGAGCAGGACGGGAGCCCCGCCGCGTCCCGCAGCCCCAGGTCCCCGCGGCAGCCGAGTCCCTTCGCGCCCCCCACCCCCGACGGGCCGGCGCCGCTCCCGGTCCCTCGGCGGTCACCCGCCCCGACACCGACTGCGAAACACGAAGTTTCTCCCGCCTGTTGCACCCCCTCCCCTCCGCAGCGCTGCCGGGCGGGCGGGCACTCACCAGCGCGGTGTAGAGCGCGGCGGGCTCGGCGCCGTAGGGCAGGTAGTTGCCGTAGCCCTGGCCGGCGGCGTACGGGGCGCTGTACATGCCCAGCGCGGCATTGAGCTCGGCGCGGCCGGGCGCCAGCAGCCGGCTCTCGTACGGGGCGCAGCAGAGGGAGGCGGCGGCCGGCGCCGAGGAGGCATCCGGCCCGGAGCGGGGGGCGGCCTCGCAGCAGGTCGTGCTGGGGCTGGCGGGCACGAAAAACTGCGGAGAGGAGAGAGCGGGACGGCGCCGAGTGACTGTCGAGGCAGCCCCATCGGGGGGAATTTAGGAGCGTGTGCGCGCCTGTGTGTGTGCGGAGGGGGGCGGCGGTGAGGAGGGGGATAGGAAACGCGGGCTGAAGCAACTAATTATAGAAACCGGGCAATAAACCGAATGGGAAGCAGGAGCTCTTGTGAAGGGGGCACGATTAATCAAGGAGGCAAAACTTTAAGGAAATAATTGCTCTCGAAAAAGGTATAAGATCCGTACGGCTCCGTCCTTCCCGCCCCCGCTCGGTCCATCTGCATTGATTTAAAGGCAAAAAGTTGCGATTACAGTTAATTTGACAATAGACACAGCAGTAAATATGTCAGCCAACGCAATCGAAGGCATTTGATTTCAATAACTTCAAGGGGACAGCTAACTTCCCAAGCGAGAGAGGCACATCTTGCAGTGATTACGGTGTATAAATAATTCTACCCAAATAAATCGTGACTCAAAGTACGCTATAGCTACGACTTAGTTAATACAGGGTGCCTTGGTGTGAGTGGGGGGTGCCCTTCGGAAATCGCATGGGGGAAAAAAACTCTCGACAGATCCTAATAAAACACAGGAAAAGGACCGACCCGTGGAAGAAGGAGGGAGGAAACGGCACAGCCCGGTTCCGCAGAAACGCGAGTGAAACCCCGAGCCCGCCGAGCGCCGGTTCCCGCTGCCCGCACACCCTCCGCGGTGCCCGGGCGGCAGCGGTGCGGCGGGGGATGCTCCCGGCGCAGCGCGGCCGCTCCGGGGGCTCGGAAAGCGGTCGTAGCTGGGATTTATGTTTTTATTTGTTTGTTGCACTTAAAACTGAACGGTGAAGGGTGGGGAGGAGGGGGAATTACCGGTTTTCTACACGCCTTTGCTGTGCACACTGCGAGTTATTTGTTTAAGCCTAACACAACACAAACGAGACATAAACACACACGCACATTTTTTAAAAAAAGGCTCCAGATGTGCCCTTTTAAAAAAATATTCTAAGTAAGGGAAAGGGAAGAAAAAAAAGGGAGGGGGGGACAAGACATCTGGACAGCAGCAGCGGAATCTAAACAAAAGTGAGTGCTGCTCACTCGCCTTACCTGTGAAGTGGTGCTGTAGGGGTATCCGAACTGAGAGAAGGACATAGTTGCTCCTTTTTTTTTGGACCATAGGCAATATTTTCCCCCCAAGATCGATTGTAACTAAACCCTGCTTCAAGATGCACCTTCTCACACACACATTTCCACGTATAGCTTTTTTTTTTTTTTCTCAATTATAGATGATTGCACTTAAGAAAAGCAGCCAGACATCTGAGGCGGGGGGGGGGGAGGTTGGTGCCTGGATTAAAAAAATAGGCTACCCCCCACTTCCCATCGCTCTTAATAAATATGTTTGTATAGAGGGAGTTTAAAAAGCCACCCCACATGTATAGAGAGTTTAAGTGCAAAGGGGCTTTTTCAAAGAGGGGGGGGAAAATCACGTAGGGCTTGCAAGATACGGAGCTTGCTTGTATTATTTTCTGCTCTATAGGTCTTTAGCGTTCATCGGTGGGCGAGGAGCGGGGTGACGTCACGGCCCTGCCGGCAGCAGCAGGCAGCGGCGGGCAGGAGCAGGCAGCGCCCCGCGCCCGCTCCCTGCTTGGTTCATGTTGGTTTAGTGTTGCGCTCTGATGCACGTCAAAGGCGGGACTGGGGGTGCCTTGCGGTTGGTCTCTTTTCCCTTCATTTTTAAACACAATCAAAATTTGTCTTCGGGGAGTAAATACCAAGTGGGGACATCGCGGCACCCGCCAGCCCCAGCGTGTCCCCTGCCACGGGCCCGCCGCGGGGAGGACGAGCGCAGGGCAGGGGTCGCGGTGGCAGCGGCGGTGCCGGGCGCACCCAGGGAAGCAGCTCTCGAGGTCGGCCCGGCTGACGCAGCCCTCCCGGCCCTTCTCGCTGACCCCGTGGCCATCCCCAGGGCCGGGCGCTGCTGTACAACACGGCCCCGGTGTTGCACCGGAGCCGCTGAGCCGCGCTCCCCGCCTCGGCATCTCTGCCCGTCGCGGCGGCCCGGAGCCGCGGGAGCGGGGTCAGACCTCGCCCCGCACAGCGTGCGCTGCCTGCTGGGGCAGGGGCAGGGCCGGGACCGGGACAGAACGCGGGCCGCAGGGCAGCCCGAAGCCCATTCTCTAAGGAGGCCTGAGCGGGGCGTCCCTTGCTCTCCCTTAGCCCCGTGATGGTCCCTGCGGGAGCGGGGGGGCCGGGGCGGTGGCAGGTCAGCGGGGCGCTGATGGATGGATGGCTGCCTGCAGCCCGGCCGGCCCGTTACCGCCACGGCATAATTGCATCAATTAACAAATGGAAATGCCCTTGTTTAACCAGCGACTTACATATTGCGAATTTGCCTTTGAGGCGAGATCACCGGGAGGTAAACGGGGATTTTCTCCCCCGAGCCTGGAGCTGCCTCAGCCCTCCAGGGCAGGACAGAGCGCGACGTCCTGCCAGTGGCAATTCATAAAGAAAAAGAAAACCAAGAGAAAACGCGGCCTGGGGCGGCCCGGCGGCACTTGTCCCGCGCACGCCGGGGCTGTGTCCCGTGGAGGCGGCGGGCAGCCCTCGCAGCGGTGCCCGTGCCCGTGCCCTGTGCCCGCCCCGCCGGAGCGGCTCCGCTCCGCTCCGCCGCCGCTCCGCTCCCCGACGGGTGGCGCTGCCGATCCGCGAGCGATGCGCGCCGGCCCGGCCCGGCCCGGCCCGGGAGCCGCTCCCCTCCGCGCCCCGGGTCCTGCGGCCCCTGCCCTGCCCTGCCCTGCCCTGCCCGTGCGGGCGGCGCTTCGCCGGCAGCCAGCGAGCACAGCCGCGACGGGCCCCTCCGCAGCCCGGGAGGTGCGCAGGGCGGGCGGCCCTTTTGGGCGCTCGCGGAGATTCTCCGCGGTCAGCACGGGAGCGGAGCGGGCTGCCCGCGCCGTCGGGACCGCTGCCCGCAGGGCCGGAGCGACGAGCGGAACGGGGCGGCCAGTCGCGTCCGCCCCGCTGGGGTGAGCCGAGGGCCCCGGAGCTCAAGGCCGCCTGTCACAGCCCTCTAACGTCGCCCGCAGCCTGGCGAGACGGAGCGCTCAGGCGGCGTAAACCCGAGCCGTGTCAATTGTCGTTAACAGGGGTAATAACTTAAAATTCATTAAAGAGCACCTTTGGGTAACATTACTGCTAATTATTTAATTGCAAGAATCCCTATGGGGAAAATTATGCTAATTATAAAGTAATAAAACCACTTGTTATAAAGCACTTAATTCAGCAAAATTTAGTCTTTTCACCCGAACATTTTGTATGTTATTTGATGGAAGAAACAACAAGAGTAGCTGTGTGCTCATCCTGCCTGCGGCTCAGAGCCCAAAGGAGCTGTCGCTGGCAGTGTGTTTGTGCTGGCAGGTTGCATGCATGGCTCTCACTCTCCTCACCGAAGTGATGAGCACAGTGGCCACGAAAACTGGGGCAGAATTCACTGTGCAAAAGCACTTTTATAGCAGAGATTATGCAGATCAATGCAAACATTGTGTTTCCCAATCTTTATCGTGCACAATCACTGTGAAAGCAGCTCGGTTACCTGTCACGTACGTTGTAGCTGAGCTAAGCTTTGGGAGGTGGCCTTTCCCAGCCCAGCTCTTTCCACTTACAGCACTCTGCCCTATGGAGATGTTTCAGCAGCATACTTTTTTCTAGACATGCTCAAGAGCCATCCCGATGACCCCTTTAATTGCCCTTACAAGCTGGGAGATTGAATGGTGTTCCCATCAACAAACACAAGTTCTGCTGTGCTCTCCAGCTCTTTGGGAGGACACAAACTCTGTCTCTTTGTGTTCTGAGCACTGCCACCATTCACTCTGCCTGTCCATCACTGAGCAACTGTACTCTGCATGTCAAAGCTGCCAAAACATCTTTCTGTGATTTGTAAATATTGGCATAAACCTTCTGTTAACAAGTTCTTGAACCCGGATTGGCAGAGGGTAGCTTTGGTTTGGAGTGTGTAATTTGCTGGTTTTTTCCTTGCAGGAAATCAGCTTCAGCCTCTTGATTTCCTTTCTGCACATACACCATGTTTCAGAGAAGCACAACTGATGCTGTACATGGTCACTGCAGGTTTTTCTTTCTCTATAAATCTGTGTCATCTCTCTCCTACAAGCATATCATCCCATCCACCCCCACAACGTGCACTGCCTTCACCCAGTCAGCCTAGTGAGGAGTGTGCAACTACAAACACGAGTAAAACCGGAAAATGATCTCTCTTGATTCACAAACTTTTGTTCTTGAAAGAGAGGACTGCGAGGCTTAACTGTAAACATTTCTGCAAGCAGTTCTTCTTGAAGCGAGGCAGGAGTTCAAATGCAGCCAACAATGCGATTTTGGATGCTTTTAAAATCAACATCATTTGGTTTTGCTCTGATATTGCTTTGCTCGGGAGGTAATTGCAAGGGGTGAAAGTAACAGTATGTGCTTCCTACCGATGCAAATGCAGCTGCCGATAACTGCATATGAAATAATAGGTTAATTGAAATAAGCAGGGGAAGAAGAAAGCAGCTTCAAAAACATGTAGCAGAAATGTGGCTGAGAAGAAAGTGTCTTTATGTTTTAGAATACAGAGGGATTTTTTGGCTGTTGCTTTTTTTGTACTGAGAAAATGAAAATTCTTCAAGTCCATGCATGAATAAACAAGTACAGCTGGGCAGCCTAATACATAATTTATACTGATCAGTCACTGCAGATTTAACTGAATAAAGCCAAAATGAACACTAATTGTTTTGACAAACTAAAATAGTGTATATGAGGTTTATTGTGAAGTTTGCTGGTTACTGTCCTTATCTCAGTGGCTATTTTCAAGACTGATTTCTGCATGAGAGGCAGAAATGTATTAGGACAATATTAAGATTAATATCTTGTTGAAGATAAAACATTTTAATTGCTTAACATACAAGCAGAAAATAGAGAGGACTCTCTTAAGGACAGAGGGGAGAACTGGCACAGTGAAGTATGGGACATGAGCTGATTTAGGGGGTGAAGTATTGCTGAGGTTATGGGTGGTAGTACATTGTCAGCTGAAGGCTAAACCTGAAAGTAGTATTGTGGTTTTGTCACATTTGAAATACATCAGGAATAAATTTGCCTTTGGATACTTGTCTTCTGAAAGGGGACATCCAAAAAGTTGTCAGTGAATTTCCGGAGAGTTATGTACATAGGCTCGTTAATCTAAGAAGCTACACAGTTTTGCTCTGGTTTTGGTACATGCAAAATGAAAGAAATACGTGGGTGGGCCTTTGCTTTGCTTCTCCAAACCCTCTCATTGAGATGGATGGCTAAATAAGAACAATTTAAGATATCATTTGGGAATTAAATAAGAGACAGACAAAGGTAATAATATTTGTGGGGATCCCTAAGCACCACTTCTGCATGGGTTCCTTTGTATGACACTGAGCTACTTCCTCCTCACAGTCCTCTGCAGTGGCCTCCCCCTGTCACCTCACCCTCCTGCC
Source organism: Entomyzon cyanotis (assembly GCA_024500445.1). Taxonomy (NCBI): domain Eukaryota; kingdom Metazoa; phylum Chordata; class Aves; order Passeriformes; family Meliphagidae; genus Entomyzon; species Entomyzon cyanotis. The sequence continues at coordinate 9,648,580 of JAKEPQ010000743.1, forward strand.
TCTGCTCCACTGGCAGCTCCACTTGGCTCCCAGCATCACTTACACAATGATCGATGGGTTTGCTGAATCTCAGATCATCACCGTGTTTGCTGGGATTAAGTTATGGGATGTGGCTGTAAAACTGACAGTTGGGCTTGAGTGTTACTGGAGTTGGAGGATGGTTGGACCCAGGGCTTTGTTCTAGACCATTGTGTGCACAGAGGCAGCCAAGTGGGTGGAAGCTGGACGTGAATCTTTCCCAGGTTCTGGGGCAGCATTTTCCTTGGGTCTGGGGCTATCATTAACTTCTGATCACCCCAACTTGTGAAAACATACTTGGCTGATGAGAAAAAAAAGTGCTCTGCATCAGGGTTGTCAAGCATTTCAGTAGTAGCTTTTTTCAGGTTGTCCGTAGATTATTCTATAAAGTATCAGTTCAACTGGTGAAGATTCATCTACACAAAACTTGTGAGAACTTCACCTCTGAGAACTTTTAGAACTTGTTTGTGCTCTGCTGAGGTATAGGTTAATTTATGCCAGGAGACTTAGGGCAGCTCTCATTCAGTCTGACCCCTCTGTGGATTCAGTTTCCAGTAAAATAATTTTTTTTTTTTTTTTTTTTTTTTTTGGTGACAAAGCAATTGCTGGTCTGACACATCATGAGCAGGGTTCACCATTAACCACCCAGCTGTGTCTGTGCTTTCATAGCCTTTGCATCAGCTCGTGTGCAGTTGGTGTGAAGGAGTCTTGTGGCTGCTAAACTGAAGGTTTTTAATTTAACGTCATCTTAGGTATAGCTTGTCATTTTTGTTCTGTGGCAGTGAATGACAGTTTTATTCCATTACCCAGTCTGCTTGCTGTAATTTCCAGGGTTTATTTCTAAATTAGCATGGTGTCTACCTGCAACTGTGCCTTCTCTTCCAAGAAGTTGGTGTTCTTCACAACTACTGTGCACTATTAAACATGAATATCAGAACTGCTTCCTTATTTACTTTCATTTGTAATTTACAAAACTTAAGGTTTTGTTTGTAGGACATTAGAAACACAGTGATGTTATAACTTGTTCCAAACCCAGAAAATACTTAACCCAAGACAGTCCCACCCCATCAAATCAGTTGGCCTTAAGCCTCTTCATTAGTTAACGTCTGAGTAAAGAAAGGGCTCAGCTGGGCTCCCCCTCCAAATCCTGTCTGAATTAACTCCTTTTTGATTTGTAGAAATGAGTGCAGAACAGGACCCTCTGGGTAGCTCACTGAGGACTCTCCTGCCAGTCTCGTTCAGGTAATTCAGGTTTTTCTCTGGTCTTCCAGCAGTATTTCAGGCTGTGCTGGGGGCTGGGGGGCACTGGGGAGGAGCAGTCCCAGCAATGGGCCATCTGCAGCCCTACTCTGGGGAAGCTGGGACCACTTGCAATTTCACACACAAGCAGCACTAATCTACAATAAATCTTATGAAATCAATACAAATATGGAAAGTATATCATTTTTAAAGAAAAAACACATGAGATGGCCATTAAGGGCACAGCCATTCTAATACCTGTGTCTGGTTGAAACTGCAATTAAAAACATTCCAATAATAAATCTACTTTCAGTCTCGTTTAATGCTTTTAACTTGCTTGAAAGTTCAAGCTGGTATCCCAGAAATGTGCCAGGACTTTCACAATGTATTTTATAGACTCATAAATAAATATGGCAATTAATCTAAGCTATATTTCTTTCATATTTGATGACAATTTATTATGACACTCACTCATTCAGTGCACAAAAACTCTAATGCACTTAAAATCGGATTTCAAACCAAACGTTTTATGGGAAAATATAGTATTGATCATCCATTTAGAGATATCATGTGATGATTCATAACCTGCTATAAAAAAGGATCTTATGGGGACATGCAGAATGAGTTTTGTGGACCATTCTCACCACAAAATCCAACATACAAGATCTGTCGTTCTCAGTGAGGTTTTATACTTCTGTTTGGAGTCTTTGCCTGTAATGTTTTGGTGGTTTACGACAGATAGCAGCTTTAAGATAAAACATTTTTCATATTTAAGCTAAATTAAATGAACAGAGTCTAATTTGTTAAAAGTATATTGTTAGATGCACTTTTATACTGTCCATTTACACAAATTTATGCACAAAATTTGTTCCTTTCTAGGATAATTTCCACAATTTTGTTTACGTAAATTGGGCTGCTTGTCCAATACACATTTGCTGCTGTGTCCTTTAATAAAACGTGACCCAGGAGTCCCATGGCTCCACATGCTGCTCACTGCTGGTGTGTGATACACCCTGTGCAGCTCCCAAAGCTGCACTGGCTTGGGCTCTGACATGCCAGCAGCAGAGGTCAGCTGTCCCAGCCCTGTGGGGCATTGCTGGAACTGTTTCCAAAGCTGAAAAACTCTAGAAGATACATCCTGAAAATGCAGGCTCCTGAGGTGATTGGTGTGAGCTTGGGATCTGGTGCAGAAGGAAGGAAGGGCTTGCAGCATGCTGTGTGCTGTGAGTTCACACCCAGGCTGCCCAGGACAGGCTTTTCCAGTCTTCCAGCATCAACCTGCAGACACTTTTCCCTGGAATTGCAGGTTTGGTTTGCCCTGTGTGTGGATCAGCTCTTGGAGCCTGTCTGGGGTCGTGCAGCCACACGGGCAATGAGCATCATTTCTGTGCAGAGGGAAAGGGGATCAGAAATGGCAAATGTCTTTTTCTGTCTTGGTGAATAATTAGTGGCTGCATTAGTGCACTTGACCAGTTCCTCCTTGCTCCCTGCTGCCTGCCCACTGCCCGTGGGGTGGCTCAGGGCCACAGTGGGGTGAGCAGGGCAGCCCCTGCCGCCTGCCAGCCTCTCTGGGAACAGATGTTCTGCAAGTAGCCAATTTCTCATCTTATTCTCTGAGATTTTTAATATAATGATGTCTTCCAGTTTGAACAGCCCATAGTTCTTGCCAGCCTAACTATTTTCTGGATATCTTTCCTTAATGCCATAGGTTTTGACTGGTGGCACCAATGCTTGGAGAGACAGCAGAAGGAAATAAGTAGTGAAGGCTAAAGCACGTGGTTAAAGAAGAGTCTCATTTATAAATCAATTTTAATAACATATTTAAAAGCTCTCACATTTGCCTTTAATGTGTTTCCATTTCCCCCTTGGTCATTAATATTTAAAATATTTTTCTTTACTGATCTTTTTTTCTATTGTGTCCTTTCTAACTTCCCTTTCTCTCTTTAATCTGTAATGAGTGAGTTTTTGAGAAATGCATAATCCATGAGAAATCCAGATAATTTGATATAGGAAAAACCTTCAATTCCTTGAAAGAAATTTCAGAGGAGTTGAGTAATTGTTTAAAAGTTATTCCAAACAGTTTAACTCATAAAAGGGTATATGTTTTCACTGATAGACACAATGAGAAGGTGCCGTTATTTCTACTATGAAGTAATAATCAGCAAAGAACTTTAAAAAAAAAAAAAAACCCCAAGCTTCTTTTCTTTTTTTTTTTTTTAAAGTTAACACCAAACTGCGGATAACATTTTTCAGTTTTAGGAGTGACTTTATTCCATGAGTGATTTAAGGGCACTTTTGAAAATGGAATTTGGGTTCCATGTTTGTACCCATCTTTCAGGTATAGAGTGTCACCTCAAATGTCCTTTAAAAGAAAAGGACTGAAGGAGGAGGGTCAGTGACTGGTCTCCTAGTTGGGTAAAAACCTCAGACATTGAAAGTACTTTGAAGGATTCATCCCATATTATAAATAATGTGGATTTTATGCAATGTGGGTGATTGCAGCCACAGGTGGGCCCGAGTGCCAGCCCTCTTCCCCACAGTTTAACTGGAGCTTGCCCAGGGTGAGAGTCTTTGCAGCTGCTGTGAGGTTCTGAGGTGGATTTGTTACACCTGGAGCAGAATGGAGGGGCTGGGCTGTGGTTTGGGATGAAGAGTGGCTGGAAGCAGCAGCATGAGGCATGTGGCTGCAGGACTGGGATTGCCTGAGGTGGGTGAGAAGTGTGGTGGTGTCCCCACTGTGCTCATGTCTTCCAGCTGCACTTGTGCTGGTCTGGGGATGTCCTGGGAGAGGCAGTGCTTCCCAAGGGCTCTCCTGGCCGTGGGGACAGAGGGGTGGGCGAAGGGGCTGCAGAGAGGGGAGAGGGTTTCCTGGGGCTGAAGCACAGCTCAGTAGAAGAGGCTGGAGATACTTCTGTCCTTGGTCCAGGCACACAGCAGCATGGAGCTGGAGTAGCATTTCATCTTGAAGGAGACACAGGAGCTAAATTTAATGTGTTGTAAATTCTCTAGAGACAGTGGGGAAACCTCCAGAAAATGATTCATTTATATATCATGGGGAGGCTCTATGGACAATGAAATGACATACTTTATTGTGGAACAGAATAATGACTGCTCATCAGAGCTACTGGAAAGGATTTTAGACACTTAACAACATTGGTTTGATTTTTTAATTTTAATTTTATTACTTTAGTCTTTAATTTACTATGCCTAGGAAGAGCTTATCCTCTTCTTGGCTTGTGCTGGGTTTTATGTTTTTGTATATATACATACATGGATATTATTCTCAGTCAATTATTCATCTATGAATTCTTCATGATTTTTAAATGGGCAATGAAGCAAAGAATACTAAAATGTAACAAAGATGGAATGGGGATCTGCAATGTTTATTATTTTCAAGGAAGAGTTTAATATGAAAATGATGCTGTGTGATGTTTGAATATCTACCCAGGCAGTGCTACAGCTACCAGGGCTATTTTGTATTTTGCTTTACCTTTCCATCTTTGTAAAGTTTGTAGTGGTGTTAGAGTGGATGGGTTTAGCACCAAAGATCTGTACTGGTTGTAGTGGTGGAGGAGATATTTGTATACCTTTCTCTGGCTGCTGTTGAGAGTGAAAGGTGAATTAGTTGTACCAACTACTGCTGCAGTGAGTGGTGGATCTGCCTGGACACCTTGCTGGGGGCAGTGGGATGACCCTGGGAGATGCTGCTTCGCCAAAGTTTCTATTGCACATCACAGCACAGGCTTCTAAAGGCTGAACCCTAAAAGATGGACAAACACTTGTTCCTCTGCTCGGTTTGTTCCTCATGCATCAGCTCCCAGTGCCTCTTTGATTATGCAGAGCAAGCAAAAGCCTGAGCAAATGTGCAGTGGGCAGTCAGCAGTGCTGGAACAGCCTTATTATGAGGTCCTTCCCTGGCTTGCTTGTGCTCCTCATCGCTTTCTGTGTCTTTTATCACTCAGTAATAGTGTAGGTTGTTTTACCTGTACTCTTCTGTTGAGCCTAAGTATTTATCCAACCTCCTTCAAGCCTGTTATGGGGTTTGACTATGGAAATAACTGCCTCCCTTGTGTGCTGGGCTGGGTGGAGATGGAGCAGGCAGGGCTGCACAGTGGCCTGCAAAGGGCCCTGGGCATTGCAGCTGTGGGTACAGGTGGGAAACAGCCTCATTCCATCTGTCCAGGTGGCTCCTGTTTGCAGACAATTCTTGTGCAGGGCTGTGTGTGTTGCTGTCCCAGGATCCAGTTTGGGGCTGGGTAGCATCATGACTGCAGTGGCTGCCTTTTGTCATCTCTGTGCTCTTGGTTTGAGCGTATGTACCAAATCAGCCCTGGGCAGTAGCAAGTGAAGTTAAACCTATGACAAAAACAATATAAAGAAAATAATTTGAATAATGTTTTGTTTAGTGAGTGTTGGATCAATTCCTTTATGAATGGCTAAATGCCACATATAGACTGTACACAGTCACTGGTATTAATCGATATATGTGCAGAAGCAGTATTCAAAGCTAGCAAAATCCCATGTTGTTTGTAGACATAGTGATTGAACTCCATGGGAAATGGTTCAAACTGGTGTGGGAAGAATGCTCTTGCTCTGCCCAAGGATTTTTTTTTTTTTTTTTTTTTTTTTAAAGATAGCATCAGTGTAGTCTGCACTTGTACTCCTTTTTTGCCATTAATTTGCCCCATATTTGTCTTTTGAGCCTACCCTGTGGCAAAGTGATGAAGTGCAGCTGTTTTATTGGAGCTTAGAGAACGAGGAGCAACAGTGAGACATCTGGCAGAACTTTGACATCAAAGAAATGCAGAAAACTTAAACCCCAGTATCCTTCATATGCCAGATCTGTTCATTAATGCCCAGTGTTAACTTAGTGTGTTCCTGGAGCTGCAGCAGTGGCAATCCCTTGGCTCTGCCGTGGGTGGGGAGCAGCCATGCCCAGGGCTCTGTGCAGGGAACAGCACAGCTGACTGTGGTTTGGAGCACTGAGGAGCATTGTTAGGTCAATTTAAGACCAGAGCTTTCAAGTCAGTGTAATTATGCAGGTGTTGCCCTTGCTATTAGCACTTTTGCCCTGATAGCTTTAGTGTATATTTTACAAATGAAGTTACTGTCAGGGTTCATTATGCTGTTTACTGACCCATTGCTTTGGAGGTGCTGTTCCTGCCACTGAGGTGTGTGTGCTTTGCCCCATGCTGAGTGACACAGCCCAGCAGAGACCCATCTCTACTGCTTTTTGTTGTGATGACTTCGAAGAGATCTCTTGGTGTGTTTGATACAAGTTGTGTCTGCCCCCAAATATTTCTTTTTCTTGTCTCTTGAGTGCTCCCCTGCAAGTGTTATCTGCTCTCACTAAACTCCGGTCAGCCTAGTTTGTTTTCAGAGCCTTCAAGAAAGGTGTTGGTACATTTAATTATTAAACTAGAAAACAAAGAGTGTTTTGAGACAGGTAGAGGAGAGCAGAGCAGGTGACTGGGACTCACTGGTTTAGTGTTAGCCTAAAACTGCTTCTGTTAATTGAAAGCTTTACCATTAACTCAGGGCTGGAGTGTGGGCCATTAAACAGAGCTGGTAAAATCTCTGGGGTTCTCAGGCAGTGCAGTGAAAGAGCTCTCTTGGAGAAAGACCAACAAAAGTGACCCAAATGTCAGTCCTTGCATGATGAGAATTATTAATATGTAACAAAAATAAAAATACTTGACAGTATTGGCTTCTGCCTTCCCAGGGCTGGCTGCTCTCTGCTGGGTGGGTCTGGGTGATGCACTCTTCACAGCCAGTTTCTTTCCTCGCTTTGGGCCTTTGTTCTTTTCAGCTTGCTTAGTAGAATTGAACATATTTCTGCTGACACTGGTAGTGTTGTAAGAAGGGTCAAGCTTTAGGTGTGGTGGGTGAGTTTGGCACAGCAGAACATGCAGGGCTGCAGTGCCCTCACTGAGGCTGTCTCTAGAGGCCTTTTCCTGTCAAAGATTCTGGTTCAAGAATTGCAATTTTAATTTTAATCTTGTAACCCTCTCTGTGTGTACTCAACATTGGCTGGACTTGGGTTTGCTCACTACTGAGCTTAAACAAGAGCTAATCTGTTTAAATGCATCTGCAGTTGTTTTTTGCATCAGTTCAGTGAGATCAATTTAAAATTGAATTCCTAAAGCTATTGCAGGGCTTCGCATATTGACAGGTCAAAGAATTATTGAACACCAACTTAGTACCAATCCTTAGTAACTGTTTACATCACAATGTCTTCATGGCTATGTCAGTGCCTGAGGACTTCAGGAGCCCTCCTTTGAGTTTGTAAATCATAAGGGAGAAATAAATAAAAGCAGAGAGTGATGTGAGTAAAAATCCCTTTCATGAATCCAGGCCATTGTTGAAAGCACATCAAGCTGTTGGTAGATAAATATTTTTCTGGAGTTAAGAACAGAGAAGCATGTGACATTTCAATTACCACTGTTCATATTTAAATGTAAATAAGTGGCTTCTTTACTCTATAATTCAACAAACCTTATAATTATGATCTTATGATATTTTCATAGCACTTGCAGAAACATATGGCACTTCAATAAGCAAACAAGGCAAGAAATGGAATTAAGGATTTCTATGATGTTTGTGTCTTTGTGGCTGTGTTTTAACCTCTTTGTTTTAAATACCTCATTTCTTAATTTAGCAGTTTATATAATAGGAATGAATTTACATGAAACAAAACTGAGCCTTGTGGTTAGGTTCCTGCTTATGTGCTTAATCTGATGTAGGAGTTTTCTGCTGAAAAAAACCCCCACAACCCCCAAGCAGCTCAATGGTGGTTAGAAGTATTGCCAAAGCTAAATGATCATTAAGGACTGCATGGGTCAGTGCCTTATTAGTGTAAATTATTTTAGCTCCTGCAAATGCTTCTGTTCAGAACACTACGCTGATCGGGTTTCAGACTGTGGTCTGTGCAAAGGCTATAAAATATTGATTTGACTTGTAATGTTTCTTGATATCTATGACTCAATTCACAAAACCTGTGCAATATCAAGGCTTGAACTGGAGGGATCACTCAGCCTTGACCTGATTCAGTAAAATGTCTCTTAACTGAATTTTAATAATAATATACAGTAAGGCACTTAGCAGCTCTTGAGCTTACTGATCAATATGGAAAGTGTAGTAATATTATACCAAAAGACTTTGTTTATAATCTCCATCCCCAGCCTGTGACCCCTGTGCTGCTTTATGTACAAGTTACTGTTTTCAATATACCAAAGGACAGAGAAGGGAAATGAAGCTGTGAACTCCTGAGGCGCAAGCTGTGTTGCAGTGAGTGTCTGCAGAGCACCGTGGCATTTTCTGCTGGCATCCCAGGAAGGCACCATTGGATCTGCTGGAGATGGCCATGGCTTGGAATGACCTTGGAGTGTGTGTGGTGCTCATTGCCTGTGTCACTGTGTGCAGCCCTTGCTTTAGTGGGGGAATGCCAGAACCAGCTGGAATGTAGTGGAAAGTGAGGTGGGACTGAAAATCCACACTCCAATTTGCAGAGGTGGCTGCTGATTTTTTTGCCAGGTGAAAGCATCAGAAATGGCTTGCTCTGTGTTGGAGTGCCCATAGTGGATCTCAGAAAAATAGGAGTTAGCTTATGCAGCAGCAGACATGTAGGAATCTCATCCTGCTTGCAACACTCCCCCCTCACATTTAAAGAAATTGTGTGTTTTCCTTAAATGCTGCTGGGTGATATTTCAAAAGAGCAGGGCTGGAGGAGGGTGTGCTGCCTTGGTCACTAGAGTGGGATTTCAGGCTTCTGAGATACCTGAGGAGGCTTGTTTTTCTGACCCCAGAAGTACTTCCTGAGTTTTCAGGGTTTCTTAACTCTGCCCAATTTGGTTGCTGATGAGCAAAGAAATGGTAATTCAACTCAATTGTGATTTAAATAAATAAAAAGACAGGGAGGAAATCAAACTGTACCTTAAAAGGGAGTGCAACTACAATGAGATTTATATCACACAGTCTAAGTGATTGGGATGGTATAATAAAATATTCACAGAGCCTCTTGAAGTACATGTTCTATAATATACATTTTAAAATAATGTTGGATGTTATTGGCTGAAAGCAATTTATCATTCACAGTGAATTTTAGATGTAGGTAGGCTCTTACACTGAGCTAATATTCAGCTTATTCCTTTTATACTCCATGTTTTATAATATTCTCCAGAATTAAATTAACATTGCTATTTGAGACTTTGAAGCCAATTCATGTCTGTGTGGCTCTTGATCTTTGTTTTGTGTTTGCTGGGGGAGGGTGGTGGGATGGGAGCCGAGGCTCTGAATGGGTCATTCCCTGCAAAGCACAGCACTCGGTTATTCTGCAGCAGCGGCTCAAGGAAACTGGCTTTGCAGTTGCTGCTGTTCGTGTCAAGGCAAGTGTTGTACACAATATATGAAGTGTAGCGTAAATAATTTAACTAGCTTTTGAACGTGGAAATAGCAACATGATAAAGTAGCAAAACATAACAGGTTTCCAGCCAAACACGTCACTGATTAGTTAGCCTAGCTAAAACAAACAGATTTTTTTTTTTTTTTCCTCAAGTGAAACTGATTTAAATGCAAGGGAAAGGCTTCAGAAAGCCTTTTTTTGCAGATTAACAGCACCCTGGTTATTTGCAGCTGCTATAACTTCTCAATGGACAGCTGAGCTGGGGCTGTGCCCGTGGGTTGCAGTTGTGTGTGTGAGGAGGGAGGGCTGCTGGCATCTCTGGCAACATCCGTTTGACCAAGGTGTGATATTTCAGCCCAGTGATTGCATGAATCAGAGGTCTTTCAGATGGAATTGTCACACTGACCTCAAGGCACTCCAGATCTGCTCATTCACCTGCAAAATTTAAGGTTAATATTTTATCCCAAAATATACAGAAGCAATTTTATATCTCTGCCAACTCATCTTGCTCCAGATGAATGAGTTGTTTGTGCTATAGGCTCTCTGTAGTCTATACTTCTATTTCCAATAGCATCCAGTCAGTCAAAATTTTAAAGTCACCGTGCTGTCAGAACAATTATTTTCTTAAATTAAAACCTAGTTTCTGACTAATCCTGCAAGGCTGCCACTTGTGTGAGTTTGTGCCTGCCTGGGGAGGCTGATGGCAGCATGTGTGCAGAAATGCTGAGCTCCTTTTCTGAGCCAGACAGGCAAGGGGCAATCCTTGCAGAGTGAGGCTCCACTGAAGAGCTCTTGCTTGAATTGTTGTGTATTATCCTAAAAAAGCCTTAGGCACAAGATGATCTCTTCTTGCACATCTTATTTTAGGCATCAGCAGCAGCATGTACGGAAGGCAAATTTACTATTGGAACTATCAATAAAACATAGTTTGTCTGTTAAATTAGTAATTGTGAAAAAAGCTCCCAAGGTTTTTATCCCCCCTTTTATTCTCTTGTAATTATTACAAAGCCATTTTTAAATCCTGCTGTAGGTGGAAATGTGCCCTCATAAGCCTTGTCGATGCTTAAAAATCTGCAGGGTACCTGGGGGCGTTGTTGTTGGCCAGTGGTGTCAAGGGAGGTCTGAACTAAAACCCAATAATGATTAAGTTAAATGGCTTCAAGTACTATTTTGGGCTTGTTCAGTGGCAGATGCCCTTTGGGGAGGAGGAAGCCAGCTGAGGAGCAGTGAGGGTCGGGAGGCACAAAAGTGGGAAGTGAGGATGTTTTCATCTCTTTTTTGTTCACTGTTGTGATGATAGAAGTGGGGGCAGCTTTCTGCTGTGCTGGCTTATGCAATTCTGTGATTTAAGGCTGAAACTCCTTTATTATGAAGCTCATTTTCAATGTGATTTCTTTTCTTTTTTCTTTGGGGAAAAAGATGTCATAACATTTTTTTTTTTTCCTTTTTGAAACAGCATTTTCTGGCACATTGGTTAAGAATTGGGGAGAGTTTTAAAAATGATGATACTTTAAAAATGTTTTCTGATTTTTCTTTTTCTTTTTGAAGTTTATTTTAATACTCTGGGCTTATTTTTAACTCCTGGAAAGCTTGGCCTAGAGACTTGATTTGTTTTGTTTGGCTCAGCTTACTGAGAATAAGGATGTCTGGGTGTACTTTGGAGGGAAATATGAGAATTAAAGACCTGTTTTGGTGCGTAAAAATTATTGTTTGTAATTTAAATGGTTAGAAATGGAAATAGGGTTGTTTCTGGCTCAGTTTGCTGGAGAAAAATGAGCTGAGGGAAAAGGAAGTGTGCAGGAGAGGCACCTGGGAAGGAAAATGAGGCATGCAAGGGCTGTAGAAGGTGATTCAGGAATGGCATCATTGAAACATATAGGATGTTGCAGTTAGACTACCATAAGACTTTTGAGGGAAGCATAACTTCTCATTAATAGGTATTTTTGGATGACTGGAAGAGTAAAAGTATGCTATTCCATGATAATTCAAGTCTAATCAGACACATATCTTGAGTAGCAGGTGTATTTGTTGCAGATGCATCTTTCTCATGTTATTCTGTCGTACAATGTATTGGAAACACTGAGGAGAGAATGACTCTTGGATTAGGGATTAGTGATTTCTTCACTCTTCACACTGCCATAAGTGCTGGGAAAGGATTGTGGTTTTAGGGGAGTTTAAAGTTACTGAGAGACAAGTGACTGTTGAAACCACCAAAGGGACACAGAGTGACCCCAATAAAATGGAGTTGATCCTTCGGTTTGCAGTTCCCCCATGTACCACCTGCCCCAAGTTAGGTTCAGACAGACCTTGGCTCGTTGGCTGCACTGTTTGCAGCAGCTTTCAGTGGCTCTGAGAGTGAGCAGCTCACCAGGTACTCAGGAGAAGCTCATCCACCTTTTGCCTCCCCAGCATGAGCTTGTTATAACTAGTCCCACAGGACTCAGCCAATATTGGGTTGACTTTCTGCTACAGAGGAAACTTCAGGCTTCATATTGATTTGGCCCAATATATTATATATGTATTTATTTGCCAGCAAAGACATACAGAAATACTAGTGCTCTGTTTTAATACAAACTCAGCTGTTTGCTGATCAGCAATGACTATTTAAATTGACCAATCTACCTCACCCTGGCTGGAGATCAAGGGATCAGCACTTAATTTCATTCCTTGAATAAAGATTTTTATATATATATATATTTTTATATATGTCTCCACATGGAAATATCAGAACATGAAAGGTTAAATCAATATGGAGTTTTACATTGCTTAAAGGGCATTTGCATCAAAGCAGCCATGAATGCAATTCACTTGTTTAATGAATTTTTTATGCTTATTTAATGAATTTCACAAAGGTGTTTTTCATAAAATGGATAAGGACTTCCAGTTTTATGAAATAATAAAAATGGAACTGAAGTTATGAAATGAGCAATCTCATTAGTTAGGCATGATATATTCATATGAAAGTGTACATGTTTCTGAATTATTGCAAGCAGCTCTATTGCTTGAACTGTAACTCGTTATAATGGTATTGCAAATATGCCTTTAGTTAAGTTATCAAAAAGGGACAGGAAGAAATTAGATTTTGATTGTTAATAATGATTTAATTAATACTTATTGTATTTAGCATACTATGAATGTGTCTTTCTTTTGAAAAAGTAGGCTTGTATTCTTCATTGATAGATAGTTAGTGAAATGCAGCACTATTCCTATCCCCTTTTTGCTAGAATTCTAGCTTAATTTTGTGTTTGAGAAGCTTTCTCTGTTTTATTATCCTGATGTACAGAGGAAAATATTATGATGGTCTCCCAATAGTAGGAATGTGCCTTGTTTTGCACCATGGGAATCTGCAATCTAATGTACTTTTGGAATTGCATCATCTTGATGAAAAATTCTCCCAACCTGATGGCACTTCAGAAGTGAGGGGATTGTGAGCATTGCTTGCTTAAATAAACTTGGGTGATTGACTGTGCAGTGCAATGTTTCTGCTGGTGGGATTTCATGATCCTTTCCAGCAGGAACTGCAGCAAGGCTGCTGCTTGCCCTCCAGTTTGGACAGGACAGATGGACAGAGTAATTCTGTCTTAAGTTGTTTGAAATCTCTGTCCTGATTTTGAGCAGGGGGTGTTACCTTTAAGTTCAAGGGGTTGTTCATGGGCAGCTACAAGCTTGGGCTGAAGAGTTGTTATGTGCTGAGTGATTGCTGCCAACTTCTGTGTGTTTCCAGGCTTGCTGGCTACCTGGGTACCACCACACCAGTTAGGAAATGTACCCCAACTCCATTCACCAGCTGGCTATTTGCACTGTGCTAGGTATGAATGATTTCCAAGAATGTTTCCTTTATCCCTTCCCTCTCCTGCTTTGACTATTGCAGCCAAGCTTTCCCTTTCCTTTTTGCCATTTTGGAATGACTTACAAGTGCCTTATCCAAAACAGCCTTTACAACATGGTATAAACAGAGAATTGTAATTACATGCAGTGAAGCAGCTCCAAGTGGAGTAAAGGAATCCTACAGCCCAGCCCTGCTGCTTTACAGCCCTTGTGCTCTGCCAATGCAGCAGGCAAAAATATTGCAGTAATAAGAGATAAAGTGGGACTTTCAAAATCAATGTTCTTGCCTTATTAGGCATCCCTTGTGCTATACTCTAAGTAATCTTGTTAAATACATGCATTTAGACACAGCCAGGCAGGGCAGGATGGTAAGATAATGGTCCGTCATCAGTGGTTATTAGAGGAAAAAGAGAAATGAAAGGCCTTTTCACCCATGAAGTGTCATTATCCCACTCTTTGGCATGCTTTGAAGCCTTCTTGTGATTTTGCAATTAGCCAAATCAGATACTTAAAGTCAAAAAGGCAGCACTGACATCTGCTCCTGCCCACCACTCCTGCAGGCTGTCAGGGTGCTGGAGGAGCTGTGCTGTGCCTGTGCTGCAGTGCAGCAGCTCCAGCCTGTCTAGCCCTGCAGTGGGGCTGGGCTGGGGACAGCTCTGCTATAGCCCTCTGAGCTTGCCCTTGGCAGCTTCTGCTGCTGTATCTGCACTCCTGGTGTCACCTGTGCAGGCTGGATTCGGGATGGCTTTGCACAGAGCAGGATCTGCCTCTGTTGTGCTGCAGATATGCCAATATTGGTATGTTCCTAGAAATTAAATTCAATGTGTTATGTCTTTTGCACCTTGAAGGCTTCAAAGAGCACAGGTCAGTGTACTTGCACTGATCACGGCAGCCATGGAGGGGCACATGGAATCAATGCCTTCGAGCTGGGGAGCTGCTGGACTACCCAGAGCAGGGAGGGCTCTGTCCCTTCCCTTTCCCATGCTGGGCCCTCTTCTCTCTTCACAGGCTCTGTGTCCTTGCAAAGCAGAGACAGAACAGAGTCTTGGCCCTGAAGGCAAGAGCATTTTGCAAAAGCAGCAGCAGCATGGCATGGTTAGGTAATTCCTCCCTGTGCCACAGAGCAAATCTGTCTGTGAGCTGGGCTCACCCAAAACCCCTGAGGCCGTGGCAGCAGCTTGACTGATGCTCTGGGTTTGGAGCTGAGGCTCAGGAAGCATCCTGGAGCTCAGCTGTGGTACAGTGCACCTACTGTGGGCAACTGTGCCCAAGAGCTTCATAGCACTGTGCCAGATTTAATAACTAGCTGGTATTTAATTTGTGGTGTGAAATAACATCTGTTATTATATCTAATGTAAATATTTACTTGAGAGATTCAACTAAAAAAACATTTGCTTCCCTTCAAAGCCTATCAGTTTCTCATCTGTGGCTGACAAAGAAAGCTTTGAGTGCTTAAATTCATTTCTAGAAATTAAATTAAATTTTTCAACACTAAAGCTTCTGTGATTCCAGACACTTTCCTTTCCTTTTATTGTGTTTGACAGCAACTAGACTCTCAAGGTAAGTGGTAGAGTGTAGTCCTATGTAAATGTGAAACATAAAATGAAAACTGGGGGGGAAGAAAAACATTTAAGGTAGGAAATTAGAACAGTTATTGAGTTCCACACTATGGTTAATGAGTGTGCAGAAAGAAAACATCTTCTTGGCCTAGTGAGCTGGAGCATTACAACTGTTGCAACACTTCTTCTGTTTTTAGAAGGAAATAAGTAATAACCCTGACACATGGGAAGTCTTCAGTTTGCATTTTTTAATGCCTCAGGGGAGTGCAGTGTTTCTGGTTTAGAATCTGTTAAAATTTTATTTAAAAGGCAGGTTTTGTTCTGAAACCAAAACAAAAATTAACATATTAAGCATATCTGTAGGTCAGGAGTGTATGGGAGAGGGCTTGGCTGCTTCACCAGGACATGGCTCTTTCAGAATTGCTCAGCTGAGGTTAGAGGCTGTGGAGGGAAGACTGAAAATTACTGTCCCTGACTGAAATAGGTTCAGTGTATTCGGGATTTATGCTGTGTTGCCCTGAGGATAATTAAAAGCAGTCTGTAATGGCACTGCAGCGGAGGGGGCTATGCACGAGTTCTCAGTTTTGGGCTACTTTGGCATCGTGTCAGGAAGGGGGAGGCTGGGATGGGATGGTGCTGCCCAGGTGAACCCTCTCCTGTTCACTGACTTCAGCCAGAGGTCATAAATGTTTCCCCTCTGTCTGGGGGTGGAGGAGAAGAGGTGTCCAAAGCTTGTTGGGGACGTGCTGTAGCATCCCATTTAGCCTTATTTCTGCAGTGCTGGTAAGCTTCTGCTGTCCCCACTGTTAGACTTTAACTGGCCTTTGCTGGTGTGTTGTTGGTAGTAAAATACCTGGGCTTAACTGTTTGAGGCTAAACTGGGTCCTGAGATAAATTAAGCAGTTCAGTTTTTAAGGTACATGGCATGATGTTGAGCAGTTGAAAAACATCTGAAACCTCTGTGAATGCATCCCTGTGGTTACAGCTGAGGTACAGGGCTGTTTGGCCTGAATTAATACATGTTGCTTCCCCCCTGGGTTGCCTAGGTGTGTGAGGTGTCCTGCTAGCCCAGCCATGCAACTTCTGCCCTTGCTGAATGCCTGAGGAGATGCAGTGCACAGTTTTGCATGCTGCTGCACTGTGCAGTTTAGGAATACCCTTGCACACTCCATGTGCTATTTAAAAGTCCCTTCATGAAAAGGTTGAACTATTTTCATCTGATGCTGTTACTGTTTACAGCCAAGCAAGCTGTTGAAAGGTGGGAGCGAGTAGCAAGTTGATCAATATTTTATCTTTTCTAGGCTTATAAGTTCATTACTATTGACGTAGTGTGGCTGGCTGCCTTCAGCCTGACAAATAGCATCCCAAACCAAACTAATTAGACTTCTTTTAATGATGCTTTTATTGGAAAATGTCTTGGGGCCACGCTGGAGCTTCTGACTGAATCTGGAGAGTCAATTTTTATATTTGACTGGGTATAAATAATATGGGATGGGGCAGGGACCCTCAGTCTGGTGCCTCTCCTGGGCAGAAAGGAATCAGGTTGTGAGTTCACATGCCTGGGGAGTGATTCCTGAGCCTGCCTTGGTTCCTTCACATCTCTTCTCTCCTTTGGCCAGAAATTTCCCTTGGGTGCAGCACAGCCAGCTTGTGCCCAGCTGCCATCTGACCCATCCCCTCCCTCCCTCCCTCCTCTGGTAAAGTTTTCCACTCGGAGCAGGAGCAGCAGGGCTTTGTTTCTTGCTGCCCTGGATGGCTGGGAGCAATTGTGTTTGTGGCCTGAGCCTTGCTACCTCTCAAATTTAAAAGCTGCTCTGAAGTTTGTATTACCTTTTTTGTTTCTTGGAGATATGTGGAGCTTAAAATTAAATGGTTTAAATCTGGATCAAGATTAAATAATTTGGGTCAGGGCATGTTTTCAGATGCCCTCCAGGAAACACAGTCAGTGGTTAACCTAATCAGCTCCTGTAATTCCACCAAATTCAGCTGAAGCAGCATTTCTACAGTAGAAGGAAACTTGAAGTTTAATAGCAAGCATCCCAATTTTTAAACTTTGCTTGAGAATAGTTTAGCTCTTGGTGTTCTCAGCAAAACCCAGAAGCAGTGGCAGGGCATGGGTTAGTAAGTTAGTTAGCAGCTGGGATCTGGTGCTTTGTATGTGTTGTGATGCCACTTGCTTGGTATCGTGGAGTAATTAAGTGTGATTCTTGAGGTTAGAGTAGTTCAGAAGTTATATTGCTGACTTCGAAGTACAAATCAGTACAAATAGCCAAGTTTGCAAACTGAAATAGAGATTAAACCAAACCAAGAATGTCACTGGTTGTCAATGAAGTTTTTTAGTTTTGTGTGTATACATAGTACATACATGTGCTTTTCAGTGCTTCCAGGACTTGCAGCCTTCCCTAGAAAGGGCTCTGATCCATAAAGGCTGGTGCTCCATAAAACACAGTGGCCCTTCTGACCTCCAGCCTGTGGAGTTGCTGGGGAAACCTGTGTGAAATGGCAGCTTTTTGCCTGATGGTGCCATTTTATTTAATCAACTCCAAAATCCTTAAGACACACCTGGGGGAGATCCCCAGACAGTCTGAGCATCTTCTTCCACTTGTGCCTTTGAAACTCTGCCTTGCCTTGTGATTTGATGGGTGCTTTTTGTGTCATTCCACATGCATCTTATGACAAAAGTCAGTGGCCAAAGGCATGACCAGCTGTTTTGGGAGGCTGGGGTGAAGCAGGCTTGATGTGCAACTGTGCTGTGGGCAGGCAGAGGCTCTCTGCTTCTCCAGTGCCACAGTCCCACTGCAGCCCCTGTGGCCTCTGGCTGAGAGACTTCTGGAAAGAAGATTTTTCCATTTGCAGTGAGTGAACTCCTGGTTGCATCCAGTGCCCACTGAAGTAAAAGGAGACTCTGGTGGGGCCCCAGATTTCAAGCTCTTGGGGCTGCTACATGTTTCTCTGCTTGGAGGAGAGGCCAAGTGTTTGCAACTTTAGATGTAAAACGTAAAAGCACTTGGTTGTCACATGCTATTAGCTGTTTAAAGTGTGACATCTCAGGAAATGCTTCATCGTAATCCTCCAAATGAAGAAATCTGAAGTGAACTTCAAACTGTTTGCTCAGTTTGGGTATCATGTTGCAGGGTCAGATGGTGAACTCAGAGGTGTACCTACTCTCAAATTGGTTTAAACTGCAGTCAGTTCAAGTCCTGAAAAATCAGCTTTTACATATTCTTCACTTTTTTCTTTACAAGTAAAACCTAGGAGTAATGTCTGTATGGCAAAGCCTGTCCAGATGCTGTTTTGCTTGAGACACCTTTTATTCAACAGCACTGTTAATTTAACTTTATCATCTGCTTGAGTTTGCTTTCCTCTTCCTGTTGCCAGATGTGTAATGGGAAAAGCTGCTCTGAAAGGATAGATGTTGTCTGCCTGGCTTTTGCTGCAGCAAGTAGCTGTATTTCTCCCCAGAAAGAAAAGCTTGGATTTGTGATGCTACACAAGGAAGAAGGTGGTGCTGATGTTTTTGGTTTTGTTCCTCAGGAGTGTTCTAGTTGCTTCCCCTGTGCAGTGGTCCAGCAGAGGATGTGTCTGGTATGTAAGGTTTGGCCATCATGGGTTGCCAAGGGGGCCAGTGAAAACAGCTTTGTACTCATCCTGATAGGAAATTGCTTCACTAGCAAGAGTATGAAACACGAAATTATAGTGTCGTGTGGAACAAAGTTTATTCAACTGTCATGCTCAAAGGTCCTATTAAGCTGTCAGTTTGGTCTGCTTTGTCCTTGATTTTGCTCCACTGAAATTTAACATGGTTTCACTCCTCAAAGCCAAACCTTTCCAAACTGGCCTCTGTGCCCACCCTGCTTAATGCCCTTCAGAAAGATTTTTTTTTTTGTTTCTTCAATATGTCATGATTATCTCTCTGGTAAGAAGTCCTTCATTCCTTGTTTATTTTTCTTTTTAACAGCATGGTCCATATTTATCCCTGCGTAGCTCTAGGGTACTAATTTGCCTCCAGGATGGTGTTTTTGGCTGGTTGGCTGATAGCTATGCAAGCATGTTGGCTGTCCCTAACGTTATTCAAATTAAATCCAGGTCTGGGTGACAGTATTTGCAGATGAATTCATATGAATCCTTGTGAAGAAAGCACAGATACTGGTAAACGTGACAGTGACTTTAATTATGGTGGTAGTAATAAGAAATTATGATTACTGTGATCAGTGACAGATTTTTTTTTTCTTTTTTAAAAGGTATGTTTGAGTATTGTGTTTATTTCTTGTAAAAACTTTTTCTAACTTGTTTTGATACAGGGAAAACGTATTTCTATCAAAGAACTTCATTGGGGTGATTTTAGCTTCATTTCCATTTTATTCCTCGCTGATTTACTTCAGAGTAACTATTTCTGGTATTGCATGTTAGATTGCTTCCCACAATGTACCAAGCAGTTGTGGCTCTCTTGTTTCTTGAGGAGGATTCTGATCCTGACCTGGGCACAAGCAAAGCTTCTGACCAGCCATGAGCTCCTCCTTGTTGTGCTGTAGGTGTTACTCATCCTGCTGCTCCTCTGCTTGTGCCACAGCACCCTGCCCAGGCTGGGCCTCTTGTGATTCATCTCCATGAGATGAGGTCCCCCTAGAAAAGGGGAAGAAGGAGAACCTCACATCTGACAGGACTAGTAATAGCACAGAGTGATCTGTAATTGATGTGACTCTGTGAATCATCTGCTTTTTTTTTTTTGCTTTTTTTTTTTTCCTTGTTTTTGTATTGGAGACCAAGGGATGGGCAAAAGGATAAAGAGAACTATGAATTGCCGAGAGGGTTTGCCTTAAATTTGTCAATCCGTTGTACAACATCTGCACGTTGTTTTGCTTTCTTCCCTGCCACTTTAGAGAGCCCTGAATCAGTGAGGAACAGATAGTTCAGTTCTTAAAGCAGTGCTTCTGTAACTATACACAGTTGGGGAATGTGCTTCTGGTGGATTTGTTCCATGAAATGCAAGGGAAGGATTCATGAGTACATAAAATAACAGCCTAATCAAAGAAATAAACAAGAACAAGTCTGTAATCTTCACAAAATTGGGGGAAAAAAGTGCTTCTGATGGACTTGCTCCTACTGTTTTCTTTGTAGCTGTTTCCAGAGCTCAGACCATCTGTTCCTTGTTGTAGGTTGTTAAGTGAAATGTGCTGCCAATACAAATAGCTCTGCTTGATGTTTGTTTGCATAAATTGTTTTGAAAGCTTCATGACGAATTTTAAGGATTACTTACAGGGGTAGGACTCTGTGGAGGAGGAAATATAAATTTGATGATGCATGTTGGAATCCATTAATTTGTTTGGAATTTATTATAAAAGTGAACATTCTACGTGTTTGTTGGAAGGGAAGGAAACAATTTCTTCTCGAGCCCAGAAGGTTATGGTGACAATATGCTAATTCAGCCCCATCGCAGTAAATGTGATCAATCTGCCGTCACATCTTTCTAAGTATAGCTGCCTTTACTTGCCCAAATAAACTATTCAGTATATCTAACTCACCAAATTTGAAAGAAGTGAAGTCTGCATGGGATTTGTGTGCCTTGGGAATCTTACACTCAGTTCACTCAATGTCTCACTCCCTGTTTGGCATTGGACATTTGTGTGGGAACAGTGGCCTTGAAATGAGTGTCAAAGGTAAGTGAGAGGAGTGGAGGGGAGTTATGCCTGGCTGCTGTTGGTTATAGGCTGTATGGTGACTTGAGATCTGTGGTGGTGGTGTCACGTGTGCTATACCATGGGTGTGATAATTCCTGCTCCCCAAAACTGCTGATCCGAAGGCTGAAAGGAGATGGAGGAAGTGTGCCTAAGGGGAGAGAGAGGATTGGAGTAAAAAAAGATCCCTCTAAGTCAGAAATAGAGCTTGTGTAGTCAGATTTCTTTAATGGGATGGCCCTGCCTGATAGGGAAATGTTTGCAAACAGTGAGCTTGGAGCAGCTGATACAGAAGTAACTTTTTTTTTTTTTTTTTTTTTTGCAGTTGTATTCCTCTTAATAGAAATCTAATTCTGGTGGCTTATCTATAGCCTTACAGTTTAGAAGCTTCAAGGAGTTGAAAATCAAATGGCTACTTTCCTTCCCACCAAACCTTTGGGTATGGGTTTGGAATCACTGTGCAGTCAGACGTTCCTCTTGTCTCTGTGAAACTGTACATTAAAAACACAACCACACATCCACACACACACATGCTCCTTAGCTGCTCATCACAGCTTTGCAGTGGTAATTCTCTGGTTTTAAGTGAATTGACCTGGCTGCTTTCATCTTCAGGTAATGCAGCCCCAGTTTATAATTCAGACCAGGAGCTTATGGAGATTTAGAAAGAGGCCCAGAGCTTTGCTTTACTGTGCCAGTTAAAGCATTTATACTGATGACAGTTAAATTGTTGAGGGCTCTGTTATTCATTTACATCACAGACACTAAGGTCCTCTGACGACCTACTGCAAATGTAAGCCAGATGTACCTAAACATATCTATTGTACATTTTACTTCATTTCAAACACTTCTCCTGACTTTCAACTCAAACCTTCTGTCTGTCTTGTCATGCTACAGTATTTAATGATATTTTATTGCATTAGTTCACAAAACCCTTGAGTTTTTCAGTTGTCCTAAGCTAATGGACTGGATCTGTACCCATTTGCTAATACAAGATCTTTTTTAGTAGGTAGCAGAGCTATTAAACATAAATCAAGGTTTCCGATAAAATATTAGGTTTCTGCTGCATCTTACAAAAGGATAGTCTGCAGTTTTACCTGATGATTATATCTTACAAGCTATAGTTAAAGCTTGTTTTGGGATTTACTGCATTCCATACCCAGTAATTTCATACAAATCCATAATGATTATTTTGTATGTTCCTTTCATTTAGCTCATAAAAGAAACCACATAGTTTGCTAGCTGTAGAAATGAGAGCCATCCACTATTGTTTCCTTTGGAGGCGCCAAGAAACTGATTTTTAATAAAAAGGTAATTTTTTTACTACTTAACCTGAGTATCAAAAATCAGACAGTAAAGAGATATTCTGCCTTAACAAGACAGAAATGGACAGGCTTTCTACAGGGAAAAAAACAACATGTCACAGTACTCATATCTTTATTTATTCTTTTGAAAAATAGGTTAAAATAGTATAAACTTTGGCGTAGACTTATGATTTTATTGTGATACCTTCCTGAGCAAACAGGTGTCTCCTATTCACCTTTGGAGCAGGGACTCTTCCTTGTGGAAGGCAAAGGTTGATTGTTTGGCATTTTCCCAGCTGTGGAAAGTGCTGGAGCAGAGGCTTGGCTTAACATGGGTTTTGGTACATCCTTCCAAAGTGTCTCCACTCCCTGCTGCTATTTTTAAGTACACACACAAATCCTTCTGAAGCAAATCTGATAGTGGTTAGGCTGTCCTGAAGTATTGTTCTTGATAGGAAAGCACTGAAGGATACCATTTGGAGCATATGCTCTCTCAGTGTGGGTTGCAGGGGATATAACTGAACTGTTATTTGTACCACAGCAAGCCAAGAAACATGTGACACAACTTGATCTCATTTTTACCCATGTAAATCTGGAGGATTTTTTGAAAAAAAACCTTTTGGAATTGGTTTAAAGTTACATATTGCGAAGCAGAGCACAGTGTGGCTTGTTTCTTGGTCAGAAGGTAAATACAGTCAACTGGAGCTGGTTGGGAACTCCTGGTAAAAGATTTCTTTGGAAATGTTGATGCAATGAAACAAAGCTGTTGTGACAATGGATCTGTCTGAGAGTGTCTTGGGTCTGAAATAAGGGAGGGAGCAATATGGGGCTGTTCACCCAAAATAGCTGCAAGGATTTCCCTGGGATGTGGGAATCCCAGGTTCAAGTTCCCTCACAGCTCAAGCTTGTGGTTAGCCTTGCAGTTATAATGGGGTGAGTGTGTCCCGTTTTGGGGTGGAAGGATGCGATGCATTGAAGCTTTGTGCTGGAATGCAGTGCAGAAAGAAAACTTAGAAACATCAACCATTTCCCTGTGAAACAGGATTCTTGGTTGTAGTTTGCAGTGCACCTGTTCTTTCTTCAGACTTGAGTCTACCCTGGTTTGGAGGCAATGGTAACAGCAGCAAAATTTTGTTGTTCTCTGCTGTAGCAGTATTGATCATGCTCCTCACCAATGCAGGGTTTCAAAGGGAGAATGCCAGTGAAGGGATCTAGAGTGCTATTGTAAAGGAACAAGAAGACAATTCCACTGTTGTATAGGATTCCTGGGCTTGTTTTGTGGACTAATTTCGGTCTGATGTTTTTATTTGGTTAGGTTTTTATCAACTAAACTTGCAAATGTGTCTATGTGGTGGTTGGGGCCAGGCTAATGGTATCAGATGCCTTTATTCTAGGTGATAACACCAGAGTGACCTTATAGAGACTCTGTTTCTCCAAAGAAAAACATTGGTAACTGTTGACTACACACTATCATTTGAAATACAGTGCTGTTTAAACACATGGGACTTGTCATCCTGTATCGCTGAAAAAACAGAAGCAAGCATGGTGGAGTTGCTGGTCAGTGGATAAAGGCAGTTTTTCTTTCAACATTTCCTCAACTGAAAAATAAAACCCACCTCAAACACCACATTTAAGCTTTATGTGTAAACCACTAGAAATAACAGGGCCAGGAATGTGATCACCTTTATGAGAATTCAGGAGACAAAATAACCATTCCAGCTGAAGGTGGCTCAGGCTGTTGCTGGTCTGTGCCTCTGCCTGTGGCTCAGAGTTTGTAATTCAAGGCATCTCCTGCAGCCATTTGGAGTTCTGGGGGGAGATGCTGACTTGGGGGCCATTGCTGGGCTCTGGGGATGACCCCAGCTCTCCACTGGATGTCAGTGTTCCCCAGGAATGCAGCTGCCAGAGCACTTATCTGGCAGTAAAAAAAAAAGGGGGGTGTAGAAAGACTAAAGAAAATTAAAGAACAAAGCAACCTTGACTCTTTAGAAAAGTCATTTAGAAACAAATTTTGTGACTGTTCAGCCTCAATTATAAGGCAAACCTTGACAGAAGGATCATGTTTACACTAAAACACATCTTACACAACTTCCGGGCTCACATGCCAAAAAGAGTTGGATTTAGTTTCAGAAAAAACAAATGAACATTCTTCACTCATCTCCCTACAGTTTTGATATTTTGATATGCTGCAAAGTGAGTGATTCTGTTTTTGTCTCTGACAGTTTTTCTTTTCTCAATAGCCACAAAAAAATATTTTTTCAAATCAGTGAAAGCATGAGCATGTCACTAAATGATTGATTGCTTGCTGGGTTTCAGCCTTTGATAATTAAGCTTAACACAATGTCTCCTCTTCACTAGAGAATGGTATTGTGCCAAATTCAAAAGACACATGAAAAATTGAAATCAGAAAATAAAAACCTTTTAAAAACCAACTGCTCCCATCTGTTGTGCAGTTCAGAAGGGAACGTAACAGTGGAAGAGACACAGAGCACATAAAACAGTAGGAGGAAGAATGGTGAGTTTCTTTGAGGCTCCACCTTCCATGCTTACAGAAGTGCCTTCATGTGTAGATCTGGTCTCTTGAAGATCTCTGGTTGTTGTTTGTGTTTTAATACACTAAAATGGGTTCAGAAAGGGAATTTCAACAAGGATTTTGGTGGACAACTGAGTGGGGTTTTGTAGCTCATGTCCAGCTGTATCTTTACAGATTCTCATTGGCAGTGTGTTGAGTGTGTAGTCCTGCATCTTACTTGGGATGAGCTGTTTCTGACAAAAGGGCAGATTTGTGAATGGAAGTCCAGAAGGCATTTCTGGCCGTGATGTAGTGTATACTTGAGGGCCCTCTCACCAATTCTTAAAAAACCAGCCCAGATCCTGAAGTGCTCTTTCATACTGAGTTTGCTCAGTAGTATTAACAACCCTTGTGTTTGTTAGCAAATCTGACTTTAGCTGACCTGTTGCAAGGTCAGCTCCTTTATTCAGACATGAGGTTTAGGCTGGAGTATTTAAACTAAAAAAAATTGGTGATGCAAATGTGTGAGAGCCCTGGCTGACCTAGGAATTACAAGGGAGCATCGTGGTGAATGTTGTGGTGCTTTGTGTTGAGATCTCTTGGCTTCTAAGTCTCAAAAGTACTCCAGGATCAGGGTTTGGCTTTAAAAAGCTTGAAGACAGAATCATGATCATGGGAAGCTTTACTTTGATAAATACTTTTGCCTGATATTTAGCCCTGTTTATCCAATCAACCTAAGCTAAGAATGTCCTCTTTTATATTACAGGGCCACATGTGGAGGAATGAGCCTGTCCCCAGGGGACAGGAGTGACCAACAGTGACAAACCAAGCCATGAACTGACCTTGCTGCATGTCTCCCATGAGAGAAGCAATGAGTGTGCAGGGAGAGGGTACTGAGCAACTCTGAATGGTGGGTAAAGCTTGGCAGTGACTGCCTCACATGGCTGGGACTTTCCAGAGATGTCTGGTTACACCCTGGAGTAGTTTCTTACCATGACAGTTATGCACAGAACAATGTTGAAGTAAGTTCTGCCAGAGAAATTTAATGGCTAGGGATTGCATACAATGAAATGGCCTGTGCTTAATGTAAAGCAGTGAGCCTAGGTCATTAATTCTCTTTATATTTTGGGATGGAATGTACATGTCTGATGTGCAAACTGCTTAGGGACAGGAGAGAGCAAAGGACCTTTACCAGAAAGGCACCTTCAAGTCTCTCTGAGACTGGTAGCCAGATCTGACTCAAGAAAGGGAATCTGGACAAGATTGGGAAAACCTGGGCAAAAATTTCTTTTGGGCAAAGAAGCTGAGACTGAGAAGCCCAGAAGTGAATAAACCAGATTGAGAAGCTTCCTCTTGCAGCTAGTTGAAGGACTGACTTCTTTAGAAGCTCTGCAACCTCTTGAGCTCCTGTAAAGCTATACCAGAGGGATTGACTGAAACACTTTTTAAAAATTGGGTTACTTTATCCTGTTCCTCAAGGTTGTTAGTGTTGTCCAAGTTAAGCTCCTCGTCTTGCTTCTTGTCTTCTGTAAAATCTTATGAACTGTCATATAAAAGGCCAAATGGAAATGTCTGCTTTGCATTTTTATCTTCCCCTTTGCTCATTGCCTTGTTTTCCAGCCTGAACTATCATAATATAGTGGGCCAGGAGTTACAGTATTTAATGTCTCTCAAATGTAGGCAAGGAAATCTGCAAGTAAATGAGTTACTGTGTTAAGTTGTTTTTTGACTAGTGAATAAAAGGAACTTGTACACGTGTGACTGATGGTAAAATTCAGCTGAGGCCATGGTGCTAAAAGTAGGGTCAGGCAAGACTCAGTGGAGTTGGAGTCCATGCAGTCAGACCTGGTTTTGAGTTGCAGCAGGAAAGACTGAACCTTGTGACATTTAGATATGATGCAAAGTTATTTGATTTGCTCTTTTTAATCTTCAAGGTTAAGTTTTCATATGCAAGTAGAAGAAAATGGCAAACAAATATAAGAAGTGAGGTGCTTGCCTGTAGCTTTAGCAATGTATTGTCTGACTGATGCTAAAGGTGTCTTTTGCTGATTACTGAAATATTTTCTGAATTAGATACAGCTGGGGAACTGTCTGATAGGAAGCTGAAAGCTGGTCTGTCCTGTAGTGCCTGTAGTCAAACATGCTGAGAATCTCTCCCCTTTTCTGAGGTGTCAAATACCTGTAAAGCGCTAAGAGCAGCAGACCTGAAGGGATATAAACCTGATGAACTCTGCTGTATTCACTGAATTCCAATAATAAGTTAAAGGAGCAGATAGATGTGGCTGATTGACTGCAGGGATGGATGCAGCACTCCTCCTGCTGAGAAGCCAGGCTGCAGAAATCCCATCTAACTGACATCAATGGGAAATCAGCATCTGGGCTGCTAATTTTGTGTGTGATTCTTTGTAAAATGTAATCTTTACCATTCATTCCTACAATGTGTTTTCTTTGCCTGTGACCACCACACAGTGTTTATTTGATCATGCTGAGAACCCACATCTTATCTGGTCTTCTAACTTTTTCCTTTTGAAAGAGATAACGAAGGAAGGGGGATCAGAGCAGCAAGGGAGAGTGGGGTATTGTGAATAAATATCCTATTTGCATCTGCACAGTTAGTCACAGTTGAATGTTAAAGCTCCTGTTATTTTCAGCTGCCATAACAATGTAAGACTTTAAATTCTGTATGAATTTTACTGGAGCTATAGTTTTGGCTTTTTTTTTTCCTTCCAAGAAAGATACAGGCATTGCTTCACCCTGGGAGGTTTATGAAGTTCAGGCAGTGCATGTGGGAATTAGAAACAAATAGGCTTAATTTCCTAAGGTCTTACAGGACTGTTAATGGTTAAGCATTGCTAAGGGACTGTGCTTTCTTCCTTTACCAGTTCTCTCCCCTTCATCTCGAAGAACAACATTTTAACTTCATACAGTCATTAGGAAAAAAAGTTACTTTGTAAGTGACCCTTGAATATTTTGGTTCTTGTGGCTGACCCTGGGTTAAAGGATACCAAGATAGCTCAAGCCTGCTTTTTGTCAGTGTTTCCACTCTACAGGAACTCCTGGAGATGCCTTGGTGGGAATCCAGTGATAAAACTGGAGCTCATTTCTCACTTACAGAAAGGAAAACAAAACTGAGGAAAGAATGCTTCCTGCTACTCTTTGGTCAGTCGATAAGCTTAATTGGCCAGGCTTGCCTGCTGTACATTGATTGTACCTACTAATAAAAGAGCTATTGATTGGCACTTTATTTAGCACTGGCTTGCATGGACTATAGTTCCTGCTAATGTTATTATTACATCAACCTTTTCCTGTTCCCCAGTTCTTTAGTGCAATAAATTATGTCAAATGCCTCTAGCGTTTTCAATATTCTTGGACAGGTTTTTTTTTGGTTTTTGACCTCCTCAGTGCACAGTGTGTCATCTCTAGTATGTGTGAAAATGTCTAATTCAATGCAGGAGGAATGTAGATGCTAACCTGTTATGGAAAAGCACTGGAATTATTATGCCTTTGTTTTGTTTTAATTGGCCCTCAGAAATCAAAGAAATTGATATTCCTTGACACTGTTTAATGTGACTGTGATTAGTGAGCGGTGGTGGCAGGTTAATGGAGACAAGTATCTCTATCTGGAAACTTGCATTGTCTTTGTAACCTTGCTACTACCAGTAGTATCTCCCTTGTTAAAGCCCAGAGCAGTGGTCCTGTGCCTTTACTGGAGCAGATCTGGGACCTCTTGGGTGAGAAGGGCTGCTCTAAATCTCAAGACAGAGAGGCTTGAGGCTCAAGCAGGGAAGCTGGTGTTTCACACCTGCTTTTGTTTCGTCCCCAGTCTGCCACAGTAAGTCCCATTAGTGTGGATGAATGATATAATTTTCTGCATTCCATTACAAAATGAACATGGCTAGGGTGTAGCACAAAGTCGTGCTTCAGCTGAGGTACTGCCTGTGCTACTGTAATTTGTCTCCTTAATGTGTTTTATAAAGAAATGTGTTTTATAAAGAAAAGGCCTTGGACATAAATGACAGTTCAGTAGAAATGCTCAAGAGCTGGCCAGTACCAGTATGTAGTCCTCCCTTTTACTGGATAATAATAGTTAAAAAAAAATTAAACTGTCAACATATTCACCTTTTAAGTTGTACACAAGTTTAGAAGGAGTTTGTTTTTCAATATTTCTTGATCAAATTTCCGTCTTTGCAGCTGGGTGGAGGTTCTTTGTATGGACATTACTAAAACACACCAGTGAATCATGGAGGTAATACCTAATTCTTTACTTGCTAAATTTAAAATTCAGGAGACATGGCTACAGTTGGTACTCTAAAATTTTTTGCATTCTCCCCATACTCATAAAATAATCCTCAGATGCAAAAATATTTGTGGTTACTAAAAAGTTGGCAACAGAGTGTTGCTTGTTTCCTCCTATTAAGGATATTTCTTCTAACATTTATTTCTAATGCTTTTAAAAAAACTTGTATTTAAAGAGTTCTTATTAAAAAAAAAAAAACCAAACCAAAACAACAAATCACCAACACAACCCCCCACCAAAACGCCATTTTACATCTCAGACAACAAGACAGCAAATAACTCTACATGACATTCCAGAGTAAATGGTGTTTTTTCACAACTTTAGAGGTTCAGTTAGTAAAACAGCAGCATGTGAGGATCCTGCCTGGAGATATAAAAGTCCAGGGTCTTGGTTTTGGTACAATAATGGACTTCATAGAGCAGTGCTGATTTACAGCAGTTGAGGATCTGCCCCTGAGGAGACCTGATATCCCTTGTGAGTCTTGGGAGTTTTAGAACTTTGTTCTTCCTTCTCACTCCCAGTATGATGCATCCTCTGAGGAATAAATTACTTGTTCTTTGCCTCGGAGCACTCTGCTACAAATTGAGGGAGTTTTGCATTTGCAATATTTACTTTTTGTTTAAGTGTCAGAGCTTTTAACATATGAATATTGCCCTGCATTGAAGTGCTTTCAGAGTGCATTTATGTATAGCAACACTTCTTACATGCCCTTGTGTTTCATGAATTTCAGCAGAGGAGTGGGGGTAATGCTGGCTGCAGTTGTTCTGGTCTCTTTAGTCCTGCTGGGCTGTCCCAAAATACCACAGGAGGGGTAAGGGCTGTGCTGTGCAGCACAGCAGGAGTCAGGCTGTTGCTGGAAACTCGAAGCAGTTGTGAAAAGTCTGCTGTGCCTGTGCACACTGTGACTTGAAGTGCTTTATAAATCTGACAGCCTGGCTCCCTTTCACAGGGAGAGGGGAGGCTTTCCGGGATTGCCCCCTGCCAAACTGCAACTGCCTCCTCCAAACCTTGGAACAGCTCGAGCCAATGTTCAAATAAGGACTATTAAATATGAATGTGCACCATGGCCAGCTATTTTAATAGGGCTGTAACTGCTGCAGGTAATGTGACAACCCTGTGCCCTGCACTTGGAGAAATGCAGGCACTGGGATGCACATAGGAAATGCTCTGAGAAATCTCTACAAGAATCCAGAAAAAACTGTGGAATGGGATCATAACAGAAGGTGTTAGTGAAGTGAGGGTGTGTGACAATGTTAACCCAGAAATCAAGACAGAATGTAAATGCAGGTTAGAAATTGGTATCTTCTGCTTTTAGTGTTCTTTCCTGATGTTCCTCTGCTCTGAGCTTGGCTCCTGGAGGAAAGGTTCCATTCTTTAGCTGGGGCAAGTTAAAATGCAGCGAGCTCATTCCATATTTATTTTTCAAGGAGCAAAATGCAGCTTTACAACTTGCATTCGGATATACCAGGGTGTGTTTGACAGGCCTTCATACCTCACAGTGCTCCCAAGGCAAGTATTAATTGCCCCATAAAACACTCTGTGTCATGTCTTGTGGCTCAACGTGTTACAGGTCTATGCAAACTTGTTTTATAGCCCTAACAGCCCACTACTGCTTTTGAGAAATGTTTTCCTTTTAATGGGGGAAAGAAAAACAGCATTTAAAAATATTATAATGGTGACAAGGAAGAAAGAATGCTATAGAATTTCCATGGGCCAGAAAAGCTGTCGCAGATTAAACACCTGTTATAAATGGGTGCACATATATTATTTTGTATTAAGGAGTCTTCTGTCTAGAGAACAAATCCATCTCCCCCAGTTTGACACCCTACCTGATATCTGGGCCAAATGTTGCCTTAATTTGCCTTCAGGCAGAAACAGAAGAGAGTGTGTGCAACTGCAGCCACATCCCCTGGCTCAGCAGGCTCCAGTGAAGCTGTGCTTGGTGCTCCAGAACGTGCTGTGGGCTTCACAACCTCCTTGCATGAGAAAGCTGTGGATCTGACTCTTATTTACCCAAGATGTTTCCACAGTAATTATGGCAACTGAAAACAACAGAGTGGACCTCTTGGCTATTGAGAATTGTAACTGTCCTTTCCAAGTCTTCTAGTTCCCACTCCCACGTCTCCAGGAATGACTATAAGCAAGCCAGCGAGCACATTACAGCCCAGCCCCAGAGAATCACACATGGTGCAGCTTCACTGGGGTCAAAAAGGATTATTTCCAATGTCTAATCACAAGCATGTGGCTGAGCTTGATCAGAGTAAGCTCAGTTCCTTGGCCCATTCCTTCCTGGTTGTCTTTCCAATCTTAATTCTAGGCAAGCCCCAATAAGGGGATTGGAACTTGCTGTTCCTCTTTAAAAAGTATTTTTAGCCCATTCCCCTCTGTGCAATAAGTAGTTAATAGTGGATTTAGTACCTGCTGTGCTGTGAGCTATTACCTTTGTGATATGGGAGCATTTTATAGCCACTTTTCACTCTGTACCACTGGCAGAATGATTTCATGATGTGTGTAGATGTTGAAGATGGAGACCTCAGATTCATCAGTGTGTTGCCAAATATCTACCATAGGCATCCAATTAAACTGCAATTTAGTTTTTCATGGGTTTTTCATTCCTAGATCTGGATGATTTTTCTGCTTTTAGCTCTAAAGTGAGCAAAGATCCAAAGACATTCAAGTGACAAGTCTCTGGCAATGAGATCTGACTGAAGTTTACTTATTAAAGACTGCAACAATACAATTTTCTCTACCAAAGCTAATCTGAGGGTCTTGCCAAGGTTTGAGCTAGAATATTTGTGTTGCTGCCTATGCTACATGATATACACAACTTCTGTCTGTAAAAAAATTCAGGAACAGCAATTTCAGGAACTGCTGCTGCAAAGTAGTTGAGCAGGAAATTGTTTTTATTTGCAAGTAAATGTGATGTGAAGTGAAAGGATACTTAAATTTATAAATAGGTAAATCTTGCTTTTACAAGAGTTAATTCTATTATGTAGAACTATTTTTCATTTTACAGTTGTAAAATCAGTTGAAGTTAGAACCTAATTCATAAATGTTCTGAAGGTTTATAAAGCGTTTTCTTTGTGCTCTTCTCAGGACACACAGGGTACGTGCTTCCCCTTGTGAAATCCATTTTTTGTGATTTATCTATCCTCTCTACCCTTGCTTGCACGCTAATGTATCTGAGTGCTACAGTGTGTAACAGTCCCTTAAATCAAGGGGATATAAGGAGGTTTGTTAAAGTAGATAAAGAAGTTGAAGGGGGCAGTTCCCCAAACCACTGCTCCTGTCTGTGTCCTTGCTGCTTCCAAGAGCTCCAGTTTAGAAGAGCTTTGTGCACTTGCTGTTCCGTGAGCCAGAGCAGGGGCACAAGGCTGAGGGAAGGAAACAGTTTTGTGGTGACAAAAAAAATGCATCTTTTGGATGAAAAACTAGGGCCAGGAGAAAAAGTTTGATGAGGAAGACCCCTCTGCAATTTAAGACTGATAGAGTGTGAAAAGTCTCTGGCCCATCAGAAATGAGAGCAACAAAAACCAAAGCAAAAAACCCCACAAACAAACTGCATTCAAATCATGTGGCTCCCATGGCTTCAAGGTGAGCTCCCACAAGGATCATGGTGTGGCACGCATTATAAGAAATGTGCTACCTTGTCACTTTGATGCACACAATGTCTAAGCCTTCAAAAAAAAAAAAAAAAAGCTTTATGATCCCAGTTAGTTTTGTTTAAGCTTCAGTTTCCTGGCTGAGTTTTGTCACAAAACTCCCAGGTCATTTCCATGGAGTGAATGCTTTCAGAGGCAGTGCCTTGTTGTCTGGTTAAAGCTCCAGGAGGGACCATAATTTTAAGATAGCACCCTAGGCATAACATTGGAACATTAAGTGTTCCTAGAGGTTTTCCTTGAATACCAATAGAGCAATTTCACTGGTAGCACCTGAGAAGATGTTCTTCTCAGGTTGAGAGCCTGAAATCTGATAAGACCGAGGCATCAAGAGCCATCACCAACATGGCTGAGTGGGTGAGAAAAGACAGAAGAGACTTATTTTTCACAGGCCTTCTGAAATAGGGCACTTGCCAAGGCCATGGAACCCCAGTAATAAGCCTCAGCCTCAAGGCATGGGGAGCCCTCATAGCACAAGGTCAAGGATCAGAGTTTGCCTGTAAGGAGAGGCTGGAGTACCTGGCTGTTGTCTGGTGGGAGCCTGGGAGACTCTGTGAAGCATATGGGCTGCAGAGTATTTGGGAGTATTTTGTTGCTACATGACAAAATGCAAGTGATGTTCAGATTTAGAATTAAAAGTTACTTTTGCTGACTGGATGGTACAGCCCACATAAAAATAAATCTGTTCCTCCTCTTGCAAAGTGTATCAAATAATATCGTAGCTGGTGGCTCAGATAACACTTAGGAAGGGGAAAACAGCATTACAGAAATGGGAATATAGTGTAATTGAAGTGAATTGAAGTTGAATAGAATGAAGAAATGAATTATAAGGAGTTTGTCGTGAAGGTAGGGAAAAAGTGGGCTTGAAATTAATTACTGCAACTTTGGAGCTGCAGCTTATTGCAGTGGCTTTGGAGATGGGATGAGTTAGTGTGTAATGGAGAAATCCCCTCACTGAGTGTCAGGAAAGGAATTTTGCTTGGATACAACTTGTTGCAACTTCTATGTTTCTTCATTAGCACACAGCACCTAGTTCTATCCCTTAGTGATAATTCCCAAAAAAGGTTTTTCTATGTAGAACTTGTGCAGGTGACTGTACATGTGGATTATGAAATGTTTCTCACGTTAGTTTGAGAAATGGGCTCTCAAATATAAATGGAGATGAGACGATGTTTGGTAGCAAAATGTTCCTACCAGATTTGTTTATTGGGGTAGGGAAAGTGAACAGTGAATATATAAGCTTATGCTTATGAATGCAAACATTTATTGACTACTTTGAGCCAACTCAACACTTAAATCACTGGTAGCATCTTTTAATATTGATTAAGGTAAATACTCCAGTGATAGCATTAGTCAATATCTCTGTGTAAATCAACATGTGATGTTTTTACTGTATGTTTAATGTTTTTGAGTTATGCACTTCTGGTACTGAAACAATGAACCAGAGGCTGGAAATCATTTTGGTCCTGACAAAAGGTGCTGCCTTTCTTAAAACATTTACATTTTAGGTAATTGGCTGCAGCACCTGACAGCACCACTGTAGCCTGATTGAAGCTGTGTCCCAGCAGTGCCACTATAAACCACAGCACTGAGAGTTCATAACCAGGGCAGATTTGGAGGGGGGAAGGGAGAGCACCAAGTTTTTAAAGCTGAAATGTGATACATAAAGTCACAGTAACTTGATCATTTTAAAAACATCTCTTTAAATAAATCACATCACATTTAGGAAAATATTTAACTGTAGGAATTGTTTGGCTAGAAGTCCAGAGCTCGTCATTCAGGGTAGCTTGATCTGTGCCAAATTAATGAATATCAGCCCATGTTCATGAATATTTAATGGATGGGAACTAATATAATTCACATGGCTTTGCTGCTTTCAACTCTCTAGACCAGTTTCCACATTCTTGCCCAAAGCATCAGTGCCTCCACAAGGGAAATACCATGTGTGTTGTGTCTCATGAGGCTATTGCATACATTACTTACTTAAACATCACACTTACCACTCAGTATTACACAAATTTAGGATTACCCTAAAAACTGTACTTGTTCACTGAAAGCAGGATATGGGTTTAGGCTGAGCTCACACTGTGGTTTGGTCCCTGCTAGAAAATGGCTAAAGATTAGTGTTACTCACAGTTGCATCTCAAGAGTGTCACTGTGGAGGAATAAGCTGGGATCAAAAGAGTTGGACCTTTTTTCCTTGTTAATTCCTGAAAGAAGGTTCAACCTTCCTGTAAATAACCACACAATATTACCAAAAAGCCTCAAAACAGGCAAATACACTAAAACACATAAGAAACTCAAACCCCAGGAAGTCCAGGGCAAGTCGCCATTCCTCTTTTACTATT
Source organism: Entomyzon cyanotis (assembly GCA_024500445.1). Classification (NCBI taxonomy): domain Eukaryota; kingdom Metazoa; phylum Chordata; class Aves; order Passeriformes; family Meliphagidae; genus Entomyzon; species Entomyzon cyanotis. The sequence continues at coordinate 9,683,417 of JAKEPQ010000743.1, forward strand.
ATATGTTCATTGGCATATTCACATGATCTGACCCTCTGTGGAATTGTAATTTGATGTCACTAATGATTATCCAGGAATAATTTCTCCACTGGGGAGAAAAATGTAGCCCAGCCAATTTGGGTGATGACATAAATGATTCAATGGTTTAAATACCAATAAAAACTGAAATATCTTAGTAAGGAAGGGTTAATTGAAGAGCTTTTTTCTGAGCCCACTTAGCTAAAAGTAATTAAAAAGGAGAGAAAAACCAACATAATTGAGGCAATTGATATTGTGAGGGTTAAAAAATAAAAAACTGCTGTGTCAGTTGCTGTCCTTGGAGAGCCTGAGGAACCCTCAGGCACCATATTCACAGTCATTTCAAGCAGGTAAATAACAAAACCAGAAAAATATCTTAGGCCATTGCCTGGAGAGGGGCTTAAAAAATATTAAGAAAAGACAAGAACAATAAACAGTCCTTGTAGCTTTCCCTGAAGCAGGAACGCTGTCAGGAATAGCTTTTTAAAAATAATAATAAAAAATCCAGGATCTTCTGGGCATGAATGAGCTTAGCTCTGGTGATGTTTCAGTGACATACATCAAAGCATACCTTCAACGTGTAAATTTGCCTGACACATTTTTAAAGTCTCCGTGGGGCATTTGCTGCTGTTATCAGTTAGACTTGAGAACCCTAATTATATTACATTTGGAATTTGATGGTCTGTTTTATGCAGGAGGTCAGCCCAGACTGTAATGGTCCCTGCTGGCCCTCGTATTTACGCATGTAATGAGTAAAGCATCTCATCCTGCAAACACTCAGGCAGCTGGGGGTATTAGCATACAATGGATGACTTCAGGAGCATTAACCACAGGGCTCAGTAAAGTTATAGCTCCAAATATTTAGAAACTCAAACCCTGAATATCTATTTCCTTAAACTGAAATAGCTGCTGCTAAAATACAAAGGTACAGATTTTTTTAACACATTTTGTATAAGGGATGGTTTTACGTTACTTCTTGTCATGTCTGTTTGGATGCCTGCTGTCAATACAGCATGAACTTATGTAGTGAAGATGTATTTGGGCTAGAGAGGAATTTTCCTTCTGCCCCAATGTGAGTCACCAGCTCTCTTCATGGGCTGTTAGCAGATGTTGTCACACATGAGAACATTTCAGTGTCATGTTTTGAAACTGCTCCGTAAGAGAGCTGACACTATTTTAGTTTTCTCTGTTAGCTCAGGGTGCTGCTAATGCCTCACAGGTTCTAAGATGCACCTTGTCCTTGATGCCTCTTATAGCTTATTAACTTCCTCAAAAGTCTGTTGGAGGGAGTTGAAAGAAAACTCATAATAACAGTAAAGCAGAAAAGCCGAGTAAAAGATTTTTCTTTACTCATTCAGTTTACTATGCAGTCAGAACTGAGCCAATGTAATGACTTTCTTGTTTATAAGCATATAAAATTAAGAGTTACTTGCTCTCTTACTTATGAAGATTAATTTAATATCAGATGTAAACCCTAGTGTATTCTCTGTCATAGTTTTTCTTGATGGTTGTATTTCAGTCTTTTCTAAGTCCATTAATTGTGAGTAGATCAAGAGCCACTTAGTATTACAATTTCAATCCAAAGATAAGCAGAGAGATTGGATATTGGTTCTCCAAGGAAAACTGAGATGGCACAGTACCAAAGATGGTTCACCTGGCATCACCCTTCCTCTGGCACTAACCAGAGATGAGAGCTTCTCCTTAGAAAACAATTTACTGGCAGAGCTCTATCAGACTAGAGAGCAATCTCTCTTGTGCCAAGGGTGTAAGAAGGGTTGGTGTTTTGTAAGATAAATATATGGTCTTGGTATTCATATGTAACTCTGAACTGGGTGATCAGCACTTAATCTCCTGTGTGATGGAAACACTGTGATTTGAATAAAAAACCCTTCAAGACAAACAAACCAATCAACACAGCTTTAGGGGATCTGGAGTTTCAAACCTGACACTAATCCAAGTGTTCTAGTTTACAAGCCCAAACTGAAACATCTCTGAAAGGTCTGATAGTAGAAATATGTGGTTAAAGGTTAGTGGAAGTCAGGCACATGATTATCCATTAGGTTGGAGACTCCAAAATGGGAATAATGAAGACTGCTCACTCCTCTATGGAAACTTCCATCTGGTGCCTAAAATAGTTTAAAGATGAAAAGAAGGAAACTTTTGTAAAGGAGAATTCTGAGAGAAAAGGGGACAGACTTTTTAGCGGGGCTGGTTAAGACAGATAAAGGGATAAAAGTTTTAAACAAAAAGATGGTTTATTTAGATTAGGGATGAGGAAGAAAATTTTTACAATGAGAACTGTAAAACACTGGCCAGCTTGCCCAGATGGTGGATTCCCCATCCCTAGAAACATCCAGGGCCAGGTTGGACATAAGCCTGAGCAACCTGGTCTAGTTGAAGATGTCCCTGCTCATTGCAAGGAGATTTGACTATCTGATTTTTAAAGGCTCCTTCCAACCCAAACTTTGTATTATCTGAAAAGCAAGGGGAAGGAACCCAAGGAGAAGCTCAGACTCCATGCCATTCCTACTGCACATGTGCTAATGCTGTTGCTGCATGGCTCTTGAGGAAATAATCACATGAATCCACAGAGCTTGTCTGTAACTGTGCCCATCCTAGTGTGTAGGAAAGAGATGACATAGAGCTAGCAGTGTGGAAGCTGCAGATACTCACAGACTTCTTGGTACCAAATTTTCATTTTTACATGCAACACTCATGGAAATCGGTTTGTGCTAGGAAATAGATGCATTTATGGGGCCTAAGTTGAGCTCCAATGAGGAGCAGTGATAGGAGGAGCTGCAAAGGCATTGCCAGTCCTTCCTGGGAGCATCCCAAGAAGCTTTCTTGGAAACAGGTGGAGTTACTGATAATCCCTAAGCACTGTTGGACACAGTCCATGGGACAGATTCTCTTTGGTGCAGATGTGAACTTGCACCAGGGAGGGAGGTGGGGACTTAGGGATGTGTGATGGCGGTTTTGAAGAGCTGAAGAGGGCTAAGAAACCTGAGGTCAGAAGGCAACTTTTGCTAGGGAAAGTGGCTCACAACTGCTCCATCTCTGAGCTTTGGCTTGATGCCACAATCTAAGCCTAAATAATTTGTGATGGGATGACAAAAGCTCCTTTGGCTTTCACGTTACACTGCACCTTTTGAATTTTTTAAGGATTGAGTCCTAGCTGCTTTATATGTGGATGGTTTTACATTTAATGAGGTGTTGCTAATTTTCAGTTTAGTTTATTTATTCTTTCTTCTGAAGAGCAGAAGCAGCTGCTAATTCCCCTTGAGACTGTTCATGTGGAGTACCTGCACCCACCTATGTGTCCTCATAAACTGTTTCCTGAACTGAAATGAGCTCTCAGTATTCATTTACTTGCTTTTGGCAGATTTAAGTGGGAATATAAATCTGCATCCGCTTTTTGATTCACAAATGCATTTTATTCCATAAAGAATTAATGTGGCCACATATGAAAACTGCACCTCTGTTTCTGCTAAGTTATAGTCTTTCCTTTCTGTCAGATTCCTTCTCTCCCCTGCCCCCATTTGCCTGCTCCCATATTGCTAAATAACTGTAGTTTTAGTATTGCCAGAACAGAATATTCACTAGCAATTCTCAATTCTGACATCCTAAAGCCCTAGAGTCATATTTCAGGCCTGGATGGCACTTAAAGGCCCATAATCTTTTGCTGAATGGGTTTTGCAATACGCAAGCTGAGGCAAATTATTCAGTTTAAGGACCTGAGCTGCTCCGGGAATTCAGGGCTCGAATGTGGCACACGCTGTTGTTTTTAATTATTTATTTATTTAGAAAATGTTTGAGCAGGAAAACCTGCAGGGATGGAACATTTCACATATCGTTAGTTCCTGGCACGGCGGCCTTGGAAAAGAAAACACAGCCATTACACCATCCTTGGCAGTCAGGTTCAAGCACGGAGTGGGGAACCCAGGAAAAGCCCATGGAGAATGGGAGAGGGTTGGGGGCAGAGGAACATCTTTGAAGGGGGTCATTCTCTTTCCAGTCAAGGAGAGTGGGATTGAGTAACAAAAGATTAAGTTTGCACAGTGTGCTCATAATGATGGTTTGATTTGTTTGATTGAAAGAGTTATGACTGTTTGTGGCTTGGTGAATCCTGGCAGTTTTCCCTGTATGGTTTAGGGAAGGCTCTTTCAGGGCCTCCGTTAGAAAAGCAGTACCAGGATGAATTCAAAAGCCCTTCCTGAACCAAAAAAGGTTCATGATGAAGGCTTGAACTTCTATATTCCCTTGAGAATTTTTCCAGGATATTGCAAGGATAGAGTTAATAATTTTATGCTATGGCTAATAAGTGATTCTCAGTGGTGCTCCAGTAAGTTTAAGGATTACCTTGTGAGCTGTGTCTGTGGTGTAACATGGTACATGAATACATTTGGTAGCCTTCTTGCCTCCTACACAAGAAGTAAAATAAGTCTTTGACTATGGCAGGACAGAAGTCTTCTTTAAACCTCAGGTTAGAGAAAAACAGGGGAAATATGTTTTGTGTAATATGTATTATACTATTAAAACATTAAAATATAAATAGTCTTTGTTTCTCAGTTCACAGAACTTTGTTTCTGCATGATGAACCTGGTAATTATTTTATGACTTTATCTTCCCTTCTCCTGTGAAGTTCATGGAGCATTGCCTTGGGGTTAATCTGTTGATCATGCCAAGATTCTGCCCTTATAGCAACATGAGTAGTAGCTGTGGCATCAAACTGTTTTGCAGCAGCCCAGAATCTGGTGCAAATTTCAAATCCTTTTGGCATGAAAACTTTGTAACTCACTAATGCTATTAATTCACATTACATACATCTATTTCATATATGCAGTTGTTTCTTCTGCTCCAGGATTTACCTTAAATTATGGGAGAAATAATCCTCTGTAGTTTTATTACCCCTCTCTGCAGTGCTGCATCCTTTGAGCAGCGTGGCTCCTGCTGCTGCTGGTGTCCATCAGCCTTCTCAGGGACCGAGAGGTTGGCATGTGCTGCTGCTGCATTCTGGCAATGCCAGTGTAGTTTAACTTCAGCAACCTGAAGGACCAGTGGTGCCAACAGTTTAAAGGCTCAGCTCTCATTGAACATGAAGTATTTAAACTCATATGGTTTTCTACCCCCTGGTAAGAAAATGTTGGCAGCTTTCACCTCGGAGCTCTGATAATCTTTCTTTTCTTTTTTTTTTTCCCCTTTTTTTTTCTTTCCACCAAAGTTTGTGCAGACTAAACTAGCAGTGCCTGAGGTGCCTTCTTTGTGGAGCTGCTTAGTTGCTTCTTGCCAGGTGATAGGGCTTCTGTAAAGGGAAATGTTATCACTTTTTAGTCGGTATTTTTTTGTGTAGTAAATCTCTATAAACAGCTTTTTGGTTGTCTGGAGCAGTTTAGATGGGATAATTGCAATGAAGACGCTGCTGTCAGAAAACTACTTTAAGTTGACCTTGCTTATTTCTTTTAAAACTCTGTGGTCTTTTGCAATTCTTCTGGCCACAGTTCTTATGGGAATTTAATATTTAACAAAGGAGCTAATGGTACCAATCAGTATGAGCTGAGCTCGTGTTTTGCACGCAGGTCCTACATGGGCTTGAGCACAAAGCTCTGCTGAGGTCTCAGCCAAAACCCACAACCCTCAGCACCGCTGGGCTCGTGGTTCAGGCCACCTCAGTCTGTCAGAGATTTTCCAGCCTCCCTCCATAAAGCATTGGTTGGGAGAACACACCCTTGTTCTGGACTGTCATGGGCACCAACTCTAGCCCAGCACACCCCAGGCAGAGGGCAACAGCCAGCAGGCAAGCCAGCAATGAGGTGAGCACAAGGCAAGATGTTAAAATAATCATCCCATCCCTTCACTTGAGCCCACTGAGTTTCCAGGGACTTGAAAGAGTGCTCAGGTCCTGTCCCTTGCTTCGTTGGTCTCCATACACTGGCAACAGTCTGAGTGTGACAGGCATGTTCTCAGGTTGTAAGGCTGAGGATCCTGGCTATCTGGGACCATGAATTTTATTGAGTTGGCTGTGTTTAAGAAAATCTTTTTGCCAAGCACTTCACTGTACTCAGATGGAATTTACTGTTGATGTATTCTACATTAGAGCATGTTATTGAGCTCCTCTGTACCTGGGATAGGCAGTGCTGGTGATACTAGTTAAGACATATAAATGTGGATTGTGTTTACATTAAAAATTGTGTGTGTATTATTGGATATATTATTTCTGGCATTTCAGCGTGGATCATTGCCTCCAGAAACATTTTGTAAGTTTTATATGCTTTTGCACTGTTAAACTGTATTATGTTTCCTGTATTTGCATTGGCCTAAATCAATTGAATTTAGCTAAAGCCCTGGATTTTGTTCAACTTGCTGGTGGAAATTTATTTTTATTGTATATCCAGATACATAAAAAGTCTTGAAAAACAGGGTGTGGAAAATCAGCTGCTTGTTTGCTTAGTGTATCCCAGGAAGAACACAGTGTTACAGGACTTTGTAATAGCTTAGTCCCAAAGCCACAAAAGTGCTGAAGACAAGAGTTACAAGTGGTGTAAGGAGGATTTTCCGCTTAACTTGGGCTTCAAGTTTCTGAGAATATCCAAAATGTTCACTCCTTGCACGACAAGTCCCGTAGCAGGGGGAATTTAGTGGGTTGTGGCTGTAAAGGCACATTGGTGTGTTCTGGTGTGATCTGGGATCTGTGACTGCAAAAAACCACAGCAAGCTGTGAGGACTTGGTGCCTACTGTGGATGTTTCACGGATGGACTTGCTGTGTGTTTCAGAGAAACACTCAAACTTTACTGAAATTGATCGGGAGATTCCTGGGTTTGGGTTGGATTTGGGGTCAAGGCCCTCAAAGTGTTTAAGAGTTTTGGTCTTAGTGCCAGTTTTGATAAAGGAAATGCTATTTGGAGAAAAAAAAGAAGGGGAGAAAGCTGTGGATACCTAGTGACACCAGAAATAATCTTAAGTTACTTCTAAGCAAATTGTGATTATTTTGCTTCAGGGATGTTTTTTAGAATTTCTGTTCTGGAAGAGGTAAAACATCTTCCTTCATACTTTAAGAACCTTTGTCTTCAATGTTATGTTCTATTTGTGCAGAGTTACCTCATCCAATTATTCAGTACTCATTAGATGAACTAAATATAGCATTTACAAACTTCTTGTTTTCTAAGCAGTTGTGTCCAGGAGGGAATTCTCCTGCGTGTGGCTGAGATGTGTGTTTATTGTAGCTTTGTTTTCACTGTCAGTGAAGTTCTGAGAAGTCATTTCCTTCAGGTTTGATGCATCCTAGTTGCTTATACGAACTGTTTCCCAAGGTACAAGGCAGATTGATTAGTCAGAGAAAGATCTGACCGCAGAGCAAAAAGTAATTTTCTTATCTTTGAAAGATGTCATTACTGTTCATTCCTAAAATATGTCAGCAGTATTGGAGGTACCTTTAGGAACGTTTAATGCCATGGCTGTTCTTGGAGGTCTAATGTGTCCAAACTGAAACAGACTGTAGAACACCAGGGTGGTGATTTGGGGATTATGAATGTCATAGACCACAGTTAAGGTCTGTGCAGCCAGTTCCAAAGTATGTTTGGTTCAGATTGAGGCTAACTATATTCTTCACTTTTAACAAACTAAAAATATTATTAAAAATAGCTTTATGCCCAACTCCTGGGTTGATGCAGAATCTCCCTTTTCCTGGAAAAAAAATGGAATTCTGCAGAACCTATTCAAATTCATTGTTTAGTCCCTTGTGTGCTCCTGTTTTTATGTTCTGATCACCTTTCTACAGGGTGTCTGTTAGGCAATTCTCAGTGTAGCAATTGATTGACTAATGCTGATTTACAGTATTTTTATAATCAGTTGAATTCCACAAAAGTATTTCATATCAGAGCTCAACAGAGTTGATCTCCATGTTGAAGTTGTCTCCTCCATTGTTAGAGCCAAGTAGGTAATATTTTGGGGGAAATGCTGGAAAAAGGAGAATGCAGATTAGCGTGAGGCAAAGCTCAGGTGGTGACTTGCCAAGGTGATGTCTTGGCAAGTCAGAGAGATGTAAAGTGCTATTGAACCTGAACTTCTATTTCATGAATCTTTTTCATACTGTGATGTGGAGGTTCTACACTTTGAGTTCAGTATTCTCTTTGGTAGAAGAATAAGGAATTATATAAAAAGTAGTTTCCCTTTATTATGTGTGAAATGAAAAAAATAAAATGGGATCCAGACTGCATTCTGCAGTATAGATTTCATCTGCTAAGGAGGTGGATGGCCTTTTGCTTGTTTTGGGTTTCTGGGTTTTTTTGGATAGGTGGCTCACACCTATTTGTGTGTAAGTTTTACCCCAAAAATCCCAGAGATACTTTAGCCTGGGTAGAAGATTTATTATTAAGTTTGCTTATCCAGGAGATGAGATGACAAATTATCACCAAAATACACCTGGTCAGTACTGGAAATGTAATTTCCTACAACCCAGATGCTCCTGAGAGGGACAAACTGAAGTAGGCAAGACAAGCTGCCACTTTGCTCATCTAAGACAAAGGAAAAATGAAGTGTTTTAATAAAAAAAAAAGATGTTACACACATGACTTGTTCTCGTGTGTTTTCTTGCTCCATTATAGTCTTTCAGATGGATATTAAAGATAAATCTGTGCTGTTAAAGTCGTGGCTGTAGGTCTGTCCTCCTGTGCATGCTGACACAGGAGGTTAGCAGGGCTAGTGAGAACGATGATGCAGAGAGTGTTTGTCATCACACTTTTGAAGGCAGACACATGAAGTACTTGTCCATCAAAATTAACTGCAGCCATTTAGTGACAACTACCCTAACACAGAAATATAACCTTTTAAACCCATCTCCAGGCATTGGAGTATTTTAACAAATGCATGGCTGGAAGTTCTAGTGGGAGAGCAGCAGTGAAGAATATTGAACATAAAAGAAAACGGAATAGTTAGGTTTTTTGGTTGGTTTTTTTTTTTAAGTATTATTTATTAAAATTTCTGGTTTTGGTCTTCCAAATACTGTGTCATTATAAGAATCAAAACACTGAAAGCATTTTTGCCTAAATTTCTCATTTTCTAATGTAAGTATGGTCAGCATAAATTAACAGGCTCACCTGGAATGTGAAGAAATCTTTATTTACAGAAGATATTAATCTGTGATTATTAAGTTCATAACAAATAAGATTTTTTTTGTCTTGTTAATCTAATTTTATATGTCAGAATCTCTGTGTCACCTGGAATATTCTGCATTATTAGGGACATTATATTACACTCTCTAATAAAGTTGAAAATAGTAATTTGAAATATGTTATTTGTAGGAATTTGACTTAAAATGCATGCCTGTGTGCTGTGTGTGAGAAGAAGAGAATGAGACATTAAAAAAAGCATGCAAATTACTTTAGGAGTTACATCTCCTTTCAATGAATAATAATTTAAATACAAGACCTTTTTAGGGGCTTTAGAAATGAGGCCACTGAATCTGTTTTGATCTGGATTCTTTACAGTCGACAAAAGGGTTAACTGTCTGGAAGAAGGTGGGCATTGCTAAGCACATTTTGTCTATGAGATAAAGATCATATGAAAATTTACATGTTAATGGAACATTTAAGGGAAAAAAATTGCTCTTTGTCAATTGATTGTATAAATATTTTATCTAGTGTAATATTAGAGGAAGGCAAGCGTGAAGGCATTCAGTTTGAATAGTTTTTGAGAGGAAAATTAGGACATTATTGTTGAAGAAATAATATAAAATAGGGAGTTACAAGCACTTGATCTAAACTGTAAAAACCTTTCATGCACTCTGGCAGAAAGAGCAGATTAAATCCATAATGAAATGGGTAACTTTAGGCCTGCATAAATTTCCAAGCAGGCTCAGTTTCCCAGGAATCTCTCTCTGCTAGATTAATGGCTAGCAGCCTGCCACATAATGAAGTGGTTTGCCTTGGCAATGTGCTCATGAATTTATTATGGTGTCCACAAGTGTGCTATATGGCCTAGACATCTTTATAAATCCTGGATTTAGAGCTGCAGCGATGAGCCATTTCGGTCCTAATGGTGAGCTTGATTTATCACTGTGGTCCTCCACTCCACTCTCCAGCCCCCTCCCTGACAGTTATAAAAGGAAAATACAGGTCATATCACTGATGGAAATGAAATGTGAAGGTAATTAGATAATGCCAAATGGATATGGGAAAAGGTGCACTGCTGAAATTTTAAATATGTTGGTAATTTTTTCCTTGGAGCAATTATATCAGGTTGATTTATTTTTACAGTTTATAATCACTTAACTACCTGTGGCTGATTTTAACCAGAGCTTGTGCCTTTGGAGACGAGAAGTAGAGCTTTTCAGTCCATGATTGTTTATTGTAAATTCATTTATCTCAAAATACCTAATTTATTATGCAATTTACACAAGTCACAGCTCATTGCTGATGGGGAATAATGATTACCCATTTGGCTCCTTGTAAACTGTTCTCTGTGGCTTTATAAAATAATCAACAGTCAAAGCCGCAAGGATTTAAAGAATTTTCTATATTGAAACTAAACCCTTTTTTTTTTCCTCTCTCTAAAAGACACTGGAGAACAGTAGAATACAAAACAAATTATCTAGAGATATTTCAAATCCATGCACCAGTAGTCCAGAAATTACTGTATTGGATATTTCTAACCCATAATTTTATTACAGAGGGATAAGGAATTTTAATGGAAATGTGAACGTTTCCAAAAGAAATTGGAAAGGTTTTTTGCAACCAAGGTAGTAGAGCTTTAAAAACAAAAGCAGTATGATGTAATAGTGTGTTAAGGACCAAGAAAAACAGATCTGCCCTGGAATTTCAAAGGGACCTAAAGGAGTTAAGGGGACAGCACTGTGATTCCATAGCAGCTCTGCTGCCAAAAGCACTGAGACTTTCAGTAAAACTTGAGCTACTGTAAACTGAAACTTGCAACAGGTTGTTCAGTCCTGAGGAGATGGCTGTTGTGAACTGGCAATCAGGAAATCAGATTTTTCTGAGCTGTAATCTGGGGGAGAGGGGGTGGCCTGGCTGGGTGGGTATCACAGGGTTTTGAAGTGTGTTTTGACTGGGTAATAAAGTATTTTATTTATTTATTTATTTTTAAAGAAGGTGAAGTGCAGTGCTAAGGAGCCAGAGGCAGGTAGGTCTAGAAGTGATATCTTGCTTTTAAAAATGTGCAAGTTGTTGTGTTAATTTTTGACTTGATACAAAGCTCCCTCCTGGCAGCAGCCCAGCATTTGCTGTTGGCTGGCTGTAGAACAGACACAGAAAACTCCTTCTGAATGGTTCAGGCTTTCTCAGTCTCTTCTCAGAGATGGTAACTTACTTTTAGGTAGTAACAGTTGAGATGCTTAGTGTCAGGCCATCAGCTGAAGCATTTGAATCCCAAAGGCAGGAAAAGGGAGCCAGGTTGGTTGAGTTCAAAAGTCCAAAGTTATATTTTGATGCTTGAAAAGAATTTTGAAGCTCTGCCTTTGCAATTCTGGAGCAGAGCTCCTTTAAGAAGTGTGTTGGTTAGTTTTTAGTACCCATTTTGAAGTTTCTCCCCCAAACAACAGGTCTGCCAAGGCTGGACTGTGTAACTGTTTTAAAGAGCATCTCTGCCATGAGGAGTGTTTGAAGCCCCCAGGTTCAGTCACTCACCTGCAATAGTATATGCAAGGTGGAAATGAGACTTTGAAGAACATCTGAATTGAGAGGAAATCCTACCCAGAGGCAGATGTGGATCCACTGTTTTCAGATTGGGTACACCTGTCATCCTTTTGAAACTCAGTTGCTAGTACTTGTGTTTTCATTATAAAACTGCTTTGTTATAATGAGATTAATAACTTGTACGATAAATGAGTACCTCTTGTTGCTGGGTCTTGTGATGAAGAAGGGCTGTGAGAGCTATTGAAAGGGGAGTTGTGACACCCAATTTTCATTGAAAGATCTGTGGGAGTTGGGGGATAATATGGCTTCTTAGTGATTTATCTCAAACATTTCTATCAATGGTATGCATTATGATGATATTGTAGCATCTATGTGTATTGAATTGCAGTTTAGTTTCCTGAAAATGCAGAAAAACTTTTGTGTTTTGTATTTTTTTTTGTTGCCTGGTAACTTTTCAGAAAACAAAACTGTAATTGCTTCTGCAGCTGAATTTGGTTTTTTACCCCTGGGGGAGAGTGGAAGTTTACTTTCAAATGAGGATTTAGTAAAAGTGTCTTGGTATAAAAGATGAAAATAGGAGAATATATCCGTTGCAGTGGTCTGCAGCTATGGGGACTAGAGCCTAGTTTAAACTCTTGAAGCTTAGAAGTTTAAAATAGGAGTTTTCAGTGTAGGATGAAAAACGTAAATATATAGAAATTCTTATCAAAATACCTTCCCCCCTGCTCCTTTTAGAAAAAAGGAAAAGAAAAGAATAGTTCTGCATGTTTTGTTGTGTAAATGAGTTACAAATTCTCAGCATCAAACATTCAAGGCTGGGAGTAAAAATTGTGCACATTCCTGGAGAAAATTTGATAGTGATGCATATTTGATCAAATATTTGTTTTATAAGTTTCCAGATGTTGGCACATCCCTTTGAGCTGCCTGGGGCTGGCAGTGTTCCATATGCTGCTGTAGGTAAGCCACCACAATTATTTGCTCTTTGCCCATAAATAAATTCTCACCTTTCTGGAATAGCCAGTCCTGGCCCTTTTGGGTGCTGTTGGTTTTCACACAGAACGTGTTGGTATCTGTTACGAAGAAGTCACTCATTACCACAAGCAGTGGGCCCAACTCTGTACCCTCTATTTATATCCCATGAAAATCTGCTGAGCCAGAAATTCACTGCTCCTGTCGTTTATGGGCTGGACCATGGCAATATTGCTAAGGATACATGATCTTGTCTTGCAAGATGACTTGTTGTTTCTCATGGTGAGGTTTCCAGGCATAAAAAGGTGTGTGGAGACCAGTGGAGAACAACTGAAGTAGCCTGATTTCTTATGTCTTCAGTAGTTGGTGTTTTTGGGTTTTGGTTGTGTATGTGTGGCATTGTGTGGTGGGTGGGTTGGTTGGGGATTTTTTATGCTCCCTGTAATTTCTTATGTTCTGGAGGTTTACAGCCCTATTAAGTCTATTTTACTTGATGCTTCTCAAGTCACATATTGCATATTGGTACTAAGGCAGCTAAATAACTCTTGGATCATCTGCTGCCTATATCTTAGTTTTTCAGGGACTACTGTAATAAGTCTAAAATTTCATTTAACTGAAGTTTAAGATTTAAAAGATAAGTACTGCTCAGTTGACTAATCAAATAGTCATAAAAGCTCTTTTCTGAACTATAATTACATTTATTCACTTCTGGGTTTGATTTATTTTTTATTTTAATTGTCAGCTCTGCTACACCATGATGCTAATAGAAATGTTATTGCAGCCAATATGGGCTAAAATGATGTCTGATGATTATTAATGAGAGCAATAAGAAGGTATCTTCATATAAAGTCAGCATTAAAGGAGTAATTCATTTTACCTGATATAATTGGATTGTAGCATTTAAATAGCCTGGGACTTCCTCTTAATTGTGATTAGTTGTAGCTTCTTCCTTTAAGTACCATATTTAACTCTTCCTCCACTGCTACTTCTGTTTTTTCTGTGAAGTAATTAAACATGAATTGCTCAGTGCCTTTTAATAAATATATCCAAGGATTTAGTAGCTGTTAAATGGAAGAGCTGCTTGTTAGAAATAGTTATGCACAGTACCCATAGCTGGAGGTGTGAAGCTATCCCTTCACCATAATGTTTTATATGGCACATCATTATACAAATGCATCAATTGTTGCTTTGGTTGCAAGAATCACAGCAGGTGCCTTTGTCAGGAGCAATTGCAAAGCTAAATTTTATGAGAACTAAAAGAAAGGAGGGTAATTATCATCTTTATTTTACCAAGGGATAAGCAGAATCCACAAAAGCTTGTCTGGAGCTCTGGTTGCCAAATGACCTGGTCTGAAATGTGCTGAGCTCTGAGACCCTGGGTTCTCCTCCACCCTGAAGGCTGTGGGGGGACTGCACAGTAAGTTATGGGAGATGCATCTTCTGCAATACTGACCTGTTTTGCTGTCTCAGAAAAATTAACTCTGTCTGGCTGTTTTCTGCTCAATTTCTGGTGGATAAATGATTTGAAGATTCATCCTGTTTGGTTTTTTTTTAAAAAAGATATTTTGCTACTGCAGACACCTGGAGAGTGACAGCATGGGGGAAGCACATTTCTAGTGTTCCAGATCCACAAGTTTTAAGGATTTGAAGCCAAACCTTGTTTACCCTTCTATTAATTTTACTGAGTTTTGAAGAGCTCTAATGTCTTGGAATTTAAAAGGATGGTCACCTGGGAGCTGAGATATAAATGTTAGTCCATATTTATGGCACTCTACTGTAAGAAATGAGCATCTATTGGGAGAATAGTAACACTGATACATAGGAGGACTCTCTGAGGATAAGTTAGAACCATTTATCCCTTACTGAGAAATGCACATATTTCTTTCTTACGACTACCCGTGCACCCAGAGAGCCTCTGAGTCTGGCTGCTGCTGGTAGCTCCCAGCTAATATACATTGATTTACTTTTACTCTAGAGTGCATGAGGATAGATAAGAATCTGCTGATCAGTCTTCCAGGTTCTCTGCTCTGCTACCTTACTTAATGGTTAAGATAGCTGAGCAGTTAGAGAGTATGCAATTCCTTTCTTCTGTGACCTCTATGCTATTTTTCCATGTTAACAAGATGTAATTTGAAAGTATTTGAGTGTGTTTTCATGCATATTACTTTGTATTGAGCACAGTATTTTGATGTGTGAGGCAAAAAAAAGGTGATGGCTTGCTGTCAGCAGTGGATGGAGGTGTCTCAGAGCTGAGGACTCTTTTCTCTGGTGTTTAAATGTAGCCTAAGGAATCTTCCAGACCATGTTATTTTGCAGCCAGGAAGTTTGATGGCAGCTGTTTTGACCCCATGGCACAGCCAAAGGAGCTGGTTTCTCTAACATAAGTAATATCAATTCTGTTAGGAGTGAGGCTTCTCCAACTCCTTTTTGATGACTTTGACACATGTTACTGATGGATGCATACAATCTTCCCTGTTGTCTGTGTTTATTATATTAGTTGCTGGTAAGAGTTAAGAGTGTGGAGTGTGAATCCAGCATGCACATGAGTGCTCACCCTCCCCCTGCCCCCATGCCTGGCTTTGCATTTTGATGAAAAATAATTAATGGACTTCAAAAATGCCCAGGATAAATAATGAATGAAATTAGGCTACCGGTAATCTATTCCAAAGGCTATAATGTGTTAACAGGAACTGCAGAGTTAACAAAATACTTGTTCTTTCAAGGCTGCCTTGAAAGGGTCATTAGTATTAATGACACTTTCGTATCCCATCCAGAATTTTGGAGGGAGTACAAGCAGAGGGGAGGAATTGAGCTGATGGATATTTTGGTTTTCTGAAATTGATGAGCAGTATTAGAGCACCAAATGAGAGCTGAAATAGCTGTTCTGCCAACACAGCCTAATTTTGTTGTGCAAATATCCCTGCCCATGAGCCTTTCAAGAGTAAAAATGGATGGTTGGGTGTAAATGTCTGAAATTATGTAGTGGTTTGTTTGGGTTTTAGGTGGATAAATGTCCAACAGAGATTGTTGAAATTGCTGGATTTATTTACACTTCTTATAGAAGGTAAAAGTTAGGAAGTGTAAACAGAGAAATGTGGATGATTAATAACAAATGTGTAATTAGTACATAGGTGAAAGTCCTTGACACACTCTTTTTTTAAAATTAAATTTATGTCTTCTAGATGCTCCCTGTTTTTCCATTCCATTTGGGGGACATTATGATACTTAAGCCCTTGTATTTTGATCCTCAGAGCACACTTTTGAAGTTAGAGTCAGTACCTGCTCTACCTGGTATATACTATTTTTCATTGTCATAAAGCTTGTGTTTTGAAAGGTGTTTCCCAGACTGGGATGTGGTTTTAGGCATCTCAGGCAGCTCTCTGTT
The DNA here is from genome assembly GCA_024500445.1 of Entomyzon cyanotis. Taxonomy (NCBI): domain Eukaryota; kingdom Metazoa; phylum Chordata; class Aves; order Passeriformes; family Meliphagidae; genus Entomyzon; species Entomyzon cyanotis. The sequence continues at coordinate 9,699,435 of JAKEPQ010000743.1, forward strand.
CCTGGGAAGCCAACCAAACTTCTGCCACTGATTTAAGGGTGGGGTTTAATGGACAGCTGCAGCTCTACTCTAAGTCAATTAGGTTTACAAGCTTTTGCTGCCTCTGAAATCAAAACTTGTGTTGTCTCAAATTAGATACCTATTAATGGGAAAAGAATTGCATCAAAATGTTAAATGTAAGTGTTCCCTTCCAGGATGCTTCTGGTATCTGTACTGTGATTAGGCACAGGAAAAAAAAAATTTGTTACCTAAAGAAATAAAACTCTTTCAAAAAAATCTTAATTTTCTTTTTTTCCCCAAATGTTTGTATCTTAAAAATATTGTTACTCCACTTGTATTTCTTAAACAACTAAATAACAAGCACACTGTTACTTCTCAAGCTGTTTTTAAACACACAGCACAGAATTCTCTCCCTAACCCCTGATTTGAATACCAGAATCTCTCATTTTTCTTGTGCCCCATTTGCACACTCTGCATAATAAATGTTAACAGAGGTAGGACTTTACATCATCAAAGAAAACATGCTCCATGAAATATCATGTGTATAAAATATATATAATCTTCATCAGGATAGGACTGCATGTTTTCTCCCTTTCTGCCTTGCATTTTGTCAAGCATACATTGTATATTAATGTAATGCTTCAAAAAATAATAGATTGTTTCTGGTTCATTTAGCCGTGCATGTGTTATCTCATTTTACGAAGCATATGCACGTCTTTTAATCTGCTATTAACATTTTCTTCAACTTTGCCCCTTTCTCTGTTTTATCCTGGCAGTAGGCGAGGGAGGTTTGTTTATCCTGCTCCAATTCTGGGGTGTTTTCATCTTTAATTGTAGGTCAGGGAGCAGGGACCTCGGTGGCACTTTTGTTTTCCCAGGCTATGTAAATGCGAGTGTGCGGCGGCACTGGTGGGACCTTCTTTCCCTTCAGGGTTCCTCATACAGCAGATGCATTGCCAATCCTCTTATTGTACCGATATTGATCCCACCTCCCCATAATGAACTGTAACAACAACTCTATTATTCGCAGGTACCCGATTGGCTGAGGATAATATGAAATTAGCTGGCGTGCATCGGGCCTGTCAGTATCGATTTCCTTACCCAGATTACTTGTTACAAAAGAATAGAGCTGTCTGCACCGTAATTGAACAAGTTAACTCCTTGTCTCATAAAATGTAAGCCCATATTGATTGCCTACTGTAGTATGCAGAAGGAGGAAAGTTATAATGGTATTTAATCGCCATGGTGCTGAGAGGCCTTTTTTTTGTGAACCAAGTGACAGCTGCTGAGAAAAGGCTTGAGGCTTGCTTGCAAACAGAGAAAACAGCAGGATTTCTCTGAGTGATACATAATGAAGGGCTGCAATGAATAGAGCTCACTGCTGCTGTAGCCTGGCTCGTAGTGCTTCTGCCACTGCTAAATGCAGTAATTTTTATTTTAGTTGCTTTGTGAATGAGTGGCAGGACACACTTGGGTGTGTGTTGGTTGGTTTCCTTAAGCAGTGGTGTATTCAGATCTCGTGGTTTAGGTATACCCTTTTTTGGGCATTGAGAAAATAAATTGAAAACTGAGTTGTAAATGTTTTATGAGCATGGAGAGTCTGAGTTGCCCCATCAGGCCAGCTGGGGGTGGCACAGATCTGGTGGGTGTCTCCTGTCCTCAGAGGGGCTGGATGTGTGCAGCTCAGGAGTGTCTGGCTCTGCCGTGGCACTGCTTGGTGTCTGCATGTGTAGCAGCGACCGCCTGTGTGCAGTGACATTTGAAAAAGAGCAAATTACACTGAGTCTGCCAAGGGTGTGTTACATTAACAGCCAACGTCACTTCAAGTGGGGTTTGGGAGCAAACGATGGAAGCTGTGAGTGCAGGGAGGAAGGGATGGGTGCTCCAGTGACTCTTTCCTAGTTTGGTACATGACGTGGAGGCTCTGGCCGTGGGGTTTCAGACATGCACAAAAGGCTTGGAGAAAACTCCTTGTTCTTAGGGAATGAATAGCTCTTGTGCTGCAAGATTTTGCTGTGCCATTGTTTGGTTTTGTCTGACTTCAGCACTTTAGTTTCCTGTTCAAACTCACCTCTCCACACCCTCATATCTTTCTGCTCCTCTGTTTTTTCTTGCACTTTCCTCTTGAGTTTTAAGTTGTTGGTTTTTTTTCCTTTCCCCAGAGGCAGCACAAGAACTAAATTCCGTACCTAAATACCATACCATGCTAAGTTTTTTACGATGGTATTTTATTTATTCCTCCCTGCTTTAACCTGGCAAATTTGACATCTTTTCCTTCCACTCCTCTTGTGGACCCCTGAGCATTGCTGGAATTGACTTAGCTGTTACTTTTCCAATAAATTCAAGGGAAGCAGCAGTTTGTCTTCACCTGCTTTCTATTCCATCATGCTTTCCCATCAGCTAGATTGGTTAGATTTTTCAGAAGTGCCACATAAGTTCCTCTTCCCTCCCTTTCCAGTCTTAATTTTTTATGATGCAGAATTTATTAGGTGGCATTTAATGGGGATACAAATGTGTGAATAAAGGCACCAGATTTGCTAGTAGGATTTATTGCATTTCACTTTTGCAGTAAGGGGTATAAAATGAGATGATTCTGTTTTCTGGAAGAGCCATGCAAAGCTACTGAGAGATCCTAAACCAAAGTAGAAGAGGTCATGGAAAGGAGCAAAATCAAAGAACAAGTGCTGCAAAGTTGAGGGTGAAGGAGGCATTGCTCCAAATCACAGAATCTGAGTGTGAATCATGGGATGGGATGCATTCATATTGATCACTTGCAGAGACTCCCCACAGAGCCTTGAGGAAAAGAATCCAGATAAAGAAACAGAGGCTAGAAACAGAAAAAACCAGCACAGTGTGCAGTCCATGCCATTTCTTCAGAAAGCAGAGAATACCACCTGAGTTGATAAAGTAAAGGAAAAAGACTAATTTTTTGCCTGGGTTAGGGTTGAGCACCAGTGTGAATCCTGTCTTGCCTGCACATTTTATTGATTTACTCAAAATTTATACATCAAAACATTTTAAGAAAATTTACGCATTTATGTTTTCAGATATATTAAAGAAAAAGAACGTATACTAGTCTGGAGTGCTTTTGTGCTCATCTTTGAATGCCATATTAGTTTCTTTGCCTTGAAATGAAACCACAGAATGTATAACATGATCCAGTCACATACAGTCAGCATGGGGGAGGTAGCAATTGCTGCTGGAGATGGTGCCTTCCTGTACTCCATGATCCGCTGGGGGTAAAAAGCAAATAACTCCCTGTTTTTTATGGAACCACCCACACTGGAGGAGATTAGTATGGAAACTATTGCCAATTTGCCATGGCTACCTGTAGCATGGCTATAGCAGGCTGTATGGTGTTTGAGGTAATGGAAATTAGAGCAGTGGGGTGAGGGAGCAGGAAGAACAGAAAGTCAAGCAAGTTACTGTTCCACTCTGCTCAACTGAAAGCAAACTGATTCACCAAACAGAAGCTGTGTATTCTCTCAGGGTTTTATGAAAGCTGTAAACTGGAGTGTGGGAGGAGGCAAATGAAGGGAGTTTCTGGTCTCTGCTGTGTGTCAGCCTTGTGTGCTGTGAAGCAGAAGGCAGGTTTCTACTGCAGCTTTTAACTTGAGGTCTGGTTGAAAAATAAGATTGACAAGAAATTTCAAACAGGCTGCTGTTCCCCAGTGATTGAAACAAGTGCAGTTTTCATTCTTTCTTGTTCCTAGAATTTAAGAGAGAATCAGCGAAATGGTATCAATGATTCCCCAAAGCTATGACATAGCTTCCTGCTTCCATATGCAGTCTGCTGTTGTGGACAGTGAGAAGTGCTAATGATCACTTTGATAATTGTCTTCACGTTTTTCTTTAGATTTAAGATCTCCCCCCATAGAAAGTACTTTTTCTATTTGTCTGTTTTAATTTCTTTGGAGAAAATTAGTGAGTTGTGGGGAATATTGATGTGCTGTGTTTAATGTCAAGGCACCACGTATGTTCAAGGTTCATAACTGTTCTGATGTGGCTGTGAAATGTGCCTTTCTGGGGAAACAGATGTGTCTTTTCAGTGTCCTGGATGTTTGCATGACAAGGTCTGCTGGGACATTGTGTAGTAAAACATAACTGTACCTAAACTGTGTGAATATGCAAGTGTGAAGGTCCTTTTCAGCTTATAAATTGAAACTTGAGGTTTCTTGGACTCACTTCACTACTACTCTGTCTTCCTATTCTCTTCCACATGCCCCTCCTCAGGGAAAATGAATGTATTAGAGACACGCAAGAAGCTCAGCAAGTCCAGGCTTGTCAAGTGTTAAACGTTGTTGCCTTCCACCTGGATACTGTGCACCCCTCTCTTTTGGTCTAGCTGTGCTTAGTACTTAACAGAATGGGGTTCAGGTGATGGCTGCAAGCACTTGGTGCAACTAGCCTGCAAATATTATAGAGCAATAAATGGGGAGCAGAGGGGGAGCAGAAATTTGAGGCTGTGGCATGACGTTAGAGCAGCTTAATAAATAATTAATATAAAATATGCCAATCAAAAAGAAAAAAACCCAACATAGTATTGCAAGTGTTTATTTGGGCTGCAGACTAAATACACTGGCTGTTGTCTTTTCTTGTCCTCTTTTTACACATGTGCACCTCTGCTTCCTGAATTCCAATCTCAGCCTTTGCACCAGAGCAAGGGTGGGGGAGGGAGCTTTACAAATTGGGCTTTTTTCATTCTTCTGTATTACTGTGAAGTGCAAATGTATATCAATGGCTATTGCTGTGTATATAGAAAAGAACTGAAGTAAGATGGTAGTATGCAAAATACCAAATAATTTGTTTCATATTACCCTAAGGTAATATATTCTCTTTAATTTCCCTGTTCCTGAAGCTACTCTATTTTATTGTGTTCCATGACAGTTTTTACACGCTGACAATCCTGTCCATAAAAACTGGTGAAGTCTTTCTATGTGTCCTGTCTGCAAGAAGATTTTGGAATTCTCCTGCCCCTATGATGCCTTCTTGGTTTGGTGCTGCCAGATGTGTTTTGGATGTACCCCTAGTGGAAAGGTCCTTGAACACAGGAGGTCCGGGCTGCTCAGGTGGAGGCAGGAAAACTGCAGAGACCCATTCAGGCTTGTTATTCTGCATTAACATGTTTTGTACTATAAGCACATGAGACCTGGTGGGCCTTGGACAGGTTGATGCAAGAGGCAGAAGAGCCAATGCAATGGTATTTTACAGCCCAAAGCAGATAAATTTTGCCTGCCTTTCTTCCTCTTGCGGGAGCTGCCCATGCAAGGTGGCAGTCCACGTTATTGAATATTTGGTTTGGCCCAAAAGGAAGACTAGACTATTTCCAGGCTGCTCTGAGGAAAAATTGCTACTGTAAAATGCATTGAATTATTTTCTTTGGTATGATTTAGAGTACTTTTTTTCCCTGAGAAGTTGGATTTTATACTTGTGGTCCAAGCTGCTGCTGTCTCCAATCATGCCACCTAAGTTGCTGCATTTGATAGACTTAGTTTTTTTTAATTTTTACTCAAGTATTTTGAATTTTACGTCTTTTCTTCAGCCAGTTGTTTTATTTTTTCTCCCA